>CM037589.1:118281092-119685241 GCA_021018995.1 Chloranthus sessilifolius | reverse complement strand
GAAAAATAACAACAATACACCTCTCGACAGCTACCACTGGGCCCCCGAATGCTCCTTCCTAGTTGCACTGATAGATAAGAAAGTCAAGCATTTCATGTCAGCTCCTCGGTTCACACATGTGATCTCTCAAAAAAATGAGAAGGCACCCTAAAAGGGGGGTGTCTACTACTTCAACGCATCCTTGTTCCACAAGAATGCGCCGAAGAGGGGCATCTCTAGACACCCCATTTTCACCCTTTTAGAGTATACAAACTTGTTTGGTCAACCTTTTACCTTGCCTATGTCTTTCGAAAAGAGACTTACTCTCTCCAAAATCCCTAAAACCCTTAAAACCTAAGCACGGGGACTATATACTGAAATAATAGTATATGGTTGAGACCCAGGCTGAAACAATAGCTCTGTGGCTCCGACCCGACTCAGCTCAATGAAGATCTCGAATTCTACACCCTCAAAGAGGCGCACAATTGGTCCCACTTAGACCAGGTTCACTCTTCCAGCGGACCACCATAAGACCCGATTTCGTGCCTGAACCAGCGCGCACAATCGATTACACTCCCCACAGCCCATGCGCAATTGGTCCCACCTGGACTAGGTCACACCCTTTCGTAGATCGCCTAAAGACCCGGTTATGCGCTAGGCCCAAAGTGCACAATCAATTACACGCCCCATCACCGGCGCGTAATTGGTCCCCAGTCGGACATGGTCTCTAATTCCCATGACTACCCGAACTCCCTGATCATGCACACACAACCAGGCACATAATCGGATTGCGGGCCCTACCACAGGTGCACAATTAGTTCAAAGCGAGTTGGAACTAGGACACCCGACTGAGCCAATCCCTTGGTCAGTCACTTAGTCTGTGACCGACTTAAAGTGCATTAAGAGCACCAGAGAGAGCGCATAATCTAATTACACGTTGGGTAGCAGGCGTGCAATCCAAGTTGACCAGCCAATTGCACACTGGTCCCAGGGCGTGCAATTAACCTATTACCAATAAAAAAAAACCCTACCTCACCCAAACATCACGAATTCACTATTTATCTCTCCTCTCTTACGCTTGGGCCTCTTAGGAATTCCAAGGTTCCCTCTCTGTGGTGCCGAAAGAAGGAGAAGAAAGGAGGAGGGAGTGTTTAGCTTCAGCTAATCTCTCCCGTAGTTCTTAGTTCCAGTTCTTAGTTTTAGTTCTTAATTGTAGTTCTTAATCCTTAGTTCTTAATTCCCAATTTTTGGCCCTTAATTTAAATTAAATCCTTAATTTCTAGTATTTATAAAATTTCCCTTAGCCTAGCCAATTTGCCCAAGGGAGCTCACGGAGGGTACCCAAGAATGGGGCCAATCTTCCTTAGCATAACGGGCCACAGTCCCCCTTCTTTAAAATTAAAGTAGCATTGGGAGACCAAATTAGTTGGAATTAAAGTAGCAATAGGAGACCAAATTAGTTAGAATTAGAGTAACGTTAGGTGACCAAATTAGTAAGTCAGAGTAGCACTAGGAGACCCACAATTAGTCAAACTCAGAGTAGGATAAGAAAACCAAATTAATTACACTTAGAACAAGAGTAGGAAACTAGACTAACTAGACTTTTAGGCGACCCATAGCTGTTGGAGTCGGTCGGCCGACGATTCAGCAAAGAAGTCAATCCGCATCTCCAAGCGTGATCAGTGACATGTTACAGCGTCGATAAACATCTGCAGTTGGCGATCGCACCTACCCAGGAAATCTCTATTTAGAATTTGCCTTTTCCATTTAGCATGTAATATTTCTTAGTTTACTATCCACTACCTTTTCCAGAGTCCACATGGACCGAATTGGGCCATTTCTTTCGGGGACCGAAAGTAACCTAGAAAAAGCGCATACCAACACCCGCGGTACTAGCGTAAGCACCAGCAAGAATCTCAACCTTGACACCCATCTTAGGGGCACCCTCTTTGACAACCACGGGAGTCTCCTCTCCCCCCACCAAACTCAAAATCTTAAGCATCTGACCCTCCAAGGCAACCCCAAACTCCAAATCCGAAGTGGTCAGGTGAAGTTGGTTACTACCCTCAAACTCCATCTTAGAATAAAGAGCTAGAAAATTTGAAGAAAACACAAGAAGCGGTGCTTGAAACGGACGAATTGATCGTGAGATATCACAAAAACACAGAAACCAGGGCACTAGGAAGCAAGGAAGCGTAAGAATCAGAGAAAAACAAGAAAGCGTTGGTAAAAAAATAAAATTTCTTGGCTTATATAGAGCGCGGGTCAAGCGCACGCACCCAAGAGAGCGCGCAATTGAATCACATGCCCAGACACTCGTGCACAATCCAAATCACGTGAATACACCAGTATGCGTAATTAAACCTCCATCAGCCCAAAAGGCGCGACAAACCAATCCCACGCCCAAGAGACGGTGCACAATTAGAATAGCGCGACCACTACCTTACGCACAATTCGAAACGACACCTGCACGGCTGTGCCAAATGACACACTGACCTTTCGATTGCGCGCTTGTAACATAGCGCGTAATTGGATTATACGACAAACTCACAACGCACAATTAACTAGTTGATCCAATCACACGCACTTCCACCAGTGCACAATTGAATTAAGCGACCTTGACCATGTGTAATTCCCCAGCTATAATAAAAATATATACGGATTAGCAATGAGCAGAGACAGAATTATAAAGTTTCATATACGAGGAACAACACAATACGACAAAGACTAAACATATACACCTATAACACTCTAAACTCAGCTATATACATTCCGAAAATTGAAAAGCCCTTACCCATACACACACATTCACTCCAAAGACGATCACTCGCATACACACGCACGTCTACCTCTAGACCTGTGAGCCACCAAGTAAACCGCACCCAAAAATTAGCCGTTAACCCAAACTAGACTAAACCAAACTAAACCAAAATAACTAGATTAAACCATTAACTAAACGAAACTATGCCGAACTAAACCAAACCCTGTCAAACCTAACCAAACATTACTAATTGTTGAACCCAAAACGAAGTTATATAAAAAATAAAAAAATAAAAAAATCCACAAAAAAATAAATAAACAATGATGAGAAAAGTTACTTTCATAAATATAAGGAAACTTATTACAATGCAAACCAAAAACCCAAAACAAAACTCGAGCGCTCACGGTCGAATGATGATGGAGAAGTGATGACTAGATGGCCTGTGAGTACCTCAAGCATAATCTCCCAGGACAGACACTCAAAGACAGCTGAGTGACTCACAGGAGGCCACTCAAAGGGACATGAATAAGGAACAAAAGTTCACTTTCCTTCAGCTTTCTTCCCTTTGCACTCTTCTTCATCACTGCCTCCAACATGGTGGCACTTCGAGTGCTACTCTTCTTTGCCAATTCCTCCCATACCCAAAAAAATAACTCTTCATTACAAACTATTTTAGGGCGGAGCACCCACGAAACAAAATAAAATGGAAGAAAAGACATTAAGAAAAAAAAATACACCAAATTTCAAATACTAAAATTTATTACAAGTTCACTAAAATTAAACTAATAAAAAACTCAAAATAAAACTCAAACCCCTAGACACCTATATATAGCCCACAATCAACTAGCCACAGTATGACAAGGGTTAAGCCCATAAGCACTCTTCATCAACCTTAATTAAAACAAGACACCTAGCCCCCTAAATGAAAGCACAATCCATGGCAAACTGTTGTCTTGCTTACCTTACAATTATTAAATGGTTAAAACAATAATTGAAATGCACAAATTATAGCAAGGTGGAACTGAGGTAAGCAAGTAGTCCTGCAAGAACCAGGGTTGTTGCAGCAAGCTTTAATAGGTAAGTCAGGGTATGTCCATAGGGAAATGTGATTAAACTATGGTAAATCTTTAGATCTATGTTAGATCTGGCACTCTATCCTAATTTACACTAAATCAAAATAGGAAGGAGTAGAGGTTTCTAAGATATGTCACTTTACTAGGAACTACAAAAATTAAAAGAAAATGGATGCAGAACTGATTGAATTCAGATTCAAAGGAATGAATAAAGGGATTAAAACCAAAAAGTGGAGAGCAGCAACTAGGGATTTTGGTCTTTGCTGAAAATCAATTGGTTCAAAAGTAATGTATAAGACATATTTGCTACAATCCTTCATCTGACTACAAGCTCAAATGTAAGGTCTACAAATCTAATCTCAACCAAAGTATTGAAGCAATCCTAAGGATAGGATCTATCCATTTGTAGTGGCCACAGGTTATCCCAGGGATTGTTCCAATCCAATGATCTTGATTAAAATAGGTAAGCTATTGCAGATGCTGTGGGTGCCAGGCTACAAGCTCAAGCATCCACGGGAATATATAATCTAGGGAAATCAAATACAAAAAAGTGAAATATAGATCAGAATCACCTTTAAAAATCATAATTACATTCTACACAGCCTCTGAAACTCTCGATTTATAGATCTCAACCTCACCCTAGATACTGAAGGGGTTTAGTCAACCATGATTGGCTGAGAAGAGAATGGGGGAAGAAGGAAGAGAGGGAATTTTTGGAGGGAAAATGGAGGTCAGATTTGGCTATGGTTCTCTCAATTTCTTTGGATGCTAGCTCTGTAAATTCCCCCAGCTTTTACACTCTTCTCCTCTCTTCTCAAATATGTTTCAGCCAATCAGAGCTCAAGAGAATAATTTTGTTATTCTGAGCTGCTGATTTGGCTGATTTCTCTTCTAGAAGCTCTTTCCTCATTGGTCAAAAACAGGTAGGCCCATGTGATGCAATTATGGTTCCCATTCATGCTCAATGGTATTCCAAAAATACCCCCAAGAGTCATTAACACGCCTTAGGACTCGTGCAAAGAATTCTGAAGTTGGCAGCTGCTGTGAAAGGAACTAAGAAGTTCAGAATTTGAATGTCGAGAGGTTCAGGGAACCTATCGACAGGTTCTGAGATCAGCTTGGTGTTCTCATCGACAGGTTGAAGTGGCTTTCGATAGGTTTGGAGACTTCTCGAGAAATTTAGCTGACTAGTCAATAGGATCGGAGTACATTTCTACCTTATGTCCAGTTCTCCATTCATCCTCTCGAATGGTTATACAAAATCCTATCGACTGCTTGTGAGGCTGAGTTGCACTAGTCGATAGGATTGGAGATAGCACTTGATAGGTTGCTTGAACCTTGCGAGGATGAGCGTAGCTTCAGGTAAGTTGTTGACAGGTTGCAGTGCATTGCTCTTCCAACCTGTCGACAGGATCTTTACTTTTGTCTCCAGAACCTCTCCACAGCTTAGCTTCTTTACCTTCTAACTCCTCGATAGGTTGAAGCACACTCTCTAATCTTCTCAATAGGCTCATATATAACGCCCAACCTCTCGGCAGCTTCATCCTCTCCAGGTATCCCCTCAACAGGATCCACTGCTGTACTTCCATCCTCTTGATAGGTATAGGAACCTCGCGATAGCTTAATGGAACCTCTCAATATCTTGACCTTTGAGCATCAGAACCTCTCGATAGGTTCTACTTTGTGCTTCCACAGCTAGCACACATCTTTGGTGTGATGTTCTTCATTTGTTCAACTCTCTGCAGCCTCTAGGTGGGTTCAATCTTTATTCCTTGCAACTGCACTTAGTCCCATGCACACCCAGTTGGGTCCATGACCTTCTCATTAACTTCTAAAGCTCTGTAGACTATTTGATTGGCTGGCCTTTGGGTTGTTTGAGCACATGTTGAGCAGTAGGTTGCTTCTTTGGCCTTTTTAGATGGATGACTACACTAAGATTGTAATTTATTGCTTATTTTCAAAACATACTTAAAACACCTTATTAGTCAGCTCAAGGGTCCATCAAAGTTCAGGTTAGGAGGTGAAAAATGGTATTTTTCACTGCTTAACACAAACCTAGATAAATCAATAATCAAAAGAAATTTACCCCCTCTAAGAAACACAAATCCAAGACAAAATAGATAAACCAATAAGATGAAAGCACCTAACACACCCCACCAAGCTCTAGTCCAAACTCACACATTCCCAACAAGTGTCATTCCAAACCAAACATAAGACCAAAACAAAAGCCCATACCTTAAACAAAACAAATGCATGAAATTCCCCTTCCCCATGACAAAAATTCAACTACCTCAAAAAAAAAATAATAATAAATAAATAAAAATAAATAACTACCTAATAAAATTAAGAAAATAAATAAAACAATAAGTAACCAAATAAAGTAAGTAAAACACCAGGCAATAATAGGAATAACTATGACTAACCACCCCGTCACTAGGACACCTTTCACAACCCTAAAACAAAATAAAACAATTTAAATAAAATAAATTAAAATAAATCAAAATATAAGATGACTAAAAGGGGTGAGGACATCTCCCGACAGTCCCATCGCAATAACACAACCCAAAAATTTAAGACACCTCAGTTGCCCTCTCTCAATTTCCAGGAATAATCAGCCCAATAGAACTCCAAAAAGCAATAAAAAATTAAAAATAATAAAAATCTCATCACGATAAAAGACGTAGAAAGAACAACAAGGACGAGTCATACATACCATCCCACCATAATAAAAAAAATTGAACTGTCTTTCCACTGCCCCTCACGATACCCTAAGGAATGGAGACACCAAGAGGTAAGCCTGGGATACTGCCCTGATAATGCATAAACACCAACAAGAAGGCTTTAAGTTCATGTGGAAAAGATTGAACAAGAAGCATGGCGGTCCTAGAGCCAACGAAGTCAATTGATGTGGATGATATGGGTGGTTGTGTGATTTCGTAGAACCAAATAAAACCCTCTACCCAATTCAGACTCCTCCTTGTCCTATCGCGTGATCCCACACGCCGACCAGAGAGAGGACTGTCAACGTCCCATTGTTCACCTGCACAATAACATGTCCCATCGTGACAATGTTCACACATAATCACCATCACCTGAACCCTGAACCCTAATCAACCAAACCCGATGCCCCGTCGCAACACCTTCCATCCGCCCCATCGCATAAACCAAGACCTTCCAAAGGAAGAGAAGCTCCACTGATGGCCCATCGTGATATCAAGACAATTAAGAAGCCATCAACATGAAATACCCCATCGCATAACCATCAAGTCCTGTCACTATCTACCACGACATGCCATCAGAAGAGAAACTCCATCAATGTCCCATCGCGGAGACCAAGCTCGGACCTCCAAAATGTCCAGGCATGCCAACACTCACCGGGCCCTACCATGGTAGAAACGAAAGAGGGGAAGAACTCTCTGATATCCCATCGTGTGACGGCTCCGCCCAAGACGCAGGTAACAAACTAGGTAAGTATCCCCCTTTCCACTCAATATTCTCTATAAATATAATTATTCGAATATTAAGTCAAATGTTTTCAAAACTAACTCTCCTATTTCGTGAATCACTGTAATCCTCCCATAAGAGACAATCATCAGTATTCGTAAGAAGGTTAAGTGATTATCGGGCATATCAAGCGTCATCTTGACAGGAAAACAAAGGTCGTGTTCACAAATCCTGTATCAATGAATCTACTCAGCGACGCCTTGAAATCCACATTTTTTGCCATTTTTTATCGAATTGATCTTAAGTTAAATACCCTAAAATTTTAAAAAACCTCTATCTATCAAACATTCACCTCTCATCACCCCAATCCGCTCTTTCCCCTGGGAAACCAAACACTGAGTATACTCAACTCCGAGAAATCATAAATGTCCACTGGAAAGGGACCCCTAACGTGTCATTGCTATGAGCAATGATGCCCCCGGTCTTACATGACTTGCGAAAGCCTTCACCATAATATTACATCATATAATCTGGTCACTTGACCTTGTCTCTGGACATTTGTATCATGCCACCCCATACCTTGTTTGTGTCAATTTCCCTTTGTTTGACTGCGATATGCAACAAATCGCAATATGTGACGGGAGTCACTTGCACTCGCGGTTGAGGATACACCTCTCGATAGCTATAATCAGGCCCCTGAATGCTCCCTTTTAGCTTGTGCTGATTGATAAGAAAGTTAAGCATTTCATGTCAGCTCCTCGGTTCACACTTGTGAACTCTCAAAGAAATAAGAAGGCACCTTGAAAGGGGGGTGTCTACTTCTTTGAAGCATCCTTGTTCGTTAATCACTGAAAAATATCATTTTTCACTTCTTAACCTAGCCTTTACTACACCATGGAGCCATCTAATAAACCTCTTTTGAGTTTGTTTGTAGTTAAGAATAACTTTGCAGGTTAGCACAACAGTCCACTCATTTGGAGGCCAAAGAAGAGAGTTTTTGAGCCAAGCCTTGAAACAAATGCAAGAACAGAGGATACACCATGGTGGTATATACCTTGGAGATCATTTTGGTAGCCCAAGTGTGCACTATAAGTCAAGCAGATTAAAGAAGAGTGGACCCATGCAGAGGAGACTATTGCAGCAGTTTGTGCACAACAGTAGCTATGCATAGAGGCATTCTCGCGTGGCTGAAAGTAAACTCGCGCAGTCCTCGCATAGTCCAAGTGGCCTGAACCCCTCTCGCAGTCCAATTGGCCTGAACAACCCTTTCACGTAGCTCTCACATAGCTCGATCATGCAGTAGTTAAAGAACTCGCGCAGTGCACTTAGAGCTCGCACGCAACTCATGCAGCTAAAGAGGAGGAGATGTCCAGAAGATTTTCTCGTGAAGACCTCGCACGCCTCTAAGACAGAGCCAACCACATGAGATGTGTAGCCCATCCTTGCAATCAACCTCGCATAGCTCAAAGTTCATCCTCGCGACAGCCTGGTGAGACGTAATGTGGCCCAGCGAGAGCCTCGCGACATGAGCCATCTAGATAACCATCTTTGCGATCTCTACTACTTAGTGTAAAAGGGACCTCACGAAGCTCATTCAACGATAATATCAACCACACGACAACTTCACGAGAGGCTAAATTACAGCACTCATCCGTGCGAAGCTCGGGATCCTCACTTCTCAGTCCATTTGTAGGGACACTTTGGAGATTTTCCCACTTTTAGGGCTCACATCCCGAGGTTCGCATCAATTTCACACATCTCGAGGCATCCAAGGGTCACCATGGAGCCACGTCTTTAAGCAGAAATTAGGGTTTTCTCTTCGTGTTCTTATTGGCCAAGGCAATGAGAGACTTAGTATTAAAGTTGTAATGCTTTAGCAGAAACCTATCTCATCTTCTAACCTAAATTGGCTACGAGCTCCAGAGTGCTTAGGTCATTAGGGTTAGGGTTAGATCATCCCTTTTTCTTTTCTTCTTCCTTGGCTTAGCATTTGCTGGCCAAGATCTTGTGTAAGTAGTTAGTTTTATTTCAGTTTATAATGGTGTTGTTGTTGGTACGCATTTTTTCTGGGTTCCACTCGGTCCCCAGAATTAGTGGCCCAATTCAGTCCCGAGTGGGCTATGGCAATGGGTGGTGAAGTGATTAATTAGAAAATAATAAGTGCTGAGATTAAAGAGGTAAATTCATGAACAAAATACCTGGTTCGTTGCGATCGCCAGCTACAGATATTTATCGACGCTTCAATACGCCACTGATCATGCTTGTGAGGAGGTGTGGGTTCCTTCTTTACTGAATCGTTAGCCTACCAACGTCAGTAACACTGGGTCACTCGGATGTCTAGATAACCTATTCTCCTTTCGTTGCATTAATTAATTAAGTGGAGTTTCCTAATTCTACTGGGAGTCTAATTAATTGTAAGATGCCTAATACTATTCTAACTCTTGGTCTTCTTGCTTTTAATCCTAATCTAATTAACTTCTCCAAGTCCTACTAGGAGTCTACTTGATATCCTAATCTACTTGAGTTTCCTAATCCTAGTCTAATTACTTTCAGTGTCTTAATCTTTATTAGAAATCTAATTAATTAAGTCTCCTAATACTGTTAGGAGTCTAAATATGTTGATTCTATTAGCAGTCTAATTAATTAAGTCTCCTAATATTACTAGGAGTGCAAATATGTTAATTCTATTGAAGCTAATGAGGAATATACTAATTCTATTGAAACTCTAATTGATTAAAAATATACTTCTATCAAAACTCTAACTAATCAAAATCTACTAATTTTACTGAAACTCTAATTAAAATAAATAAATTGATTTTTACTGAAAATTTTAAAATAGGGGTTTTGGCTCGCTATGCTAAGGAGGATAGGCCCCGTTCCCGGGTACCCTCCGTAAGCTCCCTTAGGCAAATTGGGTGGCTAAGATTAAAGTAAATTGAATTTGAATTATAAGATAATATTTTTGAATTAAAAAATCAATAATTTTTAGATTATAGATTAATAAATTGGGATTAGAATCTAGAACTATTAGGAATCAGTAAATTAAGACTAGAATCTAAAATTTAAAGACTGAAATCGGGATTGAAATCAGAAAATTAGACCGTATGATTAAGGGCTGGTTCGAGAAACTAAAAACTAGAATCAGAGATTAACGATGGGACTGAAAGTTGAGATTAGACTTTGAAATAGTGAATAGAATTAAGGACTGGTTCTAAAAACTAAGAATTAGAACTAGAGATTAACATATGGATTAAAAAAGGGTATTACGGCTTAAGACTAAAAATTAAAAAAACTAATAGTTGAAATCTGAGATCTAACAGACTACGAACTAGAAAAAAAATTATACCTAAGGTCGGGTCTGTAGAGAGGAATCTCGAAATCCTAAGTTTGAAGGCAGAGAACTCGAAACTCGAATCTTAAATCTCGAAGTCATTGTTGTGTCTCTTTAGGTCGAGGTAAGGGGGTCTATATATAGGTATTTCGCTAATTACTTGCCCTGTGGGGTGCGTGTAATTAGTCGGTCAACTTCGATTGCGTGCCCCATTCGGGGTGCTTAATTGAGTTGTGTGCCCTATATCAGGTGCTTAACCACTTTGAGTCGGTAACCGACTCAGTGAGTGACTGGTTGACAGGCTTAGTCGGGGTGTCCCAATCCTATTATGATTAGACTAATTGCGCACCCAGTTTGGTGTGCACAATCTGATTAAGCGCTACATGCATGGCGCTTAATCATGGAGTTTTGGCAGTCTTAGGTCTTAGAGACCAGGTCTGAAACAGACCAATTGTGCACCGGTGATAAGAAACTTATTTCAATTGTGCGCTCCTATTAGAGCGTGTAATCGAGTCTCGAGGTGGTCTAAAAGAGGGGGAGTTAGTCTGAGGGGGAATAATTGAGAGTTGGTGGTGTGGCATTCAAATGAATTGCACGCGTGGTGTTAAGCTCTAAAAAGTACCACTTTTCACCCCTTAACCTAGCCTTTGATGGACCTCGGAGCATGCTGATAATGGTTTTTAAGCATGTGTTGTAGATAACAGGAATTTACAGCTCAATGATGCAATCCCTGATATTTCAAGTCAAGAAAGAGGGTTTTTCATGCCAAGTTAGTGGACTCTTGCTGCAGTGGCGTAAATAGAACGCCACTTCAAGTGGCAGAGCTGAGAGCTCAATGAAGCGATGAAGCCATGCTTTATAGGGTAATGCTGCAGAGGACTAACTTGACTCGCTGATCCATGCATTGCTGCTATAACTGACATGTTGAGCTACACATCTTATGCACTCCACTTGATGAGCTGCTAAACCATCTGTAGTTATTGAAGGCACAAGATTTGCCTACACCTAATGAAGTTCAGTAGTACAACAGATGCATTCAAGCCTCTCAAATTAGAGTGTTGGTGGAGTTGATCTACTTATGTAGCCCTTGCTCAACTGCACCTTTGATCCTCTTGTGCTGCAGGTTTAAACCCCAAGAGATCCATAACCAAATGTGTTGTTGTCTTGAAGAGACAGAGTAGCTGCCATCTGCTACACCATGCGACACCTTCAAGCTACTGCAACATGAAGCCCAAGAAGAACAGCAGCAAAACACCCTCGCTAGCCTGCATTCTCAACACTCAACAGAGCCTCGCGAGCTGCTGGTTATGAAGCCCCATAAATATTCATCTTCGCGAGCCTTTGAGTTGTTCTAGTGTGAGCTTCGCGAGCCGAAAGTGGAACCCAGTGAGTGCTTAGCGAGTTAGGAATCTGAAGCTGCTTTGTATTTCCAACCTAGTGAGCAAAGACCATAGATGTGTATACTTCCAGCCTAGCGAGCTGACAAGGAGGAGCATTGCATGAGAACAACGCGAGCTGAAGCTTTAGCAGATTTACATCCTCACGAGGAGCTGTCTAAAGTTCACAGGGTTTACATCCTCACGAGATGAGAGAGCAGCAATATCTGCTGTAATTATTTTGAACCTAGCGAGCAATAGCTGTTGTTGAATTATTTTATGTGCAGCCTAGCGAGCAAGTTTTGGAGATTGCTGTGCAGTTTACCCTTGCGAGATGGGAGCCTATGCTTGAGCCTGGCAAGCAGCTTAAGAGCTGCACACACTCGATCCTCGTGAGCAACGGCAATTTGAAGCTGCAGTGCAGCAAGCCAAACTTAGGAGCTGTCCCACAAAGACTTGGGCAGCTGTGGTGCTAAGATTGCACATGCTACTTACTCATGCACTTGCTAGAAATCGAAGGAGAAGCTATAGACCTGCTGCTGCAATCACACCAGAGCTGCAACGTCTGATTCAATCTCTGTTGCACTTAGCCTGACGAGAGGCATTGTTGAAGCCAGCACTACACACTCGAACTGCACTCCATTACTGCAGCCCACAAACTATCAAGCTGAGGCTGCCACCACATTAATTACTACAGCTATAGCAACGTGGATGTTGTGCAGAAGTAAACCACATCTTATGTGTTGTAAATAAATTTCTTTAGCATTTTGGAGATGCATACCTGAAGCTGCCATTAAATGGTTGAGCAGCTTTGAAATACAGTAGCTGCTACTGCTGTTATCCTATGAAGCAAGCTGCTGTACAGTAGCTCATAAATAAAAGCACACTCGAGCAGCTTAAGGTGCTGCTGTTTTAACTTTGTCAAGCTATTGAATACTTGGAGCAAACTTTTGTCGAGTAGCTGATATGGCTGCAAATCAAGATCGTCGAGCAGCTGCACTTGCTGGCCAAGGAACCTCTCAAGCACATTGAGTTGAGCAGCTGAAAACAGCAGCTGCACCGCACCATTCAAGCGGCAAAGCAGCTGCATTAAAGCACATGAGCTGTAAACTTGCATATCTAGCACAATGGAGCAGCGTATAGGCTGAAAGCATTTTATCGAACAACTGTTGTGCACTCTCGAGGCTGCTGTGGAGCACCCTTGACTAGTTCTATTGAACCCCACGGGCTACGGACTCGAAGTCGAATGGTGTAGATCTTAAAAATATAGGCATTTGAGTTGTTCTGCTGTTAAAGCATTTTGTCGAACAGGTGCAGTGCTGAAATATGTTGTAAATCAACCCCGCGAGGTTGAAAATTTGCCCAGCGAGATTTAAGCTTCTGAAGCATTTCAGCCAAGCAAGATTTAATTTCTGAAGCATTTTAGCCCTGCGAGAGCCTAGCAAGGTTAAACTTCTGAACTATTTCAGCCCAGTGAGATTTAACTTTTGAAGCTGCAACCCAGCGAGATCCTAGCGAGATCTCGGCGAGATGCAAACCTGAAGCTATTGTTGTGGGATTAATGTAGTGTTGATTTTATTGTGTGGTGAGAATAAATTAAAAATCAAAGTAAAATAAAAGATGGAAACAACACAACTGAAATAATCCAGAGCCTGCAAGATACAGGGCTATTGTAGCATGTTTTGATAAGTAAGAGTTTGTCCCACAGAGAAATTGATCTAGAACCTAAAATGGGCTATAGTAGTAGGCCTCCAAATCTAGTTATAGATCTGACAATCCTAAGGAAAGGGAGTTGGGTGTCACAACTACACTAAATTATCTACTAAAAAAGAAAAGAAATAAAGTGCAGTCTGGTGTTGCTGCCACCTTAGCATTATTATATGATTAAAATAGCAGATTACTGTACAAATTACAGCAATGCTGAATCAAGGTGAGCAACTAGTCGAGCAAGATCCAGGGTTGTTGTAGCAAGTTTTAAAAAGTAAGGGTATGTCCATAGGGAAATGTGTTTTAAAGGATAGTAAATCTCCTGATCCAGAGTGGATCTGGAACTCTATCCTAATTTAAACTAAACTAAAGCAGGAAAGAGGAGAGGTTTTATGGTTTTGTCACTTTAACTACAGACTACATAATTAAATGTTATTGATCCAGATCTAGTCCAACACTGAGAATAGAGGAGATATAAAAGAGATGAAAAATCAAAAGGGTGAGAACAGCAGCTAGGGGTATTGGTCTCTCACTGAAAATCAATGGAATCAAAGGCCTTACATAGATTTGATTCGCTACAATCCTCCATTTGGCTACAAGCTCCCCATTTCTGGTAGATGCAAGGTGTAAGGATTCAATCTCAACCAGAGAATTGAAGCAATCCTAAGGCTATGATCTGTCCACTGTAATGGTCATAGACCATCCTAGAGATTGTTCCACTTTAAGGATCTGGATTAGAACAAGAAAACCATTGTAGATGCTACAGATGCCAGGCTATCAACTCCCCGTTTTCGGCTGGCATCCGCAGGAGTATCCAATCTAGGAAAATAAGATACAAAAAAGTGAAATGTAGATCAGAATAACCTTTAAAATCCACAATTATATTGCAAGCTTACAATACTATTATGCTCAAATTTATAATCTGTGCAATATACAGTCTATTACAAGTCTTTGAATCTCTCAATTTACAGCTTAAGACCTCACCCTAACTACTGAGAAGAGTTTAGCCACTCATGATTGGCTAACGAGAGAATAGGAGAAGGAGCAAGGAGGAAAAATTTGAAGGGAAAAATGGATCTCGCTCTAGGCTTTGGTTCTCTCCAATTCTTGATGGATGTTATGTATTTTCTTCAAGCTTTTATACTCTCCTCCTCTGTCCTCAGATCCATTTCAACCAATCAGAGAGCAAGGGAATAATTATGTTATTCTGGGCTACTGATGTGGCCGATTTCTCTTCTAGAAGATCTCTCCCCATTGGCTCTCAACTGGAAAAGACACATGAAGTAGTTAGGGTTTCCATGCGTGCCCAATCTATGTGCCAAAAATACCCCCAGGTGTCGTTGAAGTGCTTTGGAACTCATGCACAGAAATCTGAAAGTGTCAATTGCTGAAGAAACACACTGAGAAGTAGCCAAAATGAGTCTCGAGAGGTTCTGAGATCCTCTCAATAGGTTCTCTATCTACTTTATATTCACATCGACAGGTTGCTGGGCTTTCGACAGCTGCGCAGACTTCTCGACAAGATTGATAGTAGTTCTCGATATTTTTAGACACATCTCAACAGATTAATGAAGATCCTGTCGACAGCTTCAGAGAACATCTCAGGAGGTTGGCTATTAGACAATCCTGTCGATGGATTACACAATCTTCAATGAAGTGGTCGACAGGTTGGCTCAATCTTCACGAGAATGAATGTTGCTTCACGTAAGTTACCGACAATTTGCTTTGTACTGTTCGACAGGTTCAGTTGAACCTCGCGATAAGTGACTCGAACCTCTCGACTTCATCTGCACCTTGAAGTATCCTCTCGACAGGATCCATGTCTATACTTTCAATCTCTCGATAGGTGCTGGAACCTCTCGAGATCTTTATCTTTTCAACTCAGTACCTCTCGACAACTTCTTTTACCAATGTTCAACCTCTCGACTACTTAATTCCTTGCTCTCAGAACTTCTCGACAGGTGCTGGGAAGCTCTCGACAGCTTCATGGAACCTCTCGACAGCATATTTTCAGTGCTCTCATAGCTGGTGCACACCTTGGGTGTGCTGTTATTCCTTTATTCATCACTCAGCAACCCCTTAGTAGGCTTAGACTTTATTTCTTGCAACTGGACATGGTCTTCGGCCTTTCCCATTAGGTAGCATTGTGCTTCTTGGGCTATTTTAAGTGGAATTCTGTATTAAACTTGCAATTTATTGCTTAACTATAAAATATACTCAAAACACATTATTAGTTAGCTCAAGGGTCCAACAAAGGTCAGGTTAGGAGCTGAAAAATGGTATTTTCATTACTTAACACACCCCCAAGCCTAAGCTTTGCTAGTCCCTGAGCAAAGGAGAAAGTAAAAACAATTAACCTACAAAATTAAATGCCACTTTTGTAGGAACACGGGTGCATTTGGCACATGCACCAAGCCTTTTAAACCCCTAGGTGATCCTTAGGGGAGGAGTGAAGTCACCTGAGGGTTTATAGTGAAGCTACCCACAAACTTCTCCAATAAAGTCAGTTAATAATAGTGCAACATGCTAAAACAAAATTCTAGCAATATTAAATTCATTCCACACCTTGTCCATTCTTTTCTTGAGGATTCTCAGCAAAAACGTGACAGTTTAAAACTAAAATCTTGCTATAATTCGTTCATAATCAATCAGCTCATGTTAAGGTATTTTGTATAAAATTAATGCAGAGCTTACCTTCAAATTGAGAATCATGTTTTGCATAGTACCCCCATCAATCTTGGTTTCAGACTCAAAACTCACCAGGGTTGTCTCTCTCAATAGAAATAGAAGGGTGTATCAATTCACATAGCTCAAGAGCAGTTACAGCACTCAAATAGGACTGTAAGTATGAGCATAGGTATTGCTCTAATTTCTGAAATTTTCTAACTCTTTTCACCATAGATTAAATAAATTCTTATCTCCACATGACAGCTCAATCAATTTTAAATCAGTAAGGACTTTTTATTGGGTTGTAATATAGCTTATGGGGAAAGTTTATAAAGAATTAAGGGGTGGAATGGGATTAAAAATTGAGAAATCAAAAAGGTAAGGAGGTGATTTGCAACTTCACAACCTTCATTTCTGCATAGTTCCATCTACTTCTTAAATTTTCAGACTTGAAGTGATCAGTTTCTAATCTTATCTTCTTTTTAATCTTTCAATGAAATGACTTCTATTTCTTATTCTTTTGCTTTACTTTTCTATTTTTCTTTTCTTTTTGTGTGCTTTTTATATTTTTTTGTATTTTTCTTTTTCTGGGTTGGAATGCCACCATTGTGCTTCTGATATACAATTGTCTTTCAATGTGTTTTCTTCTTCTTTCACCAAATGTTGAACCTGCTCCACCTTTTTCAATTTCTTCTCCTTTACCTTCTGAAATCTCAGAGTGAGGGTCAGGCTGAATCAGGTCACTGAGGTTTTAGGTTCAAATTTTTTGGTTATTGTCAAAGAAAACTGGGATTTTTAAGGCTCAAAAGGTGTGTATCAATGGCAGTTCAAAGGGGTAAGGATATTTTAAGCTCAAACTGTCCAAAGGATTGCCTTACTTCATCTCCTCAATGTCATGAATGCTGTCAAGCTGTTTCAATTCGGATTTGCCTAACTTCTAGTGAGCAGAGCTAGGTCCAATTAGTCCTTACACCAGAAGAAATTGCTAAGACACTCTTCAAGAAAAAAATTTCTCAGGCCCAAATCTCACTGGATATGGTCTTTCATTGGACTTCTGGGGTATATCCTCACAATTTCCTCTCATTTTAGGTTCACTAAGCATTCAAATAATTTTTTTTTTTTGAAAATTCTTAACATTTGCTTCATGAAGATGTTCGAACTATAACATGTTCTAGTTTTAAAAAGTTTTAATTTCCTCTCTTTCAAACAAAAATCAGGTGTGAATTATTTCATTTCCTCAATTCCTGTTGAAATCTTGCTGCACTACCATTAACTATCCATTGCCAAGCTGGCACACCCCCAAACCTATGAGGAGCAGTGTCCTCACTGCGTGAAAGATAGGGAAATGTGCAGCAAGAGAAAAATAGAAGTATTCAAAGTAAAGAAAACAGTAAACAAAAATGCGGACAATTGCAAACTATACAAAAAGTAAACTTAACAAAGCATCACAAAGAGAGAATTCATTAAATCACATAAAGTTGTACAATGGAACAATAACATAAAAAAGGGTGACAAAAGTAAAGATCCTAACTAAATACAAGAAAGGCTATAAACAGAAGAAAAATCGAGACACATATTAACAAAATATCCCATCAAAAACAAAATGGTTGGTCCTCCTGGCTCTGAGATATCCTCAACCTGCTGCTTCTGGAAGAGGAACTACAAGCCAGGGAGGGGAAGAATAGGGATTTAAGGAGAAGGCTGCTGAGTGGGTGGTGGATGGAGTGAGGAGGATGGGGGAGAAGATGAAGGTGGGTCTATCTTCTGTTTCTTCTTCTTTCTCTTATTGTTTTTCTTCTCCTCCTTGCCAGAATCCTTTGGACTTCCTCATACTCATCCCACAGGAATTATAACGGGCCAGGCTCTTTTGGTGGTGGTAGATCTTTCCAAACTGGGTCGAATTTGATTGGCAACTCAATGGGTTTGTCATCCGCCATAGTTGTGGGAGGGTGTATTTATGAACGAATGTAATGGAGGGGAAAGGGCCTGATATTTAAAATGTGTGGGTGCTGGAATATGAATCATCATAATAACTTTTCTCATCTTTCCAAGCTTAACTACAAAAATGATATGTTGGTTTCGAGAAGTATGGAACACCGGGCGATTTAATATTGGGAATGGTATCGTGAAGTGCATGGTGGTCTATTTTTAACAATCATAGTTAAGGCAAGGAGATGGGAGCTATTAAGGCTCAGATAAACAATTGGGGGCATGGAGGAAAAAATGAGCTTAGACAGGATTGGGGGCAAGGCGTCGACAGGTTGAGACAACCTACCGAGGAGTTAAAAACTGTTGAACCTCTCAAGAGGTTCAAGCAATCCTGTTGACGGGTAGAAGATTTTAAATGAATCCATTTCAAGTGGTTCAAAGAACCTCTCGACAGGTTCTTTTGGGCTGATCAGACAATCCTCTCGATAAGTTCCTTCTTCCAAAAAATCACTTCGGGGGGTTCATTGAACCTCTCGATAGGTACACTGAACCTATCGAGAAATCAACTAAAGCCTGCATAACCTGTCAAAATCTGTATGGATCCTATCAACAACCAACTTCACACCTCCAACACTTGTTGAGAATTAATGCACACTGCTCGACAGCCTCCAGATTCTGTTGGAAAGTAAATTGGGCACTCTTAGAACCTGTCGAGATGTTCATAGAACCTGTCGTCAGGTTGTTTTCTAGTTTACATAGACGTGTACTAAGTCCCCAATTTCTTTCTCAACAGCTTTGACACTCCACTCAGTCTTTTATTTTACACTTTTGACAAATTATCCTACATGCAGTATTGACCAAACATGGCAAATAGAAATGAATCAAAGACAAAAATAGTAGCAAAAATAACCAAAATCAATAACTAGTATAAATAGTGTACATTGTTGAAACTCGGCTATGTTATGAAGGTTCATGATAGTGGGTAATCATTACAGGCTCCACCACATTTTCAATAGCAAGTTTGAGCCTTTGACCATTTACTGGTCCTTCCATCTGTTGGGTGCTAGATTTCAACAGCTCCAGATGGGGATACATGCTCAACTATGTAAGGCCCCTCCCATCTGGATCTCAGTTTTTCTGGAAAAAATTTCAACTTTGAGTTGAACAGCCATACCTTGTTGCCAGCTGTGAACTCCTTCCTCAGTAAATGCTTGTCATAGAAAGCCTTGGACTTCTCCTTGTAGATCCTAGCATTGGAATAAGCCTCAAATCTCAGTTCTTTTAGCTCAGACAGATAGAGTTTCCTGTGTATGTCAATAGAAGTTAAGTCAGTATTCAATGCTTTAACAGCCCAATATGCCCCGATGCTCAAGCTCTACTAGTAAATGGCATGCCTTGCCATATACTAGTCTGAAAGGGGACATCCCTATGGGGGTCTTATAGGCAATCCTATAAGCCTACAGAGCATCAGGTAATTTCAAGGACCAGTCCTTCCTATCCACCCTCACTGTTTTCTCCAAAATGTATTTGATTTCTCTATTAGAAATCTCCACCTGCCCACTGGTTTGTGGGTGATATGGGGTGGCAACTCTGTGTGTCACAGAGTTCTTCCTAAGTACATTTTCAAACTGTCTATTACAAAAGTGGCTTCCCCCATCACTGATGATGGCTCTGGGGGTGTCAAACCTGGAGAAAATGTTGTCCTTCAAGAAGTTGAGGACAACCTTATGATCATTAGTTCTTGTAGCTATGGCCTCAACCCATTTAGACACATAGTCCATAGCTACATGAATATAATTGTATCCATAGGAAGGAGGGAAAGGGCCCATGAAATCAATCCCCCATATGTCAAAAAGCTCAATCACAAGTATGGGCTATAAATACATGGAGTTTCTTTTTGGATATACATCCCATCTTTTGGCATCTTTCATAAGTTTTACAATGATGCTAGGCATCCTTGAAGAGAGTGGGCCAATAAAATCCGCATTGGAGCACCTTGCAACAATCTTGTTCCCACTGAAGTGGCCTCCACAAGCCTGCTCTTGACACAGAGTTAGTATATTATGGAATTCCTCATCAGGGACACATCTCCTCACCACCTGGTCTGCACAAAGTTTTAATAGGTATGGATCCTCCCACATATAATGTCTGATCTGTGAAAAGAACATATCCTTGTCTATTTTATTCCAATGTGGGGGGATTTTACCTACTGCCAAGTAGTTCACAATATTTGCAAACCAAGGTGTAGAGGTGCTGACAACAAACAGTTGTTCATCCAAAAATGAATCATTAACAGGCAGGCTATCAAATTCCTCTACTAGGATCCGAGACAAGTGGTCTGCAACCACGTTTTTCTTGTCCTTAATCTCAAGATCAAACTCCTGTAATAGGAGGATCCATCTAATCAGTTTGGGTTTTGCATCCTTTTTGACAAAAGGTATTCGAGGGCTGAGTGGTCTGTAAAAACCACTATCTTTGATCCAAGCACATAAGACCTGAACTTATCTAGAGTAAAGACAATTGCCAACAGTTCCTTCTTAGTTGTAGTGTAATTTAATTGAGCATCAATCATGGTTTTGCTGGCATATGCAATCACACAAGGGGCCTTATCCTTCCTTTGTCCTAAGACTGCACCAATAGCAAAGTCTGATGCATCACACATCAGCTCAAAGGGTATGGAAAAATCAGGTGCTTGGAGGATAGGTGCAGAGGTTAGACACTTTTTCAACAGCTCAAAGACCTTAAGCCATTCATCTTTGAAATCAAAGGGAACCTCATAGCACAACAGGTGGCAGAGAGGTTTCAAGATCTTACTGAAATGTTTGATGAATCTCCTGTAGAAGCTAGCATGCCCCACGAACGATCTGACTTGTTTCACAGTTTTTTGTAGGGGTAAATGTGTAATCATATCTATTTTAGCCTTGTCTACTGTTGTCACTTCTTAGTGTGCTTGATTTATGTGAGTTTTGAAAACAGTTTTAAAGTTGCCAAATTACAGTGGCTCTAGACTATATAAGAAATTAAAGAAATATCAGCACAGTTAGAAGAGAATTAGCCTGCAAGATCAGGGCCAATTGTAGCAAGTTTTAAAAGTAAGTGAGTGAAAGATCGTCCACAGGGAATTGATTTAAAATTTAAGATAAAGCTCCAGATCTGAGCTACCAGATCTGGCCTCTGATCCTATCTACAAAGCACATAAGATGGGAGGTTGAATTTGTCACGTTAACTAAATGATAAAAGTAAAGATTTAAACTAAATGATCCAGATCCGAGTTAGGGAAACGTTTGTGGTAAACTTATACAAAAATTGGAGAAATAATATCTAACTTTGATTTGGTCCTTGAAATCTAATGAGAATAACTGTAGCTCAGCAGAGGTGATCCAATCTTCATCTGGCTACAAGCACAGATGTAAGAGAGATAAATCTAATTCAAGGATTACGCTTACACTTATGGCTATGGTCTGTCCACTTTAATGGCCACAAACCATCCAATAGTCTTTAACCAAATCCTCAATTCAGAACAAGAAACATCACTACAAATGCCGTAAGAGATTAGGTTACCAACACTAATTCTCACAGGATTAATGAATCAAGGGAAATTGTATGCAAAACAATGAATCTAAAGGAGTCTAATGTACTGAGGAGATCAGAGAGAACCCTTGACATGAGTCCAATGGAGAATGCATAGTTTACAGCAACCTTTTAAAATCCACCGTTACAAATACAGAGCGCAGCGACAAGCGACTCAGATTTGTAGTCTTGAATACAACTCTCTTTTGAATTACAGAAATGTCTCACAGCTCTCAATTGCTAGTCAAAGTAGGCTATTACAAGGATTACAGACAAGCTGTCTGGCTGGGAAATGGGGGATTAGAAATGAAACTCAAAATCTGGATACCCAAATTGGGCAAATGGTTCGTCTATTTATAGTTTTCCCTAAGCCAGCTCAGATGTGTATCAACCAATCAACATTGGATAGATCTGTATCAACCAATAGGAGTCGAGCACCAGGATCCAGATCTATTCTGGCTAATAAGAAATGCTTGATCTGGTTCAGCCAATCAGGAAACAGAGGCATCAATTCTGTTATGTAATTCAAAAATCTGTTTGAGCTTCTAGAAGTTCCCGCCAAGTAATTTCATTTTTGGGTGTTCACATGGGGTGGAATATGCCTTTGGTTCGTGCTCAGAATCTTTCGGAATGTCCTTGGGTTTTAAAATACATTGGGACGCGTGCAATAGATTACTGAATTTCCCTTGTTAAAGCGGCGAATCTCCAGAATACCTTTTCGTAGAGCTTAAGGGTCTTTTCGCAAAGTGCTGTGACTTCTGAAGCTCTTTTCGCACAAATTGGAGACCTTTTCGAAAAGAACTGTAACTTCTGGAGATCTATTCGCAAAGTTCAATCTTCTCTTCGAGGAATTCAGATGCTCTTCGAAAGCTATGCCTGGAGTTTTAGTCCTTTTCGCAGAGTTCAAGGTTCTTTACGAAAAGTGCAGGTTCTTTGCGAAAAGAACTCTGTAGTGCATTTCTCTGTTCGAATTATTCCCTGCTTCGCCTACAGGTCTTTGCCTCTTCCTTTTAGACTTTTCCACAGCTGATGAGGTTGTTTCTTCACTTCCTTCCTTTGGACTGACATGGATTGTCATCTTTTTGGCACTTTTGAGCTGCTTTTATGGTTAAGCCTGCCTTTATTGTTAGCTGCAATATAGGCACTTAAAACACTTATTTAGTTCTCTCAAAGGTCTATCAAGGCCCAGATTAAGGGGTGAAAAATAATATTTTCCAGTTCTCAACACACCCCCAAACCTAAGCTTTGCTAGTCCCTGAGCAAAGACAAAATCTAAAAATATAATGAAAAGCCATTTTTGTT
The DNA here is from genome assembly GCA_021018995.1 of Chloranthus sessilifolius. NCBI lineage: Eukaryota > Viridiplantae > Streptophyta > Magnoliopsida > Chloranthales > Chloranthaceae > Chloranthus > Chloranthus sessilifolius. Next base: position 119,662,102 of record CM037589.1, on the reverse strand, counting down.
GGGAGCACAGTTGCATTTAGCATATGCAACAAGCCTTTTAAACCCCTAGGTGATCCCTAGTGGAGGAGTGAAGTCTCCTGAGGGTTTTCAGTGAAGGTACCCACAAACTTCTCCAATAAATTAGTTAAGATCAATGTAGTTCTGTTAAAGCAAACTTTCATCCAATCAGATTATTCACACCTGCATCAGTCAGGTTGTAAGAAGATTTTCAAGAAAACATCAGTTCAAAACTAAAATTCTGCTGTAATTCCTTTACCATTCACTCAGTTGGTGTCAAAAAGTTTTTACAAGAAAAATTAACGAAAAGCTTGCCTTCTATTTGAAAATTCAGTTTTGATGTTATCCCATTTCAAACTCAACTCTCACCAAGGTTTTTCACTCACCATGCAAATATGAGGGTTGCACTATTTCACACAGCTCAAGAGCAATTACAGTCCTCAAATAGGAATGTAAGCAGGAGCATAGGCATTGCTTTTCAGTTCTGAATTTACTACTTTTTTCACCATAGATTACACAAATCCTTATCTCCATGTGACAGCTCAATCCATCATTGATCAGTAAGGACTTTAACTTGGGTTGTAATGTGGCTTATGGGTGAAATTTATCAAGAATAAAAGGGTGGAATGGAGGTTAAAATTGAGAAGTCAGTCAAGGTAAGGAGGTGATAGACACACCTTCTTCAATTCAGCACAATTTCATCTTCTTCATTGAATTTTCAGAGCCAAAGTGGCCATCTTTTTCTCTTTCTTTTTCAAACTTCCAATGAAATGCCTTCTCCTTTTCTTTTTTTTTTTTTTTTTTTTTTTTTTTTTAAATCAACATTGACTGGAATGCCACATTTCTTCTGCTGATACATCATTGCCTTCAATTATTTTTCTTTTTCTTTTACCAAACTGTTACCCAACTCACCTTTCTTTAGCTTTCTTTCCTTTACCTTTTGAATTCTCAGAGTGAGGGTTAGGCTAAATGAGGTTGATGAGGTTTCAAAGAAATCTTGGATTTATAAAGCTCAATTGGTGTGTATCAAGGGCAGTTTCAAAAGGTTGGGCTTTTTTTTTTTTTTTTTTTGAAGTTCAAACTGTCCAAAAGGAGGCCTTACATCATGTCTTTAATATCATGATTGCTGTCAAGCTATTTTAACTTGGATATGTGTAACTTCTAGTGAAAACAAGCCGGTTCAAACAGTCCCTAGAGCAGAAAAAACTGCCAATTCATACCTCCAAAGAATACATTTCAAAGAGCCCAAATCTCAATCGGGTGTGGTTTTCTATCAAATTCTTGAGGTATATCATCAGTTTTCTCTTTTAGGTTTACTAAAACATCAATTTTTATTTTGGAAATTTTCTGACATTCACTTCATGAAAGTATTAGAATTACACTAGAAATTAATTTTAAAAAGTTTTAACTTCCTCATTTTTCAAAAAAACAGGTGTGAGATTACTTCATTTTCAAAAATTCTGCTGATCATAAGCTGCACCAAGCATTAACTTATTTTATTGGCATACCTGCCATACCCCCAAACCTAAGATGAACATTGTCCTCAATGTTCTAGACACTGAGAAACGAGGGCGCAGGATAAAAGAAGAAAGGAAAACTAAGCGAAAAAAATTTACACTATATGCGTAAAATAAAGAAAATAACCTTGAATATATGAGCGGGGAAAAGGAAAAAAATGTTATATAAATATAGGAAATTACTGATAAAACAGAAAAATAACAAAACTAAGCTAGAACTGCTACAAAATAAAATCTAAAAACTGAATATATGATCAGAAAAATAAAAGAAATGCAAAGCAAATGAAAGGAAACTAATGCTAATAACAGAGAAACAGTAAAAGCAAGGTAAGGGACTGAATACAAAGTTAAAAAAGAAAAAGAAAATTGTTGATACAAAAAAAATAGAATTTGTGAATGCAAAATAGGAAAACAAAGTTATAAACTAACTATACTCACAGAAAAATGATGAAAATCAGTAAAACGAGGACACATTAACCTAAGAAAGAAAAAATCGTGATCTAAAACAGAATTTGAAACTAAAATTCCTAACACAGAAAATCTAATGCCAAATGATACATCCTAAGCCCAAAGAAACAAACCCAAAAGCCTGAGATACTTATGAATCTAAGTGATTATAAAAATGATTAGCAGGAATACAGTGAAAAGCAAGATTCATAAGACTAACCCCTTTGTTGATGATGTGTATGAATAAAAAAAGAATAATGAAGCATGGGAGCACATATTAAACACAGGGTTCACACACAGCTGAGACCCATTTATGATGAAGAAATCTCGAAGGAAAATAAAATCAGTGGGTCCATTGAATATTCAAACCAGCCTATGATTCACTACTCATTATCCTACATGATTCCTAAAAAAGAAAAAATGATCTCAGCAGGTCCAGATGGGAAAAGAGGATGCAAATGGAGAAAAACAGCCCATCCGGAAGATATCCATATATATATATATATATATTTTTTGTTTTTATAATTTTCTATTTTTTTTTGTTTTTTTTTACTTATTTTGGATCAGCCCGGGCTCAACAAGAGCCCTTATTTACTACTGCTGAAAATAATGAGAAACAACTCAGAGATTTTCTATTTGTGTTTTCATTTTCTTTTATTTTGTATTTGGTTTTATAAAAAAAAAAAAAAAAAAAATCAGCATGCCTAAAAGACAGCAGAAATTATAATCAAAACAAACATTAAACACAACAGAACTGCTAGTTCTCAAGAATTTAAAAATAGAAAATGAATGCAAAGGAGAAGGGGATACAAACTCAAGCAGATCTGCTCCAGCTTTAGTTCAGATGCTCCTTGTTGGACGGCTGCTCCAGATCTACAAAAATCCAAAAACTGCAGCAGTACCTTATTCAAGTATTGACAAAAATAAAAAGAAAAACTCAGGCTCCTGGCCAAATTTGACAAAAAGACAAACAAGTGGCAGCAACATTTATTCAAATAACTAGAAGGCAAAGAATAAAAACTCAGAAAAATAAAAAATTCTGCTACAGTAAAACAGGTTTTCTATACAAAACTGCAGTAGACATTTAATCAAGCACTTGGAATGCAAAGTGTAGGTTTAAAGCAAAAATTAAAATGAGAATCAAATCTACAAAATTGAAAAACTTAGGTCTACCAATTTTAAAATCTATTCCCCGGCAGCGGCGCCAAAAACTTATTGTTCAATCTTAGTGTGCTTGATTTATTTGTGTTTTGAAAACAGGTTTGCAACTGCTAAGTTATAATGAATCTAGAATATTAAAAAGAGTAAAGAAATATCAGCACAGATAGAAGCGAATTAGCCTGCAAGATCAGGGCCAATTGTAGCAAGTTTTAAATGCAAGTGAGTAAAAGATCGTCCACAGGGAATTGATTTAAAATTTAAGATAAACCTCCAGATCTGAGCTACCAGATCTGACCTCTGATCCTATCTACAAAGCACATAAGATGGGAGGTTGAATTTGTCACATTAACTAAATGATAAAAGTAAAAATTAAACTAAGTGATCCAGATCTGAGTTGGGAAACGTTTGAGGTAAACTTATACAAAAATTGGAGAAGTAATATCTAACTTTGATTTGGCCCTTGAAATCTAATGAGAATAACTGCAGCTCAACAGAGGTGATCCATTCTTCATCTGGCTACAAGCACAGATGTAAGAGAGATAAATCTAATTTAAGGATTAGGTTTAAGCTTATGGCTATGGTCTGTCCACTTTAATGGCCACAAACCATCCAATAGTCTTTAATCCAAAGCCTTAGTTTAGAACAAGAAACATCACTACAAATGCCATGAGAGATTAGGTTACCAACACTAATTCTGACAGGATTAATGAATCAAGGGAAATTGCATGAAAAATAGTAAATCTAAAGGAGTCTAATGCAATAAGGAGATCAGAGGGAACCCTTAACATGAGTCCAATTGAGAATATACGGTTTGCAGCAACCTTTTCAAATCCACCATTACAATTACAGAGCGCAGCTTAAACAACTCTCAGATTTGTAGTCTTGAATACAACTCTCTTTTGAATTACAGAAATGTCTCACAGCTCTCAAATGCAAGTACAAAGTAGGCTATTACAAGGATTACAGACAAGCTGTCTGGCTGGGAAATGGGGGATTAGAAATGAAACTCAAAATCTGGATACCCAAATTGGGCAAATGGTTCGTCTATTTATAGTTTTCCCTAAGCCAGCTCAGATGTGTATCAACCAATCAGCATTGGATAGATCTGTATCAACCAATAGGAGTCGAGCACGGGATCGGATCTGTACTCGGCCAATCATAAATGCTTGATCCGGTTCACCAATCGTGAAACAGAGGCATCAATTACATATGTAATTCAAAAATCTGTTTGAGCTTCTAGAAGTTCCCGCCAAGTAATTTCATTTTTGGGTGTTCACATGGGGTGGAATATGCCTTTGGTTCGTGCTCAGAATCTTCCAGAATGTCCTTGGTTTTTAAAATGCATTGGGACGCATGCAACAGATTACTGAATTGCCCTTGTTAAAGCGGCGAATCTCCAGAATACCTTTTCGCAGAGCTTAAGGGTCTTTTCGCAAAGTGCTGTGACTTCTGAAGCTCTTTTCGCACAGATTAGAGACCTTTTCAAAAAGAACTGTAACTTCTGGAGATCTATTCGCAAAGCTTGGGGACCTTTTCGCAAAGTTCAATCTTCTCTTCGAGGAGTTCAGATGCTCTTCAAAAGCTATGCCTGGAGTTTTAGTCCTTTTCGCAGAGTTCAAGGTTCTTTATGAAAAGTGTAGGTTCTTTGCGAAAAGAACTCTGTAGTGCATTTCTCTGTTTGAATTGTTCCCTACTTCGCCTACAGGTCTTTGCCTCTTCCTTTTAGACTTTTCCACAGCCGATGAGGTTGTTTCTTCACTTCCTTCCTTTGGACTGACATGGATTGTCATCTTTTTGGCACTTTTGAGCTGCTTTTATGGTTAAGCCTGTCTTTATTGTTAGCTGCAACATAGGCACTTAAAACACTTATTTAGTTCTCTCAAAGGTCTATCAAGGCCCAGATTAAGGGGTGAAAAATAGTATTTTCCAGTTCTCAACACAACGGCTCCAAAAACTTGTTGTTACTTCTTAGTGTGCTTGATTTATGTGAGTTTTGAAAACAGTTTTAAAGTTGCCAAATTACAGTGGCTCTAGACTGTATAAGAAATTAAAGAAATATCAGCACAGTTAGAAGAGAATTAGCCTGCAAGATCAGGGCCAATTGTAGCAAGTTTTAAAAGTAAGTGAGTGAAAGATCGTCCACAGGGAATTGATTTAAAATTTAAGATAAACCTCCAGATCTGAGCTACCAGATCTGGCCTCTGATCCTATCTACAAAGCACATAAGATGGGAGGTTGAATTTGTCACGTTAACTAAATGATAAAAGTAAAGATTTAAACTAAATGATCCAGATCCGAGTTAGGGAAACGTTTGTGGTAAACTTATACAAAAATTGGAGAAATAATATCTAACTTTGATTTGGTCCTTGAAATCTAATGAGAATAACTGTAGCTCAGCAGAGGTGATCCAATCTTCATCTAGCTACAAGCACAGATGTAAGAGAGATAAATCTAATTCAAGGATTAGGCTTACACTTATGGCTATGGTCTGTCCACTTTAATGGCCACAAACCATCCAATAGTCTTTAACCAAATCCTCAATTGAGGTGAAACATCACTACAAATGCCGTAAGAGATTAGGTTACCAACACTAATTCTGACAGGATTAATGAATCAAGGGAAATTGCATGCAAAACAATGAATCTAAAGGAGTCTAATGTACTGAGGAGATCAGAGAGAACCCTTGACATGAGTCCAATGGAGAATGCATAGTTTACAACAACCTTTTAAAATCCACCGTTACAATTACAGAGCGCAGCTTAAACAGCTCTCAGATTTGTAGTCTTGAATACAACTCTCTTTTGAATTACAGAAATGTCTCACAGCTCTCAATTGCTAGTCAAAGTAGGCTATTACAAGGATTACAGACAAGCTGTCTAGCTGGGAAATGGGGGATTAGAAATGAAACTCAAAATCTGGATACCCAAATTGGGCAAATGGTTCGTCTATTTATAGTTTTTCCTAAGCCAGCTCAGATGTGTATCAACCAATCAGCATTGGATAAATCTATATCAACCAATAGGAGTCGAGCACCAGGATCCAGATCTGTTCTGGCCAATCAGAAATGCTTGATCTGGTTCAGCCAATCAGGAAACAGAGGCATCAATTCTGTTATGTAATTCAAAAATTTGTTTGAGCTTCTAGAAATTCCCGCCAAGTAATTTCATTTTTGGGTGTTCACATGGGGTGGATATTCCTTTGGTTCGTGCTCAGAATCTTTTGAAATGTCCTTGGGTTTTAAAACACATTGGGACGCGTGTAACAAATTACTGAATTGCCCTTGTTAAAGCGACGAATCTCCAGAATACCTTTTCGTAGAGCTTAAGGGTCTTTTCGCAAAGTGCTGTGACTTCTGAAGCTCTTTTCGCACAGATTGGAGACCTTTTCGAAAAGAACTGTAACTTCTGGAGATCTATTCGCAAATCTTGGGGACCTTTTCGCAAAGTTCAATCTTCTCTTCGAGGAGTTTAGATGCTCTTCGAAAGCTATGCCTGGAGTTTTAGTCCTTTTCGCAGAGTTCAAGGTTCTTTACGAAAAGTGCAGGTTCTTTGCGAAAAGAACTCTGTAGTGCATTTATCTGTTCGAATTGTTCCCTGCTTCGCCTACAGGTCTTTGCCTCTTCCTTTTAGACTTTTCCACAGCTGATGAGGTTGTTTCTTCACTTCCTTCCTTTTGACTGACATGGATTGTAATCTTTTTGGCACTTTTGAGCTGCTTTTATGGTTAAGCCTGTCTTTATTGTTAGCTGCAACATAGGCACTTAAAACACTTATTTAGTTCTCTCAAAGGTCTATCAAGGCCCAGATTAAGGGGTGAAAAATAGTATTTTCCAGTTCTCAACATCTACCTCAATGCCTCTATGGGAAATCACATGACCAAGGAGAATGCATTGAGTGACCTGAAATGGCTCTTTTCCCAACTCAACACCAAATTGGTTTCCTCACATCTCTGCAATACAAGGCTGAGATGATGTAGACATTGGCTAAAATTATCTTTAAAAATAGAGAAATCATTTATAAAAATCTCTAAAAACTGCTCAATCATGTCAAAAAATATAGCATACATGCATCTTTGAGAAGTTGCAGGAGCATTACACAGTCCAAATGGCATCCTTCTATAAGCAAAGGTGCCAAATGGGCATGTAAAAACAGTCTTTTCTTGATCTTGTGGGTAAAGAGGGATTTGGTTATACCCTGAATAACCATCGAGAAAATAATAAAAAGATTTTCCTACTAACCTATCCAAGATTTGGTCAATGAAGGGCAAAGGGAAATGGTCTTTCCTGATTTTCAGATTGAGCTTCCGATAGTCTATACACACCGTCCAACCTGTGGTTTCCTTGGTTCGAACGAGCTCACCAGAATCATTTTTTATCACAGTAATTCCAGATTTCTTGGGTACCACCCATTCAGAATCTGAAATTAGGTAGATGACTCCAGCATCTAGCAATTTGACCACTTCTTTCATCACTACTTCTTGAATGTGGGGATTCAATTTTCTCTATATTTCTCTAGAGGGTTTGGAACCCTCTTCTAGGTGAATTTTATGCATACACACAGTAGGCTAATGCCCCCAAGGTCAGCAATGGTCCAGCCAATTGCTCTTTTGTGCTTCATTAAAACACACAACAAATCTTCCTCTTGCTCATTAGTGAGAGAGGAAGAAATAATAACTGGCAATTTCTGATTTACCCCCAAAAAAGCATACTTCAATGTCTTAAGTAGCTGCTTCAGCTCCACCTCTGATGGACATACAAGTGAAGGCAACAAAGGTGCCTTAGATGGTGGTGGGAGAGGCATCACGTTAGGTTTCTAAGGAGGATACCTTTTTGCTGGTCCCTCATCAGAAATTAAGGCTTTTACCTCATGAACCTTGGGTGTGGGGGCCTTCTCTTCCACAATCTCACTCCATACATTCTCAAAAGCATCATCAAGATCATCATAAAAATCATTATAATGCAGTAGCGTGGGAAAAGTCTCTTCCACAAGCTCATCCAAAACGTCAATTGAAAAATAATCCTCATCATTCAAGTGAGATTGATGGGCTGCATTATACACATTTAATCATATCTTCATATTGCCAAAAGTTACTTCCATCACCCCTGATCTACATTGTATACATGCATTTGCAGTGGCCAAAAATGGCCTACTCAAGATTACGGGGATGGAGTTAGCACACTTGCTTGGTTCCATGTCTAGCACTAGGAAATTAGCTGGGTAAAAGAATTTGTCAACTCTAACTAGCATATCCTCTATAATCTCCACTAGCTTCCTTTCAGACTTGTCAGCTAATTGAAAGACCACATGTGTGGGCTTCAACTTTCCTAGGCCGAGCTTCTCATAAATTGAGTATGGAAGCAGATTCACACTAGCTCCCAGGTCTAGTAAAGTCTTTTCAATGGTGTGATCCCTAATGATGCAATGGATTGTAGGGACTCAAGGGTCTTGTAGCTTAGTTGGGGTTGCAATGGTTAACACTTGATTCACTTTTTCAGCTGAAAAGACCTTTTGGGATAAATGCATCCTTGACTGCCTTTTATGGGTGTAAAGATCCTTCAAAAACTTGGCATAGGCTGGCACTTGCTTGATTGTATCAAGTAAAGGCAAGTTGATCTTTACTTGTTTAAAAGTTTCCATCATTTCCTCTACTTTAGCATTCCCCTTATCGAAAGGAGAAGGTGCTTAAAGTGCCCTTAGAAATGGCAAGTGAGGGACTGCTCCTTCATTTACTGCCTTAGCCAATTCATCACTTTTCTTTTTATTTTCATCATTTTGTTGGGGAGCATCAACATTCCCCTTATTCAAGCTATGTTGCTCCTGCTGCATATCTTTTAGGGTTGTTTCTTTTTCTTTTTTTGCCTTTTTCTCAGGCCCAATACCAACTTGATTGTCAAATGTCCTCCCACTTCTTAAAGTAGTGACAGATTTAACTTCTTCATTTGAGGAAGAAACTTCACCCACCACATAATACCTCTTTGGATTATCCATGGGCTGATTAAACAGCCTCCCCTCTTCTCTCTTTGTCAAGGCATTAGAAAGCTGACCAAGGTGGTCTTCCATCTTTTTAATACTTTGGCTATGACAGTGGACTGTTTGGGATAAAGAGCCCAAGTTCTGTAATAAGGCAAGAACTTGTTCTTCAAAAGAGGGTGATCTGGTGACTGGTGCTTGTGCAGCTTGTTGCACAAGCTGAGCCATGGTTTGCTGGTATTGGGGCCTTGGGATAAAATTTTGCTGATAAGTCTGGGGAGTAGGTTTATAAGGCATTAACTGCTATGGATAGAACTGCTATTGGAACTGCTGTGGCTAGTTTTGAACATTGTCTTACCTCCACATCAGATTAGGGTGGCTTCTCCAAGAGTAACCAGCATTTGGCTGCTAGCCAAAGGTCTGAGCAATCTGCACATGTTCCATCACTAGTTCTGAGAATTGAGCAGCAGAGGGACAATCTTGAATAGGATGAATGGGAGATTGGCAGATGAGGCATGCCTCTTCCACATTAGCAGCTAGTGGAGACTGCATTGCTCCCATCATTTTCTCCAACTGTTGGGTCAAGCTGGCTACCTTTCTTTTCAAGTCATTATACCCACCAATCCCATACATTTTTTCTCTTGTTGTGTTTTCCCTCAACACTCCTGCTAGAATCTCTGGTCCCTAGTGAAAGACTCCTGCTGTAAGGACTTTTCACTAATAAAATCAAGCAATTCCCAATCTTTCTCAGCTGTTTTATGAAGGTATGTGCCTCCACAACAAGCATCCAACATATTTCTGCTCTTACAATCAATTCCTTGATAGAAACTTTGTACAAGTTGCCATTCGGGAATTTTATGGTGAGGGCATTGCCTTAACAGCTCTTTGAATCTCTCCCATGCTTCATGGAATCCTTCAATTGGGAATTGAGAAAATGAGATAATATTTTTCCTCAACTAGCTGGTTCTAAACATGGGGAAGAATTTAGCTAGGAATTGACATTACAGGCCATTCCAAGAGTTGATACTGTTAGGAGGAAGTGAGGAAAACCATGCCCTAGCTTTGTCCTTTAATGAAAAAGGAAATAGCCAAAGCTTGGTTGCTTCTGTCCCCAGTCTTACAATGTTGAAGGTAGTACACAAGGCAAGGAATTCATCAACATGTTTGTATGGGTCCTCTTTACTCAAACTATGGAAGGAGGGTAACATCTGGATGGTTGAAGCTTTAATTTCATAATTTCCCTTTATAGCAGGGAATTCAATGCAAAAGGAAGAGTTATATGCACCAAGTGCATAGTAATCCCTCAACAGCCTTAGTTGCTCACCCATATCAGCAGATTCAAGTGCAGTAGATGCAGGTGGGGTTTGTTTAGGCCTAAGAATCCTCTCCACCTCTGAATTGAATGGCACAAGCTGAGGGTTGAGGGTTCTTCTTCTAAACATACACCACTCACAATCCCAATGCATAATTACAACTCAAATTTTAAGTAAACAGTCAAGAATTGCAACACAAGTAAAGCACCTATTAGATCTAAAAATTCGTAGATCTAGAAATGTAAAAGTGTAAGGAAATGCAAACTCAACACAGCTTGCTCCTCCTTCTAGCAAAAATTGCTTCTCCAAGCATAGCTCCACATCTGCAAAAAAAATTAGAAACTACACAAACAACTATAGAAGCAATTAATCAAATACTAAGCAGACAATTTCAAATATAAAATTTAATACAAGAAAAACTTAGATCTACCACATTTTAAAAACACAGATCCCCGACAGCGGCACTAAAAACTTGGTGTTGCTGCCACCTTAGAATTATTATATGACTAAAATAGCAGATTACTACACAAATTATAGCAATTTTTAATCTAGGTGAGCAGCCAGTCCTGCAAGATCTAGGGCTGTTGTAGTGAGTTTTAAAAAGCAAGGGTGTGTCCACAGGGAAATGTGTTCTAAAGGATGGTAAATCTCCATATCCAGAGTGGATCTGGCACTCTATCCTAATTTAAACTAAACTAAAGCAAGAAAGAGGAGAGATTTTGTGGTTTTGTCACTTTGACTACAAACTATAGAATTAACTGCTATTGATCTAGTCCAACACAGAGAACAGAGGAGATATAGAAGAGATGAAAAATCAAAAGGGTGAGAACAGCAACTAGGGGTATTGGTCTCTCACTAAAAATCAATGGAATCAAAGTCCTTGCATAAATCTGATTCGCTATAATCCTCCATCTGGCTACAAGCTCCCCATTTCTGGTAGATGCAAGGTATAAGGATCTAATCTCAACCAAAGAATTGAAGCAATCCTAAGACTAAGATTTATCCACTTTAAGGGTCACAAACTATCCTAGAGATTGTTCCACTTCAAGGATCTTGATTAGAATAGGAAAACCATTACAGATGTTGTAGATGCCAGGCTACCAGCTCCCTATTTCTGGCTGGCATCCGTAGGAGTATCCTATCCAGGGAAATTAAATATGAAAAAGTGAAATATAGATTAGAATAACCTTTAAATATTACAAGCTTATAATACTATTGTGCCCAGATCTATAATCTGTGTAATATAAAGTCTATTACAAGCCTTTGAATCTCTTAATTTACAGCTTAAGACCTCACCCTAACTACTGAGAAGAGTTTAGTCACTCATGATTGGCTAAAGAGAGAATGGGAGAAGAAGGAAGGAGGGGGAATTTGGAGGAAAAAATTGATCTCGCTCTAGGCTTTAGTTCTCTCAAATTCTAGATGGATGTTTTGTATTTTCTTCAAGCTTTTATACTCTCCTCCTTTTTCCTCAGATCCATTTCATCCAATCAGAGCGCAAGGGAATAATTCTATTATTCTGGGCTGCTGATGTGATCGATTTCTCTTTTAAAAACTCTCTCCCCATTAGCTCTCAACTGAAAAAGACAAGTGAAGTAGTTAGGGTTTCTATGTGTGCCTAATCTATGTGCCAAAAATATCCCCAAGTGCCATAAAAGTGCTTTGGAACTCGTGCACTGAAATCTGGAAGTGGCAGTTGCTGAAGAAACGCACTGAGAAGTTGCCAAAATGAGTGTCAAGATGTTCTGAGATCCTCTCGATAGGTTCTCTGTCTACTTTATATTCACATCGATAGGTTGCCCAGGCTTTCGACAGCTGCGCAGACTTCTCGACAGGATTGAGAGTAGTTCTCGATAGGTTTGGACACATCCCGATAGGTTAATGAAGATCCTATCAACAACTTCTGAGAACATCTCGGGAGGTTGGTTATTAGACAATCCTGTCGACACTCATCCTCTCGACAGGTTGTAGACAATCCCGTCGATGGTTTATACAATCTTTAGTGAAGTGGTCAATAGGTTGGCTCAATCTTCACGAGAATGAACGTTGCTTCAGGTAAGTTATCGATAGGTTTTTTAATACTGCTCAACAGGTTCAGTTGAACCTCGTGATAAGTGACTGGAACCTCTCGACTTCATCTGCACCTTGAAGTATCCTCTCGACAGGATCCACGTCTATACTTCCAACCTATCAATAGGTGCTGGAACCTCTCAAGATCTTTATCTTTTCAACTCAGTACCTCTCGACAGCTTCTTTTACCCATGTTCAACCTCTCGACTACTGGGAAGCTCTCGACAGCTTCATGGAACCTCTCGACAACATATTTTTAGTGCTCTCACAGCTGGTGCACACCTTGGGTGTGATGCTCTTCCTTTGTTCATCACTCAGCAATCCCTTAGTAGGTTCAGACTTTATTTCTTGCATCTGGACATGGTCTCCGGCCTTTCCCATTAGGTAGCACAATGCTTCTTGGGCTCTTTTAAGTGGAAGTCTGTATTAAGCTTGTAATTCATTGCTTAACTATAAAATATACTCAAAACATATTATTAGTCAGCTCATGGGTCCAACAAAGGTCAGGTTAAGAGGTGAAAAATGGTATTTTTCATTACTTAACACAGTCCTATCCTAAGAAAGGGTTATGAAGAAGGTGGTGAAGGTGTGTTAAAATAAAGATAAAAGGATGGGAAGTAAGCAGTTTAGGTTAAAGTTCATTCAATTATGTAACTCAAATTTAGGGTTCTCTTTGTAGCAAATCCTTGCTGAAGTGCTATCAATAACCTTAGCAAGGTAGAAGAATCCAACTTAACTCATGTCATTTGGGGCGCTCTTAAGGCTATCGTCTGTCCACTCAAATGGCCACAGTCTATCTAATAGAGTCTGTCAAATCCCATTGATCAAGCCAGAAAAGCTAACCTAATCTAAATAAGTGCGTTGATCAACCCTCATCTAATGAATCAAATCAGACCATGAATACCATTACAGACACTATGTTTGCCACGCTACAAGCTCTCCAGATTTGCGTACAGACCTGGCAAGCATTCATAGGTGTATTAAACCTAGGAAGATCAGATGGCAATCAAAAGATCTAAAGGTTAAGTGAATGGGCAACTCCCAAAAACACAGATCCGATCGAGAATCTAATGAAACCAAAAGATCTATAGATTTAAATGGACTTTAAATCAATAATTTATTGCTTAAAAATATAGAGAAGGAGAATCTATCTCAGATCTGTGACCAAGTTTGCACTAGGGCTATAGTCTGTCCACTCTAATGGTCACAGGCTATCCACAGAGGCTCCCTTACCCACAAATACTGAGATAGAACATGTAAACTGCTATAGCCAACATGGTCCCAGGGCTACAAGCTCAAGCTTCCATGGGCCTTCTAATAAGCTCAAAACCTAAATGCATGGCATAGCCTGAACATAACTACGGGCAAATAGGAAAATAATAGATTAAGTAAGCATTCAAACACAAATTCCATTGATCTGATGTTACCAACAATGAAATCTCTCAAGGCAGTAGCCTTGTGCATGACAGCTCAACACAAAATCCCAATGTTTAAATGACCTATTATAAAACTAAATAAAACTACACATAGTTTCTTACCAATGATATATCTAGCAAGTGCTGGGCTAAGAGGGAAGAAAAAAATAGAAAAAGAGGAGATCAAACCCTAACCTTAACCCTAATTTTCTTAAGCTCTCAGCCGATAGAGGTTGAAGGAAAGAGTGATTGATCATTTTCTAAGTTGCAAGCACTGGTTATATACTTAGTCCTAATGTTGTGGCTGAGAAAAATGTAAACCCTAATTTTTCAAGCAGATGTGGCAATGTTACAACCCTTGGATGTTTTGGGATGCATGCATCAGGATCCGTGCCTCGAGTTGCATGCCCTAGACCTAGGGAAATCCCTAAAAGGTCCTTGAGTTACGATTAAAAAGTGGAGAGCTCGAGCTTCACGAGGCTGGCTCCTGCCTATCACTTCTGTCATGCAGCTACAGAGTGTTCACGGGGAAGAGTTAGGCTTTGAATCTTGTTGTCTTGCATAGTAGGGCTGTGGATGATCATGTAGCTGCTTTAGTTTTGAATGCACTAGCGCAAAAGGACTTTCAGTGCTTAGCTTACTCGCACAGAAGAGCTTCAGAAACTCCTATCGCATGGTACTGACACAGATGCCTTTGCATATCGCTAAATACAGATTTAAACTTTTAGATGCCCGAGAGCTGGGCAAGAGAACTTTTGGGTGTCTCTCTCTTCCAGGGCCATGCAAGGTCTTTGCTATTGTTCGCACCAATTAGACTCGCGTGGTAGTGAGCACGGCTGCATTAAGGCTTGATCCTCGTGAGAACTTCGCGAGTTGTATTTCTGGAGGCTTAGTGCATGAAAGCTCTGCGAGTTTCTCCACATGTTGATTGCAACTGAAGTGCGCAACTACTGCGTGAGAGCTGCTTTATGATAACCCCTTCATTAAGTTGTGTGACTTTTTTGCGAGCTCTGCCAGTGAATTGAGTAGCACGAGGCAGCACCTCAGTTGTGCGAGATAGGTCCTTGGCTCCTTTGCTATGCACATGCTCCTGTTACAGCTTCCTCCTCTCTCACCTATACTTGTTTCATCTGCTGGACTTCCTTGGTCAATTATGACATGCAAAATAGTCACCATGGTGTGTACCACCATGGTGTTCCATCACTTTCTGGTTTAATTGTCATCCTTTGCTTGAATTCTCTCTTCTTGGCACCAAAAGCATAGACTTTTTGTTAAGCTGCATAATTATTACTAACTACAAAACAGGCTAAAAAGGAGTTATTAGTCAGCTTGAAGGTCCTGCAAAGGCTATGTTAAGAGGTGAAAAGTGATACTTTTCAGTGAATAACACACCCCCAAACCTAATCTTTGCTAGTCCCTGAGCAAAGCAAAATCTAAACAACTACTCTAAGAATGTAAATGCCACTTTCGTAGGGAGCACGGATGCATTTAGCTTATGCATCAAGCCTTTTAAACGCCTAGGTGATCCCTAGTGGAGGAGTGAAGTTTCCTGAGGGTTTTCAGTGAAGGTACCCACAAACTTCTCAATGAAGCAGTTAACAAAAGTGGACACAGTGATTAAGCAGTTTGAAATAAATATAGTTCACTTCACCTTTGCTATGTGAAAATTAAAGGAGTCCAAAGTAGTGTATGCAAACAATTTAACACCTCAGTCATGCATGCATGCTCAACGGCTAATTAGCTGACACTAAGAAAACAATATGTGTAAAACAATACCAACCTTACCAGTACATCAAAAGTCAGGTTCATACAATGCCTCAATGATTTCAAACTCTGACCGAATGCTTACCAGGGCTCTCTCTCTCAAATGAATTTAAGGGTATATCATTTCACATAAGCTCAAGAGCAGTTACATACTCCAAATGGGTTTGCACGCATGAGCATAGGCAGTTCTTCTAATTTATGACATCATAAAGTACTCTCACCATAGATTAGACATTACCTCATCTTCACATGACAGTTCATTTGACTTTGGATCAACAAGGGCTTTTCATGGGTTGTAATGTGGCTTATTGGTGAGGGTTGTAAAGAATAAAAGGGATAAAAAGAGATTCAAAATTGAGAAATCAACATAGGTAGGAGATGATTCATGACTTCACCTTCTTCATTTCAGCAGAACTCCATCTTCTTTTGAAATTCCAGAGCTAAAGTGGTCAACTTCTCTTCTTCTCAACATTTCCAATGAAGTTCTTCTTTTGAATTTTCATTCTTTTCTTTTTTCTTTTTTTATTTATTTCTTGTATAGATATATATATATATATATATTATTTTTTATTAATATTATGGTGGCCACACATCTACAACTGCTATACTATTATTTACAAATCTCCTCCTGTCGCCTTCTCCTTTCACCAAGTGTTAAACTTTACTCACCTATCTTCAACATCCTCTCCTTTACCTATTGAATTCTCAGAGTGAGGGTAGGGCTGAATCAGGGTAAGAGATTTATGTTCGAGTACTTTAGTGTTTGTTGAAGAAAAATGGGGCTTTAAGGCTCAAAAAGTGTATGCACAAAGGTAGTATCACAGGTTTGATCTTTTAGGCTCAAACAGTCCATATGAAGGCCTTGATCCTTTCATTAGTGTCATGATTACTGTCAAACAACTCCAACTTGGGGTGTCTAACTTCTAGTGAAAAGGGCTTAACTCAGTCAGTCCTTAGAATATAAAAAATTGCCATAGATACTCCAAAAAAAGTAAAATTTATAGGCTCAAAGCTCACTGGGTATGGTCATCAATTTAACTCAAAGGGGTATGCTTTCACCTATTTCTCTCTTTACTGGTTCACTAACTACTACTTATAAAAAATTTCTTATTGTTCACCTCATAGAAGTATAGATTTTCAAATGATTTTAGTATTAAAAAGGTTTGCACAGTATTTAAATTTCCTCATTTTCAACATTGCTTAGGTGAAGTTCATTATATTCATTCCTCACTTAGTTAAGACTGCTGCACTTAGGTTAACTATATCATTGGCAATCCTTGCGATACCCCCAAGCCTATGAGGAGCAGTGTCCTCACTGATTCAAAGATAAGAGGGTGTGTGCAGCAGGGAACATAGACAAAATATACACTAAAATAAAGCAAATAAAACCAAGAAATAAGGCATACACAAACAACTAAAACAAATAAACTAGCTATGAGCAGAAAGTAAAGCAAACAGAACATAACAAAAAGGAATTTCATTAATGCAACAAAATTTGTACAACGTAAGGTAAAAGAACTATACAGAAATAAAAGAAATTTTCTTTTTGACACAGAAATAGTGTAAACCTAGGACGAATCTAGACACACACTAAGTTAGACATGACGGTGGCAGAAACTTTTTGCTTCGGGAAGAGGAACTGTAAGCAAGAAAAAGGGGGAATAACAGGGACTAACGAGAAGGATGCTGAGTAGGTGGTGGATGGGGTGTAGAGGGAGGGGCAGAAGATTCAAATGGTTTTATCTTCTGTTTCTTTTTTTTTCTCCGATTCTTTATCTTTTCCTCCTTGGCCAAAATCTTTTGTACTTCCTCATACTCGACCCACAGGAATTGTAGTGGGTCAGGTTCTTTTGGTTGTGGTGGGTCCTCCCAAACTGGGTCGAATTTGATCGACAGCTAAATGGGTTTGTCATCCGCCATAGTTGTGGGTAGGGATGGACTGATGGGGTCAAAAGAGAATGAATGCGATGGAGGTGAACTAGTTGTATATTTAAAATGCATGGGTGGTGGAATGTGCATCGGCGTAATAAATTTTCTCCTCCTTCCATGGTTAATTGCTATAATGATTTTAAAGAAGGTTAGTTAGCAAATACGTCGGTTGGGATAAATATAAAATGTCATGCAATTTATTATGGGGAATGATCCCGCAGAGTGCATGTTAGCCTATTATTAGCAATGGGAGTTAAGGCGAAAAGATACGAAATGAAGAATTCACATAAATTCGCTAGGGTTGAAAGGGCAAACCCGTGCCTCGCGCTGATGTTAACAGGTGCACGCAGGGCACATTTCTAGCGCAATGTATATTCAGGCCCGCTAGGAGTTCTGTTACACAGAAGAAAAAAAATTCTTCTCAATGTAGTTCGCGGAGCTGAAACATGGCCTTGGTGTGCGAGTTCAATTTTTCCTTTTCACGTAGCTGCATTGTCTAACTTCACGAGACTTCAAAATGTAGAGCATCAAGTGCCTCACGAGGTTAAATGCGTGGAGTCAGACATTCACGCAGTTCCAAATTTTTGCTAAGATCGAGCCTCGCGGGGCTCGATCTGTCATTAGAGCTCCACGAGATTGAACTTTATGCCTGTTAGCATCGCGAGAACCCATTTTTGACCATTTTCTCAATTCTACACATTGGTGAGTGCCTCTATAATGCCATGCACCTATCCATTGTGTATCAGCATCAACCCTTTCACATATCCTCCATTTCATCATCACAATTATGTGCCTATTATCAACAACTGGTCATCATAATTACAGATTTCTAAAGATAGTTATTCAGATCAAATTCATGCCATTTATCATGAGAGCACCTCAACCTTGTATAGCAAATTCAGATGACAGATATGCACATGTACTCGAAACAAAAATGAACAAAATAAAATCAAACACTTAAACAAATCAACACCCTAAAAGCAATGATTGAAAAGTTTCTAAGCATCATAAAAAGAAAAACAAAGTAGTGAACTCATATGGTACATATGTTACAAAGTTGTGGATCACTGAGTAGTGGGAGGGTTATGTAGGTGAATGGACTGGGGAGGCTCCACTGAATTCTGTACACAAATTTTTAGCCTCTGCCCATTCACTTTTGAGATCTTCCCGGACATAGGGTCCAAGATGTCCATAACACCAGATGGGGAGGCATGAATGACAGTGTACGGTTCATCCCATCTGGATTTTAGCTTTCCTTGAAAAAATCTTAGTTTGGAGTTGAAAAGCTAAACCTTAGTGCCAATATTAAAGTCCCTTCTCATTAGCCTTTATTGGACCTTGAAGCTCACTAATAATCATTTGTTAAGTGTGTTTTATAGTTAGCAATAAACTGTGCAGCTTAATATAAAGTCCTTGCCTTTTGGTTCAAAGAAGAGAGAAAATATACAAAGATGATAGCTGAGCCAAAGCCTAATGGAACACCCTGGTATGCTCACTATGGTACTCATTTACTGGTCATCATCGACCAAAAGTCTAGTAGATGAAAGAAGTTAGCTGAGAATGGAGGAAGCTGCAACAGCAGCAAGTGCGAGGCATCAAAGGATTAAAAGAATCATCTCGTAGAGCTGAGGAGCTCCCTCGTGGAGCTAAGGATGCAGTGGAAGCTGCCCTCACATAGATGGGATGCGCAGTCAAGAGGAGAGAAGTAAAGAAATCATGAAGATCTCGCATCTTAAAACCCTCAGAATTTATGCCCGCGAAGCTCTCACGGAGATAGAGCCTTAAAGCAGCTACACGCAGAACATAGCGAGTCCATATGCAAAAAGAATAATTTATCACCTTAAAGAGTTCTTGCGAAGCCCTGGAAGAGAGAGATGCCTAGAATTTTCCTCGCGCAGCTCTCGTGCACTCTGGAGCCTAACCAATTACTACATGAGTGCAGGAACCTACTTGCGTGAGTATTTAGTGACAGAGAACTTCTAAAGCTCTACTATGAGAGAAATCTAGGCGTTTCTAAACCACCTGTGTGAAAGCATTGCCGAGCAAAGCAATTGCACGATCAATTGAAAATCTACTGTGCAAGTGAACAAACCTCCTAAGCCAAACACTCCTCCATAAAGGCAAAGCAACTGCACGAGTGAATTAATGTAGATGCCAACCCAATGAAGCTCGGGTTCTCCACTTCTCAACCCTAACTCAAGGACCTTTTAGGAATTTCCTAAGGCTAGGGCACACTTCCCAAGGCATAGATTTTGAGGCACACATCTCAAAGTATTCAAGCAGTGCCACGTCTGCTAGAAAAATTAAGTTTACTCTCTTTTGAGCTAAGGCCTTATGGACAGAGTATATAAGTTGTCTTTAAAGCTTAGTATTTTTATCTTTCCTTCATCCTCTGTCGGCTAAGAATTCGAACAGGCTAGGGTTAGGGTTTGATCATCTTTTTTTCTTATTTTTTTTCTCTTAGCCCAGCATTGACTGGCTAATCCTTCTGTAAGTAGCTAGGTTTACTTTTATTTCAGTTTCGTAATAGGCCTTGTATACATTGGGATCTTTCGGATGAGTAGTTGTGTACAGGCTGCAGCCTTGAGGCAGTCTATTATAAGTTTTGCCTTCATCAATGGATTTTTGTTTTAATGATTAATTAAATCTACAGATCTAATGGTTTTCTTAGATGTCTATAGGATCCGTGCTTTGGGACTAGCCCATTCAGTTTCTAGTAGATCTATTATCTACCATCTGATTTCCCTTGGTTTGATAGCCCCATGGATAGCAAGCTGGATCTATAGTCAAATCTGGAGAGCTCGTATCCCTGGGACTCCATGGTGGCAACAATAGTTTACATGTTCTTTCTCAGATCTTTGTGGTATGGACAGACCTATCGGATACCCTGTTACCATTTGAGTGGATAGATTATAACCCTAGGGTGGTGTCCAGCCACATGTCTGAGAAGGATTCTTCTCCCCTGCACATGAGCTTCTAGAGCCTTGTGAGGAGGTTTGTGCAAGACCTGGCTCCTCTCTGTTTTACTTGACCGATATCATATGTTAGATTTGATTCCTCTGTAGTAATTGTAGCTTGAGGCTGAGTCATTGCAGGCCTTTTGTAGTAATGACCAGCTGAATTTAAATCTTTATTCAACCTATTGTTGATCCTTTTTCTGGGCACAGTGAACCATTGGCCTTGTGTTGGGAGATTCGAGTGTACTGGTTTAGTGTGTAATAGTAAAAACAAAATAAAATCAAATTAAAACAAATGATGGATTCAACACAACTACAATCTCCTAGACCTACAAGTTTCAGGGAAATTGTAGCAAGTTCTGATAGGTAAGTAAGGGTATGTCCACAGGGAAATGTGTATAAATTATGGTAAATCTTCAGATCTGTAATAGATCTTGCTCTCTATCCGAAATTAAGCTATACTAAAATAAGAAAGAGGAGACGTTTTAGATTTTTTTGTCACTACGAACTACTAAAATTAAATGCAGTTGATCTAGATTTTAAGAAAACACAGAAGTGAGGGAAAATTGATTAAAAATCAAAGGATGTAGAGCAACAACTAGGGATTTGGTCTTTCACTAAGAATTAAATGAATCAAAGGCAATGCTTGGATCAGATCTGCAATAATCCTTCATCTGGCTACAAGCTCCCCAGATTTGACTCCGGCAGATGCATGGTATAAGAATCCAATCTTTACCAATGGATCAGAGCAATCCTAAGGCTATGATCTGTCCACTTAAATGGTCACAGACCATCCCAGAGATTATTCCAATCTATTGCTAACCAGAGAATTGAAGCAATCCTAAGGCTATGATCTATACACTTAAATGGTCACAAACCATCGTAGAGATCATATCAAGCCAATGGGCTTGATTAGAACAGGTTAACCATTGTAGATGCTGTGAATGCCAAGCTACAAGCTCTCCATTTTTGGCTGGCCCACAGGAGTATCTAAACTAGTGAAATCAAATATGAATAAATGAAATATAGCTCTGAATTAACTCTAAATCCCACAATTCCATTACAATATCACTTCTTACAATGTTGTGCTCAGATCTACAATCTGTGCAGCATCTAATCCCTCACAAAGCCTCTGAAACTCTTAATTACAGCTCATAAGCTCACCCTAGCTACTGGAGAAGTTTTAGCCAACCATCATTGGCTAAAGGAGCGGGGACAGTTGTCCTTAAATTCTTGAAGGATAATATTTTCTCAAGATTTTTCATCCCTAGAGCTATCATCAGTGATGGGGGGAGCCATTTCTGTAATAGACCTTTTGAGAACCTACTCAAAAGGTATTCTGTTACACATAGAATTGCAACTACCTACCACCCACAGACCAGTGGGCAAATTGAGATTTCCAATAGGGAGATTAAGCATATTCTGGAAAAGACTGTGAGGGCTGATAGAAAGGATTGGGTACAAAAGTTAAATGATCCTTTGTGCACTTATAAGACTGCCTATAAGACCCCTATTGCCATGTCCCCATTCAGGCTGGTGTATGGCAAGGTCTACCACCTACCAGTGGAGCTAGAGCACAAAGCCGATTGGGCTATCAAAACAATGAATTTGGACCTAACTTCTGCTAGTGATCACATGAAGTTGCAAATGGAAGAACTTGATGAACTGAGGCTGGAAGCTTATGCAAATGCCACAATGTACAAGGAGAGATCAAAGCCATTCTTTGAGAAGAAGATATTGAGGAAGGAATTCAATGTTGGCGCTAAGGTTTGGCTTTTTAACTCAAGACTTAAATTTTTTCTAGGAAAGTTGAAATCCAGATGGGATGGACCTTACACTGTTATCAAAGACTCCCCATCTGGTGCTATGGAGATCTTGGATCCAAAGATAGGGAAGATCACGAAAGTGAATGGTCAAAGGCTTAAGATTTGTGTAGAAAATTCAGTGGAGCCTCCTCAGACCATTCATTTAAATGAACCTCCCACTGCTCAGTAATCCACAACTTTGTAATGTATGTACCATATATGTTGAAACTTGTGTGTGTTTTTGCTTGCCTAGGAACATATCCTTTATTTTTTTAGGGAGATTTGTTTGTTTGTTTTCATATTTGTCATTAGCATGGGAGATGCATGCCTATTGCTGGTAGGTGATTGATCTACTGGCACTATAATTGTCAAGAATTTGCTTCCATGAAAGTTTTTATCATTCTAAATTTTTGATATGCATGTGTTGGTGAGGGGAAGGACATTTTCATTAGAGAATGGAGCACATGTAAAAGGGTTGGTGCTAATGGCCACGGAATGGATGCATGACACTCTACATGCACAGGCCAGAGCACAAATTGAGAAAAGGGGTTAAGTGTTGCTTTCTCGTGAGGTTAAATTGCCTAATTTTCACAATCGTGAGTCATTTCAAGGTTTCTCACGAAGTGTGGAGGGTGCGAAAGGAAGAATTCAAAATATTTCATTGTGCGAAGTCTCTGAAACTCCAAGTGATTGTTCTTCGCGGAGATCACCAATTAGGCCCAAGGTCAACTCTGCGAAGTAACTTCACGAGGCACAAAAAGCATCTAATTTTATTTTTGCAAAGCTATGCTCGTCTGTGCGATTGTCCTTCTCGTGAATTTACATCTATACTGCGGCGAAATCTACTTCGCGAGCCCCTGTGGACATCTGTGCGAAGCGCAGGATTGGATCTTTTAACATTGATGGATTTCTTCAATTTCTTCATTTCCTATCCCTCTACTTTAACTCCCAATACTAAAAATAGACCAACATTTACTGTGAGATTTAATTCCCCATAATAAATTATGCACTTTACCATTCCCCATAATAATCATAATTTATTGCCAACTAACCTTCTTTAATTTCTTTATGGCAATGAAGCTTGGAAGGGGGCGAAATTTAATATGCCGATTCATATTCCATCGTCCAAGCACTTTAAATACAAGAGTAGTTCATCTTCTTCACATTCATTCTCCTTTAACCTCAGCAGTCTGTCCCTTCTCATAGCCAATGGCGGATGACAAACCCTTCAAGTTCTCGATTAAATTTTACCCAGTCTGGGGGACTTTATCACCATCACCGGAGGCGAACCCACTATAATTCCTCTGGGATGAGTACAAGGAGGTCCAAAGGATCTTAGCCAAGGAGGAAAAGAAAAAGAACAAGCGAAAGAAGAAGAAACAGAAGATAGCACCACCCACATCTTCTCCCCCATCCCCTTCAATCCCTCCACCACCTGGTCAACCTCCTGCTCCTTGATCCCTGTTCTCCCCCCCTCTCCTAGCTTGTAGTTCCTCTTCCACAAGCAGCAGGTTGAGGATATCCCGGAGCCAGGAGGGAGAACCATTTTCTTTTTGAAGGGATGTTTCGCTAATGTGTGTCTAGATTGTTCTTAGGTTTATACTTTTTAGGTACTTAGTGAGGATTTCTTTGTAACACCTTATGGTAATCATTGTGCATCTTAATAGAATTTCTTTTTATGATAAAATGTTCCCCTCACTATCATTTATTTTTGTTTGTTTATGTGTTGTTTGTTTTGTTTTGTGTGTTTCTTTTTCCTACTATTTGTTTTCTTGTAATATCTCTATTTTAAGCCTGCTGCACATCCTTATCTACCTTTGAATCAGTGAGGGCACAGCTCCTCATAGGTTTGGGGGTGTGTCCGGACCTATCAGTAAAATAGTTAACCTAAGTGAAGCAGAAATCAAGTGAGTAAGATGGAAATGGTTCCATGTTCACTTGAGATTCATAAAATTATAAAAAATGGGAAATTTAAAAATTTTGCAGACCTTTAGGCATGACAAGCTTTTAAATTTTAGCATTTCCATGATGTGAACACCAGGAAAACTCACTTGTATCAGTACTTAGTGAATCATTAAAGAGACAAAAAGGTAAGGACCTGCCTAAGAGTTCAATGAAAGACCATAACTAGTGAGGTTTAGGCCTGCATAGTTTTTTTCCTTCCTTTGAGGAGTGACAGAGGCAATTCTTTCAGCTCTAAGGACTGGCTGAGTCAATGCTCTCACCAAAAGTTAGGCACCTCCAAGTTGAAACAACTGACAACACTCATGACTCCTAGGAAAGGATCAAGGTCTTCTCTTGGATAGTTTGAGCTTAAATAGACCAAACCCTAATCAATTGCCCTTGTGCACACACCTTTTGAACCTTAATTTCTAATTTTCTTCAAAATACACCTGAGTACTTCTACCTGAACCTATGGACCTGATTGAAACCTACCCTCACTTTGAGAATTTAGTAGGTAAAGGAGGAGCTGAAGATGGACAAGATAGGGTCAACATTGGGTGAATGGAGAAGAGATACCTAAAGCTTAACAGTGTAGTAGCTGAGGAAAGAGGTGGCAAGTTAGAAAAATAAAAATTAAAAAACAATTTTAAAAAATGCATCTAAAAGAAAAAAAAAATAATGAAGAGGAATAAGAGAGGAGTCAAGAGGAAAAGTTCATTGGAAAAATCGAAAACAAGAGGAGAAGTTGGGCAGTTTAAGTCTGAAGAATTTTAAAGGAAATGAAAGGTGCTGAACTAAGAAGGTGAAGTCATGAATCACCTCCTTCACCTACTGATTTCTCAATTTTGAATCCCTTTTCAACCTTCCATTCTTTATAACCTATCCCATATGCCACATGTCTGAGATGGATTCTTCTTCCCTGCACATGAGCTTCTAGAGCCTTGTGAGGAGGTTTATGCAGGAACTGGCTTCCCTCTATTTTACTTGACTGATATCAAATATTAGATATGATTCCTCTATAGTAATTACAGCTTGAGGCTGAGTCATTGCTGGCCTTTTGTAGCAATGACCAGTTGAATTTAAATCTTTATTCAACCTGCTGCTGGTCCTTTTTGTGAACACAGTGAGCCGTTGGCCTTGGCAAAGCACTTAGGATTTTATGGGCTGGAATACCTGTAGATGTCAGCCAGATCTATGCGCAGATTTGGGAGCTTGTAGTACTGGCATTACATAGTGTCTGCAATAATATTTATGGCCTGATCTGGTCCAGTGATTAGAGAAATGATCAGTCCACTCCTCTAGATTAGATTAGCAACTTCTGGCTTGATCAATGGGATTTGACAGACTCTATAAGATAGGCTGTGGCCATTTGAGTGGACAGCCTATAGGCTTAAGAGCACCCCAAATGGCATGGGTTAAGTTGGATATTCCCACCTTGTTGAGGTTAGTAATAGCATCTCAGCAAGGATCACTGCAGAGACAGTCTAAATCTGAGTTACATTACTACATTGACTCAAGCTTAACCTCCTTACTTCCTATCATTTGTATATTTTATTTTGGCACACACCATCACCATCTTCTTCTTAACCCTTTCTTTATGATAGGGTTGCACTTTATTTCTCTTTTGTTAGGGTTAATTTAGTGTAGTTGTGACACCCAACTCCCTTTCTTTAGGATTGTTAGATCTGTAGCCAGATCTGGAGGCCTACTATTATATCCCATTTTGAGTTCTAGATCAATTTCTCTCTGGGACAAAATCTTACTTATCAAAACTTGCTACAATAGGCCCTGTATCTTGCAGGTTTATGATATTTTAGGATTACTATTTTCATCATATCTTTATCCTCTGTTTCACTTTGATGTTAATTTTCTTCCAACACCACATAATAAATCAACACATCCCAGAATGACAACACATACACTAGCCTAAATTGGGACATGCCAATAGGGGTCTTATAGGCAGTCCTATAAGCCCACAAAGCATCATTCAACTTTTATGACCAATCCTTCCTATCGGTCTTCATAGTCTTCTCCAAGATATGCTTCATCTCCCTATTGGAAATTTCAACTGGTCCACTGGTTTGTGGGTGGTAGGGAGTTACAATTTTATGGGTAACAGAGTACTTTTTGAGGAAGTTCTCAAAGGGTCTGTTATAGAAATGACTCCCCCATCACTAATGATAGCTCTAGGGGTGACAAATCTTGAGAAGATATTGTCCTTCAAAAATTTAAGGACAACTGTGTGGTCGTTGGTCCTTGTGGCAATGGCTTTCACCCATTTAGACACAGTCCACTGCCACAAGTATAAAGTTAAAGCCCATAGATGGAGGAAAGGGGCCCATAAAATCAATGCCCTAGTGTTGGGGTATTTTAAGTGCTTGCTACTGACTTTATTGAAGACAGTGATAAGAATGGGGTAAATGAAAAATGAGTGAAAGGTAGAGTGATGATTACGGAGCAGCAAGCCAAAAATATGCCTAGTCCTACAAGATAAGGGCCTGGTGTAGCAAGTTTTGATAAGTAAGAGTTCAGATCTGCTTACAGCTCTAGAAATCCTAAATGGAAGGGGATTTAAATTCACTATAATCTAAATCCTAAGGCAACTTACTGTTTAGATTACAGAAAGGGTTAAGAAGAGTGGTGGAGTGAGAAAATAAATTTAAGAAGGCGAGAAGTAAGCTATTAGATACAGATCTGATGGGGTCTTGTAACTCAGACTTAGATCTGTTGCTATAGAAATCCTGCCCAATGGCTACATTATCACCAAAGAGGAGAAAGAATCTAACTCACTCCTGTGCCATGATCTAATCCCTTAAGGCTATAACTTGTCCACTCAAATGGTCACAGACTATCCAATAGGGAAACCACAATCCAGAGATGAGTCCGAACAAGTTTACCATTGTAGGCACTACTTCATCCAGGCTACAAGCTCAAGAATCCATAGGAACCTCATCCTCTAATGTTCTGTGTGGGGCTAGGCCTATAAAGTGCACAAGCCTGGACACACAGGACCAGCAAGAGTTTGAGTACTAGCTTTTAAGCATGGTTGTTCACTGCTTTAGAAAGACTGCAGTGATCTAGCCACAAGCCTACAATCTCTACGGCCAACTCAGATCTGCAATCTGATGGTGGATCTATTCACTATAGGGGAGTCTGTCACTGCACAATCTCTCACAAGGCTACAAGCACAAGTGCAGAGAAGAAGAATCTGTCTTAGTTCCATGACTTGGCATCACCCTAGGGCTATAATCTATCCACTTAAATGGTCACAGACTATCCACAGAGGTTATCCTCCTCACAAATAGCAAAGACGGAACAAGAACATTGCTGCCGCCACCATGTTCACATGGCTACAAGCAAAAGTTCCCATGGGGATTCAGATTTAGTGGGTCCTATGGTGGGGGAAGGCCTGCAAAGTGCCTAACCTAGACACACAGGTCACTTAGATCTAAATAGTACCTCAGAAGCAATCCTCCATTGCTTACAAAACAACTTAGCAATAAAGGATCTCAAGGCAGCAGCCTTGTACAGCACAACTCACAACAAAAATAACATCCCATAAATGCAACAGATCCTATTACAAAAACTCCATTAAAATCTATACCAGATAATCATACAAAAGGCATAGCCAACAAGTGTTGGACTATGGAGAGAAAGAAAAAGGAAAAAGAAAAAAAAAAGAAGAAAACTCCTAAACCCTAACCTTGACCTACTGTAATTCTACAGTTGGTTTTTTTGGAGAAGACACACAGAAGTTAAGTCCCAAAAAGGATCCCTCAAACCCAAGCTAGGCTTAAGCTTATATAGCAGTCGGCTACCCCTCCAATTAGGGTTAGGAAAACCCTAATTTCTCAATGTAATTGTGGCTCATTCTTGTCCCTTGGATGCCTCGAGGCGTGTGTACGGAGATTGGAGTGCATGCCCTAATTGTTGGAGATTCCCAGATTGCCCTTGTAGAAGTGGGGAGAAGTTTAGAACCCGATCCTCACTGGATAAAAAAGATTTCTAGATCTGGCCGCGTGGTAGAGTTGGCATCGTGGGGTTGAATTGACTTGATGTCCATGCAGTCGCGGGGTTTACATCTTGGTCATCGCGGGGTACTAATGGCTATCGTGAGATTGCTCTTTCTGCTTTGAATGGCGCGGGGATTGCTCACGCGGTTCGTCCCTTGGTGAATCTCGTGAAGAAGCAATGTTCATGAGTTTCTGGGTCGCACGAGCATTTCTCTGAAGGTCTGTATCTCACGGCCACTGTGCGACAGCTGCGCGTAGGAATACCTGAAGCTTTCTCTTTTGACTGAGTCACACAAAGCTTAATGGTTCTTCTTTTGAGTCGCGCGAGACTGCGCGAATGCTTTAGACTGAACCTCGTGAGGACCTCGCGAAGTCTGCTTTGCAATTCTCTCTGGCACCAAATCACGCGAGAACGGTGTGCAAACAGCACGACCAGTTGTTGGGCTTCCTTCAGAAGACCGCGACAACTACGTGTAGGCATTATCTTGGTTTATTTCTGCTTGGATGTGCCTATGCTTCAGCCAACTCTCTGTCTGGGTTCATCCTTCGTTCTACTAAGGTAGTTCTGGGGCAACAGTGAGCTTCTTGGCATGGTTAGGAGTTTATTAGAAGCTACTATTTATTATCTGCAGAACAGGCTTAAAACACTTTTATTAAATGACTAAGGGTCCAACAGAGATTAAGTTAAGGGGTGAAAAGTGGTACTTTTCAGGTCTTAATACAACCCTAAACCTAATCTTTGCTAGTCCCTTAGCAAAGCTGTAAATGCCACTTTCGTATGGATCACGGATACATTTAGCATATGTACCAAGCCTTTTAAACCCCTAGGTGATCCCTAGTGGAGGAGTGAAGTCTCCTGAGGGTTTTCAGTGAAGACACTCACAAACTTCACCATTAAAATTAGTTAAGTATAGTGCAGATAATGACAACACAGATTCGAATGTTTAAAGTTTTATTCCACACCCATTTAACACTTAGAGGAAATTGCAGCAATGTTGCAGGTCATTTAGAACTTAAAAGGTAACATGTGTTTGCCTGACCACCATTCATTTTACATTAGAATTTCAATGTATAAAAATCAGTACTCTACTTGCCTTTAATTCAAAATCCAGGTTGGATACTTCCCTAATGAGGTAAAAATTCAGACCCAATTCTCACTAGGGCTATCTCTCAACATTAATAACCTGAGGGTGTTCATAATCTCAACAGTTCAAGAGCAGTTGCAGACTCCAAATGGGTTTGCAAGCATGAGCATAGGCCAAGCTTCTAATTTCTGACATCTTCATGGATTTTCACCATAGATTGGGCAACTCTTCATCTCCACATAACAGCTCATTTGTCTTTGGATTCACAAGGTCTTTTTGAATGGGTTGTAAAGTGGCTTATGGCTGAGGGGTATACAGAATAAATGGGTAAAAAGGGAGTTTAAATTAAGAAATCAGCAAGATAAGGGGTGGCTCATGACTTCACAACCTTCATTTTAGTAAAAACTTCATCTTTCTTTTGTATTTCAGACTCAAAGTGGCCAGCTTATCCTCTTCTTTTTTTTAAAATTTTTTTCAGACGATGATGTTCTCTAGACTTCTCTTTCTTTTTCTCTTTTTATTTTCTTGATTCATTCTTTTGATAAAATGCCACACAACTACCATTGATACACAACTGTTCACAAGTTACTTTTCTTCACTTCCTACAGAATATTGGACCATTCTCAGTATCTTTACCTCCTTCTCCTTTACCTTCTGAATTCTCAGAGTGAGGGTAAGGTTGACTCAGATAGTGAGGTTAAGGTGCAAGTTTTCTGGTATTTGCGAAAGAAAAAATATGATTTTAAGGCTCAACTAGTGTATGCAAAAGGGCAGATTTTAAAAGGGTTGATTTTTAGGCTCAAGCTGTCCAAATGAGGGCCTTAGATCATTTCCTTAGTCTCATGAGTGCTGTCAATTAGTTTTGATTTGGAGTTGCACAACTTCTAATGAAAAAGGCTTGATTCACTCAGTCCTTAGAGCAGAAATAATGCCAAAAACACTCTTTAAAAGAAAATGATGGGCCCAAATCTCACTAGGTATGGTCTTCAATTTTAACTCATGGGGTGTATTTTTGTCTGTTTCTCTCCTCTTAGGCTCACTGAGTACTTAACTCAAAAAAATTTCTAATATTAGCTTCATGGTGGTGTCAAGATCAACTTCTATCTGTTTCCAAAAGTCTGCCAAAATATTTAAATTTTTGCATGTTTCCTTATTGTATCAAGCTAAGTGAAAATTAACTTTATTCATCCCAGTTAAACCACCATTACTACACTAAAATTAACTATTCTATTGGCAGACTACCACATCCCCAAGCCATTCGAAACAGTGTCCTCACTGGTTCAGAGGTGATAAAAATAAGTAGAATCCAAGCAGATAGACAAAAATAAACACAGAAGAAGAGAGAAAAATAGAAAATGCAAACGAAACAGTATGAAACTAAAAGAAACTTGCATTAAAATAAAAAGAAAATATAATAAAAAGATAGAAAAGGAAAAGACAAAATGGGGGGGGGTCAATGTGTAGCCAGGGGAGGGTTTGAGGAAGATGGAGGGGGAGATGCAAGTAGTGCCATTTTTTTCTTCTTCTTTTCTCTCTTCTCTCTTTTTCTCTTTCGCTTTTCCTCCTTGGCGAGGATCCGCTGGACCTCGTCAAATTCATCCCAGAGAAATTACAAGGGGTCCGGCTCCTTTGGTGGTGGGGGATCTTCCTAGAAGGGGTAGAATTTGATTGGGAACCCGAAGGGGTTGTCATCCGCCATTTATGTGAGGAGGTATGGACTTCTAGGGTTAGAATAGGAGAGATGAGATAAAAAGAGACTGATGGCCAGTTTAAAAGAGAGGGACGAGGGAACATGAAACGGCGGAATTGAAATTGTGCCCCTTTTCAAACTTGGCAATAAATGAGCGTTGTGTGGGGAAAGAAGAAACACACAACTGGCTCTTTGGAAAAGAGAATGAGCATTAACTGATTGTCCAAAGATAGGCATGGTATTTAAAGGGGCCAGTGTATCGCGCGAGGATCCTCGGGAAGAACAATCAGTGATGAGTGGAGTACATTTCTCGCGCAGCTGAGCTGGGGATCTCCGCGAGGTAGCCTGACATGGCTCATCAATTTGAAAAGGAAGCTATTGAACTCCCTGAGGGCGGTATTTGCATAGAATTATTCAGCCACCAACGACATCTATCCTCCACATGGATTACTATTTCAAAGAATCATATCCTCCCTAAACTTTTCCCATGAATGGTAAAAAGAACAAAATTAAAACTAGCAAACAAACAGAAAGAAGCACACAGAATAGAGTAAGAGACAAAAACTAGCAATTCTATTAAAGTGGAAGAAAATATTTACAAAAGTGTTACAAAAAGAAAAAACCTAATCTACAATCTAAAAACTGGGATCTAATCTGATTTTGAATCTGTAAGGAAATCCCATCCCATCCTTTTAGCTTGTGCCTTAAGGGCAGCTCTGTCTTGTTTCTTCTTTTCCTCCCTCTCCATTTTCATTTCAGCTGGTATTTTCTTTGCAGTTGGAGCTTTAGGTGCCCTCACCCTTACTTTTGGTTGCTTGGGTTCTTGAGGGGCTTTTCCTTTGCGCTTAGCAGGGGGGGTGGTAGGGGATTTTCCTTTCCCTTTGCCTTTGGCTTCCTTAGTGGGGACCACTGGGGATTTCCCTTTGCCAGTGGACTTAGGTTTGGCAGGGGACTTTGCCTCTTCAGACTGGGCAGTAGGCTCTTTGCTAATTTTTAAAGGGACGGCTTTGGGAGCAGACCTCTTAGCAGTGACTTTCCTCTGCTGAGGATAATCTTGCTTCTATAGTGGTTCAGTAGAGGCCGTGGTAGGGTTAGGTTGCTCTGTAGATGGAGGCTGCTCCTTAGGAGGTGAAGTAGGAGCTTTTCCTTTGTCTTTCTGGGGCTTAGGTGGTGCCTGCTCAGACTGGGTAGGTGGAGCTGGAGTAGTAGTTGGCTCAAGTTTAGGCATTTCAACAGAGATGGGGGTCGGCTGCAGAGGGACATTTCTGGTAATAGCCAATGCGGTTTCCAATGAGGCTATCTGGATTTGATGTTTGAGGATGTCAGTCTCATGGATCTCCTTTTGGATTTTTTGGATCTCCTGTGCATTGTTAAGCCATTTTTCAAGCATTCTTGGTCGGGCATTCGCTGCAACAGCATTGGATTTCTCATACTCCCAATTTATTTCATGATAAGTAGTTGTAGCCTTGGCCTTTTGGTAGGCGTCCAAAATGTTATTCCACCCCAATGAGATGCCCAAAAGTTGCTGTCAGTGTTCCTCCGTCATTTTATCAATCTTCTCCAGCAAGGGGGTCTCAATTGATTGGCGAAGCTTGGCCATACCTCAAAAGACATCCTTCCTCAGGTAAGCATTATCCCTCATGTGATGGAGGATGATGAGGTAGGGAGGGTTGTAAAAATGATGTTTTGGTGCTATGGGTAGATAGCAGGTGGAAGGAGCAAAGTGTGCTTGGTCCTGGGGGGGAGGAGGGGGAATGATAGTAGGGAAGTCAAGTTGTGGGGGAATGGGGTAAGTTACTTTGGTATAGAAGGTGGGAGGGGGTAGGATAAGAGGTGGAATGAAGGGTAAAGGGGCAAATGTGAATGGCGTAGGCTCAGTAGGTGTAGGAATTGGTCGGGGGGGAATGGTAATGGTGAAAGGAATAAAAGGAAATGGGGGTGTAAGAGGGAATGTGGATGGTGTGGGGGGTTGTGCGTCAGGAGGGAAGTCAGTTTGGGTGTCTTTGTCAGTAAACAGGACCAGGGGGGGTGAAGTGGGTGGTTGAGGGATGGGTGGGTTGGTTAAGGAGTGTAGGGTGGATTGGATGGAGGTGAGTTCATTTTGCATATGATCCTGTTTTTGGGTATTTGTGGATAGCTGGGAATGTCTTGGATAAGGGAAAGGATAAGGGGTAGTGTGTCAGGGAAGAAGGTTGGGTTTGGGAAGAGGAGGATACTTGTTGGAAAGGTGAGGAAGGTGCATGATGGAAAGTGGAGGGAGGGGAAGAGGGGGGTTCTGGGTCGTGATGTTGGGAGATAGTTGGGGAGTCTGGGAGAGGGGTGTAGTAGGCTGGTATTGTTTCAAGGAAGGTAGATATAAAGGCTTGGAAGCCTATGGATGTGTTAAGGGTTAAGTCAATGTCTGTGAGGGGGGTGTAGTAGATATGGCTGGGGTAGTGGTTTCTGCAAGGTGGGCTGTGTCAATGGCGATAGAAGGGATTGAGGGTGGTGTCTGGGAGATGGTTGGGATGGTCTCAGTGGTGTTTCATTTTTTGTAGGAGATGAGTGGGGGGCTGGTAGGCTTAGGTGGAGATAAGGGGGGAATTATGGTTGTGTACTGAGGTAAGGTAGGGGATGGTGAGTCCTCCCATGGACAAAGCACAGGGGAAGGGGGAGTGGGCATGGAGAAGGGAAATATAGGGGGGAGAGAGATGGATGCTAGAGGGGTGGTGGATGCAAGGGTAACAGGAGTTGCTGCAGTTATGGAAGTGGTAAGCTCTGGGGGTACCTCCTTTGTAGCAGGGGTAGACCCTAATCCGGCTGCCTCTTCTGCTTACTTGTGCAGGGCCTGAGCCTTAGCTTTATTCTTTTCCTGGCCCCCCATCAAGCTCTTGCTGATTCCCCATTGCCTTTTGGCAAAGGTAGTAGGGGGAAGGGTGGTGGTTTGCTCAGTCCTTCTTATCTTGTAGCCCCCTTTGATCAGCAGCAAGGTAATGATTTTTGCATAGGGTAGAGTGTGAGGCTTCTTGTTTGACTCTAACTTCTCCACTACGCCTTCATAGCCTCAAAAATCAGCCAGGCTGTATGGAATCCATGGCCCATGTGGTAGGAGTAGACAGCAACCGCAATGGGGGTTCTCCTCTCTTGCTGATGTCCTGAGTAATATATGTTCTTCTACAGGACTTGGTCAATGAACAACAGTTCAGGTTCTAGTTCCCTCCTTCTGATTGAGTCCCTGATGGCTTTTAATCCTCTAGTTAGGGCCAGTGCAATTGTGTCAATCGATGCACTCAAAGGGGGGCCTATCCACAGCTAGGATTGAATGCTGCTGGGTGCCCAACACTTCAGCGATCATCTTAGGGCCCACTAACATATCAAAGTCGTCAATCAGCACCTGGAAGCACCCTTGTCCATCATTGTCCCTCTTGACCTTGATGTGCTGATAAAACAGTTGCACTAGCCTGGGGTAGGCTAGTGCTGGAATTCCTCTCATCAATGGCATCAGGCCCGCTTTGCTCATAAATTATACTGCAGGGGCAGAGAGAGGTTCTTTCTCAAAAAATGGTACATCAAAGGCTGTTTCAGGCTCCAATGGAATTGACTCCATGAGCTCAGAAGGAGTAGAGAACTTAGTGGTTGGTACCGCCGCCTCCTCAACCACTTCCTTTCCTTTTGTGGGGGACTTTGAAGTCTTAGCCTTTTTAGGAGTGGTCTCTGCAGGATCCTTGTCCTTCCCTTTTCTCTTCTGTGCAATTTTTGGAGCCATGTCTAACTCTGTCCTATAGTGTGAGAAATGGAGGCTGAAAGCTAGGATTTGGTTGGATTTGACACACAAGGCACCTCAAGATCTCTGAGCAGAGGGCAATGGATGGGGGTGGTATTAGTAACAACTCTGTAGATTTATGCAGTGAACGATGAGTTGTTGGAGTGATGCTGGAGGGGAGAGGAGAAAGTGCCAGAAGCTAGGGTTTCACAGAGGGAAGAAGGAAGAAAATAATGAAAAAGGGACAAAGTGCGGGGTTGAAATACTTATCGCGGAGCTCGGCGCGCTTTGGAACATCTGGTCGCGGGTTTGGAAATGAACCTAATGAAAGTGTTGATTAAATCAGGTTTGCGCGACAATCTCTCAAGTTGTCCTTGGAGCGTGCGACAGAGTGAGATTAATTCATGTGAATTGCATGAGCGGCTCCAAGGTCTCTTTTGGATTGCGCAAAAATCTCTGAGGTTCATTTTGAATCTCATGACAAACTTAGAATCTCGTGATAGTAAATGAAGTATTTCTGTTGACTTGCGCGAGAGTCTCCCAGTTTACCTTGTGAACCTCACGACAGCCTAATAATCTCATGATAACTACTGAATAGCTCGATGTGGACCGTGCGAGAGGCTCGCTGGTGTAAATGAATTGCGCGATAGCTGATGGATGGCCTTATGTGAATCGCGCGAAAAGTTCTCAGGTATGCATGAATCTCGCGGCAGCTATTAAATGCTTCCATGTGAACTGCGCGAAATTCTCCCAGACTTCCTTTTTAACCTCACGAGGGCTTTTGAATCTCGCTATAGTCTCCTAGACTTTCATTTTAACCCAACGACAGCAAAGTATAAAACAGAGATCATGTGCTCTATGTTTTGCCCCTTTGACTGTTTGCTGTGGTTGGATCCTGGGCATGACTTTCTCCTATGGCTACCTCTAGACACATGTAAACTCAATCATTCAATCAAAAATAACGTCCCACATTAGGCATGCAACAGAAGCTATCAATTGAAAAATAGTAAGAATCAAACCATGCATCAAAAGTTTAAAACAGATTGGTCCAGATTCAGATAAGACCACGAACAAATTCTAAAGAATAGAAACAAGCAAGATAAATCAACCAAAAACATCATACATATGATACAGTAATGACACACCTATGGATCAGTTTGAAGAAGGAGCTCCTTAAAGGTGAATGGTGTCCATGAGTTCGGCAGGTTTTCAAAACAGGGCTTAAGCCTTTGACCTTTCACCTTAAAGGTTCTCCCAGACTTGGGATCCTTGATTTCCACAACACCAGATTGGGAAACATGCATGAAAATGTAGGGACCTTCCCATCTGGATTTCAATTTGCCAGGAAAGAATTTAAGTGTGGAGTTAAACAACCAAACCTTATCACCAGCACTGAAACTCTTTCTCAACAGCCCTTTGTCAAAAAAAGCTTTGGACCGTTCCTTGTAGATCCTGGCATTGGCATACGCATCCATCCTCAGTTCTTCCAATTTCGACAGCTGCAGCAACCTGTGATGACTAGCAGAAGTTAGATCTAGATTTAAATGTTTGATGGCTCAATAGGCCCTGTGTTCTAACTCCACTAGGAGATGACAGGCCTTGCTATAGATCAGTCTGAAAGGGGACATACCGATGGGGGTCTTGTAGGCAGTCCTATAAGCCCACAGTGCATCATTAAGCTTGTCAGCCCAATCCTTCCTATCAGTCCTCACAGTCTTCTCAAGGATATGCTTGATCTCCCTATTTGAAATTTCAACTTGCCCACTAGTTTGTGGGTGGTAGGGAGTAGCAATCCTATGGGTGACAGAATATTTCTTGAGCAAGCTCTCGAAATTTCTGTTACAAAAATGGCTCCCTCCATCACTGATAATGGCTCTAGGGGTATCAAATCTGGAGAAGATATTCTGCTTTATGAACTTGAGGTAACCTGATTATCATTAGTTCTTGTGGCAATGGCTTCTACCCATTTGGAAACATAGTCCAGTGCCACTAAGATGAAATGAAAACCATTTGAAGGAGGAAAGGGGCCCATAAAATCAATACCCCACTCATCAAACAGTTCTACAATATGGGCTGTAAAGGCATTGAATTTTGTTTAGACAGCCCTCCTAGTTTCTGACATCTTTCACAGGCCTTGCAGTGTGTATAGGCATCTCTGAAAAGAGAAGGCCAATAGAACCCACACTGTAATACTTTGTCAGCTGTTTTTCTCCCACTAAAGTAACCCCCACAGGCATTTTCATGGCACATGGCCAGAATACTGGGGATATCACTTTCGGGAACACATTTTTGAATGATTTGGTCTGCACAATACTTGTACAAGCAAGGTTCTTCCCAGAAAAAGAATTTGACCTGTGAGAAAAATAGGTCTTTATCCATTTTTGTCCAATGGGAAGGGATCTTGCTTATAACTAGATAATTGATAATATGTGCATACCAGGGAACTGAAGACTGGATGGCAAATAGTTGCTCATCCGGGAAGACATCATTTGTAGCAAGGTCATCAACACCTTTTTCCAAAATAATTCTGGACAAGTGGTCAGCCACCACATTTTCTACACCCTTCTTGTCCTTGATTTCGATGTCAAACTCCTGCAACAGGAGTATCCATCTAATCAATCTGGGCTTTGCATCCTTCTTGGACAGTTGGTACTTTAATGCTGAGTGGTCAGTGAAGATGACAGTTTTAGACCCAAGTAGGTAAGGTCTAAACTTGTCCACAGCAAAAACTACTGCCAGAAGCTCTTTCTCAGTGGTTGTGTAGTTCAGCTGAGCTTCAGCAAGTGATTTGCTGAGATATGCAATGACCACAGGCAGCTTATCTTTTCTCTAGCCCAGGACAACACCTATTGCCAAGTCAGATGCATCACACATCAACTCAAAGGGCAGGGTATAGTCAGGTGTTTCGAGTACAGAGGCAGAGGTGAGGTAGACTTTTAAAGTTTCAAAAGCCTTCAGACATTTAGAAGAGAAGTTGAAGGGCACATCCTGGCAGAGCAGGTGGCACAATGGTTTAGCAATTTTGCTAAAGTCTTTGATGAACCTCCTATAGAATCCAGCATGCTCAAGGAAGGATCTGATTTGCTTGACTGTTCTCAGAGGGGGCAAATTTTTAATGAGGTCAACTTTGGCCTTGTCTACCTCAATTCCATCTTTAGAGACCACATGGCCCAACACAATTCCCTGTGTTACCATGAAGTGGCTCTTCTCCCAACTTAAGACCAAATTGGTCTCCTCACATCTTTGTAAGACCTGATGGAGGTGTTGTAGACATTGGTCAAAGCTATCCCCTTAAACTAAAAAATCATCCATGAAAATTTCCAAGAATTTATCAATCATAATAAAAAAGATGGCATACATACACCTCTGAAAGGTGGCTGGGGCATTACACAGTCCAAAAGGCATCCTTCCGTAAGCAAAGGTGCCGAAAGGATAAGTAAAAGTAGTTTTCTCTTGATCAAAGGGGTGTACAGGGATCTGGTTGTACCCTGAGTACCCATCAAGAAAATAGTAAAAAGTTTTCCCAACCAACTTATCCAAAATTTGATCAATAAAAGGGAGAGGGAAGTGGTCTTTTCTGGTCTTAGAGTTGAGTTTTTGATAATCGATGCAAACTCTCCAGCCAGTGGTCTCTCTGACTGGTCTCAACTTTCCAGAGTCAGTTGTGATCACTGTTATTCCAAATTTCTTGGGTACCACCTGGATTGGTGCCACCCATTCAGAATCAGAGATGGGGTAAATTACCCCAGCATCCAACAACTTAATGATTTCTTTCAGAACCACTTCTTGCATGTGAGGACTCAATTTCCTCTAACTCTGAATGGGTTAAGGGCTCAACACCCTCCTCTAGATGAATTCTATGCATACAGATGATACATCAATCCCTCCTAGATCAGTAATGGTCCAGCCAATTGCTTTCTTGTGCTTCCTCAAAACTGTTAGCAATTCCTCCTCTTGCTCACTGGTAAGAGAAGAGGAGATAATCACAGGAAGTTTCTTGTCATTCTCGAGGAAAGCATACTTCAATGTCTCTGAAAGCTTCTTGAGTTCCAGATCAGGGGCTTGTTTGATGGATGACAGGATTGGTGTATTGTTGGTAGGGGGAAGGGGCAGCAATGTAGGTTTCCAATTGGAATGCTGCACTAAGCCCACAGAAGACCTCACTAGGGGTATGTCTTCTAGCATTAAAGCTAGGCTTCCTTCCTCCACCATGTTCCAAACTTCAATTAAATCAGTGACAATGTTGCTCCACTCCAGGAGAGTGGGCAGTTCTTCTTCAACAATTTCTTCTAGTACATCCACTGTAAAGCATTCCTCATTGTCCAACTGAAGGTACTTTGCATTGTTGTACACATTAAGCTTAACTTTCATATGTCCAAAAGTGACCTCCATGATCCCATACCTGCATTGAATGCATGCATTGGCAGTGGCCAAGAATGGTCTGCCCAGAATAACAGGTATTGGGGATGTACTCTTGCTGCAACCCATGTCCAAAACAAGGAAGTCTGTAGGATAGAAGAACTTGTCCACCCCCACTAGGACATCCTCAACCACTCCCATGGGTTCTCTCTCAGACCTATCAGCCATCAAAAGAACAATGGGGGTGGGCTTGAGCTCCCACAAACCTAGCTTCTGATACACACTGTATGGCAGCAGGTTAACACTGGCTCCAAGGTCCAATAGGGCCCTCCCAATTGTGTGGTCTCCAATAATACAAGGAATAGTGGGTATCCCTGGGTCTTGCAACTTCTCAGACATTGTCATGGTTAATATAGAATTAATTGTATTAGTCGCAAAGACCCTTTTGGACAAATGGCCTCTGACCTTCCTTTTCTGAGTACAGAGGTCTTTCAGAAACTTTGCATAGGCTGGGACCTGTCGGATTACATCAAGTAGGGGTAAATTTATTTTGACTTGCTTAAAGGTCTCCATCATTTCCTCGATCTGTGCCTGACCCTTATCAAAAGGGGCAGGGCCACTCAAAGCTTGAGGAAATGGCAGCTGAGGTACTGCTGGTTCCTCAGTTGCAAGCCTATGGCTGAACTTTGTTTTTTTCTTTTATCTATTTTTATCTCCTGCGGAGGCTTAACTACAACCTCTTTATTTTTCCCTTGTTAAAGGGTAGCAGGTAGTTTTTGACTCTGTGCCCTAACAAAGTCTTTATCACTTCCATTGGATATTTCCTTGGGAAAGACCTCACCATGTTCTTTTTCCACCTGGTTGTCTACCAGCTTGACAGACCTTAAGGCTGTGATGGCATTGGCCCCCTCAAAATTTGAGGAGCCTTCTCCTATGGAATACTAGCCTTTTGGGTTGGCTACTAGCTGCTTGGCAACCTGCCCTCTTCTCTTTTAGCCAGAGCATTGGCTATTTGGCCAAGCTGCTCTTCTATTTTCTTAATGCTTTGACTGTGAGAAGTCACTGTCTGATTCAAGAGTCTAAGGCTTTGCAATTGGGCCAAAACCTAGTCCTCGAAAGAAGCACTTTGGGGCTGAGGTGGGGGAACTACCAATTGATTTTATTGCTAGGGTTGTTGTTGCTACTGGAAAATCGACCTTGGGGCATAACCCTGGTTAAACTGCTGTTGTGGCCTTTGAGGTAAGGCCAACATACATTGTTGTGGTCCACCTCAAATTTGGGTGGTCTCTCCATTGGTAACCAGCATTTTAGTGCTGGTATCCATATGGTTGTTTACTGTAGCCACCAGATTGTTGTTGTCCAAAAGATTGGGCAGCAGCAGCCTGTTCCATTACATACTCAGGGTATTGCCCTGCAGATGGG
This sequence comes from Chloranthus sessilifolius, assembly GCA_021018995.1. NCBI lineage: Eukaryota > Viridiplantae > Streptophyta > Magnoliopsida > Chloranthales > Chloranthaceae > Chloranthus > Chloranthus sessilifolius. Next base: position 119,621,503 of record CM037589.1, on the reverse strand, counting down.
CACTCTTCCACTATGTGCTGTGGAGATTGGCATATCAAACATGCCTCCATCACTTGTGCAGCCATTCTGGGTTGTACCATAGTCAGAAGTTTATCAAATCTTTTAGTAAGATTGGCCATCTGCATTCTCAAGTCATCATTTCTCCTAACTTCATACATTTTTCCTTTAGAAGTCTCAGCAAGCCCCAGCTTAGGAGGAGGCTCCTGAACGGTTCTAGATGAGGACATCTTCTAGAAAGCATTTTCACTTATGACCTCGAACAAGTCCCATTCCTCATCAGCTGTTTTATGCATGTATGTTCCACCACAAGAGGCATCTACCATGTCTCTGCTCTTCTCATCAATCCCATTGTAGAAGCTCTGGACATGCTGCCAGTCAGGGATCTTGTGGTGGGGGCATTGTTTGAGCATCTCTTTAAATCTATCCCAGCATTGGTTAAAATCTTTAGTTGGGGACTGGGCAAAAGAAAGTATGCCCTTCCTCAATTGGCTGGTCTTGGTCTCTGGAAAAAATTTAGACAGAAATCTTGTCTGGAGGTCTTTCCAGGAAGTGATGCTGTTGTTTGGGAGAGTGGATAATCCGGTCATGGCCCTGTCCTTTAGGGAAAAAGGAAAGAGCCTTAACCTAGTGGCTTCTGGTCCCAAACCAGCAATGGAGAATGACGTGCACAGGGCCAACAATTGGTCAATGTGCTTGTAAGGGTCTTCCTTGCTAAGCCCATGGAAAGAGGGAAGCATTTGGATGATGGAAGTTTTGATTTCGTAATTACCCTGAACATCTGGGAATTGAATGCTGAATGGAGAATTGTAATCATCCGTAGCATTCAATTCCTTCAATGTTCTAGGTTGCTCTTCACCCATAATTGTTGTCTCTATTTCAATAGGGGGCTCGACTGTGGTGTGTCTGTGCTTTCTCGGTCTTCTACCCCTTTCAATCTCAGGGTTAGCAGGCTCTAATGTAGAACTGAGGGATCTCCTTCCTAACATGCACACACACCAACAGCAGAGGAAACTATTCGCAAGCACATTGCACAAAAAAAAACAAAATTTATAACTATCCTAATCAACTGCTTATGAAATTTTCAAAGGAGAAATAAACTGAGGTTTTGAAGGTTAGAGAAGTGCAAACAGAGGTAGCTAGACTCTCAATGCAATTCCAGTCTCCTTCTCTGCTACGGTCCAGATCTGTAAGAAAATTTCCAAATATAAATCAACAGTATCAATTATTCACAAGTATAGCTACCAAAGAATAAAGAATCAAAAATCTAGAGTTTACTAAAAGATTAATATCCTCGGCAACGGCGCCAAAAACTTGTTGGGGTATTTTAAGTGCTTGCTACTGACTTTATTGAAGACAGTGATAAGAATGGGGTAAATGAAAAATGAGTGTAAGGTAGAGTGATGATTACGGAGCAGCAAGCCTAAAATATGCCTAGTCCTGCAAGATACAGGGCTTGTTGTAGCAAGTTTTGATAAGTAAGAGTTTGTCTCACAGGGAAGTTGATCTAAAGCTCCAAGGGAGCTATCCTTAGTAGGCTCTCTAGATCTGGTTACAGCTCTGGCAATCCTAAATGGATGGGAATTTAAAGTCACTATAATCTAAATCCTAAGGCAACTTACTGTTTAGATTATAGAAAGGGTTAAGAAGAGTGGTGGAGTGAGAAAATAAATATAAAAAGGCGAGAAGTATGTTATTAGATACAGATCTGATGGGGTCTTGCAACTCAGACTCAGATCTGTTGCTATAGAAATCCTGTCCAATGACTACAGTATCACCCAAGAGGAGAAAGAATCTAACTCACTCCTGTGCCATGATCTAATCCCATAAGGCTATAACCTGTCCACTCAAATGGTCACCGACTATCTAATAGGAGAACCACAATCCACAGATGAGTCAGAACAAGTTTACCATTGTAGGCACTACTTCATCCAGGCTACAAGCTCAAGAATCCATAGGAACCTCATCCTCTAAAGTTTTGTGTGTGGGGCTAGGCCTACAAAGTGCACAAGCCTGGACACACAGGACCAGCATGAATTTGAGTACTAGTTTTTAAGCATGGTTGTTCACTGCTTTAGAAAGACTGCAGTGATCCAGTCACAAGCCTACAATCTATACGGCCAACTCAGATTTGCAATCTGATGGTGGATCTATTCACTATAGGGGAGTCTGTCACTGCACAATCTCTCACAAGGTTACAAGCACAAGTGCAGAGAAGAAGAATCTGTCTTAGTTCCATGACTTAGCATCACCCTAGGGCTATAATCTGTCCACTTGAATGGTCACATACTATCCACAGAGGTTATCCTCCTCACAAATGGCTAAGACTGAACAAGAACATTACTGCCGCCACCATGTTCACAAGGCTACAAGCACAAGTTCTCGTGGGGATTCAGATTTAGTGGGTCCTGTGGTGGGGCAAGGCCTGCAAAGTGCTTAACCTGGTCACACAGGTCACTTAGATCTAAATAGTACCTTAAAAGCAATCCTCCATTGCTTACAAAATAACTTAGCAATAGAGGATCTCAAGGCAGCAGCCTTGTACAGCACAACTCACAACAAAAACTACATCCTATAAATGCAACAGATCCTATTACAAAAATTCCATTAAAATCTATACCAGATAATCATACAAAAGGCATAGCCAACAAGGGCTGGACTATGGAGAGAAAGAAAAAGGAAAAAGAAAAAAAAAAGAAGAAAACTCCTAAACCCTAACCTTGACCTACTGTAATTCTATAGTTGGTTTTTTTGGAGAAGACGCACAGAAGTTAAGTCCCAAAAAGGATCTCTCAAACCTAAGCTAGGCTTAAGCTTATATAGCAATCAGCTTCCCCTCCAATTAGGGTTAGGAAAACCCTAATTTCTTAATGTAATTGCGGCTCATTCTTGTCCCTTGGATGCCTCGAGGCGTGTGCGTAGAGATTAGAGCATTGGAGTGCGTGCCCTAATTGCTGGAGATTCCCAGATTGCCCTTAGAGAAGTGGGGAGAAGTTTAGAACTCGATCCTCGCTGGATAGAAAAGATTTCAAGATCTGGCCGCGTGGTAGAGTTGGCATTGCGGAGTTGAATTAACTTGAAGTTCATGCAGTCGCGGGGTTTACATCTTGGTCATCGCGGGGTACTAATGGCTATCGCGAGATTGCTCTTTCAGCTTTGAATGGCGCAGGGATTGCTCGCGCGGTTCATCCCTTGGTGAATCTCGCGAGAGATCCTCACGAAGAAGCAATGTTCATGAGTTTCAAGGTTGCGTGAGCATTTCTCTGAAGGTTTGTATCTCGCGGCCACTGCGTGACAGCTGTGCGCAGGAATACCTGAAGCTCTCTCTTCTGAGTGAGTTGCATGAAACTTAATGGTTCTTCTTTTGAGCCACGCAAGACTGCGCAAATACTTTAGACTGAGCCTCGCGAAGTCTGCTTTTCAATTCTCTCTGACACCAAACCGCGCGAGAACGGCATGCAAACTGCGCAACCAGTTGTTGTGCTTCCTCCAGAAGACCGTGACAACTGTGCAAAGGCATTATCTTGGTTTATTTGTGCTTGGATGTGCCTATGCTTCTGCCAACTCTCTGTCTGGGTTCATCCTTCGTTCTGCTGAGGTAGTTCTGGGGCAATAGTGAGCTTCTTGGCATGGTTAGGGGTTTATTGGCAACTGCTGTTTATTATCTGCAGAACTGGCTTAAAATACTTTTATTAAATGACTAAGGGTCCAATAGAGATTAACTTAAGGGGTGAAAAGTGGTACTTTTCAGGTCTTAACACCTAGATATAAAAAAGTTCCACCACAAGGATGGGCTATAATGACATACAATTTTTCTTGGAAACGCCTCCTATCCTTTGACATCTCTCATAGGCCTTGCAATGTAAAAATGCATCTCTAAACAAAGACGGCTAATAAAAACCACATTGCAGCACTTTTGCTGTAGTCTTATTGCCACTGAAATGACCTCCACAGGCTTGCTCATGGCATATTGAAAGAATGTTGTGGAACTCACTTTCAGGTACACATCTCCTAACCACCTAGTCTGCACAATGCTTAAATAGGTATGGATTTTCCCACAAAAAATGTTTAACCTAAGAGAAAAATAGGTCTTTGTCCATCTTGGACCAGTGAGGGGGAGTCCTACTAACAGCAAGAAAATTGACAATGTGTGCAAACCAGGGCACAATAGACTGCACAGCAAATAGCTGCTCATCAGGGAACAACTCATTAACAGGTACTACTGCACATTCTTCTAAAATTATCCTAGAGAGGTGGTCTGCCACCACATTCTCAACTCCATTTTTGTCCTTGATCTCAGGATCAAATTCCTGTAATAGGAGGATCCATTTGATCAACCTTGGCTTGGCATCCTTCTTAGCCAATAGCTATTTCAGGGCTGAGTGATCGGTGGAAACAATAATTTTAGACCGAAGCAAGTAGGGTCTAAATTTGTCCATAGCAAACACAACAACTAGCAGCTCCTTCTTAGTAGTGGTGTAGTTCAGTTGAGCTTCAGCTAGTGATTTGCTGGCATAATAAATCACTGCAGACAACTTATCTTTCCTCTGTCCTAAGACAACACCTATGGCCAAGTCTTATGCATCACACATCAGTCTTATGCAACACCTATGGCCAATTCCTTGTGTCACCATAAAGTGACTCTTTTCCCAACTTAGGACCAAATTGGTCTCCTCACATCTTTGTAAAACTAGCTCAAGGTGACTCAAGCACTAGGTAAAGCTATCCCCATATACTGAGAAATCATCCATAAAAATTTCTAAGAACTTGTCAATCATATCAGAAAAGATTGCATACATGCACCTCTAAAAAGTGGCTAGGGCATTGCACAGATCAAAATGCATCCTCCTGTAAGCAAAGGTGCCAAAGGGACAGATGAAAGTGGTTTTCTCCTGATCTTGGGGATACACAGGGATTTGGTTATATCCTGAGTATCTATCAAGAAAATATTAAAAAGCCTTCCCAGCCAGCTTTTCTAGAATTTGGTCATAGAAAGGGAGGGCGAAGTGGTCCTTTCTGATCTTGGACTTGAGTTTTCTATAATCAATGCAAACTCTCCAGCCAGTGGTCTCTCTGGCTAGCATCAACTCCCTAGAATTAGTAATGATAACTGTTATGCCTGACTTTTTAGGTATCACCTGGATAGGTGACATCCGTTCTGAATTTGAAATAGGGTAAATTACCCCTGCATCCAACAGTTTCACTATCTCCTTGACGACCACCTCCTGCATGTGAGGATTAAGTTTCCTCTGCATCTCCCTCGAGGGTTTTGCACCCTCATCCAGGTAAATTTTGTGCATGTAGACTAAGGCATCGATGCCTCTGAGATCGGCTATTGTCCACCCCATTGCCTTTTTATGCTTCTTGAGAACACTCAATAATGCCTCCTCCTGCTCACTAGTGAGAGAGGAGATGATCACGGGAAGCTTGTTGTTCTATCCCAAGAAGGCATATTTTAATATGGCTGGGAGCTATTTCAGCTTCAGCTCAGGGGGTCTCTCAATTTAAGGCAACAAAGGTGCCTTAGTGGTTTGAGAAAGGGGCAGCAATGTATGTTTCTAGCTAGAATGCTGCACTAGGCCCACAGAAGACTCTATTTTAGTGTTGTCTTCTATCATGAAAACTTGGGCTTCCTTCTTAAACATACTCCAAATACTTTCCAGGTCATCAGCAACATTATCCCAATCCAGCAAATTAGATAATTCATCTTTCACTAGGCCCTCTAGTACATCTATTGCAAAGCAGTCCTCAATGTCCTTCTGAGGATGCCTGGCAACTTGGTACACATTTAACTGGGCCTTTATGTTCTCAAAGGTCACCTCCATCACCCCTGACCAGCATTGTATGTAAACATTTGCAGTGGCCAAGAATGGCCTTCCAAGGATGACAGGAATTGGGGCTTTACTTTTGCAAGGGTCCATGTCCAAAATAAGGAAATCAGCAGGATAGTAGAACTTGTCCACCCCCACCAAAATATCCTCCACCATACCTACAGGTCTCCTCTCAGACCTATCGGCCAGTTAGAGCACAATTGATGTGGATTTCAGATCCCCCAAACCTAGTTCCTCATGCACAGAATATGGGAGCAGGTTCACACTGGCCCCTAAGTCTAAGAGGGCTTTACCAATGGTATGGTTCCAATTATTCAGGGGATAGTAGGTACCCCAGGGTCTTAAAGTTTATCAGGTGTTGCAATGGACAGAACTGGCTCAACAGTAAAAATCTTTTTGGACAACTGCAACCTTACTTTTCTCTTCCGTGTGCAGAGGTCCTTGAGGAATTTAACATAGGCAAGGACCTATTTTATGACATCAAGAAAGGGAAAATTGATCATGACCTGCTTGAAGGTCTCCATCATCTCCTCAATCTAAGCATTCCCCTTATCAAAAGGAGATGGGCCAGCTAATGCGTGAGGAAATGGAAGTTGTGGGGCTGCTGGTGCCGGAACTGCATGCCTAACAACATCATGGTCAATTTTTTAGTTTTTTATTTTTTGTTCACTTATTGGTCAATGTTGGGGCTCAACATCAGCCCCTTTATTTTGCCCTTACTGATCCACAATAGGGGATGACTTCTTTGGCTCTTCACCACTCTCATCTCTTTCAATTTCACTTTCTATGACTTCCTCTGTTGCCCTGCCCACTAAATTATCAACCACTTTGCCACTCCTCAGAGTAATGATTGTATTTGCCTCCTCTTGGGTAGAGGATGCTTCTCCAATCATGTACTACCCTTTGGGGTTGGCTAAGGGTTGACTATGCAGTCTACCCTCCTCTCTCTTGCTCAAAGCATTACAGATTTGACCCAACTGGTCCTCTATTTTCTTAATGCTTTGCCCATGAGAAGTCACAATTTGGACTAAGCTCCCTAAATTCTGCATAGATGTCAACATTTGCTCTTTAGAGGAAGAGGATCTGGGTTGTTGTTGGGGCAAGGCCAATTGGTTGGGCTATGGGGTAGGCAACTAAAAATTTTATCTCGGTGGGTATCCTTGGTTAAACTGGTGCTGAGGTCTCTATGGAGCTACCAACTGCTGCTACTGGGGTTGAGGGTATGTATCTTGTCTCCACCTCAAATTTAGATGGTTCCTCCATGAGTACCCAACAGGTTGCTACCCATATTCTTGGGCAGAATTGACATGCTCCATAACAAAATCAGGGAATTGGTTGGCTGATGGACAATCCTGGAGTAAATTGTGAGAGATTGACATATCACACATGCCTCCTCCACTTGTGCAACCATCATAGGCTGCATCACATTCATTAATTTGTCAAACTTCAAGCTCAAATTGTCCACCTTCTTCTCGAAATCACTTTACACCTTCACTTCATATATTCAACCTCTAGGGGTAGACTCTTTCATCAACTTAGCAGGAGTCTGGCTGTCATTGCAAGACAGTGACTCCTGCTGCATGGAATTTTTCCCTATAATGTCAAACAACTCCCAAGCCTCATCAACTATCTAGTGGAGGTAACTATCACCACATGAGGCATCCACCATATCCCTATTCTTGGGATTAATTCCTTGGTAAAATACTTTCACTAATAGCCACATTGGAATTTGGTGGTGGGAGTATTGTTTTAACATCTCCTGAAATCTCTCCCAAGCTTCATAAAAATCCTCAGTTGAGGACTGAGTAAATGACAAAATACTTGTCCCCATCTGACTGGTCTTGTTCATGGGAAAGAATTTAGCCAGGAATTGGCTTTGGAGGTCACTCCATGTTGGAATGCTATTAGGTGGGAGCTTCGGAGCCAGGTGCTGGCTTTGTCCTTTAGTGAAAAAGGAAAAAGCCTTAGTTTGGTGGCCTCAGGTCCTAGGCCAGCAATATTGAAAGTGGTGCAAAGTGTCAAAAATTGGTCAATATGATTATAAGGATCGTCCTTACTAAGCTCATGAAAGGATGACAGCATATTGATGGTAAACTTGATTTCATAGTTTCCTTCCACTGAAAGGAATTGTATGCAGAAGGGAGAAGTGTAATCCCCAGTTTCATAGTACTCCTTCAAGGTTCTTTGCCTCTCAACCATATTAGCTTGCTCAGTTTCAATAGTAAGGCCTTATGTGCTGTGTCTTGGTCTAAGGACTCTTTCAACCTCAGGATTTGGAGGTTCCAACTCAAGGTTAAGAGACCTTCTTCCAAGCATACACACAGATTAAGCAAGTAAGGAAAACGCATACAACACTCAAAGAATTTCTAAACCAAAATAACAACTAAACAAATTTACACTAAATTAATTATGAAGAATTCAACATTAAAGGACTAAGTTTTAGGGTAAAAGAAGTGCAAACAGAGCTAGCTAGGCTCCAGCTGCTGCTCTAGCTTTTCCCTTCTGCTGTTGTCCAATTCTGTAAAATCCAAAAAGAATCAGTAGTACTTTTTTATTCTACTATGGCACAACTATAAAGAATTTTTTTAAATGAAATATAATACAACTCAGGTCTACTAAAAAGATCATGATCCCTGGCAGTGGCGCCAAAAACTTGTTATGGAATTAATGTAGTGTTGATTTTATTGTGTGGTGAGAATAAATTAAAAATCAAAGTAAAATAAAAGATGGAAACAACACAATTAAAATAATTCTAAGCCTGTAAGATATAGGGCTATTGCAGCAAGTTTTGATAAGTAAGAGTTTGTCCCACAGAGAAATCGATCTAGAACTCACAATGGGCTATAATAGTAGGCCTCAAGATCTGACAATCCTAAAGAAAGGGAGTTGGGTGTCACAACTACACTAAATTATCTACTAAAAATAAAATAAATAAAGTGCAGTCCCATCCTAATAAATGGTTATGAAGAAGGTGGTGAAAGTGTGTTAAAATAAAGATAAAAGGATGGGAAGTAGGCAGTTTAGGTTAAACTTCATTCAGTTATGTAACTCAGATTTGGGGATCTCTCTGTAGTAAATCCTTGCTGAAGTGCTATTAATAACCTCAGCAAGGTAGAAGAATCCAACTTAACCAATGCCATTTGGGGCGCTCTTAAGGCTATAGTCTGTCCACTCAAATGGCTACAATCTATCCAATAGAGTCTGTCAAATCCCTTTGATCAAGCCAGAAAAGCTAACCTAATCCAAAGGAGTGAGCAGATCAACCCTCATCCAATGAATCAAATCAGGCCATGAATACCATTGTAGACACTATGTTTGCAGGCTACAAGCTCTCCAGATCTGTGTACAGATCTGGCAAGAATTCATAGGGGTAATAAACCTAGGAAGATCAGATGGCAATCAAAAGATCTAAAGGTTAAGTGAATGGGCAACTCCCAAAAATACAAATCCGATCGGGAATCTAATGGAACCAAAAGATCTATAGATTTAAATGGACTTTAAATTAATAATTTATTGCTTAAAATGGCTTACAATAAAATGTCCTCACAGCTACAATCACTACAAAGAAGCCCGAGCTAACATCTGATAGTGGTCAAATAAGATAGAGAGGAGCATGTTCCTGCACAATCTCTCACTAGGCTACAAGCTCAAGTGCGGAGAAGGAGAATCCATCTCAGATCTAAGACCAAGTGTGCCCTAGGGCTATAATCTGTTCACTCTAATGGTCACAGGCTATCCACATAGGCTCCCTTGCCACAAATGCTAAGATAGAACATGTAAACTGTTGCTGCCACCATGGTCCCAGGGCTACAAGCTCAAGCTTCCATGGGCCTTTCAATAAGCTCAAATCCTAAATGCATGCTATAGCCTCAACAAAACTACAGGTAAATAGGAAAATAACATATTAAGTAAGCATTCAAACACGAATTCCATTAATCTGATGTTACCAACAATGAAATCTCTCAAGGCAGTAGCCTTGTGCACAACTACTCAACACAAAATCCCAATGTTTAAATAACCTATTACAAAACTAAATAAAACTACACCTAGTTACTTATCAAAGATTTAGCCATCAAGTGATGGGCTAAGAGAGAAAAAAAATGGAAAAAGAGGTGATCCCTAACCCTAATCTGCTTGAGCTCTCAGCCAACAGAACTTGAAGGAAAGAGTGATTGATCATTTTCTAAGTTACAAGCACTACTTATATACTTAGTCCTAATGTTGCGTCTGACAAAAGAGTAAATCCTAATTTTTCAAGTAGATGTGGCACTGTTACAACCCTTAGATGTCTTGGGATGTGTGCATCAGGATTTATGCCTCGAGTTGTGTGCCCTAGACCTGGGGAAATTCCTAAATGGTCCTTGAGTTATGATTGAGAAGCGGAGAGCCCGAGCTTCATGAGGCTGGCTCCTGCATATCACTTCTATCGCGTAGCTGCAGAGTGTTCGTGGGGTAGAGTTAGGCTTTGAATCTTGCTGTCTCACACAATAGAGTTGCGGATGATTGTGCAGCTGCTTCACTTTGAATGCACTTACACAGAAGGACTTTCAGTGCTTAGCTTGCTCGTACAGAAGAGCTTCAAAAACTCCTATCGTGCGATACTCATGCAGATGCCTTTGCATCTCGCTCGGTACATATTCAAACTTTAGATGTGCTAGAGCTGTGCGAGAGAAATTCTAGGCGTCTCTCTCTTTCAGAGCCATGCGAGGTCTTTGTTGTTGTTCGTGCTAATTGGACTTGTGAGGTAGTGCACGCGGCTGCATTAAGGCTTGATCCTCATGAGAACTTCACGAGTTGTATTCCTGGAGGCTTAGTGTGTGAAAGCTCAGCGAGTTTCTCCACATGTTGATTGCAGCAGAAGTGTGCGACTGCTTTGTGAGAGCTGTTTTATGATAACCCCTTCATTGAGCTACACGACTTCTTTGTGAGCTCTAATATGCTGCATGTCTTAGCTGCACAAGGGACCTCTGCCAGTGAATTAAGCAGCGTGAGGTAGCACCTCAGCTATGCGAGATAGGTCCTTGGCTCCTCTGCTGCTATGCACATGCTCCTGTTACAGCTTCCTCCACTCTCACCTATACTTCTTTCAACTGCTGAACTTTCTTGGTCCATTATGACATGCAAAATAGTCACCATGGTGTTCCATCACTTTCTGGTTCAGCTGTCATCTTTTGCTTGAATTCTCTCTCTTCTTAGCACCAAAAGCATAGACTTTGTGTTAAGTTGCAAAATTTATTACTAACTACAAAACAGGCTAAAATGGAGTTATTAGTCAGCTTCAAGGTCTAGCAAAGGCAATGTTAAGAGGTGAAAAGTGGTACTTTTCAGTGAATAACTGTTGTCATCTACGCGTGGCATGAATTCCAACAGCCTATTTCAGCACCAAAGGATATTTTGGGTATTTCACACCTTCTAAGGCATGCATCCCAATGTCCCACACTTCCCAAACCATCAAAGGGCCATAGAAGGGCCACGAAATCAACTCCAAACCTTCTCAAATCTGATTGGATAATGCATATTAGGGTTTCAAGGGTTGCATATATAAAGGACTGCTATCTACATTTGTAAAGTATCCAGGGTTAACCTGTGATCACCTAGGATTAGGGTTTTGATCCAGGAATAGCTTGAGATCTGAGCTAGGGTTTCCTGTGCTCATTTAGGGTTTAGTTTTCTTTTCCCTTTACCATTTTCTTCTTGCCTTAGCACAACAGCAATGCTGGGCTAGGTTCTTTGTAATAGTTAGTTTTATTTCATGTTTTGCAATCGGTTTTGTATGAAATAGAGTGAGATGATTTGGGGTTTTCATAGGCTGTTGCCTGGAGGGCAGAACATTGTAAGTTTTATTTCAATCAATGCAATACATGTTTTAATGTTTATTCAATCTGTTATTCTCCTATTTGCCTATAGTTTTACTCAAGTTGTAGCATGCATTTAGGATTTGAGCTTGTTGAAGGGCCCATGGGAGCTTGAGCTTGTAGCCCTGGGACCACAGTGGTTGCAGCAGTTTACATGTTCTATCTCATCATTTGTGGGTAGGGGAGCCTCTGTGGATAGCCTGTGATCCTTTGAGTGGACAGACTATAGCCCTAGGGCAATCTTGGTCACAGATCTGAGATGGATTCTTTTTCTCTGCACTTGAACTTGTAGCCTAGTGAGAGATTGTGTAGAGCGAAACCTACCCTATTTTACATCATTATTATCAGTGTGTAGATCTAAGTTGTAGAGATTTTAGACTTGAGGGCTAAGTCATTACAGGCATTTTGTAGCAATGATCAGCTGTGTTTAAGTCCTTATTCAACTTGTTGCTTTTCCCTATGTGTCCAAGCATTGTGCTGAGAGCCTTTGACACACACATAGGATTTTAAGCAATAAATTGTTGATTTAAAGTCCATTAAAATCTATAGATCTTTTGGTTCTGTTGGGCTATTTTAAGTGCTTGCTACTGACTTTATTAAAGACAGTGATAAGAATGGGGTAAATGAAAAATGAATGAAAGGTAGAGTGAGGATTACGGAGCAGCATGCCCAAAATATGCACAGTTCTACAAGATACAGGGCCTGTTGTAGCAAGTTTTGATAAGTAAGAGTTTGTCCCACAGGGAAGTTGATCTAAAGCTCCAAGGGAGCTATCTTTAGTAGGCTCTCTAGATCTGACTACAGATCTGGCAATCCTAAATGGAAGGGGATTTAAGGTCACTATAGTCTAAATCCTAGGGAAACTTAATGCCTAAATTACAGAAAGGGTTAAGAAGAGTGGTGGAGTGAGAAAATAAATATAAAAGGGTGAGAAGTATGTTATTAGGTACGGATCTGATGGGTCTTGTAACTCAGACTCAGATCTGTTGCTATAGAAATCCTGTCCAATGGCTACATTATCACCAAAGAGGAGAAAGAATCCAACTCACTCCTGTGCCATGATCCAATCCCTTATGGCTATAACCTGTCCACTTAAACGGTCACAGACTATCCAATAGGGGAACCACAATCCAGAGATGGGTCAGAACAAGGTTACCATTGTAGGCACTACTTCATCTAGGCTACAAGCTCAAGAATCCATAGGAACCTCATCCTCTAATGTTCTGTGTGTGGGGCTATGCCTACAAAGTGCACAAGCCTGGACACACAGGACTAGCAAGAGTTTGAGTACTAGCTTTCAAGCATGGTTGTTCACTACTTTAGTAAGACTGCAGTGATCCAGTCATAAGCCTACAATCTCTACAGCCAAATCAGATCTATAATCTGATAATGGATCTATACAAATATAGGAGAGTCTGTCTCTTCACACTCTCTCACAAGGCTACAAGCACAAGCGCAGAGAAGAAGAATCTGTCTTAGGTCTGTGGATTGGCTTCACCCTAGGGCTATAACCTATCCACTAGAATGGTCACAGACTATCCACAGAGGCTATCCTCCTCACAGAGGTCTAAGACGAAACAAGATCATTGCTGCCGCCACCATGTTCACAAGGCTACCAGCTCAAGCTCCCATGGGGATTCAGATTTAGTGGATCCTGTGGTGGGGGAAGGCCTGCAATGTGCCTAACCTGGACACACAAGTCACTTGGATCTAAATAAAACCTTAAAAATAATCCTCCATTACTTATGATACAACTTAGCAATGGAGGATCTCAAGGCAGCAGCCTTGTACAGATCAACTCACAACAAAAGCATCATCCCATACATGCAGTAAGTCCTATTACAAAACTCCATTACAATCTATACCAGATAATCATACAAAAGGCATAGCTAGCAAGTGCTGGACTATGGAGAGAAAGAAAAAGGAAAAAAGAAAACTCCTAAACCCTAACCTTAGCCTATTGTAATTCTACAGTTGGTTTCAAGAAGAAGCACAGAAGTTAAGTCCCAAAAGAGATCCCCCTAAACCTTAGCTAGGCTTAGGCTTATATAGCAGTCGGCTTCCCCTCAATTAGGGTTAGGAAAACCCTAATTTATTAATGTGATTATGGCCCATTCCTGTCCCTTGGATGCCTCGGGGTGTGTGCACAGAGATTAGAGCATTGGAGTGCATGCCCTAATTGTTGGAAGTCCCCAGATTGCTCTTACAGAAGTGGGGAGACGTTTAGACCCCAATCCTCACTGGGTAGAAAAGAGTTCAGATCCTTCCGCGTGGTAGAATTGACATCGCGGTGTTGAACTGACTTGAAGTTCATGCAGTCGCAGGATTGACATTTTGATCATCACGGGATACTAACGGTTGTCGTGAGATTGCTCTTTCAGCTTTGAATGGCATTGCTCGCGCGATTCATCCCTTGGTGAATCTCATGACAGATCTTCATGAAGAAGCAGTGTTCATGAGTTTCTGGGTCGTGCAAATGTTTCCCTGAAGGTCTTTATCTCACGGCCACTGCGCGACAGCTACGCGCGGGAATACCTGGAGCTCTCACTTCTGAGTGAATCGGGTGAAGCTTAACGACTCCTCTTTTGAGCTGTGTGAGACTGTGCGAATGCTTCAGTCGCTTATGGCTAAGCTTTGCGAGAACTACACGAAGACTGATTTGCATTTCTTTCTGTCATCAACCCGCACGATTGCAGCATGAGGACTGCGCAACCAGTTGTTGTGCTTCCTTTAGAAGCCTGCAATAACTGCGCGAAGGCATTATCTCTGGTTCAATTAAACCCTACGACATTTGCGTGAGGCATCCGTCTTGGTTTATTTATGCTTTGATGTGCCTCTACTTCAGCCAACTCTCTATCTGGGTTCATCCTTCATTCTGCTGAGGTAGTTTTGGGGCAACAGTGAGCTTCTTGGCATGGTTAGGTGTTTATTTACAGCTGCTACTTATTACCTACAGAATAGACTTAAACACATTTATTAAATGATTAAGGGCCTAACAAAGATTAAGTTAAGGGGTGAAAAGTGGTACTTTTCAGGTCTTAACAGGTTATATTAGATTCTCGATCGGATTTGTGTTTTTGGGAATTGCCCATTCACTTAACCTTTAGATCTTTTGATTACTATCTGATCTTTCTAGGTTTAATACTCCTATAAATGTCTACCAGATCTGGGGAGCATGTAGCCTGGCAAATATTGTGTCTGCAATGGTATTCATGGCCTGATTTAATTCATTAGATTAGGTTTGATCAGCCCACTCCTTGGGATTAGGTTAGCTTTTATGACTTAATCAATGGGATTTGACAGACTCTATTGGATAGACTGTGGCCATTTGAGTGGACAGACTATAGCCTTAAGAGCACCCCAAATGGCATGGGTTAAGTTGGATTCTTCTACCTTGCTGAGGTTATTGATAGCACTTTAGTAAGGATTGCTACAGATTCATGACTAACACTGAGTTGCATAACTGATTTTTCCCTAGTGGTTTACTTCCCCATATTTTATCTTTATTTTATCACACACATCAACATCCTTCTTTATCTCTTTCTTTTGCTATAGTTTATTCTTGTTTTTCCTAGTTTTTAGTATAGCTTAGTAACACCTAAACACCCTTCCTTAAGGACTGCCAGATCTGTAGCTAGATCTGGAGACTACTATACAACCCTTGTGGTTCAGACCAATACTCCCTATGGGACAAATTGTTACTTAGCAAAACATGCTACAACAGGCCCTGTATCGTGCAGGCTTAGGATTATTTTAGTTGTATTGTTTTCATCTTTTATTTTACTTTAATTTTTAATTTGTTCTCACCACACAATAAAATTAAGCACACTGGAAATCCGACAATAAGTTTTTGGCGCCGTTGCCGGAGAGTTTTCATCTAGTATAGTAATTTGTATTTTTGTTGAGCTATATTCTTTATAGATGTATTATTTGAATAAATGTCGGCTTTAGTCTTTGTGTGATTTTTGAAATTTTTTCTTTATTTTTTGTTTTAGATTTTTTTTTTGTCTTTGTAATGTTTGAATAAAGTACAGTTGTAATCTAAAAAAAATGAAATATAAAAAAATAAAAATAAATAATAAAATAAATATAATAAAATAAATAATAATAAAAAATAATAAAAATATATATATATATATATAATGATGTGTCAGCAGATGAGGACTAGCAGTACCTCATTTGCCATTTCCTCAAATTTTTAAAAGGTCCTTCTCCCTCTTATAAGGGGAAGGATATAATAGACGAAATGAGATTTGTTAACCAATTACAGTCATTGTTGAGATAGTGGATGAGACCTTGCCCAAAATGCTGGACTTGGGCTGAGGAATTTGTTGAAAATTTTGAAGTATGGACTGAGGAGCCCCCCCCCACCTATGTGCTACAAAGTACTATTTTGGGCTTCTCAATGGAGTGAGTGCACTACTTCACTTAGACAACTGTCCTCAGCCATTTAAGGCACCTTTGCTGCCTTTTAAGTGATTTTCCACCCAATGTGGAGCTGGAGTTGCTCCCTGCATCTCTCATGCAACTGTAAACTGCTAAGCTGGAGGACCTCAAGTTTGTTGCAAATGAAAAGGTATGGCCTTTCATTTTTATATGATAGTTTTTTCCAGTTTAGCTGAGTTCCAGATGGGTTGTCTTAATTTTTTGTCATGCATATACCCCCATCTAGACTGTTGAGATCATGAGCGTTAATGTTGGGAAGAGTCATGAGGGTTAATGATCAGAGGTGACAAATCTGTGTTGAAAATTCCATTGAGTCCTCCAACATCATTCACTTTCAAGTCTGTCCACTATTAGCTGATCCAACACTAAGTACCGTATGTAACATAGCTATTTTTAGTGTTTTAAAGTTCGGTCTATATAGTGTAGTGTAATCTGATTTTTGTATGAATCCTGCTTTACAATGTGTGCTTTTAATTTTCAAAATTCTGTCATCAATTCGGATTCATACTCAGATCATTGTATAAAATTTTTTGTTTAGAATTTTAATTGTTTAGTTTAGTTTATGTTTTATATACATGTTGTTTTTACTGTCACTTCTGCAACATATAGTTGTTGTTTTTAGGAGTTCGTGTAGCTGTTTTATTTTCTTAGTAGTCATGTTCCGTCTCTTCTCTTTTTCTCCTTCATAGTTTACTTTTCTACATTGTTTTAGTTCATTTTTCTCTTTATTTTCTACTGTAGTTTAGTGTATGTCTGTCATACACCCTGCGACCCCTATACATGTTGCATAAAATAGTGAGGACACTGTTTAACTTAGGTTTGGGGGTGTGGCAGATTAGACCTGCCAATTAAATAGTTGACTTTAGTGCTACAGTGTGAGGAAAATTGGGATGAATAAAGTCAATTCCCACCTAACTTGTTAGAAAGAGGAAATTTGTGGAAAATTAAAAATTTTTGCAGACATTTTGAAACTGAAAATATTAAAAATATTAGCACCACCATAAAGTTAACATCAGCAAATTTTCTAGTTAGTACTTAGTGAACCTAAGAGGAGAGAAAAAGTTGAAAATACACTCCATGAGTTAAATTGAGGACCATACCTAGTGAGATTTGGGCTGATCAAAATTTCTTTTGAAGAGTATATTTGGCATTTTTTCTGCTCTAAGTACTAATTGATTCAATCACTTTTCAATAAAAGTTAGGCACCTCCAAATCAAAACTGATTGACAGCACTCATGACACTAAGGAAATGACCCAAGGCCTTCATTTGGACAGTTTGAGCTTAAAATTTCCTACCTATCCAACTGCCCTTTGCTTACACTCTTTGAGCTTTGAAAATCCTATTTTTCTTCAACACACACCGGAGTGCTTGCACCTTAACCTCATAACCTGAATCAACCTGTCCCTCACTATGAGAATTCAGAAGGTAAAGGAGAAGTTGAAGATAGGTGAGTTGGGTTCAACATTTGGTGGAAGTGGAAGAGAAGCAGTCTAAATTTAGCAGTGTAGCAATGGTTGTGTGGCAAACCAGCACAATATATATATATATAAAAGAAAAGAAAAAATAAATAAATAAACAAGAAGTCAAGAAAAGTACTTCATCTGAAAATTGAAAAGAAGAGAAGAAGCTGGCCACTTTGAATCTGAAAAATATCAAGGAAGATGAAGTAGTGCTGAAATGAAGGAGGTGAAGTCATGAATCACCTCCTACCTTGCTGATTTCTCAATTTTGATCCATTCTATCCTTTTATTCTTTATAAACCTCACTCATAAGCCACATTACAACCCATCAAAAGTTGTTGATCCTAAGTGAAATGAGGTGTCATGTGGAGATGAGAAAGTGTCCAATCTATGGTGAAAAGTCATGAGGATGTCAGAAATTAGAAGCTTTGCCTATGCTCATGCTTGCAGGCCCATTTGGGGTCTATAACTGCTCTTGAGCTTCTTTGAATGTGAACACCCTTAGATTTTCAATGCTTGAGAGATGGCCTTAGTGAGAATTGGGTCTGAATTTTAACTTCATTGAGGTTGTATCCAACCTAATATTTGAATTTAAGGCAATCTTGGTACTGATTTTTGCACATTGAATTTCTGATGTAAAATGATTGGTGGTGATGCAAACACCTACTGATTTTGAGTTTTAAATGACTGCCGTACTGTTGTAATTTCTTCTTATTTTTAAAGAATGGGTGTGGAATGAAACTTTATTTATTTAAATCCATTTTATCATTGACTATACTATTTTTAACTATTTTAATAGTGAAGTTTGTGGGTATCTTCACTGAAAACCCTCAAGAGACTTCACTCCTCCACTAGGGATCACCTAGGGGTTGAAAAGGCTTGGTGCATATGCTAAATGCATCCATGCTCCCTACGAAAGTGGCATTTTCTATTTTTAATAGCTATTTTTATTTTTATTTTGCTTCGCTCGAGGACTAGCAAAGATTAAGTTTGGGGGTGTGTTAAACTCTGAAAAGTATCACTTTTCACCCTTAACCTAGCTTTGAAGGACCTCGGAGTATGCTAATAATGGTTTTTAAGCATGTGTTGTAGATAACAGGAATCTATAGCTCAATGATGCAATCCCTCATATTTCAAGTCAAGAAAGAGGCTTTTTCATGCCAAGTTAGTGGACTCTTGCTGCAGTGGAGTAAATAAAACGCCACTTCAAGTGGCATAGCTAAGAGCGTAATCAAGAGATGAAGCCATGCTTTATAGGGTAATGCTCCAGAGGACTAACTCGACCCGCTGATCCATGCATTGCTGCTATAACTGACATGTTGAGCAGCACATCTGATGCACTCCACTTGATGAGCTGCTACACCATCTGTAGTTACTAAAGGCACAAGATTTTCCTACACCTAATGAAGTGCAACAGCACAACATATGCATTCAAGCCTCTCAAACTGGAGTGTTGGTGGAGTTGATCTACTTGTGTAGCCCTTGCTCAACTGCACCTTTGATCCTCTTGTGCTGAAGGTTTGAACCCCAAGAGATCCATAACCAAATGTGCTGCTGTCTTGTAGAGACCGAGCAGCTGCCATCTGCTACACCATGCGACACCTTCAAGCTACTTCAACATGAAGCCCAAGAAGAACAGCAGTAAAACACCCTCGCTAGCCTACATTCTCGGCACTCAAAAGAGCCTCGCGAGCTGCTGGTTATGAAACACCATAAATATTCATCTTCGCGAGCCTTTGAGTTGTTGTAGTGTGAGCTTTGAGAGTCTGAAGTGGAACCCAATGAGTGCTTAGCGAGTTAGGAATCTGAAGCTGCTTTGTATTTCCAGCCTAGCGAGTAAAGACCATAGATGTGTATACTTCCAGCCTAGCGAGCTGACAAGGAGCAGCATTGCATGAGAACCACGCGAGCTGAAGCTTCAGCATATTTACATCCTCCTGAGGAGCTGTCTGAAGTTCACAGGGTTTACATCCTCAGGAGATGAGAGAGCATCAATAGCTGCTGTAATTATTTTGAACCTAGCGAGCAACAGCTGTTGCTGTATTATATAATGTGCAGCCTAGCGAGCAAATTCTAGAGATTGCTATGCAGTTTACCCTTGCAAGATGGGAGCCTGAGTTTTTACCTGGCGAGCAGCTTAAGAGCTGCACACTTGATCCTCACGAGCAGCGGCAATTTGAAGCTATAGTGCAGCAAGCCGAACTAAGGAGCTGTCCAATAAGGACTTGGGCAGCTTCGGTGCTAAGACTGCACATGCTACTTACTCATGCACCTTCTGAAGCATTTCAGCCCAGTGAGATTTAATTTCTGAAGCATTTCAGCCCAACGAGGTTAAACTTCTGAAGTATGTTAGCCCAGCGAGATTTAACTTCTGAAGCTGCAACCAAGTGAGATCTCAGCAAGATGCATACCTGAAGCTGTCATCTACACGAGGTACAAATTCCAGTAGCCTATTTCAGCACCCAAGGATATTTTGGGTATTTCACACCTTCTAAGGCATGCATCCCAATGTCCCACACTTCCCAAAGCATCCAAGGGCCACAGGTGGGCCACGAAATCAACTCCAAACCGTCTCAAATCTGATTGGATAATGCATATTAGGGTTTCAAGGGTTGCATATATAAAGGATTGCTATCTACATTTGTAAAGTATCCAGGGTTAACCTATGATCACCTAGGATTAGGGTTTCAATCCAGGAATAACCTTAGATCTAAGCTAGGGTTTCCTGTGCTCATTTAGGGTTTAGTTTTCTTTTCCCTTTTTCATTTTCTTCTTGCCTTAGCATAGCAAAAATGTTGGGCTAGGTTCTTTGTAATAGTTAGTTTTATTTCATGTTTTGCAATCGGTTTTGTACAAAATAGAGTGCGCTGATTTGGGGTTTGCACAGGTTGCTGCTTGGAGGGCAGAACATTGTAAGTTTTATTTTAATCAATGCAATGCCTGTTGTAATGTTTATTCAATCTTTTATTTTCCTATTTGCCCACAGTTTTGTTCAGGTTGTAGCATGCATTTAGGAATTGATCTTGTTGAAAGGCCCTTGGGAGCTTGAGCTTGTAGCCCTGGGACCATGGTGGTAGCAGTAGTTTACATATTATATCTCATCATTTGTGGGTAATGGAGCGTCTGTGGATAGCCTGTGACCATTTGAGTGGACAGACTATAGCCCTAGGGCAATCTTGGTCATAGATCTGAGATGGATTCTTTTTCTCTGCACTTTAGCTTATAGCCTAGTGAGAGATTATGCAGAGCCAAACCTACCTTGTTTTACATCACCATTGTCAGTGTGTAGATCTGAGTTGTTGTAGAGATTGTAGGCTTGAGGGCTAAGTCATTGCAGGCCTTTTATAGCAATGATCTGCTGTGTTTAAGTCCTTATTCAACCTGTTGCTTTTCACTACGTGTCCAAGCATTATGCTGATAGCCTTTGACACACACATAGGATTTTAAGCAATAAATTGTTGATTTAAATTCTATTTAAATCTATAGATCTTTTGATTCCATTAGATTCTCGATCGGGTTTGTGATTTTGGGAATTGCCCATTCACTTAACCTTTAAATCTTTTGATTGCCATCTGATCTTCCTAGGTTTAATATTCCTATGAATGTCTGCCAGATCTGTAAGCAAATCTAGGGAGCTTGTAGTCTAGCAAACATAGTATCTGCAATGGTATTCATGGCCTGATTTAATTCATTGGATTAGGTTTGATGAGCCCACTCCTTGGGATTAGGTTAGCTTTTCTGACTCAATCAATGGGATTTGACAGACTCTATTGGATAGACTGTGGCCATTTTAGTGGACAGACTATAGCCTTAAGAGCGCCCCAAATGGCATGGGTTAAGTTAGATTCTTCTACCTTGCTGAGGTTATTGGTAGCACTTCAGTAAGGATTGCTACAGATTCATGACTAACACTGAGTTGTATAACTAATTTTTCCCTAGTTGTTTACTTTTCCATATTTTATCTCTATTTTATCACACACATCAGTATCCTTCTTTATCCCTTTCTTTAGCTATAGCTTATTCTTGTTTTTCCTAGTTTTTAGTATAGCTTAGTGACTCCTAAACACCCTTCCTTTAGGACTACCAAATCTGTAGCTAGATCTTGAGACTACTATACAACCCTTGTGGTTCAGACCAATACTCCCTATGGAACAAACTCTTACTTATCAAAACTTACTACAACAGGCCCTGTATCTTGCAGGCTTAGGATTATTTTTGTTGTGTTGTTTCCATCTTTTATTTTACTTTTTTAATCTATTCTCACCATACAATAAAATCAAGCACACTGGAAATCCGACAACACGTGGTTCAGTGCATGTAATTCGGGATTGTCTCGATTCTGGGTTGGGTCTGAGGCATGAGACTATTGTTTCAGCCTGTGTTTTGACTATATATTATTGTTTCAGTATATAGTTTCCGCCTTTAGGTTTATGGGATCTAAACGACAAAGCTATTGTTTCAGCCTGTGTCCAGCCATATACTTTTATTTCAGTATATGGTCCCTACCTTTATGGGATCTGAACCACAGAGCTATTGTTTCAGCCTGTTTTCATCCATATACTATTATTTCAGTATATGGTCCCTACCTTTATGGGATCTGAGCCACAGAGCTATTATTTCAACTTGTGGTTAACCATATACTATTATTTCAATATATGGTCCCTACCTTTATGGGATCTGAGCCACAAAGCTATTATTTGAGCGTATGTTCATCCATATATGATTGTTTCAGTATATGGTCCCTACCTTTATGAGATCTGAACCACAGAGCTATTGTTTCATCTTGCATTCAACCATATGTTGACCACTTCTGGTGTGCTTTGATTATTGGTTGGTGGTGAAAGTTATTTAAAAATCAAAGACAGAGTAAAACAGGGGGTGAATCTAGCACAACTCAGAAGTCCTAGACCTGCAAGATATAGGGTCCTTTGTAGCAAGTTTTGATAAGTAAGAGTTTGTCCCACAGGGAAAGGTGATCTAAAGCTCCAAGGGAGTCATCTCTAGTAGTCCCTCCAGATCTGTCTACAGATCTGGCAATCCTAGAAGGAGGGGAGTTTAAGGTCACTTATTCTAAGTATTCTAATAACTAAACTACAGAAAGTGTTGAGAGGATGGATGGAGTGTGGAAAATGAGTGTAAAAAGGGTGAGAAGTATGTTATTGAGCCTAGGTCAGAGAAGTTTTGTAGCTCAGATTTAGATCTGATGTTATAGAAATCCTGTCCAGAGGCTACATTATCACGGCGAGGAGAAAGGATCCGACCCATCACTCTGCCATGATTCCACCCTTAAGGCTATAACCTGTCCACTTGAATGGTCACAAATTATCCCATACGGGAGCCACTATCCAGGGATGGGTCAGAGCATAACGAGTAAATCATTGCAGGCACTATTTCATCTAGGTTACCAGCTCAAGAATCCATAGGGAACCTCAACCTCTAAAGCTCTATATGTGGGGCTAAGGCTATAGGACCATGATAGCTCAGACACATAGAACCAGCAAGAGATTGAGTACAACCTTCGATCTAGCTGTCCATTGCTTGAGCGAGGCTACAATGGTCCAGTCACCAGCCTACAATCTCTATAACTAGATCAGATCCAACATCTGATGGTGGGTCTATACAACTATGGGGGAGTCTGCCTCTGTACAATCTCTCACCAGGCTCCTACAAGCTCAGGTGTAAAGAAGAAGGATCCATCTTGGATCGGTGGATCAGAATCACCCTAAGGCTATAATCTGTCCACTTAAAAGGTCACAGACTATCCCAGAGGTTATCCTCCTCACGGTGTCCAAAATAAAACAAGATTATCGCTGCTATCACCATGCTCACAAGGCTACCAGCTCAAGCTCCCATGGGGATTTCAGATCTAGTGGGTCCTATGGTGTGGCTAAGGCTGTAGGACCATGATAGCCCAAACACACAGGTCACTTGGATCTGAGTGGCCCTTAGAATCAGTCCCCCATTACTTTGAAACACAGCCAAAGCAATGGCGGATCACAAGGCAGCAGCCTTGCACAGAGCATCTCACAGACAAACAACAATCCCACAAAGTACAGATCCTATTGCAAAACTTCCATTGATCTAATTCAAAAACACATACAAAGGCATAGCCAGCAAATGCTGGACTATGGAGTGAAGGGAAAGAAAAAGAAAACTACTTACTGCTAAAAAGAAAGAGAAAAGAAAAACGATCTGAGATGGGTTCCCAGATGCCTAAACCTAAGCTCAGGTATGGGTTTATATAGCAGTGGGGTGGCGGCGCATTAGGGTTAGGAAGCCCTAATTTTAATGATGCCACGTGGCCTGATAATGATCCTTAGATGCCTCGAGGCGTGTGCACAGAGATTTGAGCATGGGAGTGCGTGCCCTACTCACTGAAAATACCCTGAAGGCCCTCTGCTGAAGAGATGGAAGTTTAGGGTCAAAGCTTTGCTAGGTAGTGTAGTTTCCCAGACTTGTCATGTGGTAGCTCTTTGCTCTTCGCTAGGATGATTTGACACTGAAGCTTCAGCCGTCGTGAGGTTGCCTTGGTTTGCTCTTTAGTTAGTCGCGTGGTAGAGAGTTGAGCTCTCGCTAGGTTGGGTTTCACGAGGTTGAATAGAAAACACAGTCTCAAGTGTCGTGAGGTTGAAATTCAAGCAGTTGCACGGTCGATCGGTCTTTGTTGGGCAGCAGCACGAGAACTTCGCGAGCACTTCTCTTTACTTGGACTTCGTGAGTTACCTCGCGAGGCTCTTTTGAGTTCTGAACTGCGCGAGGTTCTATGTCTCACTTGATCTTTGCGAGATTGGCTTTGCCTTCGCCAGGATGTTTTCTTTCTTGAATGGCGCGAGAACTGCGCGAGGCATTCTTCTTCTGATAATTGCATCCCGCGGCGACTGCGCGACAGCTGCGCGAGGAATCTTCTGAAGCTCTCTCTCCTCAGCCGTTCTGAGTGAACTGCGTGAGATTGAGAGAGGTCTGCTTTGAATTGCGCGACACTGTGCAATGCGTTCTACTCTTGAGCTTTGTGAGAGCTGCGCGAGTTTGAGTTTCTGAAGCTCTTCAGTCATTCATCTGTGCGAGAGGTTGCTGTAAAGCCTTGGGAAGCTCAATTGAACTATGCGAGGCATATTTCTCTTGAATTCAGAGTTCATTCTTTTGAGGGATATCTGGTGCCCAGGCAGGCTCCTTAACAGGATTCTTGGCCTTATTTCACTGCTGATTATTACCTGCACAAAACACTTAACAAGAACTTATTAGGTGGCTAAGGGTCTAATCAAAGGTTAAGTTAAGGGGTGAAAAGTGGTACTTTTCAGGTCTTAACACCATACACTATTATTTCAGCATATGGACCCTGCTTAAGGTTTTAAAACCCTCAAAGAAGGTATGTCCTTTTCGAAGAGTCACAGTCGAGGTCAAATGTTAACTGGACAAACTTATATACTCCGAGAGGGAAAAATGGGGGTGTCTACAAATGCCCCTCTTCAACACGCTCTTGCGAAGTAAGTGCTCGTCGAAGAAGTAGGCACCCCTCTCTTTAGGGTGCCTTCTCATTCTTCTTGAGAAATCACAAATGTGAACTAGGGATGCTGACATGACATGCTTGGCTTTCTTATCTATCAGCACAAGCTAAAATGGAGCATTCGGGGGTCCAATGGTAGCTGTCGAAAGGCGTATTCCTGGCCGTGGATGCAAGAGGGCATCCCGTCGCATATCGCAATGTGCTGTGAATAGCAATCAATGAGGGAAGTCAGCGTATCCAAATCTGTGGGAGCAAGGGGCATCCTGTCGCATGGCGCAACCTACTGCGAGTGACAATCAAATAGAAAGGAAAATCACCAAATCATAATCTGTGGGTGCAATGGGCATCCCGCCGCATGTCACGACCTACTGTAAGGGGAAGTCAAACTGAGGGAAATGATGCAGTGAAGGCACTGGGGGGCATCATACGAATGTCCATAGACAAGTTTCAGAGACCGATAATAAAATATCATGTAATGGTGAAGGCTTTCACAAATCATGTCAGACCGGGCACATCATTGCTCACACCAATGCCCGTCAGGTGTCCCTTTTCCAATGGGCTTTTGGGATTTCTCGAAGTTGAATATATTCATTGTTCGATTTCCTAGGGGAATGAATAGATCGGGGCAATAAGTGAATTTTGACTAATAGGAGTCTATGTATTTATTTTTATTTATTCGTTAATCTATTTTTATTTGTTTGTTTTGTTTTTGAAAGTTTGGGAATTTAACTTAAGATCAATTTCGATGGTAAATCTATGAAAAACATGACTTTCAAGACGTCGCAGAGCAGATCCACCGATATGGGTTTTGTGGACCCGATCGTTTGCGTGGTTGTCAAGGCGACACTTGGTATGTCGGATGCTCCATCTAGCCTTCTCGACGGATACTGATGATGATCACTTATGGGGAACTACAGTGATTTGCGAGTTAAGAGAGACGAGTTTTCAAGACATTTGACTTTATCATAGCTAACTATACTTTATAGATATATCAACTAATGAGAAAAGGGGGTTATACTTAGCAGAATTGTTGCCTGCTGGGGCTTTTATATGTGATGGGACTCGCTGGTTGTCATAGTGGTGTCACAATGGAACATAAGACTGTTTCCTCTCTTTAGTTTTGTTACAGCGGGACCTGACGGTCGTCAATGTGAGGAAGGGTCTTGGGAAGATGAAATTCGTGGTGAGACGTGGTGGTTCTCCCCTTATGGCCATGTGGTTAGGTGAGTCCTGCTGGTTGTAGGCGCTGTGGGACATAGGGGGACTCTGGTGAGATGTCTGTGCTGGGACGGGATATGGCAGGACATCAGAGAGATCTCTCCGTCCTCATGTTTCTGCTATAATGGCATCTGGTGACTGTTGCATTGTGGAGCGTTCGGCGATTAGGCTCCCTGTTTATGTGATGGGACATGGTTGAGCCTTCCCTTCTCTATTGTGTATTGTGATGGGGTGTGTTCGAGTGTTTTGGGTAATAGCGTCGTGATAGGACGGGCTTGCAAGATGCTTGAGTTGTGGCATTACGATGGGACATTCGTGACATCGTCGATTCCTTAGTTGTTTCAATTTTGTGATAAGACAATGATGGTACTTCTTCTTTGGTAGATCCTGGGTTATATGAGATCACGGTGTGGTTGTATCATGATGGTGCATATGTATGAGTGTGCGGTGAAGGGTTGGTCTAGTGACTCCTTGACTGTCGCAATAGTGTAATAATGAGGTTTTGGGATCGCGACGGGACTTGCCTTCGGTCTTGGTGATGTGGTAAGATTCATTGTCGCGGTAGGGTATGGTCGATTTATGCAGCTATGTCCGGATGCGATGGGATATGAAGATGGTCAGCGTCTCTCTCTTTCTCTCTTTTTTTTGAATAGCATGGGAGGTAACGCGATGGGACGGAAGAGGAGGGATTCTGATCGTAATGGGACATGCAAGTTATCAAGGGTAATTTGGCTGTGATGGGGCTTTTGGGAGAATATACTCATCTCTGGTTGGTCCGTGACTAGTTAAGTGGATTAGGTGTACATCATATTGCGATGGGGTATGTTTATTTTATCGAAAGCGTACGCTATGGTTGAGGATTACAGTCTGATTCAAGGCGTTGAATTGATTTTTAGGTCGTAAGGTGCCAATTAAGTGTTTGGGTTCGTGCGCATATTGTATTCACATGCTTCTAGCATTGTGCATGTTCAAAAGGTCACCGAGTTGGTAAAGTGGGAGTGTTCGGGTGTCAATCTGGATTTCGCGCATGGGTAATAGCGTGTAATCCAATTATGCGGCAAGGTGTTAGCGTGTAATTGGAGTGTCGCTGCGTCACTGTGTGAGTGACCCTTCGGATTCCGTGTAGTTTATGGGGCGTGTAATGAGATTACGTGTCCTATATTGGGCACACGATTGGAGCGTCGTGTAGATGGCATGGGCGAAAGTTTTATTATGCGCATCTTGTGGTGCGCGTGATTCGATTTCCGCACTTATTTATGAGCGCTTGATCTAATTACATGTCGAGATCCGGACGCGCAATCGAGTCCATACTCTATATAAGCAAAGGGGTTTTCATTTTCTTTGTATCCTTTAATTTAGTCTCGACCTTTACCTTCTCTGGTTTCTTTGCACTAGGGTATCTATGATTTTGTGATATTGTGTGATCGAATCGTCCGTTCGGGATGTCATTTCTTTCGACGTTCGTCATTTCACGCGTTCTTCGACCTAAGGTGGTGCTTGGTGATGGCATAACTCTGAGAATAGGCGGTATTGGGAAAGAGGGGGTTAGTCTTCACATCAAGCCCTTTAAGGGAGCAGTGAAGGCTGCGTTGAGGAGGCGGCGACGGAGGAGGTGAAGATGGCGGAAGAGGAGGTGCTACAACTGGAGGGATGCATTCTCCAACCCTTCCTCCCTGAAGCTTCTGATTGGACACTCCAAGTCAGATGTTCCTCCTTGCTTGGTCTCCGTCTTAGGTATAGTTCTTATTTTTGATTGTAGATTAGGTATTTCAGTTTTCGTTTTGGGTTGTAATTTAGGAGGTATGCCTCCGATGACACTTGTAAAATTTTGTTTAATAAATAAAGTTATTACTATTATTGTGTTTATTTATTGTTGGATTTGGGCATTTATCTGATTTTAGGATTGAGATTATTCTAGGATTTTGTTTTGGGTTTAGTTTTGATTTAATTTGGAATTGTAGGATTTATTTGGGATTAACTGGAAGTTAATTTGATTTACTTAGGACTTTTTGTTATTTAATATATGTATGGTTTTTTTTTTGTTTTTTTTATTTTTTTTATTTTTTTTATTTAGGATTTTTTTCGTTAGTTTTAGGCATTTATTTTATTAGATTCATTTAATTTGATGAGTGGTTATTTTAAGGGAATTCTAAGGCCTTCGTGACTTTTGCGTTTATTTTAAGGTATGAGTTGAATTTTATGTTAAAGGTATTTGTTTCGATCTTATGTTTGATTTGGGATGACTCTTGTTAGAAATGTGTGAATTTCTAGATGGGTGTTAAGCATTTTAATCCTGTTGGTTTATCTAGTTTGGCATGGATTAGTGTTTCTTGTGGGTGAGTATTTGGTGTTGATTGGTCGATCTAGGTTTTGTTTTGATTGTAGCCTTTTAATGGGGGGCATGTGTCTGTCTTTGGATTAAATCAAGTGGAGGGTGCTCATAAATGTGACACTTGTCATCTTGTGGTGAAAGGGGTATAAGGTTTAGGGGTCTAGTTTTCATTTTGCATCTCATTGAAAATTAAGATATTTAGGGGCATTTTTTATTTATTTGGTTTATTCTTGTTTTTGTTAATGTCTTTTCTTCCTATTTACTTTTTATCCCCGGTACTGGACCCCAAGGAAATATTAATTGTTTTATTTTTGGGAATGGATGGAATTGGGAATGCGGGGTAGCAGTCGGATTGGTGCCATGCTAAGGGAAGAGATGAAAGAGAAGAAGGCGGCGGGAAGAAAACCAAGGGAAAGTGTTGGGTCAGAGTTCTCATGACCGGCACCAATTGCTCCTTGGTAGGCACTGTATAATGATCTTTTGTTAGCCCTCCCTATTATGCTTTCTAGGGTAGGCTTCCATATCCGGATCTCACAGATCCTGGGTGGCTTTCTATGAGCCACTCTTTCTTATTTGCTAGCTCGGGGCTCGGAGGGGTAGGTGTTATGCTGCGAGGCATCTCCGGAAGAAAAGGGCAGGAAGATGAGATTTTTGTTTGAATTTGTTAAGGGTGTGCTTCTTCTCCAGGCCTCTCCAAGATCTCTTCTTTCTCGAATAAATCTAGATTCAGGCATGGCTTGAAGGTGTTGGTTTTAAATTTCCCGTCTTAAATTGCGTATTCAAAGGGTATGCCCTCGGTGTACGGTTTTATTTATTTATGAATCGAAGGGAATTTATGATTACTCATATTTTTGCATAGTTTTGGTTCAGTTTTTGTTTTAGTTCACTTTGTTTGGCTGTATTGTTTATTTATTATATTTTTTGAGTTTGGGTTGACTCGGTATTTTTTGTTTGCTTTGGGGTGTTGGGGGCATTTATTTGGGTTTAGTTTAGCTTGGTTTAAGCAAGTAATTTGGTTTGGGGATGTTGGGGGTATTTTTTATAGTTTTCGGTGTGTACATCTCTTAAGTTTAAAGGGTGTTGCTTTTTTTTTAGACTCATCCTAGCAAGGGTGTAGTTTGGGTTCACTAACCGGTGTTTAAAATGCCCTTATTTGGGCCTGTAAACCTGCTGTTCTGGGCATATTTTTGTGTTTCACCTGGGGAATTACGCCCTTAATTCCGGCCACATAACTAAATTGCACACCATAGTAGCCACACGCATTTGAGAAGTCTAGAGGATTATTACGCGTTGGTATGATGTCGTGTAATCAAATTAAGCACGCGTTCTGGGGTGCGGGATTGGGGCGGCACCTGGTCACTGTGCGAGTGACCTTTGGGATTTACGCACCATGTTTCAGGCGTGTGATATAATTACGTGTGTAGTCTGTGGCGTGCAACCGCGGCGTTGGGTTATTTTGAGCGAGCGACAATTTGTTTAAGTGTTAAAAGTAGGACGTGTAATGGGGATTACGCGCGAGTCGTGTGATACGCAATTTCATTGCACGCCCTAAGCGAGGCGTGGGATTTAACTGCGCTTTATATATACCTGGAAAGTCTTCATTCTTCCCGCGCTATCCATTTTTTCTTCGATTCTCTGTTTCCTTGTCTTCTTATGCTATAATCTTCATGTTTTTGTGATATCCTGCGATCTACTCGTCCATTTCGTGTACCGTCTCTTGAGTTCTTCCTAGTTTTTCGAGCTTTTTCTTCAAAGATGGAGTCTAGGGGTAGTGATCAGTTCTATGGGATTGTTTCAAAGGTTGAGCAGATGCTAGTGATAGAGATTGGCAAGTCTTTCGATGTTCGAACCGGCGCTGGTGTAGTGGAGGATGTTGGGGTGGCAGTGAGAGAGGAAGTACCTGAGGATGATGAGATGGTGGTCAGGGAGGAGGTACCTGTGATTGGTGAGGGTACTGAGGATCAGGGCGTTGAGGGTCAGGTCGGGAGGCACATCCCCTTGAAGGAGTTCTTTCTACAAGACCAGGTAGGTACCCGCGAGCAAGTGTCCCTTTTATTTCTTAGGCATTTAGGTTATAACATTGGCTTCCTAGGATCTGAAAACCCTTTTATTTACATCGAACTTGTACTTGTTATCGTTTGTGTAGATCCATGCTTAACAACTGTATCTAGTTCTAGGCCATGTCTAAGTTACTATTTTATAGTGCTTTCATCGTATATCTCATAAATTATCATGGTGGTTTGCCTTTCATTGCTTAGTGTAGTCGTAAGTGCTAGTCTTATGTTATTTCTTCCTTCTCTTTATTCTTTATCGTTCAATAGGAGCCTCCGCAGCTGGCTATCAGCTCAGCGTGGTCTGAGTCTCATACGTGGTTTCATGTTTTGCCTGAGTTCCAACGGGCACGGCTGACATCTTTTAGTTTCAGGCCAATCCGAGAGTTGGAGCCCTTTTAGGTTGATCATGGTCTGATTACAGTGATCCTAGAGAGGTGGAGGGAGGACCAGTAGGTGTTGTTCTTCCCAGTTGAGATGATGCTGCCAACACCGTAGGATTGGGTCCGCATCACGGGGCTCCGATTTGAGGGGGAGACGATTATGAGGTAGATGGATGGAGATTATCTGAGGGTATGTGAGGAGATCCTCGGGGTTGCATACCGGTCAAGTGGCTCGGGGCTGGGATGGTCCGAGTCACATGGTTTTTTTACACTTTTGCGAGCGGGTTCGTCCCTCCGAGGTGTCACTCGGAGCAGAGGGCGCTATTCAAGGCACGTTGCATCGCGATGGCACGCCGAGAGGTTGTGGTTGAGCTAGGGTTGGCGGCAGATCGGGTGCTCCAGGCCTTTTTGATGCACTTCTTTGGTGCGGTGCTCTTTTCGTCATCGATTCGGGGGTGGATTATCGAGTTGCTTCTAAGACTTCTTGGGGATCTAGACCGGGTCCCTACTTATGCTTGGGATGTGGCCGTGTTGGCGCATATCATGAGTAGGTTTATCGTCGGGGGCGAGGTGTTGTGACAATCGAAGGTTTCCTTCCTTTTCTTCAGGTAGGTTTAAGTTAATCATTGGTTTTATGACATCTCTGTTGTCTAGTCTTTCATTATAGGGACTTTTTTTCATGTTTGGGCATTTTGTGTGTTCTAGTTTGGGCGTATGACCATTTTACCTTCCTTCGCCCATGTGTTATGGCGGAGGTTACTTTCACATTCCCCTGGATGCATGTGTGGAGGATAGCATTGGGGCGTCGACGTTGGTCTTCGGATCTTCAAACCGCACGTGGTCTTTTCGAGGATATGCATGAGGGGCAGGTATGTATCATCGTGTACACATTTTTATTTCATTTTTCTTTGCGTTTTAGGCCCTAAGGCTTTACTGATGGGTTGGGTTGCTTGTTTGATTGTAGGTGATTCAGAGGCCGTATGCGGCCGAGGAGGACGCTGCTGTGCCAGTGATACGATCTGGTCATCCTTTCTTTAACATAGACATCTAGTGCTTTGAGAAGGTGGAGCAGATCCACCTATCCCGGGTGACACGTCAGTTGGGACTTCCACAGGGAGTCCCTCCATAGATTCGTCACAGGGTGGTAAAGAGGATGACTGATCCCCCTAGTAGGGATTTCGTAAGGTGGATGGCGATCCAGATGGCTGATTTTATAACCGGAGGGACCAGGGTTGATGGGTGTGCGTAATGAGGCGGATGCCCGGGAGTTTATGAGATGGTTCGGGGCGTTGGGCGGTGGGTGCCTCTTCACACGTCCCTTCCACGGGAGCCGCTCTTTCGCGGTCGGTGGACCTAAGTCAACGTCGGCATTGTGGGAGAGATTGGTCACACTAGATCAGGGCCATCTTACGGCGGGTGTCCTCGGAGCGTTAGATGCCCTTCATAGGGTGATGGAGCATACAGGGTGTGCTCCTCGTTCTTATGAGGAGATGCTGCATTTCTTAGCTAGCTCGGTCGCTTAGGCTAGGGCAGTAGGGGATGAGCTGCGGGTTCAGCTAAAAGAGACTCGACGACTTTGGGTGAGTTAGTTCACTTAGTTAGTTGTTTGCACTATGTCGACTCAGTTTTTTTTTTTTTTCTAACATGGTTGTCCTATTTCATTTTCTTCTATCAGTCTGAGAGGGAGGATGAGGTTGACAGCCATGCGGCGATGGTTTAGCTATTATGCGGTCAACAACAGGTTGGCTGGGAGGTAGAGGCTTGTCTGCGATCTGAGATTGATTGATTGGTAAGTGTCTACCTTGCTATATTGGTTGTTGGTATTTTGTTGAGAGCCAGGTATGTTTTTTTCGATGTAGTTTAATTCAGATTATTTCACTTATTTTGTTCTAACATATCTTATGTTGGTTTGTTTGGCTTCTGCGTAGGTCATACCGGACTCTGCTCCTGAGGCTCCCCTTCAGGGGTCTACTCCTGCTCCTTCTTAGGTGTGTCTTAGTTAGCGTATTTATTTGTGAGCACTCGTTTGGGGTTTGGTAATCCGATGCATTTGTTGTTTCACGTTGCAGCTGTCTACATTTGTTGTCCCTTCAGTGCCATCGGCTGATCCGATGACATCCACGACTGTCGAGCATCTCCATCGGGAGAGGGTGGATCTGGTAAACTTCTCTCTTCTAATTTTTCTTCTTTTGCGAATGTATTGGTCTTCTGACTTCGTGTGGATGTGCAAGTTCAACACTTGAGGAGTCACTTTTAGAGGTAGCATGAGCATGCGCTATTCCAGGGGCAAGGCGGGTCCTTGGTGACACGCACACTCGTGAGGACCTGCTGGTAGATATGATCGTTGCGCAGGGGACTTAGACCGAGGTGCTGGAGGCGGCGCATCAGACAACGCGGGTAGAGATGCAGGTGATGATAGATCAACTACAGTATTGTCTGATGAGGAGTGAACAGGGGGAGCTCGGGATGGTTGGTCAGCTTGTTGGATCAGAGTCGAGCACTACGGGTTCCTCAGTGGGGCAACCCCATCGTACAACATGTGATCGTGTCAGGGATTATGTTCGTGAGGGTTCTGTTATTCAAGAGTTTCTTGCTAGGTATCCTCCTTCCTTATTGAGGCGGTCCGCTAGTCAGGAGAGTGAGGGGGGTTCAATTGTGGGACCTCCTCATTTTCCCAATTGTCCACCAACTCCAAGTGCTGGGCTCACACTTTCAAAGGATCAGACTCTCTATCTTCGAGCTGACGATACTGGGGATAGGGTGAGCGACCTTTCCAGAGGCAGCACAGGAGTAGAGGTGTATGTATATTTTTTTGTGTTCATTGTATATATAGGGGGTATGCCCCTGGTGATGGGTGTACTAAGAAAATTTTGATGTATAAATATATTTGGTTCAGATGTACCTGACTTGGCTATTCCTTTTGTATTACCTCTTGTACTTTTCTATTTGTCTTTTGCACCGTCCACTGTCTTTGGGCATGGTGGCTACTTAAATTGTCTCTGCGATAGCTGAGGGTTGCTTTGTCTCTACACATGAGGAGTAAAGCTATTAGTAATTTTATTTTCCCCCTTGCTGGTTGTCAAGAGGGGGAGGTGTCTCAGTCCGAGGTCTGGTAATAAAAGGGGGGCATTGTTTTGTTCTTTCTTCTTTTTTTTTTAATATTTTTTGTACTTTTCATTACATGGAAAGGGAAATAATGCAACAGGGAAAGCAAATAACTGAAAGAAAACTCTAATACTACTAAAAAAAATGCCCTAGTGTAGGAGCGTGATGGAATAAGCAGTGCGACGTCTTCAGTTATATTCCTAGGGTGGTGACTTTGTCATTCCACTTCTTCTTTAGGCAAGCCAAAGTGTTTAATGTGATTCTAAAAAAAATGACCCAGTGTCGAGGTGCAATGGAGCTTTTCTGGGTTTTTGATAAGTACATTGGGCCTATAGGTGGCCATGTGTATTTGGTGAGTTAGTCTTGGAAGAAACATCGATTCATACTGTCATTAAACCAGGGGTGCTGTTTTGGTTACAGTAGCTATATATCGAGGGTGTACCTTCGATAGTGATCATCCTATCACGTGGTCATTATTCTAGAGTAGTGTAGTAGGAATAATAGGTGATTGCATCAGTCGTCATCCATAGGTTTTCAGTTTCATTTCAAGAGATATCTGAGAGACTTTTAATTTAGTGTCTGAAAAGAAAAAAATGGAAGAGGGATAAGGCTTAGTAATGTGAGGAAATAGTTTATAGTTGATGCTTTCTAAAGGAGTTGAGTAACAGTCTTTTTCTCAGAGTGAATATGGGGTACCATGATTGAGCTCTTTATCATATTTCGGTACCATCAAGGTCTCACATTCTATGGTTAGCAGGAATTTATCCTCCTCCCGCCCCTTACGACATCTAGTAGTATAGGACACTAGGAATGCCCTCACAGTTTGCTTATAAATTTCTAGCAGAGTTACTAGAGATGTCCTCACGGCCTGTTTATGCTTCCCTGAGCTCATTGATTTGTTCATTCATCGTATTGCTCTCACTCAATTTTCTCTCTTTTATTTTTGCCTATATATTTTTGAAAGCAACCTGCTAACTCAAGAATAGTAAGTTTTGATTGAACCTAGCATCTTCCTTTTTTGTGCTCTAACTTCTCTAATGGTGAGGAAGGGGAATGAGAATCGGGTGTTACTTATGCTTTAGAAAGTGGTCAGGTATGTCACCAGTCCTTTGATCACGTTGCTCGAATAAGAAGGTGGGCAAGAAATTAGAAGTCTTAAGGATATTTCGATAATTGGAGACGTACGACCAATGAATGGGTCGTGACAACCACGGGGGCGGCAGATATAAGTATTTCGCTATAGGATGTGATGATCAAAGAGTTTAAGGATAGTATTTTCTGAGGTACATGGTGTTCCAAGGGTTGGGGAGTTCTTCCCCATCTTGGTTCACCAACTTGTATGCATTCCCAGGGTCCGCGACTGCTATAACATATTGGCCCTCCAAGTTCGATTTCAGTTTTTCTTTTGGATGGGCGTGTTTGGAGGGCATGATTTTCTTTAAGACTAATTCTCCAATGTTAAAAGTTCGCTTGAGGACTCTCTTATCATTAGCCCTAGCCACTCTCCTTTGATATACCTGAGCATGGTCAGCTGCCCTTATGCGCGTCTCATCAAGTTACTCTAGCTTAATGAGCAAAGCAATTCTCCTTTCGTCTAAGGATAGTTGATCATCAAGTTGAATCCGTAAGGATGGTATCTATATCTCATAGGGTAGGACTGCTTCCATCCCGTATGTGAGGAGGTAAGGAGTTTGGCCAGTGGCCATGCAAATAGAGGTCTTGTAGGCCCAAAGTGCCTCAGGTATTCGTTCAGGTCAGTAGGCTCCGTTGCTCGTCTCCAAGTGTGCATAATTATGTGCATTATGAATCAAAAATTAAAGAATTAAAGAATGCTAGGTTATATGGATGTTAACTTATGAAAGGGATATCAGCACATTGGGGCTAACACTGGCCTGCAAGATCAGGGCCAATTGTAGCAAGTTTTAAAAGTAAGTATTTCAAGATCGTCCACAGAGAAGTTTGTCTAAACTGAGAGATAAACCTCCAGATCTGTGCTACCAGATCTGGCTCTATAATTATCTAAAAAAGAGAATAGATAAAAGAGAGTGTTGGATTGTGTCACATTTAACTATAAGCAAATAAAGAAAAGAACTAACTACATGATCCAGATCCGAGTTGGGGAGATGTTTAAAATAAGACAAATGCAGAAATAATAGCTTCATGTACTTTAGCCTCTGAATTTTAATGGAGAATCTGTAGTTCAACAGAGCAGATTCAATCTTCATCTGGCTACCGACAGATGTAAGAGAAATAAATCGAATTAAGGAATAGGTTTAGACTTATGGTCGTGATCATCACTTAAATGGTCACAGATCCACCTGTGGCCTATTCTTTAGTTCGTAACATGAACATCATCAAATGTCGCTAGAATTAGGTTACCAACGCTAATTCGCATTGTGTGATGAATTAAGGGAAGTTGGATGCGGATGAGTGAATCTAAAGAAGTCTAATGCACTAAGGTGAACATTCGTAACCCTCGACATGACTCCAATGGAGAAGACACAAATTACAAACCTTTTAAAATCCAACGTTACAATTACGAGCACGGCTTAGAGAGCCCTCGGACTTACAAATGATCGAGCTTCTTAGAGAGCCCTCGGACTTACGATCTTGAATCCGAACTTGGAAGTACAAATCACTCACAATGGCTCTCAAAGGTAAACTACAAGAAGGGATTACGGGGGTTCGGATAAGCTATCCGGACCGGAATGAGAAACAGAGATGAAAACTCTAAAATCTGGATACCCAAATTGGGCAAATGGTTCGTCTATTTATAGTTTTCCCTAAGTCCATTTCGGATGTGTATCAACCAATCGTAATTGGATAGATCTGTATCAACCAATAGGAGTCGAGCACCGGGATCCGGATCTATTCGCCAATCGAGCTGCTTGATCCGTTCATGATCGAAAGCAGAGGCATCAATTCTGTTATGCATTTTGAAATTCTGTTTGAGCTTCTAGAAGTTCCCGCCAAGTAATTTCATCTTTGGGTGTTCACATGGGGTGGAATATGCCTTTGGTTCATGCTCAGAATCTTCCAGAATGTCCTTGGGCTTTAAAACGCATTGGGGCGCGTGCAAAGT
Source organism: Chloranthus sessilifolius (assembly GCA_021018995.1). Lineage (NCBI taxonomy): Eukaryota > Viridiplantae > Streptophyta > Magnoliopsida > Chloranthales > Chloranthaceae > Chloranthus > Chloranthus sessilifolius. The sequence continues at coordinate 119,584,238 of CM037589.1, read as the reverse complement.
TTCCTGAAATACCCTTCGGACGAGCTGCAAATCCCCAGAATGCCATTTCGCATAGTTTAAGGGCTTTTTCGCAAAGTAGTTTGGCTCCAGAAGCTCTCTTCGCAAAGCATTTTGGCTTCAGGAGATCTTTTCGCAAAGCATTTTGGCTTCAGGAGATCTTTTCGCAAAGCATTTTGGCTTCAGGAGATCTTTTCGCAAAGGACTTCTCTTCTTTTCGCAGAGTGTTTTCTTCTTTTCGCAAAGTTCAAAGTTCTTTGCGAATAGTAGAAGTTCTTTGCGAATTGAACTCTAGGCTCCCATTCTTCTTTGCGAATTGACTTTTAACTTGATTTTTTCTTTGCGAATGGCTCTCTTTCTTGCTTCAGGTCTTTGTCTGCTCTTTTAGACCCTCTTTAGCCATTGCTGAGGCTGTTTCTTCACTCCTTCTTTAATCTTGACATGAGCTGTCAGCTTTTTGATCTTTTTGGGATGCTTTTCGGATTTGGACTTGTCTGATTGGTTAGCTGTAAAATGCACACTAAAGCACTTATTTAGTCTTCTCAAGGGTCTTTCAAGGCTCATGTTTAGGGGTGAAAATGGTATTTTCACTACTTAACACCCCAAACCTAAGCTTTGCTAGTCCCCAGCAAAGAAACATAAAAAACAAAGTAAAGAGCCACTTTTGTAGGAAGCACAAGTGCATTTAGCATATGCAACAAGCCTTTTCAACCCCTAGGTGATCCCTAGAGGAGGAGTGAAGTCTCTGAGGGTTTTCAGTGAAGGTACCCACAAACTTCTCCATGAAACAGTTAACATCAGTGCAATATTATCAAATGAGCAATCAAGGAGCAGGTTAGTTACTCTTGAATCAATGATGAGAAAATTTGATTATTGTTTGCACAGAATTTAAACATTTATAAACCTCATGAATGTTTCAATATTTCCAATCTGTGAGCAGTCATAGAAAATCATACAAATGTGCGAAGCTCATCCTATGGATAAAAATTAGGTTATAAGTCATACTTAAGGTGCTCAAGTTCCAACCCAAACACTCACGGGTATACTCTCATCGTGTTTTTGTTGAGGGTTCATTTTCACTCAAGCTCAAGAGCGCTTACATCTCCCAAATGGATCAAGCATGAGCATAGGCATGATTCTTAGGCAATGGCATCATTGACATCTCCTCACCATAGATTGGGTCACTTCTTATCTCCACATGACTCACTCAACTTTGGATCACAAGGGCTTTTAATCTAGGTTTGTTTGTATGGCTTATGGGTGAAGTTTCAAGGAAAGCGGTTTGAACAGAGGTTTGAATTTGAGAACTCGGGAAGTGCGGAGATGGTTCATGACTCCACCTTTTGAGTTTAGCTTCTTTCTTCTTCTTTTTGAGATTCTCACATTCACAAAGTGATCAGTTCTTTCTTTGATCTTGCATTTTCAACATAAGGTCCCTTTTTGCCTTTTTGCTTGCAACTTTTTACATTGTTTGTCTCTTCTTTTCTCGGTCACCATATTGCTGTTTTTGAGGTATTTTCTCTTCATTTTCTTGATGTTGCCCGAAATGGTCCATCTTCAGTTCTTTCTCCTTTACCTCCAATTCTCGGTGAGGGAAGGCTGAATTGGTTCCATAGGTTCAGTGCAAAAGTACTTTTGAGTATTTTTGATGAAGAATTGTAGGATTCTGACTCAAATGGGGTACAAGCAAGGGCAGATTTTTCTTGGTTGGTTCTCGTTAGGTTCAAGTCCAAAGAAGGCCTTGATCTTTTCCTTAGTTTCATGAGTCTTGTTACTTGTTTTAATTTGGAGTTTCCTAACTTCTAGTGGATCTAATGCCTCAATCCTTTGAATCAGAAAAAATTGCCTCAGTCACTCTTCAACAGAGATGGAAAATATATGGGCTCAATTCTCACTGGTTATGGTTTTTCCTTGAGCTTTTAAGTATATCTTTACCTTTTTCTCTTCCTTTTGACTTACTACGTGCTGATACCAGTATGTTTTTATGGTGTAATCATCATGGAAATGTAGAATATCGCAAGGTTTAGAATGTCTAAATTTGGCAAAGGAATTTTAAATTTTCTAGTTGTCATGATTCTTAAGTAAATTAATACATTTCCTAATTACTTAGGTGATTCTCGCCCTTATGTTAACTATTCCTAGGCAGGACTTGTCTGCCACACCCCCAAACCTATGGGGAACAGTGTCCTCACTGGTTCAAAGGTGGCATGGTCACTTTATACCGGAAAAATTGAAACAAGGCAGCAACAATAAGAAGAAAAAAAAAATAAACAGCAGAAAATGACATGGAGAATGGGAGAAAGTAAAGTTTATTAACTAGAAATATTTACATAAAAAATAAAAAATAAAAAAAATAAAAATAATAAAATAAAATAAAAATAAAGATGAGAATAGGGATGTGTTTTTAGGGAGGGGTGGGGGCGGTGGAGGGTGGAAGTGGCGGGAAGGTTGATTTTTGTTTTTTCCGAGGAGGCTGGAGTTGGGCCTCCTTTTCTTTGGCCAAAATCGCGAGGACCTCTTCAAATTGGCCCCGGAGGGCTGGAGCAGATCCGCACCTTGGTGGTGGTGGGTCCAGCCACATGGGGTAGCAGTGTGGTGGCTTATTGGCTTGGTCTCGGCCATTTGGAAGGGTGGGGAAAGATGTGGGGAATTTGGTAGAGGTTGGTTATTTATAGGTAAGGTGGGGAAGCCGAAGGGTGGGACTTGAATGGGAGGGCATTGGGAATGCTCATGGCCCGAGAATCGTGGGTCATTAAGTAGCATTAGGCGCATGCGTGGGAGGCGGCGAAGTAACTGCATTTAATTCCCCAATAAGTGCGTAACAACCTGGAAATTGGGGGAAACGTGTGAGGAACCGTGTCCACACTTGTTGTTGTAAGGGAGAAACAAAGAAAATAGCAGGCTCACTACAGATCTAAATGGTAGAATTTATGAGTTCTGGAAATTGTGATGCAGAAGGACATTGATCAATGGAATGAGTGGGGGACTGGCATATCAGACATGCCTCCTCTATTCTTGACCCATTTGGAGCTTTAAATGAGTCCATCAGCCTATCAAATTTTGTGGTCAAATTATCCACTTTACACAGAGATTTTCTATTTGTGTTTTCAGCTTCTTTTATTTTGTATTTGGTTTTGTAAAAAAAAATCAGCATGCCTAAAAGACAGCAGAAATTATAATCAAAACAAACATTAAACACAATGAGCTGCTGGTTCTCAAGAATTTAAAATAGAAAATGAATGCAAAGGAGAAGGATGCAAACTCAAGCAGATCTGCTCCATTTTGGTCCAGATGCTCCTTGTTGGACGGCTGCTCCAGATCTGCAAACATCCAAAAATTGTAGCAGTACCTTATTCAAGTATTGACAAAACTAAAAAGAAAAACTCAGGCTACTACCCAAATTTGACAAAAAGACAAAAGAGTGGCAGCAGCATTTATTCAAATAACTAGAAGGCAAAGAATAAAAACTCTGAAAAAAAAAAAAAAAAATTTACTGCTGCGGTAAAAGCGGGTTTTCTATACAAAGCTACGTAGACATTTAATCAAGCACTTGGAATGCAAAGTGCAGGTTTAAAGCAAAAATGAAAATAAATGAAAATAAACATAGGTTTATCTATTTTAGAACAAACTTCCCCGGCAACGGCGCCAAAAACTTGTTGTCGCTCCAAGAGTGCCATAATTATGTGCATTATGAATCAAAAATTAAAGAATTAAAGAATGCTAGGTTATATGGATGTTAACTTATGAAAGGGATATCAGCACATTAGCTAACACCGGCAGCAAGATCGGGGCCAATTGTAGCAAGTTTTAAAAGTAAGTATTTCAAGATCGTCCAGAGAAGTTTGTCTAAATCGAGAGATAAACCTCCGTGCTACGGATCGGCTCTATAATTATCTAAAAAGAGAATAGATAAGAGAGTGTTGGATTGTGTCACATTTAACTATAAGCAAATAAAGAAAAGAACTAACTACATGATCCAGATCCGAGTTGGGGAGATGTTTAAAATAAGACAAATGCAGAAATAATAGCTTCATGTACTTTAGCCTCTAAATTTTAATGGAGAATCAGAGTTCAATAGAGCAGATTCAATCTTCATCGGCTACGACAGTGATGTAAGAGAAATAAATCGAATTAAGGAATAGGTTTAGACTTATGGTCGTGATCTCCCACTTAAATGGTCACAGATCTGTCACCTATTGGCCTATTCTTTAGTTCGTAACATGAACATCATCAGAATTCGCTAGAATTAGGTTACCAACGCTAATTCGGGGGTGATGAATTAAGGGAAGTTGGATGCGGATGAGTGAATCTAAAGAAGTCTAATGCACTAAGGTGAACATTCAGAACCCTCGACATGACTCCAATGGAGAAGACACAAATTACAGCAACCTTTTAAAATCCAACGTTACAATTACAGAGCACGGCTTCTTAGAGAGCCCTCAGACTTACAATCTTGAATCCGAACTTGGAAGTACAAATCACTCACAATGGCTCTCAAAGGTAAACTACAAGAAGGGATTACAGGGGGTTCAGATAAGCTATCTGACCGGAATGAGGGAAACAGAGATGAAAACTCTAAAATCTGGATACCCAAATTGGGCAAATGGTTCGTCTATTTATAGTTTTCCCTAAGTCCTCGATGTGTATCAACCAATCGAATTGGATAGATCTGTATCAACCAATAGGAGTCGAGCACCGTGATCCGGATCTGGCCAATCAGAACTGCTTGATCTGGTTCAGCCAATCAGGAAACAGAGGCATCAATTCTGTTATGCATTTTGAAATTCTGTTTGAGCTTCTAGAAGTTCCTGCCAAGTAATTTCATCTTTGGGTGTTCACATGGGGTGGAATATGCCTTTGGTTCGTGCTCAGAATCTTCCAGAATGTCCTTGGGTTTTAAAACGCATTGGGGCACGTGCAAAGTTTCCTAAAATACCCTTCGGATGAGCTGCAAATCCCCAGAATGCCATTTCGCATAGTTTAAGGGCTTTTTCGCAAAGTAGTTTGGCTCCAGAAGCTCTCTTCGCAAAGCATTTTGGCTTCAGGAGATCTTTTCGCAAAGGACTTCTCTTCTTTTCGCAGAGTGTTTTCTTCTTTTCGCAAAGTTTAAAGTTCTTTGCAAATAGTAAAAGTTCTTTGCGAATAGTAGAAGTTCTTTGCGAATTGAACTCTAGGCTCCCATTCTTCTTTGCGAATTGACTTTTAACTTGATTTTTTCTTTGCGAATGGCTCTCTTTCTTGCTTCAGGTCTTTGTCTGCTCTTTTAGACCCTCTTTAGCCATTGCTGAGGCTGTTTCTTCACTCCTTCTTTAATCTTGACATGAGCTGTCAGCTTTTTGATCTTTTTGGGATGCTTTTCGGATTTGGACCTGTCTGATTGGTTAGCTGTAAAATGCACACTAAAGCACTTATTTAGTCTTCTCAAGGGTCTTTCAAGGCTCATGTTTAGGGGTGAAAAATGGTATTTTTCACTACTTAACAGGGTGATAATCTCTTATCAATTATGGCTAGAGGAAGCCTTGTCATATGATTTGATCTGTGAGTTTTCGTCTACCGGCGTGGGCGTCGTAGGCACTAGTGTGTGCTTCTCTGATGATGTATTGTCCTTCGGCTATCGTAACACATTGTAATAGTACTTCTTTGGTGAAGGCTTCTTTGTATAGGGTTTCCCCGAGTATGTAGAATTTGGTGCATCAATTTCTTATAGTCTTCCATTCAATCTTCATGGCATACAGAGGGACATGTTGATGTTTCAGAAAATTTCATATGTCGAAGTACCATGGTTGTCCATCGTCGGTGGGTGATTTCTTGAATCTGAAGGTTGCAACATTGGCTTCTATTTTGGCAAGGCTTTCTAGCGTGATCACTTCATTTCATTCTTGTGTCCCAAGGAGGGTTGGTAGCTCCTGCTTAACTGTCCATGCTACCTCGTGTGCGGGTATTGTTAGTCTTTTAATGAAAAATGATTTTGTGCTTTATCCAATTGGTATCTGAGTGACTGAGGCTAATGTGGCGAGGGAATCTGCGAGCTCATTTTCTAGTCTAGGGATGTGTGTGAAATTTTTTCTCTTGAACTTCTTTATCAAGTATTGAGTTATTTCTAAGTAGACCATTAGTCTTCATTCTTTGGTTTTCCATTCTCTGATGACTTGTGATACTACGAGCATGGAGTCTCCGATGGTTTTTAGCTGCTTGACGCCTAATTGCAACGTTGCTCATAGTCCAATTATGAAGGCTTCATATTATGTCACGTTATTAGTGACAGGGAAGTCCAGTTGAAAAGTTTTGGGTATGACAACTCCTTCTGGGCTTAGCAGAACTATTCTGAAGCCTTTCCCTTTGTGATTGAGAGCACCGTCAAAGTAGAGTGTCCATGAGGTCTTGTCGAACACTTTGTGGTGGATCATGAGTAGGTCTTCATTGGGGAAATCTGCGTGTACGAGCTCGCTCCTTGGGAGGGGGAGATCTGTGAGATAATCAGCAATTGCCTATCCTTTGATTGATTTCTGTGTAACATAGGTGATGTCAAATTCTTATAGTAGCATATGCCATCGGGTTTTCCTGGAGGTAGCGAGCTTCTCGAAGATGTACTTTAGAGGGTCCATGCGTGCTAGCACTAATATCCTATGCGCTCTGAAGTAGTGCCGTAATTTCGTTGAGGCCAACACCAATGCAAGGCAGGTCTTCTCCATTGGAGTGTATTTTCGTTCGTATTCGACCATCATTCTGCTGAGGTAGTAGATAGCCTTCTCTCTCTTGTCGTCTTCTTCATATTGTCTGAGAATTACTCCCATTGCTTTATCATTAGCTGACATGTAAAGGATCATGGAACTTTCGGGGATCGACGGTGATAATGCCAACGATTGAGGAGGTATGTCTTGATGCTATTGAAGGCCTGCTGACACTAGTCATCCCGCTTGTATTCAGCTCCTCCTTTGAGTACTCTATAGAAAGGGTCGCATCTGTCCGAGTGTTAGGAGATAAATCTTCTAATAAATTGCAATCTTCCTATCAGGCCTCGTAATTCTTTTATGTTGATGGAAGGTGGCATCTCAAGGATGGCTCTGACTTTTACAGGGTTGACTTCAATCCCTCGTTTGCTAACTATGAAGCCGAGTAGTTTTTCAGAAGTGACTCCGAACACGCATTTCTTTGGGTTCATATTCAGTTGATATTGCTCGAATCTTTGTAGCACTCATCAGAGTGCTTCAGCATGTCCTACCCACGTTTGGGACTTCCCTAATAAGTCATCGATGTAGACTTCTACACATTTATGCATCATATCATGGAAGATAGCCATCATGGCGCGTTGATAGGTGGCTCCTGCGTTCTTGAGGCCGAAAGGCATGATGACGTAGCAATAAGCTCCCCATGGCATGGTGAAAGAAGTCTTCTTTTGATCTTTCTCTGCTAATCTAATCTAATTATACCCAGAGAAGCCATCCATAAAGGATAACATCTCATGTTTGGTAGTGTTATCGACTAGAGTGACAATGTGCGGGAGTGGGAAGTCATCTTTTGGGAATGCTTGGTTGAGGTTTCAAAAGTCAATGCATGCCTGGACTCTACTGTCTTTCATGGCGACAGGTACTATGTTGGCGACCCATTTAGGATAGAGGACGACTCAAATGAATTTTGCTTTATGTAATTTGTCAACTTCCTCTTGGACTTAAAGTGCTACTTGTGGGTGCATCCTTTTGAGGTTCTGCTTAACAGGTTTTACATCGGGTTCTAGGACCAGACGGTGTTCTACTAGGCTTGGATCTAGGCCAGGTATGTCTTTATAGGACCATGCAAAAGAGCTGAGGTGGTCTTGTAGGACTTGGATAATCTGTTGTCGTTCTTTAGGGTTGAGTGTTGCGCTAATTAGCAGCTTCTTGGGTTTCTTCTCGGTGCCAAAGTTAATTTCTTTAGTGGGTTCCGCGGTGGCTTGGGTTTGCTCGTTGAAGCGCTTGATGATCCATTGAAAGTCTTGTGTTTCCTCAGTGGCTGACGCTCCATCATTTGTGAGTTCATAGACTGTAAAATGGCTACACTGGGGAGTTAGTTTTGCGAGAGATAACCCTTCACTGGGGTAACTGTTGGTAATTTCCAGTGTGCTTACTTTATTTGTTGGTGGTAAAATCAATTTAAAATCAAAGTAAAAGAGGGGATGGAATCAGCACAACTGTGAAATCCTAGACCTGCAAGATACAGGGTCCATTTGTAGCAAGTTTTGATAAGCAAGAGTTTGTCCCACAGGGAAAAGTGATCTATGGCTCCAAGGGAGCAATCTCTAGTAGTCCCTCCAGATCTGACTACAGATCTGGCAGTCCTAAAAGGAGGGAGTTTAGGGTCACTTATTCTAAGTATCCTAAGGTAGCATAATGAATGAACTATAGAAAGGGTTGAGAAGATGGATGGAATGTGGGAAAATAAATATAAAAGGGTGAGAAGTATGCTATTAAGTTCAGATCTTCTGGAATTTATGACTTAGATCCAAATCTGTTGTTATAGAAATCCTGTCCAATGGCTACATTATCACCAAAGAGGAGAAAGAATCCAACTCATCCCTGTGACATGATCCAATCCCTTAAGGTTATAACCTGTCCACTTAAATGGTCACAGACTATCCCATAGGGGAACCACAGTCCAGAGATGGGTCAAAACAAGTTAATCATTGTAGGCACTACTTCATCCAGGCTACAAGCTCAAGAATCCATAGGGAACCTCAACCTCTAAAGCTCTATCTGTGGGGCTAAGGCTGTAAAGGACCATGATAGCCCAGACACAGAACCAGCAAGAGATTGAGTACCACCTTAGATCTAGCTGTCCATTGCTTGAGTGGGACTACAATGGTCCAGTCACCAGCGTACAATCTCCATACCCAGATTAGATCTGCCATTTGATGGCGGGTCTATACTAATATAGGGGAGTCTGTCTCTGTACAATCTCCTACTAGGCTACAAGCTCAGGCTCGGAGAAGAAGGATCCATTTTGGATCGGCGGATTGGATTCACCCTAAGGCTATAACCTGTCCACTTGAATGGTCACACACTATCCCAGAGGCTATCCTCCTCACGGAGCCCAAAACAAAACAAGAATATTGCTGCCACCACCATGGTCACAAGGCTACCAGCTCAGGCTTCCATGGGGATTTCAGATCTAGTGGGCCCTATGGTGGGGCTAAGGCTGTATCGGACCATGATAGCCCAGACACACAGGTCACTTGGATCTGAATGGGTCTTTAGAATCAGTCCACCATTGCTTTGAATCACAACCAAAGCAATGGCGGATCACAAGGCAGTAGCCTTGCACAGAGTAACTCACAAACACACGAATCCCATAAAAGTACAACACCCAATCACAAATTTCATTACTCTAATCTCAATAAATATACATAGGCATGGCCAGCCAGTGCTGGGTCATGGAGAGAAGAAAAAGAAAAAGGAAAACTACTTACGACTACAGAAGAACAGAAAAGAAGATCTCAAATCATGTATCAGTGATAAGGTATGAGCTCTTCTGGGCGTCTAAGTCTAAAACACGGATTCCTAAACCTAAACCAGGCTTAGGTTTATATAGCAGTGGGTGTGGTAGCACATTAGGGTTAGGAAACCCTAATTTTAGTGATGCCACATGGCCTATTGATGATCCTTGGATGCCTCGGGGTGCGTGCACAGAGATTTGATCATGGGAGTGTGCACCCTAATCGCTGGAAATCTCTAGAATGTCCTCTCCAGAATGATGGAAGTTGGAGTTCAGAGCTTCGCCAGGTTGCAGTCGATTCCCTGACTTGTCACATGGTAGCACAGACTTCGCGAGGTTGAGTTTGCATTAAAACTTTAGATGTCGCGGGGTTACAGCTTCTTGATGCTTTGAGCAGTCGCGAGGTAGATAGTTAAGCTCTCGCTGAATTGGGCTTCGCGCAGTTGGATTGCTACTTGTGAATAGCACGAGAACTGCGCGAGCATTCCATTTCACAATAAATCTTCACGAGGATAACTCTGGCTTCGCGAGACTACTTTCTTCCTGAACAATGCGAGAACTGCGCGAGAAGTTCACTTCTTAATGGAACTTCACGAGGATCCTCGCGATAGCTTTGAGGCTTTTCTGAACTGTGCGACAGGTTCTCTTGACATTTGCATCCCGCGGCTACTGCGCGACAGCTGCGCAAGGATTTTCCTGAAGCTCTCTTGAACTGCGCGAGACTGCGTGACCTTTAACTTCTGAACTTTGTGAGAGCTATGTGACTGAAGGCTTCTGAAGCTCTTCTGTCACTCAACTGCGTGAGAAGTTGTTGTGAAGTCTTGGGACTTCGCGAGGATTGTGCGAAGCATATTTTTCTGAATCCTCTGGAGCTTTGTCAGCTGTGCGAGGTTTACCTCAGGTCTGGATTCATGGCTCATTCTTCTGAGGGACTTCTGGTACCAATTATGAGCTCCTTAATAGGATTTATGACCTTATTGCACTGTTATTTATTACCTACAAAAATAGCTTAACAAATATTTATTAGATGGCTAAGGGTCTAGTCAAAGGCTAAGTTAAGGGGTGAAAAGTATTACTTTTCAGGTCTTAACAGTAACTAATGATCGCAATGTCCTTAGTCAGGTGTAAATTGATGTGCGACCGTGGATCCTCTCGAACCCATCGCGGCGATGCGCTCGCTTTTAATGAAAATGTAGAGTCACCACCTAGAGCTTTTGGTGACCCGGGAAACCTTCAAATCGATATTTTGAGCAACGAAGTGCTAAATATTACTCTGATTTATCGGTCTTTGCCAAAGGCTCTAGGGTAGGGGCTTCGGTTATCGATCGGGAAGGGTTTAGGCACCCGATCAACCCGCATGTAGCGGTCTCTATCTATGGCCAAAAATGAAAATAAAAAGGGTGGAGTTTCCCCTTGCCCGAAGGCCATACGGTCCTATCAAGCTTTGAGCCAAACCAAAATTTCGGCGGCATAACGGCTTGAACCCTTGGACGGAGGAGACACTAAGAAGGTAGAGGAAGAGAGGGGTGAGCCGGAGCTCACGGGCCCTTGTTGCACCGTGGAAGATCTTCGCTTTGGCGTGCTTCCGATGGCTTAAACGATATGAAATGGATTCTAACACTAGGATTCGGTAAAATAGGAAGTGTAGGGTGAGGTTAAAGGCTAGGTTTTAGCTAAAAGGAGTGATCTAATGGTGGAAATGGACTGAAATAGGTGAAGTATGCATGCTGGAATTCTGGAAAAATATTGGCATTTTTTCTCACTAGGGTTCTCTCTTAAGCATTCTCTAATCCTTCAACAAAAATTCAACCCTTTGGGAAGAGGGGGGCCTCTCTATTTATAGAGAAGGGATGGGTTAGGGGCTTACTTAAGAGCTAACTGGTTTAGCAATTAGGTAATCCCCCATCTAAGGTTTTTTGGGTTTTCAAGGTCCTAGGGTTTTGGGAAACTGGTTTCAATGGCGGATGATGGGGTGAGACCATGGGTGACTTAAGGGTTGCCAATAAGCTCAAAGGGGGTGCAACCAATCTCAAGACACCCATCTCAACGAAGGGGATGGTCAAAGGGTCAAACTAGATGGAGGAAATTGAGCTCGATGGCGATTCGAGCTAAGGGCGTATATATATATCCGATTTAAAAGATAATTTCACAAAAATCAGGGGAGTTTTAAGAAGATGCAACCCGTGGTGGGTTCCACCTATACTGGGTGTATATATTATATACGCCCGACCAAATTTCCCCAAAAAAGGGCAGGCGTATATAATATATACGCCTGACTAATCTGGGGCAAAAATGGTTGGGCGTATGTAATATCTACGCCTGAGTAAAAGTCCTATGATTTTATGTGAAACTTCAATCGGCCATAACTTTTGAACCGTAGCTCCAAATTTGGTGGTCTTTGGCTTGTTAGAAAGCTAGAGAAGTCCTCTTTCCAATGATATATGGCTTATCCTTGATAATGTTCTATGTGAAATTCTATAGCTCTCTTCCCATCAACCGCCAGAAGGGTTTAAGTTAGGTCTGGGAAGGGATTCTAGGGTGTAGGGGTGACTTATAAGGATTGGGGGAATGGCTCTAAAGGTCTTAGGCTGATTTCTACTAGTCTAGGTAGGTTCATAAGGGCTCAGGGGGTGCCATCAGAAGCACAGGAGTACATCTCTCCCGAAGTATAGATTGATCGGGCCTTGGGCCGAATTTGGGTGTCTACAGATGCCCCTCTTTGGTATTCGATCACTAATGATCGGATGCCAAAGACAAGAGACATCCGAAGAGGTCCAAGGCACATTTGATGGGTCCGCCTGGTTCAACTCAATTCTCAAACATTCATGGTGATGGTGAGTGTACGTAAGCCCTCTCATTTCGGGATATCGTCCGTACCTCAAGGTTAACAGTCCCCAAGCGCTTTGCGACATTATTGGGCATAACTATGATGGTCACAAAAAGTGTAAGCCCGCTAGCCAGGATATCGTCCACTTCCTGAGGGAAATTATAGATTTGTGATGTTGAGTGTTAATCTAAACCAGACAGCTCCATGAAACGGGATGATCGATCTATGCTTCGGAATTTATGCGAAGCATACAAAGCGAAGGCCTTCAAACTGTGTCCAATCCTATGGAATATCGACAGCTCCATTGGATTGGGCATGGGTGCCCTTACCTAGGTAAGGCTCAAAGTTTCTGGGTGAACCCATCAACCTCGAGGTTGCTTTAGCATGATTGACCCGAGTGGAGCAAATATTGATGTCACAACACCTTTTGGGAATGCATGCCCATTTTCTGAGTAATTTTTTTTCTGTCATTTTCTGAATTTTCTTTTGCTTCAAGGCTTCTAAGCCAAGCTTAAGGACCTCTGGCAATTTTATTCTCGCACAACTCTTTAAGTGGATCAAATGCCAGTTAATACGCTTTTAAGAGTGCGTGCGCCATGCTGGGGATAGGTATACCTTGGGGGAAGTGTGCGTTCCAGTGGTGAGGAGCTCCTGATTCATATGAATCGGAGTGCCTTAACTCGAGACAAAGCTAAAGATCAGGCCAGAACGAAACATCCCTTGAAAGAGATGGCCAATTCTAGCCTCTGTCCCTAATGAAATCACATCTTACTAACTATGCACAGATAGACACCCATCGGGGGCGATAAGCAGTAAATAGGCGCGAACAGAAGCCTCGACCCTAAGGTACAATTTACGAGGACAACGACCATCCTGCGGATATCCAGATGTAAGTGCGTACATTCAACAGGGACACCGTGCCTATACAGGTTTTAAGCCTATGTAAAAGGAAATAAAAAGGGAAAAGAGCCCTTTGGTCTGTATGTTCGCACATAGTTTGGTTGGTTGTAATTTCATTTTTGACGGGTCAGTTCCGACTGACAATAGACTTTTCGAATGGTCTGAAGTCGGGGGCACTCCTGGTCAACAGAGATCCGAAGGTGGATGACCAGAGTGAATGCCGGAAGGTGGGGTCAACCCACTCGGGGTTTTCACTAAGCAGCAACAGGTTGTTATTTCTTCTCCTTTTCTTTCTTCTTCTTTTTTTTTTCTCTTCTTTTTCTCTTTTCTCTTTCTTCTTTTTTTTTCATGTCAGATGGAGACCCTGGGCATGCTCAAACTGCCTTTATTTTTGCATGTATCCTTAGGCGAATCAACTTGCCATGTTGATATACCTTAGGGATGTGTGCATTCCGGTGATGGGTTCTTGGTTTGCTTGTCGGATCAGGCCTTGACTCTTGCTGGGGGACTCTATAGGGAACAGTGATCGGAGATGGGCAAAATTACCTGCCTGCCGGGTCAGGTACAAAATGTCCCTGCCTGAAACGGGGTTCGAGAGCTTTCGGGTGAACCCGACCATTCCGAATTGATTTAACACGGCTCTCGGAGTGGGGTAAACATGCATTGTGACGCTCTTTTGAGAACCAACGTTGTATTTTATTATTATTAATTATTATTTTTCTTTCTCTTTTTTGATTTTGTGGGTGCATTAGGTGGGCGCCTACGGATCTAGATCCGTTTATTGTAGCATGGTCCCTTTGGGCCAATCAAAGGAAACTCGAAGGGTCATTTGGGGATGCGTGCACCATGGCCGGTGACACGTGGGCCTCGAAGGGGGGGCCGGATCGAGGTCCATAGCATACAAGGGGGGTCGTTGGGCCTTAAAATCGAAAAAAAGGAGGTTGGGCAGTTTAAAAACTGCCATTTTTGGTCGGGCGTATATAATATATACGCCTGACCAAAATCTGACGAAAAATGGTCGGGCGTATATATTATATACGCCCATCTAAAATCTGGCGATTCTGGCCCCAAAAGGCTTTTCAAATTCTCTCTTCCTCCCTCCTTTCTTCTTGAGTCCTGGACAACCCCTTAGGGTTTTTTCATTTGACTTGGCTTGAGTTCTATTACCGGCGGTCGCGGGTGTGGATCGAAAGGCGCTTATCCTCCGCTGCTATTCATTTTTCTCCCCCATTGAAGGTAACCATTACCTTCCCCTTGTTTTTCTTTCAAATATTTGATGCTATTGCCTCTTTCTTTTCTTTTTGATGAAATGCTTTGTGATGCCTATATTTCTTTTTTCTCCTTTTCTTTTTCTTTTTTTTTTTGTTTTAGTTGTTTTAGTTGTTGTTTTGTTTTTTGTTTTTTTTTGTTTGCTTTTTTTGTTTTTTGTTTTTTTTTATATATATACTAACCCAAAGGAAAAGAGACGCCTATATCTATACACACATTTTTTGGTTTGGATTAATATGCAAAAGAAAAGAGATGTCTATATTTATACACACATTTTTTGGTTTGGATTAATATGCAAAAGAAAAGAGATGCCTATATTTATACACGCACTTCTCTCTTTTTTTTTTGGATTAATACGCACACACACATTTTTTGTTAATGGGTTAGCATACACACATTTATTTGTTTTTCTTTTGGATTCGTGCAAGCATTTTTTTTTCTTTAGTACACATACACATATTTTTTTGTTTTTTTGGATTAGTATACTCGCACATGGTTTTTTTTTTTTTTTATATACACACACATCTCTTTTTTTGGGTTAGTACCCACACACACATGGTTTTTTTTTGTTTTTAGTACACACACACATTCTTTTTTTTTTGCTTCTCTTTTTTTTTTTTAGTACATACACATGGTTCTTTTTTTTTGGATTAGTGCATATATATATATACATATTCTTTTTTTTTTGCTTCTCTTTTTTGTTTTTAGTACATACACATGGTTCTTTTTTTTTTGATTAGTGCATATATATATATATATACATATTTTTTGTTGGCAACCCTCTCATATGCCGATGCGTCTCATATTTTCAGGATGTCTGGTGACGAGGGGCATGATCAGCAAGAAGGGATATATGGCCCTCGGCCCCGTGGGAAAA
This sequence comes from Chloranthus sessilifolius, assembly GCA_021018995.1. Taxonomy (NCBI): domain Eukaryota; kingdom Viridiplantae; phylum Streptophyta; class Magnoliopsida; order Chloranthales; family Chloranthaceae; genus Chloranthus; species Chloranthus sessilifolius. The sequence goes on along the minus strand of CM037589.1, from coordinate 119,568,900 downwards.
TATTCAGTGTCTCGCTCCTCCCCCTTGGTATGAGATGCAAGGTGAGGCCACCACACCTCCTCTCTGCGCCAAAGGTCCAACTTTGGGATCGTTGGTCAGGTAAACAGATGGGCCCCATCCTCCTTTTCGCTTTTGTTTTCCTTTGATGCCTTCGTTATATCACCTCGCCCCTATCTGATTGATGCATTCTGTTTGCAGCCCCTACCGCACATTATGTTCTGAGGCGGTTGGTTCGACCTCCAACGTCTCGTCCTTTACCTTCCCCCAATGGTGAAGGACCAACTCACTGTTACCGGTTTTGGAGACTTCATTTCGTGCCCTGCCGTGAGGGCCGATACGGCCTATTTGAAGGCACTGATAGAGCATTTTTGCCCCGAGACGATCACATTCCACATGGCTGTGGCAGAGATGGCCTTCACACCGGTGGACTGGTCTATGATCACTGGGGTCCGTATCGGAGGGGTGCCCGTGGTACCTAACTGCACACCGGGTAGGGAGGAGGTGATTCAACTGATAGGGGCCTACTCGTCCTCAGGGAATGCTCGGGGCTCGGAGGTCAAGCTATCCTGGTTGGTTGATCAGTTTGGGCCTAATGAGTTGGTGGACCAGGGCCAACCTGACATGGACATTTACATCGAGCCCACGTGCGCACTTATGCTGGCCCGTATTTCCTTACTGTTCCTCCTGGGTAAGACTCTCCTCTCCAACACCAGTGGAGGGCGAGTCTCCTTGTCCCTGCTCAGCCTGATGGTGAACTAGGAGACCGTGCATCAATTCGATTGGGGTATGCCATGTCGCTATGTACTCATGTCGAGTCTAGCTCCATTGTGGGTTTCTGGCGTGCCATTGAGGTATTTCACCTTTTGGTTTTAGTCTATCCAATTTTCTTTTATAGCATACCTGTCCTTATCTGCCTGCTTTTTGAGATCTGGGGGTACCTTCACTTTCAACCGGGTCGCCCTCTGCTTCAGTCTGACATTGCTACGTTCCCCCTCATGAGTAACTGGCACGTGGGTCGCCGTCGGGACGTAGGTATGAAGAATTTGGAGTTTGGATTGCGCTCTCAGTTCGACCTGTTGATCCCAGAGCAGGTAAAACAATTCCCTTTTTATAAATTTGATAGCTCGGCTCTTGTGTGCTAGGGGTTCTGACCAAATGTGTGCATCCCCTTCCGATTTTCTCTTCTTTTGCAGGTCATCCTCGACCCTTACATAGGATCTCCCTTCTGGAATTTGGCCTCGATGGGTCCTTCTTGTCTTTTACTGGTCCGTCGTATCATCTTTCTCCACGGGTCCTGGACTAGGACCTACTATTTAGGGGAGAGAGCGGTTCATCAGTATTGCCCTCTCTTCGCTGTGCCCCAAGCTCCTCCCGCCGATGTGTTGGCCCCAGAGGGCTCCATTGAGGAGCTCACAGCTCACTTTCTTCATCATGGGGTTCCTATCGATGACCTTCTCCTGCCTGGGGGGTATCAGTCATGGTACGACTCCCTGCCCTATCATTTCTTGCTGCCCCGCTTTGTGCCTGGTGCTAACTTTTAGCTTTTGGAGGGCCGCGATCTCAGGTAATGCCCCTTTTCTCCTTTCATTCAGTAGCTTTCATGTGGTTACTTTGATTAACCTGTCGCCCTTAATGATAAAATGTTTCTCTCTACAGTTTGAGCGGGGCGGCAACTCAAATGAGGGGGTAGAGGAGGCCGCTCCCTAAGATGCAACAGGTGTTGGACCCTCCGATCCTTCCAGGGCTGGTGCTTCTGGCGTGGCTTCAGGTGCTGGACCCTCTAACCCTTCTGGTGCCGGTGCTTCTGGTAGCTCGCCCGTCGAGGTCCAGGGGACCTTCAAACGCCTGGATGATGCCTTTTTGTCACGTGTGTGTGCCGACGTGGCCGAAAAGGCATGAATTTCTGCTGAAGCCATCCAGGTCCCACCTCTCGAGCTGATTCCTGGGATAATTTCTATCTTGTTACTCTGTTCTTGTTCCTTTCCCCCGAATTATGCTGATGGCCTATGTGACTAACACCTCCTTTTCCTTATTGGCCAGGATTATGAGTCGGCAGTGAGTCAGGCCGAATACTACCGTAACCTCGTTGGGCTTAGGGAGACCGAAGTGGTGAGTGAACGCTGGCCCTAAGCAAGTCATTTTCCTTGTTTACATTCCGCCTGTTTCTCTATCTGATGGCTTTTGGTGTGCCTTTGCAGCGTGCTCGTGAGAAGGAGTCGCGCTCCTTGCTTAGCCGTATCTCTCAGGCGTGGACTCGGGTGGGAGAGACTCACACTTTCCAAAGTGCGAGCCGGCGTCGGAAGAAATCGAAGGGAGCTGCCCATGAGACAATTTAGACTTTTGATTTATATGCGACATGTAATAGCTTTAGACAACAACAGTCTCTTTTTTTTTTATGGTTTTATAATTTTCATGGTTTATGAGACTATTTTATTTGGTTATCTTTTTGCTTTGGTGGCTTCCTCTATCTTTTCTTGCTTGGAATGAACTGGCACCTCTCCAATGATGAGGTTGATCATGCAGGTGACTCTCCGTATGCGACCTATGGGTGGCGCGCCACCCGGGTGTTTCTCATGGGTGTGTGGCATGGCCGCCCATGCGCGCTCTCGCGATGAAAAGGTGGGCCAAATAAAATTACGTTCCTCCTTGGGAAAAGAAATAGACCAGTGTGAGGGGGGGGCCTTACCAGCCTCGGCTTAAACTGGGCGTATATATTATATACGCCAGGCCAACATTCAGCAATCAGTAGCCGGGCGTATATATTATATACGCCTAACCAATCCTCAGTAAAAATGGCCGGGCGTATATATTATATACGCCGGGCAAAAATGGTTCAAAATTTGCCTTGGCGTATATAATATATACGCCTGCTATAGATTGGGCTCAGTGGGCTCCTTATAACCCGAGCCTGGTCCCCCCTTGTCTCCTCTTCTACTTTGGTTTGGATGTTTTGCCCCTCCTTTTATTTTCTTTCTTTCCCCTCTTTTTCTAGCGAGTCCATCGTCATATATTGACTGATTTCACAAAGATCTTTGTACATCGATGGGCCTGCCTTCAAAAGGGGGCCAAAGCTTTTATACGGGGGCCGGTATACTTCCCTGGATGGACGACACCTTTCTGATTGTCCACTCTCGGGATTGTGAGGGCATCACACTTTTAGGGTTGACTGGTAGCACATACTACTTTCCATCTCGGGTGCTTCGTCAATTCGGGTATACTCAGCATGTGTCGTGTACCGCGAGGCCTCCCTTGTGCTCTTTGATATTCTCTTGAGGTTCTCTTAGTGATCTTGATCGCATAGCGACCCTCTGGGAAACCCGCCAATCGGCGCATATGTGTAGCTTGGTTCAGGGGGGCATCGTCTCTCCGAGTTACGAGGGTTGGCTAGTATCTGAGGAATTACCTACTCCTAGCCCAGCTTTGGTAGATGTGGTAGAGACAGGGCCCTGGCCATGTAAGGAAGCGATGCTTCAGACCCGGATCTCGTCCCTTTCCGTAGAGCGGCTAGTTTTGATCGAGGCTTTGGGGAAAGAAAGGGTCAGAGCTGATATTGCGGAGGTGAGAGCTGCTACAGCCGAGAGTGAGGTTCTTGCTGATCGTCTTTGACTGAGTCCCAGTAGCGCACCAAGCTTCACATGGAAGGTGGATGTCTGGTCGAAATGCTCGCGAGGACTCCCTGCTTGCAGAGATTAGCGCTTTGAAGCGTGCTCCCCGCCCTTGACCTGTTCCTGCACATATCATAGATCATATACACGGGGGGGAAAGCCCCTAACAGAGATCTCTTTTTGGGTTATCTTTTTCTGTTCTCTTTTTTTTTTTCATATATACACAGCTATATACATTTTGGGTTTTGTTTTTTTTTTGTAAAGGAAGCAGCAAAATAGAAAGTGTGCCATGTCGTTATCTTTTTGGGGCGTGACACTCTGCAGGCAACACTTGTAAAGAAAGGGAATGAAATCTATACATGCGCTCTTGTTTTTCTTTTTGTAATTTTGCAATGTAAGACTTTTTATGGGGATTTTCTATTTCAACTAGTGGGGTTCTTTTTTTTTTGGAAAAGGGAAATCTATTTTCTTCTCTTTTTTTATTTTTGGAATTTTCTCCTCCACAGTGTGAGGTTTTTTATGGGAAAGGGAAATCTATTATCTTTTTTGGAATTTTCTCCTCCACAGTGTGAGGCTCTTTATGGGAAAGGGAAATCTATTATCTTTTTTGGAATTTTCTCCTCCACAGTGTGGGGCTTTTTATGAGAAAGGGAAATCTATTTTCTTTTTTGAAATTTTCTCCTCCACAGTGTGGGGCTTTTTATGGGAAAGGGAAATCTTTATTTTTTTTGAAATTTTCTCCTCCACAGTGTGGGCTTTTTATGGGAAAGGGAAATCTTTATTTTTTTTGAAATTTTCTCCTCCACAGTGTGGGGCTTTTTATGGGAAAGGGAAATCTATTATCTTTTTTGAATTTTTCTTTTCTTTTGTGATGCCGGTAACAACAAGGTCAAACCAGTGGGTCCCCCCTTTATTTTTTAGCATGGCTGAACCCTGTTCGTGAGATGCAGGTTTTTTTTTTTTTTTTGTTTTTTTTTTTTTTTCAAGGTGGGAAGGTCAGCTTCCCCGGGATTGGTCTAGCCTTCTGTCTTTTCCTTTGGTCATGCGTCAAACGTCGTGGTAGAGACGACATACTTAATCGGGATCTGATCCAATTTTCACATGGGTGGCCCAGGAAAGAGGAGGAGAGGCTCAAGGGAACCAAACAAAAGCAGGCAGGCCAGGACAGATCTTCTCCTAATCTCTCTTTTCTTGACATTTTTGCTCATAACACCCGAGACGGGTTTCCGCCATGCCTGTCATCCCAGCTTTTACCCGTAGCGCCCTTTCGGGTTTTCACCACGTCCATGGGTTTGCTCTCTTACCCCAGGTGCCCTTTCAGGTTTTCACCTGGTCCGCGTGAGTTCGCTGTTTTTACTCGTGGTGCCCTTTCAGGTTTTCACCACGTCCGTCTTGCTTTGAACTCAAATTAATTTTCTTTTTTTTCATTTTTTTTTTTCTTTCTCTTTTTTTTTTTGAACTAGAAAGCCACGACATGGGCGTCGATTCCGTCATAGCCGGCTGAATGAAGTTCTGTGTTGTTTGTTAACTCGGCTTGTTCTGATGCAGTAGATGTTATAACCGCTTATGGACCTTAAAGAGGGCTTTCTTTCGGGTTGTAATGTGGTTGGGGTTCAAACAGGTTAGGTTTTTCTGGGAATTTGGATCTAAGCTTTGAGTGAATTTCAGATTGAGTGACTCCTCTTTCTTTCCAAAGGCTTTTTTATACCCCAGTCATTTCTTTTTTCTTGGTCCCCCTCTTTCTCTCTCTTTTTTTGTTTTTTTTTGAGGGGTTTTGCTTTTTTCTTCTTCTTTTGGTTTGGATTTTTCCTCTTTTTTCTTCTCTCCTTTTTTTTTTCTTGGAATTTTGGGTAGGGTATATGAAAAAAATGGTTGTTGGCCCGAAGTGTGTAGCAAAAAAGGGTGAAAGGTTTTAGGGAATATTTCTTTTGGGCTACTTGACTTTGAAATGATGGCCTCTTTTATGGAGCCCTTAAGCGGACACGCATCTACTTTTATCGAAACTTACCTTGTCCCAAGACCTATGAGTAGAACTTACAGAGGTATCCAGCATTGATGGGCTCAGGAAAGTGGTCTCCGTCCATGGTGGCGAGGCGGACGGCATATCCTGGCAGAACCTCTCAGACGACGTAGGGTCCTTCCCAATTTGGCCTAAACTTCCCTCTCGGATCGGCGTGGAGAGACGGAAAAATTTTCTTCAGTACAGTGTCTCCTACCTTCAGATCTCGGCCGCGGACACGCTTATTGTAAGCACGTGTAATTCTCCTCTGATAGACCTGAGTGTGGCACAAGGCTAGGTGTCTTTTCTCGTCAATCAAGTCTAGCTGTTCAAAACGGGCTCTTTCCCTCTCAGCTTCAGGTAGATGGGATTCTAAAAGGATACGGAGTGACGGTACCTCAACCTCAACGGGTAGCACGGCCTCGGTCCCATACACAAGGGAGAATGGTGTTGCCCTTGTTGCGGTGCGGATAGACATTTTATAGGCCCAAAGTGCGAAGGGTAACTGCTCACTCCAATCTCTATAAGTAACTACCATCTTCTCCAGGATGCAGATCAGAGTTTTGTTGGCTGCCTCTACTGCTCCATTCATTTGAGGCCTGTACGGGGATGAACGATGATGCTTGATCTTGAACCGCTCACACAAGGCCCGGATGCGCCTATTAGCGAAATTAGTGCCATTATCAGTGATGATATCTTTGGGTACGCCGAATCTGCAAATGATGTTATTCTTGATGAACTTCTCAACATGGCTAGCCTTAATGCTCATATAGGAGGCCGCCTCTACCCATTTTGTAAAGTGTTCCACAGCGACGAGGATGAATTGATGTCCATTGGAAGCTTTAGGATTGATCTTGCCGATGACGTCGAGACCCCAGGTGGCGAACGGCCAAGGAGTGGCCATGCTGTGCAAGTCAATGGCCGGAGCGTGTGTTAAGCTGGAGTGCTCTTTGCATTTATAGCACTTCTGTACGTGCTTACAGCAATCAGTCTCCAAAGTAGTCCAAAAGTATCCTTGCCTTAGAATTTTCTTAACGAGCATGTGACCGCTGGCGTGGGCCCCGCAGACCCCTTCATGAATCTCCTTCATGATCTCAATCGCTTCCTTCTGGGTTAGGCATCGGAGCAGAATATTGTCGTGAGACCGTCTATACAGGAGATCGCCGCAGATGACGTAGTTTGTTGCCAATCGCTGGATGGTGCGTTTGTCTACCTTTAATGTTCCTTTCGAGACAGTTCGGGTCTCGAGGAAATTCTTGATGTCTAAGAACCAGGGTGGTTGGTCCTCTATCTCCGTAGGACCTTCGATCAGGTGACAGAAAGCCGGTTCATTCCTCTGCTCTATCATGATTGGCTTCATCACCACTCCATATGGAATCTCAACCATAGAGGCTAGGGTAGCCAGGGCGTCAGCAAATCGATTTCTTGCTCGCGGCGCATAGGAGAAGGTGACCTCCTCAAAGCAGGTTCTCAGATCCTCCAGATGTTCATGGTATGGGATCAGTTTCTCATCCTTGGTCTTCCAATCCCCGTTGGTTTGGCATATAATTAACTGTGAATCTCCAAAGACCCTAAGGTGAGTTATATTTAGATCAAGAGCCGCCTATAAACCAGCTGTACAGGCCTCATACTCGGCCATATTGTTGGTGCAGGGGAAGTTCAATTTGATTAAGATGGGTATATGGGATCCTTTTGGCGAGATAAGAATGACGCCAACTCCTTGGCCCTCAACGTGCGATGCCCCATCGAAGTGCATTACCCAGGGCTCCTCCGTTTCCTCTGTATCCTCATCAGTCATGAACAAGATGTCTTCATCGAGGAATTCGGTCCTCAGAGGCTCATAGTCCAGCAGAGGGTTCTCGGCAAGATGATCAGCAAGTGCTTGCCCCTTAATCGACTTCTGGGTGACATAAGTAATGTCAAATTTGGATAGGAGTAGTTGCAATCGTGCAGTTCGGCCAGAGAGAGCAGGTTTCTCGAATAGGTACTTCAACGGATCCATCCATGCTAGAAGTAGAACGGCCTGGGATAACAGGTAGTGTCGAAGCCTCTGAGTAGCCCAAACGAGCACTAGGCATGCTTTCTCCAGATGAGAATAGCGCATCTCGTAATCAGTGAATTTCTTGCTTAGATAATAGATGGCCTGCTCTCTTCTTCCCATCTCATCATGCTGTCTTAACACACAGCCCATGGAAAACTTAGTCGTGGAGAAGTACATTATCAGGGGTCTATCGGGTACGAGCGTTACCAATACCGGAGGTTTCAGGAGATAACTTTTAATCTTGTCGAATGCAGCATGGCAGTCGTCATTCCATTCAACCGATGAGTCCTTTTTTAGCAGCTTGAAGATTGGTGCGCATATCGGAGTTAACTGTGCTATGAATCGGCTGATGTACTGGATCCTGCCGAAAAAGCCTCTGACTTCCCTCTCTATAGATTGTGGTGGCATTTTAGTGATGGCCTTAATCTTGGTCGGATCGACCTCGATCCCTCTGCTACTGATAATAAAGACCAACAACTTTCCTGACATAGCGCCGAAGGCGCACTTCTGGGGATTCAATCGCAATCTGTATTTTCTCAACCTCTCAAATAGCTTCTGAAGGTTTACCAAGTGGTCCTCTCTTTTTGGCAATTTAGCAATCATGTCGTTGACATATACCTCGATCTCTCGGTGCATCATGTCATGGAACAGGGCCGTCATTGCTCTTTGATAGGTTACCCCAGCATTCTTCAGCCCGAATGGCATTACCTTGTAGCAGAAGGTTCCCCAGGGGGTAATGAACGCTATCTTCTCGCGATCAACCTCTGCCATCTTTATCTGATTGTATCCTTAGAATCCATCCATTAATGAGGGCATTCCATGCTTTACGGTGTTATCAACCAAGATATCGATGTGTGGCAGTGGGAAATCGTCCTTGGGGCTCGCCTTGTTGAGATTTTGGAAGTCGATACACATTCGAACCTTTCCATCCTTCTTTGGTACGGGGACAATATTGGCTACCCACTGCGGGTACTTGGATACCATGAGGAAACCTACGTCATACTGTTTAATGACCTCATCCTTCACCTTCAACATCCATTCAGGTCGGAGTCGTCTCAGCTTCTGTTTCACCGGCTTAACATCGAGGTAGAGTGGCAACTCATGCTCAACCAGATCGGTATCCAAACCAGGCATGTCCTCATACGACCATGCGAAGACGTCTTGGTATGACCGAAGGAAGTCTATCATACCTTTCCTCTCCACAAGGGACAGTGATGTTCCGATTTTGGTGATTCTGGGGGCGGCTGTGGTGCCCAAATTGACATCGTCCGTCTCTTCGACTATCGGGGTAGGGCCATGGTCAAAATCGGAAAATTGTTTGAGGAGCTCATTGGGGAGCTTGTTGGTTTGGCCTTCCTCATCCAGACTCGTGACTCCTACCTCCTCTTGTATTTCTACAGGGAAGGGGTTGGCTTCACATGGGACGGGTATCAAGACATTGATTTTATTGGGAATTTTAAAGGATAATATTTTTGGAATTGGTATTTTTTCTATTTTTATGGTTTTTTGCATTTTTTCGGAAGTCAGCCCCTGGCGAGGTGGATCTTTATATATACAAGGTAGAGTGGTCCAGAGGCTAACATCACTTTTTACAGGTTATTTTTTTTTGGACAGTCGGTGCCATTTTCACGGTATTTGGCAGCTCTCAAGAGTTGGGACAAGGATGCCCAGTTACTCACCTGCAAGGCCTGGCCTTTACCTCTTCGGTCGGTAGCGGCATCGGTAGGCTCTTGCATTTCTTCCCTCAACATATTTACAGAAGGATCCTCCAGGACCTTGTCCTCTACGGTTAGGAGGGGCCCAGAGTGGTTGGTGCTGGAGTGAGGGGTGGATCGGGGAACTTCTTCCTCAAACAAGGAAAGGGCGGCTAAGTCCATTTCAAGTCCTGGGGATGATGTAGGGATTGGTGGGGTGGATTGAAGTAGGCTTATGTGGGGTTACCCTCGTCTCCCCATTCAGATCAATTTTTACTACCCCGGCGCTCACAAAGGTCTCACAGATGTGTGGGCGAGCGTGAGATTCCTCTTCCAAGATGATTCCTCTGGCCTTGGCGGCTACTGCGGCTCTCATCTTTTCCTTGGCTTCTCTGACTTCCTCTTCTCTGGGCCTGTAGCCTAAGCTGAATTTAGTTTGTTGCCCTTTGGCCTTGACGGGGTCTCTTCTTCCTTGAAGGTGTGGGCCCAATCCTTTCCCTTTTTGATGGCCCCATTTGTGGAGCATGAATACAGCTGCGCCCATTCCTCCTCCAGTTTTATCCGGGGTCTTTTCAGTTGGTCCGAGGGTAACATTTGAGAAGTCATACTCAAATCGATGGAGATCGGCGTCCTCAGCTGTGTGCGGTATGTTCAGCACTTTCGGATTCTCAATGTGCAGAGCGCTCTTCCCCATGTCCTCTCTGCTCTCACCTATGATGGTGACAATTTTTCCTTCTGAGATAAATCGGAGCTTTTGGTAGCAGGTAGACAGTATGTATCCAGCTTATGTATCCCACGGCAATGATTGAAGGTAGACTTTATGTCCATCACTTGAAAGGGGGTGGTGAAGGTTTGCAGTCCGAGGATCAGGTCAAGGTCTACTTCTCCTATGATTTCCCTTCTAGTGTTGTCGAATCCCCGCACACTTGATATGGAGGGCCGATAGGTGTCAGGGTTCGCCCCAATTTTGATTGCCGTCCTTAGAGGGCATACGTTCAGCGCCGACCCGTTGTCGATCAGGACCAATGATACCACCAAATTCCCTACTTCCACTGTTATATTCAGGGGTTTAGAATGGTCATTCCCCTCGATCGGTAGGTTTACATTGGTGAAAGAGATGGCATTTGGGGCCAACACTTGCCCTATTATTTCCCCTACTTCATCTGGAGTTACATGGGTGGAGACATGCGCATCCTTGAGCGCTCCCATTAGGGCTTGAAAGTGGAGTGGAGACGTGATTAACAAATCCCACACAGTAATATGTGCGGGTGTTCTCTTGAGCTGTGTCTCCAGTATGTGCTCCCTGGCCATTTTTGATTGAGGAATTTCCTGTGGCCTGTTCTTTCTTCTTTTCTTCTCCTTTGACTGCCTGATGCTTGGCGAAATTTGGCCGATCGGTGTAATTCATTGACCTCTTCTTGGTTGCACCCGACATTCATGTCCATCTGTTCGTAGCTCAACGGTACCTGATGCGGGTCATAAGCAGGTTTTGGGATGAGAAATGGAGTGCGTGAGGATTCCAAGGGAGATTGGGCCGGATATACTGGTTTCTCGGGTCCGACCAGGTTAACTCCAATGGGGGGTGGAATGGTAGTGGGGGGAATCGATAGAACTAGAGTTATGGGAACGGAGGGGGCCTGTACTGGTGTTACTTGGGCATGGTAGGACCAGTGGTGATTGGGTGATGAGGGGATTGGGTGAGGGGTTGCTTGTCCGGGTGGCGGTGGAGTTGGGTTAGGGCCAAAATAGCTAAGGGATGGCGGGAGTGTGATTGGGCTGGAGGGATGGGGAGATATTTGAGGTGTGGTGGGCGCGGGGTGATAGGGATATGAAGGGTTTGTATATGAGGAGGTATGATGGGATGGCGATGGGTTTGTGGATGAAGTGGGGTAAATTGAGGACGATGGAGTTGTGCATTGAGCGGGATGGTTTGGATATGGCGGGGTAGTGGGTGGAATGGTGGGGTATAAAGGGTTTGTGGCATGGTGGGATGATGAGGGGTTAGTAGATGAAATGGGTTAGATTGGGGATGATGGAGTTGTGCATGGGGTGGGGTAATTCGGGGGCGATGGAGGGGTGTGTGGGGTAAATTGGGTGGTGGGATTTGAAGGTGTGTATGGAATGGGGTAACTTGGGGATGGCGGAGTAATGTATTGGGTGGAGGGACTTGAGGGTGTGTATGGGGTAGGATAATATGGGGATGGCGGAATTGCATAGGGAACAGGATGATTTGTGTGTGATGGAGGGGTGTATGGGGTAAATTGGGCGTGGGGTGGATACGCGTATGATTGCGGCGGGGGGTGGAAAAATACTGTCCTAAATCTAAGGGCTCCTCTTGGGAACCGGTGTGGGAAAATAATCGGCAAGATACAGTGGCTCGATCACCCGAACAAATAGTTCATCTTCGTTCGGCCTGGGGAGTGAAAATTCCTCCTTATTGCTAATATAATCTGAAGGGTCAAACTCTTCTTCTTCATCCTCTATCCAATGTAAGATAGGCCAGGGGCCTCCTGGGTGCGGTGGTAGAGGGGCTTGATGGATATTCTTGTTCTGTCCTTGGGAAAGTGGCGGGGGTATGATCTTTCCCGCCTCTATCAGATCTTAGACCGCGTGCTTTAATGGGAGGCACCGGTCCGTAGGGTGACCCGGTCCCTGGTGGAAATTGCAATGCAGATTCGGATCGTAATTCTTTGGTATTTGGTGGGGTGGCGGGTGAGGTTGGAGTAAATTGACCAGGCCTTTTTGTAGTAACACCTGCTGTAAGACACTCAAGGATTGCCCCAACGGGGTGAATACTCATTCAAAATGTGCTTTCATCTGTTTTGGGGTAAACAGGGCTCTTGGTCAGTTGCTTGGCCTTGGTACTTGCTCGAAACGGGTCTAGGGTGGTTGTGTAACCTGGAGTTGTATCGGGGGGGCATTGGTATTGGCCTGGGGGAAAACAATGTTCTGTACCTGTCCTCTCGGTCTTCTTCGATTCTTGGTTGGCTTTTGAACCGTGGCCCTGCTATTGGCCACATTCATTCCTAACCTGCCCTCTCTAATAGCGTCTTCGCAATGATTGGCATTTCGGACCAGATCAGTAAAACTTAACTGCTGCTGATATACTAAAAAATCTGCAATGATTGGGAGGGTTCCCTTGGTTATCAATTCAATCTGCTCATCATCGGGGATCCGATGAGTTACCTGAGCGGCTAAGGCCCTCCACCTCCCCAAGTAAGCACTAAATGTTTCATCATGTCTTTGCTTTAATCGGGCCAAGTCCGACTTTCTTGGTTCTATGTCCATGTTATAGACATATTGTTCTTGAAATAATCGTGTCAGGTCCTTCCAATTTTTTATCATGGATTGTTCCAGGGATGTGAATCATCTCAGTGCTGGCCCCGTTAAACTCTTTTGGAACACTTTGATGAGGAGTCGTTCATCTCCGCCATACTGGCACATATCCCCGCAGTAAGATTTCAAGTGGGCGATGGGGTTGCCAGTGCCATTATACTTATCGAATGATGGCATCTTGAATTTTCTGTGGCAAGGGTACATCAGAGAACAGACATAAGTCTGAAAAGTCCGTTGAGTGTAGTTCCATTCCTCCCATCTTCATCAGCTGCTTCTGTATTCTGTTTATCTATTCTTTTAGCTGCTCTGGTTCCTTTGAGGCCGCGGCGGGGACCGCTTCCCCCTGATTTTGTTCGACCCTAGGTGTGATGATGGCGGTCCCGGGAGGGTTAAAACTGGCAGCTCTTCCACTGTTGTGAATCTCATCCTCCTCGTACTGTTGGTCATGGTATTGGTGAGGGGCGAGCTCTGCTATTTGGACTTGGGGGGTGATGGGTTGGATGACCTGGTGGGGCCATATGGTTTGTAGGGAATGAGAAGGGATAAATGGGTGAGCGTTTTGTGGGTAAGTGGTGTGCTGAGTTGGGTGCATGTTCTGGGGTTGATGGGGGTGTGATTGAGGTGGTGGGATGTTGTGGTTTTGAGGAATGGGATGGATTGGATTTCCCATTGGAGGTGGGATGGGGGCGTAAGGGGTATAGGTGAATGAAGGGTATTGGTAGGGGGGTATGGGGTTAGTGAATAGGCTTTGTTGAGCGTGGGCGGATGGGCCTTGGGTTTGAGGGATTTGGGTTTGATGGTTGTGGAAGGCTTGGACTGACGGGCCTGGGGCCTGGGTGTGGGGCTTAATATGACTTTGGGCCAATGGGCCTCGTTGAGTTTGGGTTACTGGGCCATGAGGGGGCTGGGTTTGTGTCCATGGGCCCTGGGCTTGGGTTTGATAGGTTTGGGTCCAAAGGCCATTGGGGGCTTGGACCTGGACCTGGGTCTGATGGGCTCGGGCTTGGGCTCATGGGTTTTGAGGGTCTTGGGTCTGGGCTTGGGCCTGATGGGCTTAGGCTTGGGCCCATGGGTTTTGAGGGTCTTGGGTCTGGGCCCATGGCTCTAGAGGTGTTTGGGCTGGGGCCCATGGATTTGTTTGGGTTTGGGTCTGGAATTGACGTGGGGGATTTTGGGAGGTATGGACGATGGGTGGTTGGGCATGGTTAGGAGGGAATGGGGTATGGAGGTTTTGGAAATTTGGATGTGGGGTTTGGGAGGTAGGGTTGCGAGAAGGAGCCCACAGAGCATGCATCGTTCTCATGTCCTCCATTGAGGGCATGGATTCAGGTGTGAGATTGGGGGGTGATGGCTCACATAAGGATGGAGGTGGTTGGGAGAAATTGGGGATGGCCCAGGTAAATTGGGGGGTATGTTGGGATGTGGATGGGCCATGTGGTGGGAATGGTATGTGAGATGGGGTGGATGGGATGTAGGATGTTGGGGGCATGGGTGATGAGAGGGATGGAACGTGGGAAGTAGGCAGGGGATGGGACTCCCTAGGGGGTCTTTGGAAGTATGGGGATGTGGTAAGGGTGTTTGGATGGGAAATGGGGATGTAGGGATCGGTTGGGAAATGAGGGGTTTCAGTAGGGGATGAAAAAGGGGTATGTTGGGAGAATGTGAGGGAAGGGGATGAGGTGGAGGTGCACACGGGGGCCCCAAATGGGCCCGTGATATCGAACCTGGTTTGGGCGAAGGTGTCGGAGATCGGGTCATCTCCTATACGGGAATGGGAAGGGGATGACGGTGGGGATGTATCAGCTCTTGACATGATTCACTGACGAGTGTTGTACCGATGTCGCGGGTAAGGGCCAAATACCTTCCTGGTTCTTCTCCTACGGGCCGGGTTTGAGGTCGCCGTAGTGATGGTCACACCAAGGTATATTTTTGATTGTTTTTCTTTGTGTGTTTTTTTTGGGTTTTGGAAAATGATGATGATTTTATTTTTATTTTTTTGAAAAGTAAATTTTTTGTTGTTGTTTTTGATCTTTGATTTTGATTGATTTTTTTTTTTTTTTTGAAGGTGGATTTTTTTTTAAGATGAGGATTTTCTTTCTCTCTTTTTTTTCAAATTGCAATTAACTCCCCTCTACTTAGATGAATGATGACCTGATCACCCGGAGCAAATCAATAAGAAGTCGCCTTCTTTTGACTGGGCGGGGGCATATTGGATGTTAGAGAATGTGGGAGGCTATTGCGGACACTAATACCGCTAATCGGGGAATTGGGATGGTGGATTGGGCCTCGTCGGTTGTCTTTGCAGCCCAGATATATCTTTGGCGATATATTATGCACTACGACCAAAAGTATATGATTTGGTCAAGCGTATATATTATATACGCCTGGCTTATATATTATATATGCCTGTGTAAATTTGGGGCTTTTTTGTTGGGTGTATTTATTATATACGTCGGGCAAAAGGTTCTGTCGATTATATTTTGACAGTGGATAGCAAGCCCGAATGTGGGTCTTTGAACTGGTTTCTTGGGAGAAATGCTCCCGAGGACTGCTGTGTATGTTATCGGGTCCCTCCTTTTCGTCTCCTAGGGATACACGGCTGAATTTTGGGTTTTCTACGCTCTCACCAATGCGGGTTTTACAGCTTGATCGGAATTGGCAACCCAACCGATATACCTCTGGCGCAAGCGCCTTCTCGTAATCGAAGGTGGTTCTTTTCAGGATCATCACCACTAGGGCTGCCGCCTTACTGGGAACCGGGTAAATTGTATCTGTGCCTAAACCCCCCGAAAACTACCCAAAAACGCAAAAATAAATTCAGTTATGTCCCCATACTGTTGGTTCACTTTTAATTACAAACTTTTATAGGGGAGTGAGATTAAGTCTAAAATCGAGTCGGGGATGACAAACCCGTGCCGCCTCAACGGGCCGGCGTTCAAAGGTGAAATATGATGACCGAAATAAAGTGCGCAAGTAGGCCCGCCAAACGGCTAAGGCTTGTAAATGACCGAAATTTAAATGACGTGAAAATAAATGCGAGTGGGCCCGCCAAACGGCTAAGGCACTTAAAGGACTAAATCGTAGGGGTGAGTACGTTAGTAAAAACAACAAAAAATTACGAAAAATAGCAGCAAATTAGAATAAAAAATAGCCATGGTTAGTAAAATAATAAAATAAAAGGAGAGGCCAACAAGAGGGGAAGCGCTAGGGTGAATTCCCCAGCAGAGTCGCCATCTGTGCGACCGTGGATCCTCTCGAACACGTCGCGGCAATGCGCTGGCTTTTAATGAAATGTAGAGTCGCCACCCGGAGCTTTTGGTGACCCGGGAAACCTTCAAATCGATATTTTGAGCAACGAAGTGCTAAATATGACTCTGATTTACCGGTCTTTGCCAAAGGCTCTAGGGTAGGGGCTTCGGTTATCAATCGGGAAGGGTTTAGGCACCCGATCAACCCGCATGTAGCGGTCTCTATCTATGGCCAAAAATGAAAATAAAACGGGCAGAGTTTCCCCTTGCCCGAAGGCCATACGGTCCTATCAAGCTTTGAGCCAAACCGAAATTTCAGCGGCGTAACGGCTTGAATCCTTGGATGGAGGAGACACCACGAAGGTAGAGGAAGAGAGGGGTGAGCCGGAGCTCACGAGCCCTTGTTGCACCGTGAAAGATCTTCGCTTTGGCGTGCTTCCGATGGCTTAAACAATATAGAAATGGATTCTAACACTAGGATTCGGTAAAATAGGAAGTGTAGGGTGAGGTTAAAGGCTAGGTTTTAGCTAAAAGGAGTGATCTAATGGTGGAAATGGACTAAAATAGGTGAAGTATGCATGCTGGAATTCTGGAAAAATATTGGCATTTTCTCTCACTAGGGTTCTCTCTTAAGCACTCTCTAATCCTTCAACAAAAATTCAACCCTTTCGGAAGAAGGGGGCCTCTCCATTTATAGAGAAGGGATGGGTTAGGGGCTTACTTAAGAGCTAATTGGTTTAGCAATTAGGTAATCCCCCATCTAAGGTTTTTTGGGTTTTCAAGGTCCTAGGGTTTTGGGAAACTGGTTTCAATGGCGGATGATGGGATGAGACCATGGGTGACTTAAGGGTTGCCAATAAGCTCAAAGGGGGTGCAACCTATCTCAAGACACCCACCTCAACGAAGGGGATGGTCAAAGGGTCAAACTAGATGAAGGAAATTCGAGCTACTGATGGCAGTTACTGTAGCTAAGTTGGGCGTATATATTATATACGCCCAGTTTAGGAACAGTAAATTTCACCAAAATCAAGGGAGTTTTGAGAAGATGGAACCCGTGGTGGGTTCCACCTATACTGGGCGTATATATTATATACGCCCTACCAAATTTCCCCCAAAAAGGGCAGGCATATATAATATATACGCCTAACTAATCTGGGGCAAAAATGGCTGGGCGTATGTAATATCTACGCCTGAGTAAAAGTCTTATGATTTTATGTGAAACTTCAATCGGCCAGAACTTTTGAACCGTAGCTCCAAATTGGGTGGTCTTTGGCTTGTTGGAAATCTAGAGAAGTCCTCTTTCCAATGATATATGGCTCATTCTTGGTAATGGTCTGTGTGAAATTCTGTAGCTCTCCTCCCATCAACTACCAGAAGGGTTTAAGTTAGGTCTGGGAAGGGATTCTAGGGTGTAGGGGTGACTTCTAAGGATTGGGGGAATGGCTCTAAAGGTCTTAGGGTGATTTCTACTGGTCTAGGTAGGTTCCTAAGGGCTCAGGGGGTGCCATCAGAAGCATAGGAGTACATCTCTCCCGAAGTACAGATTGATCGGGCCTTGGGCTGAATTTTGGTGTCTACAATCGAGCCTATTGATTCTCCTCTTGAAATCGTTGAGTATCTCGTCCGGTATGATTACCAGCTTATAGCCTCAATGGGACGCTCATCGGCTTCATGTGGAAGAGGTACCAGGGTCGTGTCGGTCGGAGTCGGAGTGAGGCTTCATAGGGTGATTCTATACATCTACTATTACTCCCTTACTAGTGTGACCGATGCCTGTAGCCTTAAGGGGAAGGTCCCTTGGTGGGTCATTGGATGGTCTTGAGATGAAAGGCTCCTTCTCTTCTTTAAAAATTTCTACTTTTTTAGGCTTTTGTATTTTTAGATTTTCATGGTCTTTTAGATTTTCTATTTTGTTGATTTTTGATAATAAGTATGGTACAGAGCCGGTTGCCTGAAAAGGAATCGATAAAGTTGTTTCCTCTAGTTGAAGGTTTGATACGACTGCTGGAGCCATTCGTGCGATCCTTTTGGTAATGCGAACTCATTCTGAGTTTGGCATTTTTTTTTTATAGTCCTCATCAGGTGCAATCCTCTGGATGAGAGAGGCTAGTGGTGGCGTTGCTTATGTCCTCGCTTCCTCTAGCTTGTTGACAGCTTCTTCTTCGAAAAGGGTTTGGAGATCATAATCAGCTAGGCATTCGTCCTCTGAGCTAGAGTGAAGTTGTCCTTCCTGTCGCGGGTTGTCTTCTTGATGATCCCCGAGGCTGGCAAATTCTCTTCTTTGATTTTCATAGTATGTTAGGATAAGCACCCATGCACGACAGCAAGGCTGGTATGGGTAAGAGATGCAAGGAGATTTCCATGGGCATTCCCATCTTTTGGATTGAGATCAGAACTGGTGATGAGTTCGTCTTCTTGGTCTGACAATGCCTGAAGGCCTTGGTTAATTGATTCTACTAATTTGAGCGCAGGGAGATCTATCCAATAGTCTTCATCATCACTTGGTGGCGGTTGCCATTCTTCCTCTAGGGATTTCAAAAATATTTGAAGTTACTGTGCATCTGGGGACTGAGAAGTGTCTAGTTCGAGTTCCTCCTCGAACTCTATGTGTGCGATGTGAGTTTTTTCTTCCGTGGTTAGCCGTTGAATTTCTCGTAGGATGGCCCTTTCGCACCGGGTCAAGACGGATGCAAACAAGCTATAGTACGGGGGTTCTGGGCAGGGACAATGGCATGGGCACCTTCAATAATAAAGTAAAGGTCGGTAGTTGAATTCATCGTCAGATGTTGAATCTTCATCTCGGGATCGATTAATTTCCCCAAGCAATTTCAAGTATTCTACCCTCAGGTGATCTTCTAAT
Organism: Chloranthus sessilifolius; assembly: GCA_021018995.1. Lineage (NCBI taxonomy): Eukaryota > Viridiplantae > Streptophyta > Magnoliopsida > Chloranthales > Chloranthaceae > Chloranthus > Chloranthus sessilifolius. The sequence goes on along the minus strand of CM037589.1, from coordinate 119,550,117 downwards.
TTAATGTTAGTAAGGTTCCTCCAGTAGTCTTCTTCGCTCGACATCGAGAGCCAGTCCTCTTTTGCGAATAGATGAGGCTGGAGTAATTAGGGAGATTGAGGGGCGTGTAGTTCCGGTTCTCCCTCATTCTCTAGAGTTGCGATGTGGAAGTCTTCCTCGTCGGCCGACCCCCAGTCGTCTATGTGTTGCCTAAGCTCCGGAGATTCTTCCATTCTCTCTTCCGTAGATTACTCAGTGTCAAACAGAGGTCTGACTCCTTCAAGTTGTTTGTCAATATCATCATTTAAGTTTTTTAGATCCGCGAATGCCCTACCATTTGCTTAATCTCGACTTCCTGCTATTTGGTAAGGGGTGTTTCTTTGCGTTTCTGTGTGTCAGCTTTTTTGGTAGTCTTGTAAATGAAGTGGTCATATAAAGACCATTTCAGAGAGGTAGGTAGTATATCAGTTTGCCAGTTGTTTGACTAGTAACCTAATCTTATGTGCTTACGAATTTTCTTTGGGACAACAAGCCCTATGCGGCCTTGCTTGTTCTTGCCCAGTCTGGTCTGAGGGACATATCCTAGTTGGTACATGAGGTCCCACCCTTTTATCGTAGTAGGGTTGAGGTCATAGAGTTTGGCGAGATCTAGGCCGACCTCTCTTCATGTTAATTTTGGTTGATGCATTGGAGGAGGGCTAACCTCTGCGACAGTCGCCTCGTTGAGGACTTGCGTCCTCTTGATGTGGCCGATGTTCAATACAGAGTAATGGGCCGTCAGGATACTTATTGTGTAATCAGTGTCTATATCCTAGATTGGTGCATCGGCATATATGCGGACAATGGAATCTTCATATGGGAACTTGACACATTGATGGTATGTTGATACCACGGCCTTCATGGATTCTAACCATTCCAACCTAGGATAAGATTATAAGTGTTAGAGGAGTCGGATACGTGGAAGATGACGTCCTTTGTTACGGGTCTGAGGTTAACCTGAAGCTTGATAGTCCCTTTAATGAAACGACGCGAGCCTTCTTAGGCTATGAGGGATAGGGCTGTTAGCCTAATGTCTTGTTCTGTGTACTTGAGTGTCTTTAATGTAGTGATAGGGCAGATATTGAGTCATGCTCCAGTGTCGACTAGTGCATGGGATACAGAGAATCCCCTAATTATAACTGTTAAGTATATGGGAGCCAAACATCCTTAGGCATGTCTACATCTGTGAAGGTAAGCGTTGCAGGTTGTGCCATGATTGAGGCAATTTGATGTAGTTCGTCCAGGGTAGTATCTTCTTCTACTTGTGTGTCTTCTACTGTCCTGATTAGTAGTCGATGGTGATCAGGTGACTTCTTGATGAGTTCTAAGATTGATTTCTGGGCTGGGATCTTTTGGAGATGTTGTAGGAGATCATACTCATGCCCTGCTTCAAGTGTATCCTCTTTACCTAGCCGGTGAGCCTTGTGTATGAGTGGTTGGTAAGGCTGAGGTGTGGGAATTGGTGGAGGAATGTTGTGAGGCAGGGGAGATACGTTAATCTCTTTTTCTCTTGCGTTCCTTTTCGGTGGTTGTGCTTTCATAGGCTCCTTACCCTAGGAAATGGTGATGGGGGATAGTTAGTTCCTGATTTAAGGATTGGACAGGTTGGTTGTTGATTGGGCTAGGCAGTGTTTGGCACTGATGTGATAGTGTTAGGTGCGAAAGGGGTGAAATTTGGAGAAGGGATATGTATTTGTGCCAGGACGCTCCACGGTGGGAGGTACTGTGTGTAATCTTCTTCCTCCAGGAAGGCGACCGATTCTTCTTTTGAGCATTTTATCTCTACTCCGGATGGGCGTTCTTCAGTTCTCTCCTCACGTTGTCGACTGACAGTGATCTTGGTAACACTATCTACCCATGCTACGATCTGCTCTGTGGTCTGAAGGACATGGTCCTCATCTTAGTTCAGAGTCAGATGAGGGAAACAATGATGGCATTGGCTCGAGATTCATTGGGGTTGGAGGTTCTAACGGGTGGCTATGAAGGAAGGGTCTTCGAGCCCTGAAGGACTTAACTCGTACCCTAGTGTAATTCAGATAGGGAGGCAGATTCAGAGGGGCGACCCTCATAATTAGTGTTGGGGGATGTGGGAGTGTGAAATTTCCTACAGGGTTAGTGGGGGTGCTAACGAGTTGGAGGCAGGTGATCAAGGCAGAAGGTTGGAAAGAGGGTTGATCGAATAGGTCTACCGTAGTGACATGGGTGGGTCCACCTTGGTTGTGGTTTGGCATGCGATTATTAATAATCCCCAGGTTCTACGGTGGTTGGTTGTCGTTGGGGTTAGAGTTCCTGAGCACTTCCCAGTCGATTTGGTTTCGATCGTTCATGTCATACATTACGTCTCGGAGGATCCAATAGTCTTTCAAATTATGTCTCGCATATCGATGGAATGCACAATACTTGCTATAATCTAGGTTCATCGGCCATGGCCGGGGTTGTTCCTACAAAAATCTAAGAAGGTTCTGGGTATTGAGGTAGACGAAAAATGTTTGGAATGGTATCAGGCAATGGAGGATAGTGTTTCCATTTCGGCTAGTATGGGCCTCTAGTTTGTTGGTTAAAGTTTTATGGCGGAGGTACATTATTGTAGTTCTGGGTGTTGGCAAGTCAATTCTGCGTTGTATTTGGGTTTTGGTAAGTGTTGGGATATTGGTTCTTATTTTGATATTGCCCTTAATTTTGATTTTGGCCTTAGTTGATTCGAATATCTCTGTTGATTTAAGCCCTGATTCTAATTTGTGTATCGTTGCTGGCCTTGGTGCTGTCTGAAGTTCCTTGGCTGAAAGTTTATGTTTCTTGAATTCTATCCCTGATTGGCAACAGTATTAACCTGCTCGATTCCCGATGCTTTCTTGTTATTTTTCAACTTCGATTCACCTGAAGAGCATACTTTTGAGGTAACTATGGATAGGGTAGGTCCCCGCCTTTAATGTGTCACGCCAAACGAGAGGCTCGGGAATGAAGTGCTACGAAATTGGTGCAATCACTTATAATGAGTGCACTTTTTAAGGGCTCTCTAGTGTTGTCGATGATAATGCCGACCGAGGCTTTCTCTTTAATTGAGGTACCAGTTCAAGCAGTAAGTTTCCTCCATCTTGTGACGAAATCAGCAAACTCTTTGTCAAGTTCTTGTTTTGCGGCCATAAGATCACTAAGGTTGACCGTTTCTTGGATTAGGTGTTTATATTGGTCGAGGAATTGACCGGCTATGCCGTTAAACGTATCTATCTTATGCCGCGGTAGTCCTGTAAACAATCTAGAGCTTTTCCTTCTAATGATCGCTCAAAATAGTGGATGAGAAGTCCTTGATTATGGCGTATGGGCCGACGGTCATTGCAGAAAAGGGCCAGATGGTGATTGGGATTCCCAACACTATTGTACTTCTTGAATTTTGGCGATTTAAATCCAACAGGTAAGTTAAATTCGAGTTCTCGACAAAACTTGTCGAATCTGAATGAGAGGCCAGGGCGTTCCCTTTTAGCCATATATTCATCAAGCATCTTAGGAAGATCCTCGACTCTTATAGTGGCGTCTCTTTGGGCAGCTCGCAAGTGAGCTCTGTCTTGTGAATTATCGTTGAAGAGGGTGCGAGCAGCTAGTCTTAGGGGTGACACGTGGGCTGATATCGTGCTTAACATAGGCGGCAACCTCTCGCTCTCTTTCTATCTCGTTCATCTGAGTCTTCTCGTCCCTTGACAATCTCATATGCGACAGCCTATCCTCAGAGCAATTCTTCACCTTCATCATCTCCTTTTTATATTCTTTGAATGTTGAGCTCTACGATCTGTCTGGCCATGAGGTTCTGTCCACTACTGCTTTCCCCTCTGCTATAGTTATTGTTACGGTTCAGGGTAGAAAAGGAATTCTCTTGGTCACCGGCCATGTTAATCTTCGATTGTTAGTTTAAATCGTGAGGGGATTCTTCCTCATATACGGGATTATGGTGGTATTCCCATAGTGGAGGATCTCCTAACCTCAATCTCCTTATCCCAGACATCTCGAGTCTTTGGTGGAGGTTCATGTACTCTTCGCTTCTTTTATATTATTTCTTTATTTTTTCTATTTTATTTTATATATTTTTTTCATATTTTCTATTTTATTTGTTTGTTTGCAACTAGTTAAAAGCACGTAAACTGCAATAAAATAAAACTAAATATCTAGGTAAGAGCGACTTTGACAATAAGATGTCACATCGTGATTGCCAGTCTGTTTGTATGCACTTTTTCTAGGTTCCTTTCGATCCCCGGCATTAGTTGCCCAATTCAGTCTCGAGTGGGCTCTGGCGATGGGTGGTGAAGTGATTAATTAGAAAATAATTAGTGCTAAAATTAAAGAGGTAAATTCGTGATGAAAATACTTGGTTCGTTGCGATCACTAGCTGCAGATATTTATCGACGCTGCAACATGTGTTAGGGTATTTTTTGTGCTTGCTACTGACTTTATTGGAGACTGTGATAAGAATGGTGTTAGTGAAAATGAATCAAAGGTGGATTAAAAACTACAAAGCAGCCTAAAAATAAATAGTCCTGTAAGATACAGGGCCTATTGTAGCAAGTTTTAATAAGTAAGAGTTTATCCCACAGGGAAAGTTGATCTAAAGCTCCAAGGGAGTTATCTTTAGTAGGCCCTCCAGATCTGGCTACAGATCTGGCAATCCTAAATGGAAGGAGATTTAAGGTTTCTATTATCAAAATCCTAAGGTAACCTAATGCCTAAACTATAAAAATGGTTGAGAAGAATGATGGAGTATGAGAAAATAAATATAAAAGGGTGAGAAGTAAGCTATTATGTATAGATCTGATGGGTCTTATAACTCAGACTTAGATCTGCTGCTATAGAAATCCTGTCCAATGGCTACATTATCACCAAAGAGGAGAAAGGATCCAACTCACCCCTGTGCCATGATCCAATCCCTTATGGCTTTAACCTGTCCACTTAAATGGTCACAAACTATCCAATAGGGGAACCACACTCCAGAGATGGGTCAGAATAAGTTTATCATTGTAGGCACTACTTCTTCCAGGCTACTAGCTCAAGAATCCATGGGAACCTCAACCTCTAAAGTTCTGTGTGTGGGGCTAGGCCTGCAATGTGCACTAGCCTGGACACACAGAACCAACAAGAGTTTGAGTACTAGCTTTTCATCTTAGTTGTTCACTGCTTTAGAAAGACAGCAGTGATCCAGTCACAAGCCTACAATAGCTACAGCCAGATCAGATCTGCCATCAGATGTTGGGTCTATAAAAATATAGGGGAGTCTGTCTCTGTATAATCTCTCACAAGGCTACAAGAACAAGTGCAGAGAAGAAGGATCTATCTTAAATCTGTGGATTGGCCTCACCCTAGGGCTATAATCTGTCCACTTAAATGGTCACAGACTATCCACAGAGGCTATCCTCCTCACAGAGGTCTAAGACAGAACAAGAACATTGTCGCCGCCACCATGTTCACAAGGCTACCAGCTCAAGCTCTCATGGGGATTCAGATTTAGTGGATCCTGTGGTGGGGCTAGGCCTGCAATGTGACTAACCTGGACACACTGGTCACTTGGATCTAAATAAAACCTTAAAAACAATCCTCCATTGCTTACAATACAACTTAACAATGGAGGATCTCAAGGCAGCAGCCTTATACAGAACAACTCACAAAACATCAATCCCATACATGCATAAAATCCTATTATAAAACTCCATTAATTCTATTCCAAATAGACATATAAAGACATAGCCAGCAGTCATCTCTGTGTGAAGGGTTAGGAAAACCCTAATTTATCAATGCTATCGTGGCCCATTTCTATTCCTTGGATGCCTTGGGGCATGTGCACAGAGATTGGAGCATTAGAGTGCGTGTCCTAGTTGCTAGAAGTTCTCAAATTGCCCCTGTAGAAGTGGGGAGAAGTTAAGATCCTGACCTTCGCTAGGTAGAGATGAGTTCCAGGTCTTGTCGCAGAATTGGATTGACTTGAAGCTCTTGCAGTCGCAGGATTGGTACGTTGGTCATCGCGGGGATGCTCTGGGCATCGCGGGATTGCTCTTTCCATTTGAATGGCGCGGGTATTGCACGCGCGGCTTGTTCCTTGATGAATCTCGCGGCGATCCTCGCAAAGAAATAATGTGCATGGGCTTCTGGATCACACGAGCAGTTCCCTGAAGGTCTGTATCCCTCGGCCACTGCGCGCAAGAATGCCTGGAGCTCTCTCTCCTTTGTGAATCGTGTGAAGATTAAGGGCTCTTCTTTCGAGCTGCGCGAGACTGCGCGAGTGCTTCGCGAGCTCTTATGACTGAGCCTCGCGAGAATCACGTGAAGTCTACTTTTCAATCTCTTCTGTCATCAATCTACGCGAGAACGGCGCGACCAGTTGGTGTGCTGCCTTCAGAAGCCTGTGACAACTGCGCGAAGCATTCTTTCTGGTTCAATTGAGCCCTACGACGTTTGCACACGAGGCTCTCTCCTTGACTTGTTTATGCTTTGCTGTGCCTAAGCTGCAGCCAGTTCTGTCTGGGTCTAACTTTCTTTCTCCTGAGGCACTTCTGGGGCAAAGAGGTAAGTTTCTTGACATGGTTAAGGCCTTATTTGCAGCAGCTGCTTATTACGTATAGGATAGACTTAAAACACATTTATTAAATGATTAAGGGTCTAACAGTGATTAAGTTAAGGGGTGAAAAGTGGTACTTTTCAGGTCTTAACAACATGTCACTTATCACGCTTGTGAGGAGGTGTGGGTTCCTTCTTTACTGAATCGTCGGCTTGCCAACGTCAGCAACACTGGGTCGCTCGGATGTCTAGAAAACCTATTCTCCTTTTGTTGCGTTGATTAATTAAATGGAGTTTCCTGATTCGACTGGGAGACTAATTAATTGTAAGATGCCTAATTCTATTTTAACTTTTGGTCTTCTTGCTTTTAATCCTAATCTAATTAACTTCTCCTAATCCTACTAGAAGTCTACTCGATATCCTAATCTACTTGAGTCTCCCAATCCTAGTCTAATTACTTTCAGTGTCTTAATATTTATTAGAAATCTAATTAATTAAGTCTCCTAATAGTAATAGGAGTCTAAATATGTTGATTGTATTAGCAGTCTAATTAATTAAGTCTCCTAATATTACTAGGAGTGCAAATATGTTAATTCTATGGAAACTAATCAGGAATATACTAATTTTATTGAAACTCTAATTGATTAAAAATATACTTCTATCAAAACTCTAATTAATCAAAATCTACTAATTTTACTGAAACTCTAATTAAAATAAATAAACTGATTTTTACTGAAAATCTAAACAAGGGGGTTTTCGCCCGCTATGCTAAGGAGGATCAGCCCCGTTCCCGAGTACCGTCCATAAGCTCCCTTGGGAAAATCGGGTGGCTAAGATTAAAGTAAACTGAATTTGAATTATAAGACAATATTTGTGGATTGAAAAATCAATAGTTTTTGGATTATAGATTAATAAATTGGCATTATAATCTAGAACTATAAGGAATCAGTAAATTAAGACTAGAATCTAAAATTTAAAGACTGAAATTGAGATCAAAATAAGAAAATCAGACCGTATGATTAAGGACTAGCTCTAGAAACTAAGAACTAGAACCAAAGATTAACGATAGGACTGAAAGTTGAGATTAGACTTTAAAATAGTGAATAGAATTAAGGACTAGTTCTAAAAACTAAGAATTAGAGCCAGAGATTAAAATATGGATTAAAAAAGGGTATTACGGCCTAAGACTGAAAATTAAAAAAACTAATAGTTGAAATCTAAGATCTAAGAGACTAAGAACTAAGAACTAAGAACTACAAAAATTTTTTACCTAAGGCGCAGAGAGGAATCTCGAAATCCTAAGCTTGAAGGCAGAGAACTCGAAACTCGAATCTTGAAGTCGTTGTGTACCTTTGAGTCGAGGTAAGGGGGTCTATTTATAGGTATTTCGCTAATTACATGCCCTGTGGGGTGTGTATAATCAGGCGGTCAACTTTGATTACGCGCCTCATTCGAGGTGCTTAATTGAGTTGTGCGCTATATCAGGCGCTTAACCACTTTCAGTCGGTGACCGACTCAGTGAGTGACTGGCTGACTGGCTCAGTCGGGGTGTCCCAATCCTACCTGATTAGACTAATTGCACGCCCAATTTGGAGTGCATAATTTGATTAAGCGCCACATGCACGGCGCTTAATCGTGAAGTTTGGGCGGTCTTAAGACTTAGAGACCAGGTCTGAAATAGACCAATTGTGCGTCGGTGATAGGACACTTAATCTGATTGTGCGCACCTGTTAGAGTGCACAATTGGGTCTCGAGGCGGTCTAAAAGAGGGAAAGTTTAGTCTGAGGGGGACTAATAGAGCGCTGGTGGTGTGGCGTTCAATCGAATTGCGCGCATGGTTCAATGTGCGTAATTCAGGATTATCCCAAGTCTGGGTTGGGTCCGAGGCGCGAGACTACTATTTCAGCCTGCATTTCGGCTACATACTATTGTTTCAATATATAGTTCCCGCCATTAGGGTTATGGGATCTGAACCACAAAGCTATTATTTCAACCTGTGTCCAGTCATATACTATTGTTTCAGTATATGGTCCCTACCTTTATGGGATCTGAGATACAAAGCTATTGTTTCACTTGTGTCAGATATATACTATTGTTTCACTATACGGTCTGTACCTTTATGGGATCTGAGTCATAGAGCTATTATTTCAGCCTGTGTTTAGCCATATACTATTGCTTCAGTATATGGTCCCTACCTTTATGGGATCTAAGCCACAAAGCTATTATTTCAGCCCTCGTTCAGCCATACACTATTGTTTCAGCATATGGTCCCCGCATTAGGGTTTCGAAATCCTCATAAAAGGTAAGTCCTTTCCAAAGAGTCATAGTCAAGGTCAAAGGTTAACTAAACAAACTTATATACTGTGAGAGGGCAAAATGGGAGTGTCTACAGTTGTGTGAGCACTGGGGACTGATTTGATTTCTGCACTGGCTGTTGCCTTGAGGCCATACATTATAAGTTTCATTTCGATCAATGCAATGCCATTTTTCTAGCTTATTTGAATCTGTAATTATTTTATGTTTTCTGCATGGATATCTATGGATTTGATACACCCATGGTTACTCGAGCTTGTATCCCTGCAACCATGGTGGTAACTACAATTATATTGCTCTATCTCAACCATCTGTGAGGAAGATAACCTCTGTGATAGTCTATGACCACTCAAGTGGATAGATTATAGCCCTAATGCTGGTCTAAATTACAGGTCTGAGATAGATTCTTCATCTCTGCACTTGAGCTTGTAAGCAAGTGAGAGATAGTGCAAATCTAAACTCCACATTGTATTACAATGCAATTATTAGATTGTAGATCTGATATTTAGTAGAGATTGCAGACTTGTGAGCTTGGTTTACGCCTTTTGTTGAAATGACTAGCTGAGTCTAAGTCTCTATTCAACCTCTGATTGTCTATGGTTTCCACTAGACTTTTAAGGGTTGTTTGCTCCTATGAATGCTTGAGCTTGTAGCCTTACAAACATAGTGTCTGTAATGATATTCAAGTTTTGATTTGATTCATTGGTTGGAGGAAATCTCTAGGATAGTTTGTGACCATTTAAGTGGACAGATTATAGCCTTAGGATCAATCCATTCCCTTAGATTAGGTTAGTTTTATGCGTTTAACCCATGTGAATTGATCATCTCCCTAGGATAGTCTGTGACCATTTAAGTAAACAGATTATAGCCTTAAGAGAGCAGTTGATTCCCAGGGGTTGATTTGGATCCCTCTACCTTGCAGATGAGCTTGTAGCCATCAAAAGGAATACCGTAGAATCAGCTGTAGATTTGAGTTACATAACTGATTTAATCTTAGCTGCATACTTCTCATCATTTTACCTGTATTTTACCACGCCATCAATACCTCCTTTAAAACCCTTTTTGTAGTGTAGGACTACATTTCATTTCTTATTTTACTTTTAGTTGTGATAACTCTGAACACTCCCTTTCTTTAGGATTGCCAGATCTGTAGTCAGATCTAGAGGCCTACTAAATAACCCCTTCTGGGCACTAGATCAATTTCCCTATGGGACAAACTCTTACTTTTAAAGCTTATTACAATAGGCCCTGAATCTTGCAGGACTGTGGTATTTTTAGAGTGCTATTTTCATCCCTTTCATTCCACCTTTTTATTCTGATTTTTACCATCTCATTTTAATAATAATAATAGCAAGCATCTGAAAAAAAACCAACAGGTTTTTAGCGTCGCTGGTGGGTAAGTTGATCTAATTAGTAGACCTGAGTGTATATTTGTTTACTATATTCATTTGTAGCAATACCTATTTTGAATCAAAAGTAATACTGATTTTGTATTGGCTTTTGCATAACTGGATAGCAGAAGAAAGGAAAAGCTTGCACTGTAGCTGGAGCTTAGCTACCTTTAGTTTGCATTTCTTCCTCTTAGATTTCAGTTCCATTTCTGTTTTATTGATTTTTAGTAGCTCAATAGTACTTGTTAGCAGTTCTTTTTGTTTACAAATTCTTTAAGTGTGATGTTTGTATTTTTTTTTATTTGTTGGTGTGTGTGTGCATGCTGGGTAGGAGGTCCCTTCACCCTGACTTAGAACCTCCAAATCCTGAGATAGAAAGGGCCCATAGATCTAGGAACACCACGAAAGCCCCTGCTGTGGATACTGAGCCAGTAGTAGAGATGGGTGAGCAACAGAGAACATTGAAGGAATTCAATGCAGCAGGGGTATATACCTCCCCTTTCTGCATGCTTTCCCTATTGTTCAAGGAAACTATGTGATTAAATCATCCATCATTCAAATGCTACTATCATTTCATGGGCTGAGTAAAAAAAATCCATATAAGTACATTGATGAGTTCTTAGTTTTGTGCACTACATTCAACATTGCTGGCTTGGGAGAGGAAGCCACCAAAATGAGTCTCTTTCCTTTTTCATTAAAGGACAGAGCCAAAACTTGGCTTTTCATGCTCTCAACAAATAGCATATAGTCATGGAATGACCTCCAAAGCCACTTTTTAGCTAAAATTTTCCCAATGTAAAAAACTAACCAGTTGAGGAAGATCATAATTTCCTTTGCTCAATTCCCAATTGAGAACTTTCATGACGGTTGGGAAAGGTTTAAAGAGCTGTTGAAACAATATCCCCACCACCAAATTCCTGAGTGGCAGCTGGTCCAGAGCTTCTACCAAGGAATTGATCCCAAGAGCAGGGATATGGTGGATGCCTCATGTGGGGGTACTTACCTCCACAAGACTGTTGATGAGGCATGGGAGCTATTTGATGTTATAAGTGAAAATTCCATACAGTAGGAGTCTCTGTCCCGAAATGACATTGACATTCCTGCTAAGATGGGGAAAGAGGTCAGCTCTAAAGGAAGGATATATGAAGTAAGTGTGCCCCGTGATTTGGAGAGGAAGGTGGACAGCCTGGGCCTCAAATTTGATAAATTGATTAGTGGGTTGCGGCCTATACTGGCTGCACATGTTGAAGAGCCATGTCTAATATGCCAGTTTCCCACGCATTCACTTAAAGATTGTCAATCAGCCAGCCAATATCCTGAACTGGTCATGGAACATGCCAATGTTGCTCAATCATATGGGCAGCATTGGCATGTTCCCAATTTGAGGTGGAGATAAGACACAATTCAGCAATCCCAGTAGCAGCAGTTGGCATTACCTTATAGAACACAGCCACAGTTTCAGCAGGGCTATGCACCAAGACAGGCCTTCTAGCAATCAGCCCCACAGCCTAACCAATTGGCACTGTCACAACATCAGCCTAGACCCCCTCCTTTGAAGAACAGGTTCTGTCATCACTGTAAAACTTCGGTTCTCTATCACAAACTATGAACTCTCACAGTCAAAGCATAAAAAAGATAGAGGACTAGCTGAGCCAAATTTTGAATGCATTGGCTAGAAGAGAGGAGACAGGCAGCTTAGTCAATCCCTAGCCAACTCTAAGGGTCAATTTATAATTGGTGAGGAGTCCTCAAATCATGAGGAGGTTAAGGCAGTCACTACCCTAAGGAGTGGTAGGGTGGTTGACAATTAGGTTGGCAAGGAGGCAAAGGAGAAAAATGAGAGTTAAAAAGAAACGAATGTAAGTATAGAAGAGGAGAAGAACTCATCTCCTGTTGCTCAGCAGCAAGTTGATAATGGGACTGTTGCCGAGCCCCAACCGGAAGAAATAAATGAAGAAAAAAGAAAAAAAACAAAAATTTGATCATGATATGGCTAGGCATGCAGCTGAGGTACCAGCAGTACCACAACTGTCATTTCCTCATGTATTGAAAGGCCCTTCCCCTTTTGATAAGGGGCAAGCTAAAATGAAGGAAATAATGGGGACCTTCAAGCAAGTTAAGATCAATTTACCTTTGCTTGATGCCATCAACCAGGTCCCAGCCTATGTAAAGTTTCTCAAAGACCTTTGTACCCAATATAGGAAGTTTAGGGTTCATTTATCCAAAAAGGTTTTTGCAATTGAGAATGCCCAGTTTGTATTGTCTATCTCCCCACCTGCCAAATTGCAGGATCCAAGGGTACCTACTATCCCTGCATCACTGGTGAACATATTATAGGTAGAGCCCTCCTTGACTTGGGAGCTAGTGTCAACCTGCTGCCATACTCTGTGTATGAACAACTAGGTTTGGGGGAATTGAAACCAACATCTATTATGTTGATAGGTCTGAGAGAAGGCCTATGGGAATGGTAGAAGATGTGCTGGCTGGAGTGGATAAATTCTTTTATCCTGCTAATTTTCTTCTTTTGGATATAGAACCTTCGAAAAGTGGCACCTCCATTCCTGTCATTTTAGCCAGGCCATTTTTAGCCACAGCCAATGCCTGTATATAATGCAGATCAGAGATAATGAAGTGACCTTTGGGAACATGAAAGTCAAATTAAATGTGTACAGTGCTGCCAAGTAACCTCAACTGGACAATAAGGACTTCTTTGCAATAGATGTACTAGATGAACTTGTGGAGAAAAATGTATCCAATCAACTAGATTGGAATATAATTGGTGAGGACTTTGAACATATTTGAACTGAGGTTAATGAGGAGGAGGCCCCAATTCACCTGGTTGAAGACAGCAACCCATCAATGTCTTCAAGGGGCCTAGTGCAGTATTCCACAAGTAAATCCAAATTGATGCCCTTGCCTTAGCCGTCAAAGGAACCTTTGCTGCCTTCTCTTTTTAGCCCTCCAGATTTGGAGCTGAAATAGCTCTCCAACACTCTCAAATATGCATTCTTAAGGCAAGATAAAAAATTGCCAGTGATTATTTCATCTTCCCTCATTTAGGAGTAGGAAGAGAAATTGATTGGTGTGCTCAAGATGCATAGAAAGGCAGTTGGATGGACTATAGCTGATCTGGGGGGAATTAACCCAGCTGTGTGTATGCACAAAATTCATTTGGAAGAGGGTTCCAAACCCTCTAAGGAGATGCAGAGGAAGTTAAATCCTCATATGCAGGAGGTGGTGATGAAGGAAGTGATAAAACTACATGATGCTAGAGTAATATACTCAATTTCTGACTCTGAGTGGGTGTCACCTACACAGGTGGTGCCCAAGAAGTCTGGCATCACTGTAGTGGCTAATGAGTCTGGAGAATTAATGCCAACCAGGGAGACCACTGGTTGGAGGGTCTGTATTGACTACAGAAAACTGAACTCCAAGACTAGGAAGGACCATTTTCCACTGCCCTTCATTGACCAGATTCTGAATAAGTTAACAGGCAAAGCTTACTATTTTTTTCTTAATGGATACTTTGGTTGCAACCAGATTCATGTGTATCCATAAGATAAGGAGAAAACAACTTTCACTTGTCCCTTTGGCACCTTTGCTTACCAAAAGATGCCTTTTGGACTGTGTAATGCTCCTGCTACTTTTCAGAGGTGTATGTTTGCAATTTTTTCTGACATGTTAGAGAAGTACTTGGAGATTTTTATGGATGATTTTTCTGTCTATGGTGATGATTTTGATCAGTGTTTACATCATCTGTCTCTTGTGCTTCAGAGATGTGAGGAAACCAATCTAGTGTTGAGCTAGGAAAAGAGCAATTTCATGGTTATCCATGAAATTATTCTTGGTCATGTGGTTTCTAACAAAGGAATTGAGGTAGATATGGCAAAAATTAACCTGATCTCACATTTTCCTCCTCCAAAAACTGTTAAACAAGTGAGATCTTTCTTTTGGCATGCTGGTTTCTACAGAAGGTTCATCGAGGATTTTTCAAAAATTTCTAAACCTCTATGCCACCTGCTGTGTCAGGATGTGCCTTTTGTATTCAGTCTTGACTGCATGACTGCCTTTGAGGTTTTGAAAAATTGCTTGACTTTTTCCCCTATCATCCATGCCCCAGATTACTCCCTTCCCTTTGAGCTTATGTGTGATGCTTCAGATTTTACAATTGGTGCAGTCTTAGGGCAGAGGAAAGATAAATTACCCAGTGTAATTTATTATGCCAGCAAGATATTGATTGATGCTCAGTTGAAATATACCACCACTAAGAAAGAGTTGTTGGCCGTTGTCTTTGCTTTGGAGAAATTTAGGCCTTATGTCTTAGAGTCTAAAATCATTGTGTTCACTAACCACTCTGCCCTGAAATACCTGTGGTCTAAAACGAAAGCCAAGCCTAGGTTGATCAGATGGATCCCCCTGTTACAGGAGTTTGATCTGGAGATCAAGGATAAAAATGGTGTGGAAAATATGGTTGCAGACCACTTGTCTAGAATTTTAATTGCTGACTGTGCACACATACCTGTGAATGATTCTTTCCCAGATGAGAAACTTTTTGCCATCACTCTGAGTGCTCCCTGGTTTGCAAGCATTGTGAACTATCTGGCTGTAAGCAGAATCCCCCCACATTGGTCCAAGATGGACAAAGACATATTTTTCTCTCAAGTCAAATATTTTATGTGGGAGGATCCTTACCTTTACAAGTGTTGTGCGGACCAAATTGTGAGGAGGTGTGTTTCTGAAAATGAATTCCATAATATTCTTTCAATGTGCCATGAGCAGGCCTGTGGAGGTCATTTTGGGGGAAGAAAAACTACTGTCAAGGTGCTCCAAAGTGGATTTTATTGGCCATCCTTGTTTAAGGATGCAATGGAGCACTACAAGGCCTGTAAAAGATGTCAACTGATGTAGGGCATATCAAAAAGAGATTCAATGCCATTGCACCCCATCCTTGTTGTAGAACTATTTGATGTATGGGGAATAGACTTCATGGGTCCATTTCCTCCTTCCTATGGGTTTAATTTCATTCTTGTGACCGTGGATTATGTGTCCAAATGGGTTGAGGCCATTGCCGCAAGAACCAATCACCACGCAGTTGTCCTTAGATTTTTGAAGGACAATATCTTCTCTAGATTTGGCACCCCCAGAGCCATCATTAGTAATGGGGGGAGTCATTTCTGTAACAAGTACTTTGAAAGACAGCTCAAGAAGTACTCTTTTACACATAGAGTGGATACTCCATACCACCCACAGACCAGTGGGCAGGTGGAGATCTCTAACAGAGAAATCAATCACATTTTGGAGAAAACTATGAGGATTGATACGAGGGACTAGTCCCTGAAGCTGTAGGACTGCCTATAAGACCCCTATTGAAAAGTCTCCTTTTAGACTGGTCTACGGCAAGACTTATCATCTACCAGTAGAGTTAGAACATAGAGCCTACTGGGCTATCAAAACTCTGAATTTTGATCTAACTGCTACTGGTTCACACAAGAAATTACAGCTGGCTGAACTAGAGGAGTTGAGACTGGAGGCCTATGCAAATTCAAGAATTTACTAGGAGAAAGCCAAAGATTTCTTTGACAAAAGCCTACTGAGAAAGGACTTTGAAACTGGTGCCAAGGTATGGCTATTCAACTTTAAACTAAAATTCTTCCCAGGTAAGTTAAGATCCAGATGGGATGACCCTTTTGTTGTAACTCATGCATCCCCATTTGGGGCTGTGGAGATCATGGACCTCACTTTTGAGAAGATCATGAAAGTAAATGGTCAAAGGCTTAAACTATGTGTAGAAAAATCTGTGGTGCTAGCTGAGACCATCTACCTTCAAGAACCTCCACTGATAAGTGATCCACATCCTTGTAACTTGTGTACCATAGCTGTTTTGTATTGTGTGTTTTTTTTTTAAATTCTGTCATTTGCTATTTTTGGTTTGTTTTTTATGTGCTATTTTAGTTTGTGTGATTGTGTCAGTGTCCAGAAAATCTAAATCTAGGTTGAGTCTTCACCTAGGGATTGAGCCATCTACATGTGTGATTTGAGTATAAGGTGGATTGTGCAATGTAGAGTTTAAACTGAGTGACTGCTATGATCTGTGTTGTGAAGCTTTATGTGCATGAATTAGGCAATGGGCAAGAGTGTCACAGTTGTTAAATGGTTGAAATATGATAGAAATATGGTGCTGGTGCACCATGGTAGTTTAAATGCACATGCTAGTGGGCTGGCATAGTGAGGCAGTCAATTTAGCCTTATCGCGAAGCTCAAGCACCCCCGCGAGCAGTTATCAAGGCAAATTTGGCCTTCTCGCATGGCTAACTGAGCCCCACGAGCTGCAGTTCAGGTAGACATGAGGTGTTCTCAAGGCTCTGATGTGCAAATTTTATCTTCGCGAGAGCCTCGCGAGCATAGTGCTTGAAGGATGAACAGTAATGAGCCTCATGAGGCCCCTTGTTCTCATCAAATATGCCTCTCATGAAGCTCATTTTCAACTGTGCGACAAGTGTTTTCCAGGGTTATTTATGCTCGCGACACTCAATTCCTTCAATCCCATCCTCGTGAGAGCCCCGTGAAGCACGGGTTTCATGATTTAAACCTCACGAGTGCTTAGTCTTCTTCACTTCATCTCTTTGCCCTAACTTCCAATGCAAACCACAAACCTGTCACTTCCACTCTTTCACCTTCACTACCCATTTTTCCCCTGCTCTTACACCCTACTTTTGTCACTTTGCTCCACATTATCTCCAGAGCTTTTTGCACCTGAAAAAGAGCAGATCGGTTCACTTTGCAGCTATTAAATTGAAACCCTAGCTTTCAGAGGGTAAGTGCTCTATTTCCTCATATGTTATTTTCAACTAGTATTTCCTTCAGTTTATTGTGTGATTTTGTGGGAGGAATTTGTGAGGAGACACCTGAGTGGAGTTGTAGGACCTAGGGTTTGTATTCCCAAACCTAGAACTTGATTATTTGTGAAATGGCTGACAAACCTCCTTTTGTACCGGACCTTGAGGACCTGTTGAATCCCCCACCTATAGCAATCCCCACAGCAATAAGAAAATTAGTGAGGATTGGTGAGGCATCCACTATGGAGGGCATTGATGCCCCTGTCCCCCAATCTGAGAATCCTAAAAAGAAAAATGCACCCAAAAAGAGGGCTAGAGCTGTTACTAATAAGCCTCAAAAGGCTAAGAATTAGAACATAAGGTGAAAGAGGATGAGAATGAACACCCACTATTTCTAATCCTGATTGATGACTTTGAGATGTTGGTGGATCCATCTATGATAGCCAAAGTCCTAGGGATACCAGCTGCATACAACCCTGAGTGTACTTTGGGTGCTCCATAGACTGCCTCAATCACTGAAATTGCTAAGAGAATAACACAAGGGAAGAAGACCTCAGGAGACTCCCTTAGGAGATGAGATTTGGAGCCAAGCTTGTTATTCATGGATGGAGTTTTGAGAAAAAATATTTTCTGCTATAGGCACCAAGAGGAGAGAAGGGTACCCATAGCTGATGCCCTTTATTCCTTCTCCCTGGGGCATTACATTAATGCAACCTAGCTGATATTTGAGGGAATGCAAGATATTCATGAGAAGGTGAAGAAAAAACAAAGGCCCCATGCACTTCCCTACAGCAGGCTGATCAGAGGCCTGTTGAAACATGGTGGATATCAGTTTAAGATGGGGAATAAATAGAGACATTGCCCCAAGTGGGATTTGGCAAGAAGCTGTGGGGGATTAGTATGACACTCATGAAGAAAAAGAAGGAGACTGAGGCAGTCCCCCACCATTCAAGAAGTTGCAGCTGCTGCTACACCTATTACACCTGCTCCATTGTCTTCCCTTGCTGCTGCTATTACTGCTCCTGCTGATGCCCCTCCTGCTGCCAGCTCATTCATCACCACCAGCCCTATGCCAGTTCCTCCTCAACCCATCATTCCACCCCTTACATTTAACACAACCCCCATCCCCAGCCCCACCATTTCTACCTCAGCTCCTACCACATTACGCATCCCTATTCCTATGCCAGCCACCACTCATGCCACATTCCCTTTCACTTTACCCACTCCATCCATTACTAGGAAATACACCAAAAAGAAACCCACTACACAACCCACAACAGCCACTGAACCTCTCCAACCCATTACCCTACCATACCCTATTCCTTTAACCCAACCTATACCAACCTTTGAACCCATTGACATTGACCAACCCAGTAGCTCTACACCCATTGAACCTGACACCTTAGACCCCTTTGACCATTCCATTCACTTTTCTCCTTCCCATAACCTAGACCCATACACCACTAAGGGATACTCAACCATGATAGACTCCATCATTGGAGACATTAGGTATGAGTTCACACCCCTCCCCGACTCTCCACAGCTTACCCATTTCACACCCCACCCACCTTCACCTCTACCCACACCTAGACTGAGCCCAGTGAGGAGGAGCTGGTACCCACTCTTCCACATCCATCTTCTGTCCCATCACCGTCATCCATTGTCCTGGCTTCTTCAAGTACCTTGCCCCCATTTTCCACCCTCAAAAAATCCATGGAAGACAACCCCTATATCAGGAGGGATGTCATCAAACGAATGACTGAGATCAACACTGCAATCAAGAAGCCATTCCTAGCTCAGATTGCACAGTTATAGCTAGATCACAGAGTGGAGAAGAGGAACTGGGAACAATTATTGCTGAAAACCCTGACACTATATAAAGAGCAGATGAAGAAATCATAAATGTTGGGAAGACTGGTAGAGACATTCTAAAAATCCTTCTTAGTAGTGCACCCAACCTCATCAGCTAGGGTGTCTATCAATGAGCCTACCATGCAAAAGGGCAACACCAAGCCACAAAATCCAACTGCCAAGAGGACAAAGGTTGGTGCTGCAAAAGCTAAGAATGTGAAGAAGGAATCTTTTAAAGACAAGTATCAAAAAATAGCAGAACAATATGGATGGGAACCAATTACTCTATCAAGCTCATATTCAGATTAGGTTTTAGTGTATTAGTTGTACTTAGGTTTCAGTTCCTGTTTTTATACATGTATAAATTTCATTTGTAGTGTCTTGTATACTGTTTTTATTAATGCACATTTCTCTTTTGTCTCCTTTTCTATGTTGTAGTTTTACTTGTCTTCTTTTTTGCATGTTATTTTGCTGTTTTGTGTGTGTTCTTTTATGATTGTACCCTGCTGGCCCATGTGGGGTTACTCTTTGAAACAGTGAGGACACTATTCCTCATATGTTTGGGGGTGTGGCAGGGTAAGCTAATGGGATAGTTAACTTAAGTGCGGCAATATTAAGTGAGTAAGAAATAAATAGAGTGAAGTTCACCTAAGAAATTTTGAAAATGAGGAAACTTAAACAGATACAAAACTGTTAGCACTAAAATCATTTAAAAAATGCAATACTGCCATGAGATGAACATCAAGAATTTTTATTTTTTTTTCAGTACTTAGTGAACCAGTAAGGAGGGAGAAAGGTGAGGGCATGCGCAAGAATTCAATTGAAGACCATACCTAGTGAGATTTGAGTCTACAAAAAAAAATTTCTTCTTAAAGAGTGTATTTGGCAAATCTTTTCTGCTCTAAGGACTAGCTAATTCAACCCCTTTTCACTAAAAGTTAGGCACCTCCAAGTTAAAACTTTTGGCAGCATGCGTAACACTAAGGAGATGATCAAGGCCTTCATTTGGACAGTTTGAGACTAAAAGTACAAACCTATTGAAACTACCCATTTGCATATACTTTTTGAGCCTTCAATTCAATTTTTCTTTAAGATACACCAGAGTACCTGCGCCTCAACCTGTAGACATGATTCAACCTTACCCTCACTCTGAGAATTCAGAAGGTAAAGGAAGAGATGAAAGTGGGCAAGCTTAGTGCAACATTTGGTGAATGGAAAAGAGAAGCAATATATGAATAGAAGTGTAGCAGTGGTTTAGTTGTGCCAATTCATGAAAATAAAAATAAAAAGGAAAGAGAAGTCAAGAGGATACCTTCATTTGAAAATTGGAAAGAAGAAGAGAAGCTGACCACTTTGAATCTGAAAAATGTTAACAAAGATGAAGTATGCTAAATTCAAGAAGGTGAAGTCATGAATCACCTCCTACACCTACTGATTTCTTAGTCTTTGAACCCCATTTTCCCTTTCATTCTTTAGAAACCTCATCCCTAAGCCACATTGCAACCCATGTAAAAGCCTTATTGATCTAAAGTGAAGTGAGTTGTCATGTAGAGATGAGGAGCTGTCCGATCTATGGTGAGAAGAAGTAGATGATGCCAGCAATTGAGAACAAATGCCTATGCTCATGCTTGTAGACCCATTTGGAGTCTGTAATTTTTCTTAAGCTAGTGCGAAATGAAACACCCTTTAAATTCATTTGTGAGAGGAAACCTTGGTGAGCATTGGGTCTGAGATTGAACTTATTGGGCATTGTTTGAACCTAATTTTTGAATCATTGGAAAGCTTAGTACTAGTTTGCATACATTGTATTTCTTTATGTTAGTTGATTGATTTGATGAATATAAATGCATGATTTAGGTGTTAACTGTGGCATTCAATGTCTTGAAACTCCTCAAATTTGAAAGATCAAAAGTGGATTGATACTCTATTTGTTGAAAACTTATTTGATCATGTTTACACTTGTTTTAACTGTTGTTCATTTCGAAGTTTATGGGTATCTTCACTGAAAACCCTCAGGAGACTTCACTCCTCCACTAGGGATCACCTAGGGGTTTAAAAGGCTTGATGCATAAGCTAAATGCATCCGTGCTCCCTACGAAAGTAGCATTTAAATTTTTAGAGTAGTTGTTTAAATTTTGCTTTACTCGAGGACTAGCAAAGATTAGGTTTGGGGGTGTGTTAATCACTGAAAAATACAAATTTTTACCTCTTAAACTAGCATTGACTACACCTTGAAGCCATCTAATAAACCTCTTTTGAGTGTGTTTATAGTTAAGAATAACTTTGCAGCTTAGCACAATAGTCCACTCATTTGGAGGCCAAAGAAGAGAGTTTTTTAGCCAAGCCTTGAAGCAGATGCAAGAAAAGAGGATACACCATGGTAGTATATACCTTGGTGATCATTTTGGTAGCCCAAGCATGCACTAGAAGTCAAGCAGATGAAAGACGAGTGGACCCATGCAGAGGAGACTGTTGCAACAATCTGTGCACAATAGTAGCTATCCATTGAGGCATCCTTGCGCGACTGAAAGCAAACTCGCACTGTCCTCATGCAATCCAATTGGCCTGAACAGCCCTCTCGCACAGCTCTCGCTTAGCTCGATCGCCCAGTAGTTAAAGAACTCGCGTAGTGCACTTAGAGCTCGCAAACAACTCATGCATCTCTAAAGGAGATAGATGCCCAGAAGATTTTCTTGCGAAGACCTCGCTCACCTTTAAGACAGAGCCAGCCACGTGAGATGTGCAGCCCATCCTTGCGATCAACTCCACGTAGCTCAAAGTTCATCCTCACAACAGCCTAGCGAGATGCAATGTAGCCCAGCGAGAGCCTCGCGACTTATGCCATCTGGAGAACCATCTGCGCGAGCTCTACTACTTAGTGTAAAAGGGACCTCGCGAAGCTCATTCAATTGTAATATCAACCACACGACAGCTTTGCAAGAGGCCAAATTATAACACTCATCCGTATGAAGCTCGAGATCCTCACTTCTCTGTCCATTCACAGGGACACTTTGGGGATTTCCCCACTTCTGGGGCTAACATCCCGAGGTTCTCATCGATTTCACACATCTCAAGGCATCTAAGTGTCACGATGGAGCCATGCCTTCAAGTAGAAATTAGGGTTTTCTCTTTTGTGTTCCTATTGGCCAAGGCAATGAGAGACATAGTATTTAAGTTATAATGTTTTAGCAGAAACCTATCTCATCTTTTAACCTAAATTGGCGGTGAGCTCGAGAGTGCTTTGGTCATTAGGGTTAGGGTTAGATCATCCCTTTTTTTTTTCTTCTTCCTTGGCTTAGCATTTGCTGGCCAAGATCTTGTAGTTAGTTTTATTTCAGTTTGTAATGGGTGTTGTGTGAGCACTGGGGGCTGATTTGATTTCTGCACTGGCTGTTGCCTTGGTGGCATACATTGTAAGTTTCATTTTGATCAATGCAATGCCATTTTTCTAGCTTATTTGAATCTGTATTTATTTTATATTTTGTTCATGGATATCTATGGATTTGATACACCCATGGTTGCTCGAGCTTGTATCCCTCCAACCATGGTGGTAACTGTAATTATATTGTTCTATCTCAGCCATCTGTGAAGAAGATAACCTCTGTGATAGTCTGTGGCCATTCAAGTGGATAAATTATAGCCCTAAGGCTGGTCTAAATCACAAATCTGAGATAGATTCTTCCTCTCTGTACTTGATCTTGTAGCCAAGTGAGAGATAATGCAAATCCAAACTCCCCTTTGTATTGCAATGCCATTATTAGATTGTAGATATGATATTTTGTAGAGATTACAGACTTGTGAGCTTGGTCATTGCAGGACTTTTATAGCAATGACCATCTGAGTCTAAGTCCCCATTTAACCTCTGATTGTCGGTGGTTTCCACTAGACTTTTAAGGGTTGTTTGCTCATATGAATGCTTGAGCTTGTAGCCTTACAAACATTGTGCCTGCAATGGTATTCATATTCTGATTTGATTCATTGGTTGAAGGAAATCTCTAGGATAGTTTATGACCATTTAAGTGGACAAATTATAGCCTTAGGATCAATCCATTCCCTTAGATTAGGTTCGTTATCTGAGTTTAACCCATGTGAATTGACCATCTCCCTACGATAGTCTGTGACCATTTAAGTGGACAGATTATAGCCTTAAGAGAGCAGTTGATTCACAAGGGTTGATTTGGATCCCTCTACCTTGCAGATGAGCTTGGAGCCATCTAAAGGAATACTGCAGGATCAACTCTAGATCTGAGTTACATAACTGATTTAATCTTAGCTGCATACTTCTCATCATTTTACCTTTATTTTTCTACACCATCAATACCTCCTTTAAAACCCTTTCTATAGTGTAGGCTTGCATTTCATTTCTTATTTTAGTTTTAGTTGTGGAAAACCCTAAACACTCCCTTTTTTAGGATTGCCAGATTTGTAGTCAGATCTGGAGGCCTACTAAATAGCCCCTTCTTGTTCTAGATCAATTTTTCTGTGGGACAAACTCTTACTTTTAAAACTTGCTACAGCAGGCTCTGGATCTTGAAGGAATGTGGTATTTTTAGAGTGTTGTTTTCATCCCTTTCATTCCACCTTTTTATTCTAATTTTTACCATCTCATTTTAATAATAATAATAACAAGCATCTGAAAAAAAACCAATAATGTTCCACAAGAACGCGTCGAAGAGGGGCATTTGTAGACACCCCATTTTCACCCTCTCGGTGTATACAAACCAATTCGGTCAACCTCTGACCTTGCCCATGACTTTCGGAAAGGGACTCACTCTCTCCCAAAGCCCTAAAACCCTAGAAAACACATAATCCAGGAGTCATATACTAAAACAATATTATGTGGTTGAATCCTAAGCTGAAACATCAGCTCACGGACTCGGACCCGACTCGGCAAGGAAAGATCCAGAATTAGGCGCCCGCTCTAAGGTGTGCGATTCGATTGCGCACAACAATTGTAGCGTGTAATTTGTCCTACTTTGATCAAGCTCCCTCCTTCCTGTGGCCGCCTCAGGACCCGATTATGCGCCTGCTCTAGGGCACGCAATTCAATTGTGCACAACACTTGTGGCATGTTATTGGTCCCACTTGGACCAGGCCTCCTCTTCCCGTATACCGCCTGAAGACCCAATTACGTGCCTATAATAGGGCACACAATCGATTGCATGCTTCATCAGTAGCACACAATTGGTCCCCGATTGGACCAGGATTTAAAACCCTATGACCGCCCGAATTCCTCGATCGCAAGCTGGACTCCCCTCGCATAATTGGATTATGCAAGAATCGTGTGGCACATAATTAGTTCCAAGTGAATTAGAACTAGGACTCCCCAACCGAGCCAGTTAGTCGGTCATTCCTTGAGTCAGCGACCAACTCAAAAAGGATTATGTGCCCTGGGTAGAGCGCGTAATTAAATTAAATGCCAGAGTACTGGCACGCAATTGATGAATTGCGCACTTGTGCCGCATGCGTAATTAACCCGGTATCTATAATAGACCCCCCTTCCATGCCCAAACTCACCCAATTCTCCAATTTTTTCTCCTCTCTCAAGCTTAGCCCTCTTAGAAAATTTGAGGTTCTCTTTGGGGTTCTCAAAGAAAGGGGGTGGAACTACAGTCTAGGCTTCTAGAACTGTAGACCTTTCTCTAGGAGCCTTAAGTAGTCAGGCTAGCAATACTGGCTAGCTAGCCCTGACTCTTGAAGGAGTATTCAAGGAATAAGCACCCTTAACCTTAGAACCTTTAGGAAACCCCTACTAAGATTCATAGCCTAGAACCAATTAGGTCCCCATCCTCTTCAATTTTCAAGCCTTAGCCACCAGATTTGCCATTGGGAGCTTACGGAGGGTACCTGGGAACGGGGCCGATCCTCTTTAGCATAGTGGGACACCACCCCCCTTATAGATAGGTCCCCTTTTGATTAGGAAACCAAACTAGCTAGATCATAGGCAACCCACAGTTGCTGGAGTTGGCCGGTCGATGATTCAGCAAAGGAGTAAAATCCACACCTCGTCGAGCATGATCAGTGATTTATTGCAGCGTTGGTAAACATCTGCAGTTGGCAATCACATCAACTCAGGTAATCTCTAATTAGAATTCCCTTTTTTTTCCTTTCAGTATTTAATATTTTGTAGTTTATTATTCTATCGCTTTTTGCCAGAGTCCACGCGGATCAAATTGGGCTACTTATTCCGGGGATTGAAAGGAACCCAAAAAAAATGCGTACTAACAGCCCCTACCCCACACTATTCCAAAACACACCAATCTCAAAGCTTGTTGTCCCTATTAAAAATTTCAAAGTTCGCTCTGAGATTTCGAAAAAAGTAATTAGGCTGCACTCTAGGTTTCTGATTCCTAGAACTGCAGACTTTTCTATTGAAATCTCGGGGTAGTCGAGCAAGTGGTATTGACCCACTTGCCTCGATTCTCGAAGGAGACAAAGGGAATAAAAGCTAGCCCTAGATCCAACCCCTGCCAAAATTCTCAGCCTAGCGCCAATTAGGCCCCTATCGTTTCTCAATATTTACAAAACTGTCATTGAAGGGACCTAGAAAAAGTGCGTACCAATAGACTGGCGATCACAATGGGACACCGAGTGTAACGCCCTAAAATTTTTGAACACTTGACTTCGTGTATGTGCCTGGTAAGGTACACAATACACACCTGGAAAATTTTAGAATGTTTTGTTCTAAAAATATAAATATCTTAGGTAACAGGGTTCATATAAATAATTGTGTGATTAATGGCATAAGCCACGTGATGGCACAGTGGTCAGGAACTTGGTTTGTAAACGAGAGGTCCAAGGATCAAAACCTGTTGAGTGCACTTTAGACATTATTTTTGGGCCTTTTGATGGGAGCCTGTACACTTGTTTTCATATGTGGGCTTCACACCAAATCAGCTCCAGCAAGTATAAAAGACAACCAATGTAACTTGCGAAAGTTTTGTTGAATGGAAGAATTGAGAGAAAGAGGTCAAGAGAGAAAGGGAGAACCTTCACTCAAATTCTATTCTCATTTGAACCTTTTGAGAAACCTAGCCACTGATCCATCTCAAGATCCTCTCTTCGCTTAAGAGGACCTTTGCTCAGTTTGGTACTGTGAGATAACTTCGATCTTTGACACCGTTCCGATCAAAGAGTGGAGGAAATCGAAGCATCGGACAAACGAGAACTTAGACGCCGATTCCTCGCCGATCATAAACTCCGCATGCATGACCTAAGAAGGTAAGCATCAGAGCGTAACTGTGCAAATTTTGAATCTCAAAATTAGATTTGATGTGTTCGTGTGCTTGGAATCACATGTAAGGGCTTTTTGATGAATTCAAATTCTAGGCGTCGGTCTCTTGATATCGGTGATCAGAGACTCTACATACATCGTTAAAGGAGGTAAAATTTATCGTTTAATTGTATGGAATACATTCAGACTTAGTTTAGGATGCGTGGGAATGAATTCTGAATGATTTTTGAGAAATTTGAGTGGTAGGAAAAAGGGAAGAGAAGTGCGAATTCACACAGTCTTGCTCGAGCAAGATTGGTAGTCGTTAAAGAGAGACCCCTTCAAATTTGAATAAAAAAGGGTTGCTGGAAAACTCACTCGAGCGAGATTGGGAGTCGCTAGAGCAAGACCCCTTCAGAAATAGGCCAAATCGACCTGGTAAACTTGCTCAAGCAATTTTTGTAGGCTAAAACATTCGAGTGATACTTGCTTGAGCGGGATTTGTGTGTGCCACACGGAATTTAACATATCTCTCGAGCGATTTTGGAAGTCGCTTGAGTGAGTTGTGTAGTTTTCACTTTTCAATTCTTCTTTCGAAGAAACTTAAGGAACTTAGATCTGCTTTAATCCGTCGATATTTGACACCTAGTTATGAATGAAATGTGTATTGTAGAGGGAGAGCTTGCAGTCGCCAATAAAGACCACCCCATCGTCTTCACACGACATCGAAATCGAGGAAGGGATAACTCAATGCACATTTACATTTGATTTTGATTCATAGATTTATATGAGATATTCGAATTGGATTTTGATCATTGTAAATTGAATCTAAACTCTGAACTCTGAACTTTAAATTTTAAGTTTGAATATGAACAACTTTATATATGAATCTGTGAACTCTGAATATGAACTCTGCATATGAATTTTGCATGTGAACTCTGAATCATGACTCTAAATATGAACTCTGAATGTGAACTCCAAACTCTGAATCTGTGTTTAGCTATATATTATGAACAAATAACACCAACTATGTGTTAAACTCTACATGATGATTTAAGGTTCATCTGAACGAATCCCCCAATTCTGGACCGGTACGGCGGTTAATCTGTACAACTCTGGACCAGTATGGTGGGTAATTTGTACACTCTGGACTGATACGACAGGTTAATCGGTACAACTTTGGACTGGTACTGCAGGTTAATCTATACAATTCTAGATCGACACGGTGACTTATACCGTGTACTTTAAAAACTATTCATTGAACGACAATTGTCAGGGGGGATTCCCATTGGAGATCTTACTCAACAGCGCTATATTCCCACTGGAGTTTCGTAAGATAAAATTTTAAGTCCTTCATTAAGTAAGAAACTGCATGTAAATGAGAACACGAATAAGTGAATTCGGATTTATGTGAAATCTCAACTTGAAACTTGAACTCAAAATTTGAATTATGAAATTAGAACTCTGAATCTGACTATGAATTTGAACTCTGATTTTGGACTCAAGGTCTTGAGAATGTTGTTTATTATGAAAATGCCATTGAAATTTTGTCTCTATTTTCAATGTGAAATGCTTTTGAATTTCAGTCATGGAATCTATGTATTGATTGATGAATTGTGAATTGGCATTGAACTTCTCTCTACTGAGCTTAGACTGTTAGCTCATCCTGACACCTTGTGTCACAGGTGCAGATCTTGATCAGGACCCTGGACTAGAGGAGGATCTTGATTACGTACTAGAGGCAGAGGAAGATCATCCGTCTGAGGACTTCTTTCCATAGGCATTTGTTTTCTCTGGACTAGGTATATGGGGATTTTTAGGTGTATTTGGACCTAATACTTTTGGACAAGGTGTATCTTAAACCATTGGTTACTGACGGTTGGCCGTCACCGATGTTCATTTTGGTTTATGTTCTTAATATATTGGAATCTCAGTTTACTGCCATTGATATATATTTCGATTTTCACATATTGTGATCGATATCTGTTTTGAATTCTGCATCGGATGACCTGATTTTCCTAGATTTTCATGTGGGGAAAATCGGGTTGTCACAGGTGGTATCAGAGAGATGGCTTTAGGTTTCATGTGACACCATAAGAGCGGGTCAACTATGACACCATGTGCCACAGTTGGTACCAAAGTGATGGCATTAGATTCCATTGGAACATGGGCTGGATTTTCATGATCACTTTTGACTAAAACATCTGTTCGATCGTGACAGATCATTATGGCCTCACGCGAAAGACCAAGAGCCGTCCTCTTCAACCGTGGGCTCTCATAAGTCCATCGCGAGGATGCACTAGTAAGAAAAATAGAGTCTCCACCCAGAGCTTTTGGTGTCCCGGGATACCCAAATTGATATTATAAGTACTGAAGTGCATCCTCTGATTCACCGGTCTACGCAAAAGGCTCTTGGGGTAGGGGCTTCAGTTATCAATCGGGAAGGTGTTAGGCACCCGATTGACCCACTTGTAAGCGGTCTCTATTATGGCCAAAGTAAAAGAAAAAAAAAAAAATTTGAATGACACTCCCCCTTGCTCGAAGGCACTCCGATCCTATTTGAGACCCTCGCAATCACCAAAATTTCTACAGTGTAACGACGTAAATTCTTGGATAGAGGGAAAGCAAAGAAGGTAGAGGAATAGAGGGGAGAGTCAGAGCTCTCGGGCCCTTTTAGCACCGCTGTGGACCTTCACGTTGATACGCTTTTGATGAGCTTCTAATAGCAAATGGGTTGAGGGATGGGTTTGAACCTCCAAGGCTAGGGAGCTAGAGGGTAGGAGAGGCAGGCTAAGGGATAGTTCTAGCAAAATCTCAAGGATTGGTGATGGAAGATGGGATCTAAAAGATGAACTAAGGTGCTAAAATTTGAAGGGATAAATGCTCAAAAGGGAGGAGAGGAATCGCTAAAGCTCTTTCTCTCTTTAGAAAAATTTTCAAGCCTCAAACAAAGGGGGGTTGGCTCTCTATTTATAGAGAAAGAGAGGTTTAGAGGGATACTTAAAGGCTAAGTGGGTTAGCAATTAGGTAAACTCTAATCTAAGGTTTCCTAGGGTTTTTGGAGCTTAGATAGGTGGGACGTAGGTTTCAATGGTAGATGATAAGGTGGGGTATTAAATGGCAAAAGGGTTAAAAAGAGAGCTAGTGGGGGTGCAACAGTCTTAACAAAACCCACCCCAAACTTTGGGGTAGTCAAAGGGTCAAACCCCAAATTCAAAATTTGGACATTTTCCCAAAAAGCATTGTTCCTAAGCTTAGTGTGTATATTATACATGCTAGACTTGGGAACAATGTTCCCTGAGAAAATAGGGAAGTTCAGAGCTTGTGCTTGAAGCCTGAAGCAAAAATAGGCCTAGCATGTATATTATACATGCTAGGCCTAATTTTGCTAGAATTTGCCTTAGAGTGTCAATTATTCACGCTAGTGTAAATTCCCCCATTTTTTTCATTTTTCAAAATGCTATAACCTTTGATCTACAACTTAGATCGAGGCGATTCTTGGCACATTGGAAAGCTGGGAGCATCCTATTTCTAAAGGTATATGACTTAGTTCTAGTAGATGTGTTTGTAAACTTTGGCACTCCTCCTTCCATCCACTTCTCTGGTTGCTTCGAAACTGGTCCAGGAAAGGTTCTAAGGTTAGAGTTGATTCCTAAGAGTCAGAGAAAGGTTTTAAAGATTTTGGGATGATTCCTTAGGGTTTGGGAAATGCTTTCAGAAGCTTGGGGGGTACACCTTTCTCAAAGTGCGGGTCGATCGGGCCTTAGACCAAATTTGGGTGTTTACAAATGTCCCTCTTTGGTATCTGATCACTAAAGATCGAATGCGAAAGGAAAGAGACATCTGAAGAGGCCCAAGGCAAATGCTAAAGAGTCTACTATATTCAAAACGAACCTCAAACATCATAAAGTAAAAAACATGGAGAGTGAAACCCAATACTTGGGAAAACATCCGTCACTCGATATCGAGAGTAGTGGAAGCCCCATACGATTGGGAAAACTTCGGCTCCTCAAGACTATTGGTCCCCAAGGGCTTAGCGACATTATTGGGCATAGCCAAGATGATGAAATGATTGATGATGTAAGATATTTAAGATTCATTTTGAACAAAATAGCCCCACGAGTGGGGGGGTGATTGACCTATACTTCAATATTAGCGTAAAGAAATAACGCAAAAATCCAACAGTTTGTGTTAAATCTCATGAGAAATTGATTGCCCCATTTGATCGGCCACGGGTGTGCCTACGCAAGGTAGGGCTTGAGATTTTTGGGAGAACCCATTGTTGTATGGTTTTTGCTGCTTCTTTTTATTATTAAAAAGATATGATGAAAATAATGTGAGGGAAATGAAGAATGGTAAAAACAAAACAAAATGGATTGAAGTGAGCACAAAACCAAACGTAGTCCTGCAAGTATTCAGGGTTTGTTGTAGTAAGTTTCAATAAGTAAGAGTTTATCCCATAGAGAGTGATGATCTGAAAACATATAGTAAACTCCAGATCTGGCTACAGATATGGCTACTCTAAACCTACACTAGAAAGTAAGGTAAAGAGAGGGTGTTTAGGTGTCACAAAACTAAACTAAAACTAAAAATAGAAATAAAACTAGATCTAAAGAAAGGAGGTAAAGAAGGATGACGATGTGTGTGGTAAAATAAAGTAAAAAGAATGAGAAATAGACAACTATGGGATAACCTTCACTACAACTCAGATCAAGAACTAGATCTGCAGTATTCCTATATTTTGCTACAAGCACAAGTGCAAGGTAGAAGAATCCGACTCAACCCCTGTAATTTAGACTGCTCTTAAGGTTATAATCTATCCAATTAAATGGTCATAGACTATCCTAGGGAGGTGATCCAATCACAGATGTTAGAGTTAGAACATAAAAACTATTGCAAACACTATACTTGCAAGGCTACAAGCACATGGAACCATAGGATCAAATAATATGTGAAGATCTAGTGGAAACCACTAGAAATTACAGATTGTTTGGGGCTTTAGATTCAGCTGGTCAGTGCTACAAAAAGTCCTGCAATGACCAAGCTCTCAAGTCTACAATCTCTACAAGATCTCAGGTCTATTCACTAAAAATAGCTTTGCAAACAGAGGAGATGGATTTGCAGCAATCCCTCATTTGACTACAAGCACAAAGGCAAGGAAAAAGAATCCAGCCTCAGCCCTATGATCTAGACTCATCCTAAGGCTATGATATGTCCACTTCAATGGTCACAGATCATCCCAGAGATGTGATCCATCACGGGATCAAAATCGCAATAATAAAACCATTGCTGCAACCATGTGTGTATGGCTACAAGAACATAACCCATGGGAGCATTAAATCTATACAGATCTACTGATATACAAAAGTAAAATACAAATTTAATGAAGCATTAAACATAACATTTTATTGAATAAAGAGGACTTACAATGATCTGCCCTCAAGGCAATAGTCTGTGCAAGAAATCCCAAAACT
The DNA here is from genome assembly GCA_021018995.1 of Chloranthus sessilifolius. NCBI lineage: Eukaryota > Viridiplantae > Streptophyta > Magnoliopsida > Chloranthales > Chloranthaceae > Chloranthus > Chloranthus sessilifolius. The sequence goes on along the minus strand of CM037589.1, from coordinate 119,518,487 downwards.
CTGCTCACAATGCTCTTACAAAACTAAATTACAGATCTACATCATACCTAGCAGCTACATAAAATTTAAATCAGCATTGTTGCTGAGCTAAGGAAGAAGAAAGGGAAAACAAAAAGGGAAACTAAACCCTAAAAGGCTAAAACCCAAATGAGGATCTCAAGCTAATCTTGGATAATTTTATAAGACAGCAGAAATGCTATTTACACAATCCATACAATATTTGTGTGCAATAGCCAATCAGAAATGAAGTGCTTTTGAAACTGATGGCGTGGCCTATTTTCAGCCCTTGGATGCCCTGAGATGTGTGGGACATTGGGATGTGTGCCCTCGATGCATTGGAATCCCCAAAATATCCCTAAAGTGTGCAATAGATGGCTGGAACCCGTGCCTCGATAGGTTGGAGCGTCAAAACTTAAATCTCGAGAGGCTCAGGCAACTGTTCGATAGATTGAATGGGCTTCAGGTATGCACTCGACAGGTTCAAACAGGAGCTTGACAGGTTCATTCAACCATTCGATAGGATGCTCGATAGGTTCATTTTCAGCATCATAACCTTTTGACAGGTTCATTTAACCTCTCGACAGGTTCTCGACAGGTTCATTTAACCTCTCGACAGGTTCATTTTGCAGCATTTTTCAACACTTCAACTGCTGGACAGAATGCCTCAACAACATTTTTCAGCACTATAGCTTGATTTCAACACATACCAGCTCGTGGGGTTCAACCAACCGCTCGAGAGGTTGGATTTTATCATTTTAAACCACTTGAACGGTTGGTTTTCAACATGAATCACTCGTGGGGTTCACTAAATCATGCGTTGAAACCACTTGAGTGGTTGAACTGCTCGAATTCTTCAAGTTTGCAGTTGTGCTGCTCATGGGTTTCCATCATCAGCTCAAGTAGATGAACTTCAGCATATTAAAGTACTTGAGTGCAGTAATGTTGTAGCTGTAAAGTCTTGAGGATCAATTTGCAACTCGAATGGCTGGTTTGGCCTGTGACTGCAAACTCATGTGATTGCAGCAGCTGTGCTGCCCGTGGGATAAAATTCAGCAACATCTCATGTTCAGTTTTGCAACTCGACAACATGTACACACCGGCCAGCAGCACGAGTAGGTGGTTCCTTCAAATGTTGAGCTAGAAAGGCTGGCTACTTCAGGTGAGTGCTCGATAAGTTGCTGATTTAGAGTGTGAGTTGTTTTAATAGCTTGCTTCTCCATGCAGCAGATGTTCTATTGCTTGCAGCAGCTGTATTTGAGGTAAAACACATGTGCTTAGTGCTGTAGCTGTAATATACCACTTGAATTGCTCTACAGCTATTCACATAAAATGCCTTGAGATACTGATTTGTTGTTGTCTTCCATTCAAGGTGCCGCCTTGCTGCAAACACAAAATGTTGTATTACTGCATATCACCTCATTGACCTTTGGGCTTCACCACTTTCTCTCAGCAAGTCTTCAAAGGCCCCCAAAGCATGCTAAAAAGCCCCAATGGTGTGAACCACCATGGTTTCTTTTCAATAAATCCATCAGCTCCACAGCTAAACACAAAATTCCTTCTTCTTGGCACTAAAATGCTAGATTGCTGCACTAAGCTATACTTTATTGCTAGCTATAAAAACACACTTAAAACTTCATTATTATTCAGATCAAAGGTCCATAAAAGGTCAGGTTAAGGGATAGAAAGTGCTATATTTCTGTGCTCAACACACCCCCAAACCTAATCTGCTAGTCCTCGAGCAAAGGAAAAATTAAAAACAATTATTCAAAACAGAAAATGCCACTTTCGTAGGGAGCACAGATGCATTTAGCATATGCATCAAGCCTTTTAAACCCCTAGGTGATCCCTAGTGTAGAAGTGAAGTCTCCTGAGGGTTTTCAGTGAAGATACTTACAAACTTCACCATTAAAAGAGTTAAGTGTAGCCAATGACAAAACATATTTCAATAAACAAAGCATCATTCCACACCCATTCTTTAAAAATTAAAGGAGATTACAGTAGTATTGCAAATCATTTAAAACTAAAATCAGTAGGTGTTTGCATCACCACCAATCAATTCACATCAGGAATACCATGTGCACAAAATAACACTAAGTTCACTATTCATTCAAAAATCAGGTGTAGATACAATCCCAATGAAATTAAATTTCAGACCCAATCCATACCAAACCTATCTCTCACAATGAAAATTCAAGGGTGTTCACATTCTCATTAGCTCAAGATCAGTCACAGACCTGAAATAGGCCTACAAGCATGAGCATAGGCATTGCATCTAATTCCTGGCATCCTCAAGTACTTTCACCACAGATTAGACCTCTCCTCATCTCCACATGACAGCTCATTTCACTTTGGATCCACAAGGTCTTTTTAATGGATTGTAGTTTGGCTTATGGGTGAGGTTTTAAAAAGAATAAAGGGGTAGAATGTATTTAAAATTGAGAAACCAGCAAGGTAAGGAGGTGATTCATGACTTCACCTTCTTCATTTCAGCATTGCTTCATCTTTAATATTTTCATATTCAAAGTGACCAGCTTCTTCTCTTCTTTTTAATTTTTAAATGAAATACTTCACTTAACTTCTCTTTTCTTTTCCATATCAGAATTTTACACTTTTTTTTATATATATGGTTGTCACCAGAGCCATACAACTAATACACTGCTATTCTATCGATTTTTTTCTTTTTCCTTCTACTTCCACCAAATATTGAACCCCAGCCCACCTATCTTCAACTTCTTCTCCTTTACCTTCTGAATTCTCAGAATGAGGGTAAGGCTGAAACAGGTTAAGAGGTTTAGGTGCACGTATTCTGGTGTTTATTAAAGAACAAATTGGATTTTACAGGCTCAAAGAGTGTATGCAAAGTGCAATTGAATAGGTAGGATTTTCAGGCTCAAACTGTCCAAATGAAGGCCTTATATCATTTCCTTAGTGTCATGAGTATTGTCAATCAGTTTCAACTTGGGGTTGCCTAATTTCTAGTGAAAAGGTATTGAGTCAGTCGGTCTTTAGAGGAGAAAAATTGCCAAAAACACTCTTCAAAAGAAATTTGATAGGCCCAAATCTCACTGTATATGGTCTTCAAATTAACCCATGGGATGTATTTTCACCTTTTTCGCTCCTCTCTAGCTCACCAAGTACTAATTAAAAAAAATTCTTGATGTTAGGTTAATGGTAGTGCTAATTTTTCAAAGATTTTCAGTTTTAAATAGTTTATAATTTTTTTTAATTTTCTCTCTCTAACATGATTAGGCGAGAATTGACTTTATTCACCTCAATTTACCTCACACTAATGCACTAAAATTAGCTATTCTACTGGCCTACTAACCTGCCATATCCCCAAACCTAAGATAAACAGTGTCCTCACTGTTTCAAAATGAATGTATAGGGGCAGCAGGTTTAGTAAAAGAAAAACAACGAAAAGACAACAAAAAATGAAAGAGAAAACAAACTAAAAGAATGCAGAAAAGTAGACTAAAATAGAGAAAAAAATATTATGTTACACAATGACAACTAAGAAAATGGAACTATACAACTTCCTAAAACAGCAGCTATCTAAAATAGGAACGATACAAAAACAAATAGCAAATTGATTAAAAACAGTAGGCATATGAAAAACAGTAACTAAACTACATTCCTAAAACAAAAAATCTTAAAACAGAACTTCCTACAATGATCTGACTATGCATCAACATGAATGACACACATTGCAAAGCAAGATTCTTCAAAAAAAAAAAAAAATCAGATCACACAAGCATACTAGTTACACAATACTAAAGCAAGAAGAATTACAGTACATATGGTACACAGTTGAGATCCAATAGCAATGGAAGGTCCTAAAAGTGAATGAAGTCAGAGGCTCTATAGAATTTTCAAAATAGAAATGAGCCTCTGCTCAGTAACATTTATGATTCTTCCAAAAAATTAGTTTCATGATCGTAGCAGTCCTAGATGGGGGTTCATGAATGACATTAAAGTGGTTACCCATCTGGACCTCAACCTAGCAGGAAAGAACTGTAATTCATAAGTTAGAAAATCATACCTTTGCAGATGCAGAGGGATCAAGCCTCAGTTCTCTAGCCCAAAAATTATAGTTGCTTGAGAGATATAGGAAGCTGCTCTAGCTCCACCTTAGGTGGTTAAAGAATAGATGTATGAGGGAGGGGCAGCATGGCAGGTGTCCAAAGGGACTACTGTACTAGCCCTACTGAGAAGCCCAAGATGATTAAAAGTTTTATTTTTATTTCAGCATATAAGTGGGGGCCTCCTCAGTCCATACTTCACAATTGTAGCACAAACCTCAGCCCATTCCAGTAGTGTGGGTGAGGTGACTTCCACCATCTCCTCAATGGCAGCAACTGACAAACAGATAACATTTCCTCCATCTAACCTTCCCCTTGGAAAAAGGAGAATGCACATGAAAAGCACGAGGAAATGGCAAATGAGGTCCTGCTGGTCCTCATCTGCTGACATATCATTCTAAATTTTTTTTTTAGTCTTATATATATATATATATATATATATATATTATAAAGAAGAAAAACTAAACTCAGATTTCTATACTTCGATCAAAACTCCCCGACAGCAGCACCAAAACTTGTTGGTTAATTCCATGTGTGCTTATTAAAATGAGAAAACACAATGGAAAAAATAAAGAAGAAAATCTACACACACAGATCTAAACACAGCCTGCAAGATACAAGTTTGATCTCCGACAATGGCACCAAAAACTTGATGTATGGTTTTTGCTGCTTCTTTTAATTATTAATGAAAATAATGTGAGGGAAATGAAGAATGGTTGCTATTCACTGAAAAGTACCACTTTTCACCTCTTAACCTAGCCTTTGATGGACCTTGAAGCTCACTAATAATCATGTGTTAAGTGTGTTTTGTAGTTAGGAATAATCTGTATAGCTTAATACAAAATCCCTGCTTTTTGGTCCAAAGAGGAGAGACAATACATGCAAAGATGACAGTTGAGCCAAAGCTTAATCGAACACCTTAGTAGCGCTCACCATGGTGATTCACTTGCTGGTCATCATTGATCAATGTCTAGCAGATGGATGTGGTTAGCTGAGAATGGAGAAAACTACAATAGCAGTAAGTGCAATGCATCAGAGTATCAAAAGACAGATCTTGTAGAGTTGAGGAGCTTCTTCGCGAAGATAAGGATGTAATGGAAGATTCCCTCGCGTAGATGGGGCACGTAGTCAAGATGATAGTTGTAAAGACATCGTGAAGATCTCGCGGTGTAAGATTCTTGAAATTTTCCATCGCAAAGTTCTCGCAGAGATCAAGCCTTAAAGTAGCCGCACGCAGAACATAGCGAGTCCATATGTATATTGAATAAAATATTACCACACAGAGTTCTTGCATAGCCAAAGAAGAGAGAGATGCCCAAAATGCTCCTCGCGTAGATCTCGTGCACTTTGAAGCCTTACCAGTTACTAGGCGAGCACAGAAACATACCTGCATGTGTACTCAGCAAGAGAGAGAGCTTCTGAAGCTCTACTGTACGAGAAATCCAGGCACTCCTAAGTATCTCCATGACAACATTGCAGGGCAAAGGACTGCACGATTAATAGAAGATTTACTACGCGAGTGAGTACTTCCCACCAGCCAAAGGCTACTTCGCGAAGGCTTTGCAACTGCGCGAATGAATTAATGCATATGCCAGCCCCGCGAAGCATGACCTCCCCACTTCTCAGTTTAAACACATGGACCTTTTGGGAATTTCCCAAGGCCAGGGCACACTCCCTAAGGCACGGATCTTGAGGCACACATCTCAAGGCACTCAAGGGTCATAATAGTGCTACATCTGCTGAAAAAATTAGGGTTAATCTCTTCAGAGCCAAGCCATATGAAAAGAGTATATAAGCTACATTTAGAGTTTAGTTTTAATCTTCAACCCTTCCTTCATCCTCTGTCGGCTGAGAGTTCCAGCAGGCTAGGGTTAGGGTTAGAGTTTGATCATCTCTTTTTCTCATTTTTCTTCTTTCTTAGCCCATCATTTGCTAGCTAATTCTCTGGTAAGTAGTTAGGCTTAGTTTTATTTCAGTTTTGTAATAGGTTTTGTATATATTGAGATTTTTGATGAGCAGTTATATACAGGCTGCAGCCTGGAGGCAGTTCATTGTAAGGTTTGCTTTGATTAATTGATTGTTATTTTAATGACTAATTAAATCTAAAGATCTTATGGTTCCCTTAGATGTCTATAAGATCCATGTATTTGGGATGAGCCCATTCACTTTCCAGTAGATCTATTGTTTACCATCTGATTTCCTTTGGTTTGATAGCCCCATGGAAAGCGATGCTAGATTTGTAGTGAGATCTGAGGAGCTCGGAGCCCTGTGCACCATGGTGGTTGCAGCAGTTTACATATTTTTTCTTATACCTCTGTGGTATGGACAGACTAATGGGATACCCTGTGACCATTTGAGTTGATAGAGTATAGCCCTAAGGTGGTGTCCAGCCACATTTTTGAAAAGGATTCTTCTCCCCTGCACATGAGTTTTTAGAGCCTTATGAGGAGGTTTTATACAGAAACTGGCTCCCCTCTATTTTACCTAACCAATATCAGATGTTAGATCTAATTTCTCTGTAGTAGTTGCAGCTTGAGGTTGAGTCATTGTAGGCCTTTTGTAGTAGAGACCAACAAAATCTAGTGCCTTATTCAACTTGTTACATGGTTCTTTTTGTGGGCACAGTGAGCCGTTGGCCTTGGCAAAGCACTTAGGATTTTATGGGTTGGAATACCTATGAAAATCAGCCAGATTTGTGTGTAGATTTAAAGAGCTTGTAGCATTGGCATTACATAGTGTTGTAATAGTATTCATGGTCTGATCTGGTCTTGTGGTTGGGGAATGTTCAGTCCACTCCTCTGGATTAGATTAGCAATTTCTGACTTGATCAACGGGATTTGACAGACTCTATAGGATAGGTTGCAACCATTTGAGTGGACACCCTATAGCCTTAAGAGCACCCCAAATGTCATGGGTTAAGTTGGATGCTTCCACCTTGTTGAGGCTTTTGATAGCATCTCAGCAAGGAGTACTGCAGAGACAGACTAAATCTGAGTTATATTACCACTTTAACTCTAAACTTAACCTACTTACTTCTCACCATTTTTTATATTTTATTTTGGCACACACCATCACCATCTTATTCTTAACCCTTTCTTTAGGATAGGGCTATATATTATTTCTCTTTTGTTAGGGTTAATTTAGTGTAGTCATGACACCCAACTCCCTTTCTTTAGGATTGTCAGATCTGAAGGCCTATTATTATAGCCCATTTTAAGTTCTAGATCAATTTCTCTCTGGGACAAACTCTTACTTATCAAAACTTGTTATAATAGGCCCTGTATCTGGCAGGTCTAGGATTACTTTAGTTGTGCTGAATCAATTCTTTTATTTTACTTTATTTTTAATTTATTTTTACCACACAGTAATCAACACCTGAAGGGAAATCACACAATAAGTTTTTGGCGTCGCTGTCGGAGATATTGATCTTTTTAGTAGACCTGAGTTGTACTATAATTTACATTTCCAAATTCTTTATAGCTGTGCCTAACCTAGAATAAAAGTACTACTGATTCTTTGTGGAATTTTGTAGAAATGGGTAGCAAAAGAAGGGAAAAGCTAGAGCTACAATTGGAGTGAAGCTTGCTCTGTTTGCACTTCCTTTCCCCTAAGTCTTAGTCCATTTATATTTAATTCCCTGTTATTTATTTAGTGTAAGTCTTTGAGTTGTTAATTTTTGTTTGAAATATTCTTTGTGTGTGCTTGTGAGCATTTTTTGTACTTACTGTTGGTGTGAGTATATGCATGGTAGAAGATCCTTAAACCCTGAGCTAGAACCTCCAAATCAAGAGGTTGAAAGGATCCTTCAACCTAGACACACTACACAGGGCCCTGCTATTGAGACTGAATCAGCTATCATGGCTAAGAGGCAGAGAACATTAAAGGAGTATAATGCACCTAGGGAGTAACCTCTCCCTTATGCATTCAATTCCCCTCTGTTGAAGGGAATTATGAGATTAAATCCTCCACCATCAATATGCTACCTTCGTTTCATGGGCTTAGTAAAAAAGACCCCTACAAGAACAAAGACCAATTTTTAGCACTTTGCACTACCTTCAATAGTGCTGGCTTGGGACCTGAGGCCACTAAACTGAGGCTTTTTTCTTTCTCACTAAAGGACAAAGCCAACACATGGCTATCAAAGCTCTCAGCCAACAACATACAGTCATGGAGTGACCTCAAACCAAATTCCTGACCAAATTCTTTCTCATGAACAAAATCAGGCAGATGAGGACAAATATTTTGTCATTCACTCAGTCCTCAACTGAGGATTTTTATGAACCTTGGAAAAGATTCCAGGAGATGTTAAAATAATGCCCCCACCACCAAATTCTAATTTGGCAGCTTGTCCAAGTATTTTATCAAGGAATTAATTCCAAGAGCAGGAATATGGTGGATGCTTCCTATTGTGGTAGCTACCTCCACAAGACAGCTGAGGAAGCTTGGGAGCTGTTTGACATAATAAGGGAGAATTCCATGCAGCAGGAGTCTCTGTCACGCAATGACAGCCAGACCCCAGCTAAGATGGTGAAAGAGGCCACCTTAGAGGTGGAATATATGAAGTGAAGGTGCAAGGTGATCTGGAGAGGAAGGTGGACAACCTGAGCTTGAAATTTGATAAACTAATAAATGTGATGCAGCCCCGGATGGTTGCATAGGTGGAGGAGGCATGTCTGATATGCCAATCTCCCACACATTCTATTCATGATTGTCCATCTGTCAATCAATTTTCAAATTTTGTTATGGAGCATGCCAATGCTGCTCAAACTTTTGAGCAGCAACCTGCTGGGTATTCTTGGAGGAACCACCCAAATTTGAGGTAGAGACAAGATTCATATCCTCAACCCTAGTAGCAGAAAATGGTAGCTCCTTACAGACCCCAACACCAGTTTAATCAAGGTTACCCACCAAGGTAAAAGTTTTTGTTGCTTGCCCCACAGTCCAACCAGTTGGCCCTGCCCCCACAACAGCCCAAATCCTTTTCATTTGAAGAGCAGATGTTGACTTCAATGCAAAACTTGGGGAACTTGGTGTAGACAGTCAATTCTTATGGACAGAGCATCAAGAAGATTGAGGACCAGCTGGGCCAGATTTGTAATGCTTTGAATAGGAGGGAGGCAGTAAAATTGCCTAGTCAGCCCCTAACAAATCCGAAAGGTCAGTTTATGATTGGTGATGCATCTTCTATTTAGGAGGAAGCTAGTGCCCAGTGATCCAAATATTGGCAATAAGTATACCATATGTATGAAAATTCTGTTTTGATTTGTGTTTTTTAGAAATCTGTTAGTTTTATTTTTAGTGTGATGTTTGAGTGCTTATGTTGTTTTGTCTGTGTTGGCATTTTGTGATTGAATACATGTGCATATTTGGCATCTGAATTTGTTGTATGTGTTTGTTGATGAATGATTGAGGTACCCTTATCATAATTTGCATGAAGTTGAGCTGAAAAATTATTTTTAGGATTCAGCAATGTTGATGATCTTATGATTGAAAATGGGCATATATATTATTCATTGTTGAAATGAAGTACCTATCTGAGGTTTGGTGCTCATGCACAGTGCTTGGGTGCATAACAGCATGGAGGCACTAACCAATGTGTTGCACTGAGCTAACAGAGTAAAGGGTGTGAAGAAATGTGGTCGTGCAAATCTAGAGGACTTAAATTTGTTGTGCAAGCCATCTCTTAGCTTGCTCGCGCGCTAAAACACCTAAGCAATGGCTATAAAAGTACCTCACGGAGTTACTTTCTGCTCCGCAAGCCCAAGCTGAGTGTAAGAGTGTACCACATGTGGTGTTCTGCGTGAGGTAATAAGTCTGAAAGGTAATAGCTCTCATGCACCAAAGCCACTGATCCAGCTCCGTGAATTTCAATATGAGGCAATTTTTCTTCTATGCGACAGAACGTCTCGCGGAATTGAATGCCAATTGTGTAAAAATTCGACTCCGCGCGAACCTATTACCAACTCTGCGAACCACAGGATTTGTTCTATAAACTCAGTGAAATCCCTCATTTTCTTCATTTCCTCTGTTTACCCTAGTTTTCCAGCACAAAAAATAACATCCCCTTTCTCTTCTTTCTTCTCTACTTTGTAATCTACACCACCTTCGGAATTTTCCTCTCACCATTTTCTTCCCCAGCTACTCTTGGTCACTTCGAGCATGATTTGGGAGGATTTAAGCCACGGTGTACATTTTTAGGTGGAACCCTAGCTCTTAAATGGTATGATCTCTATTCCTCTCTTTGTGCAGTGATTGATTTATCTATTAGAGAAAAGAAGGGTATAAGTTTAAATCTTTTGTGCTTACTCAGTGTGATCTGCATTTTCTAAGATTGGTGAGCCCTAATTTTGACGATCTGAGCACCTATGGCCACAGGTTCAAAATTCATAGATACATTAGCTATAATACTGAACTCGTTTGCCAGTGGCCACTAGAAAATTTGTAAGGATTACTGAGGCCTCCAAATTGGAGACCTCTGAGGTGCCCTCACCTGTTGTTGAGCCAACCATCCCTAAAGAGAAGAAACCAGCCCCAAAGAAGAGGGCCAGAGAGCACCCACCTTCTAAGAGCCCTGAAAAATCAAAGAAGAAACAAAAAAAGGGAAAAGTTGTGGTCCCTAAGGTTAAGTAGGAAACGATTACTGATTACCTCAGGGTCCCTTCTAACTTTGTGCAAGCAATCCAGCTGGAGGCTGAAACCATTTTTGACAAAGTCTATTTTCAGGAACTACTAGTGACCTCTGCCTCTATTGAATATCTGACCAAGGCATCCCTGCTACCATTGTTGAGGCCCTCAATGCAGTTGGTTTTCCCAAGATTAGTAAGCTTATTTTATCAGAATATGAGGTTGAAAATTAGTGACGATGGTAACCCAGCACTGCTGGTATTAATTGACAATTTTGAGATGCTTTTCAACCAGACAGACATTACAAAAATATTGGGGTTACCAGCCAGGTATAGCCCTGAGTGTGGCTTGGGTCCTCCTTTCACTGCCACCATTACTGAGATAGCCGGGGAGTTAAATGGAGGGATCACTGCCTCAGGTGACTCAATTAAGAAGAGGGACCTGCACCCCAACCTCAAGCTCATGGATGCAGTGTTGAGGAAAAATGTGTATTTCTCTGGGAATGAGCAGGAGAGGAGGTACCCTATAGCTGATGCCCTCTTCTTATTTTATAGAAACCACTAATTGGATGCAGCCAAGTTAGTTTTTAAGGAGATTAGAGATTTATGTGAGAAGGCGAAAATAATGAAGAGACCTCATGCCCTTTCCTACTACAGATTGATTACTGCATTACTAAAGTGAGGGAAACACCCCTTTAAAAGGGAGGAGGGGACTGTGGCCCTGAACTCTAAAAAGAGTGGAAAGAAATAGTGGGGAATCAGTGGCACCATGATGAAGAAGAAGAAAAAGAAGAGGGAGAAGTTACTGAGAGAAGCAGCCCTCACCATTCTTGAAGCATGCTGTAGTTGCTACTCCTTATGCTACTGCATCCTCCACCTCACTTGTGCCAGCCAGTACAACCATCACCTCCCCAGCCATTACCTCTACCTCCATGCTAGCTCTAACCCCCTTAACACCACCTTTACCTACACTCATTGTCACACCACCTCCACCTTCAACACAGACATCACAGCCCATCACAAGCCCACTACCCCTACCTGACCCTATATCACCAACCACCATAGCCATTGACACCCTACCAATTTCTACACCCTTACCTATTTTTCCAGCCCACCCTAGCCCACCTATCAAGACCCCATACCAAAAGAAAAAGAAACCTACCAAAACCCCTACTGCACCCCATCCCACCTATATCTCCCAAACAATTCCAATCCCTGAAACCACAGTCATTCCAGACCCCATACCCACACCCTATGAACCTAAAACTCATACCTTTGAAACCCCACTTTATTCCCCACCTTTTATACCTATCACTGGTGAGCCTGTAGACCAATCCATTCCCTTATCCCATGACCGTGAATCATTTTCAGGAGAGGAATTTTCCACTCTGATGTCCACTATCCTAGGAGACATCAACCTAGAGTATACCCCTCTCCCAAACTCACCTCACCCATCACACTTCAGCCCTCCACAGCAGATACCATCACAGGCCACTACCTTTACTCATAGACCCACTTCCTCCTTTCAACAAATTCCCCCTATCCAAACCACACCCACTACCATACCTGACATCTTACCCCAAATCCTGCACCTCCTACTCTCCCTACATTCCCAAATCTTAGCCAATACCCAAACCCAAGCTACAATTGAGGCCAATCTTCATTCACTTCACTCCACCCTACCAAACCCTACCTCCATCCCAACCATTTTACAATCCATCCAAGCAACTTTAACCACTTTAACCCAACCTTCCCAACAGTCACCTCTCCCTACATCAATCCATAATCCCCCACCTGCTCTTCCACCCATTGTACCTCTCCCATAAACTTCCCCCATCACCTTCAGAGATGCCTCCACCCAAACTGACCTTGACCCTCAACTACCTATACCGGAGCCTACCCTTCATGTCCCTCACCCTCTGCCCTCCACCCCACTTTTGTCCTCATCCAATCCCCTTCCATTATAGGTTGGCCCTTCTTCTATTGCTGATCTACCCACATATCCTATCTTTGCTACTCCCATCCCCCCTTACTCCACCCTCATCAGAGCCATGAAAGCCAATGCTTACATAAAAAGAGATATAGTTTTAGGCATGGCTGACTTGAAAGCTATAGTGCGACAGCCCCTCCTTGATAAAATTAAACTCCTGATGCTTGCTCATAAGGTTGAGAAAAAGGAAATCAAGCAAGGATGGAGAGAGATTATGGTCCAATATAACGAAGCAAAGAAAAGAGTTGAGAGTTAGCAAGATGTCATCAAGGAACTGAAAGAGAGATTGAGAATGGCTGAGGAGCGAACCTATGATTATGGAGTGATTATTGCAGCTTTAGAGAAGGGAGCAAATGCACAAACTGATCGGGAGTTGGTAGAAGCTCTTTTTAAAGAACTAAACCTAGATGTATCTCTCTAGCAAACAGCTCCTGATGCAAAGGATCCTAGCCCAGTCAAACCTGGACTCCAAATCAAGGAAGCTACCCCAAAACCTTCCCCCACTCCAACAAGAAAAAGCTCAGCCAAGCCTAGGAAATCTACTTAAAAAAGGCCACTGTCTAAGGCTGCCACTTTGAAGCAAGCAAAGGGGAAAGGAATCCAGGAACCACCTGCTGAGGCCAAGGACTCTGATGATTAAATTGTGCGCATGTATTTAGTTAGGCAATCATGTGTGACTTTCGTAGTTTCATTTCCCTTACTTTGTACATCATTTAGATGTTATAATGAAATTGCTCTTTGTTTTATTTTATTTAATTTTCAATCTGCCTTTCTTTATTTCAATGTGTTTGTTTATGTGTTATTTGTCTTGTGTTATGTGTTTTCTTTTTCTGCTGTGTCATTTTCTTTTAAAATCTCTGTCTTGGACTTGCTGTACATCCACATTTAACTTTGAATCAGTGAGGACACTGCTCCTCATAAGTTTGGGGGTGTGGCAAGATCTGCCAATGAAGCAGTCAACCTAAGTGCAGCAGAATCAAGTGAGTAAGATAGAAATGGAGCTATGTTCACTTAAGAATCATAAAAAATTGAGAAATTTAAAATTTTTGCAGAACTTCAAGCTTTATAAGTTTTTAAATTTTAACATTTCCATGATGTGAACACCAAGAAAACTCACTTGTATTAGTACTTACTGAATCATTAAAGAGAGAAAAAGGTAAGGATGTTCCCAATAGTTCAATGGAAGACCATAGCTAATGAGATTTGGGCCTATAAAAAAAAAATTCCCTTTCTTTGACGAGTGATTGAGGCAATTTTTCTAGCTCTAAGGACTGGCTAAGTCAATACCCTCACTAGAAGTTAGGCACCTCCAAGTTAAAACAACTGACAGCACTCATGATACCTAGGAAAGGAGCAAGGCCTTCTCTTGGACAGTTTGAGCTCAAACAGACAAACCCTAATCAACTGCCCTTGTGCACACACCCTTTGAGCCTTGATTTCTAATGTTCTTCAAAATACGCCTGAGTACTTGTACCTGAACCTATGGACCTAATTCAAACCTACCCTCACTCTGAGAAATCAGAAGATAAAGGAGAAGGAGCTGAAGATGGATAAGATAAGGCCAGCATTGGGTGAATGGAGATGAGATAATTAAAGCTTAGCAGTGTAGCAGCTGAGGAAATAGGTGGCAAGTCAAAAAAATAAAAATAAAAATAAAAAGAAAAATGCTTCCAAAAGAAAGCAAAATAATAATGAAGAGGAATAAGAGAGGAGTCAAGAGGAAAAGTTCATTGAAAAAATCAAAAATAAGAGGAGTTGGCCACTTCAAGTCTGAAGAATTTTAAAGAAAATGAAAGGTATTGAATTAAAGAAGGTGAGGTCATGAATCACCTCCTTCACCTACTGATTTCTCAATTTTGAATCCCTTCTCAACCTTCCATTCCTTATAACCTATCCCATAATCCACATTACAACCCAGTCAAAAGACCCTGTGTTCTAAAGTTAAATGAGCTGTCATACAGAGACAAAGAGTTGTCCAATCTATGGTAAGGATTAGCCAATGATGCCAGAACTTAGATGCTATGCCTATGCTCATGCTTACAGATCCATTTGGGGCCTGTGACTGCTCTTCAGCTTGAGAGAAAGTGGAAACCCTCAAAGTTCCTTGTGAGAGTATGCCCTGGTGAGCATTGGGTCTGATGTTGAATGAATTAGGCATGGCCTATAACCTAATTTTTGAATTAATAATGAGCTCAATACTGACCTACATGTGATGTTTTTCCCTGTTGTGAGCTAATTGGAAATGATGTGCATCTATGTAGAAGTTGTGATGATTAAATGTTTGTGCATATTATATGTTTAAATTTTTCATATATATATTCTTTTTGTTGAATCAAAGGTGAACTGATGCTCTGTTTCTAGACAGCTAACTTGATAATTTTGCACTTCTGCTAACTATTTTATTGAAAAGTTTGTGGGTATCTTCACTGAAAATCCTCAGGAGACTTCACTCCTCCACTAGGGATCACTTAGGGGTTTAAAAGGCTTGGTACATGTGCTAAATGTATTCATGCTCCCTACAAAAGTGGCATTTAAATTCTTAGAGTAGTTGTTTTAAATTTTCCTTTACTCAGGGAATAGCAAAGATTAGGTTTGGGGGTGTGTTATTCACTGAAAAGTACCACTTTTCACCTCTTAACCTAGCCTTTCATTGACCTTGAAGCTCACTAATAATCATCTGTTAAGTGTGTTTTGTAGTTAGCAATAATCTGTGTAGCTTAATACAAAAGCCCAGCTTTTTTATCCAAAGAAAAGAGAATACATGCAAAGATGACAGCTGAGCCAAAGCTTAATGGAACACCTTGGTAGTGCTCCCCCTGGTGACTCACTAGCTAGTCATCATTGACCAAAGTCTAGCAGATGGATGTGGTTAGCTGAGAATGGAGAAAACTGCAACAGCAACAAGTTCAATGCATCAGAGTATCAAAAGATAGATCTCGCAGAGTTGAGGAGCTTCTCATGAAGCTAAGGATGCAGTGGAAGATGCCCTTGCACAGATGGGGCGCGCAGTGTTGGTAAACTGCCTTTCATTCAAAAAGGGTTTTAAATTCACTCAATTCAAGGCAGATCACACACACAGACCTGCAAGTATTCAGGGAATGTTATAGAAAGTTTTAAAAGAGTAAGTAAGGGAATGTCCACAGGGAGATGAGTTCAAAATATGGTAAATCTTTAGATCTGAAAGAGATCTGGCACGCTACCTAGTACTAGGTTAGTAAAAGAAAGGGAAGAGGTTTTAAAGGGTTGTCACTTAAACTAAACTATAAATAAAATGCAGAATTAACTGGGATCGAGTCCAGAGTTCAGATCTCACAATTGGAAGGGATTAAAAATAGAAAATGTAGAAGAACAACTTGGAGTTTGGACTTACTGCAATTGGGTTGAGCTGATTGTGTTATAGGGGATTCAAAGCACACCAATCCCTCAGCTGGCTAAAAGCACAGCTGCAGAGTAGAAGAATCTACTATAAACTAAGGGATTTGACTGATCTTAAGGCTATGATCTATCCACTTTAATGGTCACAGACCATCCTATAGACTTCATCCGACCCAAAGGTTTAAGGTGGAAGAATCCAAATGAAACCAGAGATTGAACTGATCTTAAGGCTATGGTCTGTCCATTTCAATGGTCACAGACCATCCTATAGATTTCCTCCAACTCAATGGTTTAAATCAAAGAATTAAAACCACTACAGATGCTACAATTACCAGGTCACAGGCAATTGCAGGGATATCAGATCTAGGGAGATCAAATGGTATACAAGAGGTCTACAAGTTATGTGGGTGAGCTGATCAACAAACTCCTCTACACAAATCCGATTGAGCACTAAATGAAACCAAGGGAACTATAGATCTAATTAAAATAATAAAATGAACATTTACATTGCATAAAAGTCACTCTATAGTGAAATGCTCTCAGATCTGTAGTCTGTGTAACAATTGACCCACAAATAACACTCTCAACCTTACCCAATTACAGATTAGACCTCACCCCTTGCTGCTCCAAGAGAGTTAGCCAACCATCGTTGAGCTAAAGGAGGGGAAATAGAATTTTTTTACAAGCCCTAATCTCTAGATTTTGATCTCCCCCAATTATAATTGGGGATCTCATTATATAGCTTTTCCCTCTTGTTTCTCTTGCCAATATTCCCTTCTAGAAGGTCCTCAGAGTTTGTTAGTGTTCTGTCAGAGCACGTGGGGTTGGTTAGGATTTCCTAGGGCAACTTCAGGATCGTCGTGCTAGTCACCAAAGTGTCTCAGGTTGCGTGCAGCAGGTCACCAAGTTGTAGCGTGTGAACAGCCTATTTTCTGAGAAGTTCTTCATACGATTTCGACAGGTTGAGGAAGCTTCCGACAGGTTCAAATGGAGCTTTTTGGTCCTTTCGCTAGGTTCTCAAATCTCTTCAATAGGTTCCGATAGGATGAGCCTACTCTTGAAGCTTCAATGTTATCTGCCCCTTTGTCTGGAGCATTCGACAGGTTGGGAAAGCTTTTCGACAGGTTTAGCTCTACATGCCAGCATTTCGATAGGATTGCTCTCACTCCTGCCGAATTGTTCAAGTACCTTCCGATAAGTCTGAGCTCCAGCTTCTCCATCTCGATAGGTTCAGGCAACCATCCTATAGGTTCCCTTTACACCTCAGGCAAGCTTTCGATAGGATGATTTCTTTCTTTCTCTCAACTGCTCGATAGGTTCTTGGATGCTATCGAACTTCTCAATCCTCACGAATTCTTCCTTTCTCTATCTTTAGATCCTATCGAAACCCTTCCATCTGCATGAATTACTTCATTTTTAGCCCTCAACTCCTATCGAGGCCTTCAGATAACCACTCGATGGAATGTTTTTTGTCTACTTTCACTTCCTTAACTCTGTCCTGCTGTTGCCAAACGCCCTAAGTGGCCAATGGTGTGTAGCCCTCTTATGTGCCATTGCTGGGTCTGCGTTGTGCTGAGAGATGGACTTCTTTGTGTAGCCTTTTTGAGTGGTTTTCTACACTATTCTTGTCTTTTATTACTATCTACAAAATAGACTAAATAGGTGTTTATTAGTGTGCTCACAGGTCCATCAAAGGTCAGGTTGAGGGGTGAAAACTGGCAATTTTCACTACTTAACACACCCCCAAACCTAAGTTTTGCTAGTCCCTGAGCAAAGGAAAAACAAAGAACATTAGAATGCCACTTTCGTAGGGATCACGAATGCATTTAGCATATGCATCAAGCCTTTTAAACCCCTAGGTGATCCCTAGTGGAGGAGTGAAGTCTCCTGAGGGTTTTCAGTGAAGGTACCCACAAACTTCTCCAACAAAATCAGTTAATACTTATGCATCATGCTAAAATAGAGTTTAAGTAAATAAAATAATTTCCACACCATGTACCTTCAATTTTAAATGATTTTCAACATAAAAATCATCAGTTCAAAACATGAAATTCTGTTGTAATTCCTTCATCATCAATCAGTTCATGTCAAGGCCTTTCTCCTAAAAATTTATGTAGAGCTCACCATTCACTTAAGAATTCTATTTTGATACTACCCCCATCAAATTGGATTTCAGACCCAAGTCTCACCAGGGCTGTTCACTCATAATAAAAATAGAAGGGTGCATCATTTCACACAGCTCAAGAGCAATTACAGCCCTCAAATAGGACTGCAAGCATGAGCATAGGCATTGCTTTAATTTATGAAATTTTCTAATTCTTTGCACCATAGATCAAACAAATCCTCATCTCCACATGACAGCTCAATCCATTTCAGATCAGTAAGGTCTTCTTATTGGGTTATAATGTGGCTTATGGGTGAAATTTACAAAAGAATAAAGGGATAAAAAGGATTCAAATTAAGAAATCAGCCAGGTAAGGAGGTGCTTTGCAACTCAACCTTCTTCATTTCAGCACAATTCCATTTACTTCTTGAAGTTTTAGATTTGAAGTGCTCAGTTTCTAATCCTCTTTTCAATCTTTCAATGAAATGACTTCTCTTTCTCATTCTTTTTCTTTGATTTTTTTTTATTTATTAATTTTTTCCTTTTTTTTTTGTATTTTTTCTCCATTTCTCTTTTTATGGGCAGGAATGCCACCATACCGCCAAATGTGCTTCATTCTTTTTCGATCAATCATTAAACCTTGCTCCTCTAACCTCACTTCTCATTTTTCCTGATTTCTCACATTGAGGGTGAACTGAAACAGGTCAAAAGGTTTTGGGTTCAAATTTTTTGGTTTTCATCAAAGAAAATTGGGATTTTTAAGGCTCAAATGGTGTGTATCAAGGGCAGTTCAAAGGTGGGAAAATTTTAGGCTCAAACTGTCCAAGGGATGGCCTTACTTCATGTCTTCAATGTCATGAATGTTGTCAAGCTGTTTTAATTTGGATTTCTCTAACTTCTAGTGGTTGAAACTAGATCCAATCAGTCCATAGAGCAGAAAAATTGCCAAGACACTCTTCAAAGAAAATTTTTCAGGCCCAAATCTCACTGGGTATGGCCTACCATCAAAATTTTCTGGGGGGCATCCTCATAGTCTTTTCTCATTTCAGGTTTACTACACATCAAAATTTTTTCGAAAATTGTTGACATTTGCTTCATGAAGACTGTTAGACTATAACTTATTTCAGTTTTAAAAAGTTTTTAATTTCCTCTTTTTCCAAAAAATCTGGTGGGACATCACTTTATTTTCAAAAACTTTTTCAACATAGCTACACTAGCATTAACTCGTTTCATTAGTTGGCACACCTGCCACACCCCCAATCTTAAACTAAACAGTGTCCACACTGTGGGGAGCATGGTAGTACATAGAAAGGGAAAACACAAAAAGAAATGACTATTTAATCAGCAAAAATATGTACAAAGGGAAAAACACAAAAACTAAACTACATTTATTTACATGCATCATCAGGCCAATCATATAAATCTTGCAGATTTTTCAAATCGTCCTTTGATAAAGGAGTTTTGCTTTGTGGTTGGGACTTCTTGGTGGACTGCTTGGGGGCCTCCTCAGACTGGGTAGCAGATTTTGTACTTTTCTTTGCAGAGGCAGCAAGAGGAATGGACCAATCATCTGAATTAGAGTCAGATGGGAAGAGGGCAGTAGGATTGAGTCCAAGGACAGCAGCAGTCTATCTTCTTTCTTCTTTGGAGAGTAGAGTGGAGGAGGTGTCATGTGGGGACCTGGCGGGGGATACCTCCTAAGACTAGGTAGCAAGCTGCTTCCCTTTTTCGCCAGCAGAAGCAGGGGACACATTTTTCGTTGCAGTGACCTTCCTCTTTGTAGAAGTCCTCTTAGGTTTTGGAGGTGTAGGTTGTATAGGAGGAGGAACTTGGGATGGAGGAGGGGGAATAGCTACAGGTGGGGTAGAAGTAGGCTGAATGGAAGAAGGTGGACAAGGTTGGGTGGAGGTAGGATTGTCCAGAGGGGCTGAAGAAAGAGGAGCTGGTTGATACGTTTGAGAAGTCATCAAGGCACTCCTTCTCTCCAGCATTTCAATTTTTTTTGTAGCATGGAGTTGAGTGGTCTCAGCGAGTTCCTGAGTGGCCTTAATGACGTCCCTGGCATTGGCTAATTGTTTCTGAAGATTGTCAGCATTCTTCTTTTCAAACTCGGCAATATGAGTCTGGGCCTCAGCAATGAATTTGGCCGACTGATAACGAGTGAGAATTTCCTTCCATCCTTCAAAAATATCACGCAGCTAGATCCTATGTTCCAATTCAGGGAGAGCAATCCTTCTCTCATAAGAGACCTCCAGGGAAACGTGGAGGGCTGCCATACCACTCAGGACATCTCTACGGATGAAGGGGTTGTCCCTCATTGCATACAGGAGGGTGAGGTAAGGGGGAATGTAGATGTGGGACCTAGGGATAATGGGCAAGGAAGGTGGTGGAGTGGAAGAAGAGGAGGGGGTGGAGGAAACCAAATCCTGACAAAGCTCTGTTTGGGTGGAGGCCTCTTTGAATACAGGAGGGACAAGAGTGGGTGAATGGGTGATGGGTGATGCAGCAGCTGCAGTAGCTACTACTACTGGGGAGGAAGGAGTAAAGGATGGTGAGGAAGGAGGTATGGGAAAAGGTGGAGCTGCTACCTCCACAGACTAGGTAGCTACTGTGGAAGGTGAAGCAATGGGGGAAGATGGAGGAGATAAATGGAGAGGTGAAGGAATCAGGGAGAGTGGAGAAGTGTGAGTGGGTTGGGGAGCTGGAGAGGGTGGACTGAATGGATTGATGGTAGGAGCTCATGAGGGCTTGGTTGTTGGTATTGATTGTCAATTGAGTTTGAATGGACTATAAGAGGGAGAGAATTTGGGTGAAAGTGTCAGGCATGGTGGGGCTAGAGGGGACATGTGTTTGGATGGGATGGAAAGGAGAAGAGGGTGCATGGTTAAAATTAGGGGGAGTGGGGTGTACTCATGAGAAACATCCTCCACAATTGAAGTCATGAGGGAAATGAACCCTGTGGTTTGGTAGTTGGCCTCAGAAAGCTTTTGCTTTCTTGGCCTTAGGAGCCTTATTAGGCATCTCCTCAGAGAGCTTCCTCTTCACAGGTGGTTTGGTAGCTGGCTTCGATTTCTTGGAGGATTTGGGGGTAGAAGCGGCTGGTCTCCGGAGTAGGTTTGCTAGGGTTTCCTCAGGCTCAGCCATTTTACTCTCAGGGATTGCTCACTCACCAACTTGTAATGAAATTCAGAGGTTAATAATTAGAACAACAACAAATTGGCAGTGGGAAGGAAACTTTCCCCAAAACTCCTAGGGTTTTATAGATATCGCAATGCACTGCTCCAATTTCTCCAAAATCAGGTGCAAAATGCTCCCCTACGCAAGCTCACTATATTTACGAAATGGCAGACTGAATAATTGAAGGTTCTGTGAGGATTTAGTGGAGAAGGAGGGAGGCGAAAGATGAGAAAGAGAGTTAGGGTTTTACATAAGGTATCGAATGGGGCGGAAATGACCTATCGTCAGGTATATAAAGGGTGAAATACGATTTCGATAGGATGAAATGGACGGTTTTGATAGGTTAATGTGTCCTGTCGAAAGCTTAGCAGACAAAGCTTTCAAAAGGGATGATTTGATAGGATCCCGATAGGTGGAACCATCCTTCCGATAGGTTTAAATGGTACACAATTCATCTTTTCTATAGGTTCCTGATAGGTATCCAGAACCTATCGAAATCTTCATTTTGTCCCATTTAACCTATCGAAACCATCAAATATCCTATCAAAATCACCATGTGACCTAATGAAGGGTGAACTCTCAGTCCCAACACTCAACAGGCTTTGTTGCTATGTTGCCCTACAATTTATTTCCCTTATGGACAAGCTCCCATTATCTCAGGACAGCTGACAATATTGAAATGATGGTCTAGTGTTTTATCATGGCATTTTTATTGCAAAATAACATTAATCAAAACACAAAGTAAACACCTGAAATAAAAGCAAAATATGGTACAGATGATATATACTGAACTTAGGGGCTAGCTTGGAGGATCTGGAAGGTCAACGGTCTCCTCCGACTCATCATACTTGTCAACTTTTGTGGATCTTTTCTGCAGCAGATGTCCATCCCCTGAGTGCTGCTTTGCCTTTGTAGATCAACCATTGCCTTGCAACAACTGATGTGGGTTTTCAGGCACATCCTCTTCTAGTATATCAATGGAAAAGCAGGCCTCATCTAGAGGGGGTTGATGGGCTGTGTTGAACCCAATCAACTTTACTTTCATGTTGCCAAAGAAGACTTCCATGACTCCTGACCTGCATTGAATGTAGGCATTAGCTGTGGCCAAAAAGGGTCTGCCTAAAATCACTGGTATGGAAGAAACACATCTGCTTGGCTCCATGTCTAGCACCAAAAAATCAGTAGGGTAAAAGAACTTGTCAACTCCCACCAGGACATCTTCAATGACCCCCACAGGCTTCCTTTCAGATATGTCAGCCAGTTGCAAGACCACATGTGTGGGCTTCAACTCTCCTAAGCCCAGCTTCTCATATACTGAATATGGAAGCAAGTTCACACTAGCTCCCAGATCTAACAAGGCCTTTTCAATTTTATGATCCCCAATGATGTAGGGGATAGTGGGGACTCCAGGGTCTTGAAGTTTTATGGGGGTTGCAATAGACAAAATTTTCTTTACCTTTTCTGCTGAAAAGATCTTCTTGGATAAATGTATCCTAGACTGTCTTTTATGGGTGCATAGCTCCTTTAGAAACTTGGCATTGGCTGGAATTTGCTTGATTGTATCAAGTAAAGGAAAGTCGATCTTCACTTGCTTAAAAGTTTCCATCATTTCCTCTATTTTACCTTTCCCTTTGTCGAAAGGGGAAGGTGCTTGCAATGCCTTGGGAAATGGTAAATGTGGAACTACTCCCTCATTTGCAGCCTTAGCCAACTGGTCATCTTTCTTTTAAAATTTTTTATTTTCTTGAGAATCCTCATTCTCTTTCTTATTCAAATTGGATTGTTCCTGGTTGTCTACCATTGGTGGCTCTTGTTGTGTCCTTTCAGAAACCACTTCTTTTTCTTTTGCCAAATTTCTCACAGGCTCATAGCTCACTTGATTATCCATCAGCTGTCCACTTCTCAATGTAGTAATAGATTTAGCTTCCTCATGGGTGGAGGAAACTTCACCCACTACAAACTGTCTCCTTGGGTTATCCAATGGTTGGCTAGGTAGCCTCCCTTCCTCTCTCTTAGTCAAAGCATTAGACAGCTGACCAAAATGGTCTTCTATCTTTTTAATGCTTTGGCTGTGAGAGTGTACAGTTTGAGTTAAGGGACCCAAATTCTATAGTGAGGCCAAAACTTGTTCCTCGAAAGAAGGTAATCTCATAGCTGGAGGGGGTGCAGGTTGCTGTACAGGCTGGGTCATGGGCTGCTGGTAATGAGGCTTGGGAACATAACTTTGGTGGTAGGGTTGACCATTTTTATAGGGAATGGGCTACTGTGGCTACTGTTGCTGGTTTGGGTAGACATCTTGTCTCCACCTCAAGTTGGGCTGGTTTCTCCATTGGTACCCAGCAGTAGGCTGTTGCCCATAGGACTAGGTGGCAGCCACATGCTCTAGAACAAAATCTGGAAATTGGACAGCTGAGGGGCATCCCTCAAGGGAGTGGAGTGGGGGACTGGCATATAGCACATGCCTCCTCCATTCTAGCAGCCATGGGTGGCTTCATTGTTCCCATGAGCTTATCAAATCTCAATGGCAAACTATCCACTTTCCTCTCCAAATCACTATGCATATTTACCTCATACATCTTCCCTCTGGTAGTATTCTCCTTCACCATTCTAGGAGGATCTAAATCCCTAGATAAAGTCTCCCTTTGCATGGAGTTCTCACTAATGATATTAAACAACTCCCAAGCCTCCTCAGCAGTTTTGTGGAGGTAAGTACCACCACAAGAGGCATCAACCATATCCCTGCTTTTGGAGTCAATCCCTTGATAGAAACTTTGGACAAGTTGTCATTCAGGGATTTGATGATGGGGACATTTCTTCAGGAGTTGTTTGAATCTCTCTCAAGATTGGTGAAAATCCTCAGTTGGATCTTGAGCAAATGAGATAATGCCCTTCCTCAACTGGCTTGTCTTGGACATGGGGAAAATTTTGATCAAAAATTGACATTACAGATTACTCCAGGATTGAATACTGTTTGGGGTAAGCATGGATAACCAGGTCCTGGCTCTATCCTTCAATGAAAAAGGAAAGAGTCTCATCCTGGTTGCCTCCTCCCCTAAACCTGTGATATTAAAAGTGGTGCACAGTCCTAAGAATTCATCAATGTGCTTGTATGGATCCTCTTTGGTCAGGCCATGGAATGAGGGTAGCATGTAGATTATGAAAGATTTAATTTCATAATTTCCTTGAGCAGCAGGGAATTGAATGCAGAAGGGGGAATTGTAAACCCCTGGTGCATTAAATTCCTTTAGAGTTATAGGCTGCTGTTTCTCACCCATTTCAGTAGATTCAGCTGCAACAGATGTGGGTGAAATTTGTCTAGATCTGAGAATTTTTTCAACCTCTAGATTTAATGGAACAATCTGAGGGTTCAGAGTTCTCCTTCCAAACATACACCACTCACAATCTTACTGCAGAGCAAATCTTCAAACACAATAATCCGGAATAAAAACAAATGATCAATGAATCTAAGAAAAATGCAACAGATCTGACAAATTAACAGGGGTAGAGGGAAGCAAACTCAAGAGCAGCCTCTAGCACATTGTTCTTCCTTAGCAGCAACTCCAGATCTGATGAAATGACAAAAAGAACTAAAAAACAACAAGACTTACAAACATAGTTAGTGAAAAATCAAATAAACTATCAAAGATCTATGATCTAAACTAAAACAAACCTAGATCTACCAATTTAAAAGCACACCTCCCCGGCAACGGCGCCAAAAACTTGTTGGCAAACTGCCTTGCATTCAAAAAGGGGTTTAAATTCACTCAATTTAAGGCAGATCACACACACAGACCTGCAAGTATTCAGGGCATGTTATAGAAAGTTTTAAAAGAGTAAGGGAATGTTCACAGGGAGGTGAGTTCAAAATATGGTAAATCTCCAGATCTGAAAGAGATCTGGCACCCTACCTAATACTAGGTTAGTAAAAGAAAGGGAAGAGGTTTTAAAGGGTTGTCACTTAAACTAAACTACAAATAAAATGTAGAATTAACTGGGATTGAGTCTAGAGTTCAGATCTCACAATTAGAAGGGATTAAAAATAGAAAATTGAGAAGAACAGCTTGGAGTTTGGACTTACTGCAATTGGGTTGAGCTGATCATGTTATAGGGGATTCAAAGCACACCAATCCCTCAGCTGGCTACAAGCACAGCTGCAGAGTAGAAGAATCTACTATAAACCAAGGGATTTGACTGATCTTAAGGCTATGATCTATCCACTTTAATGGACATAGACCATCCTATAGACTTCATCCGACCCAAAGGTTTAAGGTGGAAGAATCCAAGTGAAACCAAAGATTGAACTGATCTTAAGGCTATGGTCTGTCCATTTCAATGGTCACAGACCATCCTATAGATTTCCTCCAACTCAAAGGTTTAAATCAAGGAATTAAAACCACTACAGATGCTACAATTACCAGGTCACAGGCAATTGCAAGGATATCAGATCTAGGGAGATCAAATGGTATCCAAGAGGTCTACCAGTTAAGTGGGTGAGCTGATCAACAAACTCCTCTACACAAATCTGATTGAGCACTAAATGAAACCAAGGGAACTATAGATCTAATTAAAATAATAAAATCAACATTTACATTGCATAAAACTCACTCTATAATGAAATGCTCTCATATCTATAGTCTGTGCAGCAATTGACCCACAAATAACACTCAACCTTACCCAATTATAGATCAGACCTCACCCCTTGTTGCTCCAAGAGAGTTAGCCAACCATCGTTGAGCTAAAGGAGGGGAAACTGAATTTTATTGCAAGCCCTAATCTCCAGATTTTGATCTCCCCCAATTACAATTGGGGATCTCATTATATAGCTTTTCCCTCTCATTTCTCTTGCCAATATTCCCTCCTAGAAGGTCCTCAGAGTTTGTTAGAGTTCTGTCAGAGTATGTGGGATTGGTTAGGGTTTCCTAGGGCATCTTCAGGATCATCGTGCCGGTCATCAAAGTGGCTCAGATTGCATGGAGCAGGTCACCAAGTTGCAGCGTGTGAACAACCTATTTCCTGAGAAGTTCTTCACACGATTTTGACAGGTTGAGGAAGCTTCTGACAGGTTCAAATGGAGCTTTTTGGTCCTTTCGCTAGGTTCTCAGATCTCTTCGATAGGTTCTGATAGAATGAGCCTTCTCTTGAAGCTTCAACGTTCTTTGCCCCTTTGTCTGGAGCATTCGATAGGTTGGGAAAGCTTTTCGATAAGTTCAGCTTTGCATGCTAGCATTTCAATAGGATTTCTCACTCCTGTCGAAATGTTCAAGTACCTTTCGATAGGTCTGAGCTGCAGCTTCTCCATCTCGATAAGTTCAACCAACCATCCGATAAGTTCCCTTTACACCTCAGGCAGGCTTTCGATAGGATGATTTCTTTCTTTCTCTCAGCTGCTCGATAGGTTCTTGGATCCTATCGAGCTTCTCAATCCTGACGAATTCTTCCTTTCTCTGTCTTCAAATCCTATCAAAACCCTTCCATTTGCATGAATTCCTCCATTTTTAGCCCTCAGCTCCAATCGAAGCCTTCAGATAACCTCTCGATGGACTGTTTTCTGTCTGCTTTCACTTCCTTAACTAGTTCCTGCTGTTGCCACATGCCCCAAGTGGCCAATGGTGTGCAGCCCTCTTATGTGCCATTGCTGGGTCTGCACTCTGCTGAGAGATGGACTTCTTTATGCAGCCTTTTTGAGTGGTTTTCTACACTATTCCTATCTTTTATTACAATCTACAAAACATACTCAATAGGTGTTTATTAGTGTGCTCACAGGTCCATCAAAGGTTAGGTTAAGGGGTGAAAACTGGCATTTTTCACTACTTAACACGTAGTCAAGAGGAGAGTTGTAAAGACATCGCGAAGATCTCGTGGTGTAAGATTCTTAGAATTTACCATCGCAAAGTTCTCGCGGAGATCAAGCCTTAAAGCAGCCGCACGCAGAACATAGAGAGTCCATATATATATTGAACAAAATGTTACCGCACAGAGTTCTTGCGTAGCCAAAGAAGGGAGAGCTGCCCAGAATGCTCCTCGCATAGATCTCGTGCACGTTGAAGCCTTACCATTTACTATGCAGGCACAGGAGCATACCTGCGTGAGTACTTAGCAAGAGAGGGAGCTTCTGAAGCTCTATTGTGTGAGAAATCTAGGTGCTCTAGATCATCCCTGCGACAACATTGTAGCGTAAAGGAACTGCGTGATTAACTGAAGATTTACTGTGCGAGTGAGCACTTCCCACCAGCCAAAGGCTACTCCACGAAGGCTCTGTAGCTACGCAAATGAATTAATGCATATGCCAGCCCTGCAAAGCACGACCTCCCCACTTCTCAATTTTAACATAGGGACATTTTAGGAATTTCCCAGGGCTAGGGCACACTCCCTGAGGTGAGAATCTCGAGGCGCACATCTCAAGGCACTCAAGGGTCATCACAATGCCACGTTTGTTAGAAAAATTAGGGTTAATCTCTTCAGAGCTAAGGCTGTATGAACAAAGTATATAAGCTACACTTAGAGTTTAGTTTTAATCATTAATCTTTTCTTCATCCTCTGTCGGCTAAGAGTTCCAGCAGACTAGGGTTAGGGTTAGAGTTTGATCATCTATTTTTCTCATTTTTCTTCTTTCTTAGCCTAGCATTTGCTGGCTAATCCTCTAGTAAGTAGTTAGGCTTAGCTTTATTTTAGTTTTGTATACATTGGGATTTTTGATGACCAGTTGTGTATAGGCTACAGCCTGGAGACAGTTCATTGTAAGGTTTGCTTTTGTTAATGGATTGTTGTTTTAATGACTAATTGAATATAAAGATCTTATGGTTCCCTTAGATGTCTATAGGATCCATGTATTTGGGACGAGTCCATTTAGTTTTCAGTAGATCTATTGTTTACCATCTGATTTCCCTAGGCTTGATAGTCCCATGGAAAGCAATGCTGGATCTGTAGTGAGATCTTGGGAGCTCGGAGGCCTGTGGACCATGGTAGTTGTAGCAACTTACATGTTTTTTCTCAGACTTTTGTGGTATGGACAGACCAATGGGATACCCTATGATAATTTGAGTGGACAGAGTATAGCCCTAAGGTGGTGTCCAGCCACATGTTTGAGAAGGATTCTTCTCCCCTGTAAATGAGCTTCTAGAGCCTTGTGAGGAGGTTTTGTACAGGAGCCGGCTCCCCTCTATTTTACTTAACCGATATCAGATGTTAGATTTGATTTCTCTATAGTAGTTGTAGCTTGAGGTTGAGTTATTGTAGGCCTTTTGTAGCAATGACTAGCTGAATCTAGAGCCTTATTCAACCTATTACATGGTCCTTTTTGTGGGCACAGTGAGCCATTGGCCATGACAAAGCACGTAGGATTTTATGGGCTGGAATACCTATGGATGTCAGCCAGATCTATGCACAAATATGGGGAGCTTGTAGCATTGACATTACATAGTGCTGCAATAGTATTGATGGTCTGATCTGGTCCAGTGGTTGGAGAAATGATCAGTCCACTCCTCTGGATTAGATTAACAATTTATGGCTTGATCAATGGGATTTGATAGACTCTATAGGATAGGTTGTAATCATTTGAGCAGACAGCCTATAGCCTTAAGAACACCCCAAATGGCATGGGTTAAGTTGGATATTTCCACCTTGTTAAGGATTTTGATAGCGTATCAGCAAGGAGCACTGCAGAGACAGACTAAATCTGACTTACATTACTACTTTAACTCTAAACTTAACCTGCTTACTTCTCACCATTTTTTATATTTTATTTTGGCACACACCATCACCATCTTCTTCTTAACCCTTTCTTTAGGATAGGGCTATATTTTATTTCTCTTTTATTAGGGTTAATTTAGTGTAGTCGTGACACTCAACTCTCTTTCTTTAGGATTGCCAGATCTGAAGGCCTACTATTATGGCCCATTTTGGGTTCTAGATCAATTTCTCTGTGGGACAGACTCTTACTTATCAAAACTTGCTACAATAGGCCCTGTATCTTACAGGTCTAGGATTACTTTAGTTGTGCTGAATTCATTCTTTTATTTTACTTTATTTTTAATTTGTTTTCACCACACAATAATCAGCACCTGAATGGAAATCACACAATAATGGCAAAAACAAAAAATAATGGATTGAAGTGAGCACAAAGCCAAACACAGTCCTACAAGAATACATGGTCTACTGTAGCAAGTTTCGATAAGTAAGAGTTTATCCCACGGAGAGTGATGATCTAAAAACCTAAAGGCGTATAGTAAATTCCAGATCTGGCAACTCTAAACCTACACTAGAAAGCAAGGTAAAAAGAGGGTGTTTAGGTGTCACAAAACTAAACTAAAGCTAAAAACAGAAATAAAACTAGATCTAAATAAAGGGGGTAAAGAAGGATGATGATGTGTGTGATAAAATAAAGTAAAAAGATGGAGAAGTAGACAACTGTGGGATAACCTTCACTACAACTCAGATCAAGACCTAGATCTGCAGCATTCCTTCACTTTGCTACATGCACAAGTGCAAGGTAGAAGAATCCGACTCAACCCCTGAAGAATCCGACTCAACCCCTGTAATTTAGACTCCTCTTCAGGTTATAATCTATCCACTTAATAGTCACAGACTATCCTAGGGAGGTGATCCAATCACAGATGGTAGAGTTAGAACACAAAAACAATTGCAGACACTATACTTGCAAGGCTACAGGCACATGCCACCATAGGATCAAATAATCTATGAATATCTAGTGGAAACCACTAGAAATTATAGATTGTTTGGGGCTTTAGATTCAGCTAGTCATTGCTACAAAAAGTCTTGCAATGACTAAGCTATCAAGTCTACAATCTCTACAACATCTCAGGTCTATTCACTGAAAATAGCTTTACAAAATAGAGGACGAGATGGATTTACTACAATCTCTCCTTTGAGTACAAGCACAAAGGCAAGGAAAAAGAATCCAGCCATAGCCCTATGATCTGAACTCATCCGAAGACTATGATCTATCCACTTCAATGATCATAGATCATCCCAGAGATATGGTCCATACACGGGATCAAAACCGCAATAATAAAACCATTGCTGCCACTATGTGTGTATGGCTACAAGCACATACACCCATGGGAGCATTAAATCTATATAGATCTATTGATAAATAGAAGGAAACTAAAAATTTATTAAAGCATTAAACTTAGTATTTCATTGAATAAAGAGAACTTACAATGATCTGCCCTCAAGGCAACAGTCTGTGCAAGAAATCTCAAAACTCTACTCACAATGCTCTTATAAAACTAAATTACAAATCTACATCATACCTAGCTGCTACATAGAATTTAACTCAGCATTACTGCTGAGCTAAGGAAGAAGAAAGGGAAACTAAATCTTAAAAGGCTAAAACCCAAAAGGGGATCTCAAGCTAATCCTGGATAATTTTACAAGACAGCAGAAATGCTATTTATACAATCCATACAACATTTGTGTGCAATAGCCAATCATAAATGAAGTACTTTTGAAACTGATGTTGTGGCCTATTTTCAGCCCTTGGATGCCCTAAGATGTGTGGGACATTAAGATGTGTGCAGCTCTTGGACAGCTCGCTAGGCTCATTGCGTGCAGCTCGCGTAGTTCACTTTACAACAACTTCAGGTCACACAACTCACATGCACCTCGCTGGGCTCAAAACATCTGCTCGCTAGGATGGAACTCAGCAGCATTCAAGCTGCTCGCTCGGCTCCAATGCAGCAAAAGGTCAGGTTCTAATGTGAACCTCGCGAGGTGATAAACTGCAACTTCAAATTCACAGCTCGCGTAGTTCAAGGCATGTGCAGGAGCAGTTTTCAACTATTGTGTCCCACATATACACTGCTACATTGCAGCAGTTCTCCTTAATTCCTTGCAGCAACTCTCCTCTCTACTTGGGCTTCACCTCATACCCTCAACAAGCCTTCTAGGGCCCTCAAGGATGACAAAATTTTCCCAATGGTGTGAACCACCATGGTGCATTCTCAATAAATTCTTCAGCACCACAACCTAGCATAAAAATCCTCCTTCTTGGCTTGAAATATCATGGATTGCATCATTAAGCTCTTATTTCCTGTTATCACAAAACTCACTAAAACACATTATTTTATGTGCTCAAGGGCCCATCAAAGGTAGGTTAAGGGGTGAAAAGCGATACTTTTCAGAGATTAACAGCTTGCTGGTGGTAAAACAACAATTTGGAGATATCAGGTAGGGTTGTTTTCGAGATCATCTCGATCTGTTCATCATCAAGGATGCGGTTCTTTACTTGGGATGCTAGGGCCCTTCATCTTCCCAGGTATTTGTTACAAGCTTCATCGTGTTTCTATTTCAGCCGAGCTAGATCATATTTGCGGGGCTCCATGTCTATGTTATAGACATATTATTCCTGGAACAGGTGGGTTAGATCTTTCCAGGTTTTAATCATAGATGGTTCAAGGGAGGTGAACCACCTTAAATCTGGGCCCGTGGGGCTCTTCTAAAACACTTTGATGAGGAGTTGTTCACCCCCTCCATACTGGCACATGTCCCCACAGTATGATTTGAGGTGTGCGATGGGGTTACCCATGCCATTGTATTTATCACTTATTGGCATCTTAAATTTTAGGGATAAAGGTACCTCTGCAAACAAGCATAGGTCAGAAAAATCAGTGGCATGGATTTCAGCTCCACCCATCTTCATCAGCTATTTTTAAATCTTATCCACCTATTCTTTTAATAACTTTAACTCTCTTGATGGTGGGGTTCGTCCCCCAACAGGTTGTCTCCATTCACTTTTGACTACCTATGGGTTGGTCAACACGGGATGTGAGGGGATGAAATTAGTAAACTCCCCCATGTATGCCCCACTATTCTGGGTTTCATCCTCCTCATATTGATTACTTGTATTAATAACTAGAGGAAAAATTGGATTGATTAGATTCTGGACGTTTTGGGTGGATGCCTGAGGAGGTTATTGTGTTTGAAGATTTGGGTGACTGATTTGTGGGGTGAGGGGATGGATCAATTGGGGATTTTGGATGGGTGCCTAATGAGGCCATTGTGTGCGGGGGAAGCTTTGATGATGGGCTTGTGGGGTAGAGAGATGAGTGAATGGTGGATTTTGGATAGGTTGAGTGGGTGGTTGGTGAGACCATTGAGGCTGATGAGCATTGGGATGGTTTGGTTGGGGTGAATTGGGGATGATCAATGGTTTGAGATCGATCTCCTTGATGGGTTGGGAGTGATGAGTATGGATTGATAGGTTCATGCCGAGTTGATGGAGTGAATGAGATGGGTTGGCCATTTGAGAGGGAATGGAGGCTTGTTGGGTGTAGGTGAATGTGGGAAATTGGGGGAATGATGGAGGGTTTGAAAATGTCACCCTCGAGTTTGGACCCACATGGGCTTGGGATTTGGTATTAGGCCTTTGAGGCCCACTGGGATGACTCCATGATTAGTGTTGGGAGTCTTGGGAGGTATGGACTTGGGTGGTTGGTTGACATTTTGGATGAAGGAGGAGTGGAGATTTTGGTGGGTTTGTTGGGGATTTGGATATTTGGGGTGGATGAGGAAGGCTTTGGGAGGCCTTCCACATGGTGTAAGCCCTAACCATGTCTTCCATCATGGTCATGGGATCGGGTGTGGGAGTGCAACTGGAGGTTGATGGCCCACTTGATGGGGGAAGGGTATAGGGAAAATTGGGCTTGACTTGATGGGATGTGGAGGAAAAAATGGGCATGGTGGATGGGTAAGGAAAATTGGCCATGACCTGGGTAGATGGGGGGATATGTGGTGGATTTGGATTGGAGGAAAAATGTGGAGTGGATATGGGAAAATTGGGCATGGCTTGGGTTGATGGGGGAAAATGGGGGTTGTTTGGATTGAATGTGGAGGGAAATCGGGGTGTATGTGGAGTGGATATGGGAGGAAAATGGGGTGTTTGTTGGATGGATGTGGATGGGGGAAAGTTGGTCATGGCTTGGGTAAATGAGGGGGAACTGGGTATTGGATTGGATGTAGATGGGGGAAAATGGGGCATGGCTTGGGTAAATGAGGGGGAATGCGGTGTTGGATTTTGGGTGGATATGGGGAAATTGGGTATGTTGGATGCGAAAGGAAAATGGGATAAATTTTGGGTGGTAGTGGAGGAAAAATGAGGTGGAAATGGGGGTGGATTTTGAGTGGTGGTGGATGGAAAAATGGGTGCACTGTAGGGTCCGGTGATGGTGAATTGGGATTGAGAGGGGGAATCAGATATGGGCATATCCTCCAAATGGGAATGTATTGGGGAACGTGGTGGGGAAGAATTGGGATCCACATAAGCTGGATCAACCGCCCATGACATGGTTTGGCGGTGAGTGTGGTAGGGGTTCCTTGGGTGAGGACCGAAATTTTTCCTCCTCCTTCCTCTACGGGATGATGGAGGGTAAGGCGATGTCATAGTTTCGACACCACAAGTTCTCTCTTTTTTTTTTTTTTGATTTTATGGATTTTTTTGGTGATTTTGGAACTTTTGAAATGAAAATTTGAACTTCTTGGGGCCTTTAGAACTCCCTTTTCAAGTGGTGTTCACACCCCTAATGCCACCCACGGCGGGATCCTGATGTGGTTCAGAAGAATCAAAGAAAACCCTTTGATCTAGTCAAGGCATGAAAATCCACGCGATGACCTAATCCCTCAGAAGAGTCAATAAGAGGGTGACCTCTCTCAATCGGAGAGGGTGTTTTGGGTGTCGTAGAATGTGGGAATTATCGAAGATGTTTAAACTACTAAGAGGGGGGTTTGGGGAATAGTGAAAAAGGCCCCAAATTCGGGCTGCTTGAGCCAAAACAAGCTAGCGTATATATTATATATGCTAGGCTAAAATTCTAGAAATTTGGCTTAGCGTGTATATTATACACGCAAGGCAAAAAACTCTGAAACTTTGGCTTAGCGTGTATATTATACACGCAAGGCTAAACTTGGGGATTTTGGGTTTAGGGTGTATATTGTACACGCTAGGCTAAAATTATATATATATATATATATATGGACAGCAGTAGTAGACCCGAGTTGGTCTATTTTTTTTGGGTTTTCTGGAAGCTGTGCTTTCGAGGACTATTTTCTCTTGTTATTCCAAGTCCCTCCTCTCTGTGCCTACGGATACAAGGCTATTTCGGGTCCACTAACGCACACCCCCAGGGTGTTAAGGCTTTGAACAGTTTGGTCACCCACCCGATATACCTCTGTGCAAGCACCTTCTCAAATACTAGATGGGGTGGTTCCTTTCCAGATCATCACCACTAAGGCTGCCGCTATACCGAGAACCGAGATGGATATATCATAACCTATTTTCCCCCCTTTGTAAAATCTACCCAATGTAAAAAATTCAATTAGATCCTCCTTAGTTCACTTTTAAGGTTTAATTTTAAATTCAATTTTAGCAGGGAGTTGCTTAAGTTCGAAAATGGGTGGTGAGAATCTCGTGCCGCCTCTACGGGCAGTGTCCACTGTTGGAACATATAGCTAAACTAGCAAGTAACCCGCCAAACGGCTAAGGTGCATAAAATGAAAAAAAAAAATGTTCGAGTAGGCCCACTGATTGGCTAAGGGGTGTAAATGACCAAAACATAAATGCTCAAGGAAGCCAACCAAACAGCTAAGGCATGTAAATGATGGAAATGTAGGAGTAAGTATAAAAATGGCGGAATCGTAGGGGTGAGTATGCAAAAGAGAGATAAAAAAGGTTAGTAAAATAAAAAACACATGAAAACAATAAAGGCCAAAACTTCAAGGGGAAGCTCTACAAGCTATCCCCAACAGAGTCGCAATCTGTGCAATCGTGGGCTCTCGCGAGTCTGTCACGAGGATGCACTCGTAATAAAAATAGAGTCGCCACCTGGAGCTTTTGGTGTCCTGAGATACCCAAATCAATATTATAAGTACCGAAGTGTAAAAATATGACTGATTTATTGGTCTACGCCAAAGGCTCTTGGGTAGGGGCTTCAGTTATCAATCGGGAAGGTGTTAGGCACCCGACTGACCTGCTAGTAAGTGGTCTCTACTATGGCCAAAGTAAAAGAAAAAAATAAAAATTTGAATGGCAATCCCCCTTGCCTTGCCCGAAGGCAATTCGATCCTATTTGAGCTCCCCACAATCACTGAAATTTTGATGGTGTAATGGCTTAAATTCTAAGATAGAGGGAAAGCAAAGAAGGTAGAGGAATAGTGGGGAGAGCTAGAGTTCTCGAGCCCTTTTAGCACCGCGTGGACCTTCGCATTGATGTGCTTTCGATGAGCTTTTGATAGGAAATGGGTTGATAGATGGGTTTGAACCTCCAAGGCTAGGGAGCTAGAGGGTAGGAGAGGTAGGCTAAGGGCTAGTTCTAGCTAAATCTCAAGGATTGGTGATGGAAGATGGGATCTAAAGGATGAACTAAGGTGCTGAAATTTGAAGGGATAAATGCTCAAAAGGGAGGAGAGGAATCACTAAAGCTCTTTCTCTCTTCATAAAATTTTTCAAGCCTCAAAGAAAGGGGGGATGACTCTATTTATAGAGAAAGAGAGGTTTAGAGGGATACTTAAAGGCCAAGTGGGTTAGCAATTAGGTAATCTCTAATCTAAGGTTTCCTGGGGTTTTTGGAGCTTAGATAGGTGGGAATTGGGTTTCAATGGCAGATGATAGGGTGGGGTCTTAAATGGAAAAAGGGTTAAAAATAGTTAGTGGGGGTGCATGTCTTAACAAAACCCACCCCAAACTTTGGGGGGGTCAAAGGGTCAAACCGCAAATTTGAAATATGGACATTTTCCCAAAAAACATTGTTCCTAAGCTTAGCATGTATATTATACACGCTAGGCTTGGGAATAGTGTTCCCTAAGAAAGTAGGGAAGTTCAAAGCCCATGCCTAAAGCTTGAAGCAAAAATAGGCCAAGCGTGTATATTATACACGCTACACCCAATTCTGCCAGAATTTGCCTTAGTGTGTATATTATACACGCTAGTGTAAATCCTCACATTTTTCTCATTTTTCAAAATGCCATAACCTTTGATCTACAACTTGAATCGAGCCGATTCTTGGCTCATTGGAAAGCTGAGAACATCCTCTTTCCAAAGGTATATGACTCAGTTCTAGCAGATGTGTTTATAAACTTTGGCACTCCTCCTATCCACTGCTTTGGTTGGTTTAAAATTGGTTCGAAAAAGGTTCTAAGGGTTAGGGTTGATTCCTAAGGGTGTGGGAAAGGTTCTAAAGGTTTTGAGATGATTCCAAAGGATTTAAGAAATTCTTTCGGAAGCTCGAGGGGTAACTTTCTCAAAGTGCTGGTCGATCAAGCCTTGGAAAAAATTTGGGTGTCTACACGTCCACTACAGAACCTCACCGAATGCAAAAGGGGCATCCATTGGTGCAGGTGTCACAACTAGAGCAAACAATATTCCCTTGGGAGGAGGGAACGGTAATGGACAAGTCAGGCACGATGACCCAACTTGCATCGAGATCGCAACTCTCTGAATTTTAGGAGTTTAAGAGAATGAATCCTTCAAGTTTCTATGATCAGGCCGATCCACTCGAAGCTAAGAAATGGCTAAACTAGATAGAGAAGATTCTTTCGATGATCCCTTGCACCAAAGAAGAGAAGGTTATCTGGGCCTCCTTTCAACTAAAAGGTAAGGCAGATCTATGGTGGAAGTTGATAGAAAGGACCAGACTACAAGAGACACTGAATGCTCCATGGACCTGGGCTAGGTTCACCGAAGAATTTAACGATAAATACTTTCTGAGCACAGTTAGAGATCAGTGGCAAGTTAAGTTTGTGGCATTAGAACAAGGTCGAATGTCAGTGTGAGAATATGAAGCCGAGTTCAATAGGCTTTCCAGGTTCGCACCCCAACATGTAGCTACAGAAATTATGAAGGCCAAGAAGTTTGAATGTAGCCTGAGACCTAGCATCAAGGAGAGACTCTTTTTGTTTATGCTAAGGACCTATGCAGAGGCCATGGACTTAGCCCCTATCGCTGAAGAAGATATTGAGAAAATGCAATGAAGAAGAGAGCAACAGAGTAAGAGTCGGGCACCATCATCTACCCATGAGTGGGCGAACAAGAGACCAAGGTTCTCAATACCAACACTTCTCCAACCTGCCCAGATTGCCTATTCGAGACCGATTACATCTACACCTATGAGACCCTTCCATCCAGCGAACCCCGCTACGATTCTCCAGTCAAGGGTTCAGCAAGCTTCACGCACCTCGTCATTCGCCCCGATTGAATCTGGAACAAGATGTAGGAAGCAGCATAAGTCAGAGGAATGAAGGTGGTTCACTGGTGCATGCTTCTGGTGTGGTGGTCAAGGACACCGGATTAGAGGCTGCCCTGAGGTGAAGAAACAAAGGACAACTTTGACACCCACTCAGAGGCCCAACGACCTACAATTGAGGGCCGTACCTATGCTGTCTTAACACAGGATGCCTAAGCAACCAATGAGGTTATCCAAAGTACCATTCCAACTATTGATTGTCAAATTTTCACTTGTTCTAAGTTCATGAAAATCCTTGGAAATTATTCTGATTTCAACATTGCATGAATGTCACGACACCATCATACGTGTACTTAATTGAAATCGCATGCATGAACTTTAAGTACCTTGCATATGTATCAGAGTAGTGACATCTGTCAACACAAGGCGCATGTCCTGATAGATCCAGGATCCTCACATTCATTTGTGATTTCTCAGTTCGTAGTCGAATTGATTATCACTCCTGAGCCCTTAGATTTCATTATGGCAGTGTCAGTCCCCACAGGGAACTCAGTAAACACAGACACAATCTGTAGATCGGTTATTATTCCAGTTGAAGACCACGAGATGAGGGCTAACCTGATTTTGTTGGACATGCAAGGGTTCGATGTGATCCATGGTATGGACTGGCTATCCGCATACCATGCAAGCATGGATTGCCTTTGGAAAGTGGTTACCTTTCCCCCTCCAAAGGGAAGGCATTTTCGGCTTCATGACATTAAGTCCAACATCGCACCATTCATTTCCATCGTTCGAGTTGAAAATCTGATGAAGAATGGGTGTCATGGATACCTCGCATTCATGTAAAATCAATGGGAAGAGAAGATCGACGCCACCAATATTCTCGTTGTGTGTGAGTTTTCAGATGTATTTCCTGAAGAATTTCTAGGATTGCCACCAGAAAAGTCAAATTTTCAATTTAGCTGACTCCAGGCATCAAGCTGATATCAAAGGCACCATACTGTATGGCACCGATAGAATTGAAAGAGCTTAAGGAGTAGCTATAAGAACTTCTGGACAAGGGGTTCGCCAAACCTAGTGTCTCCCCATGGGGAGCACAAGTTCTATTCATCAAGAAGGATGGGTCGATGAGGCTCTGCATCGACTATTAGTAGTTGAATAAGCTGACAGTTAAGAACCGCTACCCCCTTCCATGTACCGATGACTCCTTCTATCAGCTCCAAGGCTCGAAGTTCTTCTGAAAGATAGATTTGAGATCCGGTTATCATCAGTTGAATGTTAGATCCAAAGACATTCTGAAAACAACATTCCCCACTGGATATGGACACTATGAGTTTTTGGTGATGCCATTCGATTTACCTAATGCATCGGCATCATTCATGGACCTAATGAACAGGGAGTTCAGACCATATCTTGACAAGTGTGTGGTCATCTTCGTAGATGACATTCCCATCTATTCGAAGATGAGAGAGGATCACGAATAGCATCTACGCGTCACCCTTCAAACACTTTGTGATCATCAACTGTATGCGAAGTTAAGTGTTAAGACCTAAAAAGTACCACTTTTCACCCCTTAACTTAACCTGTGATTAGACCCTTAGCCCTTTAACAAATGTTTGTTAAGCTATTTTTATAGGTAATAAATAGCAGTGAATAAGGCCATAAATCCTGCTAAGGAGCCTGTTTTGACCCCAGAAGTCCCTCAGAAGAATGAGAACTAAATCCAGACCTGAGAAGAGCCTCGCACATCTTCCCAAAGCTTTAGAGGATTCAGAAAAATATGCTTCGCGCAGTCCTCGCGAATTCCCAAGACTTCACAACAACTTCTCATGCAGTTGAGTGGCAGAAGAGCTTCAGAATCCTGCCTCGCACAGCTGTCGCACAGTAGCCGCGGGATGCAAATGTCAAGAGAACCTCTCGCGCAGTCCAGAAACTATCAAAGCCTCGTGAAGTTCCATTAAGAAGTGAACTTCTCGCATAATTCTCACGCTGTTCAGGAAGAAAGCAGCCTCGCAAAGCCAGAGTTAGCCTCGCAAAGATCTATTGTGAAATGGAATGCTCGCACAGTTCTCACGCTATTCACAAGTAGCAATCCAATTACGCGAAGCCTAATCCAGCGAGAGCTTAACTATCTACCTCGCGACTGCTCAAAGCATCAAGAAGCTGTAACCCCGTGATGTTTGAAGTTTTAATGCTAACTCATCCTCGCGAAGTCAGTGCTACCACGCAACAAGTCTGGGAATCGACTGCAACCTGGCGAAGCTCTGAACTCCAACTTCCATCATTCT
Organism: Chloranthus sessilifolius; assembly: GCA_021018995.1. Lineage (NCBI taxonomy): Eukaryota > Viridiplantae > Streptophyta > Magnoliopsida > Chloranthales > Chloranthaceae > Chloranthus > Chloranthus sessilifolius. The sequence continues at coordinate 119,478,658 of CM037589.1, read as the reverse complement.
ATAGTGGACATTCTGGGGATTTCCAGTGATTAGGGCATGCACTCCCATGCTCAAATCTCCATGCACGTGCCCCGAGGCATCCAAGGATCATTAATAGGCCATGTGGCATCGCTAAAATTAGGGTTTCCTAACCCTAACGCACCACCACACCCACTGCTATATAAACCTAAGCCTGGTTTAAATTTAGGGGGGAAGAGCTTAGACTTTATCACTGATACGAGATCTGAGGTCATTTGCTTTTCTATTCTTCTGTAGTTATAAGTAGTTTTCCTTTTTCTTTTTCTTCTCTCCATGGCCCAGCAGTTGCTGGCCACGCCTATGTATGTTTATTGGGATTAGATTAATGGAATTTGTGATTGGGTGTTGTACTTTTATGGGATCCGTGTGTTTGTGAGTTGCTCTGTGCAAGGCTGCTGCCTTGTGATCCACCATTGCTTTGGCTGTGATTCAAAGCAATGGAGGATTGATTCTAAGGATCCATTCAGATCCAAGTGACCTATGTGTCTAAGCCTATCATGGTCCAATACAGCCTTAGCCCCACCACAGGACCCACTAGATCTGAAATCCCCATGGGAGCCTGAGCTGGTAGCCTTGTGACCATGGTGGTGGCAGCAATATTACTGTTCTATTTTGGAATCTATGAGGAAGATTGCTTTGGGATAGTCTGTGACCATTCAAGTGGACAGGCTATAGCCTTAGGGTGAAGCCAATCCGTAGGATCCAAGATGGATTCTTCTTCTCTGCACATGTGCTTGCAGCCTTGTGGGAGATTGTACAGAGGCAAACTCCCTTATATTTGTATAGACCAGCCATCAAATGTTACATCTGATCTGGTTATGGAGATTGTAGGCTTGTGACTGGACCATTATAGTTCCTCTAAAGTAATGGACAGCTAGATCTAAGGTGGTACTCAATCTCTTACTGGTTTTATGTGTCTGGGCTAACGTGGTCTTATACAACCCTAGCCCCACACATAGTGCTTTAGAGGTTGAGGTTCCCTACGGATTCCTGAGCTTGTAGCCTAGATGAAGTAGTGCCTATAATGATAAACTTTTTTTGACCCATCTCTGGATTGTGGTTCCCCTATGGGATAGTTTGTGACCATTTAAGTGGACGGGTTATAACCTTAAGGGGTTGGATCATGGCACAGGGATGAGTTGGATTCTTTCTCCTCTTTGGTGATAATGTAGCCATTGGACAAGATTTCTATAACAGCAGACCTGGATCTGAGTCATAAATTCCAGCAGATCTGAACCCAATAGCATACTTCTCACCCTTTTATATTTATTTTCCCACACTACATCCATCTTCTCAACCCTTTCTGTTGTTAATTCATTAGGCTACCTTAGGATATTTAGAATAAGTGACCCTAAACTCCCTTCCTTTTAGGACTGCCAGATCTGTAGTTAGATCTGGAGGGACTACTAGAGATGGCTCCCTTGGAGCCGTAGATCCCTTTTCCCTGTGGGACAAACTCTTACTTATCAAAACTTGCTACAATGGACCCTGTATCTTGCAGGTCTAAGATTTCTCAGTTGTGCTGATTCTGTCCCCTATTTTACTTTGATATTAAATTGCTTTTACCACCAATAAATAAAGTAAGCACACTGGGAATCGCAACAAGTTTTTGGCGCTGTTGCCGGGGATCGATAATCTATTAGTAGACCCTTAGTTTTTGTATTTTTAGTATTCTTTGTAGCTATGAATAATTGATACTGCTGATGTAATTTTGAATCTTTCTTGCAGATCTAGACAGCAACAGAGAAGGACAGTGAACTGCATTTGAAGATTAGCTACCTCTGTTTGCAATTCTCTAACCTTTAAAACTCAGTCCAGTTTCTTTGAAAATTCCATAGCAGTTATTTAGTATAATTGTAAATTTATGTTTTCTTAAAATAGCTGTAAATTTGTTAGAAAATTCTTTGAGTCAAGTGCAATGTGTCTGCAAGGAGTTGTCCCTGCTGGTGGTGTGTTTGTATGCTAGGTAGGAGATCTCTTAGTCCTACTTTAGAGCCTTTCAACCCTGAGCTAGAAAGGGGTAGAAGACTTAGAAGGAACAGGCACACCACAGTTGAGCCCCCAATTGAATCTGAGACAGTAGTCATGGGTGAAGAACAACCCAGAACTCTCAAGGAGTTGAATGCTCCAGATGACTATAACTCTCCATTTAGCATTCAATTCCCTGATGTTCAGGGGAATTATGAAATTAAAACTTCTATCATCCAGATGCTGCCCTTTTTCCATGGGCTTAGCAAGGAGGACCCTTACAAGCATATTGACCAATTTTTGGCCTTGTGCACCACATTCAATATCGCTGGTTTGGGATCAGAGGCTACTAGGCTCAGGCTCTTTCCCTTCTCTCTGAAGGATAGGGCTAGTACCTGGCTGGCCACTCTTCCCAACAATAGCATTGCATCTTGGGAAGACCTACAGACTAAGTTCCTGACAAAGTTCTTCCCTGAGACCAAAACTAGCCAGTTGAGGAAGGACATTCTTGCTTTTGTCCAATCCCCAACTGAGGATTTTAATCAAGCCTGGGATAGGTTTAAGGAAATGCTCAAACAATGCCCCCACCACAAGATCCAAGACTGGCAGCTTGTACAAAGCTTCTACAATGGGATTGATGAGAAAAATAGAGATATGGTTGATGCCTCTTGTGGTGGAACCTACATGCACAAGACTGCTGATGAGGCATGGGAATTGTTTGAAGTAATCAGTGAAAATGCTTTTCAAAAGCTATCCCTGGCAAGAACTTGTCAGGAGTCTGTGTCAAAAGTGGGGCCTACTGCATTGTCAAGAGGAAAAGTTTATGAGGTGTCTGAGAATAATGATCTGCAGCTGCAGATGGCAAACCTCTCAGAGAAGTTTGACAAATTACTGACTGTGATGCAACCTAGAAGGGCTGCTCAAGTGGTGGAGGCATGTCTGATATGCCAGTCCCCACAGCACACAGTAGAGGAATGTCCATCTGCAGGGCAATATCCTGAATTGGTATTGGAACATGCTGCTACTGCGTAATCATTTGGCCAGCAACAATCTGGTGGCTATAACAGACAGCCATTTGGATACCAGCACCAAAATGCTGGTTACCAATGGAGAGACCACCCAAATCTGAGGTGGAGGCAAGACAATTATATGCAGCCCCAAAGGCCACAGCAGCAGTTCAATCAGGGACATGCCCCTAGGTCTAATTTCCAACACTAGCAGTAGCCCCATCAGCAACAAAATCAATTGGTCTTACCCCCATCTCAACCCAGAAATACTTCTTTCGAGGACCAGCTCTTGACCTCATCAGAAACTCAGGGTCCATGGCTCAGATGAATTCTCATGGTCGAGCATAGAGAAGATGGAAGAGCATTGGCCAACTAGTGAATGCCTTAGCTAAAGAGAGGAGGGAGGTTGCCTACCGGTTAATCCCAAGGGCCAATTTTTGATTGGTGAAGGATCCTCAAACCTTGAGAAGCAGGGGAAACTTTCATTAAATTGATTCACAGAACTGTGCATTGTGTATGTTATGTATTTTAGTATGGTTCATTTTTTTTCTGTTTATAGGAATTTCTAGTGATCTTGTCGGAGTCTGAGTGTATATGACCTAAAAATTCTTCTGCCTGCTTTGCTTCTTGTCCCCTTTGAATTGATGATTTTGAGTGAATGAATGATGATTATACTATTTTGATAATGAGAATGTTAATTTTTTTTTTTTTTTGGATATGAGGTTTTGATTAAATGCCTTTTGAGTAATTGCACGATTAATTATTGGGAAAGCATGGAGAGTCCTGTTTAGAATGACTAAGGGTGTCCCTGGAAAAGAGAATGTGAGAGAATCCACCCACAAAACAAATGAAAATGACAGACTTATGGGTGTGTGATCCTTGTCTCTGTTTAGCTGTCGCGAGGTTCTGAAAAATAGGCGTGGTTTCTTCTCGCGCAGTTCATAAGATGTTATCCTGCTAAGCTGTCGCGAGATTCAATACAATTGTGTGGACTCTCTCGCGTGATCCAAATGAAAGTCCAATCTCGCGACCCACTCCTTCCCATCTAGCGAGCAGACATCTTCAAAGTGCACCAAGCCTCGTGATATATATAATCCAATCCCGCGTTGCTTTCCTTTTATGTTTTCTCTTTCTTCTCTAGCCAGCGAGACCCTAGCTCTGACTCCCATTAATCTCTCTCCTCCAGCATCCATTTTATAGTCCATCATTCACCTTCTAATTCTAGGGATTTGCTCCTACAGCCTCCTCCACTAGTTGCCCCCTGCTAGGAGCTCTCGTGGTCTTTTGTGCATCACATTGAACAGAACCCTAAGTTTTAGGGTAAGCCTCAGCTCTCAACCTTTTCTTCTCATTTTTCAAACTACACATTCACAGAGGAGAAGTTCAATGGCCCCTAAGGGCACCCCTGTGAAAAGAGCAAGGGATAAGGCTCCCATGGAGCCCACTCCCAAGAAGGCCAAGTCCTCAAAGGCACCATAAAAAGGGCAAGAAGTGGTTCAGGAAGTGGCTGAACTAACACCTGATTACTCTACACCCTCTGAGCTCCTGACTCCCATTCCCTTGTAGCCTAAAGCTGTTTTTGACCTATCTTTCTTTGAAATGGAACCTCTGTCAGCCCCTGCCATTGAGTTCATGCGCAAGGCTGGTTTGATCCCCCTGCTGCAAGCTATCCCTGCACTAGCCTACCCTAGACTAGTGTAACTCTTTTACCAGCACATTAGGGCTAGACCAGACCAACGTGGGCAGCCAGGCCTCCCTGTGTTAGTTGATAATTTTAAAATGTTACTCAGCCCTGAGTTGATTGCAGAAGAAATGGGCATCCCTGCTATCTTTGACCCCAACTGTGGATATGGCCCCCCTGTGTGTGCCCCCATTGATACCATTGCACAGGCTCTTACCAGAGGATTGAAGCCCACCGGGGATTCCATCAGGAGAAGAGACCTGGACCCTAAACTTCTGTTCATTGATCAAGTTCTGCGGAAGAACATTTACTGTGTCGGCCATCAGCAGGAGAGGAGGACCCCTATTGCTGATGCTATTTATTCCTTTTCTCTGGGCCACAGTTTTCATGCCGCAAGGTTAATTCTTGAAGCAATGAAGGATGTGATGGTGAAGCTAGGACAGAAAAAGAAGCCCTACACTCTCCCCTATGCAAGACTCATTACAAAATTACTTTTGAGGGGAGGGTACAAGATACCAGTGGGGGAGTTAACTATTGACCTCCCCCCTACTACTTTTGCCAAGAGACAATGGGGGATCAGCAGGAGCCTGATGGATCCCAACAAGAAAAAGAAGGCTCAGGTTGCTTCTGAACAAGGAGAGGGGACTGCTATTGCAAAGGCCACCCCTGCTCCCAAAAAGGTGGCTAAAGCTCCTGCTCCTAAGAAGGTGGTGCAAGCTCCTGTCACTACTGATTCTGCAGCAATACCTCCATCCACCACACCTACCCCTCCATCAGTTTCTTTGCCTATTCCATCTCTCCCTTTCCCTCTTTTATCTCCCTTTTCCATACCCTCACGTTTCCCTGTGATTAGTACTGTTGAGGACATTGACCCCCATGACAGCCCTTTACCTTCACCTCCATTACCTCAGTACACACCCCCAATTCCCCCATCATCTGAATAGAACCCTGACAGCCCTCCCCTGATATCCTCCCTAAAAAGGAAGACCACAACCTCTACCATTCCCTCACAGACACACCCTACTCTTTGTACAACCATTGCCACCATACACATTGACCCAGCCACCATCCCAGCCATCCCTACTTCACCTCCACTCACAGACCTTGACTTTAACCTCGCCACTAATTCCAGATATCAGGCCTTCATGACTACATTGCTTGACACCATGCCAACCCATGATATCCCTCTCCCAGATTCCCCACATCACTCACCAGACCCTCCATCTCCTCCTCCTACAACCTTCCATCATTCCCCTACTTCCCCTTTCCAACCTGTTCCCTCTTCTTCTCATACTCCACCCCAACCAAACTCAGACACACTTACCCATATCCTTTCCCTAACACATGACATTCAGACCCAACTATCAACCACAACACATACCCAAGACCAAATACAGACTGACATCACCAACATAAAATCCACCCTTCAAACATTGACAAAACCACCCATCTCTACACAAACACCTCCTACCCCACAAATCCAGTCCCCTTCCAGCTCTGACTCCACAGTGCAACCAGATCTTCCCCCCATTGACATAACTACAACCCTCACCCTCCAAGACACCATACCCCACCACTCCTTCCCCACTCTACCTATCCTTCCCCCACTCATTTTACCCCACCATAATTTACCAACCAATCAACCCAAACAGACTCCATTCCTTTCCCATCCACCCACACACACTTTTGGCCCCACCAGTTCCTTTCATCCCATTCATAATCCCCTATTACCCTTCCTTCGCTCCACCCACTTCCACTGCATCCACTTCATTTTCTTTTCCACCCATGCCCTCCATTCCACCTCTCATATTACCTCCTCCTAGATTCTCTGACAACTCGACTCAAACAGACACAGAACTTTTTGCCCAGTCCCCACATGTGAATGTCCTCCCTACCACCATTACTCCACCCCTCCAGGACCCATCACCTTCTATTTCTTCCACTCCCTTTCTACCTATCCTACCAAGACATTCCTATTACACCCCTCCTTACTTCACCATCCTCCATGCCATGAGGGACAATGCGTACATCAAGAGGGATGTTCTCAGGGAAATGGCACAACTTCGACAATCCATTGAATCTCCTTTGCTGCAAAAATTGAGTGACTTGAAGCTTGCTCACAGACAGCAGCTGAGAGATATTTCAAAGGGGTGGGAGAATATTTTGGAGACCCTCAATGAGAAAATGTCTACGGTAACTTACTACAAACTGAATGCGGAGATGGAGAAAGCCAATCCCGAACTAGAGCAAAAGAGAGCCCGGATGTATGAAAAGAAACTTAACAATGCTCAGGAGATCCATAGGCTCACTAAGGGGCTTTCTGATGCCAAACTCCTCTATGCTGAAAAGCAGATTGAAATTTTGCAAAAAAGGATTGCATCTCTGTTAGGCCAACCAATTCAGGCCACCCCTCTTGCTACCGAACCCCCTGAGGCCCCACCTTCCACACACCCCGGGCCATCTTCTTCCATTCCCTCTGCTCCTACATCTACATCTCCTCCTCCTCCACCTCCTACTCAAATACCTCCACCACATCCTGCTCCAGTGCCTCCCCCTGCTAAATCTCTTGCACCCAAGAGAAAAAGGGCTGCTTCTAAGAAACCTTCTCCCTCCAAAAGAGCCACTGCTACCCAAAAAGTGAAAAAGCCTGCACCTCCATTCCCACCCCCAAAGTCCACCAGAGCTTCTGCTCAGGATGACCCCCATGGATTGGATCCCACTGCTCTCTTTCCCTCTTATTCTGAGTCTGACTCTGCACCACCTGTGGATCCAAGTGCCAAAAGTCCTGTTGCTCCTCCTTCATCAGACCCTACTGAGCAAACTTATCCTCAGAGAAGGAAAGTTACAGCTAAGACGACTACTCACACAGCTGCCTCTATAAAAATTGGAAAAGAACAATCTGCCCAGTCTGAGGAGGCACCACCACTGAACCAGCAAGATAAAGGCAAGAACCTGGTTGTCCCTCCTGAGCCAGAAAAAGCTAAATCTCCTCTTATTCCCCCTCAGACTCAGCAAGGGCAAGGCCCAAAAGGGAAGGGCCCAAAAGGGAAGAGTCTCAAAGGAAAAAGTCCTATCAAATCACCTGAGCAAATCACAGACAAATCCCCAGTGATCCCTCCTGCACCAAAGGCCCCCAAAATGAGGGTGAGGGCACCAAAAGCTCCAACCATGCCCAAAATTGCAGCCCAAAGAAAGGAAGAGAGGGCACAAAAGAAAAAAGAGGAAGAGGCTATCCTTCGCGAGCATGCCAAGAAGATGGGTTGGGACTGGGTTTGATTCAGGCTCTGATTAGCTTGTACCTAGGATTTTTCTGTTTCTGCATTTTCTTTTTCTCTTGTTGTTTTTCATTTTGTACATTTCTCTCTTATAATAGATCTTCTTCTTTTGTCATTGCTGTTTTTCTTTGTCTTGTGTCTGTTTTGCTCCATGTTATTTCCTTTTATTTTGCCATTAATAAATCTGCTGCACACCCACCTTTGAATCAGTGGGGACACTGCTCCTCATAGGTTTGGGGGTGTGGCAGGCTGATCCTGCCAATGGAATAGTTAACCTAAGTGCAGCAGAATCATGTGAGTAAGATGGAAATGGGCCATGTTCACTAGAGAATCAGAAAAATAATGAAATTTAAAATTTTTCTAGACTTTAGGCATTACAAACTTTTAAAATTTCATATTTCCATGATGAGATCACCAAGGAAACTCACTTATATCAGCACTTAGTGAATCATTAGAGGGAGAAAAAGGTAAGGACATACTCAAAAATTCAAAGGAAGACCATAACCAGTGACATTTGGGCCTATACAAAAAAAAATTTCTTTGAGGAGTGACTAAGGCAATTTCTTCTAGCTCTAAGGACTGGCTGAGTCACTGTGCTCACTAGAAGTTAGGCAACTTCAAGTTGAAACAACTGACAGCACTCATGAGACTTAGGAAAGGATCAAGGCCTTCTCTGGGATAGTTTGAGCCTAAATAGACCAACCTTAAGCAACTGCCCTTGTCCATACCCCCTTTGTGCCTTAAATCCTAAATTTCTTCAAAATACACCTGAGTACTTGCACCTGAACCTATGTATCTGATTTAACCCGACCCTCACTCTGAGAATTCAGAAGGTAAAGGAACAAGAGTTGAAGATGGACTAGCTATGGTCAACATTAGGTGAATAAAGAAGAAGTACCTCAAATTCTGGCAGTATGGCAACTGAGAAAGAGGTGGCATTTCATCAAAGCAAAAATAAAATAAAAAGAAGAAAAATGCATAAAAAAGAAACAAAAACAATAATGAAGAGGAGTAAGAGAGGAGTCAAGAGGGAACTTTCATTGGGAAAATCGAAATCAAGAAGAGAAATTAATCACTTCAAATATGAAATCCTCAAAGAAGATGAAAGGAGCTAAATTAAAGAAGGTGAAGTCATGAATCACCTCCTTCACCTACTGATTTCTCATTTTTGCACCCCTTTTGAACCTTCCATTCTATTTATAACCCATACCATAGGCCACATTACAACAAAGTTAAAAGCCCTTGAGATCCAGAGTTGAATGAGCTATCATGTGGAGATAAAGAGTTATCCAATCTATGGTGAGGATCTGTCAATGATGTCAGCACTTAAGAGCTTTGCCTATGCTCATGCTTACAGACCCATTTGGGGGATGTAACTGCTCTTGAGCTTGAGAGAAAATGAAACCCTCAAGAATTCTTTATGAGAGTATGCCCTGGAGAGTTTTGGGTCTGATATTGAATGCATTAAGTATGATCTACAACCTAATTTTTGATCTAGTGATGAGCTCAGTGCTGACACACATGTGAATGGTTCTTTGGTGTAAACTGATTGAAAATGTTGTGCTTTCATGAGAAGCTTATACTGTTTAAATTTTTGTGCAGCCAAGGTGTTTGAATTTCTTATATTTTTATTGATTCAAGGGTGAATTAACTCTATTTCTTGACTGCTCACTTGATAATAATGCACTTTTGTTAATTGTCTCATTGAGAAGTTTATGGGTGTCTTCACTGAAAACCCTCAGGAGACTTCACTCCTCCACTAGGGATCACCTAGGGGTTTAAAAGGCTTGGTACATATGCTAAATGTATCTGTGCTCCCTACAAAAGTGGCATTTAATTTCTGTAGTTGATTTAATGTAGCTTTGCTAAGGGACTAGCAAAGATTAGGTTTGGGGGTGTGTTACGACCTGAAAAGTACCACTTTTCACCACTTAACTTAACCTGTGATTAGACCCTTAGCCCTTTAATAAATGTTTGTTAAGCTATTTTTGTAGGTAATAAACAACAGTACAATAAGGCCATAAATCCTACTAAGGAGCCTGTTTTGACCCCAAAAGTCCCTCAGAAGAATGAGAACTGAATCCAGACCTGAGAAGAGCCTCGCGCAGCTTCCCAAAGCTTCAGAGGATTCAGAAAAATATGCTTCGCGCAGTCCTCGTGAATTCCCAAGACTTCACAACAACTTCTCACGCAGTTGAGTGATAGAAGAGCTTCAGAATCCTCGCCAAGACAAATTGTCGCACAAGAAGAGTCATGGATGCAAATGTCAAGAGAACCTCTAGCGCAGTCCAGAAACTATCAAAGCCTCGCGAGGATCCTCACGAAGTTCCATTAAGAAGTGAACTTCTAGTGCAGTTCTCACACTGTTCAAGAAGAAAGCAGCCTCGCGAAGCCAGAGTTAACCTCGCAAAGATCTATTATGAAATGGAATGCTCATGTAGTTCCTGTGCTATTCACAAGTAGCAGTCCAACTGCGCGAGGCCCAATCCAGCGAGAGCTTAACTATCTACCTCGCGACTACTCAGAGCATCAAGACGCTGCAACTCCGCGACGTCTGAAGTTTTAATGCTAACTCATCCTCGCAAAGTCAGTGCTACCACACGACAAGTCTTGGAATCGACTGCAACCTAGCGAAGCTCTGAACTCTAACTTCCATCATTCTGTAGAGGACATTCTAGGGATTTCCAGTGATTAGGGCACGCACTCCCATGCTCAAATCTCTATGCACGTGCCCCGAGGCATCCAAGGATCATTAATAGGCCATGTGGCATCGCTAAAATTAGGGTTTCCTAATCCTAATGTGCCGCCACACCCACTGCTTTATAAACCTAGGCCTGGTTTAGGTTTAGGGGGGAAGAGCTCAGACTTTATCACTGATACGAGATCTGAGATCATTTTCTTTTCTGTTCTTCTGTAGTTGTAAGTAGTTTTCCTTTTTCTTTTTCTTCTCTCCATCGCCTAGCACTTGCTGGCCATGCCTATATATGTTTATTGAGATTAGATTAATAGAATTTGTGATTAGGTGTTGTACTTTTATGGGATTCGTGTGTTTGTGAGTTGCTCTGTGCAAGGCTACTGCCTTGTGATCCACCATTGCTTTGGCTATGATTCAAAGCAATGGAGGACTAATTCTAAGGATCCATTCAGATCCAAGTGACCTGGGTGTCTAGGCTATCATGGTTCGATACAGCCTTAGCCCCACCACGGGACCCACTAGATTTGAAATCCCCATGGGAGCCTGAGCTGGTAGCCTTGTGACCATGGTGGTAGCAGCAATATTACTGTTCTATTTTGGACTCTATGAGGAGGATAGGCTCTGGGATAGTCTGTGACCATTCAAGTGGACAGGCTATAGCCTTAGGGTGAAGCCAATCCGTAGGATCCAAGATGGATTCTTCTTCTCTGCACATGTGCTTGTAGCCTTGTGGGAGATTGTACAGAGGCAGACTCCCCTATATTTGTATAGATCCGCCATCAGATGTTAGATCTCATCTAGTTATAGAGATTGTAGGCTTGTGACTGGACCATTGTAGCTCCTCTAAAGCAATGGACAGCTAGATCTAAGGTGGTACTCAATCTCTTACTGGTTTTATGTGTCTGGGCTAACATGGTCCTATACAGCCCTAGCCCCACACATAGAGCTTTTGAGGTTGAGGTTTCCTACAGATTCCTGAGCTTGTAGCCTAGATGAAGTAGTGCCTACAATGATAAACTTGTTTTGACCCATCTCAGGATTGTGGTTCCCCTATGGGATAGTCTGTGACCATTTAATTGGATAGGTTTTAACCTTAAGGGTTGGATCATGGCACAGGGATGAGTTGGATTCTTTCTCCTCTTTGGTGATAATGTAGCCATTGGACAGGATTTCTATAACAGCAGACCTGGATCTGAGTCATAAATTCCAGCAGATCTGAACCCAATAGCATACTTCTCACCCTTTTATATTTATTTTCCCACACTCCATCCATCTTCTCAACCCTTTGTGTAGTTAATTCATTAGGCTACCTTAGGATATTTAGAATAAGTGACCCTAAACTCCCTTCCTTTCAGGACTGCCAGATCTGTAGTCAGATCTGGAGAGACTACTAGAGATGGCTCCCATGGAGCCGTAGATCACTTTTCCCTGTGGGACAAACTCTTATCAAAACTTGCTACAATGGACCCTCTATCATGCAGGTCTTGGATTTCTCAGTTGTGCTGATTCCATCCCCTATTTTACTTTGATTTTAAATTGCTTTTACCACCAATAAATAAGTAAGCACACTGGGAATCGCAACATTAAGCAAGTGTGAATTCTAGTTAGAGTAAGTCAGCTTCTTTGAATAAGTAATCTCTGAGGAAGGCATTACAATCGACCCAGCTAAGATCGAGGCTATTGTAAAATGGGAGCAACCAAAGATGGTAACAGAAGTGCATAGTTTTCTTGGTCTGGCTGGTTATTACAGGAGATGCATCGAAGGCTTCTCTAAAATTTTAGGATCACTCACTTTGCTCACACGGAAGAATACAAAGTTTGAATGGACCAAATCATGTGAGAAGAGCTTTCATGAGCTCAAGAAGAAGCCAGCCACCGTGCCAGTGTTGGCCATTCCGTCATGCAGTGGAGGCTTTGTGGAGTTCAACGATGCATCACACTGTGGGTTGGGTTGTGTGCTTACCTAACATGAAAGAGTCATCACCTATGGCTCCCGACAACTCAAGGGCCATGAGAAGAACTTCCCGATGCACGATCTTGAATTGACAGTGGTCCTTTTCGCCCTAAAGATCTGGAGGCACTACCTTTACAAGGAGACATTCAAGATCTTCACCTATCATAAGAGCCTCAAATACTTGTTCACTCAAAAGGATCAGAACATGAGGTAAAGAAGATGGATGGAGTTCCTTAAGAACTATGACTGCTCCATTCAGTATCACCCCAGAAAGGTAAATGTTGTGGCAGACGCATTAAGCTGAAAGTCTTCTACCTAATTGTCTAGTCTTGTAATAAGAATGAGCAGATGGAAGCTGTTTGAAGACATATCCTTGTATGATACAAGCTTTGAGGTTAAGGGATCAGGAGCCTTAGTGGCTAACCTCACTATTCAGCCAATGATATTTGATATATCGACCAATGAGGACCTCACAAATTAATGATATTTGATATACCGAGGAGGAGCTGATGGTCATTCGACAGGGCATGATCAATGGTGTATGATTAGATTTCTCCATCAGGGAAGTGTTAAGACCTGAAAAGTACCACTTTTCACCCCTTAACTTAACCTTTGATTAGACCCTTAGCCATCTAATAAGTTCTTGTTAAGTATATTATGTAGGTAATAATCAACAGTGAAATAAGGCCAGGAATCCTGCTAAGGAGCCTATTTTGGCACCAAAAGTCCCTTAGAAGGATGGACTCTGAATCCAGACCTGAAATGAGCCTCGCGCAGCTGACCCAAGCTTTAGAGGATTCAGGAGAAATATGCCTCGCGCAGTCCAACTGAGCTTCCCAAAACTTTACAATAACTTCTCGCACAGTTGAGTGACTGAAGAGCCTCAAAAGCACAAACTTGTGTAGCTCTCGCAAAGCTCAAGAGTAGAACACATCATGCAGTCTCACGCAGTTCAAAGTAGACCTCTCTCAACCTCGCGCAGTTCTCTCAGAATGGCTGAGGAGAGAGAGCTTCAGAAGACTCTTCGCGCAGTAGCCGCGGGATGCAAATTCCAGAAGAAAGCATCCTCACGAAGATCAATTAAGACATGGAACCTCGCACAGTTTAAAACTCATTAAGGCCTCGTGAGGAAGCTCGCAAAGTCCATTGAAGAGAAGTGCTCGCACAGTTCTCGTGCTATTTAGATCCATCCTCGCGAAGATCAACCCAGCGAATGCGCAGCTACCTCGCGACTGCTTGAACTTTAACCCCGCGACATCTGAGGCTTTGATGTCTACTCAACCTTGCGAAGTCCAATCCAGCGAGAGCGCAATTCTCTATCGCGCGACTACCTGAAGAGCAAACCAAGGCAACCTCGCGACGATTGAAGCTTCAATGTCAAACCATCCTCGCGAAGAGCAAGAGCTACCATGTGACAAGTCTGGGAAATAATAGCTACCTAGCGAAGCTCTAAACTTCAACTTCCATCGCTTCAGCAGAGGACTTTCTGGGAATTTCCAGCGATTAGGGCACGCACTCCCATGCTTAAATCTCTGTGCATGCGGCCCGAGGCATCTAAGGATCACTATTAGGCCATGTGGCATCATTAAAATTAGGGTTTCCTAACCCTAATTCGCTGTCACACCATTGCTATATAAACCCATACTTAGCTTAGGTTTAGATATCTTGGAACAAATCTGGGAACAGTCTCATCTCTTGGAGATTTGATCTGAGATCATTTTTCTTTTCTTTTATAATTGTAAGTAGTTTTCTTTTTCTTTTTCCTTCTCTCCATAGTCCAGCACTTGCTGGCTATGTCTTTGTATGCATTTTGAACTAGTTTAATGGAAGTTTTGTAATAGGATTTTTTACATTATGAGATTTGTGTTTGAATGTGATCTGCTCTGTGTAAGGCTGCTGCCTTGTGATTTGCCAGTGCTTTGGCTGTGTTTAAAAGCAATGGAGGACTGATTTTAAGGGCCACTCAGATCCAAGTGACCTGTGTGTCTGGGCTATCATGGTCCTATACAGCTTTAGCCCCACCACAGGACCCACTAGATCTGAAATCCCCATGGGAGCTTGAGCTGTAGCCTTGTGACCATGGTGGTGGCAGTGATATTCTTATTTTGTCTTGGGCTCCGTGAGGAGGATAGCCTCTGGGATAGTCTGTGACCATTCAAGTGGACAGGTTATAGCCTTAGGGTGATCCTAATCCACCGATCCAAGAAGGATCCTTCTTCTCTGCACCTGAGCTTGTATTAGCCTGGTGGGAGATTGTAAAGAGGCAGACTCCCCTATATTTGTATAGATCTGCTATCAGATGTTAGATCTGATCTGGTTATAGAGATTGTAGGCTTGCGACTGGACCATTGTAGCCTCACTCAAGCAATGGACAGCTAGATCGAAGGTTGTACTCAATCTCTTGCTGGTTCTATGTGTCTAGGCTATCATGGTCCTATACAGCCTTAGCCCCACACATAGAGCTTTAGAGGTTGAGGTTCCCTATGGATTCTTGAGCTGGTAGCCTGGATGATATAGTGCCTACAATGATTAACTTGTTTTGACCCATCCCTGGATTGTGGTTTCCCTATGGGATAGTCTGTGACCATTTGAGTGGACAAGTTATAACCTTAAGGGATTGAATCATGACAGAGAGATGGGTTGGATCCTTTCTCTTCAATGGTGATAACGTATCCATTGGATATGATTTCTATAACATCATATCTGAATCTGAGTTACAAAGCTCCTCTGATCTAGGCTCAATAACATACTTCTCACCCTTTTATATTTATTTTCCACACTCCATCCTTCCTCTCAACCCTTTCTGTAGTTTAGACATTAGGCTAGCTTAGGATCTGTAAACTAAGTGACCTTAAACTCCCTTCCCTTAAGGAGCAGATCAGAAGTCGATCCGAGGGACTACTAGAGATGGCTCCCTTGGAGCTGTAGATCATCTTTCCCTGTGGGACAAACTCTTACTTATCAAAACTTGCTGCAATGGACCCTGTATCTTGCAGGTCTAGGACTTCTTAGTTGTGCTGATTTCATCCCCTGTTTTATTTTGATTTTAAATTTCTTTTACCACAAACAAATAAAGAAAGCACAGCTGGGTAGCAACAAGTTTTTGGCGCCGCTGGCGGGAAAGTTGATCTATTAGTAGACCCTAAGTTTTTGTAGTTTTATTATTCTTTAGTAGTTAAGAATAATTGATACTGCTGATGTATTTGTGAATTTCTTTTTTTAGATCTAGACAGCAGCAGTGAAGTACAGTTGGACTGCATTTGGAACTTAGCTACCTCTGTTTGCAAACTCTCTAACTTTTAAAACTCTGTCTATCTTTCTTGATAATTCTCTAACAGTATCTAGGATAGTTGTAAATATATTCTTTGAATAGCTGTAAATTAGTTAGATAAATTTGTTAATTGTAAAGTTATTCATTTGCAATGTGCCTACAAGAAGCTCTCCTTGCTGTTGGTGTGCTTGTATGCTAGGGAGGAAATCTCTCAGCCCTACTTTAGAGCCTCTTAACCATGAGTTAGAAAGGGGAAGGAGACTTAGAAGAGACAGGCACACCACAGGAGAGCCCCCAAGTGAATCTGTGACAGCAAATATGGGTGAAGAACAACCCAAAACTCTCAAGGAGTTGAATGCCCCAAATGACTATAACTCCCCTTTTAGCATTAAATTCCCTGATGTTTAGGGGAATTATGAAATAAAGACTTCAATCATCCAGATGCTGCCCTCTTTCCATGGGCTTAGCAAGGAGGACCCTTACAAGCATATTGACCTGTTCTTGGCCTTGTGCACCACTTTTAATATCACTGGTTTGGGACCTGAGGCTACTAGGCTCAGACTCTTTCCCTTCTCTCTGAAGGATAGGGCCAGTACCTGGTTGACCACTCTTCCCAACGATAGCATTGCTTTATGGAAAGACCTGCAGACCAAGTTCCTGACCAAGTTCTTCCCTAAGACCAAAACTAGCCAGTTGAGGAAGGAAATTCTTGCTTTTGCCCAAGCCCCAACTAGGATTTTAATCAAGCCTGGGATAGATTTAAGGAAATGCTCAAACAATGCCCCCACCATAAGATCCCAGATTGGCAGCTTGTTCAAAGCTTCTACAATGGGATTAATGAAAAAAGTAGAGATATGGTTGATGCCTCTTGTGGTGGCACTTACATGCATAAAACTGTTGATGAGGCATGGGAATTGTTTGAGGTGATTAGTGAAAATGCTTTTCAAAAGCTATCCTTGGAAAGAACTAGTCAGGAGTCTGAGTCAAAAGTGGGGCCTGCTGCATTGACAAGAGGAAAAGTTTGTGAGGTGTCTGGGAACAATGACCTGCTGCTGCAGATGGCCAACCTCTCTATGAAGTTTGACAAATTACTAACTGTGATGCAACCCAGAAGGGCTGCTCATGTGGCGGAGGCATGTCTGATATGCCAGTCCCCACAGCACACAGTGGAGGAATGTCCATCTTTAGGGCAATATTCTGAATTGATATTGGAGCATGCTACTGCTGCGTAATCTTTTGGCCAGCAACAATCTGGTGGCTACAACAGACAGCCATATGGCTACCAACACCAAAATGCTGGTTAACAATGGAGAGACCACCCAAATCTTAGGTGGAGGCAAGACAATTATATGCAGCCCCAGCAGATGTTGGCTATACCTCAAAGGCCACAACAACAGTTTAATCAAGGGAATGCCCCTAGGTCTAACTTCCAACACCATTAGCAGCCCCATCAGCAATAAAATCAATTGGTCTTACCCCCATCTTAGCCCAGAAATACTTCTTTTGAGGACCAGGTCTTGACCTCACTATAAAACTTGGGTTCCTTTGCTCAGACTGTGAATTCTCATGGTCAGAGCATCAAGAAGATGGAAGAGCAGATTGGCCAACTAGCGAATACCTTAGCCAAAAGAGAAGAGGGAAGGTTGCCCAGTCAACCAGTGGTTAATCCCAAGGGCCAATTTTTGATTGGTGAAGGATCCTCAAACCCTGAAGGGGAGCTTTCATTGAATTGATGCTAAGAACTATGCACTTTGTATGTTATGTATTTTACTGTTTATAGGAATTTTTAGTGATCTTGTTGGAGTCTGAGTTTAGTGCTTTATGCCTACTTTTATTCATGTTCCCTTTGTTTGATAATTTCAAGTGATTGAATGATGATGGTATTGTTTGAATGCTTTTCATGATATGTGAATTTAATGCTTTGAGAGTATGGGAATTTTTGAATGTTTTATAATGCTTATGGGTGTCCCTGGAAGAGAGCCTGTGAGAGAATCCACCCACAAAACAAAGGTCAAAAGGCTGACTAGTGGGTGTGTGAATTCTGACTCTGTTTAAGCCGTCGCGAGGTTCTGAAAATTTGGTTTGGTTTCCTCTCGCACAGTTCATAAAGAATTACTTTGCTTTGCTGTCGCGAGTTTTAGATATAGTTGTGTGGGCTTCCTCTCGCAGTTTAAATGAACATCCAATCTCACGACCCATTCATGCCTATCCAGCGAGCAGATATTTTTAAAGCGTGCCAAGCCTCGCGATATTTAAAATCCAACCCCGCGCTACTTTTCTTTACTGCTTTCTCTTTCCTCTCCTGCCAGCAAAACCCTAGCTCCCACTCCTCTCAATCTCTCTCCTCCAGCATCCTGTCTACAGTTCATCACTCACTTTGAAATTTTGGAATTTTGTTCTTAAAGCTTCCATCAACAGTTGCCCCCTGCTAGGAGCTCCTGCGGTCTACCGTGCATCAAATTGAACAGAACCCTAACTTTTAGGGTAAGACTCAGCTCTTAATTTTTTTCTTTCAAAATTTCAACTGCACACTCACTAAGGAGAATCTTAATGGCTCCTAAAAGTGCACCTGTGAAGAGAGCCCGGGATCAAGCTCCCGTGGAGCCTACCCCTAAGAATGCCAAGTTCTCTACGGCACAACAAAAAGGGAAGGAGGTGGTTCCTGAGGTGGCTGAACAAACAGCTGATAACTCTACACCCTCTGAGCTCCTCATTTCAATTCCCTTAGAGTCTGAAGCCATTTTTGATATATCTTTCTTTGAAACTGAGCCGTTGTCAGCACCTGCCATTGAGTTCTTGCGCAAGGCTGGTTTGATCCCCTTGATGAAAATGATTCCTGCACTAGCCTACCCTAGGTTAGTGCAACTCTTTTACCAGCACCTTAGTGTCAGACCAGACACACATGGGCAGCCAGGCCTCCATGTGTTAGTTGACAATTTTGAGATGCTACTCAGCCCTTGATTGTTGAAGTCATGGGCATCCCTGCCATTTTTTATTCCAACTGTGGTTATGGCTCCCCTGTGAGTGCCCCCATTGATACCATTGCACAGGCCCTTACCAGAGGTTTGAAGGCCACAGGGGACTCCATCAGAAGAAGAGATTTGGATCCCAAATTGCTGTTCATTGATCAAGTGTTGAAGAAGAATATTTATTACTCCGGCCATTAGCAAGAGAGGACAACACCAATTGCTGATGCTCTCTATTCCTTCTCTCTGGGCCATGGATTTAATGCTGCATGGTTGATTTTTGAGGCCATGAAGGATATGATGGTGAATCTCGGGCTGCAAAAGAAGATCCACACTCTCTCCTATGGAAGACTCATCACCAAATTACTTCTGAGGGGAGGGTACAAGATACTAGTGGGGGAGTTATCTGCTGACCTCACTCCCACCACTTTTGTCAAAAGACGATGGGGGATCAGCAGGAGTCTGACGGATCCCCAGAAGAAGAAGAAGAAGGCTGAAGCTCAGGTTGTTTCTGAGCAAGGAGAGGGAACTATTGTGGCAAAGGCCACCCTTGTCCCCAAAAAGAGGGCTAAAGCCCCTGCTTCAAAGAAGGTGGTGCAAGCTTCTGTCACCTCTGCTTCTGCAGCAATACCTCCATCCACCACACTTGGCCCTCCATCAGTTTCTTTGCCTATTCCATCTCTCCCTTTCCCTCTCTTATCTCCCTTTTCCATTCCACCTCCCCCTGTGATTCGTTCTTGGGTGGAAAGTGTTGAACCCCATGACAGCACTCCCCCTTCACCCACCTTACCTCAATACACAGCCCCAATATCTCCAACATCATCTGAACTAAACCCTGACAGCCCTCCCCTCATATCCTACATTAAAAAGAAGACCTCTCGCACAACCCCAGCCAGATCCTTACCTAAACCAACCACCCCTATCATTCCCACAGAAACCCCACATATTGACCCAAACACCATACCAATCATCCCTACTTCACCTCCACTCCCAGACCTTGACTTTAATCTTCCCACCACTTCAGGGTATCAAGCCTTCATGACTACCCTGCTTGATACCATGCCAACCCATGACATCCCTCTCCCAGATTTCCCACTCCCTTCACCACATCACTCACCAGACCTTTCATCTTCTCCCCCTACAACTTTCCATCATGCCCCCACTTCCCCTTTCCAACATGTTCCCTCCTCTTCTCATACTCCACCCCAACCAACATCAGACACCCTTACCCATATCCTTTCTTTAATACATAACATCCAGACCCAGCTATCCACCACAACACAAACCCAAGACCAAATGCAAACTGACATCACCAACATAAAATCCACCCTTCAAATATTAACAAACCCACCCATCTCTACACAACCTCCTACCACCCCAGATCCATTCTTTCCACCATCGACTCCACAAAGGCAACCAGACCTCACCCCAATTGACTTAACTACACCCTTCACCCTCCAAGACACCATACCCCACCACTCCTTCCCCACTCTACCTATCCTTCCCCTCATATTACCTCCACCACAATTTACCAACACTTCCACCCAAAGCACCCCATTCCTTTCCCATCCACCTTTCCCATTCAACCCCACATATTTGTAACCCCACCACTTCCATTTCGACCCTTCACCCTTCAATTTTTCCCTTACCCAGAACCATCCACCTCCACTGACCATCCTTCATTTAATTTTCCACCCATGCCTTCCATTCCACCCCTCATCCAACCCCCTCCTGAATTCACTGACCACTCAACACAGACTGCCCCAGCAACTTTTACCCCTCCTCTAGACTTCATTACTACAGCCCCCACTTTACCCCACCAGGATCAATCACCTTCTACTTCTTCCACTCAATTTCTACCAATCTTACCCAGACACTCTTATTACACCCCTCCCTACTTCACCCTCCATGCCATGAGGGACAATGCCTATATCAAGAGGGATGTCCTGAGGGGCATGGCACAACTTCGACAAGCCATTGAATATTCCTTGCTGCAGAAGCTGAGTGACTTGAAGCTTGGTCACAGCGAGAAGCTGAGAGATATTTCCAAGGGGTGGGAGGAAATTTTGGAGACACTCAATGCGAACAAGGCTGCGACAACTTACTACAGAATGACTACAGAGATGGAAAAAGCTAATGCCGAAATGATGAAAAAGAGAGCCAGGTTGTTAGAAAGGAAACTAAACAATGCTCAGGAGATCAACAAACTCAGTAAGGAGCTTTCAGATACCAATCTCCTATATGCTACCAAGAAAATTGAGATTTTGGAACAGAGGGTTGCCTTCCTACTAGCCCAACCAATTCAGGCCACCCCTCTCGCCACAGCACCCCCTGAGGACCCATCTTCTTCCACACAACCAGGGCCATCTTCTTCCACTCCCCCTGCCCCTCCACCTACACAACCTATTCCCCCACATCCTACAGCCCCAACTCCGGTACCTCCTCCTGCTCCTACTCATGTTCCTGCTCCTGCTAAAGTCCCTACTCCAGCTCCTGCTCTTGTCTCAGTGCCTCCCCCTGTTCAATCTCCTGCCCCCAAAAGAAAAAGGACTCCTTCCACCCCCGAAAGAGCCATTGCAGCCTAAAAAGGAAAATGGCCAGCCCCTCCATCCCCACCTCCAAAGGGCATCAGAGCTTCTGCTCAGGATGATCCCCATGGTCGCCTACTTTCCAAAGAGGAATGCAGACAGGCTGCTGCTGCCCTTGGTTTGAATCTCACTAAGCTTTTTCCTTCTGACTCAGACTCTGATTCTGCACCACCTATGGATCGAAGTGCCAAGACTCCTATTGCTGCTCCTTCATCAAGCCCTGTTGAACAAACCTATCCTCAGAGAAGAAAAGTTACAGCTAAAAGAACTTCTCACACTGCTGCCTCTCTAAAAATTGGGAAAGAAACATCTGCCCAGTCTGAAGAGGCACCACCAATGAGCGAGCCAGTGAAGGGAAAGAGCCCTGCCATTCCTGCAGTAAAGAAACAAGAAAAGTCTTCTGTGGCTCCCCCTAAGCTTGACAAAGGGAAAAGTCCTCTCATGCCTCAGGTGAAAGAAAAAGATAAATCCCCTGTTGTCCCTCCTGATCCAGAACAAGCCCAATCCACTCTCATTCCCCCTCAGCCTCAGCCAGGGAAGGGCCCAAAAGGGAAGAGTCCCAAAGGAAAAAGTCCTATCAAATCCCCTGAGCCAACCACAGATAAATCTTCAGTGATCCCTCCTTAACCAAAGACCAGAAAAATGAGGGTCAAGGCACAAACCATGCCCAAAACTGCGGCCTAAAGAAAGGAAGAGAGGGAACGAAAGAAAAAAGAGGAAGAGGCTTACCTTCAAGAGCATGCCAAGAAGATGGGTTGGGACAAGTTTTGATCCAGACTCTGATTAGATTGTACCTAGGATTTTTTCTATTTCTGCACTCTTTTTCTTCTATTTTCTTTTAGTTTGTACATTTCTCATTTTTAATAGATTTTCTTCTTTTGTCATTACTATTTTGCTTTGTCTGTTGTGTGTTCTACTCCTTGTTATTTCCCTTACTTTTTTGCAAATAATAAATCTGCTGCACAGACACCTTTGAATCAGTGAGGACACTGCTCCTCATAGGTTTGGGGGTGTGGCAGGCAGACCCTGCCAATGGAATAGTTAACCTAAGTGTAGCAGAGTCATGTGAGTAATATGGAAATGGATCTATGTTCACTTAAGAATCATGAAAAATAAGAAATTTAAAATTTCTACAAACTTTAGACATTACAAACTTTTAATATTTCACATTTCCATGATGATATCACCAAGGAAACTTACTTGTATCAGCACTTAGTGAATCATTAGAGAGAGAAAAAGGTGAGGACATAATTAAAAGTTCAAAGGAAGACCATAACCAGGGAGAATTGGGCCTATAAAATTTTTTTCCATCCTTTGAGTGACTAAGGCAATTTCTTCTAGTTCTAAGGACTGGTTGAGTCACTGTGCTCATTAGAAGTTAGGTAACTCCAAGTTGAAATAACTGACAGCACTCATGAAACTTAGGAAAGGATCAAGGCCTTCTCTTGGACAGTTTGAGCCTAAATAGACCAACCTTAAGCAACTGCCCTTGCCCATACCCCCTTTGAGCTTTAAATCCTGAATTTTATCAAAATACACCTGAGTACTTGTACCTGAACCTATGAACCTGATTCAGTCTACCCTCACTCTGAGAATTCAGAAGGTAAAGGAGAAAGAGTTGAAGATGGACTAGCTATGGTCAACATTAGGTGAATGGAGAAGAAGTATCTCAAAATTCTGGCAGTATGGTAACTGAGAACATGGTGGCATTTCAGAAAAGCAAAAATAAAAATAAAAAGAAGAAAATTCCATAAAAAAGAAATAAAAATAATAATGAAGAGGAGTATGAGAGGAGTCAAGAGGAACTTTCTTTTGGAAAATCAAAATCAAGAAGAGAAACTGATCATTTCAAATCTGAAAATCTCAAAGAAGAAGAAGGGAGCTGAAATCAAGAAGGTGAAGTCATGAATTACCTCTTTCACCTACTGATTTCTCAATTTTGAACCCCTTATCAACCTTCCATTCTTTTTAACCCCACTCCATAAGCCACATTACAGCCCAATTAAAATCCCTTGTGATCCAAAGTTGAGTGAGCTGTCATGTGGAGATAAAGAGTTATCCAATCTATGGTGAGGATCAGACAATGATGTCAGCACTTAAGAACTCTGCCTATGCTCATGCTTACAGACCCATTTGGGGGATGTAACTGCTCTTGAGCCTGAGAGAAATTGAACCCCTCAATAAGACCCTTATGAGAGTATGCCTTGGAAAGTTTTTGGGTCTGATCTTGAATGCATTATGTATGACCTATAACCTAATTTTTGATCTGATGATGAGCTCAGTGGTGGCACACACTTGTGTAGTTTTCTGTGGTTGTAAACTGATTGGAAATGCTGTGCATTCATGAGAAGTTTATGCTGTTTAAATTACTGTGCAACCAATGGATTAAATTTCTTTTATGTTTACTGATTCATAAGTAAACTAAGTCTACTCCTTGACTGCTCACTTGATGATATTGCACTTTTGTTAACTATTTCATTGAGAAGTTTGTGGGTGTCTTCACTGAAAACCCTCAGGAGACTTCACTCCTCCACTAAGGATCACCTAGGGGTTTAAAAGGCTTGGTACATATGCTAAATGTATCCGTGCTCCCTATGAAAGTGGCATTTAATTTTTATAGTAGATTTAATGTAGCTTTGCTAAGGGACTAGCAAAGATTAGGTTTAGGGGTGTGTTAAAACCTGAAAAGTATCACTTTTCACCCCTTAACTTAACCTTTGATTAGACCCTTAGCCATCTAATAAGTTCTTGTTAAGTGTTTTATGTAGGTAATAATCAGCAGTGAAATAAGGCCAGGAATCCTGCTAAGGAGCCTGTTTTGACACCAGAAGTCCCTCAGAAGGATGGACTATGAATCCAGACCTGAAATGAGCCTCGCGCAGCTGACCCAAGCTTTAGAGGATTCAGGAGAAATATGCCTCGTGCAGTCCAATTGAGCTTCCCAAGACTTTACAACAACTACTCGCACAGTTGAGTGACTGAAGAACTTCAGAAGCACAACCTCGGGCAGCTCTCGCGAAGCTCAAGAGTAGAACAGATCGTACAGTCCAAAGTAGACCTCTCTCAACCTCGCACAGTTCGGTCAGAATGGCTGAGGAGAGAGAGCTTCAGAAGACTCTTTGCACAGCTGTCATGCAGTAGCCGCGGGATGCAAATTAAAGAAGAAAGCATCCTCGCGAAGATCAATTAAGACATGGAACCTTACACAGTTCAGAACTCATTAAAGCCTTGTGAGGAAACTTGCGAAGTCCATTGAAGAGAAGTGCTCGCGTAGTTCTCACTCTATTCAGATCTATCCTCACGAAGATCAACCCAGCGAATGCGCAGCTACCTCGCGACCGCTTGAACTTCAACCCCGTGACATCTGAGGCTTTGATGTCTACTCAACCTCACGAAGTCCAATCCAGCGAGAGCGCAATTCTCTACTGCATGACTGCCTGAAGAGGAAACCAAGGCCACCTCGCGACGGTTGAAGCTTCAATGTCAAACCATCCTTGTGAAGAGCAATAGCTACCATGCGACAAGTCTGGGAAACAATAGCTACCTAGTGAAGCTCTGAATTTCAACTTCCATCGCTTCAGCAGAGGACTTTCTGGGAATTTCCAGCGATTAGGGCACGCACTCCCATGCTTAAATCTCCTTACACGTGCCCCGAGGCACCCAAAGATCACTATTAGGCCACATGGCATCATTAAAATTAGGGTTTCCTAACCCTAATGTGCCGCCACACCACTGCTATATAAACCCATACTTAGCTTAGGTTTAGATATCTTGGAACAAATCTAGGAACACGTCTCATCTCTTAGAGATTTGATTTGAGATCATTTTTCTTTTCTTTTGTAGCTGTAACTAGTTTTCTTTTTCTTTTTCCTTCTCTCCATAGTCCAGCGCTTGCTGGCTATGTCTTTGTATGTATTTTAAACTAGTTTAATGGAAGTTTTGTAATAGGATTTTTTACATTATGGGATTTGTGTTTGAATGTGATCTGCTCTGTGCAAGGCTGCTGCCTTGTGATCCGTTAGTGCTTTGGCTTTGTTTTAAAGCAATGGGGGACTGATTCTAAGGGCCACTCAGATCCAAGTGACCTGTGTGCCTGGGCTATCATGGTCCTACACAGCCTTAGCCCCACCATAGGACCCACTAGATCTGAAATCCCCATGGGAGCTTAAGCTGGTAGCCTTGTGGCCATGGTGGTGGCAGCGATATTCTTGTTTTATCTTGGGCTCCGTGAGGAGGATAGCCTCTGGGATAGTCTGTGACCATTCAAGTGGACAGGTTATAGCCTTAGGGTGGTTCTAATCCCCCGATCCAAGATGGATCCTTCTTCTCTGCACCTGAGCTTGTATTAGCCTGGTGGGAGATTATACAGAGGCAGACTCTCCTATATTTGTATAGATCCACTATCAGATGTTAGATCTGATCTGGTTATAGAGATTGTAGGCTTGTGACTTGACCATTGTAGCCTCACTCAAGCAATGGATAGCTGGTAGTTTTGTCGACTTCAAGTGTGCTTTGCTTATTGGTTGGTGTTGAAAATTAATTAAAAACCAAAAACAGAATAGAACAGGGGATGAATCAGCACCGCTCGGAAATCCTAGACCTGCAAAATACAGGGTCCTTTGTAGCAAGTTTTGATAAGAGTTTGTCCCACAGGGAAAGGTGATCTAAGGCTCCAAGGGAGCCGTCTCTAGTAGTCCCTCCAGATCTGTCTACAGATCTGGAAGTCCTAAAAGGAGGGGAGTTTAAGGTCACTAATTCTAAGTATTCTAGTAACTAAATTACAGAAAGGATTGGGAGGATGGATGGAGTGTGGAAAGTAAGTATAAAAAGGTGAGAAATATGTTTTTGAGCCAAGATCAGAGGAGTTCTTATAACTCAGATTTAGATCTGATGTTATAGAAATCCTGTCCAGAGGCTACATTATCACCTCAGAGGAGAAAGGATCCAACCCATCGCTACTGCCATGACTCCACCCTTAGGGCTATAACCTGTCCAATTAAATGGTCACAGAATATCCCATAGGGGAGCCACTATCCAGGGATGGGTCAGAACATAATAAATAAATCATTACAGACACTATTTCATTCAGGCTACCAGCTCAGGAATCCATAGGGAACCTCAACCTCTAAAGTTCCATGTGTGGGGCTAAGGCTGGAAAACCATGATAGCCCAGACACATAGAACCAGCAAGCGATTGAGTACAATCTTCGATCCAGCTGTCCATTACTTGAGAGAGGCCACAATGGTCCAGTCACCAGCCTACAATCTCTATAACCAGATCAGATCCAACATCTGATGGCAGATCTATACAAATATGGCGGAGTCTGCCTCTGTACAATCCCTCACTAGGCTTTTACAAGCTCAGGTGAAAAGAAGAAGGATCCATCTTGGATCGGTGGATCAGAATCACCCTAAGGCTATAATCTGTCCACTTAAATGGTCACAGACTATCCCAGAGGTTATCCTCCTCACGGAGCCCAAGACAAAACTAGATTATCGCTGCTACCACCATCTTCACCAGGCTACTGGCTCAAGCTCCCATGGGGATTTCAGATCTAGTAGGTCCTGTGGTGTGTCTAAGGCTGGAAGACCATGATTGCCCAGACACACAGGTTACTTGGATCTGAGTGGCCCTTAAAATTAGTCCTCCATTGCTTTCAAGCACAGCCAAGGCAATGGGGATCACAAGGCAGCAGCCTTGCACAGAGCATCTCACATATAAACAACAATCCCACAAAGTATAAATCCTATTGCAAAACTTCCATTAATCTAACTCAAATACATTTACAAGTCATAGCCAGCAACTGCTGAACTATGGAGAGAAGAAAAGAAAAAGAAAAAGAAAAACTACTTGCTGCTAAAAGAAAGAGAAAAGAAAAGCGATCTGAGATAGGTTCCCAGATACCTAAACCTAAGCTAGGCCTGGGTATATATAGCAGTAGGGTGGCAGCGCATTAGGGTTAGGAAACCCTAATTTTAATGATGCCACGTGGCCTTCTACTGATCCTTGGATGCCTCGGGGCATGTGCACAGAGATTTGAGCATGGGAATGCATGCCCTAATCATTGGAAATTTCTAGAATGCCCTCTGCTGAAGAGATGGAAGTTTAGGTTCAGAGCCTCGCTAGGTAGCTGTAGTTTCCCAGACTTCTCGTGTGGTAGCTCATTGCTCTTTGCTAGGATGATTTGATATTGAAGCTTCAGCCGTCGCGAGGTTGCCTTGGTTTGCTCTTCAGGCAGTCGCGCGGTAGAGAGTTGAGCTCTCGCTGGGTTGGAGTTTGCGAGGTTGAATAGAAAACATAGTCTCAAGTGTCGCGAGGTTGCAATTCAAGCAATCGCGCGATAGATTAGTCTTCGCTGGGCAGCAGCACGAGAACTACGCGAGCTCTTCTCTTTACTTGGACTTCGCGAGTTACCTCACGAGGTTCTTTTGAGTTCTGAACTACGTGAGGTTCTTTATCTTACTCAATCTTCGTGAGCTTGGCTTTGCTTTCGCCAGGATGCTTTCTTTCTTGAATGGCGCACGAACTGCGCGAGGCGTTCTTCTTCTGAGAATTGTACCCCGCGGTGATTGCGCGACAGATGCACGAGAAATCTTCTAAAGCTCTCTCTCCTCAGCTGTCATAAGCGACCTTCGCGAGGTTGAGAGAGGTCTGCTTTGAGTTGTGCGACACTGAGTGCTGTGTTCTACTCTTGAGCTTCGCGAGACCTGCGCGGAGTTGAGTTTCTGAAGCTCCCTAGTCATTCATCTGCGCGAGAGGTTGCCTGTAAATCCTTGGGAAGCTTAGCTAATCTGCGCGAGGCTTCAAGGTTCATTCTTGCTGAGGGGCATTTGGTGCCAAAGCAGGCTCCATAACAGGATTCTTGGCCTTATTTCACTGCTAATTATTTCCTAAATAAAACACTTAAGATGAGTTTATTAGGTGGCTAAGGGTCTAATCAAAGGTTAAGTTAAGGGGTGAAAAGTGGTACTTTTCAGGTCTTAACAGACCCCCAAACCTAATCTTTGCTAGTCCCTTAGAAAAGCTACATTAAATCTACTTTAAAAATTAAATGCCACTTTCGTAGGGAGCACGGATACATTTAGCATATGTACCAAGCCTTTTAAACCCCTAGGTGATCCCTAGTGGAGGAGTGAAGTCTCCTGAGGGTTTTCAGTGAAGACACCCACAAACTTCTCCAATGAAATAGTTAACTAAAGTGCAATGTCTTCCAATGAGCAGTTAAGGAATCAGATTTAGTCTACTCATGAATCAGCATAAAAGAAGTTTAATTCATTGGTTGCACAGGAACTTAGACAGCATAATTCGCATGTTAGCACAGCATTTCTAAATAATTTGTGATCACAGAAAACTGCACAAATGCATGTCAGCACTGAGCTTATCCTTATGTCAGAAAATTAGGTTAAGGTCATACATAATATATTCAAGTTCAGACCTAAAAGAAAGCTTTACAGGGCATACTCTCATCAAGGTTTGTTGAGGGGTTCAGTTTCTCACTGGCTCAAGAGCAGTTACATCCCCCAACTGGGTTTGTAAGCATGAGCATAGGCAGAGTTATTATGTGCTGGCATCATTGTCAGTTTCTCACCATAGATTGGATAATTCCTTATCTTCACATGACAGCTCACTCAATCTTTGGATCACAAGGGCTTTTAACTGGGTTGAAATGTGGCTTATGGAGTATGGTTAAAAAGAATGGAAGGTTTGAAAAGGGGTTCAAAAATTGAGAACTCAGTGGGTGCAGGAGGTGGTTCATGACTTCACCTTCTTGAATTCAGCTCCCTTCATCTTCTTTGAGATTTTCAGATTTGAAGTGATCAGTTTCTCTTCTTGATTTTGATTTTCCAATGAAGGTTCCTCTTGACTTCTCTCTTATTCCTCTTCATTATTATTTTTTTGTTTCTTTTTGCTGGAGTTTTCTTCTTTTTTATTTTGTTTTTGCTTCTCAGAAATGCCACCATGTCCTCAGTTACCATTCTGCCAGAATAGATGCTTCTTCTCCATTCACCTAATGCTGACCATAGCTAGTCCATCTTCAACTCTTTCTCCTTTACCTTCTGAATTCTCAGAGTGAGGGTAGGTTGAATCAGGTCCATAGGTTCAGGTTCAGGTTCAAGTACTCAGGTGTATTTTGAAGAAATTAGGATTTAAAGCTCAAAGGGGGTATGGACAAGGGCAGTTGCTATAGGATTGATCTTTTTAGGCTCAAACTGTCCAAGAGAAGGCCTTGATCCTTTCCTAGGTCTCATGAGTACTGTCAGTTGTTTCAACTTGGAGTTACCTAACTTCTAGTGAGCACAGAGACTCAGCCAGTCCTTAGAACTAAAAGAAATGCCTTAGTTACTCCTCAAAAAAATTTTTTTTTTTTTTTTTTTTGTAGGCCCAATTCTCACTGGTTATGGTCATCCTTTGAACTTTTAAGTATGTCCTCACCATTTTCTCTCTCTAATGATTCACTAAGTGCAGATACAAGTGTGTTTCCTTGGTGAAATTATTATGAAAATGTGGAATATTAGAAGTCTATAATGTTCAATGTTTGCATAAATTTTAAACTTCTTAATTTCTTGATTCTTAAGTGAACAGGGGTCCATTTCCATATTGCTCAGATGAGTCTGCTGCACTTATTTTAACTGTTCCATTGGCAGGGTCTGCCTGCCATACCCCCAAACCTATGAGGAGCAGTGTCCTCACTGGTTCAAGGTCTATGTGCGGCAGATTTATTGCAACATAACAGAAAAGAACAAGAAATAAAGTAACCAACAATAGAAAACATGACAGTATATTAGAAAAAAAAAGATATTATCATGCTGAAAAGAAAAGTACAAAAAGAAAGAGGGAAAGGGTGAAAGATTAAGGGTGCGGGGGTTGAGAAGGAGGGGGGGTGGGTGGAGAAGGCGAGGGAGGGGGTGGAGTGGAGGGGGATGGCTCGGTCTTGCATTTCTTCTTCTGCGGCTGGAGCTTTTCCTCCTCCTTGGCAATGGTTTGCAGAACCTCCTCGAATTCATCCCAGTGGGGTTGGAGGGGATCTGGCTCTTTGGGGGGTAGCGGGTCCAACCACATCGGGTAAAACTTGTTAGGCAGTGTGTTTGGCTTGTCATCTGCCATGGTTAGGAATAGGGAAGGACCGCGAGAGTGAGATAGGATCCTGTGAAGATGAACATGGCCATCCTGTGTATTTAAAGGCGAGGGATTGTGGAAGATGAACCGGTTGAGCAACTTCCAAGTCGCCGCCATTAAATGAGAGTGACTTGGGAACCGTCAAGTCCCAGCAGTCAATGAGGGAAATGACAAATGCATTAGGTTTGCGCAGCTGGGTAAGTGAATCACGAGAGACCAGAATCACGCGATTATGGGAGTTAGCGCTGGAAGCGCGCGTGATATTCTGCGGCATTGAAACTCGCGACAGCGAAAGAATTGTGCCATGCAAATTGCACAAGCCTTCCCAACTCAGCATGTGGAACTCGCGAGGGCCAAATCAGAAATTCACAGAAGAAGAAATCATACCGATCCCCCCATAAACATTAGCAAGCACAATAATATCAAACTCCACTTATCTCCTAGAATTTCCTAAAATTTAAGGTAAAAACAAAAGTAATATAGTACAATATGGACACAACTGCGGGTCAGGTAGATGTAGGGGTCCCATGAAAATCAACAGTACACATAGGATCTGCAGGTCGTTCAATGCAAGGCTTCAGCCTTTGACCATTCACTTTGAAGGTCCTCCCAGATTTGGGGTCCTGGACTTCCGCAGCTCCAGATGGGGAAACATTTATGACAATATAGGGACCATCCCATCTGGATTTTAATTTGCCAGGAAAGAATTTTAGTTTGGAGTTGAATAACCAAACCTTACCACCCGGTTCCAGGCTTTTCCTTAGCAAGCCTTTGTCGAAGAAAGCTTTAGCTCGTTCCTTGTAGATCCTGGCATTGGCGTAAGCATCCATCCGCAGCTCATCCAATTCCGATTATTGTAATGACCTGTGTTGACCAACAGAAGTTAGATCCATGTTCAAGTTCTTAATGGCCCAATAGGCCCTGTGTTCTAACTCGACTGGGAGATGGCAGGCCTTGCCATAGACTAGTCTGAATGGGGACATTCCGATAGGGGTCTTATAGGTAGTCCTATAGGCCCACAGTGCATCATCTTTCACCCCAATTTCAATCTTTCTTGGCCACCCTAATCGGATGTGCTTAATCTCCCTATTGGAAATTTCAACTTGCCCACTTGTTTGTGGGTGGTAGGGAGTAGCAATCCTATGGGTCATAGAATATCTCTTGAGCAAGCTCGCGAAATTCCTGTTGCAGAAGTGGCTACCCCCATCACTATAATAGCTCTAGGGGTTCCAATTCTTGAGAAAATGTTGTGCTTTACGAATTTGAGGACTACCTGGTTATCATTGGTTCTTGTGGCAATGGCTTCTATCCATTTGGAAACATAGTCCACTGCCACTAAGATGAACTGGTAACCATTAGAGGGGGGAAAGGGGCACATGAAGTCTATTCCCCATATATCAAACAGTTCTACAACAAGGATGGGCTGTAATGGCATTGAATTCCTTTTAGACAGCCCTCCTAATTTCTGACATCTCACACATGCCTTGCAGTGTGTGTGTGCATCCTTGAATAAGGATGGCCAGTAAAAACCACACTGCAGGACTTTGTCAGCAGTTTTTCTCCCACTAAAGTGGCCTCCATAGGCATTTTTATGGCACATAGCCAGAATACTGGGGAAATCACTTTCGGGAACACATCGTTGGATGATCTGGTCGGCACAGTACTTGTATAGGCAAGGTTCCTCCCATAAAAAGTACTTGACCCTTGAGAAGAGCAGGTCTTTATCCATTTTGGTCCAGTGGGGAGGAATCTTACCTATTACCAGATAATTAACTATGTGTATAAACCAAGGGACTACGGATTGGATGGTAAATAATTGCTCATCAGGGAAGGCATCATTTGTAGGGCCATCCAGGCATTCCTCCAAGATAATTTTGGACAAGTGGTCAGCCACCACATTCTCCACACCCTTTTTGTCCTTGATTTCGATGTCAAATTCCTGTAACAGGAGTATCCATCTAATCAGCCTCGGCTTAGCATCTCTCTTGGACAGTAGGTACTTCAATGCCGAATGGTCAGTGAAGATCACAGTTTTAGATCCTAGTAGGTAGGCTCTAAATTTGTCAACAGCGTAAACCACTGCTAGAAGCTCTTTCTCAGTTGTGATATAGTTCAGCTGAGCTTCAGCAAGTGATTTGCTGCTATAAGCAATGACCACCGGCAATTTATCTTTTCCTTGGCCCAACACAACACCTATTGCCAAGTCTGATGCATCACACATCAGCTCAAAATGCAGGGTATAGTCTGGTGTTTGGAGTACAGGAGCAGAGGTGAGGCAGATTTTCAATGTTTCAAAAGCCTTCAGACATTCAGCAGAAAAGTTGGAGGGGACATCCTGACAGAGCAGGTAGCATAATGGCATGGCAATTTTGCTGAAGTCCTTAATGAACCTCCTATAAAATCCTGCATGCCCAAGGAATGATCTAATTTGCTTGATTGTTTTTGGAGGGGGTAGATTGGCAATGAGGTCCACTTTGGCCTTGTCTACCTGAAGCCCTTCTTTAGAGACTACATGGCCCAACACAATGCCTTGTGTTACCATGAAGTGACTCTTTTCCCAGCTTAAAACCAAATTGGTTTCCTCACATCTTTGTAGAACTAGGCTGAGGTGCTGTAGACACTGGCCAAAGCTGTCTCCATAGACAGAAAAGTCATCCATAAAAATCTCCAAAAACTTGTCAATCATGTCAGAGAATATGGCATACATACACCTCTGAAAAGTGGCTGGTGCATTACAGAGTCCAAAAGGCATCCTTCTGTAAGCGAAGGTGCCAAAGGGACAGGTGAAGGTGGTTTTTTCTTGGTCTTGAGGATGAACAGGGATTTGGTTGTACCCCGAGTTTTTATCAAGAAAACAGTAAAAAGCTTTTCCAGCCAATTTGTCCAAGATTTGATCAATGAAGGGGAGAGGGAAATGGTCCTTTCTAGTTTTAGAGTTGAGCTTCCTATAATCAATGCACACTCTCCAGCCAGTGGTTGCCCTGGCTGGCCTCAACTCACCAGCCAGCCTCAATCATCGTTATGATGCAACCACTTGGATAGGTGCCACCCAATGAAATCAGAGATGGGGTAAATCACCCCTGCATCTAGCAATTTAATGATTTCCTTGAGGACCACTTCCTGCATGTGAGGATTTAGCTTCCTCTGCATTTCCCTGGAGGGTAATGCTCCCTCCACAAGATGGATCCTATGCATGCAAATTGATGCATCAATTCCTCCCAGATCGGCAATGGTCCAACCAATTGCCTTCTTATGCTTCCTCAAAACTATGAGTAATTCCTCTTCCTGCCCATTGGTAAGGGAGGAAGAGATAATTACAGGAAGCTTCTCACCTTTCTCAAGGAAAGCATATTTTAATGTTTCTGGAAGCTGCTTAAGTTCTAGATCAGGGGCCTGTTGGGTGGATGGCAAAATAGGTGCATTGGAGGTTAGAGGAAGAGGTAGCAGTGTAGGTCTCCAACTGGAGTGCTGCACTGAGCCCACAGGAGCCTCTGATATTAGCATGTCTTTTGATCTCCTATCTGGGCTCTCTTCCTCCACCATGTCCCAAATGTCAACTAAATTCCTGACAATGTTGCCCCACTCCAGCAGAGTGGGCAATTCTTCTTCTACAATTTCCTCTAGTACATCCACTGCAAAGCTCTCCTCATTGTCCATCTGAGGGTACTTTGCACTGTCGTACACATTCAGCTCAACTTTCATATGTCCAAAGGTTACCTCCATTACTCCAGACCTACATTGGATGCAAGCATTGGCAGTGGCCAAGAAGGGCCTGCCCAGTATAACGGGTATGGGGTTTGGGCTAGTGCTGCAGCCCATATCCAAAACTAAGAAGTCAGCAGGGTAGAAAAACTTATCCACACCTACTAAGACATCCTCAACCATCCCCAGAGGTTTCCTCTCGCACTGCCGACCATCATCAGCACAATGGGGGTAGCCTTCAGCTCCCCCAAACCTAGTTGCAGATATACATTGTATGACAACAGGTTAACACTGGCTCCAAGGTCTAAAAGGGCTTTTCCAATTGTATGATCACCAATTACACAGGAAATAGTGGGTATACCTGGATCTTGCAACTTCTCAGGCATTGCTATGTTAAATATAGAATTCACTGTACCGGTTGCAAAGATCTTCTTGGACACATGGCCTCTAGCCTTTCTCTTTTGGGTGCAGAGGTCTTTCAGGAACTTTGCATAGGCAAGGACTTGTTTAATTGCCTCAAGCAGGGGTAAATTGATTTTTACTTGCCTGAAAGTCTCCATCATTTCCTCCATCTGGGCATTCCCTTTTTCAAAAGGGATAGGACTATTCATAGCCAGAGGAAATGGCAGCCGAGGTACTGCTGGTTCCTCAGCTGCAAGCCCATGATTAAACTTCTATTTTTTTCTTTTCTCATGTTTATCTTCCTGCTGAGGCTCAACTACAGCCTCTTTATTTTTCTCCTGCTGCAAGGTGGCAGGCAGTTCTTGGCTTGGTGGCCCAACAACATCTCTTTCATGATCATGTGCATCATCTGTGGAAATTGCCTCACCTGGTTATTTACCAGCCTGCCAGACCTTAGGGTAGTGACAGCATTGGTGTCCTCAAACTCTGAGGAAGCTTCCTTAATGAAAAACTGACCCTTGTGGTTAGCAATTGGCTGGCAGGACATTCTGCCTTCATCTCTCCTAGCTAAGGTTTTGGACATTTGGCTCAGTTGCTCTTCCATTTTCTGGAGGCTCTGACCATGAGAATCCATAGTCTGAGCTAAGGAACCCAAGTTTTGCAATGAAGCCAAGACTTGGTCCTCGAAGGAAGTATTTCTTTGTTGAGAAGGGGGTAGAACTAACTGATTTTGCTACTGATGGGGCTGCTGGTGGTGCTGGAAGGTAGACCTCGGGGCATGCGCTTGATTGAACTGCTGTTGTGGCCTTTGTGGTAAAGCCAACATCTGCTGGGGCTGCATGTAGTTATCTTGCTTCCACCTCAGATTTGGGTGGTCTCTCCATCGGTAACCAGCATTTTGATGCTGGTATCCATATGATTGCCTGTTGTAGCCCCCAGATTGTTGCTGGCCATAAGACTGACCAGCAGCAGCATGTTCCAACATTAATTCAAGAAATTGCCCTACAGATGGACATTTCTCCATTGTGTGCTATGGGGACTGGCATATCAGACATGCCTCCGCCACATGAGCAGCCCTTCTGGGTTGCATCACAGTCAATAATTTATCAAACTTCATAGAGAGGTTTGCCATCTGCAGCCGTAGGTCATCGTTCCCAGACACATCATAAATTTTTCCTTTGGATCCAGCAGCAGGCCCCACCTTTGACTCAGATTCCTGATGAGTTCTTGCCAGGGATGGCTTTTGAAATGCATTCTCACTAATCACCTCAAACAATTCCCATGCCTCCTCAGCAGTCTTATGCATGTAGGATCCACCACAGGAGGCGTCGACCATATCTCTATTTTTCTCATCAATCCCATTGTAGAAGCTTTGTACAAGCTGCCACTCAGGGATCTTGTGGTGGGGGCATTGTTTGAGCATCTCTTTAAACCTATCCCAGGACTGGTTAAAATCTTCAGTTAGGGAATGAGAAAATGCAAGAATCTCTTTCCTCAACTGGCTAGTTTTGGTCTCAGGGGAGAACTTGGTTAGGAATCTGGTCTGCAAGTCTTTCCATGAAGCAATGCTATTGTTGGTAAGAGTGGCCAACCAGGTACTGGCCCTATCCTTCAGAGAGAAGGGAAAGAGTCTGAGCCTAGTAGCCTCAGGTCCCAAACCAGTGATATTAAAAGTGGTGCACAAGGCCAAGAACTGGTCAATATGCTTGTAGGGGTCTTCTTTGCTAAGCCCATGGAAAGCTGGCAGCTTCTGGATGATTGAAGTTTTTATCTCATAATTCCCCTGAACATCAGGGAATTGAATGCTATAAGGGGAGTTGTAGTCATCCGAGCATTCAACTCCTTGAGGGTTCTAGGGTGTTCTTCACCCATTGTTGTTGTTGTAGATTTTCCTGGGGGCTCTCCTGTGGTGAGCCTGCCTCTTCTAAGTCTCCTTCCCCTTTCTAACTCAGGGTTTAGAGACTCTAAAGTAAGGCTAAGGGATCTCCTCCCTAGCATACAAGCACACCCACCGTAAGGAAAGCTTCTTGCAGACACATTACATAAGAAAACTTACACACAAACAAATTTATCTAACTATTTTACAGCTATCCAAAGAATACATTTAAACTATCCTAGATACTGCTGGAAAATTTGTTTAAAAAGAAAGATAGACAGACCTTTAGAGTCAAAGAGTTTGCAAACAGAGGTAGCTATGCTCCAATTGCATTCCAACTATCCTTCACTGCTGCTGTCCAGATCTGCAAGAAAGATTCACAACTATATCTGTAGTATCAATTATTCACATGTATAAAGAATATTAAGAATACAAAAACTAAGGGTCTACTATTAGATCATCTTTCCCCGGCAACGGCCCCAAAAACTTGTAGACTTCAAGTGTGCTTTGCTTATTGGTTGGTGTTAAAAATTAATTAAAAACCAAAAACAGAATAGAACAGGGGATGAATCAGCACCACTCGAAAATCCTAGACCTGCAAGATACAGGGTCCTTTGTAGCATGTTTTGATAAGTAAGAGTTTGTCCCACAGGGAAAGGTGATCTAAGGCTCCAAGGGAGCCGTCTCTAGTAGTCCCTCCAGATCTGTCTACAGATCTGGCAGTCCTAAAAGGAGGGGAGTTTAAGGTCACTTATTCTAAGTATTCTAATAACTAAATTACAGAAAGGATTGGGAGGATGGATGGAGTGTGGAAAGTAAGTATAAAAAGGTGAGAAATATGTTTTTGAGCCAAGATCAGAGGAGTTCTTGTAACTCAGATTTAGATCTGATGTTATAGAAATCCTGTAAAGAGGCTACATTATCACCTCTGAGGAGAAATGATCCAACCCATTGCTACTGCCATGACTCCACCCTTAGGGCTATAACCTGTCAACTTGAATGGTCACAGACTATCCAATAGGGGAGCCACTATCAGGGATGGGTCAGAACATAACAAATAAATCATTGCAGGCACTATTTCATCCAGGCTACCAGCTCAGGAATCCATAGGGAACCTCAACCTCTAAAGTTCCATGTGTGGGGCTAAGGCTGGAAAACCATGACAGCCCAGACACATAGAACCAGCAAGCGATTGAGTACAACCTTCGATCCAGCTGTCCATTGCTTGAGAGAGGCTACAATGGTTCAGTCACCAGCCTACAATCTCTATAACCTGATCAGATCCAATATCTGATGGCAGATCTATACAAATATGGGAGAGTCTGCCTCTGTACAATCCCTCACCAGGCTTCTACAAGCTCAGGTGAAAAGAAGAAGGATCCATCTTGGATCGGTGGATCAGAATCACCCTAAGGCTATAATCTGTCCACTTAAATGGTCACAGACTATCCCAGAGGTTATCCTCCTCACGGAACCCAAGACAAAACAAGATTATCGTTGCTACCGCCATGTTCACCAGGGTACCAGCTTAAGCTCCCATGGGGATTTCAGATCTAGTAGGTCTTGTGGTGGGGCTAAGGCTGGAAGACCATGATAGCCCAGACACACAGGTTACTTGATTCTGAGTGGCCCTTAAAATTAGCCCTCCATTACTTTGAAGCATAACCAAGGTAATGGGGATCACAATGCAGTAGCCTTGCACAGAGCATCTCACATATAAACAACAATCC
This sequence comes from Chloranthus sessilifolius, assembly GCA_021018995.1. NCBI lineage: Eukaryota > Viridiplantae > Streptophyta > Magnoliopsida > Chloranthales > Chloranthaceae > Chloranthus > Chloranthus sessilifolius. The sequence continues at coordinate 119,440,407 of CM037589.1, read as the reverse complement.
CATAAAGTATAAATCCTATTGCAAAACTTCCATTAATCTAACTCAAATACATATACAAGTCATAGCCAGCAATAGCTGAGCTATGGAGAGAAGAAAAGAAAAAGAAAAAGAAAAACTACTTACTGCTAAAAGAAAGAGAAAAGAAAAGCGATCTGAGATAGGTTCCCAGATACCTAAACCTAAGCTAGGCCTGGGTATATATAGCAGTGGGGTGGCGGCGCATTAGGGTTAGGAAACCCTAATTTCAATAATGCCACATGGCCTTCTGCTGATCATTGAATGCCTCGGGGCATGTGCACGGAGATTTGAGCATGGGAATGCGTGCCCTAATCATTGGAAATTTCCAGAATGCCCTCTGCTGAAGAGATGGAAGTTTAGGTTCAGAGCCTCGCTAGGTAGCTGTAGTTTCCCAGACTTCTCGCGTGGTAGCTCATTGCTCTTCGCTAGGATGATTTGATACTGAAGCTTCAGCCGTCGCGAGGTTGGCTTGGTTTGCTCTTCAGGCAGTCGCACGGTAGAGAGTTGAGCTCTCGCTGGGTTGGAGTTCGTGAGGTTGAATAGAAAACACAGTCTCAAGCGTCGCGAGGTTGCAATTCAAGCAATCGGTAGAATTAGTCTTGTTGGCGATGAGAACATGAGCTCTTCTCTTTACTTGGACTTCGCGAGGTTCTTTATCTTACTCAATCTTCGCGAGCTTGGCTTTGCTTTCGCCAGGATGCTTTCTTTCTTGAATGGCGTGCGAACTGCGCGAGGCATTCTTCTTCTGAGAATTGTACCCCACGGCGATTGCGCGACAACTGCGTGAGAAATCTTCTGAAGCTCTCTCTCCTCAGCTGTCTTAAGCGACCTTCATGAGATTGAGAGAGGTCTGCTTTGAACTGCGTGACACTGAGCGCTGTGTTCTACTCTTGAGCTTCGCGAGAGCTACGCAGAGTTGAGTTTCTGAAGCTCCCCACTCATTCATCTGGGCGAGAGGTTGCCTATAAAGCCTTGGGAAGCTCTGCTGATCTGCGCTTGTTGGAAAGCTCGAAACATCTCCTTTCTAATGTAATAGGTCTCATCTCTAGTAGAGGTCTGTGAAAACCTTATCACCTCTCCTCTCATCCACTGTCTAGGAGGATTCAAAATTAGTCCGGGAAGGGTTCTAATGGTTTAGGGTTGATTCCTAAGGGCTTGGGAAAGTTTCTAAGGGTTTGAGAAGGTTCTTAAGGGTTAGGGAGATGCTATCCAAAGCTCGATGGTGTGCCTTTCTCGAAGTATGTGTTGATTTGGCCTTGGGCCAAATTTGGGTGTATACAAATGCTCCTCTTTGGCATGCGATCACTAATGATCAAATGCCAAAGAAAAAGAGACATCTAGGGAGACCCAAGGTAATGCTAATGGGTTCGCTGTATTCAAAGTGAACCTTAAACATCAGGAGGTAATATGGTGAGTATGCGAAAGCCTTTTATGTCGGGAAAAACATCCGTTCATCGAAGCAATCGGTCCCCAAGCGCTTAACGACATGATTGGGCATGACCGTGATGAAGCAAGTAGTGGAAGCCCAACGTGTTGGGAAAAACGTTCATTTCCTCAATATGATTGAAGAGGTGTGATGCTTGAGTTTCATTCTAAATGAAACAGCCTCGCGAGCAGGAGGGTGATCGACCCATACCTAAATACTAGCTCAAAGAAAAGACACGAAGATCCATAATTTTTGCTCGCTCTTATGAGGCATTGATTACACCATTTGATTAGACACGGGTGCCCTTGTGTGAAGCAGGGTTTGAGATTTTTAGGTGAACCCATTGATCCCAAGGTTACTTTAGCACAACTACCTGAGGGGGCAAATATTGATGTCGCAATGCTTTTTGGGAGTGTGTGCCATATTTTTAAACCAACTATTTTTTTTTGTTTTTATGTTGCTTATTTATATATTTAATTATTATTATTATTATTATTATTATTATTATTTTATTATGATTATTATATATATTTTTTCTTTTTATTATTATATGCATTTTTTCTTATATATTTCATTTATTTTACTCAGAAAAGGGGCACACCTACATACATATATGAGAGGATTTAAGCCTAGCGTGTATATTATACACGCTAGGCCAAATTATGGCTTAAATTAGTCGGGTACGAGTAGAAACCTGAAAACTGGGTATTTTTCAAATTTTTCGTTCTCCCTCTCTCCACACAGGAATCGGAGACCCCTTGTGTTCTTTTGATTTGATTCGAACCTCGACATTGTGTCGGTGTTCGACATTGCCGATCAACCATGCACTCTCCCGCCGGATCTATAGTTTACTTTTCAACCAAGGTAATCATTTTGAACCTTATTTCTTTTTATTTATCTTCATTTATCTCCCATGTGACTAGGGTTTTTGGATCTAGATGATTTTCTTTGCATATGTGATCCATTTTATGATTGTTGCATCCATTTGCATGAATTTTTGTTTGAAAAATGGGTGTACTTTCATCTTTTACAACTAATTTTTTTTTTTAAACGGATGGCTTTTCTTTTGAAATTCTTGATTCCCCTCCACCTCCCCCCCCCCCCCCCCACACACACACACAAATGTGACTATGATTTTTGACATAAATGGTGGAAGAAGGTGATTTTTATGAATGTATCCCCACCCAAAATCTCTATGTGTATGCATTGTGGGGGTTTTTAAGCCGAAAATTTTGAGAGGATTTAGGAAGAAAGAGGCTTTTCCCATGACTGAAATGTGGGGGCTGTTTTGAGACTATCATTCGACGCCGTCTCTGAATCTAACACGAAAATGGTTTGATTTTTATTTTATTTTTTCTCTCTTTCCCCCCCTTTTTCCTTTTTGCAAAGATTTTTTTTTTGAAGGGCATATGACCTAATGATGATGATTTTTTTTTGCTTGCTTTTTTTAGAATTTAAATAGCGGGGTGTGCCCTTCTTTGGTTGATTTTTTTTTGGAAAAAGTTCTCGTGCGAATGAGGCATACTCACCTTCCTTCGGTATGATATTTTTAGTAATGCACTTGATGATTTGATTCTGATTTTTGATTGATTTTTTATACTTGCTGCTTGTACCCATTTTAGGATGTCGAGTGAAGAGGACCAGGGCCATGAGGGTGGTCCCGACATGATTTTTGGTATCCAGGGCGAACGCCTTATTCAGGTGCTGCTTTCCTCTCGTACTTGTTATGAGATGCAGGGAGAAGCAGCCCGCAATGGGTTACTTCATCAGTAGTACACCCACATTTCCAACTTCGAGATCGCCAGCAAAGTAAGAAAAATTTCTTTGCTGCTTCCTTTTTTGCGGGCTCTCTTTTTATTTTAGGATCTAACACTCCTCATTCTATTTTTTTTACTGCAACCTTTACCTCCGATCATGTTCCGCGAGGGTTGGTTCAACCTTCAACACTTTTATGCCCATCTCACTCACATCGTGAAGTTTCTATTGGTGCAGGCTGGCCTCGGGGATTTCTTGTCATGCCTTGCCATGAGGGGGGATTTGGCTTATGTGAAGGCCCTGGTGGAAAGGTTTCGTCCAAAGACACCTTCCACATGTCCGTAGCCGAGATGACCATCACTTTGGTGGATTAGTCCATGATCACCAGGATTGGGATAGGAGGGGTACTCGTGGTCTGCTCCTGCATTCCAAATCATGTAGAGGTGATCCGGCTGATTGGGGATTATTCCCCTTCCACCCATATGACCTGCTCCGAGGTCAAGCTATCCTAGCTGGCCGATTTGTTTGATGCTGACGAGTTGGAGGATCCGGACCAGCCAGATATGGATATCGTTATCGAGCTTGAGCGTTCCTTGGTGTTAGCCAGTATCACACTCCTCTTCATTCTGGGCAAGACGATTCTTACCAATGCCAGCAGAGGTTGCATCTCCCATCCCTCCTCAGCCTGATGGAGAATTGGGGGAACGTGGACCATTTTGATTAGGGCAGTGCCAGATATGCAGTGTTAATGGATAGTGTGGTCGGAGCTTCTGTTGGGGACGTTGCTTCTGCCGTCAACTTTTGGCCTATGATCGAGGTAACCCATCAATTCAGTTATTTCATTATTTCTGGCTTGTCCTTCCTTGCTTCAGATTTTTCTTTTGACACATTTTCTTGTTTGTTCATCTTTTTTGGTTTGGGGGTACCTGCACTTCGAACCTGGTCGCCCCCTCCTCTTCTCTGACAAGTACACATATCCCTTGATGAGTTGCTGGCACAAGGATTGTCATCGGGACTTGGGGATGACGCATTTGGAACTGGGCTTGAGGTCCTAGTTTGATTTAATGATTCCAGAGCAGGTTTGACACTTCCCCTCACTTTGATGGCTTAAACCTTTGGAATCCTAATTGTTTTGCCTTGACTAATGGGACGCCTCTCTTTTTTTACAGATTTCATTTGATCCCTACGTCAGCTCCCCTTTCTTAGACCATGCTGCTGTTGGCCGGTCATGACTATTCATGGATTGACGCGTCATCTTCTTTACAGTTCATGGTCCAGGCCTATTACCTGGGGTAGAGGGTGGTGCATCAGTACCAGGACTATTTTTCCATGTCGTCGGATCCTCCTAGGGATGTTATGGGGCCAGAGGGTATGTCTGAGGAGTTCGCTGGCTAGCTCCTTCATCATGGTTCCTGTTGACGACCTCTATGAGCATGGGGGGTATCAGACATGGTACAGGTCTCTCCCCTATCGATCCATCCTTCCACGTTTTATGCCCGATGCCAACTTTTGGCGTTTGGAGGCCCGCAATCTCAGGTATCTTTCTCTTTTCTTTCCCCTGCTTGCGGGTTTCTAGTAGTCCTGTTTCTTTTTCCTTACTGACTGGATTTCTGCCTCTTTCTTCAGTTCAAGTAGGGAGAGGCTTCTAATGAGGAGGGTGCCAACACGAGTCCTGCTGAGGCGCAAAGTGCTGGACCTTTGGGGCCCTTTAGTGTGGGGCTTTCAGGGGCATCTACTATCGAGACTCAGGGGACCTTTAGGCATTTTGACAACATGTTCCTCTCAGGTTTGGGTGCTGATGTGACGGAGTAGGCCCGTCTATCCACTAAGGTGCTTAAAATCCCTCCTCCCGAGCTAGTTCCAGGGGTGAGTTTTCTTTTCTACATTGTCTAAGAGGCCTGCTTGCTTTCATATTGTTCTTCTATGTTATTGATTTCTTTCTTCTTTTTACAGGATTATGAGTCGGCTGTCCACCAGGCAGAGTATTACCATCACATTACTAACCTTTGGGACGATGAAGTGGTAAGTATGACGTTTGACTTGCTTCATCCGTTTCTTTGTTGCCCTACGCTGTCCTTTAACTGATCCTAACTGGCCTTTCTGGTGTAATGCTTTCACCGTGCTCGTGAAAAGAACTCGCGTTCACTACTCAGCCGGTTGTCCCAAGCATGGCCACTAGTGGGGGATGTTCGAACATATCAAAATACCTCACATCAGCGAAAGAAGACGAAGGGCACTGATTAGGAGTAGCTTTCACTTTTTTCCTTCTTTGATGAACACTTCTGAACTTTTGAACAATCTATTTTTTTTTGGAAGCCATATAATAATTATGAATGATCAGATGTATTTGAGCAAATCATGGAATGGATGTTCTTGCTCTCCTCTTCTGTATGTTATCTCCCCTCTTTTTTGGATGTGATATGCTTGATCTCTCGCATGATGGGCCATGAATTTTGGCAAGTGGGGAATGACCCTTTAAATTCTATATTGGCTAAAATCATCGAACTCCACATGTTTGTTCTGCATGTGGTACCTGAAACAAAAAAGAAACAGGTAGATAGGTTAAGTGGTGAACTTTGGCATCCCAGCTCGTGATCTAGGGTGTTAAAAAAGGAAAAGAATTGTGTGCAGGTAGACTAGTCCAAGGGATGGAGGAAAAAAAAAGTTTCTCACCCACCTTTTCCCTTTTTTTTTAACTTTCTAGCTTGGCATGTATATTATACACGCTAGGCAAATCTGGGCATTTTTTGGCCTAGCGTGTATAATATACACACTAAGCATTTTTAGGGATTTTTTGGCTTAGCGTGTGTAATATACACGCTAGGCAAAATCTGGGGAATTTTGAACTAACGTGTATATTACATAGGCTAGGTGCTTTCTAGTCAGTGGGGGGCCTTTAAAGCCCGAGAATGCACTCCTATTGCTTTGTTTTGAGTTGGATTTTGAGTTTTGCTCCCATATTTTTTTCTTTTCTTCCCGAGGGTGGGTCCATTGTCCTACATCGAATTGTGATTCTTTAAACATCTTTAAATGACCATGGACCCGCTTTCCGACCCCGTCTCTCTCGGGGGGTCCGAGACCTTTATACTCCCTTCCTTGGGTGTGGGACCCAATTTTCTGAAAAAAAATGGCTCGATAGCTTGAACAAGAGCAAGATTGCAGGTTTGGATCAACTCGGGCTGGCCTGCCTCTCATCTTTCCTTGATGTTCCTCTATTGCGGGACCTCATTCACGCGACGGTCTCGCATTAGGACATGGAAACCCATGTTTTCCATTTTGGGACCCATGAGCTAACTCCAACACTGGAAGAGCTCTCCATTTTGTCAGGCTTGAGGCTACACCGAAACCTTGCTAAGGTGGTATCAAAACCAGGTTACGTTAAGGTCGTCCACACAACTTTAGGGTTGAAGAAAGATGATTATGAGAAAAGCCTTGCCAGTGGGCCCACCAGGTGTTCAATGAAATTACTGAGAGAACTTTTTGGTGACGAAAAAGTGAGAAAATTTTTGGTCAAGAATATCCATCATGTGAAAGATTTCTCTCTTTGCCTTCTCTCAGAGGTCCTTTTTTACACTGGGGGGAGAACTTCTCTCTTGCACTCTGTGACGTATTGGCGGATATCTTTTTTACCCCTGACAGATATCTTTTTTGGTATATATATTTTCTTATTGTTTCAATTGCCTTTTAAATTTTGTAAAAGGGGAAGCAAGGCATCACATCGATTATCTTTTTGAGATGTGGTGTAAACACTGTGCAGGCATATAAATGAAAAAGGGAAATCTATTATCTTGCACAAGTATTATCTTTCTTTTCTTTTGATTATTTTTTTATTGCTTTGTAAAGGGAGGAACCGGGAGTCACACTGCTCATCCTTTGAGATGTGGTGTACACATAGTGTCGGCATGAAAATAGGAAAGGAAAATTTATTATCTTTTATAAGTGTGGTCTTCTCCTCTCACTTTTTGTTCGATGCCTTAACCATGGGATGTGGTGACGGGTCCTCTTTACAACATAGCCGAACCCAATCATTTGGTTGAACCTGAGTGAGGTCCCAAGTTTTTACCATGGTCGAAAAGTCCATCACTTCTGATCGAATAAAACCCATTATCCTTACCCTGGGTCATTGGTAAGACCTGAAAAGTATCACTTTTCACCCCTTAACTTAGCCTTTGATTAGACCCTTAGCCATCTAATAAAGTTTTGTTAAGTGTTCTCTGTAGATAATAAACAGTAGTGCAATAAGGCTAGAAATCATGTTTAGGAGCCTGTATTGGCACCAGAAGTCCCTCAGAAGAATGAGCCATGAATCCAGACCTGAAGCAACCCTCGCGCAACTGACAAAGCTTTAAAGGATTCAGAAAACTATGCTTCGCGTAGTCCTCGCGAGCTTCCCAAGACTTCACAACAAGTGCTCGTGCAGTTGAGTAACAGAAGAGCTTCAGAAGCACAACCTCGCATAGCTCTCGTGAAGTTCAGGAGTAAATGGTCACGCAGTCTCGCACAGTTCAAGAAGACTTGAAATCAACCTTGCGCAGTTCACTCAGAACCGCTGTGGAGAGAGAGCTTTAGGAGATTCTTTGCACAGCTGTCGCGCAGTAGCCGCAGGATGCAAATGTCAAGAGAACCTATCGCGTAGTTCAAAAAAGCCTCAAAGCTATCGCGAGGATCCTCATGAAGATCTATCAAGAAAAGAAGCTGTCGCGCGGTTCAAGAAGAAAGTAGCCTCGCAAAGTCAGAAGTTAGCCTCACAGAGATCTATTGTGAAATGGAATGCTCGCGCAGTTCTCGCGCTATTCATAATTAGCAATCCAACCGCGCGAAGCCCAATCCAGCGAGAGCTTAACTACCTACCTCGCGACTGCTCAAAGCATTAAGAAGCTGCAACCCCGTGACGTCTGAAGTTTTAATGTTAAACTCAACCACGCGAAGAATAGAGCTGTCACGCGATAAGTCTGGGAATCGACTGCAACCTGGCGAACCTCTGAACTCCAACTTCCATCATTCTGCAGAGGACTTTCTAGGAATTTCTAAGGATTAGGGCACGCACTCCCACGCTCAAATCTCTGTGCACGTGCCCCGAGGCATCCAAGGATCATTAATAGGCCACGTGGCATCGCTAAAATTAGGGTTTCCTAACCCTAATGTGCCGCCACACCCATTGCTATATAAACCTAAGCCTAGTTTAGGTTTAGGGGAGGCCGGAAGAGTATACTTTTTGCTCTGTTTTGATTTTAGCATTGTAGTCTTATTTTTCTATAGCTGTAAGTAGTTTTCCTTTTTCTTTTTCTTCTCTCTATGGCCCAACACTTGCTGGCCATGCCTTTGTATGTTTATTAAGATTAGATTAATGGAATTTGTGATTGGGTGTTATATTTTTATGGGATTCGTGTATTTGTGAGTTGCTCTGTGCAAGGCTGCTGCCTTGTGATCCGCCATTGCTTTGGCTGTGATTCAAAGCAATGGAGGACTGATTCTAAGGTCCCACTCAGATCCAAGTGACCTGTGTGTCTGGGCTATCATGGTCCTTTACAGCCTTAGCCCCACCACACGGCCCACTAGATCTGAAATCCTCATGGAAGCCTGAGCTGGTAGCCTTGTGACCATGGTGGTGACAGCAATATTTTTGTTTTGTTTTGGGCTCCGAGAGGAGGATAGCCTCTAGGATAATCTGTGACCACTCAAGTGGACAGGTTATAGCCTTAGGGTGAATCCAATCCGCCGATCCAAAATGAATCCTTCTTCTCCTAGCCTGAGCTTGTAGCCTGGTAGGAGATTGTACAGAGGCAGACTCCCCCATATTAGTATAGACTCGCCATCAAATGGCAGATCTGATCTGGGTATGGAGATTGTAGGCTTGTGACTGGACCATTGTAGGCCCACTCAAGCAATGGACAGCTAGATCGAAGGTGGTACTCAATCTCTTCTTTGGTTCTATATGCAGGCTATCATGGTCCTTACGTTTAGCCCCACACATAGAGCTTTAGAGGTTGAGGATCCCTATGGATTCCTGAGCTTGTAGCCTGGATGAAGTAGTGCCTACAATGATTAACTTGTTTTGACCCATCTCTGGATTGTGGTTCCCCTATGGGATAGTCTGTGACCATTTAAGTGGACAGGTTATAACCTTAAGGGATTGGATCATGGCACAGGGATGAGTTGAATTCTTTCTCCTCTTTGGTGATAATGTAGCCATTGGACAGGATTTCTATACCAGCAGATCTGGATCTGAGTCATAGATTCCAGCAGATCTGAACCCAATAGCATACTTCTCACCCTTTTATATTTATTTTCCCTCACTCCATCCATCTTCTCAACCCTTTTCTATAGTTAGTTCATTAGGCTACCTTAGGATACTTAGAATAAGTGACCCTAAACTCCCTTCCTTTTAAGACTGCTAGATCTGTAGTCAGATCTGGAGGGACTACTAGAGATGGCTCCCTTAGAGCTGTAGATCACCTTTCCCTATGGGACAAACTCTTACTTATCAAAACTTGCCACAATGGACCCTGTATCTTGCAGGTCTAGGATTTCTCAATTGTGCTGATTCCATCCCCTATTTTACTTTGATTTTAAATTGCTTTTACCACCAACAAATAAAGTAAGCACACTGGAAATCGCAACAAGTTTTTGGCGACGTTGCCGAGGATAGATGATCTATTAGTAGACCCTGAGTTTTTTGTATTTTTAGTATTCTTTGTAGCTTTGAATAATTAATACTGCTGATGTAATTTTGAATCTTTCTTACAGATCTAGACAGCAGCCGAGAAGGACAGTGGACTGCATTTGGAGATTAGCTACCTCTGTTTGCAAATTCTCTACACCTTTAAAACTCTGTCTATTTCTCTTACAATTTCCATAGCAGTATTTAGGATAGTTGTAAATTTATGTTTTCTTAAATAGCTGTAAATTTGTTAGATAAATTCTTTGAGTCAAGTGCAATGTGCCTGCAAGGAGTTGTCCCTGCTGGTGGTGTGTTTGTATGCTAGGTAGGAGATCTCTTAGTCCTACTTTAGATCCTTTCAACCCTGAGCTAGAAAGGGGTAGAAGACTTAAAAGGAACAGGCACACCACAGTAGAGCCCCCAATTGAATCTGAGACAGTACTCATGGGTGAAGAACAACCCAGAACTCTCAAGGAGTTGAATGCTCTGGATGACTATAACTTTCCATTTAGCATTCAATTCCCTGATGTTCAAGGGAATTATGAAATTAAAACTTCCATCATCCAGATGCTGCCCTCTTTCCATGGGCTTAGCAAGGAGGACCCTTACAGGCATATTGACCAATTTTTGGCCTTGTGCACCACATTCAATATTGTTGGTTTGGGACCTGAGGCTACTAGGCTCAGGCTCTTTCCCTTCTCTCTGAAGGATAGGGCTAGTACTTGGTTGGCCACTCTTCCCAACAATAGCATTGCATCTTGGAAAGACTTACAGACCAAGTTCCTGACAAAGTTCTTCCCTGAGACCAAAATGAGCCAGTTGAGGAAGGAAATTCTTGCATTTGCCCAATCCCCAACTGAGGATTTTAATCAAGCCTGGGATAGGTTTAAGGAAATGCTCAAACAATGCCCCCACCACAAGATCCCAGACTGGCAGCTTGTACAAAGCTTCTACAATGGGATTGATGAAAAAAATAGAGATATGGTTGATGCCTCTTGTGGTGGAACCTACATGCACAAGACTGCTGATGAGGCATAGGAATTGTTTGAAGTAATCAGTGAAAATGCTTTTCAAAAGCTATCCCTGGCAAGAACTAGTCAGGAGTCTGTGTCAAAAGTGGAGCCTGCTGCATCGTCAAGAGGAAAAGTTTATGAGGTGTCTGGGAACAATGACCTGCAGCTGCAGATGGCAAACCTCTCTTTGAAGTTTGACAAATTACTGACTGTGATGCAACCCAGAAGGGCTGCTCAAGTGGTGGAGGCATGTCTGATATGCCAGTCCCCACAGCACACAGTAGAGGAATGTCCATCTGCAGGGCAATATCCTGAATTGGTATTGGAACATGCTGTTGCTGCGCAATCTTTTGGCCAGCAACAATATGGTGGCCATAACAGTCAACCATATGGATACCGGCACCAAAATGCTGGTTACCAATGGAGAGACCACCCAAATCTGAGGTTGAGGCAAGAAAATTATATGCAGCCACAGTAGATGTTGGCTTTACCTCAAAGGCCACAACAGCAGGTCAACCAAGGATATGCCCCTAGGTCTAATTTCCAACACCAGCAGCAGCCCCATCAGCAACAAAATCAATTGGTCTTACCCCCATCTCAACCCAGAATTGCCTCCTTCGAGGACTAGGTCTTGACTTCATTGCAAAATCTGGGGTCCTTGGCTCAGACTGTGAATTCTCAGGGTCAAAGCATTAATGAAATGGAAGAGCAGATAAGCAAAATTTCAAATGCCTTGGCTAGGAGAGATGAGTGGAGGTTGCCCTGCCAGCTGGTTGCTAACCCCAAGGGTCAGTTTTTAATTGAATAAGCTTCCTCAAGTTTTGAGGGAACCAATGCTGTCACTACCCTAAGGTCTGGCAGGCTGATAGACAACCAGGTGGGTAACAGACCAGCAGAGGTCATTTCCATAGATTATTCGAATGAGTGTGATGGGGATGTTGTTGGAACACAGTGCCAAGAATCGCCTATCACCCTGCAGCATGAGAAAAATAAAGAGGCTGTAGTTGAGCCTCAGCAGGAAGAAAAACAAGAAAAAAGAAAAAAATAGAAGTTTAGTCATGGGCTAGCAGTTGAGGAACCAGCAGTACCTCAGGTGCCATTTCCTCAAGCTTTGGGTGGTCCTATCCCTTTTGAGAACAGGAATGCCCAGATGGAGGAAATGATGGAGACCTTTAGGTAGGTGAAAATCAATTTGCCCCTGTTTGAGGCAATTAAACAAGTCCCAGCCTATGCAAAGTTCCTGAAAGACCTCTGTACCCAAAAGAGAAAAGCTCGAGGCCATGTGTCCAAAAGACTCTTTACAACTGATACAGTGAATTCTGTATTCAACATATCAATGCCTGAAAAGTTGCAAGATCTAGGGATACCCACTATTCCCTGCATAATTGGAGACCACACAATTGGGAGGCCCTTTTAGACCTTGGAGCCATTGTTAACTTGCTGCCATATAGTGTATATCTGCAGCTAGGTTTGGGGGAGCTAAAACCTACCCCCATTGTGCTAATGATGGCTGATAGATCTGAGAGGAGGCCTATGGGAATGATTGAGGATGTCTTGGTAGGGGTAGAGAAATTCTTTTACCCTGCTGACTTCCTAGTTTTGGACATGGGCTGCAGCAAAAGTACTAATCCCATACCTGTTATCTTGGGCAGGCCATTCTTGGCCACTGCCAATGCATGCATTCAGTGCAGGTCTGGAGTCATGGAGGTAACTTTCGGACATATGAAAGTTGAGCTGAATGTGTACAACAGTGCAAAGTACCCTCAAGAGGACAATGAGGAGAGCTTTGCAGTGGATGTACTAGAAGAAATTGTGGATGAAGAATTGCCCACTCTGCTGGAGTGGAGCAACACTGTCAGGAATTTAGTTAAAGTCTGGGATATGGTGGAGGAAGAAAGCGCAGCTGTGATAACAGAAGACATGACCACATTGAAGTCTTCTGTGGGCTAAGTGCAGCATTCCATTTGGAAACCTACATTGCTGCCTCTTCCTCCAACCACCAATGCACCAATTTTACCATCCACCCAACAAGCCCCTGATCTGGAACTCAAGAAGCTTCCAGAAATATTAAAATATGCCTTCCTTGAGAAAGGTGATAAGCTTCCTGTGATTATCTCCTCCTCTTACCAATGAGCAGGAAGAGGAATTACTAACAGTTTTGAGGAAGCACAAAAAGGCAATTGGTTGGACCATTACAGATCTGGGAGGAATAGATGCATCAATCTGCATGCACAGGATTCATCTTGAGGAGGGATCACTACCCTCCAGGCAAATGCAGAGGAAGTTAAATCCTCACATGCAGGAAGTGGCCCTCAAGGAGATCATTAAATTGCTAGATGCAGGGGTGATTTACCCCATCTTTGATTCTAACTGGGTGGCACCTATCCAAGTGGTGCCCAAGAAATCTGGCATAACAGTTATTAAAACCGAATCTGGAGAGTTGAGACCAGCCAGGGAGACCACTGGCTAGAGAGTTTGCATTGATTATAGAAAGCTTAAATCTAAGACCAGAAAGGACCACTTCCCTCTCCCCTTCATTGATCAAATTTTGGACAGATTGGCTGGAAAAGTATTTTACTATTTTCTTGATGGGTACTCGGGGTACAACTAGATCCCTGTGCATCCTCAAGACCAAGAGAAAACCACCTTTACCTATCCTTTTGGCACCTTTGCTTACAGAAGGATGCCTTTTGGGCTGTGTAATGCGCCAGCCACTTTTCAGAGGTGTATGTATGCCATATTTTCTGATATGATTGACAAGTTTTTGGAGATTTTTATGGATGATTTTTCTGTCTATGGGGACAGTCTTGGCCAGTGTCTACAACACCTCAGCCTAGTTTTGCAAAGATGTGAGGAGACCAATCTGGTCCTAAGCTTGGAAAAGAGTCACTTCATGGTAACACAAAAGGCATTGTGTTGGGCCATGTAGTCTCTAAAGAAGGGCTTAAGGACTTCAGCAAAATTGCTAAGCCATTGTGCCACCTGCTCTGCCAGGATGTGCCTTTCTACTTCTCGGCTGAATGTCTAAAGGCTTTTGAGACTTTGAAAGTCTGCCTTACCTCTGCCCCTGTACTCTAGACACCAGACTATATCCTGCCCTTTGAATTAATGTGTGATGCATCAGATTTGGCAATAGGTGTTGTCTTGGGCCAAAGAAAGGATAAGCTACCTGTGGTCATTGCTTATGTCAGTAAGTCACTTGCTGAAGCTCAGCTGAATTATACCACAACTGAGAAAGCTTCTGGTAGTGGTGTATGCTGTTGACAAGTTTAGATCCTACCTGCTGGGATCTAAAATTGTAATCTTCACTGACCACTCAGCATTGAAGTACCTATTGTCAAAAATAGATGCTAAGCCCAGGCTGATTAGATGGATACTCCTACTGTAGGAGTTTGACATCGAAATCAAGGACAAAAAGGGTGTGGAAAATGTGGTGGCTGACCACTTGTCCAGAATTGTATTGGAGAAGTGTGTTGATGGTCCTACAAATGATGCCTTCTCGGATGAGCAATTATTTGCAATCCAATCCTTGGTCCCCTGGTTTGGACACATTGTGAATTATCTTGTTATAGGAAAGATTCCTGCCCACTGGACCAAGATGGACAGAGACCTATTTTTCTCACAGGTCAAATATATTTTTTGGGAGGAACCTTGCCTATACAAGTACTGTGCAGACCAAATCATCCGAAGATGTGTTCCCAAAAGTGATGTCCCCAGTATTCTGGCCATGTGCCATGAAAATGCCTATGGAGGCCACTTTAATGGAAGAAAAATAGCTGACAAGGTCTTGCAATGTGGGTTTTATTGGCCTTCTTTATTCAAAGATGCATATACACACTGTAAGGCATGTGAGAGATATCAAAAATTAGGAGGGCTGTCCAAACGAAATTCAATGCCTTTGCAGCCCATCCTTGTTGTAGAACTGTTCGATGTATGGGGCATAGACTTCATGGGCCCTTTTCCTCCTTCTAATGGTTACCATTTCATCTTAGTGGCAGTGGACTATGTTTCCAAATGGGTAGAAGCCATTGCCACAAGAACCAATGATAACCAAGTGGTCCTCAAATTTGTAAGGCAGAACATTTTCTCAAGATTTGGAACCCCTAGAGCTATTATCAGTGATGAGGGTAGCCATTTCTGCAATAGGAATTTCGAGAGCTTGCTCAAGAAATATTTTGTGACCCATAGGATTGCTACTCCCTACCACCCACAGACAAGTGGGCAAGTTGAAATTTCTAATAGGGAGATCAAGCACATCCTTGAGAAAGCGATGGACCTCAGGAGAGATTAATGATAAGCTCAATGATGCACTGTGGGCTTATAGGACTGCCCATAAGACTCCAATTGGAATGTCCCCATTCAGACTGGTCTATGGCAAGGCTTGCCATCTCCCATTAGAGTTAGAACACAAGGCCTATTGGGCCATTAAAAACTTAAATATGAACCTAACTTCAGCTGGTCATCATAGGTCCCTGTAGATGTCGGAATTGGAGGAGCTGAGGATGGATGCCTACGCCAATGGCAGGATCTACAAGGAACGGTCCAAAGCTTTCTTTGACAAGGGCTTACTGAGAAAAAGCTTCGTACCTGGTGGCAAGGTTTGGTTATTTAACTCCAAACTAAAATTCTTTCCTGGCAAACTAAAATCCTGATGGGAAGGTCCCTATGTTGTCTTAAATGTGTCCCCATCTGGTGCTGTGGAAGTCAAGGATCCCAAATCTGGGCGGACCTTGAAAGTGAATGGTCAGAGGCTTAAGCCTTGTCTAGAATAACCGACCGACCCTATGAACACTATTCATTTTCAAGGGACCCCTTCTTCTACCTGACCCACCGTTGTGTCCATGTTGTACTATACTACTTTCGTTTCTTCAATAGTTTTTAGGAAATTGTAGTGTCTTGATGGGGTCGGAGTCTGTTGAGTTTGATAGAGTTTATGTGGGGTTGGTATGATTACTTCTTCTGCGATTTACTGATTTTTGAATTGAATGTATACTGTTTGAATACAACCCCTCTGGGATGAATACGAGGAGGTCCAACAGCTCCTGGCTAAGGAGGAGAAGGACAAGCACAAGCCAAAGAAGAAAAAGTAAAAGATAGAACCATCCCCATCCCCTGCCCCCTCCACTCAACCCCTTCCACCACCTTCTTAGCCCCCACATCCTTGATCCCTCTCCCCTCTCTTCTTAGCAGTTTTCTTTTTATAATTTTTCTTTTTTTTTTAGTCTTAATGTAATTTTCTTTTCCTGTTATTCTATGAATTTCTTTGTTTTTATTTGTTTTCATTCTTGTTGTTTTCTTTTCTCTGATAATAAATTTGCTGCACAACTACCTTTGAACCAGTGAGGACACTGCTCCTCATAGGTTTGGGGGTGTGGCAGGCAGATCCTGCCAATGGAATAGTTAACCTAAGTGCAGCAGAATCATGTGAGTAATAAGGAAATGGAACCATGTTCACTGGAGAATCAAAAAAATAATGAAATTTAAAATTTTTTTCCAGACTTTAGACAGTATAAACTTTTAATATTTCACATTTCCATGATGAGATCACCAAGGACACTCACTTGTATCAACACTTAGTGAATCATTAGAGAGAGAAAAAGGTAAGGACATACTTAAGAATTCAAAGGAAGACCATAACCAGTGAGATCTGGGCCTATACAAAAATTTTTTTTCGTTGAGGAGTGACTAAGACAATTTCTTCTAACTCTAAGGACTGGCTGAGTCACTGTGCTCACTAGAAGTTAGGCTACTCCAAGTTGAAACAACTGACAACACTCATGAGACTTAGGAAAGGATCAAGGCCTTCTTTTGGACAGTTTGAGCCTAAACAGACAAACCTTAAGCAACTGCCCTTGTCCATACCTCCTTTGAGCCTTAAATCCTAAATTTCTTCAAAATACACCTGAGTACTTATACCTGAACCTATGTATCTGATTTAACCTTACCCTCACTCTGAGAATTCAGAAGGTAAAGGAACAAGAGTTGAAGATGGACTAGCTATGGTCAACATTAGGTGAAGAAAGAAGAAGTACCTCAAATTATGGCAGTATGGGAACTAAGAAAATGGTGGCATTTCAGAAAAGTAAAAACAAAATAAAAAGAAGAAAAATGCATCAAAAAGAAACAAAAAACAATAATGAAGAGGAGTAAGAGAGGAGTTAAGAGGGAACTTTCAGTGGGAAAATCGAAATCAAGAAGAGAAACTGATCACTTCAAATCTGAAAACCTCAAAAAAGATGAAAGGAGCTGAATCAAAGAAGGTGAAGTCATGAACCACCTCCTTCACCTACTGATTTCTCAATTTTGAACCCCTTTTCAACCTTCCATTCTTTTTAACCCCACTCCATAAGCCACATTCTGACCCGATTAAAGCCCTTGTGTTCCAAAGTTGAGTGAGCTGTCATGTGGAGATAAAAAGTTATCCAATCTATGGTGAGGATCTGTCAATGATGCCAGAACTTCAGAGCTATGCCTATGCTCATGCTTACAGACCCATTTGGGGGATGTAACTGCTCTTGAGCTTGAGAGAAAAAAAAACCCTCAACAGTTCTTTATGAGAGTATGCCCTGGAGAGTTTTGGTTCTGATATTGAATGCATTAAGTATGATCTACAACCTAATTTTTGATCCAGTGATGAGCTCAATGTTGACACACATGTGTAGTGGCTTTGGTGTAAACTGATTGGAAATGTTGTGCTTTCATAAGAAGCTTATACTGTTTAAATTTCTGTGCAGCCAATGTGTTTGAATTTCTTATATTTTTAATGATTCAAGGGTGAACTAACTCTGTTTCTTGACTGCTCACTTGATAATAATGCATTTTTGTTAACTGTCTCACTGAGAAGTTTGTGGGTGTCTTCACTGAAAACCCTCAGGAGACTTCACTCCTCCACTAGGGATCACCTAGGGGTTTAAAAGGCTTGGTACATATGCTAAATGTATCCGTGCTCCCTACGAAAGTGGCATTTGAATTCTGTAGTTATTTTAATGTAGCTTTGCTAAGGGACTAGCAAGGATTAGGTTTGGGGGTGTGTTAAGACCTAAAAAGTACCACTTTTCACCCCTTAACTTAGCCTTTGATTAGACCCTTAGCCATCTAATAAAGTTTTGTTAAGTGTTCTCTGTAGATAATAAATAGTAGTGCAATAAGGCCAAAAATTATGTTAAGGAGCCTGTATTGGCACCAGAAGTCCCTCAGAAGAATGAGCCATGAATCCATACCTGAAGCAAGCCTCGCGCAGTTGACAAAGCTTCAAAGGATTCATAAAACTATGCTTCGCGCAGTCCTCGCGAGCTTCCCAAGACTTCACAACAAGTGCTCGCGCAGTTGAGTAACAGAAGAGCTTTAGAAGCACAACCTCGCGCAGCTCTCACGAAGTTCAAGAGTAAATGGTTCCGCAGTTCAAGATGACCGGAAATCAACCTCACAGAGTAAACTCAGAACCGCTGAGGAGAGAGAGCTTCAAGATATTCTTTACGCAGCTGTGTTGTCGCTCCAAGTGTGCCATAATTGTGTGCATTATGAATAAAAAATTAAAGAATTAAAGAATGCTAAGTTATATGGATGTTAACTTATGAAAGGGATATCAGCACATTGGGGCTAACACTGGCCTGCAAGATCAGGGCCAATTGTAGCAAGTTTTAAAAGTAAGTATTTCAAGATCGTCCACAGAGAAGTTTGTCTAAACTGAGAGATAAACCTCCAGATCTGTGCTACCAGATCTGGCTCTATAATTATTTATAAAAAAGAATAGATAAAAGAGAGTGTTGGATTGTGTCACATTTAACTATAAGCAAATAAAGAAAAGAATTAACTACATGATCCAGATCCGAGTTGGGGAGATGTTTAAAATAAGACAAATGCAGAAATAATAGCTTCATGTACTTTAGCCTCTGAATTTTAATGGAGAATCTGTAGTTCAACAGAGCAGATTCAATCTTCATCTGGCTACCAGCACAGATGTAAGAGAAATAAATCCGAATTAAGGAATAAGTTTAGACTTATGGGCGTGATCATCCACTTAAATGGTCACAGATCATCGACTAGTCAGGCCTATTCTTTAGTTCGAACATGAACATCACTATAAATGTTGCTTGAATTACGTTACCAACGCTTAATTCGCATAGTGGATGATGAATTAAGGGAAGTTGGATGCGGATAAGTGAATCTAAAGAAGTCTAATGCACTAAGGTGATCATTCGTAACCCTCGACATGACTCCAATGGAGAAGACACAAATTACAAGAACCTTTTAAAATCCAACGTTACAATTACGAGCACGGCTTTAGAGAGCTCTCGGACTTACGAGAGCTTCTCGAGAGCCCTCAGATTCTGATCGTGAATCCGAACTTGGAAGTACAAATCACTCACAATGGCTCTCAAAGGTAAACTACAAGAAGGATTCTGGGGTTCGGATAAGCTATCGACCGAATGAGAAGCAGATGAAAACTCTAAAATCTGGATACCCCAATTGGGCAAATGTCTTCTCAATTTATAGCTTTCCCTCTATCCTGACAAATTTGAGTTGACCAATCGAAGTGCTCAGATCTGGATTGCCCAATGGCCGTCGAGCACGGGGATCCAGATCCGTTCGCCAATGAAAATGCTCACGATCCGTTCATTAATCGGCGTTAGAAGCATCAATTACATTATGGGAATTCAAAGTCTGCTTTGAGCTTCTAGAAGTTCCCAAGTGATTTCATCTTTGGGTTTTCACGTGGGCGGAATATGCCTTTGGTTTGTGCTTGGAATCTTAGGAATGCCTCTGGGCTTTTAATTACATTGGGGCGTCGCGAGTTTTGAAATGCCCTTCAAAGTGGTAAATCCCGATGCCATTTAGAGTTTAAGGGTCTTTTTCAAAGTAATTTGGCTCGAAGCTCTCTTCAAAGCATTTTGGCTTCGGAGATCTTTTCGCAAAGCATTTTGGCTTCAGGAGATCTTTTCGCAAAGCATTTTGGCTTCAGGAGATCTTTTCGCAAAGGACTTCTCTTCTTTTCGCAGAGTGTTTTCTTCTTTTCGCAAAGTTCAAGGTTCTTTGCGAATAGTAGAAGTTCTTTGCGAATTGGACTCTAGGCTCCCATTCTTCTTTGCGAATTGACTTTTAACTTGATTTTTCCTTTGCGAATAGTAGAAGTTCTTTGCGAATTGAGCTTTAGCTTCCATTCTTCTTCTTCAGGTCTTTTCTTGCTCTTTTAGGACCTTTTTAGCCATTGCTGAGGCTATTTCTTCACTCCCTCTTTGAGCTTGACATGCGTTGTCAGCTTTTTGATCATTTTAGGATGGTTTTCGGATTTGGACCTGTCTTTTTGGTTAGCTGCAATATGAACACTAAAGCACTTATTTAGTCCTCTCAAGGGTCTTTCAAGGCTCATGTTTAGGGGTGAAAAATGGTATTTTTCACTACTTAACAAGCTGTCGTGCAGTAGCCGCAGGATGCAAATGTCAAGAGAACCTGTCACGCAATTCAGAAAAGCCTCAAAGCTATCGCGACGATCCTCGTGAAGATCTATCAAGAAAAGAAGCTGTCGCACAGTTCAGGAAGAAAGCAGCCTCGCGAAGTCAAAAGTTAACCTCGAGAAGATCTATTGTGAAATGGAATGCTCACGCAGTTCTCACGCTATTCACAAGTAGCAATCCAACCGCGCGAAGCCCAATCCAGCGAGAGCATAACTACCTACCTCGCGACTGCTCAAAGCACTAAGAAGCTGCAACCCCACGACGTCTAAAGTTTTAATGTTAAACTCAACCACGCAAAGAACAGAGCTACCATGCGACAAGTCTGGGAATCGACTGCTTCCTGGCGAACCTCTGAACTCTAACTTCCATCATTCTGCAGAGGACTTTTTGGGAATTTCCAAGGATTAAGGCAGGCACTCCCATGCTCAAATCTCTATGCACATGCCTCGAGGCATCCAAGGATCATTAATAGGCCACATGGCATCGCTAAAATTAGGGTTTCCTAACCCTAATGCACCGCCACACCCATTGCTATATAAACCTAAGCCTGGTTTAGGTTTAGGGGAGGCCGGAAGAGTTCAGTTTTTGCTCTATTTTGTTTTTAGCATTGTAGTCTTATTTTTCTGCAGTTGTAAGTAGTTTTCCTTTTTCTTTTTCTTCTCTCCATGGCCCAGCACTTGCTGGCCATGCCTTTGTATGTTTATTGAGATTAGATTAATTGAATTTGTGATTGGGTGTTGTATTTTTATGGGATTCATGTATTTATGAGTTGCTCTGTGCAAGGCTGCTGCCTTGTGATCCGCCATTGCTTTGGCTGTGATTCAAAGTAATGGAGGATTGATTTTAAGGTCCCATTTAGATCCAAGTGACCTGTGTGTCTGGGCTATCATGGTCCTTTACAGCCTTAGCCCCACCACAGAGTAGGATTATCACGCATATGGCTTTTAAGTCCACGAAAGGCTCTGTCGCTCAGCAGGAAATTTGACACTTAGTGAATTTTGCAAAGTTGGCGACAATGGCGTAGGTGCGTGAGACATCCTTTTGCTTCAGAAATGTACTTTGCACGGTGCTCGCGCCGAACAATAAACAAGGCATTCTTTGCATACAAATTTAGCTCGCGGAGTAGAAAGCAACTCTGTGAGGTACTTTTTCGGTTAGTGTTGAAGTATTTTAGATGCTTGCTGCTAACTTTATTGAAAACAGTGATAAGAATGGGTTAGTGAAAATAAATCAAAGGTGGATTGAAAAATACAAAGCAATAAGTCCAAAAATACACAGACCTGTAAGATACAGGGCCTGTTGTAGCAGGTTTTGATAAGTAAGAGTTTGTCCCACAGAGAAAATGGTCTAATGCTCCAAGGCAGCCATCTTTAGTAGGCCCTCCCGATCTGACTACAGATCTGCCAATCCTAAATGGAAGGGGATTTAAGGTCACTATTATTTAAATCCTATGATAACCTAATACCTAAACTACAGAAATGGTTGAGAAGAATGATGGAGTATGAGAAAATAAATATAAAAAGGGTGAGCAGTAGGCTATTAGGTATAGATCTGATGGGTTTTATAACTCAGACTCAGATCTGCTGCTATAGAAGTCCTGTCCAATGGCTACATTATCACTAAAGAGGAGAAAGGATCCAACTCACTCCTGTGCCATGATCCAATCCCTTATGGCTATAACCTGTCCACCCAAATGGTCACAGACTATCCAATAGGGGAACCACAGTCCATAGATGAGTCAGAACATGTTTATCATTATAGGCACTACTTCATCTAGGCTACCAGCTCAAGAATTCATAGGAACCTCAACCTCTAAAGTTGTGTGTGTGGGGCATAGGCCTGCAATGTGCATTAGCCAGGACACACAGGACCAGCAAGAGTTCTAGTATTAGCTTTAGGTCTAGCTGTTCACTACTTTAGAAAGACAGCAGTGATCCAGTCACTGGCCTACAATCTCTACAGCTAGATCAGATCTGCCATCTGATGGTGGGTCTATACAAATACAGGGGAGTCTGTCTCTGCACAATCTCTCACAAGGCTACAAGCACAAGTGCCGAAAAGAAGAATCTGCCTTAGATCTGTGGATTAGCCTCACCCTAGGGCTATAACCTGTCCACTTAAATGGCCACAGACTATCCACAGAGGCTATCCTCCTCACAGAGGTCTGAGACAGAGCAAGTAGATTGCTGCCACCACCATGTTCACAAGGCTACCAGCTCAGGCTCCCATGGGGATTCAGATTTAGTGGATCCTGTGGTGGGGCATAGGCCTGTATATGTACACTAGCCTGGACACACAGGTCAATTGGATCTGAGTGACTCCTTACAAACAATCCTCCATTGCTTATAATATAACTTACCAATGGAGGATCTCAAGGCAGCAGCCTTGTATAGAACAACCCTCAAACACCAATCCCATATAAGTATAACATGCTATTATAAAACACCATGAAAATTGTTCCAAATAAACATACAAAGGCATAGCCAGCAAGTGCTGGACTATGGAGAGAAGAAAAAGGAAAAAGAAGCTGCCTAAACCCTAACCTTAGCTTAATGGAACTCTTCAGCTAATTCAAGAAGATAGCCTCCTCCTAACCTAAACTAGGCTTTGGCTTATATAGTAGTCGGCTGTGGGATCATTAGCGTTAGGAAAACCCTAATTTAAACGATACAAATGTGGCCCATTACAGTTCCTTGGATGCCTCGGGGCCTGTGCATAGAGATTAGAGCATTGGAGTGCATGCCCTAGTTCTGAAAGTTCCCAGACTACCCCTACAGAAGTGGGGCGCAGTTAAGATCCCGAGCCTCACTAGGTAGCAAGAGTTTCCAGGTCTTATCGCGTGATAGAGTTGTTGTCATGGGATTGAATTGACTTGAAGCTCTTGCAGTCGCGGGACAAATATTTTGGTCATCGCGAGATTGCTCTTTCCAGTTGAGTGAATCTTGCGGGGATCCTCGTGAAGAAGCAATTGCATCATCCTCTGGATTGCGTGAGCATTCTTTTGAAGATTTGCATCCTACGGCCACTGTGCGATAGCTGCGCATAGGAATGCCTGGAGCTCTCTCTCCTTAGTGAATCGCACGAAGATTAAATGCTCCTCTCTTGAGCTGCGCGAGACTGCTCGAGCGCTTACAACTGAGCCTCACAAGAACTGTGCGATGTCTGCTTTTTGAGCCCTTCTGTCATTAATTTATGTGAGAATAGCGCGAGCAGTTTGCGTGCTGCCTTGAGAGACCCACGATAACTATGCGAAGCATTCTTTCTAAATCAATTGAACCCTGCGACATCTGCGCGAGGCTCACTTCTTGATTTGTTGCTGCTGTGCTTTGCCTATGCTGCACTGAAGTTCTTTGTCTGGGTCCAACTTCCTTTCTTCTGAGAAACTTTTAGGGTAAAAGTAAGCTTCTTAGCAGGGTTAGGGCCTTATCTGCAGCTGCTGCTTATTACCTATAAAATGAGCTTAACACACATTTATTAAATGACTAAGGGTCTAACAGAGATTAAGTTAAGGGGTGAAAAGTGGTACTTTTCAGGTCTTAACACACCCCCAAACCTAATCTTTGCTAGTCCCTTAGCAAAGCTTTAACTAATTAAATACCACTTTCGTAGGGATCACGGGTATATTTAGCATATGTACCAAGCCTTTTAAACCCCTAGGTGATCCCTAGTGGAGGAGTGAAGTCTCTTGAGGGTTTTTAGTGAAGATACCCACAAACTTCACAATAAAAGTAGTTAAAAAGTGGTACAATCAATGGCAAAACAAATTTCAATGAATAAAGCATCAATCCACATCCCTTTAGAATTTAGAGGAAATTGTAGCAGTAATGCAGGCCATTTAAAACTCAAAATTTTCAGTATGTGTTTGCATTTCCACCAATCATTTTACATTAGAAACTCAATGTGCACATATCAGTACCAAGCTTGCCTTAAATTCAAAAATCAGGTTTGATACAACCCTAATGAAGTTACAAGTCAGACCCAATTCTCACTAGGGCTATCTCTCACAAATGAATATCTAGGGGTGTTCACATTTGATGCAGCTCAAGAGCAATTACAGACCCCAAATGGGCCTGCAAGCATGAGCATAGGTAATGCTTCTAATTTCTGACATACTCATGACTTTTCACTATAGATTAGGGACTCCCTCATCTCCACTTGACAGCTCACTTTGAATCTTCAAGGTCTTTTGAATGGGTTGTAATGTGGCTTATGGGTGAGGGATATAAAGAATGAAGAGGTAAAAAGGAAATTAAAATTGAGAAATCAGCAAGGTAAGGAGTGACTCCTGACTTCACTACCTTCATTTTAGCATAACTTCATCTTACTTGATATATTTCAGAATCAAAGTGGCCAGTTTCTCCTCTTCTTTTCAATTTTCAGATGATGTTCTTCTCCAAACTTTTCTTTCTTTTTCTCTTTTTATTATTTTTTATTTTTTATTTTTTTATGATTTTTATGATGAACTGCCACACAAATACCACCAACACACTGTTGTTCATAGGTTACTTTTCTTCTCCTTCTACCAAATGCTGGACCACTCTCACTACCTTCAACTCCTCCTTTATCTTTTGAATTCTCAGAGTGAGGGTAAGGTTGAATCAGGTCATGAGGTAAGGTGCAAGTACTCCAGTGTTTATTAAAGAAAAAATAGGACTTTTTGAGGCTCAAAGAGTGTATGCAAAAGGGTAGTTTTTAAAAGGTTGGGTTTTCAGGCTCAGACTATCCAAATGAGGGCCTTGAATCATTTCCTTAGTGTCATGAGTGCTGTCAACCAGTTTTGATTTGGAGCTGCCTAACTTCTAGTAAAAAGTGTTGAGTCAATCAAACCTTAGAGCAGAAAAAATATCAAAACACTCTTCAACAGAAATTGATGGGCCCAAATCTCACTAGATATAGTCGTCTTTTTAACTCATGGAGTGTAATTTCACCTTTTTCTCTCCTCTTAGGTTTACTAGATACTAATTTAAAATTTCTGATGTTAGCTTCATGGTGGTGCCAAGCTTTTAAAATTTTTAGTTTCGAAATGTCTGCAAAAATATATTATTTTCCACAAATTTTCTCATTGCAGCAAGTTAGGTGGAAATTTACTTTAATCATCCCAATTACACCACCACTGCTACACTAAAGTTAACTATTCTATTGGCAGACCTACGCTGCCACACCCCCAAACCATGAGTAGCAGTGTCCTCACTGGTTCGAAGGTTAGAAAGTGTAGGGTAATAGTTATGAAAAAAAAAGTAAACAGACAGACAATATACAGAAAGCAATATACAAAAAGAAATTCTATTATCTTCGAAAGAAATGTACAACTGTAATTACAATGACAAGAAAGGAAGTGGAAAGGAAAGAAAAGCCTAACTACAATCTAGTTTAAGAGGAGGAGGAATCAGAATCTGTGAACCAGTCCCAGCCCATCTGTTGTGCATGTTTCCTAAGTTCAGCTTTGTTCTCAGAACTGAGCTTGGACTTGGCTCTGTCAATGGGAGCTTTGGTCTTTCTCTTCTTGGCTTGCTTCTCAGTTGGACTCTTTTTCTTTGGTTGCCTTGGTTTCTTTGGTTAGGCTAGTGGTTTCTTCATGGTTGGAGCTTTTGGTTCCTTCACCCTCATTTTTCTAGTCTTGAGTTCAGGAGGGATCATAGGAGATTTTCCTTTATCTTGCTCAAGGGGGGCTACATGGGACTTTCCTTTGTCTGGCTAGTCATATGGATGTGCCTCCTTTGACTGGGCAGCTGGCTCTTTGCCAATTTTGATAGAGGCTGCTGTAGAAGCAGTCCTCTTAGTAGTGACTTTCCTCTGTTTAGGATAAGTTTTCTCGATAGGGGGTGATGAAGGAGGGGCAGCAGGGGTTTGGATAGCTTGAGGCTCAGGTTCTAGAATGAGTATAGAGAGGGGGGTGGGCTGCTGAGCTGCACTTCTGGTAGCAGCCAATGTAGCTTCCAAAGAGGCTATCTGGATTTGGGCTTTCAGGAGGTCAGTTTCATGGATTTCCCTTTGGAGTTGGAAGATTTCTTGGGTATTGTTGAGTCTTTTTTCGAACATTCGGGCTTTCATCCTCTCCACATTGGTATTTGCTTTCTCCAGCTCCAGGCTCATTTGGTGCCATAGTTTTTGCCTTCTCATAGGCCTCCAAAATGTTAGTCCACCCAAGTGAAATACCCAGTAATTGTTTTCTATGGGCCTCCTCTAGTTCAGTAATCTGCTGCAACAGAGGGGTCTCTATGGATTGCCTAAGTTGAGCCATACCCCTCAAGACATCCCTCCTAAGGTAGGGATTGTCTCTCATGGCATGGAGGATGGTGAGGTAGGGAGGGATGTAAAAGGAGTGTTTGGGTGCAATAGGAAGAGAAGAAGTTGAAGGAGCAAAATATGATTGGTCCTGGGTGGGTGAAGTGGTGTTTTCATTGGGTAAGTCTAGTTGTTGGGGGAGGGAAAAAAGTTCTGGGTCAATTTGGGTGGATTTATCGATGAATGTTGGAGGGGGTAGTATAAGAGGTGGGATGGAAGGCAAGGGGGGGAAAGAAAATGTGGTAGGCTCGGTAGGGGTAGGTGGTGGTGGGGAAGGAACAAGGGAATGGTGAAAGGTATGAAAGGAATGGTGGGGTTGGGGAGTCAGGGATGGAAGGAGAAATGATCAGTGGGGTTTGATTGGTTTGTTAAGGGATGGGTTGGTTTGGCAATGTCTGAAGTGTTGATTTGATGGTTGTGATTTATGTTTGGATCTGGTCTTGTGTGTGTGTTGTTGTGGACAGTTGTGATTGAATGTCTTGGATGAGGGAGAGGATTAGTGTTAGTGTGTTTGGGTTGGGAGGTTGAGATTGTGTAGAAGATGGAACAGGTTAAAAAGGGGAGGAAGGGGCATGATAGAAAGTGGAAGGAGGAGAAGATTGGGGTGCTGGTGAGTGATGTGGTGATGTATTTGAGGAATCCAGGAGGGGGGTGTAGTGGGTGGGCATGGTATCAAGGAAACTAGCCATAAAGGCTTAGAATCCGGTGATTGTGTTAAAGTTGAGGTCTATGTCTCTAAGTGGGGATGTAGTAGGCATGGCAGGAGTGGTATCTTGGTTAATGTGGGGGGTGTCAGTGGGGATAAAAGGGATTGTGGGTGGTGGCAGGGACATGGTGGGGGTTATGTCAGTAGTTTTCTTTTTCTTGTATGAGATCAGTGGAGGGCTGTCAGGGTCATGTGAAGATGATGGGGGTATTGGGGTTGTGTATTGAGGTAGTGTAGGGGAAAGTGGGGGCCTGACATGGGGGGTGGTGTCCTCCCAGGTATCAATCACAGGAAAAAGGGGTGTTGACATGGACAATGAAGACAGAGGAGGGTGAGAGAGAGATGGGGTAGGGGAAGGGAAATGGGATGTAGAAGGGATAAGGGGATCCTGCAGTGAAAGGTGGGGTGGATGTGGGGGCTACTGCAGCAGTGGTAGTGACAGGATCTTGAACCACCTCTGTAGTTGTAACAACTTTCTCATCTGTTTGCTTGGGAGGGCCTGAGCCTCACTTTCTTCTTCTCTGTGTTTCCATCAGGGCTCCTGCGATTCCCCATTGCCTCTTGGCAAAAGTTGTAGAAGGTGGTAGTTTCCTCTCCTTTTGGTATCGTGTACCCCCGTACAAAAGCAGTTTGGTGATGACTATGGCATAGGGGAGTGTGTGGCTACTTTTTTTGCCCTAGCTTCTCCACCAAGTCCTTCATTGCTTCAAAAATTAACCAGACTGCATAGAAGCCATGGCCCAGAGAGAAAGTGTAAATAACATCAGCAATAGGAGCCCTCCTCCGATGGCCGAAACAGAGATGTTCTTTCTCAAGACCTGGCCAATGAAAAGGAGCCCAGGCACCAACTCTCTTCTTTTGATGGAATCTCCTGAGGCCTTTAATCCTCTAGTAAGAGCCCTCGCAATGGTATCAATTGAGGCACTCAGGAGAAGGTGTTGTCGCTCCAAGTGTGCCATAATTATGTGCATTATGAATCAAAAATTAAAGAATTAAAGAATGCTAGGTTATATGGATGTTAACTTATGAAAGGGATATCAAGACATTAGGCTAACACCGCCCTGCAAGATCAGCCAATTGTAGCAAGTTTTAAAAGTAAGTATTTCAAGATCGTCCCACGAGAAGTTTGTCTAAACCGAGAGATAAACCTCCGATCTGGCTACCAGATTATCTAAAAAAGAATAGATAAAAGAGAGTGTTGGATTGTGTCACATTTAACTATAAGCAAATAAAGAAAAGAACTAACTACATGATCCAGATCCGAGTTGGGGAGGTGTTTAAAATAAGACAAATCGAAATAATAGCTTCATGTACTTTAGCCTCTCGAATTTTAATGGAGGATCCAGTAGTTCAACAGAGCGATTCAATCTTCATCCGGCTACCAAAGACAGATGTAAGAGAAATAAATCGAATTAAGGAATAGGTTTAGACTTATGGTGTGATCTGTCCACTTAAATGGTCATCACAGATCCGTCTAGTCAGTGGCCTATTCTTTAGTTCGTAACATGAACATCATCAGAATGCCGCTTGAATTAGGTTACCAACGCTAATTCTCACAGGATGATGAATTAAGGGAAGTTGGATGCGGATAAGTGAATCTAAAGAAGTCTAATGCACTAAGGTGATCATTCGTAACCCTCGACATGACTCCAATGGAGAAGACACAAATTACAAAGAACCTTTAAAATCCAACGTTACAATTACAGAGCACGGCTTTAGAGAGCCCTCGGACTTACGATCGAGCTTCTCGAAGAGCCCTCAGTTCTGATCTTGAATCCGAACTTGGAAGTACAAATCACTCACAATGGCTCTCAAAGGTAAACTACAAGAAGGATTAGGGGTTCGGATAAGCTATCGACCGAATGAGGGAAAGCAGAGATGAAAACTCTAAAATCTGGATACCCAAATTGGGCAAATGGTTCGCCTATTTATAGTTTTCCCTAAGTCCATTTCGGATGTGTATCAACCAATCAATTGGATAGATCTGTATCAACCAATAGGAGTCGAACACTGTGATCCGGATCTGTTTCGCCAATCGAATCGCTTGATCTCGGTTCACCAATCGAAATAGAGGCATCAATTACATTATGCATTTTGAAATTCTGTTTGAGCTTCCGGAAGTTCCCGCCAAGTAATTTCATCTTTGGGTGTTCACATGGGGTGGAATATGCCTTTGGTTCGTGCTCGTAATCTTCCGTATGTCCTTGGGTTTTAAAATGCATTGGGGCGCGTGCAAAGTTTCTGAAATACCCTTCGGACGAGCTGCAAATCCCCAGAATGCCATTTCGCATAGTTTAAAGGCCTTTTCGCAAATCATTTTGGCTTCAGGAGATGTTTTCGCAAAGCATTTTGGCTTCAGGTGATGTTTTCGCAAAGGACTTCTCTTCTTTTCATGATAGTGTTTTCTTCTTTTCGCAAAGTTCAAAGTTCTTTGCGAATAGCGAAGTTCTTTTGCGAATAGTAGAAGTTCTTTGCGAATTGAACTCTAGGCTCCCATTCTTCTTTGCGAATTGACTTTTAACTTGATTTTTTCTTTGCGAATGGCTCTCTTTCTTGCTTCAGGTCTTTGTCTGCTCTTTTAGACCCTCTTTAGCCATTGCTGAGGCTGTTTCTTCACTCCTTTAATCTTGACATGAGCTGTCAGCTTTTTGATCTTTTTGGGATGCTTTTCGGATTTGGACCTGTCTGATTGGTTAGTCAGAAATGCACACTAAAGCACTTATTTAGTCTTCTCAAGGGTCTTTCAAGGCTCATGTTTAGGGGTGAAAAATGGTATTTTTCACTACTTAACACACCCCTAAACCTAAGCTTTGCTAGTCCCTGAGCAAAGAAACATAAAAAACAAAGTAAAGAGCCACTTTTGTAGGAAGCACAGGTGCATTTAGCATATGCAACAAGCCTTTTCAACCCCTAGGTGATCCCTAGAGGAGGAGTGAAGTCTCCTGAGGGTTTTCAGTGAAGGTACCCACAAACTTCTCCATGAAACAGTTAACATCAGTGCAATATTATCAAATGAGCAATCAAGGAGCAGGGTTAGTTACTCTTGAATCAATGATGAAACAGAAAATTTGATTATTGTTTGCACAGGAATTTAAACATTTATAAACCTCATGAATGTATCAATATTTCCAATCATGAAACAAATCATAGAAAATCATACAAATGTGCCAGTGATAGCTCATCCTATGGATAAAAATTAGGTTATAAGTCATACTTAAGGTGCTCAAGTTCCAACCCAAACACTCACCGGGGTATACTCTCATCGTTGTTTTTGTTGAGGGGTTCATTTCACTCAAGCTCAAGAGCTTACATCTCCCAAATGGATCTGTAAGCATGAGCATAGGCATGATTCTTAGGCAATGGCATCATTGACATCTCCTCACCATAGATTGGGTCACTTCTTATCTCCACATGACAGCTCACTCAACTTTGGATCACAAGGGCTTTTAATCTAGGTTTGTTTGTATGGCTTATGGAGTGAAGTTTCAAGGAAAGGCAGTTTGAACAGAGGTTTGAATTTGAGAACTCAGGAAGTGCAGGAGATGGTTCATGACTCCACCTTTTTGAGTTTAGGTTCTGTCTTCTGTTTTTCGAGATTCTCACATTCACAGTGATCAGTTCTTTCTTTGATCTTGCATTTTTCAACATAAGGTCCCTTTTTTGCCTTTTTGCTTGCAACTTTTTTTTACATTGTTTGTCTCTTCTTTTCTCAGTCACCATATTGCCTGTTTTTGAGGTATTTTCTCTTCATTTTCTTGATGTTGCCCAGAAATGGTCCATCTTCAGTTCTTTCTCCTTTACCTCCTGAATTCTCAGAGTGAGGGAAGGCTGAATTGGTTCCATAGGTTCAGGTGCAAGTACTTTTGAGTATTTTTGATGAAGAATTGTAGGATTTACAGCTCAAATGGGGTACAAACAGGGGCAGATTTTTCTTGGTTGGTTCTGTTAGGTTCAAGCTGTCCAAAGAAGGCCTTGATCTTTTCCTCAGTTTCATGAGTGCTGTTACTTGTTTTAATTTGGAGTTTCCTAACTTCTAGTGGATCTAATGCCTCAGCCAATCCTTTGAATCAGAAAAAATTGCCTCAGTCACTCTTCAACAGAGATGTAAAACATATAGGCTCAATTCTCACTGGTTATGGTTTTTCCTTGAGCTTTTAAGTATATCTTTACCTTTTTCTCTTCCTGTGGACTTGCTATGTGCTAATACAAGTGTATTTTCCTGGTGTTAACATCATGGAAATGTGGAATATTGTAGGGTTTAGAATGTCTAAATTCTTGCAAAGAAAATTTTAAAATTTCCACATTGTCATGATTCTTAAGTAAATTGATTCATTTCCTGATTACTTTGGTGATTGTGATGCCCTTATGCTAATTATCCCATGGGCAGGACCTGTTTGCCATACCCCCAAACCTAAGATGAACATTGTCCTCAATGTTCTAGACAATGAGAGAGTAGGGGCGTAGGTAAAAGAAGAAAGAAAAACTAAGAATGTAAAAAATCTAAACTATATGCAGCAGAAAAATAAAAATGTAAAACTGAAGGAATGAGCAAGGAAAAGGATAACATTATATAGTAATGCAAGAAATATCAACAAAACAATGGTAGAATTGCTAAATAAAATCTAACAAAAAGAAGGATTACTATGCAAATGGAAGGAAACTAATGCTAATAACAGAGAAAACAAGAAAACAAGGTAAGGGACTGAATACAAAGTTAAAAAAGAAAAAGAAAAGTGTTGATACAAAAACTGAATTTGTGAATGCAAAATAGGAAAACAAAGTTATAAACTAACTATATTCACAGAAAAATGACGAAAATCAATAAAACGAGGACACATTAACCTAAGAAAGAAAAAAAAAATCAGCGATCTAAAAACAGAATTTGAAACTAAAATTCCTAAAACAGAAAATCTAATGCCAAATGATATATCCTAAGCCCAAAGAAACAAACCCAAAAGCCTGAGATACTTATGAATCTAAGTGATTATAAAAATGATTAGCAGGAATACAGTGAAAAGCAAGATTCATAAGACTGACCCCTTTGTTGATGATGTGTATGAATAATAAAAAAAAAAAAATGAAGCATGGGAGCACATATTAAAAACAGGGTTCACACACAGCTGAGACCCATTTACGATGAAGAAATCTCGAAGGAAAATAAAATCAGTGGGTCCATTGAACAGCCTATGATTCACTACTCATTATCCTACATGATTCCTAAAAAAAAAAAAATGATCTCAGCAGGTCCAGATGGGAAAAGTGGATGCAAATGGAGAAAAACAGCCCATCCGGAAGATATCTATATTGTTTTTATAATTTTCAATTTTTTTTTTTTTTTTTTTTTTTTTTTACTTGTTTTGGATCAGCCCGGGCTCAACAAGAGCCCTTATTTACTACTGCTGAAAATAATGAGAAACAACTCAGAGATTTTTTATTTGTGTTTTCATTTTCTTTTATTTTGTATTTGGTTTTGTAAAATAAAAAATCAGCATGCCTAAAAGACAGCAGAAATTATAATCAAAACAAACATTAAACACAGCAGAATTGCTGGTTCTCAAGAAAAAATAGAAAATGAATACAAAGGAGAAGGGGATGCAAACTCAAGCAGATCAGCCTGATCTTCTGTCACCATGGTGAGGTTTTGGTACCACAACTTTGTCATCCGTGGGTAGATTTTCTCAGGTAAAGGGGTAAGGATGGTGTTGATGGAGGCTGCCGTGAGATATCTTAAAGACAGTTCACAATCTGGTTTGGAGGAGAAAAAAGTTTCTTCCACCAGTAATTCGGGGAGTATCTTCAGGGCATCAATAAAGGGATTGGGCAAAACCAAATGGAGGGGTAGGGAGACAATTTGGGATTCTGGAAACATCGTGTGCTCTTCATGGCGCACTTTCTTTCCTTTCTCAGCCCTATCTGCTTTGTTCATGGATAGTTTTCTCTTTGTAGATTTTGGGGCTTTGCCTTTGGCTTTTGGGGGTGTTTTGGCTGTCTTCTTGGCGCGATCTAGGGGTTTCCTCTGTTTGGGTTTCTTTGCTTTGAACAGATCGCGCAGCTGGGCTCTACCCTTTTGATTTCTGACAAGAGAAAAAGCGCAGAAGATTAGAATAGATGGTGGTTATTCGCAAAGAACCCTTAAGTGTTCAAAAAGTTCCAAAAGAGTCCTTTTCTCTATTTCGAATAGCACAAGTGTCTTTCGAAAGGTAAAAAATCTTGAGAAAGTGTAGTTCGCAAAGAACTGAGCTTCAGTATGTCTATTCGAAATGGATTTGGCTCCAGAAAGATCTTTTCGCAAAGGATATCTCCCCAGATTTTCTATTCGAAAAGGAAATTTTAACTATTCGAACAGAACATGGTTCTTTTCGAGTAGTTCATTATAGCTCTAGAATCAATTCGAAAAGAACTTTGAACTTTTCGAAAAGTACTTTTTACTTTGCGATTTGAACTTTGAAGTGTATTTACACTATGCGTACAAGAAAAATAGATGTAAACAAAGAAAATCGAGAAAAACAATGTTGTACAAACATATTATACACTTTTCTACCATCGATTTTTGGAGATTCATGATGATAGGTGGGCGAAGGGCTCTGGGTATTTTCAATGCATGGTTTGAGCCTCGACCATTTACCTTGAGTATTCTTCCATCCTTGGGATCTGAAATATCCCACGACTCCCGAGGGGAGGCCTTGATGATGTGTATGGCCCTTCCCATCTGGATCTCAATTTGCCGAGAAAGAATTTAAGTTTAGAGTTGAATAACCATACCTTGGACCCCGGTATGAATTCTTTTCTCATGAGGCTCCTATCATGGAATGATTTAACCTTTTCTTTGTACAATCTGGAGCTAGTGTAGGCATCCATCCTCAGTTCTTCCAGTTCAGGGAGTTGAAGCTTCCTGTGGTTCCCAGCTGATTAGATCCATATTAAAAGTTTTGATTGCCCACAAGGCCTTATATTCTAATTCTACCGTAGATGGCATGCCTTACCATAAACCACGAAAGGGACATCCCTATAGGAGTCTTGTAGGCGCTCAGATGCCCACAAAGCATCATTAAGCTTAAAGGACCGATCCTTTCGTCCTTCTTCACAATTTTTTCCAAAATGTGTTTGATCTCTATTTGAAATCTCCACCGTCCCACCGGTTTGTGGATGATAGGGAGTGGCTACTCGTGGAGTGACAGAGTACTTTTTAATAGAGTCAAACTCAAGGTAAAAGTGGCTTCCCCATCACTAATGATGGCCTGGGGAATCCAAATCGAAAAATGTGGTCTTTGAGGAATCTTAAAACCACTTTGTGATCATTGGATTTGGTAGCTATGGCCTCAATCCACTTGGAGACATAATCCACGCCTACCAAGATTAAATTGTTTCCATTAGAAGGGGAAAGGGCCCATAAAATCTATGCCCCAAACATCAAACAACTCAACTACCTGTGATTGGCAGTAGGGCATTGAGTTTCTTTTGGAAATACCGCCAGCTTTTTGGCGCTTCGCAAGATTTACTTGTAAGGCATCTTTAAAGATTGTGGGCCAATAGAAACCACATGTAGAATTTTTGTAGCTGTTTTATTGCCAATGAAATGGCCTCCACAGTCGTTCATGACACATTGACAATATGCCGTGGAATTCATGGTCCGGACACACTTTCGATCACTTGGTGCGCACAATTCTTGAATAGATAAGGATCTTCCCAAATGAAATGTTTAACTTGTGAGAAGAAAAGATCTTTATCCATTTTATTCCAATGTTGAGGAATCATCCAATAGCCAAGAAGTTGACTATGTTTGCAAACCAAGGATCGTGGGTATTGATGGCAAAAGTTGCTCATCAGAAATGATTCATTAATGGGTAAGCTATCATCCTCGATTGAGAATTCGGATAAGTGATCACCACGATTCTCCACTCCTTTCTTATCCTTAATCAGATCAAACTCCGTAATAGGAGGATCCACTGATTAATCTGGCTTGGTATCCTTCTTAGGCAGAAGGTACTTTAGGGCGAGTGGTCAAGAACACCACAATTTGTGAACCTAAAACATAAGGCCCGAATTTTTCCAATGCAAATACAATGGCCAGCTCTTTCTCGGCTTGTTGTGTAGTTGAGCTGGGCATCTATCATGGATCTGCTGGCATAAGCTATGACATGGGGAAGCTTATCCTTTCTACGCCTAGGACAGCTCCTAGGGCATAGTCTGATGCATCACACATCAGCTCAAAGGGCCTTTGAATAGTCAGGCTGCAAGATGGGAGCTGAAATCGAGACATTTCTTAAGGACCTCAAAAGGCATCATGCATTCATTAGTAAACACAAAGGGACATCTTGACATGTAAATGACAGTGGCTTGGAAATTTTATGAAATCTTTGATGAACCTCCTATAAAATCTGCATGCCCTAAGAAACTTGATTTGCTTATGAGTTCGGGAGGAGGCAAATGTGCAATTAGATCAATTTTGCTTGGTCCACCTCTATGCCTTTATGGGAGACCACATGTCCTAGGACAATGCCTTGGGTGACCATAAAATGACTCTTTTCCCACTTAGAACCAAATTGGTTTCTTCACATCTTTGCAACACCAACTTGAGGTGGTGTAAGCATTGGGAAAAGTCGCTCCATAAATTGAAAAGTCATCCATGAAGATCTCCATGAATTGATCAATCATGTCGTAAAAAGATGGCATACATGCATCTTTGAAAAGTAGCAGGGCATTGCAAAGACCAAAGGGCATCCTCCTATAGGCAAAAGTGCCAAAGAAGGTGAAGGTGGTCTTTTCTTGGTCCTCAGAGGGTACAGTGATCCGGGTTGTAACAGTACCCATCAAGGAAGCTGAGTAAGCTTTGGCTCGCAAGCTTATCAAGGATTTGGTCAATGAAGGGAGGGGAAATGGTCTTTCCTTGTCATGGTATTTAATTTTCAGTAGTCTATGCGGACCCTCCATCCAGCTTGTTTGTCCTGGACATAAGTTTACCAGATTCAAATGCTACAAGGATGCTGATTTCTTAGGCACCACCTGTGTGGTGCTACCAAGCAGAATCGAAATGGGGTAAATGACCCAAAGATCTAGCAGCTTAACAACTTCCTTCATTACCACTTCTTGCATGTGAGGATTCAACCTTCTTTGCATTTCTCTAGAAGGCTTGGCATCCTCTTCCGTGTGGATCTTATGCATGCATACATTGGGTTTATTCCTCCTAAATCAAGCAATGGTCCAAATTAATTGCTTTCTTGTCTTGTTTAGAACTACTGCTCCTCTTCTTGCTCCTTTGTAAGGGAGGAAGAAATAATCACAGTAGTGTTTGATGATCTCCCAAAACACATATTTCAGGATATTTGGGGAGCTGTTTGAGTTCCAATTCGTGTGAGAAAAGAGGGCACAAAGGTACCTTGGTAACTTGTGGAAGAGGGAGAGGAGCAGTCTCCAAGAGAGAGAACTTGATGTTGTTGGTGAGTGCCTTGCACAAAGCGGAGACTCCGCTGACTTTGATCTCCCTTTTCCTTCTTTCTCGGATCCCCAATCATTTTTAAATTGTGGTGGAGTCTTTACCTTGCGTAAATGTTTGTAAAGACTCCTCCACCAAATTTCATCAATGATGTCAACATGGAAACATTCCTCAGAGAATTGAGGTTGAGTAACGATTATACATATTCAATTTAACTTTCATATTTCCAAAAGACACCTCCATGATGCGGACCTGCATTGAATGCATGCATTAGTCAGAGCAGAGAATGGTCTTCCCGAATGAGGGATGGCAAGGTGGTACTTTTGGTTGGTTCCATGTCCAACACCAAAAAGTCGTGAGGTAGAAAAACTTGTCTACTCCTACCAAAACATCTTCAATCAACCCCATAGGTTTCCTTTGGATCATCATTCATTGTAACACCACTTGAGTGGGTTTCAATTCTCCCAAACCTAGCTTCTCAGACAAAATAGGGAAGCAGTTGACACTAGCACCAGATCTAGCAAGGCTTTCTCAATGGTGTGCTCCCCAATGATGCAGGGATTGTGGGGATTCTGTGGTCTTGCATCTTAGGTGGTGTTGCAATTGATAGCACTTGGTTGATTTTCTCACAAGAAAGGCCTTCTTGGATAAATGTATCCTAGATTGCCTTTGTGGGTGCACACCTCTTTGAGAAATTTTGCATAAGGGGACTGCTTTGATTGCATCAAGCGGTAGGTAGATTAATTTTAACTTGCTTGAATGTCTCCATCATTTCCTCAATTTTGTGTTTCCTTAGTCAAAAGGAGAAGTGACTTCATTGCATGGGGAAATGGGAGGTGAGGAACAAATTTCTTCTCCTCATCTTTTTCAACAATTTTGTTATTTTTCTGTTTTCATTTTTTGAATTTTACGATGTAAATCAATGTACCATATTGCTATCCAAATTGTTGTTCAGCACTTGTTCTTCATCTTTTCCTCTTCACTACCTTGTGTTGTTTATTATTCTTCCACTTCTCAAAGTAGTCACACTTTGATTTCCTCATGGCCATTTGAGGATTCTCCAACCATGAACTGTCCCTTAGGATTGTTCACGGGTTGTGGGTAGTTTACCCTCTTCTCTCTTAGCCAATGAATTTGAGAGTTGGCCCGGAGTTTCTTCAATTTTTAATGCTCTGTGTGAAGGTTCACGGCCGAGATGCAGTTCCAAGATTTTGAAGTGAACTCAAGACCGCTCTTCAAAGGTCGAGGATCTAGGAGGGCAGGCTGGTGCATCACGCATGGCTTATTGTTGGTTAGTCTGAAAATTTGATTTATTATAAAAATTCTCACGATATGGTGAAAGGGGTTTGAAAGGTAATTGATTTTTGGGCTCGCTGTTGTAATTTCGATTCCACGAGAGATTAGGATGAGATCTCCATGGGTAGTCATTCGATTGCATCTCCCATAAGACCGAAATGCATGAGCTTGTACCATCATGAGTTACGGAAATTGTGATGCTGAAGGACATTGATCAATGGAATGAGTGGGGAGGCATATCGGACATGCCTCCTCTACTCTTGACCCATTTGGAGCTTTAAATGAGTCCATCGGTCTATCAAATTTTGTGGTCAAATTATCCACTTTCCTTTCGCTCATTGACTTCATAAACTTTCCTCTTGTGAATTGGGGATTATTCATCCTAGCTGGATTCTCGGTGTCCTTGGCGAGATTCTGTTTGGGTTGAATTTTCTCCAATCACCTCAAAGAGGTCCCAAACCTCTTCAACTGCTTTTCTGCAAGTAGGTACCTCCATAAGAGGCATCCACCATGTTCTTGCCCTTGATCGGTTCCTTGATAGAAGCTTTGAACCATGCCATTTAGGAATTTGATGGTGAGGGCATTGCCTTATGATTCTTCTAAACCTTTCCCATGCTTCATGGAAAGTTTCAGTTGAGTTTTGGGAGAAAGAGATGATGCTTTGTCTCGGTTGGTTTTAGTCATTGGGAAATATTTTGACAAAATTGACATTGCAAATCATTCCATGATGTGATGTTGTTTGGTGCTAACATAGATAACCATGCTCTAGCTTTGTCCTTTAATGAAAAGGAAAGAGCCTAAGCTTGGTTGCCTCTGACCAGTCACTATGTTAAATGTTGTGCATAAAGCCGTAAATTCATTAATGTGTTTGTAAGGGTCTTCCTTACTCAATCCATGGAATGAAGGCAACATTTGGATGGTGGAGGACTTAATTTCATAATTTCCCTCCACTGGGAAATTGAATGCAAAATGGGGAATTATAAACACCGGGCAAAGTAGTCTCTTAACAATCTGTCACCCATTTCAGCAGATGTCTGTGATGTATGTCGGATTCTTAGGAGACTTTCAACTTCTGATTTTAAAGGCAGAATCTCACGATTGAGTGTTCTCCTGCCAAACATACAACTCTGAGTGAGTTTGCTGACAAACTGTCTATTTAAGAACTTTCCTTTCCTTTTACATTGTCTGCATAAAATAACAATAAAATTAATAAATGATGATAAATAAATGAAAATAAATGAAAACTCAAAGCACGCCCAAATTTGACAAAAGACAAAAGAGTGGCGCAGATTTATTCAAATAACTAGAAGGCAAAGAATAAAACTCGGAAAAATAAAAATTTCATAAGAAAAACAGTTTTCTATACAAAACGTCAGAGACATTTAATCAAGCACTTGGAATGCAAAGTGCAGGTTTAAAGCAAAAATTAAAATAAATGAAAATAAACATAGGTTTATCTATTTTAGAACAAACTTCCCCGGCAACGGCGCCAAAAACTTGTTGTCGCTCCAAGTGTGCCATAAGTGTGTGCATTATGAATCAAAAATTAAAGAATCGAAGAATGCTAAATTATATGGATGTTAACTTATGAAAGGGATATCAGCAGATTGGGGCTAACACCGGCCCGCAAGATCGAATTGTAGCAAGTTTTAAAAGTAAGTATTTCAAGATCGTCACGAGAAGTTTGTCTAAATCGAGAGATAAACCTCCAGGATCTGCTACAGATCGGCTCTATAATTATCTATAAAAAGAATAGATAAAAGAGAGTGTTGGATTGTGTCACATTTAACTATAAGCAAATAAAGAAAAGAATTAACTACATGATCCGAGATCCGAGTTGGGGAGATGTTTAAAATAAGACAAATGCAAAATAATAGCTTCATGTACTTTAGCCTCGAATTTTAATGGAGAATCGTAGTTCAACAGCAGATTCAATCTTCATCTGCTACCGCACGGATGTAAGAGAAATAAATCCAATTAAGGAATAAGTTTAGACTTATGGTCGTGATCACATCCACTTAAATGGTCATGATCCGACTACGTGGCCTATTCTTTAGTTGAGAACATGAACATCATGTAAATCTTGCTTGAATTAGGTTACCAACGCTAATTCGCATGTGGATGATGAATTAAGGGAAGTTGGATGCGGATAAGTGAATCTAAAGAAGTCTAATGCACTAAGGTGATCATTGGAACCCTCGACATGACTCCAATGGAGAAGACACAAATTCTGACAACCTTTTAAAATCCAACATTACAATTACAGAGCACTTCTTAGAGAGCTCTCGGACTTACATCTGAGCTTCTGAGAGCCCTCGATTCTGATCTTGAATCCGAACTTGGAAGTACAAATCACTCACAATGGCTCTCAAAGGTAAACTACAAGAAGGGATTACAGGGGGTTCGGATAAGCTATCGTAGGAATGAGGGAAACAGAGATGAAAACTCTAAAATCTAGATACCCCAATTGGGCAAATGTCTTCTCAATTTATAGCTTTCCTCTATCCTGCAAAGGTGAGTTGACCAATCAAGTGCTCGATTTGGATTGCCCAATGGCCATCGAGCACGGGGATCGGATCTGTTTCCGCCAATGAAAATGCTCGATCTAGTTCACCAATCAAAGCGTTAGAAGCATCAATTGTATGGGAATTCAAAAGTCTGCTTTGAGCTTCTAGAAGTTCCGCCAAGTGATTTCATCTTTGGGTTTTCACGTGGGCGGAATATGCCTTTGGTTTGTGCTTGAATCTTTCGGAATGTCTCGGGCTTTTAATTACATTGGGCGTGCAGAGTTCTTGAAATGCCCTTCAAAGTGGTCAGAATCCCAAAGATGCCATTTCGCAGAGTTTAAGGGTCTTTTCGCAAAGCATTTTGGCTTCAGGAGATCTTTTCGCAAAGCATTTTGGCTTCAGGAAATCTTTTCGCAAAGGACTTCTCTTCTTTTCGCAGAGTGTTTTCTTCTTTTCGCAAAGGTCAAGGTTCTTTGCGAATAGTAGAAGTTCTTTGCGAATTGAACTCTAGGCTCC
The DNA here is from genome assembly GCA_021018995.1 of Chloranthus sessilifolius. NCBI lineage: Eukaryota > Viridiplantae > Streptophyta > Magnoliopsida > Chloranthales > Chloranthaceae > Chloranthus > Chloranthus sessilifolius. Next base: position 119,399,336 of record CM037589.1, on the reverse strand, counting down.
CATTCTTCTTTGCGAATTGACTTTTAACTTGATTTCTCCTTTGCGAATAGTAGAAGTTCTTTGCGAATTGAGCTTTAGCTTCCATTCTTCTTCTTCAGGTCTTTTCTTGCTCTTTTAGGACCTTTTTAGCCATTGCTGAGGCTATTTCTTCACTCCCTCTTTGAGCTTGACATGTGTTGTCAGCTTTTTGATCATTTTAGGATGGTTTTTGGATTTGGACCTGTCTTTTTGGTTAGCTGCAATATGAACACTAAAGCACTTATTTAGTCCTCTCAAGGGTCTTTCAAGGCTCATGTTTAGGGGTGAAAAATGGTATTTTTCACTACTTAACAAGCTGTCGTGCAGTAGCCGCAGGATGCAAATGTCAAGAGAACCTGTCACGCAATTCAGAAAAGCCTCAAAGCTATCGCGACGATCCTCGTGAAGATCTATCAAGAAAAGAAGTCATGACAGCTTCAGGAAGAAAGCAGCCTCGCGAAGTCAAAAGTTAACCTCGAGAAGATCTATTGTGAAATGGAATGCTCACGCAGTTCTCACGCTATTCACAAGTAGCAATCCAACCGCGCGAAGCCCAATCCAGCGAGAGCTTAACTACCTACCTCGCGACTGCTCAAAGCACTAAGAAGCTGCAACCCCGCGACGTCTAAAGTTTTAATGTTAAACTCAACCACGCAAAGAACAGAGCTACCATGCGACAAGTCTGGGAATCGACTGCAACCTGGCGAACCTCTGAACTCTAACTTCCATCATTCTACAGAGGACTTTCTGGGAATTTCCAAGGATTAAGGCACGCACTCCCATGCTCAAATCTCTATGCACGGGCCTCGAGGCATCCAAGGATCATTAATAGGCCACATGGCATCGCTAAAATTAGGGTTTCCTAACCCTAATGCACCGCCACACCCATTGCTATATAAACCTAAGCCTGGTTTAGGTTTAGGGGAGGCCGGAAGAGTTCAGTTTTTGCTCTATTTTGTTTTTAGCATTGTAGTCTTGTTTTTCTGCAGTTGTAAGTAGTTTTCCTTTTTCTTTTTCTTCTCTCCATGGCCCAGCACTTGCTGGCCATGCCTTTGTATGTTTATTGAGATTAGATTAATTGAATTTGTGATTGGGTGTTGTATTTTTATGGGATTCGTGTATTTGTGAGTTGCTCTGTGCAAGGTTGCTGCCTTGTGATCCGCCATTGCTTTGGCTGTGATTCAAAGTAATGGAGGATTGATTTTAAGGTTCCATTTAGATCCAAGTGACCTGTGTGTCTGGGCTATCATGGTCCTTTACAGCCTTAGCCCCACCACTAGGCCCACTAGATCTGAAATCTCCATGGAAGCCTGAGCTGGTAGCCTTGTGACCATGGTGGTGACAGCAATATTCTTATTTTGTTTTGTGCTCTGTGAGGAGGATAGCCTCTGGGATAGTCTGTGACCATTCAAGTGGACAGGTTATAGCCTTAGGGTGAATCCAATCCACCGATCCAAAATGGATCCTTCTTCTCTGAGCCTAAGCTTGTAGCCTAGTAGGAGATTGTATAGAGGCAGACTCCCCTATATTATTATAGACCTGCCATCAGATGGCAGATCTGATCTAGTATGGAGATTGTAGGCTTGTGACTGGACCATTGTAGGCCCACTCAAGCAATGGACAGCTAGATCGAAGGTGGTACTCAATCTCTTGCTGGTTCTATGTGTCTGGGCTATCATGGTCCTTTACTGCCTTAGCCCCACACATAGAGCTTTAGAGGTTGAGGTTCCCTACGGATTCCTGAGCATGGAGCCTAGATGAAGTAGTGCCTACGATGATTAACTTGTTTTGACCCATCTCTGGATTGTGGTTCCCCTATGGGATAGTCTGTGACCATTTAAGTGGATAGGTTATTACCTTAAGGGATTGGATCATGGCACAGGGATGAGTTGAATTCTTTCTCCTCTTTGGTGATAATATAGCCATTGGACAGGATTTCTATATCGACAGATCTGGATCTGAGTCATAGATTCCAGCAGATCTGAACCTAATAGCATACTTCTCACCCTTTTATATTTATTTTCCCTCACTCCATCCATCTTCTCAACCTTTTTCTGTAGTTAGTTCATTAGGCTACCTTAGGATACTTAAAATAAGTGACCCTAAACTCCCTTCCTTTTTGGACTGCCAGATCTGTAGTCAGATCTGGAGGGACTACTAGAGATGGCTCCCTTGGAGTTGTAGATCACCTTTCCCTGTGGGAAAAAATCTTACTTATCAAAACTTCCACAATGGACCCTGTATCTTGCAGATCTTGGATTTCTCAGTTGTGCTGATTCCATCCCCTATATTACTTTGATTTTAAATTGCTTTTACTACCAACAAATAAAGTAAGCACACTGGAAATCGCAACAGTCATACGTTTGACGGTGCGACCATGAAAACATTCATGGTTGGGACCCGATTTGAGCTAACATGAGCGGCCCAATTGAAGACCAGATAGCACGAAGATGTAACTGAAGGATTAGATAAATGATTCTTCATTTTCTTTCTATTTGTTTTCTTTTGGAAAATTTTTACTCACAACGCCCAAGATGGGTTTTCACCATGCCCGCTGTCACCCTCTTTTTTACTCGTAGTGCCCTTTTGGGTTTTCACTACATCCGTGGGTATGCATTTTTACCCAAGTCGCCTTTTCAGGTTTTCACCTAGTCCTCACAAGCTCGCTCTTTTTCCTCTTAGTGTCATTTCAGGTTTTCACCACGTCCATTTTGCTTTGACCTTATATATTTTTATTATTTCATTTTTTTTAAAGGCCACACCACGGACGTTGATTCCGTCATAGCCGGTTGGATGTAATTCTTTTGTCATCTCTCAGCTTGGCTAGTGCTAACTCAATGGATACTATGATGCTCGTAGGCCTTAAAGAGGTCTTTCTTCAGGGATGCATCTTGGCCATGGGTTTGAAAGGGTCAGGTTAGGAATTTTGAAGGTATTCTTGGGTTAAAAGGTTTCCTTGATTGGGTTTCAACTACCATAATACACTTCTTCTTTGGGGGATTTTTTCGTACATGCCCCATGATATTTCTATCTCTTTTCTTTTCTATTATATATATATATATTTTTTTATTCTTTTTCTTTTCAGCCAGTCTCCTTTTGGGGTTTTACTTTACTAATTTTTTTATATTTTGATGGTAACTCTTTTTCTTCTTTTTTTTGTTTGGTATATACACTTTTTCCATTTTCTTGGAGGGGTTGATGAAAGAAAGGCTAATGGCTCAACGAGTGAAGTAAAGGGTATGAGTATTCGGGGACACTTTTTGGCTACTAGGCTTTGAAATGATGGCCTCTTTCGTGGGGGCCTTTAAGCAGTCACGTATCTATTTTACCAATACTTACATTGTCGTAAGGGACTTAGGAATAGAATCGTCGGACGTATCTAGCATTGATGGGCTCAGGAAAGTGATCTCCATCCATGGTGGTGAGGCAAAGCGCGTATCCCAGGAGTACTTCTCGGATTATGTAAGGTCCTTCTCAATTGGGCTTGAATTTCCCTCTCAGATCGACTTGGAGAGAAGGGAAGATTTTCATGAGTACAGTGTCACCCACTTTCAAATCTCGAGTGCGAATACGCTTGTTGAAAGCACGGGTGATCCTTCTCTGATAGGCCTGGGTGTGAGATAAGGCTAGGAGCCTTTTCTCATCTATTAGGTTTAGTTGCTCAAGTGGGACCTCTCTCTTTCGGCTTTCGATAGATCAGATTTGATGAGAATATGGAGTGAAGGTACTTCAACCTCAACTGATAGGATGGCCTCGGTTCCATACACAAGGGAAAATAGTGTTGCCCCTGTAGCGGTACAGATCAACGTTCGGTGAGCCCAAAGTGTAAATGGTAACATTTTGCTTCAATTGCATTACGTGACAACCATCTTCTCAAGGATTTGAACGATTATCTTGTTAGTAGCTTCTACGGTCCCATTTATTTGTGGTCGATAAGGTGATGAGCGATGATGCTTGATTTTATATTGCTCGCTTAAGGCTCTAATGCGAATGTTTGCAAAATTGGTGCTGTTCTCTGTGATAATGCCCTTGGGCATGTCAAATCAACAAACGATGTTATTCTTGTTGAACTTCTCAACATGACTGGCTATAATGCTCGCATAAGATGCTACTTCTACCCATTTAGTGAAGTTCAATGGCGATGAGGATAAACTGATGCCCATTCGAAGCTTTTAGATTGAATTTTTCGACGACGTCGAGGCCCTAGGTGGCAAATGGCCAAGGAGTGGTCATGTTGTGTAGATCTATGGCAGGAGCATGTATTAAACTAGAGTGATCTTGGCATTTGTAGCATTTCTGCACGTGCATGCAACAATCATATTCCATGGTAGTCTAGAAATATCCTTGTCATAGGATCTTCTTGGCGAACATGTGTCCATCGATGTGGGCCTCGCATACTCCCTCATGGATCTCTTTCATGACGTTGGCTGCCTCGTCCTCAGTTAGACATCAGAGCAAGATATTGTTGTATGACCGCTTATAGAGCCACTCACCACAGATGGCGTAATTAGTCGCTAAATGCTGAACGGTCTGCCTATCTATCTTTGATGTCTCCTCAGGGAAATCTCGAGTTTTGAGGAAATTTTTTATATCTGAGAACCAGGGTGGCTCATCATTTCGCTTTTCAAATCTCTCAATCTGAAGGCAGAAGGCAAGCTTCTTCCTCTGTTCTATCATGATTGGCTTCATATCGATGCCATAAGGGATTTCTACCATGGATACCAACGTTGCTAGTGCATTAGCAAAGTGATTTCTTACTCGCGAGACATTGGAGAAGGTAACATCATTGAAGCATGCTATCATATCTTCGAGGTGCTCATGGTATGGGATCAATTTTTCATCTTTCGTCTTCCAATCTCTATTTGTCTGGCACATGATCAACTGTGAGTCGTTAAACACCCTGAGATGAGTTACATTCAGGTCCAAGACTGCTTGTAGGCCTCCTACATAGGCTTCATATTCATCCATATTATTAGTGCAGGGGAAATTGAGCTTGATGGAGACTAATACATGAGATCCTTTTGGCGAGATTAGAATAGTGCCAACTCCTTGACCTTTAGCATTTGTTGCCCTATCGAAGTGCATTACCCAGGACTCCTCTATTTCCTCTGTATCATCCTCCTTCATAAACAAGATGTCTTCATTTGAGAATTCAGTTCTCAAAGGCTCGTAGTTAAGTAAGGGATTCTCGGCTAGATGATCAGCTAGTGCTTACCCCTTGATCGACTTCTGAGTGACATACATGATGTCAAATTTTGATAAAAGAAGATATCAGCATGCAGTTCAGCCAGTGAGAGCCAGCTTTTCGAATAGGTACTTCAATGGGTGCATTCACGTCAGGAGTAGAATGACTTGAGATAGCAAGTAGTAGTTGAGCCTCTGTGTAGCCCATATGATAGCTAGGCATGTGTTCTCCAGATGAGAGTAGTGTGTCTCGTAATCAGTGAATTTCTTACTTAGGTAGTAGATGGCCTGCTCTCTTCTTCCTATCTCATCATGCTGCCCTAAGACACATCCCATTGAAAATTCCATTGTGGAGAGGTACATTAAGAGTGGTTTCCTTGGTAGTGGTGGTACCAACACTGACGGGTTGAGCAAGTAGCTCTTGATCTTATCAAATGTGCTTGGCAGTCGTTGTTCCACTTAGTGAGCGAATCTTTTCTTAGCAGCTTGAAATTGGCATGCAGAGAGGAGTGAGCTATACAATGAACCAATTGATGTGCTGTATCCTGTCTAAGAAGCCTTTGACGTCTTTCTCGATAGATGGTGGTGGCATTTTGATGATACCTTTTACCTTCACAGGATCGACCTTGATGCCTCTTCTACTGACGATGAGGCCTAGTAGCTTTTCAGACATGGCACCGAATGCATATTTCTGAGATGTAGCCTATATTTCCTTAGTCTTTCGAATAGCTTTTGGAGGTTTATCAGATGGCCACCTCTCTCTGGTGACTTGGCAATCATGTGATCGACATATACCTCAATTTCTCGGTGCATCATGTCATGGAACAGTGCTGTCATAGCCCTTTGATATGTCGCTCCAGCATTTTTCAACCCAAATGGCATGACTCAGTAATAAAAAGTTCCCCGTGGAGTGATGAATGCTGTCTTTTCTCGGTCTGCTTCTGCCATCTTGTTCTGGTTGTATCCGAAAAACTCATCCATGAACGAGGGCATCCAATGCCTCGCGGTGTTATCGACCAAGATGTCGATGTGTGGCAAAGGGAAGTCATCCTTTGGGCCCGCCCTGTTCAAATTTCTGAAGTCGATGCACATGCGGACCTTTCCATCTTTCTTCGGTACAGGGACAATATTGGGCAGCCACTGTGGGTATTTAGAGACCATGAGAAAGCGGACATTGTACTGTTTGAGGACCTCATCCTTCATTTTTAGCATCCATTCTGGCCTGAGGTGCCTCAACTTCTACTTGACCGGATTAACATCTGGATATAACAGCAGCTCATGCTCGACCAAGTTGGTATCTAAGCCAGGCATGTCCTCATATAACCATGCGAAGATGTCTTGGTATGACTGAAGGAAATCAATCATGCCTTTTCTTTCCTCGGGAGATAGCGACATTTCGATCTTGGTGATTCTAGGAACCGCCTTGATACCCAGATTGATGTCCTCTGCTTCTTCAACAATTAGGGTAGGGCCATGCTCAAATTCAGTAAATTGGTCAAGGAGCTTATTAGGAAGCTCCTCAGCGGGGATCTCCTCGTCCAGACTCATGACAACTACCTCTTCTTGTATTTCTATAGGAAAGGGGTCAATTTCACGTGGGACAAGTTTTTCAATTAAGGCAGCATCATTTTTCTTTTTCTCGAGAATTTTAAAGGACAATATTTTGGGATTTTATATTTTTTCTATTTTTTTAGGACTTTTCTTTTCTTCAGAAATTGGTCCTAGGTAGCGTGGATCTCTGTATATACATGGTATTGCTTGTCAAGGCTGATCTCACTTTTTACATGTTATTTTTTTTTGGGAAGCTGGTGCTGTATTTGAAGCCATTCAATGCTTCCAGAGTTAGGGGCATTAACACCCAATTCCTCACCTGAGGTGTTGGTGACATTTTGGTTGTGCTTTCTTTATTAGTTTGAAAACAGGTGGGGGAAAAGAATCACATAAAATATAAAACAGAACAAAATCAAAGATAGAAGACTCAAAAGCACAAAACCAAAACCCACAATCCTGCAAGATCCAGGGCTGTTGTAGTAAGTTTTACGAAGTAAGAGTTTGTCCCACAGGGATATTCCTCTGAACCACAAGGGTTGTGTAGTAGTCTCCAGATCAAGCTACAAATTTGGCAATCTTAAAGGAGGGGTGTTTAAGTGTCACTAAGCTATACTAAAATCTAAGAAAAATAGGAATAAACTATAGCTAAAGAAAGGGATAAAGAAGGATGATGATGTGTGTGATAAAATAAAGAGAAAAATATGGAGAAGTAGACAGCTAGGGATAAATCAGTTATGCAACTCAGTATTATTCATGAATATTTAGTAATCCTTTAGATGGCTACAAGCACATCTACAAGGTAGAAGAATCCAACTCAACCCATGCCATTTAGACAGCTCTTAAGGCTATAATCTATCCACTTAAATGGTCACAGACTATCCAAGGGAGATGGTCAAATCCCATTGATTTAGTCAGAAAACTAACCTCACCCAAAGGAATGGATTGATCTTAAGGCTATAATCTATCCACTTCAATGGTCATAGACTATCCAAGGGATTTCCTCCATCCAATGAATTAAGTCAAGGCAGTAATACCATTATAGACACTATGTTTGCAAGGCTACAAGCTCATGCATTCATAGGGGCAAACAGATCTAGGATTTCAAGTGGGAACCACCTGAAATCCTAGGCTGAATGGGGACTTAAGCTCAGCTGGTCGTTGCTACAAAAGGCCTGCAATGACCTACCTCACAAGTCTGCAATCTCTACAACAACTCAAATCTACACACTGATAATGGTGATGCAAAACAGAGTAGGATTGGCTCTGCACAATCTGTCACTAGGCTACAAGCTCAAATGCAGAGAAAAAGAATCCATCTCAGATCTGTGACCAAGACTTGCCCTAGGGCTATAGTCTGTCCACTCAAATGCTCACAGGCTATCCACAGAGGCTGCCTTACCCACAGATGATGAGATAGAATATGTAAATTGCTGCTACCACCATGGTTGCAAGACTACAAGCTCAAGCAACCATGGATGTATCAAATCCATAAATATCCATGTACAAAACACAAAATAAATACATATTCAAATAAGCAATAGAATGGCATTGCATTGATTGAAATGAAACTTACAATTTTCTGCCCTCAAGGCAGCAACCTGTGCAAACCCCAAATCAGCTCACTCCATTTCATATAAAACCCATTTCAAAACTACCTAATTAACTATCTACAAAGAACTTGAACTCAGCATTATTGCTGAGCCAAGGTAGAAGAAAGAGGGGAAAAGAAAGGGAAAAGAAAAGGACTAAACCCTAACCCTAAATGCTAAATCCTAAAACTAATCTCAGGCTACTCCTGGATAATTTACAAATGTAGATAACAATCCTTTGTATATGCAACCCTTGAAACCCTAATGTGCATTAGCCAATCAGATTTGAGAATGCTTTGGAGTTGATTTCGTGGCTTCACTGTGGCCCTTGGATTTCCATGGGATGTGTGGGAATAGATTAGGGCCTTAAGAGAAGTTCCCTAGCATGTGTGAAATCCCAGAACAGTCCCTGTAGTGGACTGAGAAGTTGATAGCCTGAGTTTCGTGCGGATGAGATGTTCTTCAAGTGTGTAATCGCTAGGTTGTCGCGTGACTGAAATGTGGATTCTAAAGAAGCTCGTGAGGTTCCCTTGTGTGCAGCTCTGCTTTGCTCGCTAGGCTCGAATCCAGCTCGCATGGCTCTGCTGCATCTGTCGCAAGGATGAAATGGGGTTGTGAAGTGCTCGCAAGGATCAGAACTCCAGCTGATTATGCTGCACGCGAGGCTCCAATGGTGTGCAGCTTTAAGTTGCTCGCAAAGATCAACTGGAACTGTGCAAGATCCTCACGAGTTCTCTTTATAGTTCAGGCTCATAGCTCGTGAGGATCTTGGGCTGCGCGGGTTCTCTACTGCTACAGGCTTGTGAACCTCGCGACAATTGCATGAGGTATTTTCTGAACAAAGTGAACCTCGCGACAACTGTGCGAGTTTCTTTTTCTTGCTCTTCTGCTGCAGTGCAGTGCCTACTGCAATGGCCTCCTCCACTTGGGGCCATATTCCTTCCATCAGTTGGACTCCCAGGGCCCACCTAGGCATACAATATGGCACACATGCTGTGATCCACCATGGTGCATTCCATAACTATTCAACAACTCCACAGCTTGACATACAAAACAGTCTTCTTGGCTGAAAATGTGGGATGGCTGCATTAAATTATTATTTTGCTGTTATCTATAAGAACACACTAAAAACACATTATTAATTGGCTCAGCGGTCCATCAAAGGCCAGCTTAAGGGGTGAAAAGTAGTACTTTTCTGGGCTTAACACACCCCCAAACCTAATCTTTGCAAGTCCTCGAGCAAAGGTAAAATTAAAATCATTTATTCAAAATAGAAAATGCCACTTTCGTAGGGAACACGGATACATTTAGCAGATGTACCATGCCTTTTAAACTCCTAGGGGACTATTAAGTAGTGAAAAATGCCAGTTTTTACCCCTTAACTTGACCTTTGATGGACCTGTGAGCACACTAATAAACACCTGTTGAGTTTGTTTTGTAGATAGCAATAAAAGACAGGAATAGTGCAAAAAATTACTCAAAATTGTTACACAAAGAAGTCCATCTCTCAACATAGTGCAGACCCAGCAATGGCACATAAGAGAGCTACACACCATTGGCCACTTGGGTTGTGTGGTAGCAGCAGGGCAGAGTTAAGGAAGTGAAAGCGGGCAGAAAACATCCTATCGAGAGGTTATCTGAAGGCTTTGATAGGAGCTGAGGGCTAAAAATAAAGGAATTTCTGTAGATGGAAGGGTTTTGATAGGATCTGTAGACAGAGAAAGGAAGAATTCGTGAGGATTGAGAAGTCCGATAGGATCCAAGAACCTATCGAACAGCTGAAAGAAAGAAAGAAATCATCCTACCGAAAGTCTGCCTGAGGTGTAAAGGGAACCTATCGGATGGTTGCCTGAACCTATCGAGATGGAGAAGCTGGAGCTCAGACCTATCGGAAGGTACTTGAACATTTTGACAGGAATGAGAACAATCCTATCGAAATGCTGGCATGCAAAGCTGAACCTGTCGAAAAGCTTTCCCAACCTGTCGAATGCTCCAAACAAAGGGGCAGAGAAAGCTGAAGCTTCAAGAGAAGGCTCAACCTATCAGAACCTATCGAAGAGATCTGAGAACCTAGCGAAAGGACCAAAAAGCTCCATTTGAACCTGTCGGAAGCTTCCTCAACCTGTCGAAATCGTGTGAAGAACTTCTCAGAAAATAGGCTGTTCACACGCTACAATTTGGTGACCGCTGCACGTAACCTGAGGCACTCTGGTGACCGGCACGACGATCCTGAAGATGCCCTAGAAAACCCTAACCAACCCCACGTGCTCTGACAGATCTCTAACAAACTCTGAGGACCTTATAGAAGGGAATATTGGCGGGAGAAAAGGGAGGGAGAGGCTATATAATGAGATCCCCAATTATAATTGGGGGAGATCGAATTCAAGAGATTAGGGCTTGCAACAAAATTCTGTTTTCCCTCCTTTAGCTCAACGATGGTGGGCTAACTCCCCCGGAGTAGCAAGGGGTGAGGTCTGATCTGTAATTGGGCAAGGTTAAGAGTGTTATTTGTGGGTCAATTGCTGCACAAACTACAGATCTGAGAGCACATTTCATTATAGAGTGAGTTTTATGCAATGTAAATGTTGATTTTATTATTGAAATTAGATCTATTGTTTCCTTGGTTTCATTTGGTGCTCAATTAGATTTGTGTAGAGCAATTGGCTGATCAGCTCACCCACTTAACTGGTAGACCTCTTGGATACCATTTGATCTTCATAGATTTGATATCCCTGCAATTGCCTCTGTCTGTGACCTGGTAATTGTAGTATCTGTAGTGGTTTTAATGCTCTGATTGAAACCTTTGAGTTGGAGGAAATCTATAGGATGGTCTGTGACCATTGAAGTGGACAGACCATAGCCTTAAGATCAGTTCAATCTCTGGTTTCACTTGGATTCTTCCACCTTAAATCTTTGGGTCAGATGAAGTCTATAGGATGGTCTGTGACCGTTGAAGTGATAGATCATAGCCTTAAGATCAGTCAAATCCCTTGGTTTATAGTAGATTCTTCTACTCTGTAGTTGTGCTTGTAGCCAGCTGAGAGATTGGTGTGCTTTGAATCCCCTGTAACACAATCAGCTCAACCCAATTGCAGTATGTCCAAACTCCAAGCTGTTCTTCTCCATTTTTTGTGTCTAATCCCTTCCAATAGTGAGATCTGAGCTCAGGATTCGATCCCAGTTAAATTTGCATTTTTGTAGTTTAGCTTAAGTGACAACCCTTTAAAACCTTTCCCCTGTCTTTTACTAACCTAATATTAGGTAGGGTTCCAGATCTCTTTTCAGATCTGGAGATTTACCATATTTGGAACTCACCTCCTTGTGGACATTCCCTTACTTACTCTTTTAAAACTTTTTACAACAGGCCCTGAATACTTGCAGGTCTGTGTGTGTGATCTGCCTTGAATTGAGTGAATTAAAACCCCTTTTTTTAATGCAAGGTAGTTTACCAATAAGTTTTTGGCGCCGTTGCCGGGGAAGTGTGTTTTTAAATTGGTAGATCTAAGTTTGTTTTAGTTTAGATCATAGATCTGTGATAGTTTGTTTGATTTTTTTTCACTAACTGTGTTTGTAAGTCTTGTTGTTTTCTAGTTCTTTTTGTAATTTCATCAGATCTGGAGCTGCGGTTAAGGAAGAACATTGTGCTAGAGGCTGCTCTTGAGTATGCTTCCCTCTACCCCTGTTAATTTGTTAGATCTGTTGATTTTGTTTTAGATTCATTGGTCATTTGTTTTTGTTCTGGATTATTGTGTTTGAAGATTTGCTCTGCAATAAGATTTTGAGTGGTGTATGTTTTGAAGGAGAACTCTGAACCCTTAGATTGTTCCATTAAATCCACAGGTTGAAAGAATTCTCAGATCTAGACAAATTTCACCCACATCTCTTGCTGCTGAATCTACTGAAATGGGTGAGCAACAGCAGCCTAGAACTCTAAAGGAATTTAATGCACCAGGGGTTTACGATTCCCCCTTCTGCATTCAATTCCCTGCTGCTCAAGGAAATTATGAAATTAAGTCTTCCATAATCCAGATGCTACCCTCATTCCATGGCTTGACCAAAGAGGATCCATACAAGGACATTGATGAATTCTTAGGACTGTTCACCACTTTCAATATCACAGGTTTGGGGGAGGAGGCAACCAGGATGAGACTCTTTCCTTTTTCATTGAAGGATAGAGCCAGGACCTGGTTATCCATGCTTCCCCCCAATAGTATTCATTCTTGGAGTGATCTTCAATGTCAATTTTTGGCCAAATTCTTACCCATGTCCAAGACAAGCCAGTTGAGGAAGGGCATTATCTCATTTTCTCAAGATCCAACTGAGAATTTTCACCAATCTTGGGAGAGATTCAAAGAACTCCTGAAGAAAAATCCCCATCATCAAATCCCTGAATGGTAACTTCTCCAAAGTTTCTATCAAGGGATTGACTCCAAAAGCAGGGATATGGTTGATGCCTCTTGTGGTGGTACTTACCTCCACAAAACTGCTGAGGAGGCTTGGGAGTTGTTTAATATCATTAGTGAGAACTCCATGCAAAGGGAGACTTTGTCTAGGGATTTAGACCCACCTAGAATTGTGAAGGAGAATACTACTAAAGGGAAGATGTATGAGGTAAATGTGCATAGTGATTTGGAGAGGAAAGTGGACAGTTTGGCATTGAGATTTGATAAGCTCATGGGAACAATGCAGCCACCCATGGCTGCTGGAGTGGAGAAGGCATGTGCTATATGCTAGTCCCCCACTCACTCCCTTGAGAAATGCCCCTTAGCTGTCCAATTTTCAGATTTTGTTTTAGAGCATGTGGTTGCCACTCAGTCCTATGGGCAACAGCCTGCTGCTGGGTACTAATGGAGAAACCACCCCAACTTGAGGTGGAGACAAGATGCCTACTTAAACCACCAGCAGCAGCAACAGCAGCCCATGCCCTATAAAAATGCTCAACCCTACCACCAAAGTTATGTTCCCAAGCCTCATTCCCAGCAGCCCATGACCTAGCCCGTGGCCCAGCCTGTGCAACAACCTGCACCCCCTTCAACTATGAGATCACTTTCTTTCGAGGAACAAGTTATGGCCTCACTGTAGAATTTGGGTCCCTTAACTCAAACTATGCACTCTCACAGCCAAAGCATTAAAAAGATAGAAGACCATCTTGGTCAGTTGTCTAATGCTTTGATTAAGAGAGAGGAAGGGAGGCTACCCAACCATTGGATAACCCAAGGAGATAGTTTGTAGTCGGTGAAGTTTCCTCCACCCATGAGAAAGCTAAATTTGGTACTACATTGAGAAGTGGAAGGCCGGTGGATAATCAAGTGGGCTGCGAGCCTGTGAGAAATTTGGAAAAAGAAAAAGAAGTGGTTTTCGAAAAGACACAACAAGAGCCACCAATGGTGGACAACATGGAACATCCCAGTTTGAATAAGAAAGAGAACAAGGATTCTCACGAAAATAAAAAATTTAAAAAGAAAGATGACCAGTTGGCTAAGGCTGCAAATGAGGGAGTAGTCCCGCATTTGCCATTTCCCAAGAAATTGCAAGCACCTTCCCCTTTCGACAAGGGGCAAGGTAAAATAGAGGAAATGATGGAAACTTTTAAGCAAGTGAAGATTAACTTGCCTTTACTTCATGCAATTAAGCAAATTCCAGCCTATGCCAAGTTCTTGAAAGACTTGTGCACCCATAAAAGACAGTCTAGGATACATTTATCCAAGAAGGTCTTTTCAGCAGAAAAGGTAAAGAAAATATTGACTATAGCCACCCCAACCAAACTCTATGACCCTGGAGTCCCCACTATCCCCTGCATCATTGGGGATCATACCATTGAAAAGGCCTTGTTAGATCTGGGAGCAAGTGTGTACTTGCTTCCATATTCAGTATATGAGAAGCTGGGATTAGGAGAGTTGAAGCCCACACCTGTGGTCTTACAACTAGCTGATAGATCTGAAAGGAAGCCTGTGGGGATCATTGAAGAAGTTTTTGTTGGAGTTGACAAATTCTTTTATCCTGCTGATTTTCTGGTGTTGAACATGAAACCAAGCAAGTGTGTTACTTCCATACCTGTAATATTAGGAAGGCCCTTTTTGGCCACAGCTAATGCTTGTATATAATCCAGGTCAGGAGTCATGAAAGTATCCTTTGGTAACATGAAGGTCAAATTGAATGTGTACAATACAGCCAATCAACCCCATCTCGAGGAGGATTGTTTTTCCATTGATGTGATAGATGAGGTTGTGCAAGAAAATTTGAATATGTTGCTGCATGGTAATGAGTGGTTTAATATTTTTGACAAAGTATGGAAGGAAATAGAGGAAGAGAAGGCCTCCACCTCTGAGATTGAGCATGTGAAAATTGTATCTTCTGAAGCAGAGCTAGCAAAGCATCACCCAGGGAGGCTTGCTTTGTTGCCTCCTCCACCACCTTCTAAGGCACTCCTATTTCCTTCCCTTATCAGTCCCCTAGATGTGGAGTTAAAATAGCTCCCAAAATCTTTAAAATATGCCTTTTTAGGAGACAATAAGAAATTATCAGTGATAATTTCTTCTTCCCTCACCCTTGAGCAGGAAAAAGAACTATTTTGTGTGCTAAAAAGGCATAAGAGGGCAATAGGATGGACCATTGCAGACTTAGGGGGGATCAATCCTGCTGTGTGCATGCATAAAATTCATCTTGACGAAGGCTCTAAACCTTTTGGAGATGCAAAGGAAACTGAACCCACACATGCAGGAAGTTGTGATGAAGGAGGTAATCAAATTCCTCGATGCTGGGATAATTTACCCTATCTCGGATTCTCAATGGGTGGCACCTACCTAGGTAGTATCCAAGAAATTCGGGATCACAGTAATGGAAGTAGACTGAAGTGAGTTGATTCCAACCAGACAGACCACTGGTTGGAGGGTATGCATAGATTATCGAAAGCTCAATGAGAAAACTAGCAAGGATCACTTCCCATTGCCCTTCATAGATTAGATATTGGACAAGTTGGCAGGCAAGGCCTATTACTATTTTCTTGATGGATATTTAGGGTACAATCAGATCCCTTTCTATCCCCAAGTCCAAGAAAAAATTGCATTCACTTGCCCATTTGGAACCTTTGCATACAGAAGAATGTCATTTGGATTGTGTAATGCACCTGCCACTTTCTAAAGATGTATGTATGCCATTTTCTCTAACATGATTGATAAGTTTTTGGAGATCTTCATGGATGATTTCTCCATTTATGGAGATGATTTTAGCCAATGCCTACACCATCTTAGCTTTGTGTTGCAAAGGTGTGAGGAGACCAACCTAGTTCTGAGTTGGGAAAAGAGTCACTTCATGGTGACTCAAGGCACTGTTCTAGGACATGTTATCTCCCACAGAGGAATAGAGGTTGACCCGGCTAAGATTGACTTAATTGCACATTTACCCCCTCCCCCTCCCCAAACTGTCAAATAAGTTAGGTCATTCTTGGGCCATGCTGGGTTCTGTAGGAGGTTCGTCAAGGATTTCAGCAAAATTTCCAAGCCTCTTTGCCATCTGTTGTGCTAGGAGGTTCCCTTTGAGTTCATTGATGAATGCCTAGCTGCTTTTGAATTGTTGAAGACTTGTTTGACTACAACTCCTATCTTGCAAGCCCCTGATTTTTCTCTGCCATTTGAGCTGATGTGTGATGCATCAGACTTCGCCATTGGTGCAGTCTTGGGACAAAGAGGAGACCAGGCACCATATGTAGTAGCATATGCTAGTAAATCAATGGTTGATGCTCAAGTGAATTATACCATGACTGAGAAGGAGTTGTTAGCCATTGTATTTGCTTTGGAAAAATTCAGGTCTTATGTGCTGGGATCAAAAATCACTGTGTTTACTACCCACTCAGCCTTGAAATACCTCTTATCCAAGAAGGAAGCCAAAGCAAGACTAATCAGATGGATTCTTCTTTTACAAGAGTTCAACTTGGAGATTAAAGACAAGAAGGAAGATGAGAATGTGGTTGCTGACCATCTGTCAAGAATCCCAGAGGCTGAAACAGAGAGCTTGCCCATCAATGACTCTTTCCCATATGAGCAGCTTTTTACTATACATATAAGTATGCCCTGGTTTGCTAATATCGTAAACTACCTTGCTGTGAGAAGGATCCCTCCACATTGAAATAAGGATGATAGAAGTCTGTTCTTCTCATAGATTCGATATTACATGTGGGAAGATCCTTACCTCTCTAAGCATTGCGCAGATCAGGTGATAAGACGTTGTGTACCTGAAATCGAGTTCAAAAATATTCTAACCATGTGTCATGAACAAGCCTATGGGGGCCACTTCAATGGTAACAAGACTGTGACGAAAGTGCTTCAAAGTGGTTTCTATTGGCCTACTTTGTTCAAAGATGCCTAGCACCATTGTAAAGCTTGTCCTCGATGTCAGCAAATGGGAAGCATTACAAAGTGAAACTCCATGCCTTTGCAACCTATACTTGTTGTCGAATTGTTTGACATTTGGGGAATCGATTTTATGGGACCTTTCTCCCCCTCCTATGGATATAATTTTATCCTTGTAGTTGTGGACTACGTGTCCAAATGGGTAGAGGCCATAGCTACAAGAACAAATGACCACAAGATTGTCATTAAATTTCTAAAAGACAACATCTTCTCGAGGTTTGGCATCCCCAAAGCTATTATTAGTGATGGGGAAAGCCACTTCTATAATAAATCTTTTGATAAGCTGAGGGAAAAATACTCTGTGACACACAGAGTAGCCACTCCCTACCACCCACAAACCAGTGGGCAAGTAGAGATTTCCAACAGAGAAATCAAACACATTCTAGAGAAGACTGTGAGAACTGACAGGAGGGACTGGTCCATAAAATTGACAGATGCCTTATGGGCTTATAGGACTGCCTATAAAACCCCCATAGGTATGTCCCCATTCAAACTAGTTTATGGCAAGCCATGTCACTTGCCTGTTGAGTTGGAACACAAAGCATACTAGCTATTAAAGTACTAAATTTCGACTTAAACTCTGCTGGTATACACAGTAAACTCCAGTTATCTGAGCTGGATGAGTTGCGATTAGAAGCATATGCAAATGCCCAGATTTACAAGGAGAAAACCAAAGCCTTTCATGACAGACACTTGCTACGGAAAGAATTCAAGACAAATGACAAGGTATGGATGTTCAACTCTAGATTGAAATTCTTTCCAGGAAAGTTGCAGTCCAGATGGGATGGGCCTTTAACAGTTGTACATGTTTCTCCATCTGGGGCTGTAGAAATCATGGACCCTAGAGATGGTAGAACCATGAAAGTAAATGGTCAAAGGCTAAAAATTTTTGTTGAAAAAATTCTTGAGCCTGAGGAGACCATTGATCTTCAGGACCCTCCAGTTTAATACCTGATTTCATTGTGTATCATATATATTATATTTCTTTTTGTCTTGATAGTTTGTTCATGTACAATAAAAATTGCCATGCTAGAGGTAGGTTTTCATCTTGATGTTGCTTGCAGTTCAGGGATCATGGGAGCATGTTTATAAGGTCAATAAATCAAATGATAGCATAGCAGTAGGAGTATGCTGGGTGCTGAGACTGAGCACTGCACTGAAATGCAAAGTTATTGGGCTTTTGGGACCTTTCAATAGGTTACTTGCACATTTCGTGAGGTCAGTCGATGATTTCGATAGGTTATTTGAGGTTTTCGATAGGCACTGAGACTGGTCGATAGATGAAATCAACTCTTCGATAGGATCAAGAGGGATAGAAAGAAGGTTTTGATAGGTTCTGGATACCTATCTGGAACCTGATCACCCACCATAAACCTATCGAAAGGATGATTCCACCTATCGGGATCTTATCGAATCATGCCTGTTGAAAGCTTTGTCTACTACACTTTCGATAGGACACATTAACCTATCGAAATCGTTCATCTCATCCTATCGAAATCATGTTTTATTGTCTATAACCTTTCGTTAGGACAGTCTCTTCCGTTCGACATCTACTAAAAACCCTAGCTCCCTCTTCCTCATTTGCCCTTTTTACTTTCAGAGCACATTTTCATCCTTATCTACAAATCGGTGTCTCAGCATTCATTGCGCATACTTCCTTGACTTAACTGCCACTCCTAAAAATAGTCCATCATGCATTCTGCGCTCTATTTCCCACAAAGCAACCACCGCTCCATTTATTCCAACTTTCATCTTCAACCTGGAAGAATGCGAAAAATTTATTGTATCGATTCATATTCCAACGCCCATGTACCTTAAATATCAGCCTCGTCCAGCCCTTCCACATCCATTTCCCCCTGACCTGTACAATCCTTCCATCCCACACTCATGGCCGATGACAAACCTTAAGACTTGCCAACCAAGTTCTACCCAGTCTGGCCACCACCGCCACCACCGGTCGAGCCTGATCCTCTCCAATTTCTCTGGGATAAATACAAAGAGGTGCAAAGAATCCTGGCCAAGGAGGAATGGAAAAAGAACAAGAGAAAGAAGAAGATGCAGAAGACCGAGCCACCACCTCCTCCACCCCCACCCTCTTCCGCCACCCCACCACCTGCTCAGCTCCCATCTCCTTGATCTTTCAATTCCCCCCCTGGCTTGTAGTTCCTCTTCCACCGTAAGCAAGGTGAGGATATCCCTATGCCAGGGGGACGACAAATTTTGAGTTACAACGGATTTTGTAGAGATTATTCTCAGTTTTGTAGTGTGCTATTTTAATGAAATGTCATTTTGATGTCATCTGTGCTTGTATGCTTTCAATTTCTGTTTCTCTTTCATTTTTAATATTATGTCTTACCATGCTCCCCATAGTGAGGACACTGCTTAGTTTAGGTTTGGGGGTGTGGCAGCTGTGCCAATGAAATGAGTTAATGCTAGTGTAGCTATGAAAAAAAAAAAAAAGTTTTTAAAAATAAAGTGATTCCCCACCTGACTTTTAGAAAAAAAAATAAAAGGAGGAAATTAAAAAACTTTTTAAAACTGAAATAAGCTGAAGTCTAACAATCTTCATGAAGCAAATGTCAACAATTTTCGAAAAAATTTTGATGCGTAGTAAACCTGAAATGAGAAAAGACTGTGAGGATGCCCCCAGAAATATTTGATGGAAGGCCATACCCAGTGAGATTTGGGCCTGAAAATTTTTCTTTGAAGTGTGTCTTGGCAAGTTTTCTGCTCTAAGGACTGATTGGATCTAGTTTCGATCACCAGAAGTTAGGCAAATCCATGTTGAAACAACTTGACGGCATTCATGATAGTGAGGACATGAAGTAAGGCCATTCCTTGGACAGTTTGAGCTTAAAATGTTGCACCTTTAAACTACCCTTGATACACACCATTTGAGCCTAAAAAATCTCAGTTGTCTTTGATGAAAACCAGAAAATTTGAACCCAAAGCCTTTTGACCTGTTTCAGTTCACCCTCAATCTGAGAAATCAGGAAAAATGAGAAGTGAGGTTAGAGGAGCAAGGTTCGAGGATTGGTTGAAAGAGAAGAAAGCATATTTGGTGGTATTATGGCATTCTAGCCCATAAAAAAAATAAAAAAATAAAATAAAATAAAATAAAAAAGAGAAAAAAATAGAAAATCAAAGAGAAAGAATGAGAAAGAGAAGTCATTTCATTGAAAGACTGAAAAGAGGATTAGAAACTGAGCACTTCAAATCTAAAAGTTCAAGAAGTAAATGGAATTGTGCTTAAATGAAGAAGGTTTAGTTGCAAATCACCTCCTTACCTGGCTGATTTCTCAATTTGAATCCTTTTTACCACTTTATTCTATTGCAAATTTCACCCATAAGCCACATTACAACCCAATAAAAAAACCTTACTGATCTGAAATAGATTGAGCTGTCAAGTGGAGATGAGGATTTATTTGATCTATGGTGCAAAGAATTAGAAAATTTCAGAAATTAAAGTAATGCATATGCTCATGCTTGCAGTCCTATTTGAGGGCTGTAATTGCTCTTGAGCTGTGTGAAATGATGCACTCTTCTATTTTTATTATGAGTGAACAGCCCTGGTGAGACTTGGGTCTGAAATCCAATTTGATGGGGGTAGTATCAAAATATAATTCTTAAGTGAATGGTGAGCTCTGCATCAAATATTTAAGCAAAATGCTTTGACATGAACTGAGTGATGGTGAAGGAATTACAGCAGAATTTCATGTTTTGAACAGGTGATTTTTATGATAAAATTTTTTTAAAATTGAACGTACATGGTGTGGTACTTATTTTATTTACTTAAACTCTATGTTAACATGCTGCATAAGTATTAACTGATTTTATGGGAGAAGTTTGTGGGTACCTTCACTGAAAACCCTCAGGAGACTTCACTCCTCCACTAGGGATCACCTAGGGGTTTAAAAGGCTTGATGCATTGCTAAATGCATTCGTGATCCCTATGAAAGTGGCATTTTAATTTCTTAGGTTTTCCTTTGCTCAGGGACTAGCAAAGCTTAGGTTTGGGGGTGTGTTAAGTAGTGAAAAATGTCAGTTTTCACCCCTTAACCTGACCTTTGATGGACCTGTGAGCACACTAATAAACACCTGCTGAGTTTGTTTTGTAGATAGCAATAAAAGATGGGATTAGTGTAGAAAATTATTCAAAAATGCTGCACAAAGAAGTCCATCTCTCAGCATAGTGCAGACCCAGCAATGGCTCGTAAGAGTGCTGCACACCATTGGCCACTTGGATCGTGTGACAGCAGTAGGGTAGAGTTAAGTGAAAGCATATAGAAAACATCCTATTGAGAGGTTATCTGAAGGCTTCAATAGGATCTGAGGGCTAAAAATGGAGGAATTCGTGTAGATGGAAGGGTTTCAATAGGATCTAAAGATAGAGAAAGGAAGAATTCGTGAGGATTGAGAAGTCCGATAGGATCCAAGAACCTATCGAACAGCTAAAAGACAAAAAGAAATCATCCTATCGAAAGTCTGCCTGAGGTGTAAAGGGAACCTATCGGATGGTTGCCTGAACCTATCGAGATGGAGAAGCTGGAGCTCAGACCTATCGGAAGGTACTTGAACATTTCGGCAGGAGTGAGAGCAATCCTATCAAAATACTGGCATGCAGAGCTAAACCTGTCGAAAAGCTTTCCCAACCTGTCTAATGCTCCAAACAAAGGGGCAGAGAAAGCTAAAGCTTCAAGAGAAGGGTTAACCTATCGAAACCTATCGAAGAGATCTGAGAACCTAGCGAAAGGACCAAAAGGCTCCATTTGAACCTGTCGGAAGCTTCCTCAACCTGTCAAATCGTATGAAGAACTTCTCAGAAAATAGGCTGTTCACATGCTGCAATTTAGTGACGTGCTGCATGCAACCCGAGGTGCGCTGATGACAGGTAAAACGATCCTGAAGATGTCCTAGAAAACCCTAACCAATCCCACATGCTCTGACAGATCTCTAACGAACTCTGAGGACCTTCTAGAAGGGAATATTGGCAGGAGAAATGGGCGGGAAAAGCTATATAATGGGATCCCCAATTGTAATAGGGGGAGATCAAATTCTGGAGATTAGGGCTTGCAACAAAATTTTGTTTTCCCTCCTTTAGGTCAACGATGGTTGACTAACTCCCCCGGAGTAGCAAGGGGTGAGGTCTGATCTGCAATTGGGTAAGGTTGAGAGTGTTATTTGTTTGTCAGTTGCTGCACAGACTATAGATTTGAGAGCATTTCATTGTAGAGTGAGTTTTATGCAATGTAAATGTTGATTTTATTATTTTAATTAGATCTACAGTTCCCTTGGTTTCATTTGGGGCTCAATCGGATTTATGTAGAGGAGTTGGTTGATCATCTCACCCACTTAAGTGGTAGACCTCTTGGATACCATTTGATCTCCCTAGATCTGATATCTCTGCAATTGCCTGTCTCTGTGACCTAGTAATTGTAGCATCTGTAGTGGTTTTAATGCTCTGATAGAAACCTTTGAGTTAGAGGAAATCTATAGGATGGTCTGTGACCATTGAAGTGGACAGACCATAACCTTAAGATCAGTTCAATCTCTGATTTCACTTGGATTCTTCCACTTTAAACCTTTGAGTCGGATGAAGTCTATAGGATGGTCTGTGACCATTGAAGTGGACAGATCATAGCCTTAAGATCAGTCAAATCCCTTGGTTTATAGTAGATTCTTCTACTCTGCAGTTGTGCTTGTAGCTAGTTGAGGGATTGGTGTGCTTTGAATCCCCTGTAACACGATCAGCTTAACCCAATTGTAGTAAGTCCAAACTCTAAGCTGTTCTTCTCCATTTTCAATTTCTAATCCCTTCCAATTGTGAGATCTGAACTCTGGATTCGATCCTAGTTAATTCTGCATTTTTATAATTTAGCTTAAGTGACAACCCTTTAGAACCTCTCCCCTTTCTTTTACTAACCTAGTATTAGGTAGAGTGCCAGATCTGTTTTAAGATCTGGAGATTTACCATATTTGGAACTCACCTCCCTGTGAGCATTCCCTTACTTACTCTTTTAAAAGTTGCTACAACAAGCCCTGAATACTTGCAGGTCTGTGTGTGTGATCTGCCTTGAATTGAGTGAATTTAAACCCCTTTTTTGAATGCAAGGCAGTTTACCAACAGTGATCCCTAGTGGAGGAGTGAAGTCTCCCAATGGTTTTCAGTGAAGATACCCACAAACTTCACCAATAAAACAATTAAAGATAGTGCAGTCAATGTCGAAATAGATTTTAATCAATAAAGTTTCATTCCACACCGATTTTTTAAAATCCAAAGGAAATTACAACAGTAATGCAGTCATTTAAATCTAAAAATCAGCAATGTTTACATCACCACCATTTGATTCACATCAGACATATAATGTGCAGGAATTAGTACAAAGCTCACCTTTGATTCAAAAATCAGGTGTGCATACAACCCTAATGAGATTAAAATTCAAACCCAATCCTTACCGGGACTATCTCACACAATGAAAACATAAGGGAGTGTTCACATTCTCACAGCTCAAGATCAGTCACAGCCCCCAAATGGGACTGTAAGCATGAGCATGGGCATTGCGTCTAAGTTCTAACCCCCTCAAATATTTTCATCATAGATTAGACAACTCCTCATCTCTACATGACAACTCATTTCACTTAGGATCATCAAGGTCTTAATGGTGGGTTGTAATGTGGCTTATGGGGGTGAGGAATATAAAGAATGAAGGGGTAAAAAGGGAATCAAAATTGAGAAATCGGCAAGGTAAGGAGTGATTCATGACTTCACCACCTTCATTTTGGCACAACTTCATCTTACTTGATATTTTTCAGAATCAAAGTGGCCAGCTTCTCCTCTTCTTTTCAATTTCTAGATGATATTCTTCTCTTGACTTCTCTTTCTTTTTCTTTCTTATTTTATTTTATTATATATATATATATATATATATATATATATATTATGAATGCCACACATAACCGCGGCTACACTGCTGTTTATAGGCTGCTTCTCTTCTCCTTCCACCAAATGTTGAACCCCTCTCAACTATTTTCTACTTCTTCTCCTTTACCTTCTGAAATCTCAGAGTAAGGGTTAGGTTGGATCAGGTCAAGAGGTTAAGGTGCAAGTAGTCTGGTGTTTGTCAAAGAAAAATTGGATTAAAGGCTCAAAAAGTGTATACAGAAGGGATGTTTTAAAAGGTTAGAATTTTAGGCTCAAACAGTCCAAATGAAGGCCTTACATCACTTCCTTAATGTCATTAGGGTTGTCAATCAGTTTTGATTTGGAGGTGCCTAACTTCTACTGAAAAGTGTTGAGTCAATCAAGCCTTAGAGCAAAAAAAATGCCAAAAACACTCTTCAAAGAAAATTTGATAGGCCCAAATCTCACTAGGTATGGTCTTCAATTTAATCCTTGGGGTGTATTTCTATCTTTTTCTCTCCTCTCTAGTTCACTAAGTTCTATTCCGAAATTTTTTCTGATATTAGCTTCATAGTGGTGCTAAAATTTTAAAATTTTCAGTTTTAAATTTCTGCAAAAATTTTACATTTCCTCATTTTCACATGATTAAGTGAGAACTGGCTTTACTCATCTCAATTATCCTCACACTGCTGCACTAAAGTTAACTGTTCTATTGTTAGTCACTGATTTATACCATTTTATACCCTTTAAACCTGGCCTTTTCTAGGACTTAGAGTATTTAATAATTCTTTTTAAATGTGTTTTACATTTAGGAGGAATATGCAGCCATAGTGCAATTTTTCACTTTAAAATGCCAAGCAGAGGAAAGTTAGAGACATCCAAGAGAGTTGAAACAAGCGGGGCCATGGCCTGAAAGACAACTGTTGTTGTGAAAGCAAAACAGCAGCTTATGGTGTGCTTGGAACCTTAGAAGCCCTGCTGAGAATGAGTGGTGAAGCACAAAGGTCAAGGGAGTGCAGAGGAACTGCTAAATTTGCTGAGAAACCAGCCCTTCAAGCATGCCAATGCCGCAGCTGGATGCTCACTCCAGCAACCCAACAATAGCAGCATTTTCAAAGTCTAACAACCATTTAATTTGCTGCATTGGAAAACCAACTGTAATACCTGATGATTTGAAGCCAGCCTTCGTGCACTCGAGCTGCAAAATTACAGAGCTGCATATTTATATATATATATATATATATATATAGGCTCAATCAGATCTGAAGATATATTCTTAACCAGTCGATCAGTTGGCAGCTGCTACAGTTAAAGCACTTGAGCATTGGATGCACTTATCCTCTCGAGCGGCTGCAATGATAGAATGTTGAAAGCTTAAGAGCAGCGACTCGAGCACCAGAAGAAAACCCTTTGAGCAGTTCCCTCCAGCAGTCATGAACCTCTCAAGCAGCATCTAAAGCTTCAGTAATCTTGTTAACTTGTGCTTCCTCCAACCTCTCGAAGTGCACACTTCACCAAACTCTCAAATTAGAAATGCACCCAACCTGTTGAAGGCATAAAACAGCAGCACCTCATCCTATCAAGTGGATCCCTTAAATCCTCAACCATCCTGTCGACTTGGAGCAGCTTTGCAACCTCACGAAGTGTATGGAAACCATCATCTCGAATGGTTCTTCAGACCATCATCCATCCTCCCACAACCTCTCGAGTGGATCCCTTAAAGCTTCAAGATACCTCTCGAATTGTCCATGAGGCCAGCTCTTCATTGCAGTGGCCAATCCAACCCATCAAGAGGACCTGTATACCTATCGAGATCTTCTCTTCAGCAGCGTTCATCCTTTTGAATAGAATACACCTTGATCCTATCGACCCCTTTAGCTGTAAAGCCATCCACTTGTGTGGATAGTGCACACTTCAGCAGCTGTCAACCACTTGAGCACATCACCTCCCAGCTATCCTCTCGAGTTTTAGCTTGCAATTCAACCAACCTATCGAATCCTCCAATCAACCTCTTGAATTGTACTACTCAATCTCATGAATTAACACCTGAAGCTGCTGAGTTTCCAACTGAACCTCAATACCTATCGGGCTGTGCTACTCATCCTCTCAAATCTTGCATTGAACCTCTTTAATTCACCTACCATCCTCACGAGAATATACCTGAAGCTGCTCTATCCTCTCGAATTGCACCAGCCAACTGCTCGAATAAATTGCTGAAGCTTCTCCATTAAAGCCCCATCAACTATAGCGGTTTTCTAGCCATTACTAATGGACATCAGGGGCATTGTTTAGACACCATCAAGCCTCAACTATTTTTAACATTCATCAACATATATGGGGGCTGTTTTGGTAATAGCTGCAGCGGGAGTTATTTTGGGTTTCATAAGCAAATATCAATGGACAGTAGGGGTATATTTTGGAAATCCAAAGCACATGGGATAGCTGCCCACATGCAAACTGATTTTCAAACCAAATTCTTGGTGGGAAGCTAACCATTTCAGCTGTGCATAACAGAATGGATCTCCCTCTTCTCTCTGATTGGACAGAGCACTAATCACATGGATTAGGAGTGTTTGCAATGGAATTCTCTCCTCTGATTGGCTACAATTCAAAGCACATGGATCACTGCATATGTATAAATAACCATCCTTGCTGTTGTAATTCTTCAGCAAGGAAACTAGGAAATTCTCTAAGTTCTCCTTGACTCATTTAGGTTTAATTTTAGTCTTTCTTTTCCTTTTCTTTTCCTCCTTCTCTCCCTAATCTAGCCTATTGAATTTGATCTAGGTTGTAGTTGAGATCTGATTTGTAATTGTAAATAAATCTGTAAAATCATTGTGAAGAGCTCCGGATTCATGCACAGACTGTAGGTTGTTGCGTTTATCTACTTGGTGTGAAAGTGTGCTTATGTTATTGTGTGGTGGAAATCAAATAAAAATAAAGTAATATAAAAGAATGGATTCAGCACAACCAAAGTAATCCTAGACCTGTAAGATTCAGGGTCTATTGTAGCAAGTTTTGATAAATAAGAGTTTGTCCCAAAGAAAATATGATCAAGAGCCCAAATTGGGCACTGATAGTAGGCCTACCACAGATCTGACAATCCTAAGAGAAGGGGGTTGGGTGTCACAACTACACTAAATTTACACAAAAAGGGAAAATAAAGTGCAGGCCCATCCTAAAGAAAGGGTTGAGAAGAAGATGGTGGTAGTGTGTGTCAAAATAAAATACAAAAATTATGAGAAGTAAGCAGGTTAAGCTAGAGTTAATGGTACAGTAATGTAACTCAAATTTAGTCCGTCTCTGTAGTGCTCCTTGCTGAGACGCTACTAAAAGCCACAACAAGGTATAAGCTCCTAGTTTAATCCATGCCATTTGGGGCACTATTAGGTCTATACTCTGTTCACTATAATGGTCACAGGGTATCTGATAGAGTCTGTCAAATCCCATTAGTTAAACCAGAAATTCGCTAGTCTAATTTAGAAGAGTGGACTAATCATTTCTACAACCACTAGACTAACTCTAGCCATGAATACTATTGCAGCACTATGTAATGCCAGTGATACAAGGTCCCCAGATCTGCACACAGACCTATCTGACATCCATAGGTATTCCTACCCATAAGATCCTAAGTGCATTGCTATGGCATACTACTCACTAGTGCCCGTAAAAAGGACCATGCAATAGGTTGAATAAGGCCTTTAGCTCAGCTGGTCATTGCTACAAACAGCCTGCAATGACTTAGCCTCAACCTATAATTACTACAAGAGATTAGATATAACATCTGATATCGATTAGGTAGAACAGAGGGGAGCCAGCTACTATGCAAACCTCCTCACAAGGCTCTAGAAGCTCATCTACAGGGGAGAAGAATCCTTCTCAAACATGTGGATGGACACAACCTTAGGGCTATACTCTGTCCACTTGAATGGTCACAAGGTATCCCATTGGTTTGTCCATCCAATAGAGACCTAAGAAAGAACATGAAAATAGCTGCAACCACCATGTTCTGCAGGCCTCCGAGCTCCCTGGATCTCACTACAGATCCAGCATTGCTTTCCATGTGTCTATCAAACAAAGGGAAATTGGATGGTAAGCAAAAGACCTACTAGAAACTAAATGGGCTAGTCCCAAATACATGGATCCTATAGACATCTAAAGAAACCATAAGGTCTATAGATTTGATTAAGCATTAAAATAGTAGTTCATTGATAACAACAAAACATACAATGAACTGTCTCCTGGCTACATCCCATACACAACTGCTCATCCAAGATACAAAAATCTATTATAAAACTAAAACAAAACTAAACCTAGCTGCTTATAGGGGGATTAGCCAGCAAGTGCTGAGCTAAGGGAGAAGAAAAAAAAAAAGAAAACAGAGGCGATCAAACCCTAACCCTAGCCTGCTAAAGCTCTTAGCCGATTGAGGATGAAGGAAAGATGAAAATAATAAACTCTAAGTATAACTTATATACTCTCTGAATATGGCCTTGGCTCTTAAGAGGTTAACCCTAATTTTTTCAATAGACATGGTACTATAATAACCCTTGAATGCCTCGAGACGTGTGCCTCGAAATTTGCACCTCGGGAAGTGTGCCCTAGCCTTGGGAAATTTCTAAAAGGTCCTTAAATGAAACTGAGAAGTTGAGAGCTCGTGCTTCGCTAGGCTAGGATTTGCTTTTAGCTCATTCACATAATTGCTTTACCTTCGCGGAGTTGGCATTGGCTGATGGGAAGGGCTCATTCATGTAGTAGAAATTTTCATGAATCACACAGTTGCTTCGCATCGCAGTGTTGTCGCGAAGATAATCTGGAGCGCTAGGATTTCTTGCGCAGTAGACCTTCAGAAGCTCTTTCTCACTAAGTGTTAAGTAGTGAAAAATACCAGTTTTCACCCCTTAACGTGACCTTTGATGGACCTGTGAGCACACTAATAAACACCTGTTGAGTCTATTTTGTAGATAGCAATAAAAGACAGGAATAGTGTAGAAAACCACTCAAAAATGCTGCACAAAGTAGTCCATCTCTCAGCACAGTGCAGACCCAGCAATGACACACAGAGGGCTGCACACCATTGAGCCCTTAGGGCGCATGCCAACATAGGGCAAGGTGAAGGAAGTAAAAATAGGCTGAAAACATCTGATCGAGAGGTTATCTGAAGACTTCGATAGGAGCTGAGAGCTAAAAATAGAGGAATTCGTGCAGTTGGAAAGGTTTCGAGAGGATCTGAAGGCAGAGAAAGGATGGATTCGTGTGGATTGAGGAGTTTGATAGAATCCAAGAAATTATTGAGCAGCTGAAAGAAAGGAAGAAACCATCCTATTGAAAGCTTGCCTGAGGTGTAAGGGGAACCTATCGAATGGTTTCCTGAACCTGTCGGATGGTGTCCTGGACGTATCGAAATGGTCCTCCAACCTGTCGAAAAGCTTCCCCAACCTGTCGAATGCTCCAAGCAAAGGGCTGAGAATGCTAAAGCTTTAAGAGAAGGCTCATCCTATTGAAGCCTATCGAAGAGATCTGAGAACCTAGCGAAAGGACCAAAAAGCTCCATTTGAACCTGTCGGATGCTTCCTCAACCTTTCGAAATTGTGTGAAGAACTTCTCAGAAAATAGGTTGTTCACACGTTGCAACTTGGTGACCTGCTACATGCAAACCAAGGCACATTGGTGAGCGGCACGACGATCCAAAAGATGCCCTAGGAAACCCTAACCAACCCACATGCTTTGACAGAACTCTAACAAACTCTGAGGACCTTCTAAAAGGGAATATTAGCGGCAAAAATAAGAGAGAAAGCTATATATTGAGAGCCCCAATTGCAATTAGGGGGAGATCGTGATTTGAATTAAATTTTGGAGATCAGAGCTTGTAGTGAAATTCCATTTTCCCTCTTTTAACTTAACTATGATTGGCTAATTCCCTAGGAGCAGCGAAGAGAGAGGTTAGATCTGTAATTGGGTAAGGTTGAGAGTGTTATTGTGGGATAATTGCCGCACAGACTATAAATCTGAGAGTGAGTTTTATTGCAATGTAAGTATTATTTTTATTGTTTTAATTGGATCAAAAGTTCCTTTGGTTTCATTTGGTGCTTGATCGGATTTGTCTAGAGGTCTGTTGATCAGCTCTCCCACTTAACTGGTAGACCTCTTGGATACTATCTGATCTCCCTAGATCTGATATCCCTGCAATTTCTTATATCTGTGACCTAGAAATTGTAGCATCTGTAGGGGTTTTAATGCTCTGGTTGAAACCTTTGGTTTGGAGGAATTCCCTAGGATGATCTGTGACCATTAAAGTGGATAGATCATAGCCTTAAGAGCAGTCCAATCTCTGGTTTCAATTAGATTGTTCTACCATAAACCTTTGGATCGGATGAAGTCTATAGGATGGTTTGTGACCATTAAAGTGGACAGACCATAGCCTTAAGATCAGTTAAATCCTTTGGTTTAGAGTGGAGCCTTCTACCTTGCAGTTATGCTTGTAGCCAGCTGAGGGATTTGTGTGCTTTGAACCACTGTAACCTGACCAGCTCAACCTTATTGCCGTGAGACCAATCTCTAAGTTGCTCTTCTCCATTTTTTGTTTTTAAACCCTTCCACTTACAAGATCTAGATCTCTGGACTCGATCTCAGTTAATTTGCATTTCATGTGTAGTTTAGTTTAAGTGACAACCCCTTTCAACCTCTCCCATTTCTTTTAGCTGACTTAGCATTAGTTAGGGTGTCAGATCTCTTACGGATCTGGAGATTTACCATATTTTGAACTCACCTCCCTATGGACATTCCCTTACTTACCCTTCTTTTAAAACTAGCTACAACTGGCCCTGACTACTTGCAGGTCTTGTTTGTGATCTGCCTTTATTTGAGTGAATTTAAACCCTTTTTGAAGGCAAGGCAGATAAGCCAACAAGTTTTTGGCGCGGCTGTCGGGGAGGTGTTTTTGAAATTGGTAGATCTAAGTTTCATTTAGTTTAGATCAGAGATCTGTGATAGTTTGTTTGATTTTTCACTAACTATGTTTGTAAGTCTTGTTGTTTTAGTTCTATTTGAATTTCATCAGATCTGAAGCTGCTGCGAAAGAGGAGCATTGTGCTGGAGGCTGCTCTTGAGTTTGAATCCCTCTAGTCCCCTTTATTTGTCAGATCTGTTAATTTTTAGATTAAGTAGTCATTTGTTTTTGTTCCTGCTTGTTGTGTTTGAAGATTTGCGCTGCATTAGATCTTGAGTGGTGTATGTTTGGGAGAAGAACTCTCCAACCTCAAATTGTCCTATTAAATCTCGAGGTTGAAAGGCTTCTCAGATCTAGACAAACTCCACTCACATCTGTTGCAGCTGAATTTCCTGAAATGGGTGAGCAACAACAACCTAGAACTCTCAAGGAATTTAATGCACTAGGAGTTTACAATTCTCCCTTTTGCATTCAGTTCCCAGTTGCTCAGGGAAATTATGAAATAAACTCTTCCATAATCCAGATGCTACCCTCATTTCATGGCCTGACCAAAGTGGATCCTTATATGCGCATTGATGAATTCTTAGGACTCTGCACCACTTTCAACATCATAGGTTTGGGAGGGGAGGCAACCAGGATGAGACTCTTTCCTTTTTCATTGAAGGATAAAGCCAGGACCTGGTTGTCAATGCTTCCACCCAACAGTATTCAGTCTTGGAGTGATCTTCAATGTCAGTTTTTGGCCAAATTCTTCCCCATTTCTAAAACAAGCCAGTTGAGGAAGGGCATCATCTCATTTGCCCAAGATCCAACTGATGATTTTCACCAAGCTTGGGAGAGATTCAAGGAACTCCTAAAGAAATGCCCCCACCATCAAATCCCTGAATGACAAATGGTTCAAAGATTTTATCAAGGGATTGACTCGCAAAGCAGAGACATGATAGATGCTTCTTGTGGTGGCACCTACCTTCATAAAACTGCTGAGGAGGCCTGGGAGTTATTTGATATCATTTGTGAGAACTCCATGCAGAGGGAGACTTTGTCTAGGGACTTAGATCCTCATAGATTGGTGAAAGAGAATACCACCAGAGGGAAGATGTTTGAGGTAAATGTGCAGAGTGATTTGGAGAGGAAAGTGGATAGCCTGGCACTGAAATTTGATAAGCTCATGGAAGAAATGCAGTCACCCATGGCTGCTAAGGTGGAGGAGGCATGTGCTATATGCCAGTCTCCTAACTACCCTATTGAAGAATGCCCATCAGCTGTCCAATTCCCATATTTTGTTATGGAGCATGTGGCTGCCACTCAGTCCTATGGGCAACAGCCTGCTGCTATGTAGTAATGGTGGAACCACCCCAACTTGAGGTGGAGACAAGATGCATACCCAAACCAGCAACAGCAGCCACAACAGCCCATGCCCTACAAAAATGCTCAACCCTACCACCAAAGTTATGTTCCAAATCCTCATTACCAGCAGCCCATGACCCAACCTGTGGGCCAGCTTGTGCAGCAACTTGCACCCCCTCCAGTTGTGAGTTCACCTTCTTTCGAGGAACAAGTTCTGACCTCACTGCAGAATTTGGGTCCCTTAACTCAAATTGTGCACTGTTGCTCTCCAAGTGTGCTTCGCTTATTGGTTGGTGGTGAAAGTTATTTAAAAATCAAAAACAGAATAAAACAGGGGATGAATCAGCACAACTCAAAAATCTTAGACCTGCAAGATACAGGGTCCTTTGTAGCAAGTTTTGATAAGTAAGAGTTTGTCCCACAGGGAAAGGTGATCTAAGGCTCCAAGGGAGCCGTCTCTAGTACTCCCTCCAGATCTGTCTACAGATCTGGCAGTCCTAAAAGGAGGGGAGTTTAAGGTCACTTATTCTAAGTATTCTAATAACTAAATTACAGAAAGGATTAAGAGGATGGATGGAGTGTGGAAAATAATTATAAAAAGGTGAGAAATATGTTATTGAGCCAAGGTCAGAGGAGTTTTGTAACTCAGATTTAGATCTGATGTTATAGAAATCCTGTCCAGAGGCTACATTATCACCTCTGAGGAGAAAGGATCCAACCCATCTCTACTGCCATGACTCCACCCTTAGGGCTATAACCTGTCCACTTGAATGGTCACAGACTATCCCATAGGAGAGCCACTATCCAGGGATGGGTCAGAACATAACAAATAAATCATTGCAGGCACTATTTCATCCAGGCTACCAGCTCAAGAATCCATAGGGAACCTCAACTTCTAAAGTTCTATATGTGGGGCTAAGGCTGGAAAACCATGATAGCCCAGACACATAGAACCAGCAAGTGATTGAGTACAACCTTCGATCCAGCTGTCCATTACTTGAGAGAGGCTACAATGATTCAGTCACCAGCCTACAATCTCTATAACTAGATCAGATCCAACATCTGATGGCAGATCTATACAAATATGGGGGAGTCTGCATCTGTACAATCCCTCACCAGCCTTATACAAGCTCAGGTGAAAAGAAGAAGGATCCATCTAGGATCGGTGGATCAGAATCACCCTAAGGCTATAATCTGTCCACTTAAATGGTCACAGACTATCCCAGAGGTTATCCTCCTAACGGAGCCCAAAACAAAACAAGATTATCGCTGCTACCACCATGTTCACAAGGCTCACCAAGCTCCCATGGGGATTTCAGATCTAGTAGGTCCTATGGTGGGCTAAGTGGAAGACCATGATAGCCTGCACATTAATCGATCACTTGGATCTGAGTGGCCCTTAAAATCAGTCGTCCATTGCTTTGAAACACAGCCAAGGCAATGGGGGATCACAAGGCAGCAGCCTTGCACAAAGCATCTCACATATAAATAACAATCCGACAAAGTACAAATCCTATTGCAAAACTTCCATTAATCTAACTCAAACACATATACAAAGTCATAGCCAGCAATTGCTGGACTATGGAGAGAAGAAAAGAAAAAGAAAAAGAAAAACTACTTATTGCTAAAAAGAAAGAGAAAAGAAAAGCGATCTGAGATAGGTTCCCAGATACCTAAACCTAAGCTAGGCCTG
The DNA here is from genome assembly GCA_021018995.1 of Chloranthus sessilifolius. Classification (NCBI taxonomy): domain Eukaryota; kingdom Viridiplantae; phylum Streptophyta; class Magnoliopsida; order Chloranthales; family Chloranthaceae; genus Chloranthus; species Chloranthus sessilifolius. The sequence continues at coordinate 119,365,696 of CM037589.1, read as the reverse complement.
GGTATATATAGCAGTGGGGTGGCGGTGCATTAGGGTTAGGAAACCCTAATTTCGACGATGCCACGTGGCCATATACCGATCCTTGGATGCCTCGGGGCGTGTGTACGGAGATTTGAGAATGGGTGTGCGTTCCCTAGTCACTGGAAATTTCTAGAATGCCCTCTCAAGAGATGGAACTAGGTAGTAGTTTCAGGTAGACTTGTCGCGTGGTAGCTCATTGCTCTTCGCTAGGATGATTTGACACTGAACCTTCAGCCGCCGCGAGGTTGCCTTCATTTGCTCTTCAGGTAGTCGCGCGGTAGAGAGTTGAGCTCTTGCTGGGTTGGAGTTCACGAGGTTGAGTAGAAAACACAGTCTCAAGCATCGCAAAGTTGTAATTCAAGCAGTCGCGCGGTAGATTATTTCGCTGGGCAGCAGCGCGAGAACTGCGCGAGGTCTTCTCTTTACTTGGACTTCACGAGTTACCTCGCGAGGTTCTTTTGAGATCTGAACTGCGCGAGGTTCTTTGTCTCACTCAATCTTGGTGAGCTTGGCTTTGCCTTCGCCAGGATGCGTTCTTTCTTGAATGGCGCGTGAACTGCGCGAGGCGTTCTTCTTCTAAGAATTGTACTCTGCGGCGACTGCCCAATAGCTGTGCGAGGAATCTTTTGAAGCTCTCTCTCCTCGGCTGTCTTAAGCGAACTTTGCGAGATTGAGAGAGGTCTACTTTGAATTGCGCGACACTGAGCGATGTGTTCTACTCTTGAGCTCATGAGGCTGCTGAGGTTGAGTTTCAAGCTCTCACCATTCATCTACGTGAGAGGTTGTTGTAAAGCCTTGGGAAGCTCAAATTGATCTCATGAGGCTTCAAGTGCATTCTTCCGAGGGCATCTGCCAAAGGTGCTCCATAATGTGATTCTTGGCCTTATTTCACTGCTGATTATTTCCTGAATAAAACACTTAAGAAGAGTTTATTAGGTGGCTAAGGGTCTAATCAAAGGTTAAGTTAAGGGGTGAAAAGTGGTACTTTTCAGGTCTTAACACACCCCCAAACCTAATCTTTGCTAGTCCCTTAGCAAAGCTACATTAAATCTACTCTAAAAATTAAATGCCACTTTCATAGGGAGCACGGATACATTTAGCATATGTACCAAGCCTTTGAACCCTAGGTGATCCTCGTGGAAGAGTGAAGTATCCCGAGGGTTTTCAAAGTGAAGACACCCACAAACTTCTTCAATGAAATAGTTAACTAAAGTGCAATGTCATCCAATGAGCAAGAATCGATTTAGTCTACTCATGAATCAAAGATAAAAGAAATTTAATTCATTGGTTGCACAGAACTTAGACAAAGATAAACTCTCATGTTTGCACAAAGATTTCCAAATAATTTGTGATCATGTAAAATGCATAAGTGTATGTCAAAGACTGAGCTTATCCTTATGTCGCATAATTAGGTTAAGTTCATACATAATGCATTCAAGTTCGACCCAAAAGACAGCTTTACGGCATACTCTCATCAAGGTTTGTTGAGGGGTTCAGCCACAGTGCTCAAGAGCGCCATATCCCCAACCGGGTTTGTAAGCATGAGCATAAGGTAGTTCAAGTGTCAGCATCATTGTCGGCTTTCACCATAGATTGGATAATTCCTTATCTTCACATGACAGCTCACTCAATCTTTGGATCACAAGGGCTTTTAACTGGGTTGGAATGTGGCTTATGGAGTATGGTTAAAAAGAATGGAAGGTTTGAAAAGGGGTTCAAAAATTGAGAACTCAGTGGGTGCAGGAGGTGGTTCATGACTTCACCTTCTTGAATTCAGCTCCCTTCATCTTCTTTGAGATTTTCAGATTTGAAGTTATCAGTTTCTCTTCTTGATTTTGATTTTCCAATGAAGGTTCCTCTTGTCTTCTCTCTTATTCCTCTTCATTATTATTTTTTTATTTCTTTTTGCTGGAGTTTTCTTCTTTTTATTTTGTTTTTGCTTTTCAGAAATGCCACCATGTCCTCAATTACCATTCTGCCAGAATAGATGCTTCTTCTCCATTCACCTAATGCTAACCATAGCTAGCCCATCTTCAACTCTTTCTCCTTTACCTTCTAAATTCTCAGAGTGAGGGTAGGTTGAATCAGGTTCATAGGTTCAGGTTCAAGTACTCAGGTGTATTTTAAAGAAATTTAGGATTTAAAGCTCAAAGGGGGTATGGACAAGGGTAGTTGCTTTAGGATTGATCGTTTTAGGCTCAAACTGTCTAAGAGAAGGCCTTGATCCTTTCCTAGGTCTCATGAGTACTGTCAGTTGTTTCAACTTGAAGTTACCTAACTTCTAGTGAGCACAGTGACTCAGCTAGTCCTTAGAGCTAGAAGAAATGCCTTAGTTACTCCTCAAAGAAAAATTTTTGTAGGCCCAATTCTCACTGGTTATGGTCATCCTTTGAACTTTCAAGTATGTCCTCACCTTTTTCTCTCTCTAATGATTCACTAAGTGCAGATACAAGTGGGTTTCCTTGGTGAAACTATTATGGAAATGTGGAATATTAGAAGTCTATAATGCTCAATGTTTGCATAAATTTTAAACTTCTTAATTTCATGATTCTTAAGTGAACAGAGGTCCATTTCCATATTGCTCAGATGAGTCTGCTGCACTTATGTTAACTATTCCATATGTGGTTCCGCTATACCCCCCAAACCTATGAGGAGCAAAGGTCCTCAGTGGTTCAAGGTCAATGTGCAACAGACTTATTACAACATAAAAGAAAAGAACAAGAAATAAAGTAACCAACAACAGAAAATAGGACAACACATCAGAAAAGGAAGATATTATTATGCTTAAAAGAAAAGTACAAAAAGAAAGAGGGAAAGGGAGAAAGATCAAGGGTACATGGGTTGAGAAAGAGGGGGGGGGGTGGAGAAGGCGGGGGAGGGGGTGGAGTGGAGGGGGATGGCTCGGTCTTGCATTTCTTCTTCTGCGGCTGGAGCTTTTCCTCCTCCTCCTTGGCAAGGGTTTACAGAACCTCCTCGAATTCATCCCAGAGGGGTTGGAGGGGATCTAGCTCTTTAGGGGGCGGCGGGTCCAACCACATTGGGTAAAGCTTGTTAGGCAGTGCGTTTGGCTTGTCATCTGCCATGATTCGGAATAGGGAAGGACCGCGAGGGTGAGATAGGATGCTGTGAAGATGAACAGGGCCTCCCTGTGTATTTAAAGGCGAGGGATTGTGGAAGATGAAATGGTTGAACAACATCCCAGTCACCGCCATTAAATGAGAGTGACTTGGGAAACGTCAAGTCCCAGCAGTCAATGTGGGAAATGACAAATGCATTAGGTTCGCGCAGCTGGGTAAGGGAATCACGAGAAATCAGAATCACGCGATTATGGGAGTTAGCGCTGGAAGTGCGCGTGATATTCTGCAACATTGAAACTCGCAACAGTGAAAGAATTGGGCCATGCGAATTGCGCGAGCCTTCCCAAATCAGAATGTGGAACTCGCAAGGGCCAAATCAGCAATTCACAGAAGAAGAAGAAGTCATACCGATCCCCCCATAAACATTAGCAAGCACAACAATATCAAACTCCACTTATCTCCTAGAATTTCCTAAAATTTAAGGTAAAAACAAAAGTAATATAGTACAATATGGACACAATCATGCCGTAGATGTAGGGGTCCCATGAAATGAACAATGCACATAGGATCTGCAGTCGCTCAATGCAAAGCTTCACTTTGACCATTCACTTTGAAGGTCCTCCCAGATTTGGGGTCCCGGACTCAGACACAGATGGGGAAACATTTACGACAACATAGGGACCATCCCATCTGGATTTTAATTTGCCAGGAAAGAATTTTAGTTTGGAGTTGAATAACCAAACCTTACCACCCGGTTCGAGGCTTTTCCTCAGCAAGCCTTTGTCGAAGAAAGCTTTAGTTTGTTCCTTGTAGATCCTGGCATTGGCATAAGCATCCATCCACAACTCATCCAATTCTGATTGTTGTAATGACCTGTGTTGACCAGCAGAAGTTAGATCCATGTTCAAGTTCTTAATGGCCCAATAGGCCCTGTGTTCTAACTCGACTGGGAGATGGCAGGCCTTGCCATAGACTATTCTGAATGGGGACATTCCGATAGGGGTCTTATAGGCAGTCCTATAGGCCCATAGTGTATCATCCAGTTTCTCAGCCCAATCTTTCCAGTCAGTCCTAACTGTTTTCTCAAGGATGTGCTTAATCTCCCTATTGGAAATTTCAACTTGCCCACTTGTTTGTGGGTGGTAGGGAGTAGCAATCCTATGGGTCATGTATCATCTCTTGAGCAAGCTCAAATTCTGCTATGTAAGTGGCTACCCCCATCACTGATAATAGCTCTAGGGGTTCTAAATCTTGAGAAAATGTTATGCTTTACGAATTTGAGGACTACTTGGTTATCATTGATTCTTGTGTCCATGGCTTCTATCCATTTGGAAACATAGTCCACTGCCACTAAGATGAACTGGTAACCATTAGAGGGGGGAAAGGGGCCCATGAAGTCTATTCCCCATATATCAAACAGTTCTACAACAAGGATGGGCTGTAATGGCATTGAATTCCTTTTAGATAGCCCTCCTAATTTCTGACATCTCACACATGCCTTGCAGTGTGTGTCCATCCTTGAATAAGGATGACCAGTAAAAACCACACTGCAGGACTTTGTCAGTAGTTTTTCTCCCACTAAAGTGGCCTCCACAGGCATTTTCATGGCACATAGCCAGAATACTGGAGAAATCACTTTCGGAAACACATCGTCGGATGATCCGTCCACAAGATTTGTATAGGCAAGGTTCTTCTAAAAAATACTTGACCCTTGATAAGAATGTGTCTTTATCCATTTTGGTCCAAAGGGGGAGGAATCTTCCTATAACCGAGATAATTAACTATGTGTGCAAACCAAGGACTGGGATTGATGGCAAATAATTGCTCATCAGGGAAGGCATCATTTGTAGGGCCATCCAGGCATTCCTCCAAGATGATTTTGGACAAGTGGTCAGCCACCACATTCTCCACACCCTTTTTGTCCTTGATTTCGATGTCAAACTCCTGTAACAGGAGTATCCATCTAATCAGCCTCGGCTTAGCATCTCTTGGACAAGAGGGTACTTCAAAGGTCGAATGGTCAGTGAAGATCACAGTTTTAGATCCTAGTAGGTAGGCTCTAAATTTGTCAACAGCGTAAACCACTGCTAGAAGCTCTTTCTCAGTTGTGGTATAGTTCAGCTGAGCTTCAGCAAGTGATTTGCTGCTATAAGTAATGACCACAGGCAATTTATCTATTCTTTGGCCCAACACAGCACCTATTTCCAGGTCTGATGCATCACACATCACCAAAAGGTATAGTCCGGTGTTTGGAGTACAGGAGCAGAGGTGAGGCAGATTTTCAATGTTTCAAAAGCCTTCAGACATTCAGCAGAAAAGTTGAAGGGGACATCCTGACAGAACAGGTGGCATAATGGCTTGGCAATTTTGCTGAAGTCCTTAATGAACCTCCCAGAAATCCTACATGCCCTGTGAAGGATCTGATTTGCTTGACTATTTTTGGAGGGGGTAAATTGGCAATGAGGTCCACTTTGGCCTTGTCTACCTCAAGCCCTTCTTTAGAGACTACATGGCCCAACACAATGCCTTGTGTTACCATGAAGTGTCTCTTTTCCCAGCTTAAAACCAAATTGGTTTCCTCACATCTTTGCAAAACTAGGCTGAGGTGCTGTAGACACTGGCCAAAGCAGTCTCCATAGATAGAAAAATCATCCATAAAAATCTCCAAAAACTAGTCAATCATGTCAGAGAATATGGCATACATACAACTCTGAAAAGTGGCCGGTGCATTACAGAGTCCAAAAGGCATCCTTCTATATGCGAAGGTGCCAAAAGGACAGGTAAAGGTGGTTTTTTCTTGGTCTTGAGGATGCACAGGGATTTGGTTGTACCCCGAGTATCCATCAAGAAAATAGTAAAAAGCTTTTCCAGCCAATTTGTCCAGGATTTGATCAATGAAGGGGAGAGGGAAATGCTCCTTTCTAGTTTTAGAGTTGAGCTTCCTATAATCAATGCACACTCTCCAGCCAGTGGTTGCCCTGGCTGGCCTCAACTCACCGGGCCAGCCTCAATCACCATATGCCAGATTTTTGGAGCACCACTTGGATAGGTGCCACCCAATGAGAATCAGAGATGGTGTAAATCACCCCTGCATCTAGCAATTTAATGATTTCTTTGAAGACCACTTCCTGCATGTGAGGATTTAGCTTCAGCATTTCCTCGGAGGGTAATGCTCCTCCTCAAGATGGATCCTATGCATGCAAATTGATGCATCAATTCCTCCCAGGATCGGCAATGGTCGCCAATTGCCTTCTTGTGCTTCCTCAAATTGTGAGTAATTCCTCTTCCGCTCATTGGTAAGGGAGGAAGAGATAATTACAGAAGCTTCTCACCTTCTCAAGGAAAGCATATTTTAATGTTTCAAAGTCGCTTAAGTTCCGCATCGGGGTGTGGGTGGATGGCAAAATAGGTGCATTGGAGGTTGGAGGAAGAGGTAGCAGTGTAGGTCTCCAACTGGAGTGCTGCACTGAGCCCACAGGAGCCTCTGATATTGGCATGTCTTTTGATCTCCTATCTGGGCTCTCTTCCTCCACCATGTCCCAAATGTCAACTAAATTCCTGACAATGTTGCCCCACTCCAGTAGAGTGGGCAATTCTTCTTCTACAATTTCCTCTAGTACATCCACTGCAAAGCTCTCCTCATTGTCCATCTGAGGGTACTTTGCACTGTTGTACACATTCAGCTCAACTTTCATATGTCCAAAGGTTACCTCCATTACTCCAGACCTACATTGGATGCAAGCATTGGCAGTGGCCAAGAAAGGCCTGCCCAGTATAACGGGTATGGGGTTTGGGCTAGTGCTGCAGCCCATATCCAACACTAAGAAGTCAGCAGGGTAGAAAAACTTATCCACTCCTACTAATACATCCTCAACCATCCCCAGAGGTTTCCTCTCAGTCCTGTCAGCCATCATCAGCATGATGGGGGTAGCCTTCAGCTCCTCCAAACCTAGTTGCAGATATACATTATATGGCAACAGGTTAACACTGGCTCCAAGGTCTAAAAGGGCTTTTCCAATTGTATGATCTCCAAGTACACAAGGAATAGTGGGTATACTTGGATCTTGCAACTTCTCAGGCATTGCTATGTTAAATATAGAATTCACTGTATCAGTTGCAAAGACCTTCTAGGACACATGGCCTCTAGCCTTTCTCTTTTGGGTGCAGAGGTCTTTCAGGAACTTTGCATAGGCTGGGACTTGTTTAATTGCCTCAAGCAGGGGTAAATTGATTTTTACCTGCCTGAAAGTCTCCATCATTTCCTCCATCTGGGCATTCCCCGTTTCAAAAGGGACAGGACTATCCAGAGCCTGAGGAAATGGCATGAGGTACCGGCCGGTTCCTCAAAGATCAAGCCCATGATTAAACTTCTGTTTCTTTCTTTTTTCATGTTTATCTTCCTGCTGAGGCTCAACTACAGCCTCTTTATTTTTCTCCTACTGCAAGGTGGCAGGCAATTCTTGGCTTGGTGGCCCAACAACATTTCTATCATGGTCATTTGCATCATCTGTGGAAATTACCTCAGCTAGTCTGTTACCCACCTGGTTATTTACCAGCCTGCCAGACCTTAGGGTAGTGACAACATTGGTGTCCTCATACTCTGAGGAAGCTTCCTCAATGAAAAACTGACCCTTGAGGTTAGCAATTGGCTGGCAGGACAATCTGCCTTCATCTCTCTTAGCCAAGGTTTTGGACATTTGCCTCAGTTGCTCTTCCATTTTCTGGAGGCTCTAACCATGAGAATCCACAGTCCGAGCCAAGGAACCCAAGTTTTGTAATGAAGTCAGGACTTGGTCCTCAAAAGAAACATTTCTAGGCTGAGGAGGGGGTAAAACCAACTGATTTTGTTGCTGATGGGGCTGGTGGTGGTGCTGGAAGGTAGACCTCGGGGCATGCCCTTGATTGAACTGCTGTTGTGGCCTTTATGGTAAAGCCAACATCTGCTGGGGCTGCATATAGTTTTCTTGCTTCAACCTCAGATTTGGGTGGTCTCTCCATTGGTAACCAATATTTTGGTGCTGGTATCCATATGGCTGCCTGTTGTCGCCCCTAGATTGTTGTTGGCCATAAGACTGAGCAGCAGTAGCATGTTCTAACATTAATTAAGGAAATTGCCCTGCAGATGGACATTCCTCCACTGTGTGCTGTGGGGACTGGCATATCAGACATGCCTCCGCCACATGAACAGCCCTTCTGGGTTGCATCACAGTCAATAATTTTCAAACTTCATAGAGAGGTTTGCCATCTACAGCTGTAGGTCATTGTTCCCAGACACATCATAAATTTTTCCTTTGGATCCAGCAGCAGGCCCCACCTTTGACTCAGATTCCTGATGAGTTCTTGCCAAGGATGGCTTTTGAAAAGCATTCTCACTAATCACCTCAAACAATTCCCATGCCTCCTCAGCAGTCTTGTGCATGTAGGATCCTCCACAAGAGGCATCGACCATATCTCTGTTTTTCTCATCAATCCCATTGTAGAAGCTTTATACAAGCTGCCACTCAGGGATCTTGTGGTGGGGGCATTGTTTGAGCATCTCTTTAAACCTATCCTAGGACTGGTTAAAATCCTCACTTGGGGATTGAGAAAATGCAAGAATCTCTTCCCTCAACTAACTAGTTTTGGTCTCAGGAAAGAACTTGGTTAGGAATCTGGTCTGCTGGTCTTTCCATGAAGCAATGCTATTGTTGGGAAGAGTGGCCAACTAGTGCATCGCCCTATCCTTCGAGAGAAGGGAAAGAGTCCGAGCTTAGTAGCCTCGTCCTGTGATATTAAAAGTGGTGCACAAGGCCAAGAACTAGTCAATATTCTTGTAAGGGTCTTTGCTAAGCCCATGGAAAGTCAAGATCTCGGATGATTGAAGTTTTATCTCATAATTCCCCAACATCGTGAATTGAATGCTATAAGGGGAGTTGTAGTCATTCGGAGCATTCAACTCCTTGAGGGTTCTGGGGTGTTCTTCACCCATAGTTGCTATCGCAGATTTACCTGGGGGCTCTCCTGTGGTGTTCCTGTGTCTTCTAAGTCTCCTTCCCCTTTCTCACTCAGGGTTTAGAGGCTCTAAAGTAGGGCTGAGGGATCTCCTCCCTAGCATACAAGCACACCCACATCAAGGAAAGCTTCTTGTAGGCACATTGCAAAAGAATACTTGTACACAAACAAATTTATCTAACTATTTTACAGCTACCCAAAGAATACATTTAAACTATCCTAGATACTACTGGAAAAATTGTTAAAAAGAAAGATAGACAGAGCTTTAGAGTCAGAGAGTTTGCAAACTGAGGCAGCTACGCTCCAATTGTAGTCCAACTATCCTTCACTGTTGCTGTCCAGATCTGTAAGGAAGATTCACAATTATCTCAACAGTATCAATTATTCACATGTATGAAGAATACTAAGAATACAAAAACTAAGGGTCTACTATTAGATCATTGATCCCCGACAACGGCGCCAAAAACTTGTTGCTCTCCAAGTGCGCTTCGCTTATTGGTTGGTGGTGAAAGTTATTTAAAAATCAAAAACAGAATAAAACAGGGGATGAATCAGCACAACTCAGAAATCCTAGACCTGCAAGATACAGGGTCTTTTGTAGCAAGTTTTGATAAGTAAGAGTTTGTCCCACAGGGAAAGGTGATCTAAGGCTCCATGGGAGCCGTCTCTAGTAGTCCCTCCAGATCTGTCTACAGATCTGGAAGTCCTAAAAGGAGGGGAGTTTAAGGTCACTTATTCTAAGTATTCTAATAACTAAATTACAGAATGGATTGAGAGGATGGATGGAGTGTGGAAAATAATTATAAAAAGGTGAGAAATATGTTATTGAGCCAAGGTCAGAGGAGTTTTGTAACTCAGATTTAGATCTGATGTTATAGAAATCCTGTCCAGAGGCTACATTATCACCTCTGAGGAGAAAGGATCCAACCCATCTCTACTGCCATGACTCCTCCCTTAGGGCTATAACCTGTCCACTTGAATGGTCACAGACTATCCCATAGGGGAGCCACTATCCAGGGATGAGTCAGAACATAACAAATAAATCATTGCAGGCACTATTTCATCCAGGCTACCAGCTCAAGAATCCATAGGGAACCTCAACCTCTAAAGTTCTATATGTGGGGCTAAGGCTGGAAAACCATGATAGGCCAGACACATAGAACCAGCAAGCGATTGAGTACAACCTTCGATCCAGCTGTCCATTGCTTGAGAGAGGCTACAATGGTCCAGTCACCAGCCTACAATCTCTATAACTAGATCAGATCCAACATTTGATGGTAGATCTATACAAATATGGGGGAGTCTGCCTCTGTACAATCCCTCACCAGGCTTCTACAACCTCAGGTGAAAAGAAGAAGGATCCATCTTCGATCGGTGAATCAGAATCACCCTAAGGCTATAATCTGTCCACTTAAATGGTCACAGACTATCCCAGAGGTTATCCTCCTCACGGAGCCCAAAATAAAACAAGATTATCGTCACCATGTTCACCAAAGGCTACCACCAAGCTCCCATGGGATTTTAGATCTAGTAGGTCCCGGGTGGGGCTAAATGAAGACCATGATAGCCTGCATACACAGTGTCACTTTGATCCGAGTGGCCCTTAAAATCAGTCCTCAATTGCTTTGAAACACTGCCCAAGGCAATGGGGATCACAAGGAAGCTTTTGCATGTAGCATCTCACATATAAACAATAATCCCACAAAGTACAAATCCTATTGCAAAACTTCCATTAATCTAACTCAAACACATATACAAAGTCATAGCCAGCAATTGCTGGACTATGGAGAGAAGAAAGGAAAAAGAAAAAGAAAAACTACTTACTGCTAAAAAGAAAGAGAAAAGAAAAGCGATCTGAGATAGGTTCCCAGATACCTAAACCTAAGCTAGGCCTGGGTTATATAGCAGTGGGGTGGCGGTGCATTAGGGTTAGGAAACCCTAATTTTAATGATGCCACGTGGCCTTACACTGATCCTTGGATGCCTCGGGGCATGTGCACAGAGATTTGAGCGTGGGAGTGCGTTCCCTAGTCACTAGAAATTTCTAGAATGCCCTCTGCTGAAGAGATGGAAGTTTAGGTTTAGAGCCTCACTAGGTAGCTGTAGTTTCCCAAACTTGTCGCGTGGTAGCTCATTTCTCTTCGCTAGGATGATTTGACACTGAAGCTTCAGTCGTCGTGAGGTTGCCTTGGTTTGCTCTTCAGGCAGTCGCGCGGTAGAGAGTTGAGCTCTCGCTGGGTTGGAGTTTGCGAGGTTGAATAGAAAACACAGTCTCAAGCGTCGCGAAGTTGCAATTCAAGCAGTCGCACGGTAGATTACGTCGCTAGGTAGTAGCGCGAGAACTGCGCGAGGTCTTCTCTTTACTTAGACTTCGCGAGTTACCTCGCGAGGTTCTTTTAAGTTTTGAACTGTGCGAGGTTCTTTGTCTCACTCAATCTTTGCGAGCTTGGCTTTGCCTTCGCCGGGATGCTTTCTTTCTTGAATGGCGCGTGAACTGCGTGAGGCGTTCTTCTTTTGAGAATTGTACCCCGCGGCAACTGCGCGATAGCTGCGCGAAGAATCTTCTGAAGCTCTCTCTCATCAGCTGTCTTAGGCAAACTTTGCGAGATTGAGAGAGGTCTGCTTTGAATTGTGCGACACTGAGCAATGTGTTCTACTCTTGAGCTTCGCGAGAGCTACGCGAGGTTGAGTTTCTGAAGCTCCTCAGTCATTCATCTGTGCGAGAGGTTGCTGTAAAGCCTTGGGAAGCTCGCAGATCTGCGCGAGGCTTTGAAGTGCATTCTTTCTGAGGGGCATCTGGTGCCAAAGCAGGCTCCATAATAGGATTCTTGGCCTTATTTCACTGCTGATTATTTCCTGAACAAAACACTTAAGAAGAGTTTATTAGGTGGCTAAGGGTCTAATCAAAGGTTAAGTTAAGGGGTGAAAAGTGGTACTTTTTAGGTCTTAACATGCACTCTCACTGCCAAAGCATTAAAAAAATAGACGACCATCTTTGTCAGCTGTCTAATGCTTTGACTAAGAGAGAGGATGGGAGGCTGCCTAGCCAACCATTGAATAACCCAAGGAGACAGTTTATAGTGGGTGAAGTTTCCTCCACCCATGAGAAAGCTAAATCTGTTACTACATTGAGAAGTGGACGGCTAGTAGATAATCAAGTGGGTTGTGAGCTTGTCAGAGATTTGGAAAAAGAAAAAGAAGTGGTTTTCGAAAGGACACAACAAGAGCCACCAATGGTAGACAACCAGGAACAACCCAATTTGAATAAAAAAGAGGGTAATGATGATCCTCAAAAAAAGAGAAAAATCAAAAGGAAAGATGACCAATTGGCTAAGGCTGGAAATGAGGGAGCAATCCCACATTTTCCATTTCCTAAAGAATTGCAAGCACCTTCCCCTTTTGATAAAGGGCAAGGTAAAATAGAGGAAATGATGGAAAATTTTAAGCAAGTAAAGATCAACATGCCTTTACTTGATACAATTACGCATGTTCCAACCTATGTCAAGTTTCTGAAGGAGTTATGCACCCATAAAAGACAGTCTAGGATACACTCATCCAAGAAGGTCTTTTCAGCAGAAAAGGTAAAGCAAATTCTGTCTATTGCTACCCCCGCAAAACTTCAAGACCCTGGAGTGCCCACTATCCCTGCATCATTGGGGATCATAAAATTGAGAAAGCCTTATTGGATCTGAGAGCCAGCAGAATTTATGCCATATACAAGATAATGGAAGTCTTAGGAGAGTTGAAGCCCACACATGTGGTTTTGCAATTGGCTGACAGATCTGAAAGGAAGCCTATGGGGGTCATTAAAGATGTCCTAGTGGGAGTTGACAAGTTCTTTTACCCTGCTGACCTTTTGGTGCTAGACATGGTGCAAAGTAAATGTGTTTCTTTCATACCTGTGATTCTAGGCAGGCCCTTTTTAGCCACTGCTAATGCCTGTATATAATGCAGGTCAGGAGTCATGGAAGTCTCCTTTGGCAACATGAAAATAAAGTTGAATGTGTACAACACAGCTCATAAACCCCCTCTAGATGAGGCCTGTTTTTCCATTGATGTACTAGAGGAGGTTGTGCATGAAAATCCACATCAGCTAATGCAGGGCAATGTTTGGTTCACAAATACAAAATAGCACCCAGGGAATGGACATTTGCTGCAAAAAAGATCCACAAAAGGTGCCAAGTTTGATGAGCCTGAGGATACCATGGACCTTCCAGATCCTCCAGATTAGCCCCTGAAGTTCAGTATGTATCATATGTACCATACTTTGCTTTTATTTTAGGTGTTTACTTTGTTGTTGATTGATTTTTCTTTCTATATTAAAAACTACCATGCTAAATACTTGGCCATCATTTCAATATTATCAACTGTCCTGAGATAATGGGATCTTGTCCACAAGGGAAATAAACTGTAGACATGCACAACAGAAGAGTCTGCTGAGTGCTGAGGCTGAGAGTGACCAGAAATGCAGCCTTATTTAGGTTTTGGTAGCTTTCGATAGGTCAAGTTCACCTTTCGTTAGGTCACATGGTGATTTCGATAGGATATTTGATGTTTTCGATAGGCACTAAGGCCTATCGAAAGGATGGTTCCACCTATCAGGATCCTATCAAATCATCCCTTTTGAAAGCTTTGTCAGCTATGCTTTCGACAGGATGCATCAACCTATAGAAACCATCCAATTCATCCTATCGAAAGCATATTTCACCCCTTATATACCTGTCGATAGGTCATTTATGCCTCATTCCCTACCCTCTGTAAAACCCTAACTCTCTTCCTCTCTTTCGCCTCCCTCTTTCTCCACTAAATCCTTGTAGAACCTTCAGCTATTCAATCTGCCATTTCATAAGTGTATTGAGCTTGTGCAGAGGAGCATTTTGCATCTGATTTTGGAGAAATTGGAGTTGTGCATTGCGATCTCTGTTAAACCCTAGGAATTTTGGGGTAAGTTGCCTTCCCACCGCCAATCTGTTGTTGTTCTAACTATTAACCTCTAAATTCCATTATAAGTTGGTGAGTGAGGAATCCCTGAGAGTAAAATGGCTAAGCCTGAGGAAACCCTAGCAAACCTACTCAAGAGACCAGCTGCTTTTACCCCCAAATCTTCTAAGAAATCGAAACCAGCTTCAAAATTACCTGTTAAGAGGAAGCTCTCTGAAGAGACACACAAGAAGGCCCCTAAAGCCAAGAAAGCCAAAGCTATCAAAATTCAGGAGCCTGAGGTGGAAACACCCTTAGAGAGAGCTGCTCCTGCTGCAGAAACACCTTTGCCCACCTGTGATAGGCCACCTACAGTAGAGCTTCCAGTTGGGTTAACTACCCCCAATGAGTTTGTAGAGAATTTGAGTCTTGTCCCTGAGACAGACTTTGATCTAACATACTTTGCCAACATTGGGGAGTGCCAGGGGACATTGGAATATTTGAAGAAAGAAGGTTTGTTGCCCCTGCTTCCATCCTTGAAGGAAAATGTGTATCCCAGATTTGTGAAATTGTGGTACTAGAACCTGACAAAGAAGCTGGTGCCTAGGGCTGAGGATGTACTAGAAATCTTGAATGATGACTGACAGCTGATTGTCGATTGCAGAGACATTGGGATGGCTTTGGGAGTCTCATATCAATTTGAATCCACTAGAGCTGAGGGAGCACCTACAGGGGGCTACATTTAAGGAAATGGCTAAAAAGCTTACTAACGGCATAGTGGGCTCTGATGAATCCCTGATGAGAAGAGACCTCCATCCTACCCTAAGACTCATTGATACCATTTTGAGGAAAAATGTCTATGTCACTGGGCATTTGCAAGAGAGAAGGACCCCATTAGTGGATGCCCTATACTACTGTTCAAAGGGGCAATTTGTGAATGCACCTAAGCTAGTTTTTGAAACAATGGTGGACATCAATGACAAGGTGTTGAAGAGACAAGCTTTTACTAAGGGAGGAGGTCTGCCCTTCTGTAGACTCATTACATGTTTGCTCAAGACTGAAAAGTATGTGATCAAGTGAAATGAGCCAATGGAGAAGCTGACCACAAAAGTGTATGGAAAGCGGGAATGGTCCACCAGCCTCACCTTGATTAAGAAGAGTAAGCCAGCTGGAGTGGAGGAGGCTGATAAGGTACCCACTACCGTGGTAGCAGATCTTCCTGTCGAGATACCCTCATCCATCCCTTCACCTACCATACCTGTCCCATTACTCACACCTCTTTTTTCCTTTGTATCCCCCTCCAATGCACCCCTTTCCACCCACATCTGAACCAGCTTTACCTTCACTCGCCACTCAGGTCTTCCAACCTGAAGTCCTTGAACCTCCCACATTCTCTAAGCTTACCCCTACCATATCTTCTCCACCCATTAACCAACCCATTTTTGATTTTTCCCCTCCGCAACCCCCTCTGCATACACAGGGTGTGGACCATTTCACCACTACTGGGTTCACTGCCCTCATGACTTCAATTGTGGAGGATGTTGCTCATGAGTGCACCACACTTCCTGACTCCCCACACCCCACTCCTCCTCATTATAACCATGCACCCTCCTCTCCTTTCTATCCCATTCAAACACCTGTCCCCTCTACCCCCACCATGCCTGACACTTTCACCCAAATTCTCTCACTCTTACAATCCATTCAGTCTCAATTGACCATAAACACTGACAACCAATCCCTCATGAGCTCCTGCCTCCAATCAATTCAATCCACCCTTACCCCATCCTATCCAGCTCCTCAACCCCCTCCCATTTTCCCTCTTTCACCTATCCACGTACCCATCTATTTATCTCCTCCTTCTTCGCCCATAGCTTCACCACCCCTTACTGCTATCCAGTCTGAGGAGGTAGCAGCCCCATCTCTCCCCATACCTTCCTCACCACCATCTGTTCTCCCTTCATCACTAGCTATAATTGCTTTTGCAGTGGTTGAATCTCCTATCACCTACTCCCCCCTCTCTCTCCACCTATTTTCAAAGATGCCTCTACCCAAACTGATCCATGGGAGGATTTGATTCTCTCCACCCCCTCCTCTTCATCCACTACACCCATGTCCTTGCCCATTGTCCTTAGACAAAACATATACATTACCCCTTACCTCACCTTGCTGTATGTCATGAGAGACAACCCTTACATCCAAAGGGATGTCCTGTGAGGTATGGCTGCACTTCGAGCTTCTCTTGAAGCCCCTTATGAGGAGAGGATTGCCAACATGGAATTGGAGCACAGAATCAAGCTCCGAGATATCTCTTTAGGGTGGACTGAAATCCTGACTCGTTATGAGTCAGCAAAATAGTTGGCTGCTGCTGAGAATCTAATTGCCAAATATGAGAAGAAGAATTCTGAGTTTCTTAAGAAAAAATTAGCCAATGCTCAGGAGATACTCAAGGCCACCAAGGAACTCTCTGATGCCAACCTGCTCTATGCCGCAAAACAAATTGACTTATTAGAGAAAAAGGTTGCTTCCTTGACCTCTCAACCCGTTCAACCTACCCCTCTAGCTACAACACCTCCTACTGAGCCTCCCTCCACTCAAACCTGTCCCCCTTCTACAACTTGACCTCCTCCTACCCCACCTGTGGATGTTCACCCTCCTCCAGCCCAGGAACCTCCCCCTACTCAACCTACCCTGCCAAAATCTAAAAGGGCTTCCACCAAGAAGAAAGTTACTACCAAAAGATCTGCTCCCTTTGTTGCTTCTGTCAAGAAAGGAAAGAAGCCTGGTGCTTAGTCTAAAGCAGCTCACCACACCAAGCCCCCAACCCAACCTGACACCTCTTTCACCTTACTCTCTAGGGAGGAAAGAAGGAAGACTACTGCGTCTCTAGGATTGGACCCCACTGCCTTTTTCCTTTTGATTCAAATTCAGATTCTGTTATTACTATTGATCCAAAAGGAAAACATTCAGTTGTCGAGTCTGAGGAGGCACCAAAGAACTTGCAACATAAATCAAAATCTAAAGAAAAAGCTCCTTTGTCTAAGGATGAGCTGAAAAACCTGGCTGACTGTTAAGAGCTGAAAAGTACCACTTTTCACCCCTTAACTTAGCCTTTGATTAGACCCTTAGCCATCTAATAAAGTTTTGTTAAGTGTTTTCTGTAGATAATAAACAGCAGTGCAATAAGGCCATAAATCATGTTAAGGAGCCTGTATTGGCACCAAAAGTCCCTCAGAAGGATAAACTTCAATTATGGAATACCTATGGATGTCAGCCAGGTCTGTGCACAGATCTGGGGAGTTTGTAGCACTGACATTACATAGTGCTACAATATTATTCATGGCTGGAGCTAGTCTAGTGGTTGTGGAAATGATCAATCCAATCTTCTGGATTAGACTAGCGAATTTCTGGTTTAACTAATAGGATTTGGCAGACTCTATCGGATACCTTGTGACCATTATAGTGGATAGAGTATAGCCGTAAGAGCACCCCAAATGGCATGGTAATTGGGAGCTTATACCTTGTTAAGGCTATTAATAACGTCTCAGCAAGGAGCACTGCAGAGTCAGACTAAATCTGAGTTATATTACTGTATCATTAACTCAAGATCAACCTACTTACTTCTCACAATTTTTGTATTTTATTTTGGCACACACTACCACCATCTTCTTTTAAACCCTTTCTTTAGGATAGGGCTATATTTTATTTCCCTATTTTTAGGATTAATTTAGTGTAGTTGTGACACCCAACTCCCTTTCATTAGGATTGTCAAATCTGTAGTCAGATCTGGAGGCCTACTATTATAGCCCATTTTGGATTCTAAATCAATTTCTCTCTGGGACAAACTCTTACTTATCAAAACTTGCTACAATGGACCCTGTATCTTGCAGGACTATGTTTATTTCAGACTTGCTATGCTGACCCATCACCAATTTCTCCACTCTTGATTTATTCTCTCCACTGTTCTTAATAAAATAGCAGCAAGAGTCTCGAAATAACAACAATAAGTTTTTGGCGCCGTTGCCGGGGATCAAAATAACGAGAACAAGTTTTTGACAAGGCTAAGGTGGACCTTATTTCACATCTGGCCCCACCAAGGATTATCAAGTAGATCAGATCCTTTTTAGGACATGCTGGATTTTACAGGAGGTTCATCAAGGACTTTAGTAAGATTGCCAAACCATTGTGCCACCTGCTTTGCCAGGATGTGCCATTTTTATTTTTTGCTAAATGCCTTGAGGCCTTTGAGGCTTTGAAGAAGTGCCTCACCACTGCCCCTATAATTCAGGCCCCAGATTACTCACTCCCCTTTAAGCTAATGTGTGATGCATCAAACTTGGCCAAAGGTGCTGTCTTAGGACAGTGGAAAGATAAGCTGCCTGTAGTGATCTATTATGCCAACATAACACTAGCTGAACTACACTACAATTGAGAAGGAGCTACTTACAGTAGTGTTTACTGTGGACAAATTTAGACCCTACTTGTTGGGGTGTAAGATTGTTGTTTTTACAAATCACTCAGCCCTAAAATACCTATTGGTTAAGAAGCATGCAAAGCATAGGTTGATCAGATGGATTCTCCTCTTACAAGAGTTTAATCTTGAGATCAAAGACAAAAAGGGAGTTGAGAATGTGGTGGCTGACCACCTCTCTAGAATTATCTTGGAAGATTGTGCAGCAACACTTGTTAATGAGTTGTTCCCCGATGAGTAGCTTTTTGTTGTGCAATCTAGTGTGCCCTGGTTTGCAGACATTATCAATTTTCTTGCTGTTGGTAGGATCCCTCCACATTGGTCTAAAGTGGAAAAAGACTTATTTTTCTCTCAGGTTAGACAATTTTTGTGGGAGGATCCATACCTCTACAAGCATTGTGCAGACCAGGTCATTAGGAGATGTGTGCCTGAAAATGACTTCCATGAGATTCTTTCAATGTGCCATGAGCAAGCCTGTGGAGGTCATTTCAGTGGAAAAAGGACTGCAGCAAAAGTGCTCCAATGTGGTTTGTATTGTCCTTCTTTGTTCAGAGATGCAAACTTGCATTGCAAAGCCCGTGAGAGATGTCAAAGGATGGGAGGCATTTCTGAGAGAGACTCCATGCCATTGCAGCACATCTTAGTTGTAGAACTTTTCAACATCTGGGGCATTGATTTTATGGGCACCTTTATATCATCTATGGGATTGAATTTCATACTTGTGGCAGTGGACTATGTATCCAAATGGGTAAAAGCCATTGCCACAAAGACTAATGACCACACAGTTGTCCTTAAATTCTTGAAGGACATCATCTTCTCTCGATTTGGTATCCTCAGAGCTATTATCAGTGATGGGGGGAGCCACTTCTGTAACAAACCTTTTAAGAACTTACTCAAAAGGTATTTTGTTATACACAGAATTGTAACTCCCTACCATCCACAGACCAGTGGGTAAGTTGAAATTTTCAATAGGGAGATTAAGCATATTCAGGAGAAAACTGTGAGAACTAATAGGAAGGATTGGGCACCAAAGTTGAATGATGCTTTGTGAGCTTATAGGACTTCCTATAAGACTCCTATTGACATGTCCCCATTTCAATTGGTGTATGCAAGGCCTGCAACCTACCTGTGGAGTTAGAGCATAGAGCCTATTAGGCTATCAAAGCAACGAATGTAGATCTAACTACTGCTGGTTCTCATAGGAAGTTGCAAATGGCTAAACTTGATAAAATGAGGCTAGAAGCCTATGCCAATGCCAAAATGCACAAGGAGATATCAAAAGCATTCTTTGACAAGAAGCTGTTAAGGAAGGACTTCATTGCTGGCACAAAGGTTTGGCTTTTTAACTCCAGACTTAATTTCTTTCCATGGAAGCTGAAATCCAGATGGGATGGACCTTATACTATTATTAAAGCCTCCCCATCTGGTGCTGTGGAGATCTTGGACCCAAAGTTAGATCAGATCATGAAAGTAAATGGTCAAAGGCTCAAGATTTGTGTAGAACAACTAGTGGAGCTTCCTCAGACCATTCACCTACATGAACCTCCAACTGATCAGAGATCCACAGCTTTGTATTATGTGTGCCATATCTATTTTGTGTGTTTGTTCTATTCTGTTGTTTGTGCTTGTTTATTTTCAATCGCTTTATAGGTTTTAGTCTCAGTATTGTTCATTTCTGTCAATAACATGGGAGATGTATGATACTTCTTGCTGAAGTGTGAGCAAACTACTAGCACTGTAATTGTTTAGAATCTATTTTCATCAAGGTCCTTTATCATTTGGAATTTTTGCTATGCCTGTGCTAGTATTAGGGAGGCTATTATCATTTGGAAAAGGAATACATGTGAAGGGTTGGTGCTCATGGCCCTTAATGGGTGCAACGAGGATGAACCGATGTCCATTTGATGCTTTAGGATTAATCATTTTGACGACGTCAAGACCCTAAGTAGTAAAGGGCCAGGGAGCGGTCATGCAGTGTAGATCGATGGTAGGAGCGTGTATCAAACTAGAGTGTTCCTGAACTTGTAGCATTTCTAAACATATTTGCAGCAATCTGATTCCATAGTGGTCCAAAGGTATCTCTGCCGTAGAATTTTCTTGGCGAGCATGTGACCGTTGACGTGGGCTTCGCATACTCCCTCGTGGATCTCCTTCATGATATTAATCGCTTCACTTTCTGTAAGGCACCATAGCAAAACATTATTGTAGGATCTCTTATAAATGTATTCCTTGCAAATGACGTAGCCTGCTGCTAGACGTTGAATGGTTTGCCAATCCACCTTGGATGTACCCTCAAGGAAAGTTAGTGTCTCGAGGAAATTCTTGATATCTGAGAACTAAGGTGGCTTATCATCAGGTTTTATAGGTTCCTGAATCTGGAGGCAGCAGGCTGGCTCATTCCTCTACTTAATCATGATTGGCTTCATCTCAACACCATACGGGATTTCTATCACTGATGCCAACGTCGCTAGTGCATCGGTGAAGCGATTCCTTATTCAGGGGACATGAGAATGTCACATCTTTGAAGCAAGCTATCAAGTCCTCGAGGTGCTCATGGTAAGGAATTAGTTTCTCGTCTTTCGTCTTCCAGTCACCATTCATCTGGCATATGATTAACTGTGAATCACCAAAAATTCAGAGGTGAGTTACATTCAGATTGAGAGCTGCCTACAGACCAACGACACAAGCTTCATATTCATCCATGTTGTTAGTGCAAGGGAAGTTGAGCTTGCTAGAGACGAGTACATGGGATCCTTTCGGTGAAATCAAAATGGCGCCAACTCCCAAACCTTTTGCATTAGTTGCCCCGTCAAAGTGCATTACCCAAGATTCTACTGCTTCCTCGGCATCGTCTTCTGTCATGAATAGGATGTCCTCATTGGGGAACTTCGTTCTTAAAGGTTCATAATCTGGCAAAGGATTATCAACAAGATGATCAGTGACTGCTTGCCCCTTAATCGACTTCTGAGTGGCGTATCTGATGTCGAACTCAGATAATAAAAGTTGCCAGCGTGCGGTCTGTCCAGTGAGTGTCGGCTTCTCGAACAGGTATTTCAATGGATCCATTCAAGCCAAAAGTAGAATGGCTTGAGATAGCAAGTAATGGCGGAGCCTCTGAGTAGCCCATACAAGAGCCAGGCATGCTTTCTTCAGATGAGAATAACGAGTTTCATAATCAGTAAACTTCTTGCTCAGATAGTAAATGGCTTGCTCTCTTCTCCCTGTTTCGTGATGTTGCCCTAAGACACATCCCATTGAAACTTTCGTCGTGGAGAGATACATCAAGAGTGGTCTCCCTGGCTTGGGTGGGTTAAGGAGGTAACTTTTGATTTTGTCGAACACTGCCTGACAATCATCATTCCATTCAATAGGTGAGTTCTTTCGAAGTAACTTGAAGATCGACGTGCAGAATGGAGTTAGTTGCGCAATGAACCAACTGATATATTGTATCCTGCCCAAGAACACTCTAACTTTCTTCTCAGTAGACGGTGGCAGCATTTTCGTGACAGCTTTAACTTTAACTGGATCAACCTCGATCCCTCTCCTACTGACGATGAATCCTAACAATTTTCTGGACATAGCGCTAAAAGCACACTTCTGTGGATTCAAACGTAACTTGTATTTTCTCAGCCTCTCAAACAATTTCTAGAGGTTTACTAGATGGTCACCTCACTCCGGTGACTTGGCTATCATATCATCGACATACACTTCAATCTCTCAGTGCATCATGTCGTAAAACAATGCAGTCATAGCTCTCTGGTATGTTGCACCAGAATTCTTTAGCCCAAATGGTATGACTTTGTAGTAGAAGGTTCCCCAAGGAGTGATAAACATTGTCTTCTCTCAATCTGCCTCTGCCATCTTTATCTGATTGTATCCTAAGAATCTATCCATAAAAGAAAGCATCCTATGCTTAGCAGTATTATCGACCAAGATGTTGATGTGCAGCAATGGGAAATCATCCTTCAGGCTTGCCTTGTTCAAATTTCTAAAATCAATGCACATGCAGACCTTTCCATCCTTCTTCGACACAGGCACAATATTGGCTAGCCACTGCGGGTACGTGGATACCATGAGAAACCCTGCATCATACTATTTGATGACCTCATCCTTGACTTTCAGCATTCACTAGGATCGGAGACATCTCAGCTTCTGCTTGACCAACTTCATATCGGGGTAGAGAGGCAACTCATGCTCGACCAAATCAGTGTCCAGACCAGGCATGTCCTCGTATGACCAGGCAAAAATATCTTGGTATGATCGAAGGAAGTCGATCATGCTTTTTCTTTCTTTGGAAGAAAGCGACATTCCGATTTTGGTAATTCTGGGAATCTATTCGGTCCCTAAATTGACGTCTTCAGTTTCCTCGACAATGGGGGTAGGGCCATGCTCAAAGTCGGCAAACCAGTCAAGGAGCTCATTGGGGAGCTCCTCAAAAGGACTATCCTCATCCAGACTCGTAAATCCTACCTCTTCTTGTATTTCTATAGGAAAGAGGCCGATTTTACATGGGACGGGTATTTCAATTAAGGCATCTTTTCATGAGATTTTATCTGGAATCTTAAAAGACAATATTTTTGGGTTTTGTATTTTTTCTATTGCTTTGGGATTTTATATTTTTTCAATGTTTTTGAGATTTTTATTTTCTTCGGAGATGGACCCTTGGCAATGCGAGTTGCTATATATACAAGGTATTGCCTGCCAAGGGCTTATCTCACTTTTATAGGTTATTTTTTTTTAGGAAACGGGTGCCAAATGTTAGGCCACTCGCCGCTTCTAGGGTTTGGGGCAAAGATGCCCAGTTGCATACCTAAGAGGCCGCTCCTTTACCTATTTGGATGGAGGGTGCTGACTGATATGGCTCTTTAGAGTTAGCCTCCATCATGTTAACCCCCATTTCGCCTGAGATTATGTCCTCAAATGTTAATACCATTTTGTGGTAATTTACCACAGGGGGAGTTTGTTTGGGTACTGGCCGTCGTTCTTCGAAAAGGGATAACACGGCCAAATCTATCTCCAAGCTAGGAAGGGTAATGTGGGGATTGGTGGGATGGACAAGGGCTATGGGTTTGTGTGGGGTCAAATGGGTTACCCCATTTCGATCGATCTTTATGACCCCAGCGCTAACAAAGGAATCCCTGATGTGCGGCCTAGGGCGAGGTTTCTCTTCAATATTGATTCCTCGAGCTCTAGCAGCTGCAGTGACCCTAGCTTTCTCTTTAGCCTCTCAGACCTCTTCCTCCGTGGGCTTGTAACCTAACTCGAAATGAACTTTCTGTCCCTTAATGATGATTGGCTCTCTCCTGCCCTGCAATCTGGGCCCTAGTCCTCTACCTTTCTAATAGCCCCATTTCAGGAGCATGGCCACTGCTACCACCATTTCGCCTCCCATTTTAGGAATGATGCCCTCAATGGGTTCTAAGAGTATTGCCGACACCTCATATTCAAAATTGTGGAGGTCAACATCCTCAGTGGTGTGTGGCACATCTAGCATATTAGGTTTTTTGACACTATTGGCGGCCTTCTGTTTCTCACTGTGCCCTTCACCAATGATGGTGATAATCTTATGCCCAAATGCAAACTTGAGTTTTTGGTGCAATGTGGAAGATATGGCTCCAACTTCCTGTAGTCACGGGCGTCCCAATAACAGATTAAATGAGGATTTGATGTCTATTACTTGAAACAAAATGGAAAAGGCCATTGGCCCTATCAACAGTTCAAGATCAACTTCTCCCATTATTTCTCTCCTGATATTGTCAAACCTTCTGACGCTGGTTCTTGTGGGCCTCAACATGCATGGATCGACCCCGATCTTGGTGGCGGTTCTTAACAGGCATATATTCAATGTGG
This sequence comes from Chloranthus sessilifolius, assembly GCA_021018995.1. Taxonomy (NCBI): domain Eukaryota; kingdom Viridiplantae; phylum Streptophyta; class Magnoliopsida; order Chloranthales; family Chloranthaceae; genus Chloranthus; species Chloranthus sessilifolius. The sequence continues at coordinate 119,341,369 of CM037589.1, read as the reverse complement.
ACCCATTATCAATTAGAACGAAGGGGATTACCATGTTTCCAGACTCGACTATTATATTCAAAGACTTTGAGTGGATGCCTCCTTCCACTGGTAAGTCAGCGTCAGAAAATGAAATGGCATTAGGAGCCATCACTTGACCAATTATCTACCCAACTTCATCTGGGCTAACTTGGAGCGACACATGCACATTCTTTAACACCCCCATTAATGCTTGGAAATGAAGTGGGGACGTCATTAATAGATCTCACACAGTGATATGGGTAGGCATTCCCCTTAGCTGAGTCTCTAGTATATGTTCCCGACTCATTTTTTCGAAGGGGTTCACAACGCTATCTTTCTTCCCCTCTGGTTGGGCTTATGCTGTTGGTAGTGCTTCTAGCTGCTTTAATATTTTCCGAGACCTCGTGACAAAGTCCACTGCCCCCTCTCTATGACTGCCAGCATTGACATCTGTTTGTTCATAACTCAATGGGACCTGGTGAGGATCATAGGTTGGTCCTAAGAGCAGGAAAGGTATAGTTGCCGGTACTTGAGGTGCATGTACAGATGGCTCAGGAGGTGTGGGCAACACTTGGTTTATTTTAGGGGTAGAGAATTGGGTGGCTAGATTGGGCCAAATGGGGGTGGTGAAGCTTGAGGGTGGTGGTATAGGCATAGGCCATTGGTAGTTAGTGGGTGGCGGAATGGGGGTTTGATGGGCCACTAAGGAATTGACGGGGGTGGTAGAATTTATGGCTGGTTGAAATGGGGATAACGGGGTGGGTGTAGGCCATTGGTGGCTAGTGGGTGGCGGAATGGGGGTTTGATGGGCCATGGGGTAATTGATAGGAGTGGCAGAGCTTGCAGGTGATTGGGCTGAGGATAATGGGGTGGGCGTAAGTCATTGCTAATTTATTGGTGGTGGTGGATTAGGGGTTTGATGGGCGATGGGGTAATTGATGGGGTGGGTGGTGTATGATGTATATGTATTTATGTGCACATAATTGATGGATGTGGGTGATGGAAAGTACGCCCTGAGATCCAAGGGCTCAACTTGTGGTACGGGGCTGGGAAAATAATCAGATAAATTCAGGGGTTCAATCACCCACACATTCCTTTCTTCATCATTCCTTGGCAATGGTGCCGCATAACTCTCTCGATCACTGATGTAATCAGATGGATCGAATTCAAATTGCTCCTCACTTTCTATCATCTCGATGGTGGGTCTGGGACCTGCTCCTTTGGTAGGATGTGGGGGTAATGGCACTTGATGGATATTTGGGTGTTGGTTTGCTTGAGAAGGTGCTGTGGAATTATTTTCTTGGTGTCAATCAAATCTTGGATTGCGTGCTTCAATGGGAAGCAGCGATCAGTCGGGTTACCCAGACCTTGATGAAAATTATAGTGGGTATTTAGGTCATAGTTCCTTGGGATCAGGTGAGGAGGAGATTGCGGTTGATGGATAGTAACTAATCCCTTTTCTATTAGTAAAGGTAAAATTACATTCAAAGACTGCCCCTAGGGCGTGAAAACTCGATCATAGCGGGCTGCCCTCTGCTCTGGAGTAATCTGCATTCCTTGGCCATTCCCTGTCCTCTGTATCTACTCAGTTCTAGCCGGCGCTGGGGGTGCTACTTCAAATTGGAATGGGGTTATGTTATTATTGGGCCTGGTATTGGCAATGTTTTGAACATCAGCCCCTGTCCTCTTCTCAGTTCTTTATTCTGAAAATCTCCTAACCCCACTGGCTCCACTTGGCACGTTCTTATTCGAACGGCCTTCCCTGATGGCATTCTCACATCGACTAGCGTTCTTACCATATCAGTAAAGCTGGACTGCTGCTGATACACTAAAAAGTTTGATATCACTGGCAGAGTATTTTTGAGATCATCTTTATCTGCTCATCATCAGGTATTCTATTTCTGACTTGAGCTACAAGTGCTCTCCAGCATCCCAGATAGTCACTGAAGGTCTCATTCGGGTTTTGCCTCAAGCGGGCCAAGTCCGACTTAAGCGGCTCAATGTCTACATTGTAGACATATTGTTCTTGAAAGAGGTGTGCCAAGTCCTTGCATGTTTTCATCATGGATGGTTCCAAAGATGTGAACCATCTCAAAGTCCGACCGGTCAGGCACTTCTGAAAGACTTTTATTAGTAGTCTTTCGTCCCCTCCGTATTGGCACATGTCCCCACTATAGGACTTCAGGTGTCTAATAGGATTGTCGGTGCCATTATATTTGTCAAAGGCCGGCATTTTAAATTTGGGGGGAAAGGGGGCCTCAACGAATAAACAGAAATCTGTGAAGTCCATGGCACGGATTTTAGCACCACCCATTTTCATTAACTGCTCCTGAATTTTATCCAACTGTTCTTTCAGCTGCTCTGATTCTTTCGATACAGGGGCTGCTTTCTCCGCCGTTGACTGGACTTCACTCTGGGCCACCAAGGGGTGGGCCATTATGGGAGGAGGGTAAGGTTGGTCAATGCCCCAGCATAGGCTCCACTATTCCTAATCTCGTCCTCTTCATACTGCTGGTTAGCATAGTGTACAGCGAGGGTGGGATTCTCTTATTAGTGTTGCATTGGTTGGAGGGGAATGACATGTGCAGGGGTTGGGTGAGCCCATTAGGGGTGGGGGAAAGCTTGTTGGATGATGGGATGAGTGGAAGTTTGGTTTTGGCGTGGGGCCATTGGGCATGGGGAGTGGTTTGGAGATGGTCTTGGGATATGGGGCCATGGGAAAATTGGGTTTGAGGTATGGCATGGGTTTGACTCGGTTGTGAAGGTTGGGGGTGGGTGAAATTTTGGGGGTATTGTGGAGGGTATGGGTGTGGGGCCTCAAGGTTTGGGTCTTGCTGGGTTTGGGTGAAGGCCCAGGGATTTGGAGGGTCTTGGCCCATTAGGCTTTGATGGGTATAGCCCATTAGGCTTTGGAGCATTTGGGCCATGGGCCATTGGTGGGTCTGGGCCACGGGCCCTTGATGGATCTGGACCATGGGCCCTTGATGGGTATGGTTGGGCGTTGGTGGGTCTAAGCCATGAGCCCTTGGTGGGTTTGGCCCATGGGCCCTTGGTGGGTCTGGGCCATGGGCCCCTTCTGGGTCTGACCCCTTGGGCCTTAGTGGGTCTGGTCGATGGGCCCTTGGTAGGTTTGAGCCATGGGCCCCTGGTGGGTCTGGGCCATGGGCCCTTGATGGTATGGGCTATGGGGCCTTGAGACATGTGGGGAATGGGGCCTTGGGGCATGTGGATAATGGGCGTTTGGACCATGGGGGTTTGGATGGTATGGATTATGGAAGGTTGATAGAGGTCATGGGGGAATGAGGCATGGAGATTGGCTAGGGTGTGGGATGGTTCCATGGATGTGGGGTGTGGAGGAAAGGAGGCATTTTGGGAAGCCTTCCATATAGAGTAGGCTTGGAACATCTCCTCCATCATGGTCATGGAAGGAGGGTTGGATAAAGATGGTGGATTTAAGGGATGATGGTTATAGATAGGATGGATGTGGAGGATAAATTGGGCATGGCCCCGGTAAAATCTGGCATGACCCGGGTAAGTGATGGAATCTGGGGTGGATTGGAGGGATGAGGGGATGTATTGGGTATGTTTTGGGATGATGGGGAGTATGGTGTGGAGGGGTGAGAAAAATTTGGCATGGCCCCGATAAAAATAGACATGACCCGGATAGATGGGGGGATTTGTGAGGGGTTGGATAAGGCGGAAGTGGTATATGTGAATGTGGGTGGATCGGGCCTATAGGGGGAAGATGGGAAATGGGGCATGGATGTGGATGGGGAATGTATAGGATTTGGCATGGAAGTGGATGGAATATGTGTTGGATTTGGTATGGGCATGGTTTGGGCAAAAGATGGGGAGTTGGGGGTTGGACTTCGGATCTTTTGGGTTGTAGCGGTTGGGAAAATGGGGGCGCCAAATGGGCCAGTAACGGTAAAGGGTGATTGGGTGAGGGGGGTGGTGGAAAAAACTTCCCCCGAATGGGAATGGGTTAGAGAATGTGGCGGGGATGAGTCGGGATCGGCATAAGCCGGGTCCACTACCCACGGCATTCTACGGGAACGGGTTGGGTAAGGATGCCTTGGATAAGGCCCAAAAATCCTCCTCCTTCCCCTACGGGACGACGGAGGGCAAGATGATGTCGTTGTGCCGGCACCACAAAGATTCTATTTTTAGGTTTTTGATTTTATTTTTATTTTTTAATTTTTAGAGAAAATTTTGTAAAATAAAGGTTCCGAGGCCTTAGAGTTCCCTTCTTAGGTGGCTTTCGTACCCTAATTTAAGTCCCGTGGTGACGACTCCGACGCACTTCAAAAGAATCAAAGGAGGACCTTCGATCTATTGAAGGCATGAGTATCGAGGTAAACAACCTGATCCCCCAGAATGAGCCAAAAAGAAGTTGCCTTCTTTTGACCGGGGGGTCCGTATTGGGTGTCGGAGATGGCAGGGCCCAAACAGAGGCACTAAACACACTAATCGAGAGACTTAGGATGTAGAAAAGCCTCAGATTTCAGGCTGCTGATGTCGAGGTAGGCTTGGCGCAACTAATACATGCGCCAAGTTAGCAGGGCCCCTTTTTTACACTGGCGCAACTTTAGTTGTGCCAAGGTAAAAATGGCAGATTTAAAGCTGGCGCAACTATTAGTTGCGCCAGTTATAAATTCCCAAATTTTGCACTGGTGCAACTAATACTTGACCCAGGAAAAAATGATGCTTCAGATTCTAAAACAATAGGGAACAACAGCCTGAAGATGGGTCTGTTTTGGGTTTCTACGAAAGTTGGGCTTTCGGGAACTGCTTGACCTTATATGATCGATTCTCTCCTCACCGAATCCTAAAGCTTTGAGTCCGGTATAACTCGCTAGCGCGCTCCCCGAGGGTTTTAAGCTTTGGAATGGGAACCCTCCTGATATACCTCCAGTGCAAGCGCCTTCTTATATACTAGGTGGCCTGGGACTTTTCTGGATCATCACCACTAGGGGCTGCCGCCATAGTAAGACCCGGGTGGTTATATGTGTGCCTAGACCCAACCCTTTGAAAATCTACCCCGTAAAAATAAGTTAATTAAGCTCCCTATTCTTGATTCAATTTTAACTTTTTTTCAAAACATTATTTTATGAAAGTTTTCTTTAGTCTAAAAGATGGGGGTGATGACCCCGTGCCGCCACTACGGGCCGACGTCCACTATCAGAATATGTTTGCACAAGTAGGCCCGCCAATCGGCTAAGGCTCGTAAATGGCATAAAAGTAGGGGTAAATAAAATGACTTAATCAGAGGGGTGAGTAAAAAAATAGCAAAAATAAAATAAAAAAATAGCAATAAAATGTTAGGAAAAAAAAAAAAAAAAAAGGAGGCCTAGTTCAAGGGGAAGCTCTACTAGCTACTGCCCAGTAGAGTCGCCATCTATGCAACCGTGGGATTTGTGACGATCCCGTCTCGGCGATGTGCTCGCTTGCAAAAAATATAGAGTCGCCACCCGGAGCTTTTGGTGTCTCGGGAAACCTAGTTCATTGTTATGAGCACCGAAGTGCTAAAAATATGACTTTGAATCCGGTCCACACCAAAGGCTCTTGGGTAGGGGCTTCAGTTATCGATCGGGAAGGTGTTAGGCACTTGATCAACCTGCTTAACGCGCTCTCTACTAATGGCCAACACAAAAATAAGGTAAAGGAAAAGAAAATGGCTTCCTCTTGCCCAAATGGCCCTTAAATCTTATTTGTGCCCCTCTATTCCTACCAAAAATTCGGTGGCATAATGGCACAAATGGGAGGATGGGAAGAGCTAAAGAAGAGATAGGAGAAGAAAGGGGAGAGCCGGAGCCCTCGGGCCCTTGTAGCACCGTAGGAGAGCCTTACGTTGCCTTACTTTGATGAGCTTTCGAAGGCTTATATGGTGGAAATAGGAGTCCTAAGCTCTAAGGCTTCCTAGCTAAGGGGTAGAGAGGGAAGGTAAATGGGTAGCATACACCTAAACTAGGAGATCTAAGGTAGAAAACATCACTCAAAGGGGGTTTTGGAATTTTAGAATTTGTATGAGCAATGGTGCACCAAAGGGAGAAAGATCTTCTCACTTTAAGCTCTTTCTCTCTTAGGTAAAAATTCTCAACCTCTAAACCAAAGGGAGGGAGGCTCTATTTATAGGAAATGGGTGGGTTAGGAGACCACTTAGATGCTAACTGGGTTTAACAATTAGGTAATCTCACATCTAAGGATTCCTAGGGTTTTTGGAGCCTTGAAATGTGTGGAAAGGGCCTCCAATGGTGGATGATAGGGAGGGGCTTTAAGTCACCTAATGGGTTGCAAGTAGGGTGTAAGAGGGTGAAATAGAACTATCGAAACATACCCCAAAGGCCCAAGTGGTCAACAAGTCAAACCCCAATCACAAAATTCAGGACAAAACTAGAGGCTATTGTTCACATGCCTGGCGCAACTATTAGTTGGGCTAGGCATATGTACAGTAAAATAGTGTTGAACAGTGGCCTAAAAGTTGGCTTCGTGAGGGTGGGGCCCACTTTAATATTGGCGCAACTATTAGTCGCGCCAGGCATAAATTCTGGGGAAATGGCCTAGCACAACTAATAGTTGTGCCAGGCAAAATTACAACTGGCCCAATTATTAGTTGCACCAAATCCCTCAGGGGGGCCCACTCGAAATTATGCTTATGCCCTCCAGGTTCAGACAGCCATATCTTTTGATGTACAACTTTGATTGGGGTGATTCTTAGCTTGTTGGAAAGCTGACGACTTACTTTTCAATGGTATGAGATTCAATCGCAGTAGGAGGTCATAGCTGGTCCTGATGCACCACTCTTCATCCATTGCTGGGAAGGTTAGGTTTAGGGTTTAAAATTGGTTCTAAGGGCCGGGATTGGTTTCTAAATGTTTGGGATAGGTTTCTAAGGGTTTGAGATGATTCCTAAGGGTTCCATACATGCCATAAAAAGCTCAGAAATGCGCCTCTCTCGAAATGTGTTTCGATCAGGCCTTGGGCCAAATTTGGGTGTCTACACTACTGCGGTGGCCTCCTCCACTTGGGGCCATATTCCTTCCATTAATTGGACTCCCACGGCCCACCTAGGCATGCAATATGTCACACATGGTGTGATCCACCATGGTGCATTCCATCACTATTCAACAGCTCCACAGCTTGACATACAAAGCAATCTTCCTGGCTGAAAATGTGGGATTGCTGCATTAAATTATTATTTTATTATTGTCTATAAGAACACACCAAAAATACATATTAATTGGCTCAAAAGTCCATCAAAGGCCAAGTTAAGGGGTGAAAAGTAGTACTTTTCAGGGCTTATCACCCGGCCCCGTGGAGGAGGCTGATCGAGATGGTTTTTGGTGGTCTGCCTCCATCATGTTTATCATGGGCTCGTCCTGGACCCGGTCCTCAAACGTCAACATGGTTTGTGATGGTTTACCATAGAGGGGTGCATTGATGGGGGTCCCTCTTCCTCGAAGAGGGACATGGATGTCAGATCTATTTCCATAGCGGGAGGGGGGGGGTTATTTGGGGATTGGTTGGGTGAATAGTGGCTATCGGCTTCTGTGGGATCAGCTGTGCTGCCCCATTCTGATCAATTTTCATGACCCCACACTCACGAATGTACTCCTGATGTGAGGTCTAGGGTGGGGTTCATCCTCCAGGTCTATTCCCCGGGCTTTGACAACAGCAATGGTTCGGGCCTTCTCCTTGGCTTCTTGAACTTCTTCCTCAGAGGCCTATGGCCTAAGCCAAATCTGACCTGCCATTCACCTCTGGCTCTGGCTGGGTCATTTTAACCTTACAAATGAGGTCCCAATCCTTTACCTTTCTAATAGCCCAATTCTGGAGCATGGCCATTGCTGCGACCATTCTGTCTCCGATCTTCATGGTGATCCTCATGAGGGGCTCAGGGATTACTGTCGATACATCATATTCAAAGCTATGGAGTCTGTGTCTTTAGCCGTGTACTGCACATCCAACACTTTGAGGTGCTTGATGCTGTGAGTAACCTTTTCTCCTTCCTCCTGTTCCTCAACCAGAATGGTGATGATCTTCTACTCTGAAATAAATCTAAGCTTTTGGTGTAAGGTTGAAGGTATTGCCCCGACCTCGTGTAACCACGATCGCTCTAATAGTAGATTGAATGTGGATTTGATGTCCATAACTTGGAAAGGTATGGAAAAGGTCATTGGCCCAATGATGAGCTCAAGATCAACTTATCCAATTATTTCTCTTCTTATGTTATCAAATCCCCTAGCGCTCTCTTAGCTGGCCTGAACGTGGAGGGATCCACCCCGATCTTGGTTGCGGTTCTCAGAGGGCACACATTCAAGGCTGATCCATTGTCTATTAGTACCAATAGAATCACCAGGTTTCCTGCTTCCATCGTGATTTGAGGGGTTTGGAATGATTATTTCCCTCATCCGACAAATCAATATCTAAAAATGAGATGGCATTAGGAGCCAATACCTGCCCAATTATCTGTCTTACCTCATTAGAGGTTACTTGGATGGACACATGTGCATCTTTTAATGCTCCCATCAGAGCTTAAAAATGGAGCATAGATGCCATTAACAGGTCCCAGACTATGATATGGGTTGGCATTCTTTTTAACTACATTTCTAGTATGTCCTCTCTTCTCATTTTTTCGAAGGGATGCACTGCGACAGGTTCCTTCTTCTCTTATGGCCGGGCTGGTACTGATACTTTAGGTTGTTTAGAGATTCTTTTTGATCGGGTAACAAAATTTACCCCTTCTCTACCACTGCCTGCATTGATGTCTGTCTGTTCATAACTGAGGGGAACCTGGCGGGGATCGTAGGATAGTCTCAGAATCTGGAACGGAGTGGATGCAGGCCTCAGGGGTGCTTGATTTGGTGGATTGGGATGTGCGGATAACACTTGGTTAACCTCTGCTAGAGATGGATAGGTCAGAGGAGGGGAAAAAGTGAGCCAAATGGGGTTGATGGAGTTTGTAAATATCTGTATTGGCAGTGGTGTGATGGGGGTGGGCCATTGGTAATCAATCGGTGTCGGTGAGAGAAATGGGGCTAAATTGGCCATTGGGTGTTGCCGCTACGTGTGGTTGATATTGATATAAGCTGGGTTGAATGTAATTGATGGGAATCGACACTGGAAAATACCTCCTCAAATCTAAGGGTTCTACCTTGGGTGTGGGATTGGGAAAGTAATCAGCCAACTTCAGGGGCTCGATTACTCCTATGCTTCTATTTTCTGGATCCCTCTGCTTTGGTGCTATATAGTCTTCCCGGACGAGGATATACTCTAAATGGTCAAACTCTTCGCCATCTTCCTCTATCATGTTGATGGTGAGCTCGAGCCCGTTCCACCTGGTGGATGTGGTGGCAACGAAACTTGATGTATATTGGTATGCTGGTTTGCTTGGGAAAGTGCTAGAGGAATAATTTTATCGACCTCTATTAAATCTTGTATCGCATGCTTTAAGGGAAAGCATCAATCAGTCAGGTGGCTCGATCCTTGATGGAAATTACAGTGGGTATTAGGGTCGTAATTTCTTGGGATCGAATTTGGCGGAAGTCGTGGCTGGAGTGTAGTAACCAAACCCTTTTCAATCAATAAGGGTAATAGGACATTCAAGGACTACTCCAATGGTGTAAAGGGTCGCTCGCAATGGGCCCTTCTCTATTTCAGGGTCATCTGCCTTGTCCATTTTCGGTTCTCTGTATCTGTTCACTTCATGCTGGGGTTGGTTGTGCTACCTTAAACTAGAATGGGGTTATGTTGGTATTGGGCTGTGTATTTATGACTGCCTATATATCCGCCCTAGTTCTTCTCTCATTCCTCTGTTCAGTGAACTTTCAGAGCTCGCTATTTATGATTTTGTTTAACTGCCCTTCTCTTATGGCATCTTCAGAATGGTTGGCCTTCCTTACTAAGTCAGCAAAGTTGGAGTGCTGTTGGTATACCAGGAAATCCGAGATGACCGGTAGAGTATTTTTCGAGATCATCTCGATTTGCTCATCATCGGGTATTTTATTTCTCACTTGAGCTGCCAATGCCCTCCACTGCCCAAGGTAGTCACTAAATGCTTCGTTGGGCTTCTGCTTTATTCGGGCTAGATCTGACTTGTGGGGTTCAATGTCTATATTGTAGACATACTACTCTTGGAATAGGTGGGTCAGATCCTTCTAGGTTTTAATCATGGAAGGTTCTAGGGAAGTGAACCACCTAAAAGTCGGGCCCATAAGGCTCTTTTGGAACACTTTGATGAGGAGTCATTCGTCTCCATCGTACTAACACATATCCCTGCAGTAGGACTTGAGGTGTGCATTAGGGTTGCCCGTGCCATTGTATTTATCAAAGATTGGCACCTTGAATTTTGGGGCAAAGGGGCTTCCGCAAACAGGCACGAGTAAGAAAAGTTCGTCGCATGGATTTCAGCTCCACCCATCTTCATCAGTTGTTTTTAGATTTTATCCATTTGTTCTTTTAATACCTCTGACTTCTTAGATGGCGGGGCCAGTGTTGGGATTCTACCTTGTGTTCAAAAAGGGGTTTAAAATCGCACAATTAAAGGGTCTATGGATAGCACACACCAAGGCAGGCTCACACATAGTCCTACAAGTATTCAGGGCCTATTGTAGCAAGTTTTTTTTTAAAAAAAGGGTAAGTAAGGGAATGTCCAGATTTGTGGTAGATCTGGCACCCTTCCTAATGTTAAAACAATAAAAGGAAGAGGAGAGGTTTAAGGGGTTGTCACTTCTAAATTAAACTAAAAAAATAAGTAAGATTGCAGAGGTGGATGGTAGGATCAGATCCAGAGTACAGATCTTGTAGAGAGGGGGAATTAAACATAGAAGATGGGGAGAAGCAGCTTGGAGTTTGGTCATGTTACAATTAGGTTAAGCTGCTAGGGTTATAGAGAGTTTAGAGTACACCAATCCCTCATCTGGCCATAGGCATAACTGCAAGGTAGAAGGATCTACTCTTTACCAAAGGCTTGAACTGATCTTAAGGGTATGATCTGTCCACTTTAATGGTCACAGATCATCCTATAGACTTCCTCCAAATCAAAGGATTAAGGTAGAAGAATCCAATTTAGACCAGAGGTTTAAATTGATCTTAAGGCTATGATCTGTCCACTTTAATGGTCACAGATCATTCTTGGGATTTTCTCCAAACCCAGGGGTTCAATTAGAGCATTAAAATCACTGCGAATGTTGTAATTGTCAGGCCACAGACACAGGCAATTGCAAGAGCATCAGATCCAGGGAGATCAAATGGCATCCAAGAGGTTTACCAGTTAAATGGGTGAGCTATTCTCATCTAAACAAAGCCAATCGAGCACCTAATAAAACCAAAGGAACTATAGATCTAATTACAACAATTAAACCAACATTACATTGAATTAAACTGACCATACAATGAAATGTCCTCAGATTTACAGTCTGTGCATTATCTAACCCTCAACAACACTCTCAGTTCTCCCTAACTATAGACTCGATCTCTCTCTTTGCTGCTCTCAAGAAATTAGCCAACCATAGTTGGACTAAAGAAAAGAATTAGAGAATTTCGCTGCAAGCTATGGTTTCAGGAATCCATCCCCCTTTTTCTGATGGCTTCCTTCCTTCTTATAGCTTTCTCCTTCAGCCTCAGATATGTTTTTCTCGCCAATTGCAGCTTCTAGAATGATTCTGTTATTCCCTCTTTTATTCCCTTTCTAGCACTTTTAGCTCGTTAGAGCTGGGGGAGAGCATGTGGGTCGGTTAGGGTTTCCCAGGGCACTTCTAGAATCCTCGCACCGGTCACCAAGGTGCCTCGATTTGCATGCAATAGGTCACCAACTCTCGACGTGTGCACAACAGCTTTTCTGGGAAGTGTTTAGATCAATTTCGATAGGTTAAAGAAGCTTTTGATAGGTTGAAATCTAGTACTTAAGTCTTTTCGCTAGGATTCAGGATCCTATCGAAAGGTTCCGATAGGTTGCATCCTGCAGTTAGAGCTTCAGCATCTACAGCCTCCATTTGATGTTTTCGACAGGTTGAGCGATCCTTTCGATAGGTTGAGCTCTTACATAATTGCTTTCGATAGGTTCTTTTCTGGCCCCTATCGACAGGTTCCAGAAGCTTTCGATAAGTTCACCCACTGATCTATAGCAACCATTCGATAGGTGCCATTTTCGCGATAGGTTCCAAGATCCTGTCAACAAGATTACTTTAAGTTCTAGGGGACATTTTGATAGGATGCTTCCTACTTGGTTTCAACTACTCGATAGGTTCCAGATCCTATCGAAATACTCTGATCTCCACGACTTATTCCATTTTAGCCTTCAAATCCTATCAATAGGTTAAAGTAACCTATCGACAGGTTATTCTTAGCCTATTTTTCCTTTTTCAATGCTGCTTTGCTATTGCTACATGCCGCAAGTGGTCATTGGTGTGGGGCCCTTTTGTGTGCCATAGCTGGGTCAGAGATGTAGTGAGAGATGGACCTTCTTGTAGAGCACTTTAGGGTGGATTTCTGCACTATGACTGCTTATTACTGCTATCTACAAAACATTCTCAGTAAGTACTTATTAGTCAACTCATAGGTCTATCAAAGCTCATGTTAAGGGGTGAAAAGTGGTACTTTTCATTGATTAATAGCCGGCCCCTCAGCAGGCTGTCTCCACTCACTTTGGGTTGTTGATTGGTTGGTGAACACGGGTGGTGGGGGATTGAAACAAGTGAATGCCCCTGCATAGGCCCCACTATTCCTGATCTCATCCTCCTCATACTGTGGATCCACATATGGCAGAGGGAGGGTGAGGTTATCCTGTGGGTTCTAAGTGGGCTAGATGGGTGCCTGGTGTGACCACTGTACATGGGAGAAGTTCTAACAAGTAACTTGCAGGGTGAGGGGATGAGTGAGTTGAGGATTTTGGGTCGATGCCTGATGAGGGCATTGGTTTGAGAGGTAGGGGGATGGGTGAATCGGAGGTGGTTGATGGTATAGGATGGATTCTCATGCTATGAGGGATGTGGATGAGTGAAGCCCATATTGAGAGGTTGGATGGGATGGGTACATTATTTGAGGGGGGATGGGGGCTTGCTGGGCGAACATGGGATACTAGGGGAATTGTGGAGGTTTGAAAATGGGGCTCCTGGGTTTGGGGGTTGATGGGCTTGAGTATAGGGCATTGGGCCTTGATGGGATTGGGCCTAGGGTATTGGGACTTGATGGGCCTTGGACCTGTGGCTATTGGGTCTTTATGGGCTTGGGCCTGGGCTATTGCGCCTTGATGAGCTTGGGGCATTACACCTTGAAGGGCTTGGGTATGGGGTGTTGGGTCTTGAGGCCCACTTAAATGGTCTTATGGTTGATGGGAGCCTTGGATGGTATGGAGAATGGGAGGTTAGTTAGGATTTTGGGGGAATGAAGTATAAAGATTTTGGAGTGTATGGGATGGGTTTGGAGATGTGTGGGATGGATGAGGGAGGCTTTGAGAGACCTTCTAAATTGTGTAAGTCCTAACCATTTCATCCATCATGACCATGGTGTTGGGTGAGGGGGTGGATGTAGATGGTCCATCCGATGAGGGAGGGGCTAGGGGCATGGATTAGATGGGTGTGTGGGAAAAAATGGGTATGGCCTGGGTAAAATCGGGCATGACATGGGTAGATGGGGGAGGGAAGTTGGGCATGGTGGATGGGTGAGAAAAATCGGTCATGACCTGGGTAGATGGGGGGACATGTGGTGGATTTGGGTTGGATGTGACAAAGGTGGGTATGGTTTGCATGGGCGGAGAAAATTGGGACAAAGTTTGGGTGGAGGTGTGGGGAAAATTCGGGGTATCTTGGTTTGATGTGGAAGGAATTGGGATGCTTTGATTTGAGGTGAAGGGAAATGGGGGTGTATGTGGGATGGATGTGGAAGGTGAATTTTGAGTGGATATGATGAAAGAGTGGGATGGATTTTGAGAGAATATGGAGGATGTGGATGGAAATATGGGCGCACTGAAGGGTCCGATTACGGTAAATGGGTGATGGAGGTAGGAATCTCTTCCGATTGGGAGTGTAATGGGGAATGTGGTGGGGATGAATCAGGGTCGGCATAGGTTGGATCAACCGCCCACGACATGGTTCGTTGGTGGGTTGGGTACGGGTTCCTCAGGTGAGGACAAAAAACCCATCTTCTTCATCCCCTACGAGAGGGTAGAGGATAAGGCGATGTCGTTGTTCCGGCACCACACGCTCTAAATTTTGGTTTTTTGATTTCACTTGATTATATATATATATATACATATATATATATGTATATATATATATATTGAAAAAACCCTCCTGACGGTGCTTTTCTAGGTCCTTTGAATTCCCATTTCGAGTGGCGTTCACACCCCTAATATTTTTCACGGCGAGATTTCGACACACTTCAGAAGAAACAAAAGAAACCCTTTGTTCTATGTGAAGGCATGGAAGTCCATGCGACGACCTGATCCCTCGATAAAAGTCAATAAGAGGGTGACCTCTTTTGACGGCGAGGGCATCTTAGGTGACAAAACTTGTGGTATTTATCGAGGATACTAAACCACTAAGCGGGGGACTCGGGGAATATTAAAAAAGACCTCAGACTCGAGCTGCCAAGCTAGAATAGGCTAGCGTATGTATTATATAAGCTAGGCCAAAAAATTTAGAGATTTGGTGTAGCGTGTATATTATACATGCTAGGCTAAATCTGAGGATTTTTGGCTTAGCGTGTATATTATACACACTAGTGCAATTCTAGGGGTTTTTGGCTTAGCGTGTATATTATACACATTAGGCTAAAAATAAAGCATATCTATATTTTGACAGCAGCAGCAAGCCCAAAATTGGTCTATTTTTTTAGGTTTTCTAGAATCAGTGCTTTCGGGAATTGTCTCTTCTTGTTATTTCAAGTCGCTCCTTACCGTACCTAGGGATACAAGGATGATTCGGGGTATTCTAATGCACTCCTCAATGGTTTTAGACATTGTAACCGGATCGGTCACCCACCCGATATACCTCTGGTGCAAGCGCCTTCTCAAATACTAGATGGGGTGGTTCTTTTTTGGATCATCACCACTAGGGGCTACCGCCGTACTAAGAATCGCAACATTTATATCGCTGCCTAAATTCCCACCATTTTGTAAAATCTATCCAATGTAAAAATGAATTAAGTCCCTTAGTTCACTTTTAAGGTTCAATTTAAAATTTAATTTTAAAAAGGCAGTTTGCTTAATGTTCAAAGACAGGTTGTGACAATTCTGTGCCGCCTCTACTGGCCAGCATCCACTGATAGAATATGATTGCGAGAAATGTAAAAGCTCATGTAGACCCGCCAATCGGCTTAGGCGATAAAATATGCAAGTAAGCCCGCCAATCAGCTAAGTGTTATTCACTAAAAAGTACTACTTTTCACCTCTTAACCTAGCCTTTGCTGGACCTTGAAGCTTACTAATAACTCATTTTTAGCTTGTTTTGTAATTAAGGATAAATTGTGCAGCTTAACACAAAGTTTGTGATGTTGGTGCTAAGAAGAGAGATTTCAAGCAAAAAGATGGCAGCTGAACCAAAAAATGATGGACCACTATGGTGGTACACAACATGGTGACTAATGTGCATGTCATACTAGAACCAGAAAGTCCAGCAGATATTAAAAGAATAGGTGAGAATGGAGGGAGATGCAACAGAAGCATATGCATAGCAGCAGAGGAGCCAGGGACCTATTTCGCGCACCTGAGGTGCAACCTCGCGGTGTTCAAGTCACTGGCAGAGCTCTCTCATGCAGCTAAGACATGCAGCATAATAGAGATTGTGAAAAAGTCGCACAGTCCAAATGGTGGGAGTTACTACAAAGAAGCTCTCGCATAGCAGTCGCGCACTTTAATTGCAGGCATTATATGGAGAAACTCGCAGAGCTTTCACACACTAAATACACCTCGCATAGTTCTTGCGTGACTCTGAGAGGAGAGAGACGCCCAAAAAACCCCTCGCTTAGCTCTCGCACAGCTCACGTGCGAAAGGCATCTACGTAAATACCCCACGAGTGAAGTTTCTGAAGCTCTTCTACATGAGCAATCAATGCACTAAAAGTTGTTCTGCGCAAGTGTATTCACAGCTGAAGTAACTGCGAGATCATCCAAAGTTCTTCTGTGCGAGACAACAGTATTCCATGCCAAGCTCTACCCCGCGAACAATCTGCATACTACCCGACAGAAGTGAAATGCAAAAGTCAACCCCACGAAGCTCGGGCTCTCCACTTCTCAACCCTAACTCAAGGACCTTTTAGGAATTTCCTGAGATTTAGGGCACGTACCCCGAGGCATGGATTCTAATTCATGCATTCCAAAGCATCCAAGGATTGTAAAAGTGCCACATCTGCTTTAAGAAAATTAGGGTTTACTCTTCTCTTAGCCACAACATTGGGACTAAGTATATAAGCAATGCTTGTAACTTAGTCAATCATCATTCGCCTTCTCCTTCACCTCTTTTTTTATTTTTTCTTCTCTCTTAGCTTAGCACTTGCTAGCTAAACCTTTGGTAAGCATTTATGTCTAGTTTTATGTAAGTTTTATAATAGTTCAGTAAACATTGGGACTCGGTGTTGAGCTGTTGTGCACAAGGTTGCTGCCTTGAGGGATTTCATTATTAATAACACCAGATCAATGAAATCTTTGTTTGAATGCTTACTCAATCTATTATTTTCCTAGTTGTCCGTAGTTCTGTTCAGGCTATAACATACATTTAGGATTTGAGTTTATTGAAAGGCCCATGGAAGCTTGAGCATGATGCCCTGGGACCATGCTAGCAGACAACAGTTTTTATGCTCTGTCTTTTTATTTATGGGTAAGGGAGCCTCTGTGGATAGCCTGTGACCATTTGAGTGGACATACTATAGCCCTAGGGCAAACTTGGTCACAGATCTGGGATGGATTCTTCTTCTCTACACTAGGGATTGTAGCTTAGTGAGAGATTGTCCAGGGACAGATTCCCTTCTGTTTTACTTGATCGCTATCAGATGTTAGTTAGCTTCTCTGTAGTGATTACAGCTGTGAGGACATTTGTATTGCAAGCTGTTTCTAAGCAATAACTTGTTGATTAAAAGTATAATTAAATCTAAAGATCTTATGGTTTCCTTAGATGTCCATAGGATCCATGCT
This sequence comes from Chloranthus sessilifolius, assembly GCA_021018995.1. Lineage (NCBI taxonomy): Eukaryota > Viridiplantae > Streptophyta > Magnoliopsida > Chloranthales > Chloranthaceae > Chloranthus > Chloranthus sessilifolius. The sequence goes on along the minus strand of CM037589.1, from coordinate 119,324,241 downwards.
TTGGGGAATAACCCATTCAGTTTCTAGTAGATCTACTGTTTACCATCTGATTTTCCTTGCTTTAATACTCCTATGAATGTCAGCCAGATTTGTGCGCAGATCTTGGGAGATCGTAGCACTGGCAAACATAGTGCTGCAATGGTATTCATGACCTGATCTGATTCCCTGGATGAGGTTTGTTCAGCTTACTCCTCTGGATTAGATCAGCAACTTCCGGCTTGATCAGTGGGATTTGACAGACTCTATAGGATAGTCTGTGACCATTTGAGTGGACAGACTATAGCCTTAGGAGTACCCCAAATGGCATGGGTGAAGTTGGATACTTCCACCTTGTTGAGGTTAGTAATAGCACTTCGATAAGGACTTGCTGTAGAGAGAGCCCTAAATCTGAGTTGCAAAACTAAATAAATCTGTAACCTAAGCTGCTTACTTCTCACCCTTTTTATTCTTATTTTAACACACCACCATCCTCTTCTTTATAACCCTTTCTTAGGATAGGACTGCACTTTATTTTCTTCTTTAGGTAATTTACTGTAGGCGTGACACCCAACTCCCTTTCTTTAAGATTGCCAGATCTGTAGTTAGATCTGGAGGCCTACTATTATAGCCCATTTTGGGTTCTAGATCAACTTCTCTGTGAGATAAACTCTTACTCATCAAAACTTGCTACAATAACCCTTGATCTTGCAGGCTGCCATCATCTTTATTTTGCTCTACATTATTTTTATTATTTGTTCTCACCATACAATAAGCAAGCACACTAGTAATAAATAAAAGAAAGTTCGGAGAAAATTAGGCAACACTAAGGCGTGTAAATGATAAAAAGTAATTCTCAAGTAAGCCCGCCAAATGGCTAAGGCATTTTAAATGATGAAAAAAATAGGGGTAAGTAAAAAATTGACGGAATTGTAGGGGTGAGTATGAAAAGGAGACAATGAAGGTTAGTAAAATGAATAAAAAAACAAAAAATAAATTAAAAATAATGCCAATACTTCAAGGAGTAGCTCTACAAGCTAGTCCCAAGCAGAGTCACCATCTGTGCAACTGTGGGCCCTCGCGAGTCCGTCACGATGATGCGCTCGTATTGGTAAATATAGAGTCGTCACCCGAAGCTTTTGGTGTCCCGAGAAACCTAAATCGATATTAGAATATCGAAGTGCAAAAATATGACTCTGATTTCGATTTACGCCAAAGGCTCTTTGGTAGGGGCTTTGGTTATTGATCGGGAAGGTGTTAGGCACCCGATTAACCCGCTCCTGAGCGGTCTCTACTTATGGCCAAAATAAAAAATAAAAATAAAAAGCAAAATAGTACTTCCTCTTCCTGAAGGCACTCGGATCCTATTTAAGCCCCCCACAATCACTGAAATTTTGGTGGCGTAATGGCTTAAATTTTAAGATAGAGGAAAAGCAAAGAAGGTAGAGGAATAGAGGAGAGAGCCAGAGCTCTCAGGCCCTTATAGTGCAACTGTGGACCTTCGCGTAGCTGTGTTCCAATGAGCTTCTGATAGAAAATGGTTGGAGAAACAGGTTTTGATCTCTAAAGCTAGGGAGCTAGGAGGTAGGAGAATGGAGTGCAAAAGGCAAACTAAGGTGCTAGAAATTTTGAGGTATTAATGCTGGAAAATGGGAGGGGAGCTCACTAAAATTTTCTCTCTTTTGAAATTTTTTTTAAACCCTTAATAAGGGAAGGGTGCCTCTCTATTTATAGAAAACGAGAGGATTAGTGAGAGGCTTAAGTCATAATGGGTATAGCAATTAGCTAATAGAAAATCTAAGGATTTTAGGTTTTTCAAGGTTTTTAAAAGGTGTGAATTGGGTTTCAATGGTAGATGATAGGGGGGCTCTAAATGGCTATAAGGTTGCAAATAGAACAAATCGGGGTGTAACAGTCTTATCAAATCCTACCCCAAACATTGGGGTGGTCAACAAGTCAAACCCTAAAAGTGAATTTCAGACAATCCCAAAATCACTGTAGCTAAGCCTAGTGTGTATATTATACACGCTAAGCTTAGGAACAGTGTCCCCAAATCTGGAAGAAGACCAATTTTACCTATCATGTCTATTATACACGTTAGTCCAAATTCCTGCAAAATTGGCCTAGCGTGTATATTATACACGTTAGGCAAAATTCACTCAAAAAATGACCTAGCTTGTATATTATACATGCTAGGCAAAATCACTACATCTCAGCCTTAAACTCAAACCACCCTAACTTTTGATATATGACTCGGATTGAGGCAATTCCTGGATCGTTGGAAAGCTAGGAACCACCCCTTTCTAATCGGATAGGTTTAAGCTCTAGTAGAGGTTTGTGCAAACCTTGGCACCCCTCCTCTCATCCATTGTCGAGGAGGATTCAAAACGGGTTTGGGAAGGGTTATAATGGTTTTAGGTTGATCCCTAAGGGCTTGGGAAAGTTCCTAAGGGTTTGGGAAGGTTCCTAGGGGTTAGGGAGAAGCTATTGGTGGCTCAATGGTGCGCCTTTCTCGAAGTATGTGTCAATCTGGCCTTGGGCAAAATTTGGGTGTCTACAATAATAAAAGAGCTCTTTTTTTAGTAAGAGCTTCGATAATAAGGAAGATATCATCCATATATGCTTTTGGGTTCAGTGAAGCAAAATAATCATTTACATATTTGGTTGTTCCTCTATTTTCCTTTGTTATATGTAGAGCTCATTCTGAACCATTGATTGATAAGATTATGCAAAGATTGAAAAGGAATTTTTCTACCTTATACTGGGCACCTTGAGACGATTAACTCGGTTCTCACTAGTTACCAAATTGTTTGTTTCGGTGCTTTCCTTCTACCGAGAAGTGTCTTGGATGCAATAGAAAGAGTGTTCTATAATTTTCTTTGGAAGGTACCTAGTTTTAACCCAATCCATTCATCCGATGACTTGGGAAAGGTCTGTTTACCTAAAGAGGAAGGAGGTTCGGGGATTAGAATACTAAGGGATTGTAATGATGAAAATCATTTGGAACCTTATTGATAATAAGGATTCTTTATGGGGAACCTGGATTGATGCACACTATGTTACAAATGAAAATATTTGGTAATGTGATCAACTTAGTTGTTCTTGGGCTTGGAAAGGGATTATGGGAATCTGAGAAACTAAAATAGAAAATACAAGAATATTCTTTCTTACTTAGCGCAATGGAAAATTTCCTAACCCCATTTCTTTGTGTCACAGGTTAAGCAAACTTTGATCTTCCTAATAACCACATTCCAAAGGAGGATTCCCAGCTTGAAGATTTTTGTCCTTATGAGTACTTTTTTAGCCTTATATTTCTATATTAGTAGGTTCTCGGGTCTGATTATGAGACATTTAGCTATAATGGTGTGAGTTGATTCATTTATTTCACACTATGGTTTTGTAGAGTTTGCACCACATGATATCTTTATGTTGCTATAAATGGTTTAACTCTATATCATAAACAATTATATTTCAACAGGCTATTTAAATCTCCCTTGCAAATATGCATTTTGTTTATGGTAAAAAAATTGGCTTGCTTTCTTCGCCATCACATGTAATTAGATGCCTTGAATTTTAATGACAAGAATTAACACTACAAAATTTCCTAAATGTCTTAAGAAGTTTTAAAAGAAGATTGGTTTCGATTTTCTTCTAATGGGGAGAGTTATCCTGGGCAGCTTGGACTCGATTATGGATTGACCCAAATCTGCTCCTATTCAAAATTTTTGTTGCTAGTTTTCACTTGTCAATTTCAACGACAGTGATTAATATTCATCGACATCAATAGAGCATCAAGCATGAAAAGTATTTTTTAGAGGTGATTAATGCATTAAGGATTTGAGCTTAGCCCTTATTTTTTCGCCCTGATCATTGATGCTTTAACTGTCTATATACAAGAATATCCCATGGTGCATGCTATTTATGGATGATGTGATTCTAATTGGCCAAATAAGGAAAGAAATAAATAATAAGCTGAAATTATGGAGAAAAACTCTGGAATCAAGAAGCTTGAAAATTAGTTGAACAAAGATTGAATACATGTAGAGTGAGAATTCAATAAACATGATAGCCAAGAGGAGGATTACTTAAAATAGGGAACCATCAAGTGCCACATTGCCATGATTTTTACTATTTAGGCTCTATTGTACAGTCAGATAGTGGATTTGAAGGTGACGTCTCAAATAGGTTAATGATGGCTGGATGAAATGAAAGTAAGCAAGCGGTGTATTGTATGATGCAAGAATTCGACTTAACTTTGAAGGGACTTTATAAAAGACAACTATTAGGCCTGTCATATTATATGGTGTAGAAAGTTGGGCATGAAAAAAGCGTCAAAATATAGTGCATGTGGCAGAGATGCATATGCTGAGAGGGATGCTATGGAGTAATAAGAAGGGGTAAAATTCGAAATGATTACATGAGGGGAAACTTGACAGTGACACCTATAAAGGAAAAAAAAATCATGAAATGTCACTTGAGATGGTTTGGACATATCAATTGGAGGCCAGAAGCATGGTTATTGGTTCGATTTTATTCTGTGAAACCAATGCCCTATATTTTTTGTTCTTTTTGTTGATTTTTCTTGAGCCATTTTATGATTAGGGCATTTTCTTTTGGATCTAAGTGTGGGCATATCTGTCTTCTCTCTTTTTTTTTGCTTTGAAGAAGACTCTTTCTTTTTTTTTCTTTTTTTTTTTATGCTATTTTTTAGTTTATTTTTGCACTTAAAGAAGAGATTTTATTTTGCTTTTGCACATAAGGAAGGGGCCATTCTTTTTTGTGTTGTTTTTTATTTTTATTGTTTTTTTTGCACATAAAGAGGAGATTTTTTTCTTCAGTTTTTTTCTTTGTTTTATTTTTTTGTTTTGCACATAAAGAGGAGATTTTTTTTCTTTAATTTTTTTCTTTGTTTAAAATATGGGTGATATATTTTTTTTGAAGATGGGGGCGATGATGGGTGATGATTTTTGTTGAAGATGATGAGTGATTTTTTTTCTTTCTCTTTGAAGATGATTGGTGGTTTGATGAAGATGCTGATTTTTTTGAAAATGGTGATGGTGATGATTAGGAAAGGGGCATACTTACCTCCCTGCTAGCTTGTTTAGCAAATGATTTCCTTCTACTGACATGTCTATTGCTAGCTTGTATCTGTCTCAACATGTCGGGTGATGAAGAGCACATGCAGGAGGAAGGGCGGGTGCAAGAACAGGGGCCAGAAGTAGCCTACGGTCCTCGAGGGGAGAAATTCTTTGTAGTGCGATGCCCTGCCGGTTCTTGGTACGACATGCAAGGGGAGGCCGCCCGTACCGGTCTCCTTCACCAGCAATACATTCACATCTCCTACTTTGGCATTGCTAGTAAGGTAAAGAGCTTAAGCTTTGTTGTTATTATTTCTTTGTGAGCTTGCTATATCTTCAGGATCTGATGCCTCCTTATATTGATGCAGGATTTGCCTCACATTGTGTTCCGAGGAGGTTGGTTGAAATTTCAGTAATTTTATCTCTACTTTCTTCCAATCGTTAAGTTCCTCCTTTCCCAAGACGGCTTTGGTGACTTCCATTCATGCCCCACCATGCGGACCGACGCAGCTTATCTGAGAGCTCTGATTGAGCATTTTCACCCCGAGACCATGACATTTCATATGGCCATGGCGGAGATGACTCTGGCGCCCGTTGACTGGTCAATGATTATGGGGATTCGGATTGAGGGGACACCAGTGGCCAACCTTATTATGCCTAGTCAGAATGAGGTGATTCAGTTAATTGGTGATTATCCCACCTCCGCGAATATGCACGGTTCTGAGGTTAAAATGTCCTGGCTGTCTGCTCTATTTGGTGAGAACGAGTTGGTAGACCTGGGGCAGCCAGATGTTGATATCTTCATTGAGCCCGTGCGGGCTGTGATGCTGGCTTGCATCTCGCTCCTCCTCATGTTGGGCAAGACCCTCTTTTCTAATGCCAGTGGCGGGCGAGTCTCACTATCTTTACTAAGCCTCATGGGGGATTTGGATGACGTGCATCAATACGACTGAGGCGGGGTCAGACATGTCGTGCTGATGTCCAACAGAGCTCGAGCCTCTATTACGGCTGCGAAGTCCGTTGTCAGATTTTGGCCTGCCTTAGAGGTAACCCCTGATTCCTTTGCTTTCCTTGGTTCATTGGCTAGTCATTGACTGCTTCTGACATATCTTGTATGTATACTGCTTGTTTCAGGTCTAGGGATACCTGCACTTCTAGCCGGGTCGCCCCTCCTTCACTATGAGGTATCCACCTATCCACTTTTGAGCAATTGGAACTTGACTCGTCGTTAGGACATTGGCATGAAGCATCTTGAGATGGGTCTACGGTCCCAATTTGACCTGCTGATCTGTGAGCAGGTATGGTTATTTATCCTTCTCTTTTATCAGAGTTTCCCTTTCGTTATGCATATCTGTTTGACTAATGAGTTTCTTGTCTATCCGGGCAGGTCATCTTTAACCCTTACATTGGTTCCCTCTTTTTGGACCAAGCTGTTGTGGGTCAGTCTCTCTTTTTTATTGACCGCTGTGTCATTTTCTTCTATGGACCTTGGGCTAGGGCCTACTATCTGGGGGTGCGAGTGATACACTAGTATCAAGGCAACCTTGCAATGCCCCAAGCTCCTCCTGCGGATGTTATGATGCCCCTGGGTATAGTTGAGGAGCTCACTACCGGCTTTCTTCATCATGGGGTCCCTGTTAATGATCTCTTTTAATCACTGAAAATTACCAATTTTAACCTCTTAACCTAGCCTTTGCTGGACCTTGAAGCTCACTAATAACTCCTTTTTAGCTCATTTTATAGTTAAGAATAAAATGTGCAGCTTAACAAAAAGTCTGTGCTTTTGGTGCTAAGAAGAGAGAATTCAAGCAAAAGATGACAGCTGAATTAGAAAGTGATGGAACACCATGGTGGGGCACACCTTGGTGACTACTTTGCATGTCATACTGGACCTAGAACGCCTAGCAAATGAAAGATGTTTGGATGAGAGTGGAGGAAGCTACAACTATAGCATGTGCACTGCAGCAGAGGAACCAATGCCTTATCTCACATAGCTGAGGTGCAACCTTGCAAAGTTTAAATCATTGGCAAAGTCCCGTCGCGTAGCAGTCGTGCAGTTTAGCTAAGAGCAAGAGCTTAAAGACCTCGCAAGGATCTCGCGCCTTAAACCTTCAAAAATATTGTTCGTGTAGCTCTCGCAGAGATCAAGCCTTAGAGCAACTGCGCGCAGCACCTCGCGAGTCTAACATGCACAAGGAACCAAAGCTAACTCAGGAAGTTCTCATGTGGCTTTGGAAGAGAGAGAAGCCTAGAAGTTCTTGCGTAGATCTCGCGTAGCTCTCGCGTGCCTAGAATCTTAACCCTGAACTAAGCGAGATGTAAAGTCTATTTGAGCGAGTACCACGCCACTAGAGTTTCTGAAGCTCTTCTGCGTAAGTGCATTCAAAGATAAAGCAACTGCACAAGCACCCGAAGTCCTTCTGCATGAGACAGCAACATTCAATGCCAACGCATGCTTCCGCAACCTCAGTCCCGTGTGGCACCTAACGCACGCTTCGCTAGGTCAGCCTACTTCTGATACCAACTGTCACGGGAGCGTCCTTCGATGCGCTTTCAGCCCGCGCAGTGCTTTGCTACCGCGTGCAACGAAGCCAACCCATCAGCACATCAGCTCTGATACCACCCGCCTAGAGGACGGGAACTCTCCCAACATAGTTGCCTCTATTTCACGGCCTACCATTCGACTCATCGTGCCCCTTACGACACGCCACTTGCATCGCTGTGCTAGACTTGGCCTGCTCAAGCTTCACCCTGTGCACTGCACTAGTACCTCGCTCGCCTACCAAACCAAGCCCACAGCCTTGTGCCTCTCACTCGCGTGCCCAACTGAGTCCCACGCAGCTTGCCTTCATGTGCGTTCTGAATTACTAGCACATGTTCATCCTTAGCCTAGATGCTGTCGTGCTCAACTGAGTCCCACGCAGCACCTTGGTGTTCTCATGCGAGGTTGCCCAGCCGTATGCACCATGACGCGTAGTCCGAAGCCATACATCAACCTCACTCAGGTTCCACACGACATCGCTGCGTCGATGTCCTAGGCCCACCCTTACAGGCCTAAGAGACACTTGCGCCCCCTCTGGCAATGCAAGGTCCCGTGTGCGGGGGAATAGCTCTCAAGCTCCCTTCCCCTATGTAAGGGTAAAACAGTCATTCAGCCAGAATGGCAGGAGAACCTCAAACCCCTTGGTTTGACATACCGCAAGGCCTCCTGCATCGCTAGCCCACCTTGGCTATGTCACGTCCGTGACGCTCCACGTCATACCCTCATGCGACCGTGTCGCGTCCTCGCAGCGCGACCATGTCACCAGGCCCACTTGGCCCCATGTCGCGTGCCCTCCTAACACCACATGTCGTGCCCCACGCACCATGCTGCAAGCTCGAGTATTGGCCCCGTCACATCCTCCACCACTCCATAAATGTCAATGTCCTCGTTGATGCATGATCGCAGTGAACTGACCCCGCCAACTCCTCCCAGCTTGTTCGCATCTCATTTCTAGTTCTTAGGTCTGAACCTTCCCACTAGATCCCCACTGTCACCCCGATCGGGTCAATTTGGTTCTGCCGTCACAAGGACCTCACCTGTTAACTAGCTTGAGGATGTCGCGTGCCCTCTGACACCACATCACGTGCCTCCGCACCAAATGTTTGTAGATGTCGCGTGCCCTCTGGACACCACATCGTGTGCTTCTGCACCAATTTTCTCAATAGCATCATCGCTTCTGGATCGAACTTGGCTCTGATACAAAAATGTCATGGGGTCGCACTTTCGCAACCTTAGTCATGTGCGGCACCTAATGCACGCATCACTAGGTCAGCCTACTTCTGATACCAACTATCGTGGGAGCGTCCTTCGACGCGCTTTGACCCGTCGGCTTCGCTCATCACGCAACGGCCAACCCATCTCGCACATCAGCCGATACCACCCGCCTAGAGGACGGGACCTCCTCCCATCATGGTTGCCTCTGTTTCACTGCCTACCATTCGCCTCATCGTGCCCCTTACGACACGCCCACTTGCAATTGCCAGCTAGACTTGGCCCGCTTGCTTCCCCATGCCTTTGCACTAGTACCTCGCCTTTCACGAACCAAGCCCACAGCCTTGTGCCTCGTGCTCGCGTGCCCAACTGAGTCCCACACAGCTTGCCTTCGTGTGTGTTCCGAATTACTAGCACACGTTCATCCTTAGCCCACATGCTATCGCCCAAAGTAATCCCAAGAAATGTCTAAACTCACAAGTAATGCCCAAGTAATGCCCAGAAGTCAGCCTCATGAAGCTCAGGCTCTCCACTTCTCAACCCTAACTCAAGGACCTTTTAGGGATTTCCCCAGGTCTAGGGCACACATCTCGAGGCCCAAATTTTGATGAACACATTCTAAAGTATCCAAGGGTTGTAATAGTGCCACATCTACATGAAAGAATTAGGGTTTTAGTCTTTTCTCAGCCACAACATTGGGACTAAGTATATAAGCTGTGCTTGTAACTTAGCAAACCATCATTTACCTTCTCCTTCAACCTCTGTCGACTGAGAGCTCAAGCAGGCTAGGGTTAGGGTTGCGGTTTGATCACCTCTTTTTCTATTTTTTCTTCTCCCTTAGCTCAGCATTTGCTGGCTAAACCTTTGGTAAGCATTTATGTATAGTTTTATTTAAGTTTTGTAATAGTTCAATAAACATTGGGATTTGGTGTTGAGCTATTGTGCACAAGGCTGCTGCCTTGAGGGATCTCATTGTTAATAACACCAGATCAATGAAATCTTTGTTTGAATGCTTCCTCAAAATGTTATTCTCCTATTTATCCATAGTTCTGTTCAGGCTATAGCATACATTTAGGATTTGAGCTTATTGAAAAGCCCATGGAACCTTGAGCGTAGTTCCCTGGGACCATGGTAGCAGTTAGCAGTTTTCACATTCTATTTTTAGTATTTGTGGGTAAGAGAGCCTCTGTGGATAGCCTGTGACCATTTGAGTAGACAGACTATAGCCCTAGGGCAAACTTGGTCACAGATCTGAGATGGATTATTCTTCTCTGCACTTGGACTTGTGACTTACTGAGAGATTGTGTAGGAACAGACTCCCCTCTGTCTTACTTGACGGCCATTAGATATTAGTTTTGGCTTCTCTGTAGTGATTGCAGACTGGGAGGCTGAATCATTGTAGGCCTTTTGTAGCAATGATCAGCTGTGCTTCAATCCTTATTAAACCTGTTACCGGTCCTTTGTGTGGGCATTAATGTGCCGCTGGCCTTGATAATACACATCGGGCTTTATGAGTTGGAACTCCTATGAATGTAAGCCAGATCTATGCGCAGAACTGGGGAGCTTGTAGCCTGGCAAACATAGTGTATGCAATGGTATTCATGGCCTGGTTTGATTCATTGGATGGGGTTTGATCAGCTTACTCCTTTGGATTAGATTAGCAATTTATGGCTTGATAAATGGGATTTGACAGACTCTATAGGATAGCCTGTGGCCATTTGGGTGGACAGGCTATAGCCTTAAGAGCACCCTAAATGGCATGGGTTAACTTGAATATTTCCACCTTTTTGAGGTTAGTAATAGCACTTCAGCAAGGACCTGCTGCAGAGAGAGCCCTAAATCTGAGTTACAGAACTAAGTAAACCTTTAGCCTAAGCTGCTTACTTCTCCCCCTTTTTTACCCTTATTTTAACACACCATCATCCCCTTCTTTATAACCCTTTTTTAGATAGGACTGCACTTTATTTCTTTATTTAGATAATTTAGTGTAGGCGTGACACCCAACTCCCTTTCTTTAGGATTGCCAGATCTGTAGTCAGATCTGGAGGCCTACTATTATAGCCCATTCTGAGTTCTAGACCAATTTCTCTGTGGGACAAACTCTTATCAAAACTTGCTATAACAGCCCTGTATCTTGCAGGCTTAGGATTATTCCAATTGAGTTGTTTCCATCCTTTATTTTATTTGGAATTTTAATTTGTTCTCACCACAATAAATTTAGCTTTCCCCTTTCATCTGGGAGGAATGAATCCTGGAAAAGACTGACAACAAGTTATTGTCGCCGCTGTCGGGGGTATTGATCTTTTTAGTAGACTTGAGTTGTACCTCGTGCCTGGGAGTTACGAGTTGTGTTATGAGTCTCTGCCTTACCGATTCCTTCTATCACGTTTCATTTCCAGTGCCAATTTTTTGGCTTTTGGTGGTCCGCGGTCTCAGGTAGTTCTTCTTCCTTCTTAGGCTAGTTTCTATTTGGTTTAACTTTCCACTCATTTTCCTTGACTGACTGACACCCTACTCTTTCTTACAGTTCTATCGGAAGGGTGTTTCAGACGATGATGATGATGAGGAAACGGGGGCAGGTCCTTCTGAGCCTATGGGTGTTGGCCCTTCAGGCCCCTCTGACATGGGTGCCTCGGGTAGTTTGACCGCTGGGGTCCAGGGGACATTTAGGCGTCTTGACGATGCCTTTCTCACGAGTTTATGTGCTACGGTCGACGAGCGGGCTCGTATATATGCTAACGTAGAGCGGGCTCCCCCACCTGAATTAGTCCTCGGGGTAAGCCTTCCTTCCTTTGTATGTCGTTCTCTGTATTATGATTCATACAGCTGACCTCCTTTTTTATTCCTCTCTCCTGCAAGATTATGAGCCGGCGCTCCATCAGGAAAAATACTATCGCAATCTTCATGGCCTTTAAAAGGACGAGATAGTAAGTGTCTCTTTGATTAATCTGGATGGTTGCTTCACTATCATTATCTTTCGACTAATATTGATTGATTCTAGTGTGACCTTACAGCGCGTTCGGGAGAAAGAATCGCGCTCCTTGCTCAACTGACTTGCTCAGTCATGGACCCGATACCCGGACATTTAGAGCTCGGTGTGCAGTCGCAAAAGTCTAAGGGTGCCAGACGGGCTCAGCCGGGCGTCCTAGTTCTATTCTAATAGAACTAATTGCGCGCCTATTGGTGCACACTTTTTTTGGGTTCCTCTCGGTCCCCATTGAATCAGTGGCTCCAATTCTGACGAAGTGGACTCTAACGATGCTGCGTTCAGAATGTTAGACGTAAAGGGTATTCTAGGAAGTTTCCTAATTTGTTGCAATCGCCGGTTGCAAATATTTAACGACGCTGCAACACGACAATGATCACGCTTGAGAGCGGGTATGCGTTACTTTACTGAATCGTCCGCCTACGAATGTCAGCAACTGTCTTTTCTTATGATTTAGATAGTTTAATTTTTCTTTTATTTCCCGTTATTGTTATAGTTCTGATCAGTTTAGACTTTCCTGATTCTGTTATGAGTTTAGTTATATGAGTTTATTCTAATCTTATTAAGAGTCTAGTTAATTTTTACTATTCCTATCCTTATTGAAAGTCTAATTAATTAAGTGTACTAATCCCATTAGAATTCTAATTAAAGCAATGAATTAACTATACTAAAAATCTAATTAAAGCAATGAATTAATCATACTAAATTCTAATTAAAGCAAGAAATTAACCAATTACAATCTGATTTAAAGAAATGAATCAATCATACTAAAATCTAATTAACTTAATTAATTAATTGTGCTAAAATATAATAAATCTACTAATTAATTATACTAAAAAGAAAAGAAAAAAGAAAGTAATTAATTAATTATAAAATTCTAGGAATAAAGGGGTTTTGGGCCCGCTATGCTAAGGAGGATTGACCTCGTTCCCAAGTACCCTCCGTAAGCTCCCTTGGGCAAATCGGGTGGCTGAGATTGAAGATAAATTGGATTTTGGACTGTAAAATAGTATTTTGAATTTTTCAGAGTCAATTTTGGAGTGATAATTATGAATCAAATTATGAATTAGAATTATAGAAACTAGAATTAATATTTTGGATTTTTGGAGGTATTGAAATAAGAAATTTAAATTTCTAGGACTGAATTCGGGTCCGAAATCAGAAAATCAGATTGTATGATTAAAGACTGATTCTAAAATCTAAGGTCTAGAACCAGAAATTAATGACAAGACTGATTAAAATTTTAGAACGGAATTAAAGCCTAGGGTCGGTAAATTAGACTGTCGGATTAAGGACTGGTTCCGAATTCAAAGAATTAGAACTAGATATAAAATATTTACGGTCTAAAAAGGGTGCTATGGTCTCGGACTGAAATTTAAAACCTATAATTAAAACTAAGAGAAAAATCCTATGTCTAAAACTAAGATTTTTACCTAGGATTGGGGCTGCGAAGAGAAATCTTGAAGATTCTATGCTTGAATTTCGAAATCATGACTAGGTTGCTCTATGGGTTTGTCGTCGGAGTTCTCTGGTTTCGAAATCCTAAAAAAACTCCGTTCTCTCTCAAAAATTGCCAGCCTCTTCGTGTTGTGTTTTTCTTCGGTCAAAAATAAAAAAAGCTTTTATAGGTTTTTCTTCAATTACGCGCCCTTTTCCAGGTATTTAACTGAATTATGCACCAGTTTCCCAGCGCTTAATCGCTTTGAGTCGGTCACGGACTCAGTGAGTGACTGGCTGACTTGCTCAGCAAGTTTCCTAGTCCTAATAGCGTTAGAACTAATTACGCGCCCATTTGGGGTGCATAATCCAATTAAGCGCCACTCTCAAAGCATTTAATCAAGGAAACTTAGGGATGAAGGACGATGAGGCTAGGCCGGCAGTTGGCCAATTGTACGTCGATGATGTGGCGCTCAATCCGATCGCGCATCTGGTGTTAGGCGAGTGGTCGAGTCTTGAGGTGGTATGGGAAAGGAAGTCGGGTCTGAATAGGGACTGATTGCGTGCTTGTAATTTTGCATGCAATCTAATTGTTTGCGTGGTTTTAGGCACTTAATTCGGGGTTGTCCGGGTTCGAGTCGAGTCTAAAATGCCAGACTGTTATTTTAGCCTGCATTTCGACTATATACTATTATTTCAGTATATAGTCTTCCTACTTTGGGATCTAAGCCACAGAGCTATTGGTTCAGCCTGTGTTCAGCCATATACTATTGTTTCAGTGCATGGTTCCCACGCTGGGGGTATGGGGCATGAGCCACAGAACTATTGTTTCAGCCTGTGTCCAGCCAGATACTATTGTTTCAGTATATGGTCCACATATCAGGGTTAGGGGTCTGAAATGTGAGACTATTGTTTCAGTCTACATTATGACTATATACTATTATTTCAGTATATATTCTCCCTACATCGAGATCTGAGCCAGAGAGCTATTGTTTCAGCCTGTGTTCAGCCATGTATTATTATTTCAGTGCATGGTTCTCACGTCGGGGGTATGGGGCTTGAGCCACAGAACTATTATTTCAACCTGTGTCTAGCCATATACTATTGTTTCAGTATATGGTCCCAACTAAGGTTATGAGGTCAAATGTTGACCGAACAAATTTGTATATTCTGAGAGGGCAAAATGGGGGTGTCTACAGATGCCCCTCTTCAGTGCGCTCTTGCAAAGTAAGAATGCGTCGAAGAAGTAGACACCCCTCATTGGAGGTGTCTTGCCCTTTTTCTTGGGAAATCACAAATGTGAACTGGGGATGCTGACATGACATGCTTGGCTTTCTTATCTATTAGCGCAAGCTAAAATGGAGCATTTGAAGGGTAAATGGTAGCTGTCGAAGGGCACATTCTGAGTCTGTGGGTGCATGGCGCATGCCGCCGCATGGTGTGAGCTAACAGAGAGATTTTATGCAGTCGAGGTACCAGGGCGTCAATCAAATGTCCAAAATAAGGTCCAGGGACCGATAATAATAAAATGAAGTATCATGTAATGTTGAAGGCTTTTGCAAGTCATGTCAGACCGGACACCTAATGCCCATCAGGCATTTCTTTTCTAATAGGCGTTTATAAGTTCTTAGATTAAATATAATCAATGTTAAGTTTCCTAGGAGAATGGCCGATTTTGGCTAGTAATTGAGGTAGGGGTATTGTGAGGTGTGCTCAATTGAATTCTGCGCAGTGGCACATGCGCTTGATTCATCTAGAGTCGGCCTCTAAGTTGGGAATTCTAGTGCTAATGTGTCTGAACAAACGATTCTGTGTAGTGTAGTGTGTGTTTGATTCAATTTTGTGTAGTGGGATATGTGCTTGATTGCGAGTTCAGGGGTCTTAGGAGTTAAAGGTCAGGTTTAAGTGTAATTTATTATGCGCGGGTGATGGGGCGCCTTATAAAATTTTTTTTTTGTTGGTATTTAAAGAAAGGTGAGTTGGGTCTATTTACCTTGTTGCTTTGTTCTTCTTTTCTTCTCTTTTTTTTTTATTTTTTTTTAGTAAGGGGGTTTTGAAAATTTAAAATTTTTAGAGATTTTAACCTAAGATCAATTCGGTGGTAAAATGATAGAAAATGTGGCTTTTGAGATGTCGCTGAGCAGGTCCACCGATACGGGATTTATTGACTCGACCGTTATTGTGGTTGTCAAGATGAAACTTGGCATGCCAGATACGCCATCTACCCTTCTCGACAAGTACTGATGATCGTCTCTTATGGGAGGACTACAGTGATTCGTGAGTTGAGAGAGATGGGTTTTGAAAATATTTGACTTAATCATAGCTAACTATATATTTATGAGGAATATCGAGTAAAACAAAAAGTGAGTGGGTAGTACTTACCTGGGAGTGATACTTACCTGGGTTGTGTGTAGCTTGTACGGTCTGGTGGCGTCATAGTGTCGCGATGGGACTTTGGAGATTTCTTCTCTTTAGGTCTGTTGTGGATGGGCTTGGCAGCTTTGATGTGATGTCTTGAGAGAAATGATGTCGTGATGGGAACTAGAGATTCTCCCTTCCTTTGGTTGCATGCTGGGTGAGTCTTGGTGGGACGTCGGGATCAATTCGGGAGAGAGAGATAGACCTTTTGCCTTAGTGATGGGACATGATTAATATTTCCCTCTTTTCATCATACGGCATGGCATGTGCTGTCTGAGCTTTTTTTTCAGGTTGGGATGTTCGTGATGGGATGTCTACTAAGCATAGTTAGCAGTGGCGTGCTCGCATTCTCGGGAGATTTGCTTTCAGCTTCTCGTGATGGGACGTGAGGGTATGGTTAATTTATTATGATGGGACTGGACATTGAGGTGATATTGTATGTGTACATTTTATCGCGATGGGGATGGGTGCTGCTAATGCTTCCTTCTCATGCAAGGCTACGCGATGGGATGGGTGAGTAAGTCTTTTATTTTTTTTTGTCGGAAAGCCTGTGAGGCTACGCGATGGGGCTGAAATTTTTTGGCCAAGATGGGATACAAAGGTGTGACGGTGTAGATTTCCTCCAAAGTCAGGTATTGAGTGCCTATTTTAGGTTGCTCAATATGATTGCATGCCTATTTTCGAGCGTGCGATCGAAGGTTTGAGGGGCTATTTACGCATGTGGGAGTGTGTGTACGATTAGATCACGCGCTCTAATTATGGCGCGTGATCAAGGTGTCACCAGGTCAGTGTATGGCTGACCTTTCAGGTCACACAGTAGAAGTGTGTCGTTTGATAAATTTGCACGGTTTATGGAGTGCGCGCGATCGGAGCGTCACGCAATTGGCGTGGGCGATGGTTTCATTGAGTGCTTTGGTCACAGCGCCTATTTTGGATTGTGTGCAGCGTGACAAGCACTTGATCAAATTAAGCTCATGTGATTTGGCACGTGATTGAGTCTGTACTCTATATAAGCGAGTTTTGACCTTTTTTTAGATATCTTGTGTTCTGAAATTCATATTTTAGTAATATTGAGTGATCTAATCCCCCGATTGGAATGTCGTTTCTTCGTATATTCGTTATTTCCCGTGATCTCTGTCCTGAAGTGATGCTCGTAGACGGCATTATTCTGGGAGTGGGCGGTATTAGGAATGAGGGCGCTAATCTTCACATTGATCCTTTTTAGGGAGCAATGAAGGCAGCATTGAGAAGGCGGCGGTGGAGGAGGTGAAGATAGCGCAAGAGAAGGACTAAAAAGTAGAGGGATGTGTTTCCCAATCAATTCTCCCTGAACTCTCCGATTGGACACTCCAAACGGAATATGCTCCTCGCTTCGTCTCAGTTTTGAATCCAGTCTTTGTTTTGGGTTGTAGGTTAAAATTTTAGGTTTTCATTTTGGGTTGAAAATTCAGGAGCTATGCCTCCGATGATACTTGTAAAACTTTTGGGTTTTGAATAACGAAGCATTTTTTTTTTGTCATGCTTCTTTATTCGTCTTAACTTATTTAATGGTTTAGTGAACGGGTATTTGGTTTTTTTGGATTAGTTTTGATTTAGCTTAGAGTTTTAGGATTTATTCTGAATTTATTCAAGGCTTATCCCTAGGTTAATTTGCTTTATTGAGTTTGGTTTAGGAGATTTACTTGGTTCTATTTAGTTTGTTGGGGGCATCTTTTGGGTCCTGGGTGTTGGACCCGAAGAGTTGTACTTATTAAGTGGATAATTGAGAATGGACGGGAATGGGAATGCAAGGTAAAAATCCAATTGCTGCCATGCTATGGGAAGAGATGGAGGAGAAAAAGGTGGTAGAAAGGGAACCCAAGGATAAGGTAGGGTCAAAATTCTCGTGACCAATGCCTGTTTTTCCTTGGTAGGCTCTACGGATTCTGTGTTATTTACTCCTCCTTGTTATGGTTTCCAAGGTAAGCTTCTAAGGGTGGATCCCGCAAGTCCTGGGTGGCTTTCCATGAGCCACTCTTTCTTTTCTGCTAGTTTGGGGCAAAGGGAAGAGGTTATTACAGTTAGAATTCGTTCAGGGTGCTTCCCCCCCTACTGGCTTCTCTGAGATTTCTAGTTTTCGAATAAATCCAGATTCAGGCATTGCCTGAATGTACTGGTTTTTTAAGTTTCTTGTTTCAAGTTGTATATTCAGAGGGTATGCCCTCGGTGTATTTTATAATTATTTTATCTATTTATGAAGTGATTGTTTTTTTTTATTTGTGATTATTTATATTTAGCCACTTTAGCTTAGTTGACTTTGTAGCTTATTTGATTTGTTTTGAGTGCGAGGTTTATTTGTTTAATTTATTTATTTTGGATCGGAGCATGTTAGGAGCAATTTTTTTGTTTTGACTTAGTTTGGACCTAGTTGGAGTGTATGAACGATGGAGATATTTTTCTTGTTTAGTTTCGCCTTAGTTGGGGCAAGTTTTTTTTGTTTAGTTTTGGTTGGAGTGTGTAAACGGTGTCGGGGCATTTTTTTTTTGTTTGGTCTTAGTTTGGAGCATTTTCTTTTCGTTATCGGGGTGCATATTTCTTTAAGTCTATAATATTTTAGATCAGGCTTAACAAGGGTGTGGTTTAGGCTAATAATTAGCGTTGGAGATCACCCAATTCAAGGCTGTGAACGTGTTGTTCTGGGCATTTTTTTTATGTTTCTAGAGAATTGTGCGCTTCACTTCGAGTGCATAAATTAATTGTGCGCCAGAGGGTGGTCGCGCGTTCAGTGCGTCAGAACTTCATTAAGCGCTAGTTTTCGATCATTTGACTGATTTAAACACATAGTACCAGATGTGTGATTAAGGCAGTGGTTGGTCACTGTACAAGTAACCATTGGAATTCGCGCACCACTGTGTAGGCGCTTAAAGAGATTACACGCTTAGTAGGCTGCACACAATCAGATGGTTAGGTTGGTTTTAGCACATGAATTTATGCACGCGATTTTGGCATGTCTTATAAATAGTTCAAAACTTTTCATTTTTGTCGCCTGATCCATTTTAGTCTTCGATTCTCTGTTTCATTTTTGGGTGTCATTGTTTCGCTTTCTTAGTAGCTTACTAATATCATGCGGTATTTCAGCATCGGGTTGTCGAGGATCTTCAGGCGAGGGAGGAGACTGCTGCCTCTCTATGCCCGGAGAGTCAGGTATAGTTTTTTTTTTTTGATGTGGCATCATTTTATTTAGGTTATTTCATCTTTATTTTGTTCTGATATGTCTTGTGTTGGTTTGTTTGATTCTTTGCAGGCTGTTCCGGACTTTGCTCCACGAACCTTTAGTTATTGTGTTCGTGGTTTATTTATCATTATAGTAATTTTTTTATGTATTTATTTATTCTTATTGCAGCCGCCTACGTCCGCTATTCCTTCCGTGTCTCCTGCTAATCCAGTGACTACTGAGATGTTTGGGTGACTCCTAGAAGAGAGGCTAGATATGGTATAATCCTTTCCTTTTCAAAGTTTCTTATTTTGTTCATGTACATATATTAGTTTTCCTTTTACTTGGTGTGGTTATGCAGGTCCATCAGCTTGAGGAGGCGCATCTAGAGGCAGCGCGAGCGCGCGCCACTCCCGAGGCAAGATGAATGCTTGGGGAAATGTAGAGTCGAGACGACTTATTTGTCGAGATGATGGCTACGCAAAGGACTCAGACTAAAGCATTGGAGGCAGTGCGTTGGATGATGCGGGCAGAGTCGCAGGCGACCTTAAATCAGCTCCAGTATTGTTTGGCACGGAGTGAGCGGGGGATACATAGGCTGGCTTGTCAGGTTGGTGGGTTGGAGTCGAGAGCTATGGGTTCTTCGATCGGGCAGTCTCATCACACGTCCCATGATCGTGTCAGGGGTGATGCTCGTGAGGAATCTGTTATCCGTGAGGTTCTAGCGAGGTATCCTCCTCATTTGCGATGAAGGCGATCTGTTAGTCAGGCGAGTGAGGGAGGTTCTGTGGCGGGGCCTCGTCGTCTTGAGGTTCCGAGGACTCCAGGTGCAGGGATTGTGTTTTCAAAGGACCATTCTATGAATCTTTGAGCTGATGATACTGGGGGCAACGACATGGCGTTCCAAGGGCTAGGGAGTTCTTCTCTGTCTTGGTTTGCCAATTTGTAGGCATTTCCAGGGTATGCGGCTGTTATGCCATATGGGCCTTCCCAATTTAGTTTTAATTTTCCTTTCGGATGGGCATACTTGGAAGGCATGATGTTCTTCAAGACTAATTCTCCAATATTAAAGGTTCGTTCAAGGACTTTCTTATCGTAAGCCTTGGCCACTCTCCTCTGATATACTTGAGCGTGATCACCTGTACATCGAGCTGCTCTAGCTGCGTGAGTAGGGAAATTCTCCTTTCGTCTAAGGATAGCTCATCATCGAATTGAATTAGTAAGGATGGTACTTGTATCTCATATGGTGGGACTGCTTCCATCCCATAGGGAAGGAGGTAGAGAGTTTGGCCAGTGGCCATAGGAATAGAGGTCCTATAGGCCCAAAGTGCTTTTGGTAGTTGTTCAGATCAGTCGGCTCCATTATTTGTTTCTACTGTGCATTTCAGGATTCGAATTAGCATTTTGTTCGCAGCTTCTGCCTGTCCATTGCCTTGAGGGTAGAATGGTGATGAGTGGCGTAGATAGATATCATACTTCCTGTATAACTTCTTTGTCTTCTCCGCGATGAACTGTGATCCGTTGTTAGTGACAAACATCCTGGGTACTCCAAATCTAGTGATGATATTCTGCATGATAAACTTTATGAGTGCTGAAGCGATGATTCTGACATAGGATTCAACTTCTGCCCATTTGGTGTAGTATTCGATGGCTGTAAGTATGAATGCGTGCTTGTGAGTATTCCCAACAGTGTCTGTGAAAGGTCTAATGACATCAAAGGCCCACATCAAAGCGGCCATGGCAAGGTCATAGTATTCAATGCAACTGATGGAGCTTTGACGAGTGCGGCATGTTCTTGGCATTGCTTGCACCATTAGATGTAGAGGTGGCAATCTCTAATCATTGTTGGCCAGAAGTGGCCTTATTGTGTAACTTGATCGGCGAGTCTCTGTCTACCAGAGTGGGCACCACAGGCACTGGCGTGTGCTTCTCGGATGATGTATTACTTCTTCGATGATGTATTGTCCTTTGATAGTCGTGACGTATCATAGTAACACTCCTTTAGTGAAGGCCTCTTTGTATAATGTTTCGCCGAGTATGCAGAATTAGCCGCATCGGTTTCTCGAAATACCACGATTGTCCATCGTCGATTGGCAATTTTTCAAATCTGAACATAGTGACTTCAATTTCTATCTTGACGTGCTTTTTCAGGGTGATTGCTTCTTTCGGTCCTGTACTTGTGGGGAGGATGGGTAATTCTCTCTTAATGGTCCATGCTACCTCATGAGTGAGCACTGTCAATTTTTCGATGAAGAAGGTCTTGGTATTTTGCTTTATGGATATTTGGATTACCGAGGCTCGCGTGGCTAAGGAATCTGCGAGCTTGTTTTCTAATCTAGGAATGTGTGTGAAAGAGATTCTTTTAAATTTCTTTATTAAAAATTGAGTGGTTTCTAGGTATGCCATTAGTCTCATTTCCTTAGTTTTTCATTCTCCTATGACTTGTGAAATTACTAGTTTGGAATCATCGATGGTTTTTAACTGTTTAACACCTAATTATAGCACTACTCATAGTCTAGCTATAAAGGCTACGTATTTTGCGACATTATTAGTGACAGGGAAATCTAGTTGGAAAGCCTTAGGTATGACAACTCCTTATGGGCTTAGGAGGACTATCCCGATGCCTTTTCTTTTGTGATTTAGAGCGCCATCAAAATAAAGGATCCACGAGGTCTTATCGGGATCTTCGTTATGAATCGTGAATAGGCCTTCATTGGAGAAATCTGGGTGTATGGGTTCATCACTAGGGAGTGGGAGATTTTCAAGGTAATCGACGATTGCTTTCCCTTTCATCGATTTCTGCGTGACGTAAGTGATATCGAATTCTTGCAGGAGAATATGCCAGCGAGCGATCTTTCCCAATGTTGCGAGCTTTTCAAATATGTACTGTAGAGGGTCTATTCGAGCTAATACTAGTATTTTATGTGCTCCGAAGTAGTGTCGTAATTTGGTAGAGGCCCACACCAATGTGAGGCAAGTCTTCTCCATTGAAGTATATTTTTATTCGTATTCGACTATCGTCCTATTGAGGTAGTAGATAGCCTTCTCTCTCATGCCATCCTCTTCATATTGTCCTAAAATTACTCCCATTGCTTTGTCATTCACTAAGAGGTATAGAATTAAGGGCTTCCGAGGACAGATGGCGATAGTATTGGCGGGTTAAGGAGGTACTTCTTGATGTTATCAAAGGGTTGTTGACACTGATCATCCCACTTGTACTCAACTTTTCCTTTAAGTATTCTGTAGAAAGCATCGCATTTGTCCGAATGCTGGGAGATAAATCTTTTGATGAATTACAATCCTCCTATTAGGCCTCGTAACTCTTTGATATTACTGGGAGGTGGCATCTTGAGGATTGATCTAACTTTTGCAGGATCAACTTCGATCCCTTGCTTGCTAACTATGAAACCAAGTAATTTTTCGAAAGTGACCCCGAAGACACATTTCTTTGGATTCATTTTTAGTTGATATTTCTTAGCTCTTTATAACACCAGTCAGAGCGCTTCAACATGTCCTACTTGCGTTTGGGACTTCACTAATATATCATTGATGTAGACTTCTACACACTTATGTATCATGTTGTGAAAGATAGCCATCATGGCTAGTTCATACGTGGCTCCTATGTTCTTAAGTGCAAAAGGCATAATAACGTAATAGTATGTTCCTCATGGTGTGGTGAAGAAAGTCTTCTCTTGGTCGGACTCTGCTAATTTTATCTGATTATATCCAGAGAAATCATCTATAAAGGATAGCATCTCATGTCCAGTGGTGTGTCGACTAGGGTGTCAATGTGTGGAAGTGGGAAGTCATCTTTTGGACATGCCTGGTTGAGGTTTTGAAAGTCGATGCAAACCCGTACTCTGTCTTCTTTCTTGGCAATAGGTACTATGTTGGCGACCCACTTAGGGTAAAGAACGACTCGGATAAATTTGGCTTTGTGTAACTTGTCGACTTCCTCTTTAACTTGAAGGGCGATTTGTGGGTGCATTTGTGGAGTTGAGCGTTGTGCTAATCAATAGCTTCTTGGGTTTCCCTTTAGTGCTGAAGTTAAGTTCTTTCGTGGGTTTCGCAGCAGCTTTGGTTTGCTCATCGAAATGCTTGATAACCTGTTGGAAGTCCAGTGCCTTCTCAGCAACTGGTGTTCATTCTTCATCCTCGGTAAGTTCGTATACTAAGAAATTGTTATACTGCGGGTCTTAATTTGTAAAAGGTGACCCTTCATCAGCACAATCTATGACTGAGAGATCATTGGTAAGGCAAAGGTTAAGACTACTGATTCTTCTCTCAAAGTCATAAAGTATCTCGTCCTGTATGATCATTGGTTTGTTGTTTAGATGGGATACTTTACGTCCTTGTTCAGGGAATGGGATAGAAACCTTAGGAGAAAAGTCTCCTTGTTGGCCTCAAATTTGGTATAGGTCGAAGAGTTCCCTTTCTTTTCTGGGGTTTTCTGATTTTTTTGGATTTTATATTTCTAAATTTTTAAGGTTTTTTGTCTTCTCTATTTTTTTGATTTTTGATAATAAATATGGTACAGGGTCGGTAGCCTCAAGGGGCGCTGGGAGAATTGCTTCCTTTAGTTGAGGGAGCGAGATGGCTACTAGAGCCGTTCGGGCGATTCTTCGAGAAATGCGGACTTGTGAATTTGGCATTTTTTTTGGAGTCCTCATCTGATGAGATCTTTTGAATGAGTGGTGCTGGTGACAGTGGAACTAACGCTTGGATTTCTTCCGCCACATTGATCGCCTCTTCTTTGAAGAAGCTCTGAAGATCATTATCAATTGAACTATCGTCCTCTGAGTTGTAATAATGTTGTTCTTCCCACCGAGGTGGATCTCCCAAAGGATCCTCAGGGGTAGCGAATTCTTTTACGTGATCTTCATAATACGTCAGGATGAGCGCACATGCTCGGTAGCGAGGTTGGTAATGGTGAATGCAGGGGGATCCCCAAGGACATTTCCATCCCTCTAGGTTAGAGTCGAAGATTGTATCGAATTCATCTTCTTGATCTGATAGTGCTTGAAGTCCTAGATTGGCTTGCTCTGGTAACTCGAGTGTCGAAAGGTCTATCTAGTAGTCCTTGTCATCACTCGGGGGAGGTTGCCATTCTTCCTCTAGAGATTTCAAAAATATTTAGAGTTGCGACGAATCTGGGGAAATAGAAGTGTCTAGTTCAAGTTCCTCTTCAAAGCCTACGAGAGTGATGCGAGTGTTTCCCCCTAGGTCAACCAGATGACCGTTGGGATTTTCTGCTTCTTATGTCGGTAGTTGAGCTGGTAGGTCATTACTTGTGTCGGTGGTCCGAGGTTGGAGGGATTCGATTCCTCTATTGTAGAGTGTCGGGTCCAACTAGTGAAGTACTCTAATATGCTGGCGCATGCCCTACAGTGGGGTTGCTATGGGTAAGCGATATAAGGGGAGTCCCAAGGGCATTCCCATCCCCCAAGGCCAAGGCAGAGGCAGATGCTATACAAGTTAGTATTTTCCTGTGGAGTGTCATCTTTTCTCCATGTTAAGCTTAAGTGCTCTTCACTATCTTGCAAGGCTGCTACATAAAAATCTTTGTCGTCAGTGGATCCTCAATCTTCTACCCGTGGGTCGAGTGTTGGAGGTTCTTCTCTTCTCTCTTCTGCAAATTCCTTAGTGTCAAATATGGGCTTAACTCCTTCGAGCGATTTATCAATATCACCGTTTAGATTGGTTAAATCATTGAATGCTTTAGTCATTCGCTCAATTTTCACTTCTTGGGATCTAGTGAAGGACACTTCCTTATGCTTTGGCACATTTGCTTTCTCAGCGGTCCCATAAGCGAAATGGTCATATAGAGGCCATTTTGGTGAGATAGAGGACAAGTCAGCTTGTGGGCCGTTTGATTGGTAACCTAACCCTATGTACTTAGGTATTTGCGTTGAGACAATGGGTCCTACATGACCTTGCTTATTCTTATCAAGTCCGGTGTGGAGAACGTATCCAAGTTGGTACATAAGGTCCCACCCTTTCGTCATGGTACGGTTAATGGCATAGAGTTTGGTGAGGTATGGGCCAACCTCTCTTCTCATTAGTTTTTGCGGACGCATTGGGGGAAAACTAGGAAGGGTAGGGGGACGGACTTCCGCAACGGTTGTCTCATTAGGGATTCGAGCCTTTTGAATATGACCCATATTCAACACATAATCGTGAGCAGTTGGTATGCTCGTCGCGTAATCAGTATCCATCTCCTGGAGGGGTGTATCAGCATATATACGAGTGATGGAGTCCTCATATAGAAATTTGACGCATTGATGGTATGTGGATGCGACGGCCTTCATTGACTCCAGCCATTTTCTTCCTAAAATGAGATTGTACGTACTAGCAAAATCAGAAACATGGAAGGTAACGTCTTTCGTTACAGGTCCGAGGTGAACTTGTAGCTTGATAGTTCCTTTGACAAAGCGAAGTGACCCATCATAAGCTATGAGTGGTAGTGCAAAGGGCTCAACATCCTGCTCCGTGTATTTGAGCATTTTTAACATGGTGAGAGAGCAGATGTTAAGTCCTGCTCTCATGTCAATGAGTGCGTGTGGTACGGAGAATCCTCTAATTATGATCGCAAGATATATGGGGGTCGCACTCCTGCGGAGTGATTCTTTAGGCATGTCTGCATCTGTAAAGGTGAGCGCTGGAGGTTGCAGCATGACCGAAGTGATTTGATTAAACTCATCTAAGGTCGTATCCTCATCCACTTACGTGTCTTCAAGTGTCCTTATCAACAACAGGTGATGGCCAGGCAATCTCTTGATGAGTTCTAGTATGGATATCTAGACTGGGATCTTCTAGAGATGCCACAGAAGGTTGTATTTTTGCCCTAGCTTGAGTGTAGTTTCTTTACCTGGCCGATGGGCCTTAGGTGCGGATGGTTGGAATGGTTGAGGTGCAGGAATTGGTGGAGGGATGATATGAGGTAGGGGAGGCAAGTTAACTTCTCTTTCCCTCACAGTCCCCTCTAGTGGTTATGCGTTCGTGAAATCCTTATTTCGAGGGAAAGGCGGAGGTGAGTAATTGGTTCCTAATTTGAGAATTGGGTAAGTCTGTTATTGATCGAACCTGGCACGGCTTGACACGGATGTATTTGTAAAATGGGTGAAATTCGAGGTTGGAACGCGTACCTGAATGGTGCCGCTCCAAGGTGGGAGGTACTGTGTGGAATCTTCCTCTTCTAGGAAAGCAGAGACAAGCATCTCTCACTGGTTAGGATTTTCTTCTGGTTCACTTTATTTTAGATTTAGCGAACGCTTGGTGGTTATTTCGTTGTCTTAGCTTAGAGTTTTTCGGGTGACACTTTCTACCCATGCAGTAATTTGGGCTGCAGTTTGGAGAACATGATCTCCATACTCGAGTTTAAAATTAGACAAAGGGAGAGGTAATGGTGTTGGTTCAGGATTTGGAGGGGTTGGAGGTTCCAATAGGTGACTACGGAGGAGTGGTCTCCTAGCCCTAAAGGAATGGACTTGTATCTGAGTGAATTTTGGATAAGGAGGTTGATTCGGTGGGGCGATGCGAGTGATCAGGGATGAAGGATGCGGAGGTGAAGGAGCTCTTGCTGGTGTGGTGGAACTAGCAGAGGGTTGAATGCGAGTGATTAAGGTGGAAGGTTGGAAGGGGGATCGATCGGAGAGATCTACGGTGGTGACCTGAGACGATGTTGCTTGGTTGCGGTTGGGCATAGGGTTATTAACGATCCCTAAATTTTGTTGGGGTTGGTTATTATAAGAGTTAGGATTCCTAAGCACTTCCCAATCGATATGACTTCGGTCATTCATGTCATAGATTATGTCCCTGAGGACCCAACAGTCTTCTAGGTTGTGTCCCACGTATCGATGGAAGGCACAATATTTACTATAGTCTAGATTTGTCGGCCATGGGCGGGGTCTTTCCTGCGAGAATCGAAGGAGGTTCTGAGTGTTAAGGAGATGGTAAATGTTGGTAATCATATCCAATAAAGGGGGATAGTGTTCCCACCTTGGCTGGTAGGGGCCTCTGGCTGGGTTAAAGCTTTATGATGGGGGCACACTATTGTAATTCGACACATGGGCCGATCGACTCTGCGTCGTGTTGTGATTTTGGTAGGTGTTGGGATATTGATTTCTATTCTGATACTAGCCCTGACTTTTGTTATGGCTTTGGTTTTAGTTTGCATATCTTTGCTGATTAGTGCCTTGGTTTTGGTTCGTGTATCATTGCTGATTTTGATTTTGCGCGAAGTTTCATGGGTAAAAATTTTCGTTCTTATAGTTTTATCCTTGATTAACAATGGTGTTGACCTGTTCGATTCCTAAGGCTTTCTTATTATTTTTGGATTTTGATTCACTGGAAGAGACCGCTTTCGATATGACTATGGACAGAGCATGGTCTCCGCTTTTAATGTGTCGCACTAGTCGGGATGCCCGGGAGTGGAGTGCAATGAAGACAGGGCAATCACATATGACAAGTGTGCTCTTTAACGGCTCTTTAGTGTTATCAATGATAATGTCCACCGAATCCTTCTCTTTCATTGAGGTGCCGGTCCAAGTAGCGAGTTTTCTCCATCTGGCGATGAAGTCGGTAAATTCTTCATCAGGTCCTTGTTTGGCAATGATTGGACCATTGAGACTGATTGTCTCTTGGATCAAGTGTTTGTATTGGTCTAGGAATTGATCAACTAATTCATCGAAGGTTTCTATCTTATAAAGCAGGAGTCCCGCAAACCAATCTAAAGCTTCTCCTTCAAATGAGCGTTGGAAATAATGAATGAGAAGTCCTTGATTATCACGTATGGGTCGGCAATCATTACAAAAGAAGGTCAAGTGATGATTCGGATTTCTCGTGCCATTATATTTGGTAAATTTTGGTGGCTTAAATCCTATTGGTAAATTAAACTCGGCGTCCCGGCAAAATTTGTCAAATCCGAATGAGTGAGCAAGGCGCTCTCTCTTGGCCATGTACTCATCGAGTATTTTAGGGAGATCTTCGAATTTAATGGCGCTGTCTTTTGGAGCGACCCGTGAGCAAACCTTGTCTAAAGAGTCATCATTGAAGAATGTGTGGGCAGGTTGTCTCAATGGTGTGGCGCGGGCTGACACCGTGCTCGAGGTAGGAGGTGGCCTCTCTTGTCGCTCTTGTTCTTCTAAAAATTATCGTGACCTAATGGTTTTGTATGCGGCAGCCAACCCTCGAAGCAAGGTTGTCTCAATGGTGTGGCGCGGGCTGACACCGTGCTCGAGGTAGGAGGTGGCCTCTCTTGTCGCTCTTGTTCTTCTAAAAATTATCGTGACCTAATGGTTTTGTATGCGGCAGCCAACCCTCGAAGCAATTCCTCGGAGTCGTCATCTCCTCTTTGTATTCTTTAAATATTGAGTTCTACGATCTGTTTAGCAGTGAGGTTTTGTCCGATGTTACCATCTCTCCCATTATGATTTTTACCAGTGTGTGGAAAAGGGATTTTCTTGCTCGCCGGCTATGTTAATCTCAAGTTGTCGTAGGTTGGAATTGTGAAATGGTTCTTTTTCGTATGTGGGATTATTATGATATCCCCACAATTGTGGGTCTCCTAAACTCATTCTTCGTATACCAGACATCTCTGAGTCTTTGATGAAGACTCATATATATATATAAGGGAATCTAAATGACACGATGGGAAGAAAAAATAGGGAGATAAGATGAAAACTAACTATCTAGAAAAAGACTTTACAAAAGTGTCCCATTGCGATCGCCAGTCTGTTAGTGCACGCTTTTTCTGCATTCCTCTCAGTCCCCTTTGAATCAGTGGCTCCAATTCTGTATAAGTTAACTCTAGCAATGTGGCATTTGGAATGTTAGAAGTAAAGGGTATTCTAGGAAGGTTTCTAGTTTGTTGCGATCGCCAGCTGCAGATATTTAACAATGCTACAACACGTCAATGATCACGCTTGAGAGCAGGTATGGGTTACTTATTTACTGAATCGTCCACCTGTGAACGTCAGCAACTATGTATTTTCTTATGATTTAGATAGTTTAATTTTTCTTTTATTTTTCAGTATTATTATAGTTCTTATCAGTTTAGACTTCCCTGATTCTATTATGAGTTTAGTTATATGAGTTTATTCTAATCCTATTAAGAGTCTAGTTAATTTTTACTATTCCTATCCTTATTGAAAGTCTAATTAATTAAGTGTCCTAATCCCATTAGAAGTCTAATTGATTTTAGTCTCCTAATCCCATTAGAAGTCCAATTAATTTTAGTCTCCTAATCCCATTAGATGTCTGATTGTGATAAGGTTTCCTAATTGTACTAGGAGTGCACATGTAGTAGTTTTGGTGAAACTGTAATTAATTTGAGCATGCTAATTGCACTAAAATTCAAATTGAGCAAGTATGCTAGTTGTACTGAAATTCTAAGTAGAGCAAGTATACTAATTGTATTAAAATTCTAATTAAATCCAGTGTAACAGTCTTACCAAAATTCTAATTGAAATAGAGAACTAGTTTTACTAAAACTCTAATTTAAGCAAAGGAATTAATTTTATTAAAATCTAATTAAAACAAATAAATGGATTTTATTAAAAATCTAATTAAAATAAATAAACTCATTTTATTAAAATTCTAATTAAAGCAATGAATTAACTATACTAAAAATCTAATTAAAGCAATTAATTAATCACAGTAAATTCTAATTAAAGCAAGAAATTAATCAATTACAATCTGATTTAAACAAATGAATCAATCATACTAAAATCTAATTAACTTAATTAATTAATTATGTTGAAATAAAATAAATCTACTAATTAATTATACTAAAAAAAAGAAAAAAAAAAGTAATTAATTAATTCTAAAATTCTAGAAAAAAGGGGTTTTTGGCCTGCTATGCTAAGGAGGATTGGCCTTGTTCCCGAGTACCCTCTGTAAGCTCCCTTGGGCAAATCGGGTGGCTGAGATTGAAGATAAATTGGATTTTGGACTGTAAAATAGCATTTTAGATTTTTCAGAGTCAATTTCGGAGTGATAATTATGATTCAAATTATGAATTAGAATTATAGAAACTAGAATTAATATTTAGGATCTTTGGAGGTATTGAAATAAAAAATTTAAATTTAAATTTAAATTTCTAGGACTGGATTCGAGTCCGAAATCAGAAAATTAGATCGTATGATTAAAGACAGGTTCTAGAATCTAAGGTCTAGAACCAGAAATTAATGATAGGACTAGAGATTAAGATTTTAGAATGGAATTAAAGCCTAGGGTTGGTAAATTAGACCGTCGGATTAAGGACTGGTTCTGAATTCAGAGAATTAGAACCAGATATAAAATATTTGCAGTCTAAAAAGGGTGCTATGGTCTCAGACTGAAAATTAAAACCTATAATTAAAACTAAGAGAAAAATCCTAAGCCTAAAACTGAGATTTTTACCTAGGACCGGGGCTGCAGAGAGAAGTCTCGAAGATTCTGTGCTTGAATTTCGAAATCATGACTAGGTTGCTCTATGGGTTTTTCCTCGGAGTTCTCTAGTTTCGAAATTCCAAAAAAAATTCGTTCACTCTCGAACATTTTCAGCCTCTTCGTGTTGTGTTTTTCTTTGATCAAAAATAAAAAAAGCTTTTAATAGGTTTTTCTTCAATTACGGACCCTTTTCTAGTCGTTTAACTTAATTACATGCCAGTTTCCCAGCTCTTAATTACTTTGAGTCGGTCACCGACTCAGTGAGCGACCGGTTGACTTGTTCAGCGGGTTTCCTAGTCCTAATAGCGTTAGAACTAATTGCACGCACATTTTGGGGTGCATAATCCAATTAACCGCCACTCTCAAAGCGTTTAATCGAGAAAACTTAGGGATCAAGGACGATGAGGCTAGGTCGGGCATAGACTAATTGCACGCCGATGATGTGGCGCTCAATCCGATCACGCGTCTGGTGTCAGGCAAGTGATCGAGTCTTTAGGTGGCCTGGGAAAGGAATCTGGTCTGAATAGGGACTGATTGCGCGCTTGTAATTTGGCGTGCAATCGAATTGCACGCGTGGTTTTAGGCACTTAATTCGGGGCTGTCCGGGTCCGAGTCGAGTCTGAAATGCTAGACTATTGTTTAAGCCTGCAGTTTGACTATATACTATTGTTTCAATATATAGTCACCCTACATTGGGATCTTTGCCACAGAGCTATTGTTTTAGCCTGTGTTCAGCCATGTACTGTTGCTTCAATGCATGGTTCCCACGTCAGGGGTATGGGACCTGAGCCACAGAACTATTGTTTCAGCCTGTGTCCAGCCATATACTATTGTTTCAGTATATGGTCCACATATCAGGGTTAGGGGTCTGAAATGTCAGACTATTATTTCAGCCTGGTTTTTGACTATATACTATTGTTTCAGTATATAGTCTCCCTACGTCGGGATCTGAGCCACAGAGCTATTGTTTCAGCCTGTGTTCAGCCATGTACTATTGTTTCAGTGCATGGTTCCCACGTCGGGGGTATGGGGCCTGAGCCACAAAACTATTGTTTTAGCTTGTGTTCAGCCATATACTATTGTTTCAGCATATGGTCGCAATTAGGGTTATGAGGTCAAAGGTTGACCGAACAAATTTGTATATTCTGAGAGGGCAAAATGGGAGTGTCTACAGCGCCCTACTGGGAGCGTGCAACCCGATTAAGCGTTAGGTCTGTTGTGCTTAATCAGGGAATTCAAACGGTCAAGGGAACTACAATCCAAGTCCAAAGTGAACCAATTACGCATGGGTGGTGGGGTGCTTAATCAATTAAATGCCCTTTCCTAGGCACGGAATCGTCTCCTAAGGCAGTGCGCTGGAAGGTGAGTCCTGGTCCAAATTGGACCAATTGTGCGCTAGCTGTGTGTTGCTTAATTGAATTACGCGCAATGTATAGCGCACGTATTTTGGGAATTTTCTCGGTCTAGGTCGGGTCTAAACCACAGGGCTATTGTTTCAGCCTGTGCTTCGACTATATACTATTGCTTTAGTATATAGTCCCTGTATCTGTGGGGTCTGGGCCAAAGAACTATTATTTCAGCCTGTGTTCGGCCATATACTATTGTTTCAGTATATGGTCCCTAATTTAGGGCAAGGCCAAAGGTTGACCGAACATGTTTGTATACTCCGAGAGGGCAAAATCGGGGTGTCTACAATGAGCTCCAGATGAAAGATACAGAGTTAGTGAAGATCAGACAAGGGGGTGTTAGAGGGCACAAATTCAGATTTCTCCATACGAGAGGATGGATCGCTAATGTTCAGAGGATGTCTATGTATACCAACCGATGTCGATCTCCAACAAACTATTTTAGATGAAGCACACAGATTACGATATGCTATTCATCCTGGTGGTACGAAGATGTACCAAGACTTAAAGAAAATTTCTGGTGACGAGGTTTGAAGAAAGATGTAGCTGAGTATGTTTCAAGGTGTCTAATATGTTAGCAAGTGAAAGTGGATCACAGACATCCATCCGATTTGTTACAACCTCTGTCGATACCAGAGTGGAAATAGGAGTCAATCTCCATGGACTTCATTTTAGGATTGCCATGGATGGTAAGGTGACATATTGCCATTTGGGTGGTCGTTGGTAGACTAATCAAATCAGTTGACTTTTTGCCCTATAACACTACATATACAACGAGTAAATTGGCAGATCTGTATATGCGAGAAATTGTCTGATTACATGGTATTTCGATGAGCATTGTTTCCAATTGTGCCCCATTACATACCTCTCAGTTTTGGCAAAAGTTTCAAGAAGGAATGGATACTAGGTTAGATTTCAGCTCAGCATTCCACCCTCAGACAGATGGATAGACTGAAAGGGTAAATTCGGTAATTGAAGATATGCTCAGAGCATGTATGCTCAATTTTAGAGGGTCGTGGGATCAGCATTTACCACTAATCGAGTTTGCATATAACAACAGTTACCAAGCGAGCATTGGCGTGGCTCCTTATAAGGCTTTATATGGGCGTCAATGTCGATCTTCGCTCAATTGGGAAGAAACAGGAGAGAAGTTTATTTTAGGACCAGAAATCCTTGAAAAGGCTACTAAAGCAGTACATTGGATTAGAGAGAGATTAAAGATTGCTCAGAGCCGACAGAAGAGTTACGTCGATTTAAAATGGACAAGTGTGGACTTCCAGGTTGGGGACCTTGGATTCATAATGATTTCTCCTCTGAAAGGAGTAATGCGTTTCGGAAAGCGTTGGAAGCTAAGACCACGCTACATCAGACCTTATGATATTTTGGGATGAGTTGGAGAAGTTGCATATAGGGTCGCTCTACCCCCGCAGCTTGATAGGGTACACAATGTATTTCACATATCAATGCGAAGAAAATATGTGAAAGACCCGACTCATATCCTCAATGAACCATCAATCAACATTTAAAAGGACTTAACTGTTAGGGAAAAACCTGTTGTTGGGGAAATGGAGTGTGCTGATTTAGTGTGTAATGGTAAAAGCAAAATAAAATCAAATTAAAACAAAGGATGGATTCAGCACAACTACAATCTCCTAGACCTGTAAGATACAGGGCTATTGTAGCAAGTTCTGATAGGTAAGTAAGGATATGTCCACAGGAAAATGTGCATAAACTATGGTAAAACTTCAGATTTGCAATAGATCTGGGTCTCTATCCAAAATTAAGCTATACTAAAACAAGAAAGAGGAGAGGTTTTGGGATTTTGTCACTACGAACTATAAAAATTAAATGCAGTTGATCCAGATTTTAAGAAAATACAGAAGTGAAGGAAAATGGATTTAAAATCAAAGGATGGAGAGCATCAGCTAGGGATTTGGTCATTCACTGAGAATTAAATGAATCAAAGGCAATGCTTAAATCAGATATGCAACACTCCTTCATCTGGCTACAAGCTCCCCAGATTTGACCCCGATAGATGCATGGTATAAGAATCCAATCTCTACCAATGGATCAGAGCAATCTTAAGGCTATGATCTATCCACTTAAATGATCACAGACCATCCCAGAGATTATTCCAATCTATTGTTAACCAGAGAATTGAAGCAATCCTAAGGCTATGATCTGTCCACTTAAATGGTCACAGACCATCCTAGAGATTGTATCAAGCCAATGGTCTTGATTAGAACAGGTTAACCATTGTAGATGCTGTGAATGCCAGGCTACAAGCTCCCCATTTCTGGCTGACCCACAGGAGTATCCAAACTAGAGAAATCAAATAAGAATAAATGAAATATAGCTCAGAATTAACTCTAAATCCCACAATTCCATTATAATATCACTACTTACAATGTTGTGCTCAGATTTACAATCTGTTCAGCATCCAATCCCTTACAAAGCGTCTGAAACTCTTAATTATAGCTCATAACCTCACTCTAGCTATTGGAGAAGTTTTAGCCAACCATAATTGGCTAAAGGAGGGGGGAAAAAGAGAAGGAAAACTTAGAGGGAAAATGAATTCGAACTTGGCTCTGGCTCTCCCAATTTCTGGATGATTTTTCAATCTGATTACTCCTCCATTTATACCTTTTCCTCATATCTGTTTCAGCCAATCAAAACTCAAAAGAATAATGTAGTTATGCTGATGTGGCTGATTCCTCTTCTAGAAGCTTTTCTTCTATTGGTTTATAACTGACAAGTATATGTGAGGTAGTTAGAGTTCTCACTCATGCCCAATTGTGTGCCAAAAATACCCCTGGGGGGTCACCGTCATGCCTTGGAGTGCGTGCATGAAGTATGGAAGTGTGACAACAACTGTGAAAGGAATTGAGAAGTTCCCAATTTGATAATCGAGAGGTTCTAGGATCCTCTTGACAGGAAGTGAGTCTTCTCAACGTGTTCTTCGACATGTTCCATGAGGCTCCCGACATGATTGGATGCTCCTCGAGATGTTCTGAGTCTTATCAACAGGATTTGTTGCATGAAGCTCTCAACAAGCAACTGGAACCTAGCGACAGCTCAATGGATCCTCTCGACAGGTTGGCATTTGAGTTACAGATCTTCTCGATAGCTTTTGCTTTGTTCTCTATCAGCTCGACAGGTTGGAGCACACTCTCTAATCCTTGCGATAGGTTCATGGAACCTCTCGACAACATAAACATTTTGTCTCTAGGACCTCTCGATATGTTCTGCCTTGAGTTTCCTCAGCTGGCACCTATCTTCGGTGTGCTAGCTTCCATCTGTTAGCACTCAACAACCTCTTGATGGGTTCAATCTTCCTTCTTTGCAATTGTGCTTGGTCTCAAGCACGCCCTGTTGAGCCCATGACCTTCTCATGCATTTATAAAGCTCTAATTTATTGACTGGCAGGCCTTTGGGTTGTTGAAAACATGATGAGGAGCAGATTTCTTCTTTGGCCTTTTTAGGTGGATATCTGCACTAAGGCTTCATTTTATTGCTTATCTGCAAAACATACTTAAAATACCTTATTAGTCAGCTCAAGGGTCCAATAAAGGTTCGGTTAGGAGGTGAAAAATGGTATTTTTCACTACTTAACACACCCCCAAGCCTAAGCTTTGCTACTCCCTGAGCAAAGGAGAAAGTAAAAACAATTATCCTACAAAATTAGATGCCACTTTCGTAGGGAACACGGGTGCATTTAGCATATGCATCAAGCCTTTTAAACCCTAGGTGATCCCTAGTGGAAGAGTGAAGTCTCCTGAGGGTTTTCAGTGAAGCTACCAACAAACTTCTCAAATGACTTAGTTAATGTTAATGCAGCATGTTAAAAAAATAAATTAAGCACAATAAAATTCATCCACGCCTTACCTTTTTAGTTTTAAAGGATTCTCAGCAAAAACATGGTAGTTCAAAACTAAAATTCTGGTGTAATTCTTCCACAGTCAGTCAGCTCATGTCAGGGAATTTTGTATGAAAACTCATGTAGAGCTTACCTTTTGTTTGAGAATTCTATTTGGATATTGCCCCCATCAAACCTCATTTCAGACCCAAATCTTACCAGGGCATGTTCACTCACAACAGAATAGAAGGGAGCATTAATTCACACAGCTCAAGAGCAGTTACAGCCCTCAAATAGGACTACAAGCATGAGCATAGGCATTGCTCTAATTTCTAAAATCTTCTAACTCTTTCACCACAAATCCTTGTCTCCACATGGCAGCTCAATTGATTTCAGATCAGTAAGGACTTTTTATTGGGTTATATTGTGGCCTATGGGTGATGTTTTATAAAGAATAAAAGGGGTAAAATGGGATTCAAAATTGAGAAATCAATAAGGTAAGGAGGTGATTTGAAACTTCCCAACCTTTATTTCGGCAAAATTCCATCTTTTTGAATTTTCAGAGCCAAAGTGTCCAGCTTCTTCTTTTTCAAAATCTCCAATGAAATGACTTCTCTCTCATTTTTGTTTTGCTTTTCTATTTTTTCTTTTCTTTTCTTTTTGTATACTTTTTGTATATATATATATATATATATATATATATTTTTTTTTTTTTTATATCTCTTTTTTTTTATATGTTGGAATGCCACAACTATCCATCATGCTTGCCTTCAAATGTACTTTTCTCTCTTTCAACCAAATTTCGAACCAGCTCTACCTTCTTCAACTCTTCCACCTTCACAAATCTCAGGATGGGGTCAAGCTGCATCAGGTCACTGAGTTTTGGGTTCAAATTATTTGGTTTTTTATCAAAGAATAACTTAGATTTTTCAAGTCTCAAATGGTGTGTATCAAGGGCAGTTCGAAGGTGGGAAATGTTAGAGCTCAAACTATCCAAAGGATGGCCTCACTTCATGTCCTTCATGTCATGCATGCTGTCAACCTGTTTCAACTTCAATTTGTATAACTTCTAGTGAGCAAAAATAGGTTCAATCATCCTTAGAGTAGAAAAAAATTGCCAAGACACTTTTAAAAAAAATAAATTCAGGCCCAAATCTCACTGGGTATGGTCTTCCATTAAATTTTCTGGGGGATATCTTCACAATTTTCCCTCATTTCAGGTTCACTAAACATCAATTTTTTTGAAAATTCTTGACATTTGCTTTGTGAAAGTGATACAACTACTGCTCATTTCAGTTTCAAAAAGTGATTAGTTTCCTCTTTTTTTCAAAAATCAGGTGGGAAATCATCTTATTTTCTCCATTCTAATTAGACCCTTGCTGCACTACTATTAACTATTCACTGGCAAGCCTTGCCACACCCCCAAACCTAGGAGGAGCAGTGTCCTCACTGCTCTTGCAGTGCAGTAGGGGAAAAACAGAAGCATAAGAAAGAAAACAAACACAGGACATACATAACAAGTAATCTAAACAGAACGAAGAGAAATTGCATTTAAACCCAAAAAATATATACAATGTCGAAGTAGGTACTGGAAAATAACCTAAAATAGTCTATAATTATTTACAAGCATCATCAGGCCATTCATAAAGATCTGCTAGATTCCTCAACTCTTCGTTGGATATAGGTCTTATCTTTTTGGCTTTGAACTTCTGGGCTGGCTGGATTGGTGCCTCCTCAAACTAGGCAACAGGTTCTTTTTCTTTCTTGAGAGAAGCACCAAACAAAACAGACCTTTTAGAAGTGACCTTTCTTTGTCTAGGCTCTTGAGGGACAGGCTCAGTGTGTGGAGGGGCTTGGACTGGAGAAGGAACTAAAAATGGGGTGGATGTGGTGGAAGTGAAAAGGGAGATTGGACTATTTTGGGGAATGGGAATTGGCATGGAAGGAGAAGAAAATGAGATGGTTGGTGTGAAAGATGGAGGGATGATGGGGCACAATGGGTAGGAAAGGCAGTGGAGAGGAGGAAGATGAGGGAAGAGAGGCTGCCAGTTCCTCAGGGGAGGGTAAAATAGGAGGGTCATCAGGTGACTGGGGTGCATGTGATGCATGGCTGAGAACTACCACTTCAGGGTCAGTTTGGGTGGAGGCATCAGTGAAGGCAGGTGGAGGAACATTTGCAACAAAGTGTGGGGGAGAAGGAGGTGGGGTAGGTAAATGGGTAGGTGGCTGGGGAGATGGTTGGGCTAAATTGGTCAAGGAAGATTTGATGGCTGCTAAGGAATGTGAGATGGAGGCCTGGTTGAGGAGGGTGGATGTCATGGATAAGAGTGTGGCCTCAATAGAAGTTTGGGTAGCGGTATTGGCCATGACGTGGGATTGGATTGATAGGAGAAGGTCTAGGATTTGGGGTAAGGGATCAGGTGTGATAGCAGGTGGGGTTTGGAAGAGAGGGGGTAGTGGAAGTGAGGAAATGTGGACATGCTGGAAAGAGGTTGATGGAGGTTGGGAATGAGAAAGATGGGGGGATGTGGGCTGTGGAGAGTCAGTTAGTGGATTATAATTATGCCCAATATCATCCACTATGGACGTCATCAAGGATGAAAATCCTACAGTGGTTGATAGGTCCTGGGTTTGGGAAGGTGAGATGAAAATTGGCTCACTTGCAAGGGGAGTGGAAAGTGGGGAAGACAAAGAGGGAGTAATGGGGAAGGCTGCTGTAGGGTTAAAAGGTGCAGTGGTTGATGTAGATGGGCTTGATGAAATGGTGAGTGAGGGCAACGTAGGGATGGGGTTTGGGAGTGGAGGATCTAAAAATGGGGTGGATGTGGTGGTAGGGAAAAGGGAGACTGGACTGGTTTGGGGAATGGGAACTGGCATGGAAGGAGAAGAAAATGAGATGGTTGGTGTGAAAGATGGAGGGATGGTGGGGCTTGCAGCAATGGAACTGGCCATAGAGAAATTTAGATCAATGGTACAGGTGAATGGGGGTGTAGAGGATACAAGTGAAGGCTCCAAGCCAGGAGCAGCAGATGTGAGCAAAGGCTCACGGGTGACTGAGGTAGAGGCCTCAGGAGGGGGTGCTAAACTAGGTGTTAAGTAGTGAAAAATACCATTTTTCACCCCTAAACATGAGCTTTGAAAGACCCTTGAGAAGACTAAATAAGTGCTTTAGTGTGCATTTTACAGCTAACCAATTAGACAGGTCCAAGTCCGAAAAGCATCCTAAAATGATCAAAAAGCTGACAACTCATGTCAAGCTCAAAGAGGGAGTGAAGAAATAGCCTCAGCAATGGCTAAAAAGGTCCTAAAAGAGCAAGAAAAGACCTGAAGAAGAAGAAGGATCCATTCGCAAAGAAGAAATCAAGTTAAAAGTTCAAATCGCAAAGTAAAAAGTACTTTTCGAAAAGGTCAAAGTTACATTGAATTGATTACGGAGTCAGAATGAACTACTCGAAAGAACCATGTTACATGCTTGAATAGTTGAAATTTCCTTTTCGAATAGAAGATCCGGGAGAAGTCGCTGCGAAAAGACTTTTCAAGCCAAATTGCTTTGCGAAAAAAGAACTTACGAGCCAAAACACTTTGCGAAAAGGCACTTAAACTCTCTGAAAGGACATTACGGGAATTACTTGTTTAAAGGGCATTTCAAGAATCTACTGACGCGCCCCAATGCATTTAGATTCCAATCAAGATCCAAAAGCATATTCCAACCCATGTGAGCTCAAAGATGAAATCACTTGGCGGGAACTTCTAGAAGCTCAAACAGATTTTTGAATTCCATAATGTAATTGATGCTTCTAGCGCTGATTATCGAACGGATCGAGCATTTTCATTGGCGAAACAGATCCGGATCCCCGTGCTCAATCGCCATTGGGCAATCCAGATCGAACACTTCGATTGGTCAATTCAGCCGCTGAGGATCAAGGGAAAGCTATAAATAGAAGACATTTGCCCAATTGTGGCATCCAGTTTTGAGTTTTCATCTCTGTTTCCCTCCTTAGGTCGGATAGTCTATCTGCCTTGTAATTCTTCCTCTGTTTTGCTTTTGAGAGTTGTTGAGAGTGATTTGTAACTCCAAGGAGATCGGATTCAAGACCGCAAGTCCGAGGGCTTTCTAAAGCCGTGCTTTGTAATTGTAATTTTGGATTTTAAAAGGTTCTTTGTAATTTGTGTCTTCTCCATTGGAGTCATGTCGAGGGTTACGAATGTTCACCTTAGTGCATTAGACTTCTTTAGATTCACTCACCCGCATCCAACTTCCCTTAATTCATTGTCCTGTCGAATTAGCGTTGGTAACCTAATTCTAGCAAAGACTTA
This sequence comes from Chloranthus sessilifolius, assembly GCA_021018995.1. NCBI lineage: Eukaryota > Viridiplantae > Streptophyta > Magnoliopsida > Chloranthales > Chloranthaceae > Chloranthus > Chloranthus sessilifolius. The sequence continues at coordinate 119,284,390 of CM037589.1, read as the reverse complement.
CGATGATGTTCATGTTACGAACTAAAGAGCAGCCACAACTATTGGATGATCTGTGACCATTGGACGGATCATAGCCATAAGTCTAAACCTATTCCTTAATTGATTTATTTCTCTTAACATCCTTTGGTAGCGATGAAGATTGAATCTGCTCTATTGGAATCTGATTCTCCATTAAAATTCAAAGGCTAAAATACATGAAGCTATTATTTACGCATTTGTTTTATTTTAAACACCTCCACAACTCGGATCGGATCACGTAGTTAGTTCTTTTCTTTATTTGCTTTTAGTTAAAGCGTGACAAAACCCAACACTCTCTTTTTATACGCTTTCTAGATAATTATAGAGCCGGTCTGGTAGCATGATCCGAGGTCTATCTCATATTTGAGACAAATTCTCGTGGGACGATCTTTAATATACTCACTTTTAAAACTTGCTACAATTGGCCCGATCTTGCGAGCTATTGTTAGCCCTCAATGTCTTGATATCTCTTTCATAATTTAAAATTATGTAACTTAATATTCATTAATTAGTCATTCAAAACACATAAATCGAGGCACATGTGGAGCAACAACAAGTTTTTTGGCGTTCTTGAATTTGTTCTAAAATTGGTAGACCTAAGTTTTTAATTTTATAGATTTGATTTTCATTTTAGTTTTTGCTTTAAACCGCACTTTGTATTCCAAGTGCTTGATTAAATGTCTACGCATTTTGTATAGAAAACCTATTTTCTGCAGAATTTTTTTATTTATTTATTTTCTAAGTTTTATTCTTTGCCTTCTAGTTGTTTGAATAAATCTGCGCCACTCTTTTGTCTTTTGTCAAATTTGGGCGAGCTTTGAGTTTTCTTTTATTTTTGTCAATATCTTTGGAATAAGGTAATCTGCAGCTTTTGGATTTTTGCGGATCTGAGCACCGTCCAACAAGGAGCATCTGGACTAAAAGTCGGAAGCAGATCTGCTTGAGTTTGCATCCTCTTCTCCTTTGCATTCATTTTCTATTTTTAAATTCTTGAGAACCAGTGATTACATGTGTTTATTGTTTGTTCGATTATAATTTATCTGTCTTTTAGGCATGCGATTTTTTTTTACAAAACCAAATACAAAATAAAAGAAAATGAAAACACAAATAGAAAATCTCTTAGTTGTTTCTCATTATTTTCAGCAAGTAAATAAGGGCTCTTGTTGAGCTGGCTGATCAAAACAAGTAAAAAATAAAAAAATAGAAAATTATAAAAATAAAAATATATATATATCTTTCAGATGTAATGTTTTCTCCATTTGCATCCACTTTTCCCATCCGGACTCTTTGAGATCATTTTTCTTTTTAGGAATCATGTAGGATAATGAGTAGTGGATCATAGGCTTTGAATATTCAATGGACCCACTTATTTTATTTTCCTTGATTTCTTCATCATAAATGGGTCTCACTGTATGAACTCTGCTTTTAATATGTGCTCCCATGCTTCATTATTATTTTTTTTATTCATACACATCATCAACAAAGGGTCGTCTTATGAATCTTGCTTTAGACTATATTGCTACTAATCGATTTTATAATCACTTAGATTCATATGTATCTCAGGCTTTTGTTTTTTTTTTTTTGGGCTTAGGATGTATCATTTGGCATTAGATTTTCTATTTTAGAAATTTTAGTTTCAAATTCTGTTTTTAGATCGCTGATTTTTTTTTTTTTTTCTTTCTTAGGTTAATGTGTCCTAGTTTTACTAATTTTCGTCATTTTTCTGTGAGTATAGTTAGTTTCTAACTTTGTTTTCCTATTTTGCATTCACAAATTCTGTTTTTGTATCAACACTTTTCTATTTTTTTTTTTAAACTTTGTATGCAGTCCCTTACCTTGTTTTTACTGTTTCTCTATTATTAGCATTAGTTTCCTTCCATTTGCATAGCAATCCTGCTATTTTTTAGATTTTATTTTTTTAGCAGTTCTAGCGTTGTTTTGTTGATTTTTCTTGCATTTGTATATCATGTTTTCCATTTTCTTGCTCATATATTCAATTTTACATTTTTATTTTCTGCTGCATATAGTTTAGATTTTTTCTGTTCTTAGTTTTTCTTTCTTCTTTTATCCAGCTGCCCCTCATTTCTCAGTGTCTAGAACATTGAGGACAATGCTCACACTCCCACACCCCTTCAGCACATACACCTGAGGTATCCCAGACCTCTGAACCCCAACCTTTCCCCACAGAGGCTTATTCACCCCTATTTGACACCATGGAGCTAGATCCTACACCTATCCCTGCTCCTCCCCCAATCCCCTCTAGGCCAATCTCCCCCACACCTGCTCCCTACACCCAGATCCTCACCTACCTCCAAAATATCCAAGCCCAGCTCCAAACAAATGCGCATAATCACCACTACATTGAGCTCATCCATCAGAATCGCCCCATTACCACCTACCCCATTATCCCTGCTCTCCATTTTGCCTCACAGCAACCCAAACAGACCAAGTCCTAGTGCTTCCTCCACTACCACCCGACTACCCAAACCACCCCCGAACTACCTATGGCCTCACTTCCCCTTGTTCTTTGAGTTAGCTACCCAACAGACCCCCTCTATCACCACCTCTGCGCTAACTTAACTACCCAAAACACAACCTTCCCTCCACCTTCCCCGCCTCTCCCTTAATCCCAGTCCCCCTCCTGCATCTTTAATTTTCTTTTTCTTCTGTAATGTTTCTAGTCAATAAATTTTGCTTTCTCCAATGCTCACCTCATGTTTTACTTTCACGCTTATGATTTCCTTCATGTTTTCGAATAATGGGACCATGCCACCTTTGAACCGGTGAGGACACCTGCTCCTCATAGGTTTGGGGGTGTGGCGACAGATCTGCCCTGGACGATCGGCATAAAGGCGGAAAAATCACCTAAGTAGCAGGAAAGAATTTAATGTACTTAAGAATCAAGTTAACTAGGAAATTTTTAAATATTCTTTGCAAAAATTTAGACATTCTAAACCTTGCGATAGTCTACATTTCCATGATGATTACACCATAAAAACATACCGGTATCAAGACGTAGTAAGTCAAAAGGAAGAGAAAAGGTAAAGATATACTTAAAAGCTCAAGAAAAACCATAACCGGTGAGAATTGAGCCCATATATTTTCCATCTCTGTTGAAGAGTGACTGAGGCAATTTTTCGATTCAAAGGATTAGGCATTAGATCCACTAGAAGTTAGGAAACTCCAAATTGAAACAAGTGGCTCATGAGGCAAGAAAAGATCAAGGCCTTCTTTGACAAACTGAACCTATGTAACCAACAAGAAAAATCTGCCCTGTTTGTACCCCATTTGAGTCAAATCCTACAATCCTTCATCAAAAATACCCAAAAGTACTTTTTTGAACCTATGGAACTAATTCAGCCTTCCCTCACTCGAGAATTCAGAGGTAAAGGAGAAAGAATCAAGATGGACCATTTCTGGGCAACATCAAGAAAATGAAGAGAAAATACCTCAAAAGCAGCAATATGGTGACGAGAAAAGAAGAGACAAACAATATGAAAAGTTGCAAGCAAAAGGCAAAAAGGGACCTTATGTTAAAAAAAATGCAAGATCAAAGAAAGAACTGATCACCGTGAATGTGAGAATCTCGAAAAGAAGAAGAAAGAAGCTAAACTCAAAAGGTGGAGTCATGAACCATCTCTGCACTTCGAGTTCTCAAATTCAAACCCCTGTTTAAAGCGCCTTTCCTTGAAACTTCACTCCATAAGCCATACAAACAAACCTAGATTAAAAGTCCTTGTGATCCAAAGTTGAGTGAGCATGTAGAGATAAGAAGTTCCCCAATCTATGGTGAGGAGATGTCAATGATGCCGATGCACGAAGCAGGCCTATGCTCATGGTTACAGATCCATTTGGGAGATGTTGCTCTTGAGCTTGAGTGAAAAGCGAACCCTCAACAAAAACAACGATGAGAGTATACCTGGTGAGTGTTTGGGTTGGAACTTGAGCACATTAAGTATGACTTATAACCTAATTTTTATCCATAGGATGAGCTTCACTGGCACATTTGTATGATTTTCTATGACTCACAGATTGGAAATATTGAAACATTCATGAGGTTTATAAATGTTGAAATCTCCTTGCAAACAATACAACTAAATTTACGTAAACATGGATTCAAGAGTAACTAATTTCGATCTTTGATTGCTCATGAGATAACAAAGGCACTAATGCCAACTCCCATGGAGAAGTTTGTGGGTACCTTCTGAAAACCCTCGAGACTTCACTCCTCCTCTAGGGATCACCTAGGGGTTGAAAAGGCTTGTTGCATATGCTAAATGCACTGCTTCCTACAAAAGTGGCTCTTTACTTTGTTTTTATGTTTCTTTGCTCGTGGACTAGCAAAGCTTAGGTTTGGGGTGTGTTAAGTAGTGAAAAATACCATTTTCACCCCTAAACATGAGCTTTGAAAGACCCTTGAGAAGACTAAATAAGTGCTTTAGTGTGCATTTTACAGCCTAACCAATTAGACAGTCCAAGTCCCAAAAGCATCCTAAAATGATCAAAAAGACAACTCATGTCAAGCTCAAAGAGGAGTGAAGAAATAGCCTCAAAGAATGGCTAAAAGGTCCTAAAAGAGCAAGAAAAGACCGAAGAAGAAGGATCCATTCGCAAAGAAGAAATCAAGTTAAAAGTTCAAATCGCAAAGTAAAAAGTACTTTTCGAAAAGGTCAAAGTTCTGAATTGATTACGGAGGTAATGAACTACTCGAAAAGAACCATGTTGTTCGAATAGTTGAAATTTCCTTCGAATAGAAGATCCGGGAGAAGTCCTGCGAAAAGACTTTCTGAAGCCAAATTGCGAAAAGAACTTCGAGCCAAAACACTTTGCGAAAAGGCACTTAAACTCTCTGAAAGGACATTACGGGAATTACGACTTGTTTAAAGGGCATTTCAAGTAATCTCTTGCGCCCCAATGCATTTAATGACCGAGGACATTTGGAAGATTCCAATCAAGATCCAAAAGCATATTCCAACCCATGTGGCGCTCAAAGATGAAATCACTTGGCGGGAACTTCTAGAAGCTCAAACAGATTTTTGAATTCCATAATGAATTGATGCTTCTAGCGCTGATTGGTGAACGGATCGAGCATTTTCATTGGCGGAAACGGTCTGGATCCCGTGCTCAAGCGCCATTGGGCAATCCAGATCTGAACACTTGATTGTCAAAAAGCTATAAATAGAAGACATTTGCCCAATTGTGGCATCCAGTTTTGAGTTTTCATCTCTGTTTCCTCCTTAGGTCGGATAGTCTATCTGTACCTTGTAATTCTTCCTCTTTTGCTTTTGAGAGTTGTTGAGAGGATTTGTAACTCCAAGGAGATCGGATTCAAGACTCAAGTCCGAGGGCTTTCTAAAGCCGTGCTTTGTAATTGTAATTTTGGATTTTAAAAGGTTCTTTGTAATTTGTGTCTTCTCCATTGGAGTCATGTCGAGGGTTACGAATGTTCACCTTAGTGCATTAGACTTCTTTAGATTCACTCACCCGCATCCAACTTCCCTTAATTCATTGTCCTGCGAATTAGCGTTGGTAACCTAATTCTAGCAGACTTACGATGATGTTCATGTTACGAACTAAAGAACAGCCACAACTATTGGATGATCTGTGACCATTGGATGATCATAGCCATAAGTCTAAACCTATTCCTTAATTCAGATTTATTTCTCTTACATACGTCTTTGGTAGCGGATGAAGATTGAATCTGCTCTATTGAATCTGATTCTCCATTAAAATTCAAAGGCTAAAATACATGAAGCTATTATTTCTGCATTTGTTTTATTTTAAACACCTCCACAACTCGGATCTGGATCACGTAGTTAGTTCTTTTCTTTATTTGCTTTTAGTTAAACGTGACAAAACCCAACACTCTCTTTTTATCTGCTTTCTAGATAATTATAGAGCCAGATCTGGTAGCACAGATCTGGAGGTCTATCTCATATTTCAGACAAATTCTCTGTGGACGATCTTTAATATACTCACTTTTAAAACTTGCTACAATTGGCCCTGATCTTGCAGGCTATTGTTAGCCCTCAATGTGCTGATATCTCTTTCATAATTTAAAATTATGTAACTTAATATTCATTAATTCGTCATTCAAAACACACATAAATCAGGCACATGTGGAGCAACAACACTAGGGGCAACAGAGGTGCCAGGAGCTGCTTCCTCACCCTCCTCAATTGACCTATGGGTGCCTTTTCCAATGAGGGTCCCACTGGCAGACCAAGCTTTTTTCCAGACACTGTGGGATTCACTATCTCCACTTCCTCATTCTCATTAAACACAAATCCCCTACTCCTAAGCAAAGCAGTGATGAGCTTGCTGTAGGGGAGCCCTAGTAGGGCTTGAGCTTTCCTACATTTTTCATTCACATCCACCATTGCTTCAAACACCAACCAAGGAGTATTAACAAAATGGCCTTTAGCTGAAAAGTACAGGGCATCCACTATTGGTATACTTCTTTCTTGCTGATGGCCACTAACATAGATATTTTTTCACAAAATTGAGTCGAAAAATCGCAAGCTAGGGGATAAATCTCTTCTCCTAATTGAGTCCCCAGACCCTACAATGCATTGAGTAAGGTGCATGGCTATTACTTTGAAAGTGACATTTTTAGGTGCAGCCAGGCCATAAACTGGGTTATAAATAGAAGGGACTCCCAATACTATCCCTATATCTCTGTAATCCACCACCATTTCCCTATGATCAATCAGGATTACCAAGCAGGGCTCAAGAGAATCTGGCTTCGTTTGTTTAATGAAATTTTGATACCACAACTTAACCAGCCTTGGGTAAGACTTTTCATTCAACGGGCTGATCATGGGTGTCAGGCCTGCTCTCACCAGATACTTCAAAGTATCCTGACACTCCCCTAGCTTAGAGAAAAAGGGGATGTCAATAATAGTTTTAGGGATCAGATTTAATTTATCCCCAAATTCATTGGGTGTGGATCTGAGCGAAGGGGCTTTAAGCACTAATTCAGGGTTAGGTTCAGCCTCAGGAATTTCAGGCTCAAGGTTAGGTTGTGTTTCTGGGGCCTCATCAACAATGGTGTCACTAGTTTGGGCACTCTTAGATTTCTTGGTTTTCTTAGATTTCACAGTTTTCTCAGCTTCTTCCATGACAAGTTTCCTTTTGGCCGGTGGGGTATCTTTAGGTTTTGTGATTTGCCTGGTGGATTTCCTTGTGGCATTGGTAGCGGATTTAGAAGGCACTTTGAAAAGGTTAGCCAATGGGTCCTCTTGACCAGCCATTACTTAATCAACACAATATTAATCACCCAGAATTCAATAGAAATTACCACAAACACTTCTTGAATGCTCAAATGACCCACACAAACTAAAGATGAAATGGCAAGCTTAGAAATCACAAAAAAGAGCTGAGGAGAAGCTTACCAACATAACTCTAAGGTTTCACAGATCGTCAAATGCATAGCATCAAACCAGTTCAAACCAGGTGCGAAATGTAGCTTTTGAAGGATTGAAGCAATGGAGAAAATAGCTAGGAAGTTTCTCTAACAGTCAGTGAGATAGAGAGAGAAAAAACAAAATGGGAAAATCACCAGAGCAACTTAAGGCGTGGAGAGAAACTGTCGAATGGCAAGAAAAATGAAGTTGTCGTTAGGTTTAAATTAGTGGAAAATGACTCTCGATAGGATTGGGACAAGTCATCGACAGGTTGATACAACTTGTCGAAGAGTAGAAAGGCAATGATCCTAGCGAAAGGTTCATTGCAATCCTATCGAAAAGTTCAAAAAGACAGCAGTCATCTTTTCGAGATGTTCATAGAGCCTTTTGACAACCATTTTTTTTTCTCGACAGCTTATAGATCTTGTCGAAACGCGAACTGACAGTACTCAGAACCTGTCGATATGTTTGTAGAACCTATTGACAAGTCGTATTTCAATACAAACTAGCTTGTAATCAATTCCCAGTTCATTTCCCAACAGATCTAGTCACTTCACCAATTCTGACTTATTTTCCCACTTGGGGTGTTAACATGCATGGAACATTTATGTACAATGCCATATAGAACTCAATCATATCATAATACTAAACGTAAATACTAAAGACATAGTTTAGTATACATAGTGTACATTGTTGAGACTCAGCCATGCTAAGGAGGGTCATGATAGTGGTTGATCAGCACTGGTTCCCCTGTATTTTCAAACATATCATTAGTATGACCACAAGAACCAGTATACTGCAGTAGCTTGGGCAAAGTCACAAGCTCATCCACTATCCCAATTGTGAAACAATCCTGACCATTCAAGTGGGGTTGATTGGCTGAATTATACACATTCAATCTGACTTTCATGTTACCAAAAGTTACTTCCATAACCCCTGATCTACATTGTATGCATGCGTTAGCAGTGGCCAAAAATGGCCTGCCCAAAATCATAGGGATGGAAGTAGCGCACTTGCTCAGCTCCATATCCAGCACCAAAAAATCAGCAGGATAAAATAATTTATCAACCCCAACCAAGACATCTTCTATTATTCACACAGGTTTCCTTTCACATCTGTCAGCTAGTTGCAAGACCACAGGTGTGGTTTTCAACTCACCTAAGCCCTGCTTCTCATAAACTGAGTATGGAAGCAAATTCACACTAGCTCCCAAATCTAATAAGGCTTTTTCAATGGTATGATCTCCAATGATGCAGAGGATAGTGGGGACTCCAAGGTCTTGGATCTTTGTTGGAGTTGCTATAGTCAAGACTTGGTTCACTTTTTCTACTGAAAAGACTTTCTTGGATAGATGTATCCTCGATTGTCTTTTGTGGGTGCAAAGGTCTTTTAAAAACTTGGTATAGGCTGGCACTTGCCTGATTGCATCAAGTAAAGGTAGGTTGATATTTACTTGCTTAAAGGTTTTCATCATTTCCTCTACTTTGGCATTCCCTTTATCAAAAGGAGAAGCTGCCTACAAAGCATTGGGAAATGGCAGATGGGAAGTTGGCCTCCCATTTGCAGCCTTAGCCAACTCATCAATTTTTTCTTTGCTTTTATTTTCAATTTTTTCATTTTTTTCAATTTCCTGTTGGGGAGCATTAACATCCCCCTTATTCAAACTGGGCTGCTCCTACTGTACATTCTTTGAAACTATTTCATTTTCTTTCTCTGAATTTTGCAAAGGCCCAAAGCTTACTTGATTATCCACTAACCTTCCACTTCTTAATATGGTGACAAATTTTGCTTCCTCATGGTAAGAAGAGACTTCACCTACCACATATTGTCTCTTTGGATTGTCCATGGGCTGACTAGGTAGCCTACCTTCCTGCCTCTTTGTCAATGCATTAGATAGTTGACCAAGATGGTCTTCTATCTTTTTAATGCTCTGGCTATGAGAGTGGACTGTTTGGGACAACAGGCCCAAGTTCTGCAATGAGGCCAGTACTTGTTCTTCAAAAGAAGGTGTTCTAGAAACTGGAGTTGGGGCATTTTGTTGCACAGGCTGAACTATAGGTTGAGCCATGGGTTGCTGATACTGGGTCCTTGGAATAAAATTTTGTTGAAAGGTCTGGGGAGCAAGTTTAAAAGGCATTTGTTGTGGCTGCTGATAGAACTGAGGTTGGAACTGCTAGTGCTAGATTTGATTTTGACCATTGTCTTGCTTCCACCTCAAGTTAGGATGGTTTCTCTAAGAATAACTAGTAGTTGACTGCTGACCAAAAGACTGGGTTGCATTCACATGTTCCATCACCAGTTCTGGAAATTGCTCAGTAGCGGGGCAATCCTGAATGGGATGAGTGGGAGATTGATAGATGGGACATGCCTCTCCCACATTAGCAACCACTGGAGACTGTTTTTCTTCCATCATTTTCTCCAACCTTTAAGTTAAGCTAGCTACCTTTGTCTTCGAATCATTATACCCACCCATCTCATACATTTTACCTCTTGTTGTATTCTCCTTCAACATTCTTCCCGAGCGGTCCACATCCCTAGCAAGAGACTCTTGCTGTAATGAATTTTCACTAATAACATCAAACAATTCCCATGCTTCCTCAGTTGTTTTATGAAGGTATGTGCCTCCACAAGAAGCATCCACCATATCTCTACTCTTGGAGTCAATTCCTTGATAGAAACTTTTGATAAGTTGCCATTCAGGAATTTTATGGTGGGGGCACTACCCCAACAGCTCCTTGAATCTCTCGCATGCCTCATGGAACCCTTCAGTTGGGAGTTGAGAAAATGAGAGGATACTCTTCCTCAACTGACTGGTTCTAGACATGGGGAAAAATTTAGCTAAGAATTGGCTTTGCATGTCATCCCAAGTGTTGATACTATTAGGGGGAAGCAAGGATAACCAGGTCCTGACTTTATCCTTTAATGAAAAAGGAAATAGACTAATCTTGGTAGCTTCTGGCCCTAGACTTGTAATGTTAAATGTAGTACACAAGGCAAGGAATTCATCAACATGCTTGTATGGGTCCTCTTTGCTCAAACAATGGAAAGAAGGAAACAGCTGAATGGTTGAAGACTTGATTTCATAATTAGTTTCCAGAACAGGAAACTGTATGTAAAAAGGAAAATTATATGCACCAGGTGCATAGTAATCCTTTAACAACAACCTTGGTTGCTCACTCATTTCAACAGATTCAGTTGCAGCAGATGTAGGTGGGGTTTGTCTAGGTCTAAGAATCCTTTTAACGTCTAGATTAAATGACACAATCTGGGGGTTGAGAGTTCTTCCAAACATATATCACTCACAATCTCAATGGACGCTTATCCAAATCACAGCTTAAGTTTAATACAACAAATAGGAACAAGCACGAATAGAGAATTAAAACTACAAATCATAGATTAGGAAAAACAAAAGGAGTAGAGAGATACAGACTTTAGCACAACCTTTATCACAATGCTCCTCGAAGCACCACAGATCCAGATCTGAAAAGAAAATTAAGCTACAAAATACTACAGGAGCACTTAATCAAGCACTTAGCAAGCGATCAAAATTATAAATCTAAAAATTAAAAGAAACTTAGATCTACCAAGATCACAGATCCCCGACAGCGACGCCAAAAACTTGTTGGGGAAATGGAGTGTGCTGATTTAGTGTGTAATGGTAAAAGAAAAATAAAATCAAATTAAAATAATGGATGGATTCTGCACAACTACAATCTCTTAGACCTGCAAGATACAGGGCTATTGTAGGAAGTTTTGATAGGTAAGTAAAGGTACGTCCACAGGGAAATGTCCATAAACTATGGTAAATCTCCAGATTCGCAATAGATCTGGCTCTCTATCAGAAATTAAGTTATACTAAAATAGGAAAGAGGAGAGGTTTTGGGTTTTTATCACTACGAACTATAGAAATTAAATGTAGCTGATCCAGATTTTAAGAAAACACAGAAGTGAAGGAAAATGGATTAAAAATCAAAGGATGGAGAGCAGCAGCTAAGGATTTAGTCTTTGACTGAGAATTAAATAAATCAAAGGCAATGCTTAAATCAGATTTGCAACACTCCTTCATTTGGTTACAAGCTCCCCATATTTGACCCCGACAGAAGCATGGTATAAGAATCCAATCTCTACCAATGGATCAGAGCAATTCTAAGACTATGATCTATCCACATAAATGGTCACAGACCATCCCAGAGATTATTCAAATCTATTATTAACTAGAGAATTGAAGCAATCCTAAGGCTATGATCTGTCCACATAAATGGTCACAAACCATCCTAGAGATTGTATCAAGCCAATGGTCTTGATTAGAACAGGTTAACCATTGTACATGTTGTGAATGTTGTTGGGTCGTTTATCTTGTGCTTAAAAAGGGGTTTAAAATCAAACAATTATAGAATCTATGGATTGCACACACACCAAGGCAAACAGACTCATAGACCTGCAAGTATTCAGGGCTATTGCAGCAAGTTTTAAAAAGGGTAAGTAAGGGTATGTCCATAGGGAAATATGGTCTAACTTTCAGTAAATCTCCAGATCTAGAGTGGAACTGGAACTCTATTCTAATCTAAGAAAGAGGAGAGGTTTTGGGGTTTTGTCACTTTAACTACAAACTACAGAATTAAGTGCTACTGATCCAGATCTATTCCAACACAGGTGTAAGGGGAGATATAAAAGGGATGAAAAATCAAAGGATGAGAACAACAACTAGGGGTATTGGTCTCTCACTGAAAATCAAAGGAATCAATGGCAATGCTAAGAGCTGATCTGCTACAATCCTCTTTTTTATCTCCCAGATTCCCAGATTACCTTGGCAGAGGTGAGGTATAAGGATCCAATCCCAATCAGAGAATTGAAGCAATCCTAACACTATGATCTGTCCACTTTAATGGTCACAGACCATCCTAGTGATTGTTCCGCTTCAAAGATCTTGATTAGAACAGGAAAACCATTGCAGATGCAAGGATATGAGACCCTCATAGGCTAACATCTACAGAAATATCCAATCCAGGGAAAACAAATACGAAAAAGTGAAATATATATCAGAATCACCTTTAAAATCCACAACTATATTGCAAAATTACAACACAATTGTGCTCAGATTTGCAATCTAGGCATCTTACAGTTCCATATAATGCCTTTGAATCTCTCAATTTACAGCTTAAGACTTCACCCTAACTACTGAGAAGAGTTTTAGCTACTCATGATTGGCTAAAGCGAGAAGGGGGAAAGGAGGAAGAAGGGAGAAATTTCTGGACAAAATAGATCTTGCCCTAAGCTCTGGTTTTCTCAATTTCTGAATCCTTCCTTTTATATTTTCTCCAAGCTTTTATACTCTCCTTCTCTGTCCTTAGATCCGTTTCAGCCAAGCAGAATGCAAAGAGATAATTCTGTTATGCTGATGTGGCCAATTTCTCTTCTAGAAGCTTTTCTCCCATTAGTTCTCATCTGACAAATACATGTGATACCATTAAGGTTTCCATGCGTGGACGATTGTGGGCCAAAAATACCCCTAAGGGTCGCTGACGAGCTTTGGAACACGTGCACAGGCTTCTAGCATGGACAGCTACTGAAGAAAGAACTAAGAAGTTCCCCAGATCTAGTGTCGAGAGGTTCTGGGATCCTCTCTATAGGTTCTGTTTGGCTTTGCATGCAAATCGACAGGTTTGAAGACCTATCAAGAGGATTGACGGTGCTTGTCGATAGGATTGATGATCATCTCATTCATCCCCTCGACAGATTGTGGTTGACTCGTCGATTGGTTGTCGTAGATCCTGTCAACAGTTTCTTTTGATCCTCTCGAGGACTACGCCTAGCAGTTGTCAAAAGGATTGAGTGCACTGCATGACAGGTTCAGTTGAACCTCTCGACGTGTAAATCGATCCTCTCGGCTTCCCTTGTACCTTTAGGTATCCTCTCGACAGGATTCAGATACTCTCAGTATCTTCTAATTTTGGCACTAGATCCTCTCGACAGCTTAAGAGAACCTCTCGATAGCTTTATTTCTATGCTTCCTTGGCTGGCACGCACTTCTAATGTGTTGTCTTTCATCTGTCTCCCCCTCAGCCACCTCTGGGTGGATTTAATCTTCATCCCTTGGCACTGTACTTGGTCTCAGGTGCACCCAGTTGGGTTCATGGCCTTCAATGAGTTTCTAAGGCTTTGTGGATTGTTGGAGTTTGAGCACAGGCTGAGGTTGCAGATTGCTTATTTGACCCTTTTTGTTGGCTGTTTGTGCTAAGGCTACAATTTATTGCTTATCTACAAAACATACTTAAAACATATTATTGGACACCTCAAGGGTCTTCCAAAGGTCAGGTTAAGAGGTGAAAAATGGTATTTTTCACTGCTTAAAACACCCCCAAACCTATGCTTTCCTAGTCCCTAAGCAAAGGAGAAAGTGAAAACAATTTTTGAAAATGAAAAATGCCATTTTTATAGGGAACACAGATGCATTTAGCATATGCATCAAGCCTTTTAAACCCCTAGGGGATCCCTAGTGGAGGAGTGAAGTCTCCTAAGGGTTTACAGTGAAGTTACCCACAAACTTCTCCAATAAGGTCAGTTAATATTAGTGCAGAATATTGAAGCAAGCAGTAAGTAATCATAAAGTTCAATCCACACCTTTGTCTAATCAATTTTTAATGGATTCTCAGCAAAAATATGGCAGTTTAAACCAAAGCACTGTTGTGGCTCCTACACAGTCACTCAGCTCATGTCCAGGTAATTTATGTGAAAAATAGTGCAAAGTTTACCATTAAATTGAGAATCATGTGTTGATTATGCCCCCAACAAACTTGACTTCAAACCTAAGGCTCACCAGGGCAGGCACTCTTAATCAAAAATAGAAGGGTGCATCAATTCACACAACTCAAGAACAGTTACAACCCTCAAATAGGACTGCAAGCATGAGCATAGGCATTGCTCTAATTTCTAAAATTCCCTAACTCTTTTTACCATAGATTAAGCAATTCCTCATCTCCATATGACAGCTCAATTAATTTCAAATCAGTAAGGTCTTTTTATTGGGTTGTAATGTGGCTTATGGGTGAAATTTGTAAATGAATAAAGGGGCAAAAAGGATTCAAATTGAGAACTCAATAAAGGTAAGGAGGTGGTCTAGACAATTCCATCTATTTTTTGAATTTTTGGATTTGAAGTGATCAGTTTCTAATCCTCTTTTTAGTCTTTCAATGAAATGACTTCTCTTTCTCATTCCATTTATTTTTATTTTTATTTTCTTTTTATTTTTTTATTTTTTTTTGTATGCTTTTGCTTTTATATTTTTCTCCATTTTTCTTTTTCTTTACGGGTTGGAATGCCACAACAGCACCAAATGTGCTTTCCTCTTTCTCAACCAAACATCAAACCAACTCTACCTTCTTCAATTCCTTCATCTTTACCATCTGAAATCTCAGAGTGAGGGTCAGGCTGTAGCAGGTCACTGAGGTTTTGGGTTCAAATTTTCTAGTTTTTATCAAAGAAAATTGGGAATTTTAAGGCTCAAATGGTGTGTATCAAGGGCAGTTTAAAAGTGGGAAAATTTTAGGCCCAAACTGTCCAAGGGATGGCCTTACTTCATGTCCTCAATGTCATGAGTGTTGTCAATCTATTTCAACTTGGAATTGCCTAACTTCTAGTGATCAGGACTAGGTCATATCAATCCTTAGAGCAGAAAGAAATGTTGCCAAGACACTCTTCACTGAAAAAAAATTTCAGGCCCAAACCTCACTGGATGTGGTCTTCCATCTGATTTCTGGGGGTATAACCTCACAATTTTCTCTCTTTTTCGAGTTCACAAACCACTAATTTTCGAAAATTTCTTGACATTTACTTCCTGCACATGTTGGAACTCCAACACCTTTAGTATAAAACGTTTTCCATTTCCTCTTATATAAAAAAAAAATCACGTGGGGATTCCTTTCATTTTTCACAGATGTTTGCTCAATTCTGGCTGCACTAACATTAACTATCCTATGGGCAAGGCATACTTTGCCACACCCCCAAACCTATGAGGAGCAGTGTCTTCACTGTTCAGAGAGAAGGGTGTAGTGCAGCCCAGTAACAACATAAGTACACAGAGAAAGAAAACAAACAAATGGCATAGACATTAAAGAAACTAATCAACATAAAAAAGAAATTGCATTAAAATATCTACAGGGAGTATGTGTTGCGATCTCCAATGTGCCTACTTTATTTGTTGGTGGTAAAAGCAATTTAAAATCAAAGTAAAATAGGAGATGGAATCAACACAACTGAGAAATCCTAGACCTGCAAGATACAGGGTCCATTTGTAGCAAGTTTTGATAAGTAAGAGTTTGTCCCACAGGGAAAGGTGATCAACAGCTCCAAGGGAGCCTTCTCTAGTGGTCCCTCCAGATCTGACTACAGATCTGGCAGTCCTAAAAGGAGGGGAGTTTAGGGTCACTTATTCTAAGTATCCTAAGGTAGCCTAATGAACTAACTACAGAAAAGGGTTGATAAGATGGATGGAGTGAGGGAAAATAAGTATAAAAAGGGTGAGAAGTATGCTATTGGGTTCAAATCTGCTAGAATTTATGACTCAGATCTAGATCTGCTGGTATAGAAATCCTGTCCAATGGCTACATTATCACTAAAGAGGAGAAAGAATTCAACTCAACCCTGTGCCATGATCCAATCCCTTAAGGTTATAACCTGTCCACTTAAATGGCCACAGACTATCCCATAGGGGAACCACAATCCAGAGATGGGTCAAAACAAGTTAATCATTGTAGGCACTACGTCATCCAGGCTATAATCTCACGAATCCATAGGGAACCTCAACCTCTAAAGCTCTATGTGTGGGGCTAAGGCTGTAAAGGACCATGATAGCCCAGACACATAGAACCAGTAAGAGATTGAGTACCACCTAAGATCTAGCTGTCCATTGCTTGAGTGGGACTACAATGGTCCAGTCACAAGCCTACAATCTCCATACCCAAATTAGATCTAACATTTGATGGCGGGTCTATACTAATATAGGGGAGTCTGCCTCTGTACAATCTCCTACCAGGCTACAAGCTCAGGCTTGGAGAGGAAGGATCCATTTTGGATCGATGGATTAGATTCACCTTAAGGCTATAACCTGTCCACTTAAATGGTCACAGACTATCCCAGAGGCTATCCTCCTCACGGGGCCCAAAACAAAATAAGAATATTGCTGCCACCACCATGGTCACAAGGCTACCAGCTCAGGCTTCCATGGGGATTTCAGATCTAGTGGGTCCTGTGGTGGGGCTAAGGCTGTATAGGACCATGATAGCCTTGACACATAGGTCACTTGGATCTAAATGGGACCATAGAATTAGTCCTCCATTGCTTTAAATCATAGCCAAAGCAATGGCAGATCACAAGGCAGCAGCCTTGCACAG
This sequence comes from Chloranthus sessilifolius, assembly GCA_021018995.1. Taxonomy (NCBI): domain Eukaryota; kingdom Viridiplantae; phylum Streptophyta; class Magnoliopsida; order Chloranthales; family Chloranthaceae; genus Chloranthus; species Chloranthus sessilifolius. The sequence goes on along the minus strand of CM037589.1, from coordinate 119,267,577 downwards.
AGCAACTCACAAACACATGAATCCCATAAAAGTGCAACACCCAATCACAAATTCCATTAATCTAAACTTAATAAACATACAAAGGCATGGCCAACGAATGCTGGGCCATGGAGAGAAGAAAAAGGAAAAGGAAAACTACTTACAGCTACAGAAAAACAAGACTATAATGCTAAAAACAAAACAGAGCAAAAATAGAACTCTTTCGGCCCTCTAAACCTAAACCAGGCTTAGGTTTATATAGCAGTGGGTGTGGCGGCGCATTAGGGTTAGGAAACCCTAATTTTAGTGATGCCACGTGGCCTATTAATGATCCTTGGATGCCTCGGGGCGCATGCACAAAGATTTGAGCATGAGAGTGTGTGCCCTAATCCTTGGAAATTCCTAGAATGTCCTCTATAGAATGATGGAAGTTAGAGTTCATAGCATCCCCAGGTTGCAATTGATTCCCAAACTTGTCGTGTGGTAGCTCTGTTCTTCGCGTGGTTGAATTTAACATTAGAACATTAGACGTCGCAGGGTTACAGCTTCTTAATGCTTTGAGCAGTCGCAAGGTAGATAGTTAAGCTCTCGCTGGATTAGGTTTCGCGCGGTTAGATTGTTACTTGTGAATAGAACGAGAACTGCGTGAGCATTCCATTTCACTTCACGAGGATAACTCTAGCTTCGTGAGGCTGCTTTCTTCCTGAACCACGCGACAACTTCTTTTCTTGATAGATCTTCGAGAGGATCCTCACGATAGCTTTGAGGCTTTTCTGAACTGCGTGATAGGTTCTATTGACATTTACATCCCGCGGCCACTACGCGACAGCTGTGCGAGGCAGGATTCAGAAGCTCTCTCTCCTCAACTGTTATGAGCAAACAACACGAGGTTGGTTTCAGGTCTTCTTGAACTACGCGAGATTGCGCGACCATTTACTCCTGAACTTCGTGAGAGCTGCACGAGGTTGTGCTTCTGAAGCTCTTCTGTTACTCAACTGCGTTAGCACTTGTTGTGAAGTCTTGGGAAGCTCGCGAGGACTGCACGAAGCATAGTTTTCTGAATCCTTTAAAGCTTTGTGGAAGCTGCACGAGGTTGGATTCAGTGTTTATCCTTCTCAAGGATTTCTGGTGCCAATATGGGCTCCTTAACATGATTTCTGGCCTTATTGCACTGCTGTTTATTATCTACAGAAAACACTTAACAAACCTTTATTAGATGGCTAAGGGTCTAATCAAAGGCTAAGTTAAGGGGTGAAAAGTGATACTTTTCAGGTCTTAATAGTATGCAGCACCGAAAAGTAAATCTACAGGGAGAAAATTAAAGCATGCAACAATTATTTGCAAGCATCATCAGGCCATTCATAGAGATCCACTAGTTTCCTCAATTTTTCATTGGAGAGAGGTGTTTTTTCTTGGGTATGGACTTCTAGGTTGGCTAGCTCGATGCCTCCTCAGACTGGGCAGGAGGTCCTTTATCTTTCTTCAGATTAGCACTAGCGAGGACAGATCTTTTTACAGTGACCTTTCTCCTTGAAGAAGGTCGCTTAGGCTCTGGAGGGGCGGGCTCAGTGTGGGGAGGGGCTTAGACTAGAGGAGGAGCAACATACACAGGTGGAGTAGGAAGGAGGAGCAGTAGCTAGGGGGGTTGGCTGAAATGGTTGAGAGGTCAACTCAGCAAACCTTCTCTCCAGAATTTCAATTTTCTTATGTGCATAAAGGAGATTGGACTCAGCGAGTTCTTGGGTGGCTTTATTTATATCCTGGGCATTGTTTAATTTTTTCTAGAGGAATTCAGCTTGCTTCTTCTCGGCTTTGGCAATGAGACGCTCAGCATCAGCAAGTAGTTTTGCTGACTCATAACAAACAAGTATTTTCTCCCAACCTTGTGAGATATCTCGGAGCTGGATTTTATGCTCCAGCTCCATGTCCGCAATCCTCTGCTCATAGGTGGCTTCAAGGGAAGCGCGAAGAGCAGCCATTCCTTTGAGGATATCCCTATGGATCTAGGGGTTATCTCGCATTGCATATAAAAGAGTGAGGTAAGGGGGAATGTAGAAGGAATGGCGGGGAACAATAGGGAGGGAAGGGAGTGGAGTGGAGGAAGATGAGGGAATGTAGGATGCCAGTTCCTCAGGGGAAGGCAAAATGGCAAGGCTAGGTGGGAAATGGGGTGGAGGAGATTCAGGGTCAGTTTGGGTGGAGGCATCTGTGAAGGCAGGTGGAGTGACCTCTATAATATGGTGTGGGGAAGAGGTAGGTGGGGTAGGTACATGAGTAGGTGGTTGTGGAGTTTGTTGGGCTAAATTGGTCAATGAAGATTCGATGGCTGCTAAGGTCTGGGAGATAGGGGCCTGGTTGAGAAGGGTGAAAATTATGGATAAGAGTGTGCCCTCAATGGAAGATTGGATAGTGGTATTTGCTATGACATGGGATTGGATTGATTGGAGGAGGTCTAGGATTTGGGGTAAGGGGTCAGGTATGGTAACAGGTAGAGTGGGTTGAATAGGTGCAGTGTGGGTATGCTGGAAAGAGGTAGCTGGAGGTTAGGAATGAGAAATAGGGGGGATGTGGGCTTTGGAGAGTCAGGGAGTGGATTATAGTGATGCCTAATATCCTCAACTATGGATGTCATCAGGGATGAAAATCCTTCAGTGGTTGATAGGTCCTGGGTTAGGGCAGGTGAGATGGAAAAAATTTAGCTCGCTCATAAGGGGAGTGAAGAGTGGAGAAGACATGGAAGGGTTGAAAGGGATAGTGGTTGATGTAAATGGGCTAGATGGAATGGTGAATGAGGGAAAAGTAGGGATGGGGTCAGTGAGTGGAGAAGAGACAACTAGGGTGGAGGTGGAAATGGTTGTGGAAAGGGAGACTGGGCTGTTTTGGCGAGTGGGAGCTGGCAAGGAAGGAAAAGAAGGGGATATGATTGGTGTGAGAGATGGAGGGGTGGTGGAACTTGTAGCAATGGAACTAGCCATAGAGAAATGGAGATCAATGGTCGAGGTGAATGAGGGTGTAGAGGATACGAGTGGAGGCTCCAAGCCAGGGGTAACAGATGTGAGCAAAAGCTCACGGGTGACTGAGGTAGAGACCGCAGGAGGGGGTGTTGAGCTCGGGGCAACAAAGTTGTCAGGAGTTTCTTGCTCAATCTCTTCAGTTGACCTGTGGGTGCCTTTACCAATGAGGGTCCCACTGGCAGACCAAGCCCTTTTTCCAAACACTATAGGCTTCACCTTCTCCATTTCCTCATCTTCTTTAAACACAAATCCCTTTCTCGTAAGCAAAGTAGTGATGAGCTTGTTGTAGGGGAGCCCTGGTATGGCTTGAGCTTTCTTACATTTTTCATTCACCTCCATCATTGCTTCAAACACCAACCAGGCAACATTAACAAATTTGCCATTAGCGAAGACGTATAGGGCATCCATTATCGGTGTTCTTCTTTCTTGCTGGTGTCCACTAACATAGATATTCTTTCACAAAATTGAGTCGAAAAATTGCAAACTAGGGGATAAATCACTTCTCCTAATTGATTCCCTAGACCCTACAATGCCTTGAGTTAGCTGCCTGGCCATTGATTTGAAAGAGGCATTCTCAGATGCAACTAGGCCATAAACTAGGTCATAAACAGAAGGGACTCCTAATGCTATCCCTATATCTTTGTAATCCACCACCATTTTCACCCGATCAATCAGGATTACTAAGCAGGGCTCAAGAGAATCTGGCTTGGTTTTTTTCTCGAGATTCTGATACCACAACTTGACCAACCTTGGGTAAGATTTTTCATTCAATGGGCTCATCATGGGTGTCAGGCCTGCCTTCACCAGATAATTTAAAGTATCCTGACACTCCCCTAGCTTAGAAAAGTAGGGGTGTCGAAAATGGTTTTCGGGATCAGATTTAAGTATCCACGAATTCATTGGGTGTGGACAAGTTGACATTGACCTCCAGCTCAGGGATTTTAGGCTCAGTGGTTGATACTGTCTCAGGGGTTTCCTCAACCACTTCTTCACTAATTTGGACCCTTTTAGCCTTTTTAGTCTTCTTGTGTCTTGTAGTCTGCCTAGCTTCATCCATGGCAAGTTTCCTTTATGCAGGGGGGTCTCCTTAGGCTTTGCAGGTTGCCTAACGGATGCCCTAGTGGCTTTGGTTGCAGATTTTGAAGGCATTTTGAAAAGATTTGCTAAGACGTCTGCTTGCTCATCCATTGATTACTCAAATGCTTCAAATTCACAACTAATCACCAAACAAGCTTCAGAGGATGCTCAAGTTATTCCCCCAGATTCACAACATAAACTTTCAAACTTGAAATAATAGAGCGAAGCCAAAGGAAAGCTTACCAACAGAAATCTAGGGTTTGTGATATCTTGATGGGCGCGAGACCAAAACAGCTCGAACCAAGTATAAAATGTAGCTTTTGATGGATTGAAACAATGTGGAAATTTGCTAGGAGGTTGCAATAACAGCCAGTGAGGTGGAGAGGGAGAAAGCAAAAGCGGGAAAAATTGCTAAAGTAACTTTCATCACAAAGAGAAGGTGTCAAATGGTGGAAAATGAAGGTGTTGTTAGATTTTAACAAGAAAGAATCAATTTTTGATAGGATTGGGGAAGGTGTCGACAGGTAGTTCCTACTTGTTGACGGGTGAAAAGTAGCCATTCCTTGCGAGCGGTTCGATTTTAATCTTGTCGATAGGTTCTAAAATTACAAAGGAACCCTTCGAGAGGATTAGAGATTCTCTCAATAGCCATTTCAGCTCAGTGCGACATATTCTCAATAGGTTCCAGGTTCCAGAGGCATAAACACTTCGAGAGGTTTGAATATCCTCTCGACATGTATCCTGAACCTATCGAGAACTTCACCCATCAGTGTCAGAACCTTTCGACGATCACTTTTACACCTCCAATACTTGTCGAAAATTAATTCAAACCTCTCGACAGGTTAAAATGCAGTTCAATTCGATTTAAATCATTCCTCAATACCACTCTGCACATCATTTTGTCGACTCCCAAGTCAACTCACACAGACGCTGCTCAAAGTTAGCCAATGAATGACTCCAATTTAGTGCTTGCATATATTACACCTTATTTAAAATGCTAAACAGTAATGAACAAAAAACAAAAACATCAACAAAATTAACAAAACACAAAATAACTAGTATACATAGTGTACATCGTTGAAATTCAGACCTGTTATGGGGGTTCATGGAAATGGGTGATCTTCCCAGGCATCACTGCATTTTAAAACATATCACCACCATCATCAAGCAATTTATCATAGGACAACAGCTTGGGTAAATTATCAACTACAAGTTCACCTAATGCATTAATGAAAAAATAGTCCACACTATTCAGGTGAGTTTGATTAGCGGCATTATAAACATTTAATTTGGCCTTCATATTGCCAAAAGTTACTTTGATGTCACCTGATCTACATTGTATGCATGCATTTGCAGTGGCCAAAAATGGCCTACCTAGGATCACAGGGATAGAAGTAGCACACTTGCTCTGTTCCATATCTAGCACAGAAAATCAGCAGGATAAAAGAATTTGTCAACCCCAACGAAGACATCTTCTATGATTCCCACTGGCTTCCTCTCAGATCTGTCAGCTAGTTGTAAGACCACATGTGTGGGTTTCAACTCTCCTAAGCCCAGCTTCTCATATACTGAATATGGAAGCAAATTTACACTAGCTCCCAGATCTAACAAGGCTTTTTCAATGGTATGCTCCCCAATGATGCAGGGGATAGTGGGGACTCCAGGGTCTTGGAGCTTTGTTGGGGTTGTAATATTCAGTATCTGCTTCACTTTATCTGCTGAAAAGACATTCTTTCAAAGATGTATCCTCGATTGTCTTTTGTGGGAGTAGAAGTCGTTTAAAAACTTGGCATAGGCAACTTGCTTGATTGCATCAAGTAAAGGCAAATTGATCTTTACTTGTTTAATGGTTTCCATTATTTCCTCTACTTTGGTATGCACTTTATCAAAAGGGGAAGGTGCTTGCATTGCCCTAGGAAATGGAAAATGTGGGACTGCTCCCCCATTTGCAGCCTTAGCCAACTAATCATCTTTCTTTTTGTTTTTATGTTTTTGTTGAGGATCATCATCATCCTCTTTATTCAACATGAGTTGCTCTTGCTATACATTTTCTGTAATAACTTCTTTTTTTTTTCTGAATTTTTCATAGGCCCACAACCTACTTGATTGTCCACCAGCCTTCCACTTCTTAATGTGGTGATAGATTCGGCTTCCTCATGAGAAGAAGAAACCTCACCTACTGCATATATATCTCCTTGGGTTGTCCATGGGTTTGCTAGGTAGCCTCCCTTCCTCTCTCCTTGGCGTCCATTAGACAGCTGGCCAAGATGGTCTTCTATCTTTTTAATACTTTGACTATGAGAGTGTACAGTTTGGGTTAAGGACCATAAGTTTTGCAATGATGCCAGAACTTGTTCCTCAAAAGAGAGTGATCTAGCAGTTGGAGGTGCAGTTTGTTGTATAGGCTTAGCCATGGGCAGTTGGTAATGGGGCCTTGGAGAATAATTCTATTGGTAGGGCTGAGCATTTTTATAAGGCCTGGACTGTTGTGGCTGCTGTTGCTGGTTTGAAAAAGTATCTTGTCTCCACCTCAGATTGGGGTGGTTTCTCTATTGGTAACCAGCAGTAAGATATTGCCCAAAAGATTGAGTAGCAGCCACATGTTCTATCAAAAGATATGGGAGTAAGACAGATGAAGGACATTCCTCAAGCGAGTGAGTAGGGGACTGGTATATAGCACATGCCTCCTCTACTTTAGCAGCCATGGGTGACTGCATTACTCCCAGAGCTTATCAAATTTTTGGGTTAAGCTGTCAACTTTCCACTCCAAATCATTGTGTCCCCTCACCTCATACATTTTTCCTCTCATGGTATTATCTCTCACCATTCTAGGAGTTTCACAATCTCTGAACAATGTTTCTCTTTACATAGAGTTCTCACTGATGATATCAAACAGTTCCCAAGCCTCCTCAGCAATTATATGGAGGTAGGTACCACCACAAGAGGCACCTATCATATCTCTGCTTTTAGAGTCAATTCCCTGATAGAAACTTTGAACAAGTTTCCATTCAGGGATTTGATGATGAGGACATTGCTTCAGGAGCTCCTTGAATCTCTCCCATGCTTGGTGAAAGTCCTCATTTGGGGCTTGAGCAAATGAAATAATGCCATTCCTCAACTGGCTTGTCTTTGACATGGGGAAAAACTTGGCCAAAAATTGACATTGAAGGTCACTCCAGGACTGAATACTGTTGGTTGGGAGCATTGACAACCAAGTTCTAGCTCTATCCTTTAGTGAAAAAGGAAAGAGTCTCAGCCTGGTTGCTTCCTCCCCCAAACTTGTAATATTGAATGTGGTACATAGTCCTAGAAATTCATTAATATGCTTATATGGGTCTTCTTTGCTCAGGCCATGGAATGAGGGTAGCATTTGGGTAATGGAGGACTTGATCTCATAGTTCCCTTGAACAGCAGGGAATTGAATGCAGAAGGGAGAATTGTAAACCCCTGGTGCATTGAATTCCTTCAAGGTCCTAGGTTGCTCACCCATTGCAAAATTATCAGAATTAAGAATAGAAGTGTGTAAGGAGTGCTTAGGTCTGAGAAGTCTTTCAACCTCAGGATCTAAAGGAGCAATCTCAGGATTAAGAGACCTCCTCGCAAGCATACACACCTCAACAGTAATGAACAACACAGCAAATCACAGTAATTCAATCACAAAACAGACAACTACACAACTATTGGTATACGAAACTACAGATTTAGAAATGGAAACAGAGTTAAGAGATGCAAACTTAAGCAATGATTTCTTTTCCAAGAGATAGAGAGCTCCTTTTAGCTCCACTGATCCAGATCTGAAACAGAGTTAAACTACAGCAAAAACTAAAGCAGCAATTAATCAAACACTTCTCAAACAATAAAAATATTAACAAAAACAAAGAGAAAAACTTAGATCTTCCAAGTTAGAATCGCAGGTCCCCGACAACGGCGCGAAAAACTTGTTGGGCCATTTACCTTATGCTCAAAAAGGGGTTTAAAGTCAAATAATTATAAAATCTATTGATTGAACACACCCCAAGGCAAACAAACTCACATACCTACAAGTATTCAGGGATATTGCAGCAAGTTTTAAAAAGGGTAAGTAAGGGTATGTCCACAGGGAAATGTGGTCTAACTTTTAGTAAATCTCTAGATCTAGAGTGGATTTGGCACTCTATTCTAATCTAAAAAAGAGGAGAGGTTTTGGGGTTTTGTCACTTTAAATACAAACTACAGAATTTAGTGCTACTGATCCAGATCTATTCCAACACAGATATAAGGGGAGATATAGAAGGGATGAAAAATCAAAGGATGAGAGCAGCAACTAGGGGTATTGGTCTCTCACTGAAAATCAAAGGAATCAATGACAATGCTAAGAGCCGATCTGCTATAATCCTCTTTTCTGCCTCCTAGCTTCCCAGGTTACCCTGGCAGAGGTGAGGTATAAGGATCCAATCTCAATCAGAGAATTGAAGCAATCCTAAGGCTATGATTTGTCAACTTTAATGGTCATAGACCATCCTAGAGATTGTTTCACTTCAAAGATCATGATTAGAACAAGAAAACCATTACAGATGTTGTAGATGCCAGGATATGTGACCCTCATAGGCTAACATCTACAGGAATATCCAACTCAAGGAAAACAAATACGAAAAAGTAAAATATAGATCAGAATCACCTTTAAAATCCACAATTATATTGCAAAATTACAACACAATTATGCTAAGATCTATAATTTGTGCATCTTACAGTTCCATATAATGCCTTTGAATCTCTCAATTTACAACTTAAGATCTCACCCTAACTACTGAGAAGAGTTTTAGCCACTCATGATTGGCTAAAGAGAGAAGGGGGAAAGGAGGAAGAAGAAGGGTGAATTTTCTGGACAAAATAGATCTTGCCCTAAGCTCTGGTTTTCTCAATTTCTGAATCCTTCCTTTTATATTTTCTTTAAGCTTTTATACTCTCCTCTATCCTTAGATCCGTTTCAGCCAATCAGAATGCAAGGAGATAATTCTGTTATGCTGATGTGGCCAATTTCTCTTCTAGAAGCTCTTCTCCCATTAGTTTTCATCTGACAAGTACATGTGATACCGTTAGGGTTTCTGTGCATGGCCCATTGTGTGCCAGAAATACCCCTAAGGGTCGCTGGCAAGCTTTAGAACACGTGCACATGCTTCTGGCATGGACAGCTACTGAAGAAAGAACTAAGAAGTTCCCCAGATCGAGTGTCAAGAGGTTCTGGGATCCTCTCAATAGGTTCTGTTTAACTTTGCATGCAAATCAACAGATTTATAGACCTATCAAGAGGATTAACGACGCTTGTTGATAGGATTGATGATCATCTCATTCATCCCCTCGACAGGTTGTGGTCAACTCGTCGATTGGTTGTCACAGATCCTGTAGAATTCTTTTCATCCTCTCGAGGACTACGCTAGCAGTTGTACATAGGATTGAGTGCATTGCACAATGGGTTCAGTTGAACCTCTCGACATGTAAATCGATCCTCTTGGCTTCCCCCATACCTCCAGGTAACCTCTTGACAGGATCCGAATCCTCTCGGTATCTTCTAATTTAGGCACCAGATTCTCTCGGTAGCTCAAGAGAACCTCTCAACAGCTTTATTTCTATGCTTCCTTGGCTGGCACACAATTCTAATGTGTTGTCTTTCATCTGTCTCACCCTCAGCCACCTCTGGGTGGATTCAATCTTCATCTCTTGGCACTGTACTTGGTCTCAGGTGCACCAATCTGGGTTCATGGCCTTTAATGAGTTTCTAAGGCTTTGTGGATTGTTGGAGTTTGAGCACAGGCTGAGGCTGCAGATTGCTTATTTGGCCCTTTTTGTTGGCTGTTTGTGCTGAGGCTGCAATTTATTACTTATCTACAAAACATACTTAAAATACATTATTAGACACCTCAATGGTTTTCCAAAGGTTAGGTTAGGAGGTGAAAAATGGTATTTTTCACTGCTTAACAAATGCCAGGATACAAACTCCCCATTTCTGGCTGGGCCACAGGAGTATCCAAATTAGGGAAAGAAAATACGAATAAATGAAATATAGCTCAGAATTAACTCTAAATCCCACAATTCCATTGCAATATAACTACTTATAATGTTTTGCTTAGATCTATAATCTGTGCAGCATCCAAGCCCTTACAAAGCCTTTGAAACTCTTAATTATAGCTCATAACCTCACCCTAGCTACTGGAGAAGTTTTAGCCAACCATAATTGGCTAAAGGAGAGGGGATGAAGAAGAGGGAAAAAGAGGGGGAAAAATTGGAGGGAAAATGAATTCAAACTTGGCTCTGGCTCTCCCAATTCCTGGATGATCTTTTAATCTGATTACTCCTCCATTTATACCTTTTTCTCAGATCTGTTTCAGCCAATTAGAACTCAAAAGAATAATGCAGTTATGCTGATGTGGTTGATTCCTCTTCTAGAAGCTTTTCTCCTATTGGTTTACAACTGAGAAGTAGATGTGAGGTAGTTAGAGGTCTCGCTCGTGCCCAATTGTGTGCCAAAAATATCCTCAGGGGGTCACCATCTTGCTTTGGAGTGCGTGGATGAAGTATGGAAGTGTGATAGCAGCTGTGAAAGGAACCAAGAAGTTCCCAATTCAATAATCGAGAGGTTCTAGGATCCTCTCGACAGGAAGTGAGTCTTCTCAATGTGTTCTTCGACATGTTCCATGAAGCTCCCGACATGATTGGAGGCTCCTCGAGATGTTCTGAGTCTGATCAATAGGATTTGTTGCATGAAGCTCTCGACAAGCAACTAGAACCTAGCGATAGCTCAATGGATCCTCTGGACAGGTTGGAGCACACTCTCTAATCCTTGTGATTGGTTCATGAAACCTCTCGACAACTTAACTTTTTGTCTCAGGGACCTCTCGATATGTTCTGCCTTGAGTTTCCTCAGCGGGCACCTATCTTTGGTGTGTTATCTTCCATCTGTTAGCACTCAGTAACCTCTTGGGGGGTTCAATCTACCTTCTTTGCAAATGTGGTTGGTCTCAAGCATTCCCTGTTGAGCCCATGACCTTCTCATGCATTTATAAAGCTCCGATTTCTTGACTGGCAGGCCTTTGGGCTGTTGTGAATACATGATTTGGAGCAGATTGCTTCTTTGGCCTTTTTAGGTGGATATTTGTACTAAGGCTGCATTTTATTACTTATCTACAAAACTTACTTAAACACCTTACTAGTCAGCTCAAGGGTCCAATAAATGTCAGGTTAGGAGGTGAAAAATGGTTTTTTTCACTACTTAACACCTGTTCAGATACTCAACCGAAAGGAGCAGGTATTGCATAATAAGCGCATTCCCCTAGTGTTGGTAAAGTGGAAGAATCATTCCCGAGAGGAGGCCACTTGGGAGTGTTAAGCAGAAATTCTCAAGCAATACCCAAAATTGTATCAATGAGACTCGAGAGAATTTTGATGGCATGTAATTATTAATGCAAAAAAGTGGTACACACGGTGTTTTAAATTATGTAACTTATTTAATTTATGAAAAGGTATCGTTGTGAGTTAAATGATAATAATCAGTTAGAATTTAGAACTCAAACTCACAAAAATAGGTAGAGGAAGACTTGTTCAACAAATTCAGGGTTTTCTGTCAAAATCGATCGATCAAAATGAAATTCGATTGATCGATTTTGAAATCGATAGAAAGAGTGTGAAAATGAATCATTTAAATGACCAAATAGAGAAACATGACTTTATCAGTTAAAACTGATTGATTGATGTCCAAACCGATCGATCGAAGTTTCTTGACAGGATCCATCTACATGTCGACAGGTTTATTTAAGGTCGATAGTCTTTAGAAATATGTTGAGTTGTTAAGTTCTTAAGGTCGACAAGTTCTGTTTCAGGTCTACAGGTTCAATTAATGTCGACAGGTTCAGATGTCTACAGGTTCATAGGTCGACAGGTTCCATTTAGTGTTGACAGGTTGCATTAATGCGCAAACCAATTGATCGAATCAAAAATTTTCAAGAGGCTAAGTTTTAAGCGTCCACAGGTTGTGCTTAAAAGCTGACATGCTTCATTTAATGCGCAAACTGATCGATCAATTTGAAGAACCGATCGATCGATTCGGGTGTAATAAAATGAAATTGGGTTTTATCTTTTCATTTGCTCGAAAACTTTAAGGGATTTTTTTCTTTGGGTCTTCATTGCTATTGTTTGAGGGTTTTTCAGCGTCGATCTTCAATCGTCGATCTTCAACCTTTAAAGTTTGATTCTTCACGAGTTCGAGTCCAAATAACTTCTAGAGGTAAAATCACACCTTTCCTTCGAGTTTCTTTAGATTTCTTGGAAACCAATGGCACCAAAGGGTAAACAAACCGCAAATCCTTTGACTTTGAAGCAACCAGCGACACATTCGGGTTCTTTGCGTTGACCACCACCATTAGATAGACCCAACGCATGGTGGGCGACGAAGGATTTCATGCCTGAACGAACCTTCGACCTAGCACTGTTCCGTGAGATACCATTGACCCAATGAGCTTTGGAGTACATTGAAAGGGTTGACTCAACAATGTGCTCAAACCTTTAGGAGACTACTACTACCGTAGGTGGGGGAGGTTATTTTACTAGAACATATATGTGGGGGATGATGAAAAAGTGATTTATACAAAAATTGATAATAGGGAATCTAAGTTTGACTACGATAATATATCAGATGCCTTAAAGTGTTTCGCTGAGTACGGGTCCAACATAGAATTGATAGAACCCTACCCAGAACTCGTAGAATTCCATAGTGTTTGTGCAAAGATGACCTAGGGCAGACACGGATCAGGCCATGTGATAAAAAGGGTCGATTTGCCCCAAGATTTGTGATGTTAGACACTATCTTCAAGTGTAACCGTTACCCGATGAGGCACAAGACAGACCAGGTTTGGGTTGTGCAGCAGGCACTATTTTTCACATTTACAGGAAGATGGTTTCATGCCCCAAAATTTTTTTGAGATGATATTGTATACGCAAGAGGTAAAATGTTAGAGGGCAGAGCGAGCCCTACAGATAGGATACCCTATGCTCGTCTGATATTGAGCATGATAGAGGATTATGTACGAGGAGGAGAGGAATATGATATCCCGAAAACAGAGTCTCGGTCTATTGATAATGAGAAACCCTATTTGTTTAAAGATTGGAAGAAGACCTATAACCTCTATCATGCTCTATTGATAACCCCTATTGATAACCAAAAGTGAGCGAGCCAGAGGTTTGGAGCAAGCACCAGTTGCAACACAGGGACCTGAGCAACCAGCACCACCAGCTCAACCACAACAGCCAGTACCACGACATGTGCCCGCACCTCAGTGTCGTTGAGTTTATTTTAGGTTGCTATTTGTTATTGGTGAGAAAACAATGGAGAAAATAAATCAGTGGTGGAGAGATACAAAATTGGGCAAAACATCAAGTCTAAAATATACATATCCTGTAAGATATAGGGCTGTTGTAGCATGTTTTGAGTAAGTAAGAGTTTGTCCCACTGAGAAATTGATCTAGAACCCAAAATGGGTTTTATTAGTAGGACTTCAGATTTGGCTACAGATCTGGCAATCTTAAAGAAAGGGAGTTGGGTGTCATAGCTACACTAAACTTACACTAAGAGAAGAGAAAGAAAATGCAGTCCTATCCTGAAGAAAGGGTTTAAGAAGAGGGTGATGATGGTGTGTGTTAAAATAAAGATAAAAATTGATGGGAAGTAGGCAACTAAGCTAAGGTTATTTCAGTTATTTAACTCAAATGTAGAGACTTCCCTGCAGCAATCTTTCAGATGGCTACAAACATATTTGCTAGGAAGAAGAATCTAACTCAACTCTTATGGTTTGACTTGGTCTCTTAAGGCTATAACCTGTCAACTTCAATGGTCACAGTATATCCAATAGAGAGGATCAAACCACATGAGTTAAATCAGAAAACCAATATGATCTAAGGAAATGGACTGATCTTAAGGCTATATACCTGTCCCCTTAAATGGTCACAGATTATCCAATAGATGTCCTCTACCCAATGGATCAAATCAAAACACTAAAATCATTGTAGATACCATGTTTGCCAAGCTACAAGCTCAGGCATCCAGGGGAGCAAATAGCTCTTGAAAAACCAATGGAAACCACAGTTGTTCAGAGGCTATTTGGAAAATTTAAATGCAGCTGGTCATTGCTACAAAAGGCTTGGAATGACCCAGCTCACAAGTCTGCAATCTCTACAGAGAAATCAGACCTAACATTTGATGATGGTCATATAAACAGAGGGGAGCTTGTTCCTGCTACAACCTCTCATAAGGCTACAAGCTAAAGTACAGAGGATAAGAGTCCCTCTCAGATCTGTGGCTTGGAATCACCCTATGGCTATAGTCTGCCCACTCAAATGGTCACAGGCTATCCACAGAGGCTATCCAAATCACAGAGGTCTAAGATGGAACAAGATAATTACTTCTACTACCATGGTCCCAGGGCTACAAGCTCAAGCTCTCATGGGGATTTCAAATCAGTAAAATCTTAAATGCATGGCATAGATCAAAGAATACTATAGATAGATAGGAAACTAGTAGAATGAATAAGCATTAAAACATAAATTTCATTGATTAAACACTACTTACAATGAAATTTCTCAAGGCAACAACCTTGTGCAGAACAGCCCCCAACAAATCCCAAAGATTACAAAACCCATTACAAATACTAAATTGAACTATGCCTAATTGATTACAGAGATCATAGCCAGCAAGTGCTGGTCTAAGGAAGAAGAAAAATGGAAAAAGATGGTGATCTAATCCTAACCCTAATTTGGTAGAGCTCACAGCTGACTGAGGTTTAAGTAAAGATAGGTTTCTAAGGTTAAATTATAGCTTATATACTCAGTCATTGATGCCTTTTCCAATGGGGAAGGAAGCCCTAATTTCATTGCATGCATGGCTCGGTTACAACCCTTGGATGCCTCAGGATGCATGCATATAGATCAGGGCCTCGAGATGTGTGCCCTAGACCTAGAGCTTCAGGTAATTCCTGTCGCAAGGGTCTCGCGTAGAACAGTTTTGATCTTGCTAGGGTCCATGTGTATTGAGTAATACAGCTCGCACAGTGGAGGTTTAGCCTTTGACAGGTGTGAGAGCTGCGTGAGGGATTTTCTGGAGCTCCCTCTCCTCTTGAGCTCCGCGAGAGCTTCACGAGTTTGCTGGAATCTTTTATATAAATTGGTCCTGTGAGATTGTGCACGTGGCTATTCTACAACTTTGTTCCCTGCAAGAGCTTCACGAGCTGTATTTCTCAGACTTGACTACCATGGACTACGTGAGTGCTTCACGACATGAAATGAGAGTGAGATGCCTAGATTTTGCGAGAACTCCGCGAGTCAGATTTCTGAAGCTTCTAGTGCGCGAGTGCTTCACAAGGACTTGGAGTGTGCAGAGCACATTAAGCGCGGGACGGCTATGTGAGATAGCTCTCTAGGGCCATTCCTTCACTGAGCTGCACAAGTTCTTCGCAAGTTTGAATATGATGTAGGCTTATGAGCCTTGCGCCAACTGTGCGAGATATTTATCTGTGCCACTTGCTGTGCTCCTTTTACTGCTACAGCTTCCAACACTTGAGTTCACCAACCATTCCTCCTTTGGACTTCTAGGGTCCACTTTGGCATGCAAAATAGTCACTATGGTGTTTGCCACCAAGGTGAATTCTCTGTTCTTGCATCAGCTCCACATCTTAGCATGAATTCTCTCTCTTTTTAGCTTCAAACACATGGACTTTGTACTAAGCTACAACTATTATTATTAACTACAAAACACACTAAATAGAGGATTATTAGATAGCTCCAAGGTGTAGTAAAGGCTAGGTTAAGAGGTGAAAAGTGGTACTTTTCAGTGAATAACACACCCCCAAACCTAATCTTTGCTAGTCCTCGAGCAAAGCAAAATTTAAACAACTACTATAGGAATATAAATAAATGGCAAAATCACAGAGTGATGGGATCAAGATTAGCAAGCAGTCCTGCAAGAATCAGGGCTGTTGTAGCAAGTTTTAATAGGTAAGTCAGGGTAGGTCAATAGGAAAATGTTCTTTGAAATGATGTAAATCTCCAGATCTATGACAAATCTGGCACTCTATCCTTATTTAAACTAAATTAAAGTAGGCAAGAGGAGAGGTTTCTAAGATATGTCACTTTACTAAAAACTACACAAATCAAAAGCAAATTGATCCAGAACTGATTGAACTCAGATTACCAGGAATGAAGAA
Organism: Chloranthus sessilifolius; assembly: GCA_021018995.1. Taxonomy (NCBI): domain Eukaryota; kingdom Viridiplantae; phylum Streptophyta; class Magnoliopsida; order Chloranthales; family Chloranthaceae; genus Chloranthus; species Chloranthus sessilifolius. The sequence goes on along the minus strand of CM037589.1, from coordinate 119,251,283 downwards.
AAAGATTAAAATCACAAGGTGGAGAATAGCAGCTAGGGGTTTTGGTCTTTACTGAAAATCAATTGGCTCAAAGGCAATGCATAGGACAGATGTGCTATAATCCTTCATCTGGCTACAAGCTCAGATGCAAGGAATAAAAATCTAATCTTAACCAAAGAATTGGAGCAATCCTAAGGCTATGATCTGTCCACTCAAATGGTCACAGATCATCCTAGATATTGTTCTAATTCAAGGATCTTGATCAGAACAGGTAAGCAATTACAGATGCTGTGGATGCTAGGCTACAAGCTCAAGCATCCACAGGGATATCTAATCCTGGGAGATCAAATACAAAAAAGTAAAATTTAGATTAGAATCAACTTTAAAAATCATAATTATACTGTAATAATACAACTTACAATCCTATTGTGCTCAGATTTGTAGTCTGTGCACTATACAATCACTCTACAAAGCCTTTGAAATTCTTAATTTATAGCTCTCAACCTCACCCTAGCTAGGAAATTTTTGGAGGAAGATGGAATTTGAATTTGGCTCTGATTCTTCCAATTTTTGGATGTCTAGCTCTGTAGGTTCCTCAGGTTTTTATACTCTTCCTTTCTATCTTCAGATCCGTTTCAGCTAATCAGAGCTCAAGAGAATAATTATGTTATTCTGAGCTGCTGATGTGGCTGATTTCTCTTCTAGAAGCTCTTCACTAATTGGTCTAAACTGGACAAGTGCATGTGAAGTGGTTAGGGTTCCCATTCGTGCCTAGTTGTGTTTCAAAAATACTCCCAAGGGTCGCTGACGTGCTTTGGAATGTGTGCACAAAGCACTAGAGTTAGCAACAACTGTGAAAGGAATTGAGAAGTTCCTAATTCGAATGTCAAGAGGTTTTGGGAACCTCTTGACAGGTTCTGAGTCTTTCTTAGCCCTTCAATCGACAGGTTCAGTTGACTAGTTGATAGGATTGGAACCCATTTTCACCTTCTGTCTAGTTCTTCATTCATCCTCTCGACGGGCTATAATCAACATGTCGACTTATTATACAGTCTTCAGTTGAGTGCCTAACAGGTTCTTTAATCCTCGCGAGAATGAGTGTAGCTTCAGGTAAGTTGTCGATAGATTGCCTTGCACTATTCGACAGGTTCAGTTGAACTTCTCGACATGTAGCTGTGACCTCTCGACTTCTCCTACACCTCTAGGTAAAGCTTCGACAGGATCCACTGCTGCACCTCCAACCTCTCGATAGGTAACTGGAACCTCGCAAAATTTTCACATTTCCACCTCAGTACCTCTCGATAGGTAGGCCTATACTTTCATAACCTCATGACAGGTTGATGTAACCTCTCGATAGCTTGACTTTTAAGCATAAGGACCTCTCGACATGTTGAACTAACCTCTCGACAAGTCTTCTCCTTTACTTCCACAGCTGGCATACTGCTCTGGGGTGTTGTTCTTCATCTGTTCAACACTTAACACCTCTTGAGCGATTCGATCCTCCTCAGATGCAGCTGGTCATGCTCCCTTGTGTGCCCATGTGGACACATATCATTTCCATGGAGCTCTGGGGTTATGTGGACTGCTTGATGGCTAGCTTTTTGGGCTGCATAAGCACATGTTGAGCAGCAGATTGCTTCTTTGGCACTTTTAGGTGGATGTCTACACTAAGACTACATTTTATTGCTTATCTACAAAATACACTCAAAACACGTTATTAGTCAACTCAAAGGTCCATCAAAGGGCAGGTTCGGAGGTGAAAAATGGAATTTTTCACTGCTTAACACACCCACAAACCTAAGGTTTGCTAGTCTCTGAGCAAAGGAGAAATTAAAAACAATTATTGAAAATAAAAAATGCCACTTCTGTAGGGAGCACAAATGCATTTAGCAAATATATCAAGCCTTTTAAACCCCCTAGGTGATCCCTAGTGGAGGAGTGGAGTCTCCTGAGGGTTTTTAGTGAAGGTACCCACAAACTTCTCCAATGACTCAGTTGATATCAATGAAGCATGTTAAAAACAAAATAAAATTCATTCCACACTACGTCCATTCAATTTCAGAGGATTCTCAATAGAAACTTGGCAGTTTAAAACTAAAATTCTGCTGTAATTCCTTCACAATCAATCAGCTCATGTCAAGACATTTTGTATGAAAAATTAATGCAGAGCTTACCATCAAATTCATAATTACATTTTGATAATGCCCCCAAAAAATTGGATTTCAAACCCTAGGCTCACCAGGGCTGTCCCTCACAATAAACATGAAGGGTGTATCATTTCACATAGTGTTATTCACTGAAAAGTACCACTTTTCACCTCTTAACTTGGCCTTTGCTGGACTTTGAAGCCCACTAATAATAATTTGTTAAGTGTGTTTAATAGTTAGCAATAAATTGTGCAGCTTAATACAAAATCCCTACTTATTGGTCCAAAGAAGAGAAAGAAGACATACAAAGATGATAGCTGAGCCAAAGCCTAATGGAACACCTTGGTAGTGCTCACCATGGTGACTCATGTATTGTTCATCATTGACCAAAAGTCTAGCAGATGAAAAAAGTTAGCTGAGAATGGAGGAAGCTGAAACAGCAGCAAGTGCAAGGCATCAGAGGATTAAAAGAATCATCTCGCAGAGTTGAGGAGCTCCTTCGCGGATCTAAGGTTGCAGTGGAAGCTTTCCTCATGCAGATGGGATGCGCAGTCAAGAGGAGAGCAGTAAAGACATCACAAAGATCTCGTGTCCTAAAACCTCAGAATTTGTGCTCGTGAAGCTCTCGCGGAGATCGAGCCTTGAAGAAGCTGTGCGCAGAACATAGTGAGTCCATATGTGTTGAGAATAATTTGTCACCTCGCAGAGTTCTCGCGAAGCTCTGAAAGAGAGAGACACTTAGAATTTCCCTCACGTAGCTTTCGCAAGCTCTAAAGCCTAACCAGTTACTACGCGAGCCCAGGAGTCTACCTGCGCGAGTATCCAGCACAAAAGAGAGCTTTTGAAGTTCTACTACGTGAGAAATCTAGGTGCTCCAGATCATCTCTACGACAGCATTACAGCGTAAAGGAACTGCACGATTAGCTGAAGATTTATTACGCGAGTGAGCACTTTTCACAAGCCAACGGCTACTCCGCGAAGGCTTTGACACTGCGCGAGTGAATTAATGTAGATGTCAGCCCCGCAAAGCTCGGGTTCTCCACTTCTCAACCCTAACTCAAGGACCTTTTGGTAATTTCCCAAGGCTAGGGCACACTTCTTGAGATGTGAATTTTGAGGCACACATCTCAAAGCATTCAAGGGTTGTAATAGTGCCACATCTGCTTAAAAAATTAGGGTTAATCTCTTCTGAACCAAGGCTTTATGGACAGAGTATATAAGCTGTACTTAGAGCTTAGTATTTTTTATCTTTCCTTCATCCTCTACTGGCTACGAATTCCAGTAGGCTAGGGTTAGAATTTGATCATCTCTTTTTCTTATTTTTCTTCTCTCTTAGCCCAGCATTGGCTGGCTAATCCTTCAGTAAGCAGCTAGGTTTAGTTTTATTTCAGTTTTGTAATAGGCCTTGTATACATTGGGATTTTTTGGATGAGCAGTTTTGTACAGGTTGCAGCCTCGAGAAAGTGCATTGTAAGTTTTATTTTTATCAATGGATTGTTGCTTTAATGAGTAATTGAATCTATAGATCTTGTGGTTCCCTTAGATGTCTATAGGATCCATGCTTTGGGACTAGCCCATTAAGTTTTTAATAGATCTATTATTTACCATTTGATTTCCCTTGGTTCAATAGCCCCATGGATAGCAAGCCAGATCTGTAGCCAAATCTAGAGAGCTCGTAGCCCTGGGACTCCATGGTGGCAGGAGCAGTTTACATGTTCTTTCTCAGGTCTCTGTGGTATGGACAAACCTATCGGATACCTTGTGACCATTTGAGTGGGCAGAGTATAACCCTAGGGTGGTGTCCAGCCACATGTCTAAGAAGGATCATTCTCTCCTGCACATGAGCTTCTAAAGCCTTGTGAGGAGGTTTGTGCAGGAACTGGCTCCCCTCTATTTTACTTGGCTGATATCAGATGTTAGATTGATTTCTCTGTAATAATTATAGCTTGAGGCTGAGTCATTGCAGGCCTTTTTATAGCAATGACCAGCTAAATCTATATCTTTATTCAACCTGTTGCTGGTCCTTTTTGTGGGCACAGTGAGCCGTTGGCCTTGGCAAAGCACTTAGGACTTTATGGGTTGGAATACCTATGGATGTCAGCCAGATCTATGCGCAGATCTGGAGAGGTTATAGCACTGGCATTACATAGTGTTGTAATAGTATTCATGACCTGATCTGGTCCAGTGGTTGGGAAAATGATCAGTCCACTCCTCTGGATTAGATTAGCAACTTTTGGCTTGATCAATGAGATTTGATAGACTCTATAGGATAGGCTGTGGCCATTTGAGTGGTCAGCCTATACCCTTAGGAGAACCCCAAATGGTATGGGTTAAGTTAAATATTTCTACCTTGTTGAGGTTAGTAATAGCATCTCAGCAAGGATCACTGCAGAGACAGTTTAAATCTGAGTTACATTACTGCATTAACTCTAGCTTAACCTACTTACTTCCCATCATTTGTGGCACACAATATCACCATCTTCTTCTTAACCCTTTCTTTAGGATAGGGTTGTACTTTATTTCTCTTTTGTTAGGGTTAATTTAGTATAGTTGTGACACCCAACTCCCTTTCTTTAGGATTGTCAGATTTGTAGCTAGATCTGGAGACCTACTATTATAGCCCATTTTGGGTTCTAGATCAATTTTTTTGTGGGACAAACTCTTACTTATCAAAACATGCTACAATAGGTCCTGTATCTTATAGGTCTAAGATTATTTTAGTTGTGTTGAATCCATTCTTTTAATTTACTTTGATTTTAATTTGTTTTCACCACACAATAATCAGCACACTAGAGGAAAATCGACAACAAGTTTTTGGCGCCGTTGTCGGGGATATTAATCTTTTTAGTAAACCTGAGTTATACTATAATTTAGACTTTCAAATTCTTTGTAGCTGTGCGTAATCTAGAATAAAGTACTATTGATATTTTTAAAATTTTTCAAAAATGGACAGTAGAAGAAGGGAAAAGCTAGAGTTGTAGCTGGAGTGTAGCTAGCTTTGTTTGCACTTCCTTTCCCCTAATTCTCAGCCTATTTATGCTTAATTCCCTTATATATGTTTAGTGTAAATCTATATAGTTGTTAATTTTTGTTTGAAATATTTTTTGTGTGTGCTTGTGAGTATTCTCTATACTTACTATGGGTGTGAGTATATGCATGATAGAAGGTCTTTAAACCCTAAGCTAGAACCTCTAAATCTAGAGGTTGAAAGGATCCTTAGACCTAAACACACCCCATAGGGCCCTGCTATTGAAACTGAACCAGCTATCGTGGCTGAGAGGTTGAGAACATTAAAGGAGCACAATGCACCTAGGGAGTACACCTCTCCTTCTGCATGCAATTCCCCTCTGTTGAGGGGAATTATGAAATTAAATCCTCCACCATTAATATACTGCCTTTGTTTCATAGGCTTAGTAAAGAAAATTCCTACAAGCATATAGACCAATTTTTGGCACTTTGCACTACTTTCAATATTGCTGGCTTGGGACCTAAGGCCACTAAACTCAGGCTTTTTCCTTTCTCACTAAAGGATAAAGCCAGCATATGGCTATCAAATCTCTCAGTCAATTGCATACAGTCATGGAGCGACCTTCAAACCAAATTCCTGGTCAAATTCTTTCCCATGAACAAAACCAACCATATGAGGACAAGTACTATGTCATTTACTCAGTCCTCAACTGAGGATTTTTATGAAGCTTAGGAAAGATTCCAGGAGTTGTTAAAATAATGCCCCCCCACCAAATCCCAATGTGGCAACTAGTGCAAGTATTCTACCAAGGAATTAATTCCAAGAGCAGGGATAGAGTGGATGCCTTCTGTGGTGGTAGCTACCTCCACAAGACAACTGAGGAAGCTTGAGAGTTGTTTGAGATAATAGGAGAAAATTCTATGCAGCAGGAGTCCCTGTCACGCAATGACAGCCAGACCCCAGCTAAGATGGTGAAAGAGGCCACCTTTAGAGGCGGAATATATGAAGTCAAGGTGCACGGTAATTTGGAGAGAAAGGTGGACAATTTGTCCTTAAAATTTGATAAACTAATGAATGTGATGCAGTCTCTAATAGTTGCACAGGTGGAGAAAGCATGTTTGACATACCAATTTCCCACACATTCTATCCATGATTGTCCATCTGCTAATCAGTTTCCAGATTTTGTTATGGAGCATGCCAATGCTGCTCAAACTTTTGGGCAGCAGCCTACTGGGTATTCTTGGAGGAACCACCCAAACCTGAGGTGGAGATAAGATTCATATCCTCAACCCCAGCAGCAGCAACCTGTCGCTCCTTATAGACCCTAGCACTAGTTTAATCAAGGTTACCTACCAAGGTAAAATTTCTTGTTACCTGCCCCACAGTCTAACCAGTTGGCCCTACCCCCACAACAGCCCAAATCCTCTTCATTTGAAGAGAAGATGCTGGCTTCAATGCAAAATTTAGGAACCTAGTATAGACTGTTAATTCTCATGGGCAAAGCATTGAGAAAATTGAGGGAAGGGTAGGGGAAATCTGTAATGCTTTGAACAAAAGAGGGAAGGGTAAATTGCTTAGTCAGCCCTTGGCCAACTCCAAAGGGCAGTATATGATTGAAGAAGCAGCCTCTACCAATAAGGATGCTAATGCTATCACTACCCTTAGGAGTGGGAGAGTGGTTGATATTCTTGTGGGTAAGGTAACTAAGGAGGTCACGGAAAATGAAAATGAAAATGAAAGAATTGTTAGTGTTGAAGAACCAAGGATTGTACCCCCTGCTGTGGATTAGTTAGGGCAAAATAATGGGGCTGATGTTGAGCCCCAATATCCAATAAAAAATGAAGATAAAAGAAAAAGACAAAACTATGACCATGATGTTAATAGGGCATGCAGCAACGGCACCAGCAGTGCCACAACTACCATTTCCTCAAGCACTAGTCGTCCCATCCCCTCTTGATAAAGGGAATGCTCAGGTGGAGGAAATGCTGAAGACTTTCAAGTAGGTCAGGATTAATTTGCCCTTGCTTGATGCCATAAAATAAGTCCCTGCCTATGCTAAGTTTTTGAAGGACCTCTGCACACAAAAGAGGAAAGCAAGGGTGCAGTTGTCTAAAATTTTTTTTACTATTGAGCATGTTGAGTCAGTTCTGTCCATTGCCACACCAAAAAAATTACAAGACCCAGGGGTACCTACTATCCCCTGTATAATTAGAAACCACACCATTGAAAAAGCCCTCTTGGACTTAGGGGCCAGTGTGAACTTACTCCCTTATTCAGTGTAGGAGGAGCTAGGTTTGGAGGAGCTCAAACCTACTTCAGTTGTGCTCCAACTGGCTGACAGGTCTGAGAGGAGACCTGTGAATGTGGTAGAGGATTTCTTGGTGGGGGTGGACAAATTCTATTATCCAGCTGATTTCCTTGTTTTAAACATGGACCCTTGCAAAAGCAAAACCTCAATTCCTGTTATCCTTGGCCGGCCATTCTTGGCTATTGCAAATACTTGCATACAATGTAGGTCAGGGGTGATGAAGGTTTCCTTTGGGAACATGAAGGCCCATCTGAATGTGTACCATGCTACTACAGTGCCTCAGTCTGACATTGAGGATTGTTGGGCAGTAGATGTACTAAATGGTCTAATGGAAGAGGATTTATCCAATCTGTTGGATTGGGATAATGTTGTTGATGGCCTGGCATACATTTAGAGTTTGTTTAAAAAGAAGGCCAAAGTTTCCATGACAGAAGTAGCACCAAAATAGAGTCTTCTGTAGGCCTGGTGTAGCATCCCAATTGGAAACATACATTACTACCCCTTTCTCAAACCACTAAGGCACCTATGATGCCTTCAATTGAAAGTTCTATGGAGCTAGAGCTAAAGCAGCTCTCAGCCACATTAAAATATGCCTTTTTGGGGCAGGACAACAAGCTTCCCGTGATTATCTCCTCCTCTCTCACTAGTGAGCAGGAGGAGGAATTATTGAATGTTCTTAAGAAGCATAAGAAAGCCATTGAGTGGACAATAGTTGACCTTGGAGGCATTGATGCCCCAGTTTGCATGCACAAAATTCATTTAGATGAGGGTGGCGAACCCTTGAGAGAGATGTAGAGGAAATTAAATCCTCACATACAAGAGGTGGTCCTCAAGGAAATAGTGGAACGGTTGGATGCAAGGGTGATTTACCCCATTTCGGATTTTGAATGGGTGTCACCTATCCAGGTGGTACCTAAAAAGTCAGGCATCATAGTTATCACTTTAGATTATGGGGAGTTGATGCTAGCCAGAGAGACCACTGGCTGTAGGGTTTGCATTGACTATCGAAAACTCAACTTCAAAACTAGAAAGGACCATTTTCCCCTCCCCTTCATTGACCAAATTCTAGATAAGTTGGCTGGGAAGGCATTTTACTGTTTCCTTGATGGATACTCAGGGTATAACCAAATTCTTGTGGATCCTCAAGATCAAGAGAAACTACTTTCACATGCCCCTTTGGCACCTTTGCTTACAGAAGGATGCCTTTTAGACTGTGCAATGCCCCAGCCACTTTTCAGAGGTGCATGTACGTAATTTTTTCTGATATGATTGAAATTTTTTTGAAAATCTTCATCGATGATTTCTCAGTGTATGGGGACAGCTTTAACCAGTGTCTAAGATACCTTGATATGGTTTTACAAAGATGTGAGGAGACCAATTTGGTCCTAAGCTGAGAAAAGAGTCACTTTATGGTGACACAAGGGATTGTACTAGGCCATGTAGTCTCTGACAAAGGAACTGAGGTTGACAAAGTGGACTTGATTTCACATCTGCCCCCACCCAGGACTGTCAAGAAAATCAGATCATTTTTAGGACATGCTAGATTTTATAGGAGGTTCATCAAGGACTTCAGCAAGATTGCCAAACCATTGTGCCCCTTGCTTTACCAGGATGTGCCATTTCTATTTTTTGCTGCATGCCTTGAGGCCTTGAAAACGTTCCTTATAACTACCCCTACAATCTAGGCCCTAGATTACTCACCCCCTTTGAGCTGATGTGTGATGCATCAGACTAGGCCATAGGTGTTGTCTTAGGACAAAGGAAAGATAAGCTACCTGCAGTAATCTATTATGCCAGCAAAACACTAGCTGAAGCTTAGCTTAATTATACCACAACTGAGGAGGAGCTGCTTGCTATAGTGTTTGCTGTGGACAAGTTCAGAACCTACTTGTTGGGGTCTAAGATTGTAGTTTTTACAGATCACTCAGCTCTGAAATACTTTTTGGCTAAGAAGGATGCAAAGCCAAGTTTGATCAGATGGATCCTCCTCTTGCAGGAGTTTGATCTTGAGATCAAAGACAAAAAGGGAGTGGAGAATGTGGTGGCTGACCACCTCTCTAGAATTATTTTGGACGAATGTGTAGCAACACCTGTTAATGAGTTGTCCCCTGACGAGCATCTTTTTTCTTTGCAGTCTAGTGTGCCATGGTTGGCACTCATTGTCAAGTTTCTTGCTACTGGTAAGATCCCTCAACACTGGTCTAAGATGGACAAAGGCCTGTTCTTCTCTTAGGTTAGACATTTTCTATAGGAGGATCCATGCCTATACAAGCATTAAGCAGACCAAGTTATTAGGAGATGTGTGCCTCAAAGTGACTTCCACAACATTCTTTCAATATGCCATGAGCAAGCCTGTGGAGGTCATTTTAGTGGAAAAATGACTGCAGCAAAAGTGCTCCAATGTGATTTGTATTGGCCTTCTTTGTTCAGAGATGCCTACTTACATTGCAAGGCCTGTGAGAGAAGTCAAAGGATGGGAGGCATTTCCAAGAGAGATTCCATGCCATTGCAGCCCATCCAAGTAATAGAACTTTTTGACATGTGGGGCATTGATTTTATGAGTCCCTTTCCTAAATCTAACAGATTTAATTTCATACTTGTGGCAATAGACTATGTGTCCAAATGGGTTGAAGCCATTACCACAAGGACTAATGACCACATAGTTGTCCTTAAATTCTTGATTGACAATTTTTTCTCAAGATTTGGTATCCCTAGAGCAATCATCAGTGACGGGGGGAGCCATTTCTGTAACAAACCTTTTGAGAACTTGCTAAAAAAGTATTTTGTTACACAGAATTGCAACTCCCTATCACCCACAGACCAGTGGGCAAGTTAAAATTTCTAATAGGGAGATTAAGCATATTCTAGAAAAGACTGTGAGGGCTGATAGAAAGGATTGGGTACAAAAGTTGAATGATACTTTGTGGGCTTATAGGACTGCCTATAAGACCCCTATTGGCATGTCCCCATTTAGGCTGGTGTATGACAAGGCTTGCCACCTACCAATGGAGTTAGAGCACAGAGCCGATTGGGCTATCAAAGCAATGAATTTGGACCTAAGTTCTGCTGGTGCTCACAGGAAGTTGCAAATGGCAGAACTTGATGAACTGAGGCTAGAAGCTTATGCAAATGCCAGAATGTACAAGGAGAGATCAAAGGCATTCTTTGACAAGAAGATATTGAGGAAGGACTTCAATGCTGGCACTAAGGTTTGGCTTTTTAACTCCAGACTTAAATTTTTTCCAGGGAAGTTGAAATCCAGATGGGATGGACCTTACACTGTTATCAAAGCCTCCCCATCTGGTGCTATGGAGATCTTGGATCTAAAGACAGGGACGATCACGAAAGTGAATGGTCAAAGGCTTAAAACTTGTGTGGCAAATTCAGTGGAGCCTCCTCAGACCATTCACCTACATGAATCTCCCGCTGCTCAGTAATCCCTAAATTTGTAATATATGTACCATATCTGTTGAAACATGTGTGTTTTTGTTTGCCTAGGAGATTTGTTTGGTTGTTTTCATTTCTGTCATTAGGATGGGAGATGCATGCTTATTGCTATGGTGTGATTGAAGTAATAGCACTGCAACTGTATAGAATTTACTTTCATGAAGAACTTTTATCATTTTGAATTTCTGATATGCATTTGCTAGTATGGGGGAGGTCATTATTATTAGGGAATGGAATACATGTAAACGGGTTGATGCTGATGGCCACTGAATAGATGCATGACACTATACATGCACAGGCCAGGGCACAAATTGAGAAATGGGATCAAGTGTTGCTTTCTCACAGGGTTAAATGGCCTAATTTTCACAATCGCGAGCCATTTCGAGCTTTCTTGCTGAGTCAGGAGGGAGTGAAAAGCAGAATTCAAAATATTCTATTGTGCGATTCCTCTAAAACTCCAAATGGTTGTTCTTCGTGGAGATCATCAGTTAAGCCACATGAGAAATAAGAAACTGCTTCGCGTTCTTTGTCCAAACGTCAACTCCGCGTAGTAACTTTGCAAGGCAAATAAAGCTTCTGATTTTGTACTCGTGGAGCTATGTTCTTTTGCACAATTACCCTTCTCGTGAATTTACATTTGTGATGTGCGCGAAATTTTACTCAGGAACCCTGTGGACAATCGCACAAGGATTGGTTTAACATTAATGGTTTTCTTTGATTTCTTCATTTCCTATATCTTTGCCTTAACTCCCAATGCTAAAAATAGACCAACATTTAGTGTGCGATTTCATTCCCTATAATAAATTGTGCGCTTTACCATTCCCCATAATAATCACAACTTATTGCCAACTAACCATCTTTAATTTCTTTATGGCAATGAAGCTTGGAAGGAGGCAAAATTTAATATGCCATTTCATATTCCTCCATCCAATCACTGTAAATACAAGGATAGTTCATCTTCTTCGCATTCATTGTCCTCTCATCTCAGTAGTCCTTCCCTTCTCACTGCTATGGCGGATGACCAACCCACTGATCTACTAAACAAATTCTACCCAATGTGGTTGGACCCACCCCCACCTAAAGAGCTGGACCCACTATAATTCCTTTGGGATGAATATGAGGAGGTGCAAAGGATCCTGGCCAAGGAGGAGAAGAAAAAGAATTAGCAAAAGAAGAAGAAGCAGAAGACCGAATCACCTGCATCCCCCCCCCCCATCCTCTTCAAACCCCCACAACCATGATCCTGTTCTCCCCCCCTCTCTTGGCTTGCAATTCCTCTTTCGCATGCAGTAGGTTGAGGATATCCCTGATCCAGAAGGAAGACCTATTTTGTGTTTTACGGGATGTTTCATTAATGCATGTCTAGATTGTTTTTAGGTTTATACTTTTTTAAAATCTTTTTGTAATCTTTTTGTACTTATAATAAATCTCTTTTCCTGATATTCTGTTTAGTTCACTGTCTTTCTTTATTTTTGTTTATGTGTTGTTTGTTTTGTGTTGTGTTTCTCTTTCCTGCTATATCATTTTCTTTTAAAATCTCTGTCTTGGGCCTGCTGCACATCAACATCTAACTTTAAATCAGTGAGGACACTGCTCCTCATAGGTTTGGGGGTGCGGTAGGACCTGCCAGTGAAATACCTAACCTAAGTGCACAGTAATCAAGTAAATAAGATAGGAATGGAGCCATGTTCACTTAAGAATCATACAAAAAATGGGAATTTAAAAATTTTACAGACCTTTAGGCAGTACAAGCTTTTAAATTTTAGCATTTCCATGCTGTGAACACCAGGAAAACTCACTTGTATTAGTACTTAGTGAATCACTAAGGAGGGAAAAAGGTAAGGACATGCCTAACAATTCAATGGAAGACCATAACTAGTGAGATTTGGGCCTACAAATTATTTTTTTTCCTTCCCTTGAGAAGTGACAGAGGCAATCCTTTCAGCTCTAAGGACTGGCTGAGTCAATGCCCTCACCAAAAGTTAGGCACCTCCAAGTTGAAACAACTAACAACACTCATGACACCTAGGAAAGGATCAAGGTCTTTGGGCTTAAACAAACCAAACTGTTGCTTATTCTAGTGTGCATGATTTATTTGTATTTTGAAAACAGATTTGCAAATTCTAAGTTATACTGAATCTGGAAAATTAAAAAGAATAAAGAAATATCAGCACAGAGAGAAGTGAATTAGCCTGCAAGATCAGGGCCAATTGTAGCAAGTTTTAAATGTAAGTGAGTAAAAGATCGTCCACAGAGAATTTGTTTAAAATGTAAGATAAACCTCAAGATCTAAGCTACCAGATCTGGCCTCTTATCCTATCTACAAAGTACATAAGATGGGAGGTTGAATTTGTCACGTTAACTTAATGATAAAAGTAAAAGTTAAACTAAATGATCCAGATCTGAGTTGGGGGGATTTTGATGTAAACTTATAAAAATGGAGAAATAATATCTAACTTTGATTTGGTCCTTGAAACACAATGAGAATGACAGCAGATCAAATGAGAGATGATCCAATCTTCATCTGGCTACAAGCACAGATGCAAGAGAAATAAATCTAACTCAAGGATTAAATTTAGGCTTATGGCTATGGTCTGTCCACTTCAATGGCCACAGACCATCCAATAGTCTTTAATCTAAACCCTTAATTCAGAACAAGAAATATCACTACAAATGCTGTGAGGGATTAGGTTACAAACACTAATTCCCACAGGGTTAATGACTCAAGGGAAGTTGCATGAAAAACAATAAATCTAAAGGAGTCTAGTGCAATAAGGAGATAAGAGGGAACCCTTAACACGAATCCAATTGAGAACGTACGATTTACAGCAACCTTTTTAAATTCACATTTACAATTACAAAGCACAGCTTAAACAACTCTCAGATTTGTAGTCTTGAATACAATTCTCTTTTGAATTACAGAGGTATCTCACAGCTCTCAATTGCAAGTAAAAGTTAGGCTATTACAAGGGTTTCAGACAAGCTAGCTGATTTCGAAATGGGGGAATAGAAATGAAACTCAAAATCTGAATACCCAAATTGGGCAAATAGTTCATCTATTTATAGTTTTCCCTGAGTCCATTTCAAATGTGCATCAACCAATCAGAATTGGTTAGATCCATATCAGCCAATAGGAGTCGAGCACAAGGATCCAGATCAGTTCTGGCCAATCAGAATTGCTCGATCTGGTTCAGCCAATTAGGCGATAGAACCATCACTTCTGTTATGCAATTTGAAAATCTATTAGAGCTTCTAGAAGTTCTCGCCAAGTGATTTCATCTTCGGGCGCTCACATGGGGTGGAATATGCCTTTGCTTCGTGCTTAGAATCTTCTAGAATGTCCCTGGGTTTTTAAATGCATTGGGGCGCATGTAAAAGATTACTGAATAACCCTTGCAGAAGCTAAGAATCTCCAGAATACCATTTTGCATAGTTTAGGAAACTTTTTGCAAGGTACTGTGACTTCTGAAGCTCTTTTGGCAAAGTTCAGGTTCTGTTCGCAAGGAGTTCTCTTCTTTTCGAAAAGGTCAATTATCTCTTCGAAGAGTTCAGGTGCTCTTCGAAAACTAAGCCTGAAGCTTTTAGTTCTTTTCGCAAAGTTCAGGTTCTTTTCGAAAAGCACTCTGTAGTGCATTCTTCTGTTCGAATTGCTCCATATTTCTTTTCTGGGTTGAGACCAGGTCTTTGCCTCTTCAGTTCAGGCATTTTGACAGCTAGTGAGGTTGTCCCTTCTCTTTCTTCCTTTTGATCAACATAGATTATCATCTTTTTGGCACTTTTACGCTGCTTTCATGGTTAAGCCTGCCTTTATTGTTAGCTGTAACACAGGCACTTAAAACACTTATTTAGTTCTCTCCAGGGTCTATCAAGGCCCAGGTTAAAGGGTGGAAAATGGTATTTTCTAGTTCTCAACACACCCCCAAACCTAAGCTTTGATAGTCCCTGAGCAAAGACAGAATTAAAAACAGAATAAAAAGCCACTTTTGTAGGGAATACAATTGCATTTAGCATATGCAAAAAGCCTTTTAAATCCCTAGGTGATCCCTAGTGGAGGAGTGAAGTCTCCTGAGGGTTTTCAGTGAAGGTACCCACAAACTTCTCCAATAAATCAGTTAATATGAATGCAGTTCTATTAAAGCAGACTTTCATCCAATCAGATTATTCACACCTGCATCAGTCAAGTTATAAGAGGATTTTCACGAAAATATCAGTTCAAAGCTGAAATTCTGCGGTAACTCTTTTACTATTCACTTGCTTTGTGTCAAAAAGTTTCTAAGAGAAAAATTAATGAAAAGCTTGCCTTCTATTTGAGAATTCAGTTTTGATGTTACCCCAATGAGTTGATTTCAAACCCAACTCTCTCCAGGATTTTCACTCAACATGGAAATAAGAGGGTTGTACTATTTCACACGGCTCAAGAGCAGTTACAGCCCTCAAATAGGACTGTAAGCATGAGCATAGGCATTGCTCTTTAGTTCTGAATTCACTGCTCTTTTCACCATAGATTACACAAATCCTTATCTCCATGTGACAGCTCAATCCATCATTGATCAGCAAGGACTTTACTTGGGTTGTAATGTGTCTTATGGGTGAAATTTATCAAGAATAAAGGGGTGAAATGGAGTTCAACATTGAGAAGTCAGTCAAGGTAAGGAGGTGATAGACACACCTTCAATTCAGCACAATTTCATCTTCTTCTTTGAATTTTCAGAGCCAAAGTGGCCATCTTTTTCTCTTTCTTTTTCAAACTTCCAATGAAATGCCTTCTCCTTTTCCTCAGATTTTTTTTTTTTTTTTTTTTTATCAAGGTAACATTGACTGGAGTGCCACATTTCTTCTGCTGATACATTATTGCTTTTAATTATGATTCTTCTTCTTTTATCAAACTGTTACTCAATTCTCCTTTCTTCAGCTTCCTTCCCTTTATCTTCTGACTTCTCAGAGTGAGGATTAGGCTAAATGAGGTTGATGAGGTTATTTGATGAGGTTTCAAAGAAATCTTAGATTTATAAAGCTCAAATGGTGTGTATCAAGGGCAGTTCCAAAAGGTGGGGCTTTATAAGGTTCAAACTGTCCAAAAGGAGGCCTTACATTATGTCTTTATTATCATGATTGCTGTCAAGTTATTTCAATTTGAATATGTGTCACTTCTAGTGGAAAAAAAAGCAGGTTCAAATAGTCCCAAGAGCAGAAAAAATTGCCAATTCATACCTCCAAAGAATACATTTCTGCAGGCCCAAATCTCACTGGGTGTGGTTTTCTATCAAATTCCTGAAGTATATCATCACTGTTTTCTCTCCTTTTAGGTTTACTAAAACATCAATTTTTTTATTTTGAAAATTTTTTGACATTCCCTTCATGAAGGTATTGGAATTACACTAAAAATAAATTTTAAAAGTTTTAACTTCCTCATTTTTTCAGGTGTGAAATCACTTTATTTTCAAAAATTCTACTGATGATCAGCTGCATTAATGTTAACTCACTTATTGGCATTTCTTCCACACCCCCAAACCTATGGTGAGCAGGGTCCGCACTGGTCCGAAGTGTATGAGCAAAGAAAAGAAACAAGCAATGAGAAATCATAAAGAAAGAAAAGAAATGCACAATGTATGTACAATGCATTAACACAAAATTAAAACTTTATATTATAGACTGTTGTTGCTTCTAAGTGTGCTTGATTTATTTGTGTTTTGAAAACATGTTTGCAACTGCTAAGTTATAATGAATCTAAAATATTAAAAAGAGTAAAGAAATATCAGCACAGAGAGAAGTGAATTAGCCTGCAAGATTAGGGCCAATTGTAGCAAGTTTTAAATGTTAGTGAGTAAAAGATCGTCCACAGAGAATTTGTCTAAAATGCAAGATAAACCTCCAGATCTGAGCTACCAGATCTGGCCTCTTATCTTATCTAGAAAGCACATAAGATGGGAGGTTAAATTTGTCACATTAACTAAATGATAAAAGTAAAAGTTAAACTAAATGATCCAGATCCGAGTTGGGGGAATTTTGAGGTAAACTTATAAAAATGGAGAAGTAATATCTAACTTGGCTTTGGTCCTTGAAATCTAATGAGAATGACTGCAGCTCAACTGAGAGATGATCCAATCTTCATTTGGCTACAAGTGCAGATGTAAGAGAAATAAATCTAATTCAAGGATTAGATTTAAGCTTATGGCTATGGTCTGTCCACTTTAATGGCCACAAACCATCCAATAGTCTTTAATCCAAATCCTTAATTTAGAACAAGAAACATCACTACAAATGCCGTGAGAGATTAGGTTACAAACACTAATTCTCACAGGATTAATGAATCAAGGGAAATTGCATGAAAAACAGTAAATCTAAAGGAGTCTAATGCAATAAGGAGATCAGAGGGAACCCTTAACATGAGTCCAATGGAGAATGTACGGTTTACAGCAACCTTTTCAAATTCACCATTACAATTACAGAGCACAGCTTAAACAGCTCTCAGATTTGTAGTCTTGCATACAACTCTCTTTTAAATTACAGAAGTATCTCACAGCTCTCAATTGCAAGTAAAAGTGAGGTTATTACGGGGATTTCAGACAAACTATCTGATTTGGAAATGGGGGAATAGGAATGAAACTCAAAATCTGGATGCCCAAATTGGCCAAATGGTTCGTCTATTTATAGTTTTCCCTAAGTCCAGCTCAGATGTGTATCAACCAATCAGAAGTGCTCAGATCTGTATCGACCAATGGTAGTCGAGCACAAGGATCCAGATCTGTTCTGGCCAATCAGAATTGTTCGATCTGGTTCAGCCAATCAAGTGACAAAAGCATCAATTCTGTTATGCATTTTGAAAGTCTGTTAGAGTTTCTAGAAGTTCCCGCCAAGTTATTTCATCTCTGGGTGCTCACATGGGGTGGAATATGCCTTCGCTTCATGCTTAGAATCCTCTGGAATGTCCCTAGGTTTTTAAATGCATTGGGATGCATGAAAAAGATTACTGAATTGCCCTTGCAAAAGCTGGGAATCTTCAGAATACTTTTTCGCATAGCTTAGGGGACTTTTCTCAAGGTGTTGTAACTCCTGAAGCTCTTCTCGCAATGTTCTGGTTCTGTTCGAATTGAGTTTTCTTCTTTTCGAAAAGGTCAATTATCTCTTCGAAGAGTTCAGGTGCTCTTCGAAAGCTAAGCCTGGAGTTTTTAGTTCTTTTCGCAGAGTTCAGGTTCTTTGCGAACAGTTCAGGTTCTTTGCGAAAAGTACTCTATAGTGCATTTTTCTGTTCGAATTGCTCCATACTTCTTTTCTGGGTTGAGACCAGGTCTTTGCCTCTTCAGTTCAGACCTTTTAACAGCTAGTGAGGTTGTCCCTTCTCTTTCTTCCTTTGGATCGACATGGATTATCATCTTTTTGGCACTTTTAAGCTGCTTTTATGGTTAAGCCTGTCCTTATTGTTAGCTGAAACACAAGCACTTAGAACACTTATTTAGTTCTCTCAAAGGTCTATCAAGACTCCGGTTGAGGGGTGAAAAATGGTATTTTCCAGTTCTCAACACACCCCCAAACCTAAGCTTTGCTAGTCCCTGAGCAAAGACAAAATTAAAAACAAAGTAAACAGCCACTTTTGTAGGGAGCACAGTTGCATTTAGCATATGCAACAAGCCTTTTAAACCCCTAGGTGATCCCTAGTGGAGGAGTGAAGTCTCCTGAGGGTTTTCAGTGAAGGTACCCACAAACTTCTTCAATAAATCAGTTAAGATCACTGCAGTTTTGTTATAGCAAACTTTCATCCAATCAGATTATTCATACCTGCATCAGTCATGTTGTAAGAAGATTTTCAAGGAAAACATCAGTTCAAAACTAACATTCTACTGTAATTCTTGTTGCCATTCAGTCAATTTATGTTAAAAGTTATTTACAAGAAAAATGAATGAACAGCTTGCCCTCTATTTAAGAATCCAGCTTTGATGTTACCCCAATGAGTTGATTTCAAACCCAACTCTCACCAGGATTTTCACTCAACATGCAAGTAAGAGGGTTGTACTATTTCACACGGCTCAAGAGCGATTCTGACCCTCAAATAGGATTGTAAGCATGAGCATAGGCATTGCTTTTAGTTCGGAATTCACTGCTCTTTTCACCATAGATTACACAAATTCTTATCTCCATGTGACAGTTCAATCCATCATTGATCAGTAAGGACTTTACTGGGGTTGTAATGTGGCTTATGGGTGAAATTTCTCAAGAATAGAGGGGTAGAATGGTGTTCAAAATTGGGAAGTCAGTCAAGGTAAGGAGGTGATACACAAACCTTCTTTAATTCAACATATTTTCATCTTCTTCTTTGAATTTCCAAAGCCAAAGTGGCCATCTTTTTCTCTTTCTTTTTCAAACTTCCAATGAAATGTCTTCTCTCTTTTTATTTTTCTCAAAATATATATATATATTTTTTTTCAAATTAGCATTGACTGGAATGCCACATTTCTTCTGCTGATACATCATTGCCTTCAATTTTTTATTCTTCTCTTGTTGTTACTCAATTATCCTTTCTTCAGCTTCCTTCCCTTTATCTTCTGACTTCTCAGAGTGAGGGTTAGGCTAAATGAAGTTGATGAGGTTATTAGATGAGGTTTCAAAGAAATCTTAGATTTATAAAGCTCAAATGGTGTGTATCAAGGGCCGTTTCAAAAGGTGGGGCTTTGCAAGGTTCAAACTGTCCAAAAGGAGGCCTTACATCATGTCTTTAATATCACGAGTGCTGTCAAATTATTTCAATTTGGATATGTGTAACTTCTAATGCAAGTAAGCAGGTTCAATCAGTCCCAAAAGCAGAAAAAATTGCCAATTCATACCTCCAAAGAATACATTTCAGGCCCAAACCTCACTGGGTATGGTTTTTTATCAAATTCCTGAGGTGTATCATCATTGTTTTCCCTCTTTTTAGGTTTACTAAAACATCAATTTTCTTTTGGAAATTTTCTGACATTCACTTCATGAAAGTATTAGAATTACACTAGAAATTAATTTCAAAAAGTTTTTAACTTCTTCATTTTTTTCAAAATAGCAGGTGTGAGTGTGAAATTACTTCATTTTTAAAAATTCCACTGATCATAAGCTGTACTGATGTTAACTCAATTATTGATTATTGACATTTCTGTCACACCCCCAAACCAAAGGGGAGCAGGGTCCACACTGGTCCAAAGCAAAGAAGAGACATAAGCAAGAAAAAAAATCATGATGACAAGAGGACAGACAGAAATGCACAGTAATTTCATAAGAAAAACCAAAATTTAAATTACAAACTCATAACACAGATAAGTACAAAGTGCTTTAATAAATGGGGTCAAAATTTGTATCATAAGTTGGTTCAATGGGGGCTCAGAACTGGAGTCACTGTCAGAGTCGGAACTAGAATCAGTATTAGAGTTTGAACTTGATTTAGCTTTCTCCTGGATTGTATTTTGCAGCTCAATGTATTGCTCTGATTTGATCTTTTTGGTGAGGCCAATGTACTTGCCAAGTCTAGTGGTTTTTAGTTTTTCCTGTCAAGCTGTGCTTGCAACATGGTCACCTTATGCTGCTCACTCCGAACCATCTGGAAAGTTTGCCCCAGCAAGTCCTTCATTTTCTCTCTCTCAAATTTCATAAATAACTCCAATTTCCGAATCTGGTTTTCATAAGGGGTTCTAATGTAGGCTTGTAAATCAGCTAACCCCTTTAGAACATCTCTGCAGATATATGGATTTTCTTCCATGGCTCTTTGGAGGGTGGCAAATCTGGGGAGGGGAATGGAATGGTAGGGGACCAAAGGTATCCCAGCTGTGGGAGTGGGAGAAGAAGTGTCCAGAAGGAGGACTTCAGGGTCGGTCTGAGTGGCTTGCTCAGAGAAAGTGAGGAGTGGTGAAGGGGACGCAACCAGAGGTACTTCAGGTTCAGTTTGGGTAGCATGGGCAGTAGTGGTGGGGGTGGGCAGATCAACCAATACTACCTCTGGTTCAGTTTGGGTAGCATGGGCATCAACAGTAGGTACATGGGTAATGGTGGTTGTGTGGGATTTGGAGGCTAAGGTTTGGAGAAGGTCATTGGTCACAGACTGGTTTTCTGTGTTGAGTTGTAGTTGGGCTTGGATGGATTGGAGGTAGGCAAGTATTTGGTTAATAGATGCAGGTGGGGGAGAGGTGTGCATAGCAGGGACTGGTACAACTGAAGTGGATGGTGGAGGTGCAATGGGTGAAATGGTTGTAAAGGGAGAAGTAGGTAGGTGAGTGAAATGATGAGGGTCAGGTATAGGGACAGGTTCAAGCCCCACGGTTTCCCATTAATGAGGAATAAGCCTGTAGTGAAAGGCTCGAGGTTCGGTGTATGGGATACTTCAAAGGTAATGAGTGAATGAAGGGCTTTGGAGTAGAGGAGTGCAGGGAGATTGGGCAATAAAGTCTGCAGCCAACACTTGGGCATTGGTGGGAGAAATTGGTGGTGTCAGTATGGTTGGAGTGGTTGGTGTAGAGGGGGAATCTATAATTGGGATAATGGTGGGTATGGGAGATGGGACAGCTTGGGTAGGTGAAGTGGCAGGGGCTGGACTAGGTGAGGAGGGTAAAAGGCCAATTTCCTCAAGAATTGGAGCAGCTAAAGAGCTGGTCACCATGGGGAGGATAGTTTCTTCAAGAATGGGTGCAGCTAAAGAGCTGGTCACCACAGGGTCTGGCAGAGCTGCTTCAAGAATTGGTGCAGCTAAAGTCTTTGTCACGCCAGACTGCAAAAACTGGTTCTAAGGGAGTCAGTGGCATTAACAGCTGTAGGTGCAGGTTCACCTTCTTCTCTCAGTCTTTTCAGCATGGCTTGGCTTGTAGTCCAAGCCTTTTTCCCAAAATTGTGAGGGGCTATGACTTCAAATGGCTCCTGGTCATCAATGTCAAACTTGGCTCTGAGGAGGGCTGTGATCAATCTACCAAATGGGAGTCCAGCTAATTTCTGCTCCTTTTTCAACTTGGCACTAATATCAGCCATGGCTTCAAAAATTAACATAGGGGCATTGAAAAACTGCCCCTTAGAAAAATGAAAGAGAGCCTCTAGAATTGGTGTTCTCCTCTCTTGGCTATGCCCGGTGACATAAAAACTTCCCCTCAAAATGGAATCCATCAATAAAAATTGGGGGGCTAGGTCTCTCCTCATGATGGACTGTCCAGTGCCAACAATTCCTTGGGTTAAATGCGCAACCATTTCTCTAAAGGAGGCTGCTTCTGGTGCAGCCAATGGACCAGAAGGATCAAATTGGAAGGGTATCCCCAAAGCATTCCCTATGTCTTCAAATGTGACAGTTAGATTGCAATCATCAATAAAGATAACTAGGGTGGGGACATCAGCATCTCTTTCAGTGACTTTTACCAGATTTTGGTACCATAATTTCACCATACACGGATAAATTTTCTCTGGCAGAGGGGTAAGGATATTGCTTAGTGAGGCATCTCTCATGTATCTTAGAGATAGCAGACAATCTGGTTTGTTGACGAAAAAAGTTTCGTCCACAATCAGCTCAGGAATTAGCTTCTGAGCTTCAATGAATGGATTTGGCAGTACCAAATGTATAGGCAGAGGAGGAAGCTCAGGCTCAGGACTAGCAGCTGCAGGGATGGGTTCCTCATGTCTCACTTTCTTCCCTTTCTCCACCATATCCGCTTTATCCATTGATAGTTTTCTTTTGGCTGAAGTTTTGGTTTTTCCTTTAGGGGTAGGTTTGCTAACTTTCTTAGCAGAGGATTTTGGGAACATGGCAGCCAATGATTTCTCCGCTTTTCCCATTCTAAATTTATGTATGAAAATGCCCACAACAGATGCTGACACAAAATCAAATTTTGCAAATGATAAACAGAGGGAATGCGCAGAAGAATACCGAGATCTAGGGTTTTTGATTGAGCATGTTGCTTGCTTGCTGAAATCCCCCAAACCAGAAGCTAAAATCCTTCTCTTAAAACTCAAATGATCGAACAAAGGTGAAGAAAAGTGTGGCTAGATTCTAAAATCACGCAAGGAAAGAGAGAAATAGGGTTTCTGTGGAACAGGTTGTTCTCAAAAAGCTTTCGAATATGAAACCCTTACTTCGAAAGGGTTTAAATATGCTCAGAGTTAATTTCACAAAGTCCTTTTTAAGTTTTCTAAAAGTTCCAAAATAGACCTTTTTACAATTGCGAATGGCATCAGTACCATTCAAAAAGTTAATAGCTTCATAAACATCTTTTCGAAAAGAAAATGGCTTCAAAAACATCATTTCGAAAAGAAAATAGTTTCAGAACCAACTATTCGAAAAGCAAATCCTTGCTTTCGAGCAGTTCGTTACAAATCCAGAGTCTTTTCGAAAAGTAAATTGAACTTTATGAAAAGATAATTTTTACTTTGCGGCTTAACTTTTCACATATTTAAACCATGTGAAAAGAGACAAATCATGAATAAAAACAGAGAAAAAGAAACTAAGCAAAAACTATGAACTAAAAGCATATTGTGCAGTTGTATACCATCAGATTTGGGGAGGTTCTTGATGATAGATGGGCAGCACAGGCTCCTGGGTCTTTTCAATGCATGGTTTGAGCCTCTGACCATTTACTTTCAAGATTCTTCCATTACTTGGATCTAGGATGTCAACATCTCCAGAAGGAGCTGCCTGAATGACAGTATATGGCCCTTCCCATCTGGATCTCAGCTTTCCAGGAAAAAACTTGAGTTTTGAGTTAAATAACCATACCTTAGAGCCAGCTGTGAACTCTTTTCTCAACAAATTTTTATCATGGAAAGCTTTGACTTTCTCTTTGTAAACTCTTGAATTTGTGTATGCATCCATTCTCAGTTCCTCCAACTCAGCAAGTTGCAGTTTCCTGTGATTACCAGCAGTAGTTAGATCCATGTTCAATGTTTTAATGGCCCAAAAGGTTTTATATTCTAACTCCACTGGTAAATGGCATGCTTTGTCATAGACCAACCTGAATGGGGACATGCCAATTGGGGTTTTATAGGTTGTCCTATATGCCCACAATGCATCATTCAGCTTAAAGGACCAATCCTTTCTGTCCTTCTTCACAGTCTTTTCCAGTATATGTTTGATTTCTCTATTGGAAATCTCCACTTGTCCACTGGTTTGTGGATGATATGGAGTGGCTACTCTATGAGTCACAGAGTATTTTTTCAATAAAGTTTCAAAATGTTTATTACAAAAATGGCTTCCCCCATCACTGATAATGGCTCTGGGAAAACCAAACCTGGAAAAAATGTGCTCCTTTAGAAATTTAAGAACCACTTTGTGATCATTTGTTTAAGTGGCTGTGGCTTCAATCCATTTGGATACATAATCCACAACTACTAAAATGAAATTATACCCATTGGAAGGAGGAAAGGGACCCATGAAGTCTATCCCCCAAACATCAAACAACTCAACTACCAAAATAGGTTGTAAAGGCATTGAGTTTCTCTTGGAAATGCTGCCCAATTTCTGACAGTTCTGGCAAGACTTACAGTGCTGCAGAGCAACTTTGAAAAGTGTAGGCCAATAAAATCCACACTCCAGAACCTTTGCAACAGTTTTGTTTCCACTAAAATGACATCCACAGACCTGTTCATGACACATAGAAAGTATTCTATGAAATTCTTGGTCAGGGACACATCTTCTTATTATTTGGTCTGCACAACTCTTAAACAGATAAGGATCTTCCTAGATGAAATGTTTAACCTTTGAGAAGAAAAGATCTTTATCCATTTTATTCCAATGTTGAGGAATTCTCTCAGTAGCCAAAAAGTTGACTATGTTTGCAAACCAAGGAGTGTGTACACTAATAGCAAAAAGTTGCTCATCAGGGAAAGATTCATTGATAGGTAGCCTATCAATCTCAGCAGTAAAAATTTTGGACAGGTGATCAGCCACCACATTCTCCACCCCCTTTTTATCTTTGATCTGTAAATCAAATTCTTGTAATAGGAGAATCCACCTGATTAATCTTGGTTTGGTGTCCTTTTTAGACAAAAGGTATTTCAAGGCAGAGTGGTCAGTGAACACCACTATTTGTGAACCCAAGACATATGACCTAAATTTCTCTAAAGCAAAAACAATTGTCAGCAGCTCCTTCTCAGTTGTTTTGTAATTGAGTTGTGCATCAATCATTGATCTACTGGCATAAGCAATGACATGAGGCAACTTTTCCATTCTCTGTCCAAGGACAGCCCCCAAAGCATAATCTGATGCATCACACATCAATTCAAAAGGTAGTGAATATTCTGGAGACTGCAATATTGGAGCTGAAATCAAACAGTTTTTTAAGAATTCAAATGCCTTCATGCATTCATTATTGAAAACAAAAGGGACATCTTGGCACAACAAATGACAAAGAGGCTTGGTTATTTTACTGAAGTCCTTAATGAACCTTCTGTAAAAATCCAGCATGTCCCAGAAAACTTCTGATTTGTTTAACAGTTTTGGGAGGTGGTAAATGTGCAATTAAATCAATTTTTGCTCTGTCCACCTCAATGCCCTTGTGGGAAACAACATGGCCAAGGACAATGCCTTGGGTGACCATGAAATGGCTCTTTTCCCAGCTCAAAACTAGATTGGTTTCTTCACATCTCTGTAACACAAATTTGAGATGATGTAAACACTGGGAAAAACTATCTCCGTAGATAGAAAAATCATCCATAAAAATATCCATAAATTGGTCAATCATATCAGAGAAAATGGAATACATGCATCTTTGAAAGGTAGCCTTGGCATTACAAAGACCAAATGGCATTCTCCTATAGGCAAAAGTGCCAAAAGGGCAAGTGAATGTGGTCTTTTCCTGATCTTGTGGGTACACAGGAATCTGGTTGTAACCAGAGTAACCATCAAGAAAATAGTAATAGGCTTTTCCTGCTAGCTTATCTAAAATCTGATCAATGAATGGGAGAGGGAAATGGTCTTTTCTGGTCATTGAATTTAATTTTCTATAATCAATACAGACCCTCCACCCTGTTGTTTGTCTGGTTGACATAAGCTCACCAGAATCTGAGGTTACAACAGTGATCCTAGATTTCTTAGGTGCCACCTGTGTAGGTGCCACCCAAGCTGATTCTGAAATGGGGTAAATGACCCCTGCATCCAACAATTTAACAACCTCTTTCATGACCACTTCTTGCATATGTGGGTTCAGCCTCCTTTGCATTTCCCTAGAAGGCTTTGCATCTTCTTCCAAATGGATTTTATGCATGCAAACAGCTGGACTGATTCCTCCCAAATCAGCAATAGTCCAGCCAATTGCCCTTCTATGTTCTTTCAAAACAATCAACAACTCTTCCTCTTGCTCCTTTGTGAGGGAGGAAGAAATAATTGCAGGCAATGATTTATGATCTCCTAAAAACACATATTTCAAATTTTTAAAACCTTGCTTCTAAATCGTGAAATTTGAGAAAAGAAGGTAACAAAGGTACCTTAGCTGTTTGTGGAAGGGGAAGAGTAGCAAGTTTCCAAGAAGAGAAACTTACTGATTGATTATGAGTTCCTTGCACAACATTTACTTCCTCATACTTTGAGATACAAACTGTTTCTTCCTCAGAATTTCCCCAAGCATCTTTAGCATCTGTGGTGAAATCTTCACACTGCAGAAACTGTTGTAAAGTCCCTTCTACCAGTTCATCCAATAGATCAACATGAAAACATTCCTCAGAGCTGAATTGAGGTTGTGTGACTGCATTATAAACATTTAATTTTAGCTTCATGTTTCCAAAAGAGACTTCCATCATACCAAACCTGCATTGAATGCAAGCATTTGCTGTAGCCAGGAATGGTCTTCCCAAAATGACAGGGATGGAAGTTATGCTTTTGGTAGGTTCCATGTCCAAAACTAGAAAATCAGTAGGGTAGAAAAATTTATCTACTCCCACCAATACATCTTTAATCATCCCAACTAGCTTCCTCTCAGATCTGTCTGCTAGTTGTAACACCACATGAGTGGGTTTTAATTCTCCCAAACCTAGTTTCTCATATACAAAATATGGAAGTAGGTTGACACTAGCACCCAGATCTAATAAAGCCTTTTCAATGGTATGTTCTCCAATAATGCAAGGGATTGTGGGGATTCCAGGATCTTGAAGTTTAGGAGGTGTGGCAATGGATAACACTTGATTAACTCTTTCCACAGCAAAGACCTTCTTGGATAACTGTATCCTAGACTGTCTTTTGTGAGTGCAAATATCTTTCAAAAATTTTGCATATGCTAGAATTTGTTTGATTGCCTCAAGCAAAGGTAGATTTATCTTGACTTGCTTGAAAGTCTCCATCATTTCATCTATATTTGTGTTCCCTTTATCAAAAGGGGATACAGATTTCATTGCATGAGGAAATGGCAAATGAGGAACTAGTCCTTCATTTACAGCTTTGGAAGCATTTTCAGGATTTTTTTGAATTTTTTGTTTTTCATTTGTTTGATTTTTCTGAGGTATATCAGCACCTCCACTGCTATCATTAAGCTGCTCTTGTTGCATATCTTTATCATTTTCCTCATTTTTTTCTTCTTTAGTACCCACTTTGTTATTTATAATTCTTCCACTTCTCAAAGTTGTGACAGTTTTTACATCTTCATGTGAAATAGAAGCTTCTCCAACCATGAACTATCCTTTAGGATTGTTCAAAGGTTGGCTGGGTAACTTTCCTTCCTCTCTTTTGGCCAAAGTATTTGAAAGCTGTCCCAATGTTTCTTCAATCTTCTTTATGCTCTGGCTGTGAAAATTCACAGTCTGAAATAAAGATCCTAAATTCTGGAGTGAATTTAGGACTTGATCTTCAAAAGAAGGGGACCTGGAAGGGGTTTGAACTGGGGCAGATTGCTGTACAGGTTGTTGTGGAATGGGCTGCTGAAAATTTGGTTTGGCATAAAAATTCTGCTGATAAGGCTGTAAAGTTTTGAAAGGCATTTGGTTCTTTGGTTGCTGCTGCTGTTGTGATTGATAATTCCCTTGGCTCCACCTCAAATTGGGGTGCCCTCTCCATGGATATTCATTTGACTGCGTCTGTCCAAATGATTGCGCAGCATGAGCTTGTTCCACCACTAAATCTGGGAACTATGGTGCAGCAGGACATTGGTCAATTGAATGAGTAGGGGACTGGCATATCAGACATGCCTCCTCTACTCTTGCAACCATTGGATTTTTAAGTGAGTCCATCAATCTATCAAACTTTGTGGTTAAATTGTCCATCTTTCTTTCCAACTCATTCACTTCATAAATCTTTCCTTTGGTGGTTTGCTGATTGTTCAACCTAGCAGGATGTTCAATATCTCTTGACAGAGATTCCTGTTGAGTTGAGTTTTCACCAATTACTTCAAATAAGTCCCAAACCTCCTCAACTATTTTTTGTAGGTAAGTGCCTCGATAGGAGGCATCCACCATATTTTTTCCTTTTTGATCAATTCCTTGATAGAAGCTTTGAACCAGCTGCCATCTGGGGATTTGATGATGAGGACATTGCCTTAAAAGTTCCTTAAATATTTCCCATGCTTCATGGAAATTTTCAGTTGAGTTTTGTGAGAAAGAAATGATACTTTGTCTCAATTGGCTTGTTTTTGACATTGGGAAGTATTTGGCTAAAAATTGACACTGCAAATCATTCCAAAAAGTGATACTATTTGGTGCTAACATAGATAACCATGCTCTAGCTTTGTCCTTTAATGAAAAAGGAAAGAGCCTAAGCTTGGTTGCTTCTGGACCAAGTCCAGCTATGTTGAATGTGGTGCAAAGAGCCAAGAATTCATCCACATGTTTGTATGGATCTTCCTTACTCAACCCATGGAAGGAAGGAAGCATTTGGATGGTCGATGATTTGATCTCATAATTTCCTTCAACAGTAGGAAATTGAATGCAAAAGGGAGAATTATAAGCACCAGGTGCGAAGTAATCCCTCAAAAGTCGAGGTTCTTCACCCATAGTAGCAGAATTCTGTGTTGTTTGTTTGGTTCGTAATATCCTTTCAACTTCTAAATTCAGTGGGATAATCTCAGGGCGAGAGTTCTTCTACCAAACATACAACTCAGAACAAAAAATCTGATTATTCATAGCAAACCTTCATAATTCCTTTTTAAGTAGTTTCCCTTCTTCAAAAATTGGATATGAATAACTGCACAGGTATAAACAATAGAACAGTTTAGTATTGATATAAAAATAAAAGTGAAAACTTAGGTCTACCTATTTTAGAACAAATTCCCCGGCAGCGGCGCCAAAAACTTATTGTTGCTTCTAAGTGTCCTTGATTTATTTGTGTTTTGAGAACAGGTTTGCAACTGCTAAGTTATAATGAATCTAGAATATTAAAAAGAGTAAAGAAATATCAACACAGAGAGAAGTGAATTAGCCTGCAAGATCAGGGCCAATTGTAGCAAGTTTTAAATGTTAGTGAGTAAAAGATCGTCCACAGAGAATTTGTCTAAAATGCAAGATAAACCTCCAGATCTGAGCTACTAGATCTGGCCTCTTATCTTATCTAGAAAGCACATAAGATGGGAGGTTGAATTTGTCACATTAACTAAATGATAAAAGTAAAAGTTAAACTAAATGATCCAGATCCGAGTTGGGGGAATTTTGAGGTAAACTTATAAAAATGGAGAAGTAATATCTAACTTTGCTTTGGTCCTTGAAATCTAATGAGAATGACTGCAGCTCAACTGAGAGACGATCCAATCTTCATCTGGCTACAAGTGCAGATGTAAGAGAAATAAATCTAATTCAAGGATTAGATTTAAGCTTATGGCTATGGTCTGTCCACTTTAATGGCCACAAACCATCCAATAGTCTTTAATCCAAATCCTTA
Source organism: Chloranthus sessilifolius (assembly GCA_021018995.1). Lineage (NCBI taxonomy): Eukaryota > Viridiplantae > Streptophyta > Magnoliopsida > Chloranthales > Chloranthaceae > Chloranthus > Chloranthus sessilifolius. Next base: position 119,221,653 of record CM037589.1, on the reverse strand, counting down.
ATTTAGAACAAGAAACATCACTACAAATGCCGTGAGAGATTAGGTTACAAACACTAATTCTCACAGGATTAATGAATCAAGGGAAATTGCATGAAAAATAGTAAATCTAAAGGAGTCTAATGCAATAAGGAGATCAGAGGGAACCCTTAACATGAGTCCAATGGAGAATGTACGGTTTACAGCAACCTTTTCAAATTCACCATTAAAATTACAGAGCACAACTTAAACATCTCTCAGATTTGTAGTCTTGCATACAACTCTCTTTTAAATTACAGAAGTATCTCACAGCTCTCAATTGCAAGTAAAAGTGAGGCTATTACAGGGATTTCAGACAAACTATCTGATTTGGAAATGGGGGAATAGGAATGAAACTCAAAATCTGGATGCTCAAATTGGGCAAATGGTTCATCTATTTATAGTTTTCCCTAAGTCCAGCTCAGATGTGTATCAACCAATCAGAAGTGCTCAGATTTGTATCGACCAATGTTAGTTGAGCACAAGGATCCAGATCTGTTCTGGCCAATCAGAATTGCTCGATCTGGTTCAGCCAATTAGGTGATAAAAGCATCAATTCTCTTATGCATTTTGAAAGTCTGTTAGAGTTTCTAGAAGTTCCCGCCAAGTTATTTCATCTCTGGGTGCTCACATGGGGTGGAATATGCCTTCGCTTCATGCTTAGAATCCTCTGAAATGTCCCTAGGTTTTTAAATGCATTGGGACACGTGAAAAAGATTACTGAATTACCCTTGCAAAAGCTGGGAATCTCAAGAATACCTTTTCGCATAGCTTAGGGGACTTTTCGCAAGGTGTTGTAACTCCTGAAGCTTTTTTCGCAATGTTCTGGTTCTGTTCGAATTGAGTTTTCTTCTTTTTGAAAAGGTCAATTATCTCTTCGAAGAGTTCAGGTGCTCTTCGAAAGCTAAGCTTGGAGTTTTTAGTTCTTTTCGCAGAGTTCAGGTTCTTTGCGAATAGTTCAGGTTCTTTGCGAAAAGTACTCTGTAGTGCATTTTTCTATTCGAATTGCTCCATACTTCTTTTCTGGGTTGAGACCAGGTCTTTGCCTCTTCAGTTCAGACCTTTTAACAGCTAGTGAGGTTGTCCCTTCTCTTTCTTCCTTTGGATCGACATGGATTATCATCTTTTTGGCACTTTTAAGCTGCTTTTATGGTTAAGCTTGTCTTTATTGTTAGCTGAAACACAAGCACTTAGAACACTAATTTAGTTCTCTCAAAGGTCTATCAAGACTCAGGTTGAGGGGTGAAAAATGGTATTTTCTAGTTCTCAACATAGACTCATAAAACAGATATGTACAATGGATTCTAATAACTGGGGTCAAAGTCTGTATCATAAGTTGGTTCAATGGGATCAGAACTGGAGTCACTGTCAGAGTCAGAACTAGAGTCAGTATTGGAGTCTGAACTCGATTTAGCCTTCTCCTGGATTGTGTTTTACAGCTCAATGTATTCCTCTGATTTGATCTTCTTGGTGAGGCCAATGTACTTTCCAAGTCTAGTAGTCCTCAATTTTTCCTGTTCAAGCTGTGCTTGCAACATGGTCACCTTGTGCTGCTCACTCCAAACCATCTGAAAAGTTTGACCCAGCAGGTCCTGCATTTTCTCTCTTTCAAATTTCATGAACAACTCTAATTTCCAAATTTGGTTCTCAAAAGGGGTTCTAATGTAAGCTTGCAAATCAGCTAACCCTTTTATGACATCACGACGAATATATGGGTTCTCTTCCATAGCCTTTTTGAGGGCAGCAAATCTGGGAATGGGAATGGAGTGGTAGGGGACCAAAGGTATTCCAGCAGTGGGAGTGGGAGAAGTGGAATCCAACAGAATAATCTCAGGGTCTGTCTGATTGGCATGATCAGAGAAAGTGAGGAGAGGTGAAGGGGACTCTACAAGAGCTACCTCAGGTTCTGTTTGGGTAGCATGGCTAGTAGTGGTGATGGTGGGTGGCTCGACAAATACTACCTCAGGGTCGGTTTGGGTAGCATGGCATCAACAGCAGGTACAGTGGCTAAGGTAGGTGTGTGGGATGTGGAGGCTAAGGTTTGGAGAAGGGCATTGGTCAAGACTGATTGCCTGTGTTGATCTGCAGTTGGGCTTGGATGGATTGGAGAAAGGTAAATATTTGGCTAATTGATTCAGGTGTGGGTGTGGTATGTATAGTAGGGGCTGGTAAAACTGAAAAAAGATGGTTGAGGTGCAATGGGTGAAATGGTTGTAAAAGGTGAAGTAGCCAAATGAGTGAAAGGAGGAGGGGCATGTATAGGTACAGATTCAAGCCCAATGTTTTCAAAAATAAACCCCATCAATAATGAGTAAGCCTCTGTAGTGAACATCTCAGGTTCAGGGGTATGAGTTACTTCAGGTGTATGAGCGGAATGAGCAGGTGAACTTGAGAGGCTTTGGAGAAGAGGAGTGCTAGGAGATTGTTCAATAAACTCTGTGGCCATGTCTTGGGCATTGTTGGGAGAAATTGGTGGTGTGAGTATGGCTGGAGTGGTTGGTGTAGAGGGGGAGTCTGCAATTGGGATAATGGTGGTTATGGGAGATGGGACTGCTAGAATGGGTGAAGTGGCAGGAGCTGGGCTAGGTGAGGAGGGTAAAATGACAACTTCTTCAAGAATGGGTGCAGCTGAAGGGCTGGTCACCAGTGTCCGCAAAGCGTGTTCTAAGGTAGTGCAGGCGGGTTCGTATGGCAGCCCACTAGCAGTGCAGGCTCCACTTCCTCCCTCATTCTATTTAACATTGCTTGACTTGTAGTCCAAGCCTTTTTCCCAAAAGCATGAGGAGATATAACTTCAAATGGTTCTTGCTCATCAATGTCAAATTTGGCTCTTAGTAGGGCTGTGATCAGCCTACCAAATGGTTTCCAGCCAATTTATGCTCCTTTTTCAGCTTGGTACTAATATCAGCCATGGCTTTAAAAATTAACATAGGGGCATTGAAAAATTGCCCCTTAGAAAAATTAAAAAGAGCCTCCAAAATTGGTGTCCTTCTTTCCTGGCTGTTCCCCGTGACATAAAAACTTCCCCTCAAAATTGAATCCATCAGTAAAAATTGAGGTGCTAGGTTTCTCCTCATTATGGACTGTCCAGTTCCAACTATCCCTTGGGTTAAATGTGCAGCCATTTCTCTGAAAGAGGCTGCTTCTTGTGCAGCCAATGGACCAGCAGGATCATATTGAAAAGGTATCCCCAAAGCATTCCCAATGTCTTCATATGTGACAGTTAGATCACAATCATCAATAAAAATAACAAGAGTAGGGACATCAGCATCCTTTTCTGTCACTTTTACCAAGTTTTGGTACCACAATCTCACCATTCGCGGATAAATTTTCTTTGGTAGAGGGGTAAGGATATTGCTCAGTGAGGCATCCCTAATGTATTTTAAAGATAGCTGACAGTCTGGTTTGTTGGAGAAAAAGTTCTCATCAACAATAAGCTCAGGAATCAGCTTCTGAGCTTCAATGAATGGATTTGGCAGTACCAAATGCATAGGCAGAGGAGGAAGCTCAGGCTCAGGACTAGCAGCAGCTATTGGGATGGGTTCCTCATGTCTAACCTTCTTCCCTTTCTCAATCCTATCAGCTTTATCCATTGATAGTTTTCTTTTAGCAGAAGCTTTGGTTTTTCCTTTTGGGGTTGGTTTGCAAATTTTCTTAGCAGAAGATTTGGGGAACATGGCAGCCAGTGATTTTTCAGCTTTCCCCATTCTAAAGCTTTGTATAAAAACTCCCATAACAAATGCTAACACCAAATCAAACTTTGCAAATGATAAACAGAGGGAATGCATAGAAAAATATCGAAATCTAGGGTTTTGGTTGAACTTGTTGCTTGCTCGCTGAAATCCACCAGAACCAGAAGCTAAAATCCCTCTCTTCAAGCTTAAATGATCGAACAAATGTGAAGAAAAGTGTGGCTTAATTCTAAAATCACGCAAGGAAAGAAAGAAATAGGGTTTCTGTGAAACAGGACGTTCTCAGAAAGCTTTCGAATATGAAACCCTTACTTCGAAAAGGGTTTAAATATGCTCAAAGTTATTTTCGCAAAGTAATTTTTAAGTTTTTGAAAAGTTCAAAACAGTCCTTTTTACAAAAGAGAATGGCATTAGTACCATTAGAAAAGCAACTAGCTTCAGAAACACCTTTTCGAAATGCAAATAGCTTCAGAAACAACTATTCGAAAAGTAAATCATTGCTTTCGAGCAGTTCGTTACAAATCCAGATCCTTTTCGAAAAGCAAATTAAACTTTGCGAAAAGACAATTTTTACTTTGCGAATTAATTTTTCACATATTTAAACTTCTCGAAAAGAGAACAAGCATGACTAAAAATAGAGAAAAAGAAAGCTATGCAAAAACTACAGAACAAAAATATATTGTACAGTTGTATACCATCAGATTTGGGGAGGTTCTTGATGATAGATGGTCAGCACAGGCTCCTGGGTATTTTCAATGCATGGTTTGAGCCTCTGACCATTTACTTTCAAGATTCTTCCATCACTTGGGTCTAAAATTTCAACAGCCCCAGAAGGTGATGCATGAATGATAGTATATGGCCCTTCCCATCTGGATCTCAGCTTTCCAGGAAAAAACATAAGTTTTGAGTTAAATAGCCATACCTTAGAGCCAGCTATGAACTCTTTTCTCAACAAATTTTTATCATGGAAGGCTTTGACTTTCTCTTTGTAAGATCTTGAATTGGTGTATGCATCCATTCTCAGCTCCTCCAACTTAGCAAGTTGCAGTTTCCTGTGATTACCAGCAGTAGTCAGATCCATGTTTAATGTTTTAATAGCCCAAAAGGCTTTATATTCTAACCCCACTGGTAAATGGCATGCTTTGCCATAGACCAATCTGAATGGGGACATGCCAATTAGAGTTTTATAGGCTGTCCTATATGCCCACAATGCATCATTCAGCTTAAAGGACCAATCCTTTCTGTCCTTCTTCACAGTCTTTTCCAGTATATATTTGATTTCTCTATTGAAAATCTCCACTTGTCCACTGGTTTGTGGATGATATGGAGTAGCTACTCTATGAGTCACAGAGTATTTTTTCAATAAAGCTTCAAAATATTTATTACAAAAATGGCTTCCCCCATCACTGATAATAGCTCTGGGAAAACCAAACCTGGAAAAAATGTTATCCTTTAAAAATTTCAGAACCACTCTGTGATCATTGGTTTTAATGGCTGTGGCTTCAACCAATTTGGATACATAATCCATAGCTACTAAGATGAAATTACACCCATTGGAAGGAGGAAAGAGACCCATGAAGTCTATCCCCCAAATATCAAACAATTCAACGACCAAAATGGGCTGTAAAGGCATGGAGTTTCTCTTGGAAATGCTGCCCAATTTCTGGCAGTTCTGGCAAGACTTGCAGTGCTGCAGAGCATCTTTGAAAAGTGTAGGCCAATAAAATCCACACTGCAAAACCTTTGCAGCAGTTTTGTTGCCACTAAAATGACCTCCACAGGCCTGCTCATGACACATAGAAAGTATGCTATGAAAGTCTTCTTCAGGGACACATCTTCTTATTATTTGGTCTGCACAAATCTTAAACAGATAAGGATCTTCCCAAATAAAATGTTTAACCTTTGAGAGGAAAAGATCATTTTCCATTTTATTCCAATGTTGAGGAATTCTTCCAGTAGCTAAAAAGTAGACTATGTTTGCAAACCAAGGGGTGTGTATACTGATAGCAAAAAGTTGCTCATCAGGGAAAAATTCATTGATAGGCAGCCTATCAATCTCAGCAGTTAAAATTCTAGACAGGTGATCAGCCACCACATTCTCCACACCCTTTTTATCTTTGATCTGTAAATCAAACTCCTGTAATAGGAGGATCCATCTGATTAATCTTGGTTTGGTGTCCTTCTTAGACAGAAGGTATTTCAGGGCTGAATGGTCAGTGAACACCACTATTTGTGAACCCAAAACATATGACCTGAATTTCTCTAAAGCAAAAACAATTGCCAGCAGCTCCTTCTCAGTTGTTGTGTAATTGAGTTGTGCATCAATCATTGATCTACTGGCATAAGCTATGACATGAGGCAGCTTATCCTTTCTCTGCCCAAGAACAGCTCCCAAAGCATAATCTGATGCATCACACATCAGTTCAAAAGGCAGTGAATAATCTGGAGACTGTAATATTGGAGCTGAAATCAAATAGTTTTTTAAGAATTCAAATGCCTTCAAGCATTCATTGTTGAAAACAAAAGGGACATCTTGGCACAATAAATGACAAAGAGGCTTGGTTATTTTACTGAAGTCCTTAATGAACCTCCTGTAGAATCCAGCATGTACCAGAAAACTTCTAATCTATTTAACAGTTTTTGGAGGTGGTAAATGTGCAATTAAATCAATTTTTGCTCTGTCCACCTCAATGCCCTTGTGGGAGACAACATGGCCAAGGACAATGCCTTGGGTGACCATGAAATGGCTCTTCTCCCAGCTCAAAACTAGATTGGTTTCTTCACATCTCTGTAACACCAATTTGAGATGATGTAAACACTGGGCAAAACTATCTCCATAGATTGAAAAATCATCCATAAAAATCTCCATAAATTGGTCAATCATATCAGAGAAAATGGAGTGCATGCATCTTTGGAAGGTAGCAGGAGCATTACAAAGACCAAAAGGCATTCTCCTATAGGCAAAAGTGCCAAAAGGGCAAGTGAATGTGGTCTTTTCCTAATCTTGTGGATACATAGGAATCTGGTTGTAACCAGAGTAACCATCAAGAAAACAGTAATAGGCTTTTCCTGCTAGCTTATCTAAGATTTGATCAATGAATGAGAGAGGGAAATGGTCTTTTCTGGTCATTGAATTTAATTTTCTGTAATCAATACAGACCCTCTAACTAGTTGTTTGTCTGGTTGACATAAGCTCACCAGAATCTGAGGTTACAACAGTGATCCCAGATTTCTTAGGTACCACCTGTGTAGGTGCCACCCAAGTTGAATTTGAAATGGGGTAAATGACCCCGGCATCCAACAACTTAACAACCTCTTTCATGACCACTTCTTGCATATGAGGGTTCAACCTCCTTTGCATTTCCTTAGAAGGCTTTGCATCTTTTTCCAAATGGATTTTATGTATACAAACAGCTGGACTGATTCCTCCCAAATCAGCAACAGTCCAGCCAATTGCCCTCTTATGTTGTTTCAATACAATCAACAGCTCTTCCTCCTGCCCCTTTGTAAGGGAGGAAGAAATAATCACAGGCAATGATTTATGGTCTCCTAAAACCACATATTTCAAATTTTTTGGCAACTGCTTTAGCTCTACATCCGGTGAGCTGAGAAAAGAAGGTAACAGAGGTACCTTGGCTGTTTGTGGAAGGGGAAGAATAACAGGTTTCCATGAAGAGAACCTTACTGATTGATCATGAGTTCCTTGCACAGCATTTACTTCTTCAGACTTTGAGGTACAAAATATTACTTCCTCCAAATTTCCCCAAGCATCTTTAAAATCTGTGGTTAAATCTTCACACTGTAAAAACTGTGGTAGAGTCTCTTCCACCAGTTCATCCAATAAATCAACATGAAAACATTCCTCAGAACTGAATTGAGGCTGTGTGACTGCATTATAAACATTTAATTTCACCTTCATATTTCCAAAAGGAACTTCCATAATTCCATACCTGCATTGAATGCAATCATTTGCTGTAGCCAGGAATGGTCTCCCCAAAATGATAGGGATGGAAGTTTTGCTTTTTGTAGGTTCCATGTCCAATACTAGAAAATCAGCAAGGTAGAAAAACTTATCTACTCCTACCAATACATCCTCAATCATCTCAACTGGCTTTCTTTCAGATCTGTCTGCTAGTTGTAACACCACATGAGTGGGTTTTAATTCTCCCAAACCTAGTTTCTCATATACAGAATATGGAAACAGGTTGACACTAGCACCCAAATCTAATAAAGCCTTTTCAATGGTATGTTCCCCAATAACGCAAGGGATTGTGGGGATTCCAGGATCTTGAAGTTTAGGAGGTGTGGTAATGGACAACACCTGATTAACTCTTTCCACAGCACAGACCATCTTGGATAATTGTATCCTAGACTGTCTTTTGTGAGTGCAAATATCTTTCAAAAAATTTGCATATGCTAGAATTTGTTTGATCGCATTAAGCAAAGGTAGATTTATCTTTACTTGCTTGAAAGTCTCCATCATTTCATCTATTTTTGTGTTCCCTTTATCAAAAGGGGATACAAATTTCATGGCATGAGGAAATGGTAAATGAGGAACTAGTCCTTCATCTACAGCTTTAGAAGTATTATCAGAATCGTTTTGAATTTTTTAATTTTCATTTTTTTGATTTTTCTGAGGTACATCAGCACCCCCAATGCTAACATCATGCTGCTCCTGCTGCATATCTTTATCATTTCCCTCAATTTTTTCTTCTTCCTTGTCAGTACCCACTTTGTTATTTATAATTCTTCCACTTCTCAAAGTTGTAACAGTTTTTACTTCTTCATGAGAAACAGAAGCCTCTTCAACCATGAACTGTCCTTTGGGATTGTTCAAAGGTTGGCTGGGTAACCTTCCTTCCTCTCGTTTGGCCAAAGTATTTGAAAGTTGACCCAATGTTTCTTCAATCTTCTTTATGCTTTGACTGTGAAAGTTCACAGTCTGAGTTAAAGATCCTAAATTCTGGAGTGAATTTAGAACTTGATCTTCAAAAGAAGCGGATCTGGAAGGGCTTGAATCGATTGTCAACAGTTGTTGTGGAATGGGAAATTTGAAAATTTGGCTTGGCATAAAAATTACTGCGATATAAAGCGAGTTTTGAAAAGCATTTGGTTCTTTGGTTGCTGCTGCTGTTTGGACTGATAATTCCCTTGGCTCCACCTCAAATTGGGGTCCCCTCTCCATGGATATTCCTTTGATTTGCATCATCCAAATGATTGGGCAAGATGAGCTTGTTCCACCACTAGATCTGGGAACTGTGGTGCAGCGGGACATTGGTCAAGTGAATGAGTAGGGGACTGGCATATCAGACATGCCTCCTTTACTCTTGCAACCATTGGATTTTTAAGTGAGTCCATCAATCTGTCAGACTTTGTGGTTAAATTATCCATCCTTCTTTCCAACTCATTCACCTCATAAATATTTCCTTTGGTGGTTTGCTGATTGTTCAACCTAGCAGGATTCTCAATATCTCTTGACAAATATTCCTGTTGAGTTGAATTTTCACCAATTACTTCAAATAAGTCCCAAACCTCCTCAGCTGTTTTTTGCAAATAGGTACCTCCACAGGAAGCATCTACCATATTCTTGCCCTTTTGATCAATTCCTTGATAGAAGCTTTGAACAAGCTGCCATCGGGGGATTTGATGATGAGGACATTGCCTTAAAAGTTCCTTAATCCTTTCCCATGCTTCATGGAAAGTTTCAGTTAAGTTTTGTGAGAAGGAAATAATACTTTATCTCAATTGGCTTGTTTTAGACATATGGAAATATTTGGCTAAAAATTAACACTGCAAATCATTCCAAGAAGTGATACTATTTGCTGCTAACATAGACAACCATGCTCTTGCTTTGTCCTTTAATGAAAAAGGAAAGAGCCTAAGCTTGGTTGCTTCTGGACCAAGTCCAGCTATGTTGAATGTGGTGCAAAGAGACAAGAATTCATCCACATGTTTGTATGGATCTTCCTTACTCAACCCATGGAAGGAAGGAAGCATTTGGATAGTTGATGATTTGATCTCATAATTTCCTTCAACAGTAGGAAATTGAATGCAAAATGGAGAATTATAAGCACCAAGTGCAAAGTAATCCCTCAAAAGTCGAGGTTCTTCACCCATAGTAACTGTTTCAGCAAAATTCTGTGGTGTTTGTCTGGTTCGCAGTAGCCTTTCTACTCCTAAATTTAGAGGGACAATCTCAGGACTGAGAGTCCTCCTACCAAACATACAACACAGAACAGAGAATCATATTATGCACAACAAACCTTCAGAATTCCTTTTAAAGTAGATTCCACTCTTCAAAATGTATATGAATAGCTGCACAGATTTAAACAATAGAGTAGTTAGCACTGATGTAAAGATAAAAAAAAACAAAATGAAAACTTAGGTCTACCAATTTTAAAACAACTTCCTCGGCAGCGGCGCCAAAAACTTGTTGCTTACTCTAGTGTGCATGATTTATTTGTGTTTTGAAAACAGATTTGCAAATGCTAAGTTATACTGAATTTGGAAAATTAAAAAGAATAAAGAAATATCAGCATAGAGAGAAGTGAATTAGCCTGCAAGATCAGGGCCAATTGTAGCAAGTTTTAAATGTAAGTGAGTAAAAGATCGTCCACAGAGAATTTGTTTAAAATGTAAGATAAACCTCCAGATCTAAGCTACCAGATCTGGCCTCTTATCCTATCTACAAAGTACATAAGATGGGAGGTTGAATTTGTCCCGTTAACTTAATGATAAAAGTAAAAGTTAAACTAAATGATCCAGATCTGAGTTGGGGGGATTTTGATGTAAACTTATAAAAATGGAGAAATAATTTCTAACTTTGATTTGGTCCTTGAAACACAATGAGAATGACTGCTGATCAAATGAGAGATGATCCAATCTTCATCTGGCTACAAGCACAGATGCAAGAGAAATAAATCTAACTCAAGGATTAAATTTAGGCTTATGGCTATAGTGCATCACTTCAATGGCCACGGACCATCCAATAATCTTTAATCTAAACCCTTAATTGAACAAGAAATATCACTACAAATGTTGTGAGAGATTAGGTTACAAACACTAATTCCACAGGGGTTAATGAATCAAGGAAGTTGCATGAAAAGCATTAAATCTAAAGAGTCTAGTGCAATAAGGAGATCAGAGGAACCCTTAACACGAATCTAATTGAGAGCGTCGGTTTCTGACAACCTTTTCAAATTCACATTTACAATTACACAGCACAGCTTAAACAGCTCTCAGATTTGTAGTCTTGAATATAATTCTCTTTTGAATTACAGAGGTATCTCACAGCTCTCAATTGTAAGTAAAAGTTAGGCTATTACAAGGGTTTCAGACAAGCTAGCTGATTTGGAAATGGGGGAATAGAAATGAAACTCAAAATCTGGATACCCAAATTGGGCAAATAGTTCATCTATTTATAGTTTTCCCTGAGTCCATTTCAGATGTGCATCAACCAATCAGAATTGGTTAGATCCATATCAGCCAATAGGAGTCGAGCACAAGGATCCAGATCTGTTCTGGCCAATCAGAATTGCTCAATCTGGTTCAGCCAATCAAGCGATAGAAGCATCACTTCTGTTATGCAATTTAAAAATCTGTTAGAGCTTCTAGAAGTTCCCGCTAAGTGATTTCATCTTCGGGCGCTCACATGGGGTGGAATATGCCTTTGCTTTGTGCTTAGAATCTTCTGCAATGCCCCTAGGTTTTTAAATGCATTGGGGCGCGTGTAAAAGATTACTGAATTACCCTTGCAGAAGTTAGGAATCTCCAGAATACCATTTCGCATTGTTTAGGGAACTTTTTGAAGTCTTGTGACTTACGAAGCTCTTTTCGCCAAAGTTAGGTTACGTTACAAGGAGTTCTCTTCTTTTCGAATAGGTCAAACATCCTTTCGAAGTGTTCAAGTGCTCTTTGAAAACTAAGCCTGGAGCTTTTAGTTCTTTTCGTAAAGTTCAGGTTCTTTTCGAAAAGCACTCTGTAGTGCATTCTTTTGTTCGAATTGCTCCATATTTCTTTTCTGGGTTGAGACCAGGTCTTTGCCTCTTTAGTTCAGACATTTTAACAGCAAGTGAGGTTGTGCCTTCTCTTTCTTCCTTTGGATCAATATGGATTATCATCTTTTTGGCACTTTTAGTCTGCTTTCATGGTTAAGCCTGTCTTTATTGTTAGCTGTAACACAAGCACATAAAACACTTATTTAGTTCTCTCAAGGGTCTATCAAGGCCCAGGTTAAAGGGTGGAAAATGGTATTTTCTAGTTCTCAACACAAACCCTAATCAACTGCCCTTGTGCACACACCTGTTGAGCCTTATTTTCTAATTTCCTTCAAAATACACCTGAGTACTTGTACCTGAACCTATGCACCTGATTCAAACCTACCCTCACTCTGAGAATTTAGAAGGTAAAGGAGAAGGAGCTGAAGATGGACAAGATAGGGTCAACATTGGGTGTATGGAGAAGAGATACCTAAAGCTTAACAGTGTAGCAGCTGAGGAAAGAGGTGGCGAGTTAGAAAAATAAAAACAAAAAGAAAAATGCATCCAAAAGAAAGAAAAATAATAATGAAGAGGAATAAGAGAGGAGTCAAGAGGAAACGTTCATTAGAAAAATCGAACACAAGAGGAGAAGCTAGCCACTTTAAGTTTGAAGAATTTTAAAGAAAATGAAGCGTGCTGAACTAAGAAGGTAAATTTATGAATCACCTCCTTCACCTAATGAGTTCTCAATTTTGAATCCCTTTTCAACCTTCCATTCTTATCAACCTATCCCATAAGCCACATTACAACCCAGTCAAAAGATCTTGTCTTCCAAAGTTTAATGAGTTGTCATTTAGAGACAAAGAGTTGTCGAATCTATAGTGAGGATTAGCCAATGATGCCAGAACTTAGATGTTGTGCTTATGCTCATGCTTACAGACCCATTTAGGGCCTGTAACTACTTTTGAGCTTAAGAGAAAATGGAAACCCTCAAGGTTACTTGTGAGAGTCTGCCCTAGGGAGCATTGGGTCTGACGTTGAATGTATTGGGCATGGCCTATAACCTAATTTTTGAATTAATGATGAGCTCAATACTGACCTACATATGATGTTTTCCCTTGTTGTGACCTAATTAGAAATGATGTGCATCTATGTAAAAGCTGTAGTGATTGATTGTCTGTGCATATCATATGTTCAAATTCCTCACATTTTTTCTATTGAATCAAAGGTGAACTAATGCTCTATTTCTTGACAGCTAACTTGACAATTTTACAGTTTTGCTAACTGTTTTATTGAGAAGTTTGTGGTTATCTTCACTGAAAACCCTCAGGAGACTTCACTCCTCCACTAGGGTTCACCTAGGGGTTTCAAAGGCTTGATGCATAAGCTAAATGCATCTGTATTCCCTACAAAAGTGACATTTAAATTCCTTGATTAGTTGTTTTAATTTCTCCTTTGCTCAGGGACTAGCAAAGATTAGGTTTAGGGGTGTGTTATTCACTAAAAAGTACCACTTTTCACCTCTTAACATGGCCTTTGCTAGACCTTGAAGCCCACTAATAATCATTTGTTAAGTGTGTTTTATAATTAGCAATAAACTGTGCAACTTAATACAAAATCCTTGCTTTTTGGTGCAAAGAAGAGAAAGAAGACATACAAAGACGACAGCTGAGCCAAAGCCTAATTCAACACCTTGGTAGTGCTCACCATGGTGACTCACGTGTTGTTCAACATTGACCAAAAGTCTAGAAGATGAAAGAAGTTAGCTAAGAATAGAGGAAGCCGCAATAGCAGTAAGTGCAAGGCATCAGGGGATTAAAAGAATCTTCTCACAGAGTTGAGAAGCTCCCTCGCGGAGCTAAGTATGCAGTGGAAGCTTTCCTCGTGCAGATGGGATGCGCAGTCAAGAAGAGAGCAGTAAAGGCATCGCGAAGATCTCATGTCCTAAAACCCTTAAAATTTATGCTCGCGAAGCTCTCGCAGAGATCGAGCCTTAAACCAGCTGCACGCGAAACATAGTGAGTCCATATGTGTTGAGAATAATCTGTCACCTCACGTAGTTCTCGTGACTGGAAGAGAGAGACGCCCAAAATTTTTCTCGCGCAGCTCTCGTGGGCTCTGAAGACTAACTAGTTACTACGCGAGCCTAGGAGTCTACCTGCACGAGTATCTAGCGCGAGAGAGAGCTTCTGAAGCTCTACTGCACTAGAAATCTAGGCGCTCTAGATCATCTCCACAACAACATTACAATGCAAAGGAACTGCGTGATTAACTGAAGATTTATTACACGAGTGAGCACTTCTCACCTACCAACGGCTACTCCGTGAAGGCTCTGACACTGCGTGAGTTAATTAATGCAAATGTCAGCCCCATGAAGCTCGGACTCTTCACTTCTCAACCCTAACTCAAGGACTTTTTGGGAATTTCCCAAAGCTAGGGAACACTTCTCGAGGCATAAATTTTGAGGCACACATCTCAAAGCATTTAAGGGTTATAATAGTGCCACGTCTGGTGGAAAAATTAGGGATTATCTTTTAAACCAAGGCCGTATGGACAGAGTATATAAGCTGCACTTAGAGCTTAGTATTTTTTATCTTCAGAGTATATAAGCTGTACTTAGAGCTTAGTATTTTTTATCTTTCCTTCATCCTCTGTCGGCTATGAATTCCAACAGGCTAGGGTTAGGGTTTGATCATCTCTTTTTCTTATTTTTCTTCTCTTTTAGCCCAGCATTGGCTGGCTAATCCTTCTGTAAGTAGCTAGGTTTAGTTTTATTTTAGTTTTATAATAGGCCTTGTATACATTAGGATCTTTTGGATGAGCAGTTCTGCACAGGCTGCAGCCATGAGACAGTGCATTGTAAGTTTTGTTTTTATCAATGGATTGTTGCTTTAATGACTAATTGAATCTATAGATCTTGTGGGTCCCTTAGATGTCTATAGGATCCATGCTTTGGGACTAGCACATTCAGTTTCTAGTATATCTATTGTTTCCCATCTGATTTCCCTTGGTTCAATAGCCCCATGGATAGCAAGCCGGATCTATAGGCAGATCTGGAGAGCTCGTAGCCCTGGGACTCCATGGTGGCAGCAACATTTTATATGTTCTTTCTCAGATCTCTGTGGTATGGACAGACCTATCGGATACCCTGTGACCATTTGAGTGGACAGAGTATAACCCTAGGGTGGTGTCCAGCCACATGTCTGAGAAGGATCCTTCTCTCCTGCACATGAGCTTCTAGAGCCTAGTGAGGAGGTTTGTGCAGGAACTGGCTCCCCTCTATTTTACTTGACCGATATCAGATGTTAGATTGATTTCTCTGTAGTAATTACAGCTTGAGGCTGAGTCATTGCATGCCTTTTTATAGCAATGAACAGTTAAATCTAAATCTTTATTCAACCTACTGCTGGTCCTTTTTGTGAGTACAGTGAGCCGTTGGCCTTGGCAAACCACTTAGGACTTTATGGGTTGGAATACTATGAATGTCAGCCAGATTTGTTTGCAGATCTGGGGAGCTTGTAGTACTGGCATTGCATAGTGCTACAATAGTATTCATGGCCTTATCTGGTCCAGTGGTTGGGGAAATGATCAATCCACTCCTCTGGATTAGATTAGCAACTTTTGGCTTGATCAATGGGATTTGACAGAGTCTATAGGATAGGCTGTGGCCATTTGAGTGGTCAGCCTATACCCTTAGGAGAACCCCAAATGGTATGGGTTAAGTTAAATATTTCTACCTTGTTGAGGTTAGTAATAGCTTCTCAGCAAGGATCACAGCAGAGACAGTCTAAATCTGAGTTACATTACTGCATTAACTCTAGCTTAACCTACTTACTTCCCATCATTTGTGGCACACAATATCACCATCTTCTTCTTAACCCTTTCTTTAGGATATGGTTGTACTTTATTTCTCTTTTGTTAGGGTTAATTTAGTATAGTTGTGACACCCAACTCCCTTTCTTTAGGATTGTTAGATTTGTAGCTAGATCTGGAGACCTACTATTATAGCCCATTTTGGGTTCTAGATCAATTTTTTTGTGGGACAAACTCTTACTTATCAAAACATGCTACAATAGGCCCTGTATCTTGTAGGTCTAAGATTATTTTAGTTGTGTTGAATCCATTCTTTTATTTTACTTTGATTTTAATTTGTTTTCACCACACAATAATCAGCACACTAGAGGAAAATCGACAACAAGTTTTTGGCGCCGTTGTCGAGGATATTGATCTTTTTAGTAAACCTGAGTTATACTATAATTTAGACTTTCAAATTATTTGTAGCTGTGCCTAATCTAGAATAAAGTACTATTGATATTTTTAAAATTTTCCAAAAATGGACAGCAGAAGAAGGGAAAAGCTAGAGTTGTAGCTGGAGTGTAGCTAGCTTTGTTTGCACTTCCTTTCCCCTAAATCTCAGCCTATTTATGTTTAATTCCCTTATATTTGTTTAGTGCAAATCTATATAGTTGTTAATTTTTGTTTGAAATATTTTTTCTGTGTGCCTGTGAGTATTCTTTATACTTACTATGGGTGTGAGTATATGCATGATAGAAGGTCTTTAAACCCTAAGCTAGAACCTCTAAATCTAGAGGTTGAAAGGATCCTTAGACCTAAACACACCCCATAGGGCCCTGCTGTT
Organism: Chloranthus sessilifolius; assembly: GCA_021018995.1. Classification (NCBI taxonomy): domain Eukaryota; kingdom Viridiplantae; phylum Streptophyta; class Magnoliopsida; order Chloranthales; family Chloranthaceae; genus Chloranthus; species Chloranthus sessilifolius. The sequence continues at coordinate 119,205,328 of CM037589.1, read as the reverse complement.
GAAACTGAACCAACTATCGTGGCTGAGAGGCAGAGAACATTAAAGGAGCACAATGCACCTAGGGAGTACACCTCTCCTTCTGCATGCAATTCCCCTCTGTTGAGGGGAATTATGAAATTAAATCCTCCACCATTAATATACTGCCTTTGTTTCATAGGCTTAGTAAAGAAAATTCCTACAAGCATATAGACCAATTTTTGGCACTTTGCACTACTTTCAATATTGCAGGTTGGGACCTAAGGCCACTAAACTCAGGCTTTTTCCTTTCTCACTAAAGGATAAAGCCAGCATATGGCTATCAAATCTCCCAGCCAATTGCATACAGTCATGGAGTGACCTTCAAACCAAATTCCTGGTCAAATTCTTTACCATGAACAAAACCAACCAGATGAGGACAAGTATTATGTCATTTACTCAGTCCTCAACTGAGGATTTTTATGAAGCTTAGGAAAGATTCCAGGAGTTGTTAAAATAATGCCCCCCCCACCAAATCCCAATGTGGCAACTAGTGCAAGTATTCTACCAAGGAATTAATTCTAAGAGCAGGGATAGAGTGGATGCCTTCTGTGGTGGTAGCTACCTCCACAAGACAACTGAGGAAGCTTGAGAGTTGTTTGACATAATAGGAGAAAATTCTATGCAGCAGGAGTCCCTGTCACGCAATGACAGCCAGAACCCAGCTACGATGGTGAAAGAGGTCACCTTTAGAGGTAGAATATATGAAGTCAAGGTGCACGGTAATTTGGAGAGGAAGGTGGACAATTTGTCCTTAAAATTTGATAAACTAATGAATGTGATGCAGTCTCGAAAAGTTGCACAGGTGGAGAAAGCATGTTTGACATACCAATCTCCCACACATTCTATCCATGATTGTCCATCTGCTAACCAGTTTCCAGATTTTGTTATGGAGCATGCCAATGCTGCTCAAACTTTTGGGCAGCTGCCTACTGGGTATTCTTGGAGGAACCACCCAAACCTGAGGTGTAGATAAGATTCATATCCTCAACCCCAGCAGCAGCAACCTGTCGCTCCTTATAGACCCTAGCACCAGTTTAATCAAGGTTACCTACCAAGGTAAAATTTCTTGTTACCTGCCCCACAGTCTAACCAGTTGGCCCTACCCCCACAACAGCCCAAATCCTCTTCATTTGAAGAGAAGATGCTGGCTTCAATGCAAAATTTAGGAACCTAGCATAGACTGTTAATTCTCATGGGCAAAGCATTGAGAAAATTGAGGATCAGCTTGGTGTAATCTGTAATGCTTTGAACGAAAGAGGGAAGGGTAAATTTCTTAGTCAGCCCTTGACCAACCCCAAAGGGCAGTATATGATTGAAGAAGCAGTCTCTACCAATAAGGATGCTAATGCTATCACTACCCTTAGGAGTGGGAGAGTGGTTGATATTCTTGTGGGTAAGGTAACTAAGGAGGTCACGAAAAATGAAAATGAAAATGAAAGAATTGTTAGTGTTGAAGAACCAAGGATTGTACCCCTTGCTGTGATTAGTTAGGGCAAAATAATGGGGCTGATGTTGAGCCCCAACATCCAATAAAAAATGAAGATAAAAGAAAAAGACAAAAATATGACCACGATGTTAATAGGCCATGCAGCAACAGCACCAGCAGTGCCACAGCTGCCATTTCCTCAAGCACTAGTCATCCCATCCCCTCTTGATAAAGGGAATGCTCAGTGGAGGAAATGCTGAAGACTTTCAAGTAGGTCAGGATTAATTTGCCCTTGCTTGATGCCATAAAATAAGTCCCTGCCTATGCTAAGTTTTTAAAGGGCCTCTGCACACAAAAGAGGAAAGCAAGGGTGCAGTTGTCTAAAATTTTTTTTGCTATTGAGCATGTTGAGTCAGTTCTGTCCATTGCCACACCAGAAAAATTACAAGACCCAGGGGTACCTACTATCCCCTGTATAATTAGAAACCACACCATTGAAAAAGCCCTCTTGGACTTAGGGGCCAGTGTGAACTTGCTCCCTTATTCAGTGTAGGAGGAGCTAGGTTTGGGGGAGCTCAAACCTACTTCAGTTGTGCTCCAACTGGCTGACAGGTCTGAGAGGAGACCTGTGAATGTGGTAGAGGATTTCTTGGTGGGGGTGGACAAATTCTATTATCCAGCTGATTTCCTTGTTTTAGACATGGACCCTTGCAAAAGCAAAACCTCAATTCCTGTTATCCTTGGCCGGCCATTCTTGGCTATTGCAAATACTTGCATACAATGCAGGTCAGGGGTGATGATGGTTACCTTTGGGAACATGAAGGCCCATCTGAATGTGTACCATGCTACTACAGTGCCTCAGTCTGACATTGAGGATTGTTGGGCAGTAGATGTACTAAATGGCCTAGTGGAAGAGGATTTATCCAATCTGTTGGATTGGGATAATGTTGCTGATGGCCTGGCATACATTTAGAGTTTGTTTAAAAAGAAGGCCTAAGTTTCCATGACAGAAGTAGCACCAAAACAGAGTCTTCTGTAAGCCTGGTGTAGCATCCCAATTGGAAACATACATTACTACCCCTTTCTCAAACCACTAAGGCACCTTTGATGCCTTCAATTGAAAGTTCTCCGGAGCTGGAGCTAAAGCAGCTCTCAACCACATTAAAATATGCCTTTTTAGGGCAGGACAACAAGCTTCCCGTGATTATCTCCTCCTCTCTCACTAGTTAGCAGGTGGAGGAATTACTGAATGTTCTTAAGAAGCATAAGAAAGCCATTGGGTGGACAATAGTTGACCTTGGCGGCATTGATGCCCCAGCTTGCATGCACAAAATTCATTTAGATGAGGGTGGCAAACCCTTGAGAGAGATGCAGAGGAAATTAAATCCTCACATACAAGAGGTGGTCCTCAAGGAAATAGTGAAACGGTTGGATGCAAGGGTGATTTACCCCATTTCAGATTCTGAATGGGTGTCACCTATCCAGGTGGTACCTAAAAAGTCAGGTATCATAGTTATCACTTTAGATTATGGGGAGTTGATGCTAGCCAGAGAGACCACTGGCTGTAGGGTTTGCATTGACTATCAAAAACTCAACTTCAAAACTAGAAAGGACCATTTTCCCCTCCCCTTCATTGACCAAATTCTAGATAAGTTGGCTGGGATGGCATTTTACTATTTCCTTGATGGATACTCAGGGTATAACCAAATTCCTGTGGATCCTCAAGATCAAGAGAAAACTACTTTCACATGCCCCTTTGGCACCTTTGCTTACAGAAGGATGCCTTTTTTAGCTGCAATGACCACTTTTCAGAGGTGCATGTACGTAATTTTTTCTGATATGATTGAAAAATTTCTGAAAATCTTCATCGATGATTTCTCAGTGTATGAGGACAGCTTTAACCAGTGTCTAAGATACCTTGATATGGTTTTACAAAGACGTGAGGAGACCAATTTGGTCCTAAGCTGAGAAAAGAGTCACTTTATGGTGACACAAGGGATTGTACTAGGCCATGTAGTCTCTCACAAAGGAACTGAGGTTGACAAGGCTAAAGTTGACTTGATTTCACATCTCCCCCCACCCAAGACTATCAAGAAAATCAGATCATTTTTAGGACATGCTAGATTTTATAAGAGGTTCATCAAGGACTTCAGCAAGATTGCCAAACCATTGTGCCCCTTGCTTTACCAGGATGTGCCATTTCTATTTTTTGCTGCATGCCTTGAGGCCTTTGAGGCCTTGAAAAAGTGCCTTATAACTGCCCCTACAATCTAGGCCCTAGATTACTCACTCCCCTTTGAGCTGATGTGTGATGCATCAGACTTGGCCATAGGTGTTGTCTTAGGACAAAGGAAAGATAAGCTACTTGCAGTAATCTATTATGCCAGCAAAACACTAGCTGAAGCTTAGCTTAATTATACCACAACTGAGGAGGAGCTGCTTGCTATAGTGTTTGTTGTGGACAAGTTCAAAACCTACTTGTTGGGGTTTAAGATTGTAGTTTTCACAGATCACTCAGCTCTGAAATACCTTTTGGCTAAGAAGGATGCAAAGCCAAGGTTGATCAGATGGATCCTCCTCTTGCAGGAGTTTGATCTTGAGATCAATGAAAAAAAGGGAGTGGAGAATGTGGTGGCTGACCACCTCTCTAGAATTATTTTGGACGAATGTGTATCAACACATGTTAATGAGTTGTTCCCTGATGAGCAACTTTTTTCTTTGCAGTCTAGTGTGCCATGGTTGGCACACATTGTCAACTTTCTTGCTGCTGGTAAGATCCCTCAACACTGGTCTAAGATGGACAAAGACCTGTTCTTCTCTTAGGTTAGACATTTTTTGTAGGAGGATCCATGCCTATACAAGCATTAAGCAGACCAAGTTATTAGGAGATGTGTGCCTCAAAGTGACTTCCACAACATTCTTTCAATATGCCATGAGCAAGCCTGTGGAGGTCATTTTAGTGGCAAAAAGACTGTAGCAAAAGTGCTCCAATGTGATTTGTATTGGCCTTCTTTGTTCAGAGATGCCTACTTACATTGCAAGGCCTGTGAGAGAAGTCAAAGGATGGGAGGCATTTCCAAGAGAGATTCCATGCCATTGCAGCCCATCCAAGTAATAGAACTTTTTGACATGTGGGGCATTGATTTTATGAGTCCCTTTCCTAAATCTAACAGATTTAATTTCATACTTGTGGCAATAGACTATGTGTCCAAATGGGTTGAAGCCATTACCACAAGGACCAATGACCACACAGTTGTCCTCAAATTCTTGATTGACAATTTTTTCTCAAGATTTGGTATCCCCAGAGCAATCATCAGTGATGGGGGGAGCCATTTCTGTAACAAACCTTTTGAGAACTTGCTAAAAAAGTATTTTGTTACACAGAATTGCAACTCCCTATCACCCACAGACCAGTGGGCAAGTTAAAATTTCTAATAGGGAGATTAAGCATATTCTAGAAAAGACTGTGAGGGCTGATAGAAAGGATTGGGTACAAAAGTTGAATGATACTTTGTGGGCTTATAGGACTGCCTATAAGACCCCTATTGGCATGTCCCCATTTAGGCTAGTGTATGACAAGGCTTCCCACCTACCAATGGAGTTAGAGCACAGAGCCGATTGGGCTATCAAAGCAATGAATTTGGACCTAAGTTCTGCTGGTGCTCATAGGAAGTTGCAAATGGCAGAACTTGATGAACTGAGGCTAGAAGCTTATGCAAATGCCAGAATGTACAAGGAGAGATCAAAGGCATTCTTTGACAAGAAGATAATGAGGAAGGACTTCAATGCTGGCACTAAGGTTTGGCTTTTTAACTCCAGACTTAAATATTTTCCATGGAAGTTGAAATCCTGATGGGATGGACCTTACGCTGTTATCAAAGCCTCCCCATCTGGTGCTATGGAGATCTTAGATCTAAAGACAGGGAAGATCACAAAAGTGAATGGTCAAAGGCTTAAAACTTGTGTGGCAAATTCAGTGGAGCCTCCTCATACCATTCACCTACATGAACCTCCCGCTGCTCAGTAATCCCTAAATTTGTAATATATGTACCATATCTGTTGAAACTTGTGTGTTTTTATTTGCCTAGGAGATTTGTTTGGTTGTTTTCATTTCTGTCATTAGGATGGGAGATGCATGCTTATTGCTATGGTGTGATTGAAGTAATAGCACTGCAACTGTATAGAATTTGCTTTCATGAAGAACTTTTATCATTTTTAATTTCTGATATGCATTTGCTAGTATGGGGGAGGTCATTATTATTAGGGAATGGAATACATGTAAACGGGTTGATGCTGATGGCCACTGAATAGATGCATGACACTATACATGCACAGGCCAGGGCACAAATTGAGAATTGGGATCAACTGTTGCTTTCTCACAGGGTTAAATGGCCTAATTTTCATAATCGCGAGCCATTTCGAGCTTTCTCGCTGAGTCAGGAGGGAGCGAAAAGCAGAATTCAAAATACTCTATTGTGTGATTCCTCTAAAACTCCAAATGGTTGTTCTTCGTGGAGATCATCAGTTAAGCCGCATGAGAAATAAGAAACTGCTTTGCGTTCTTTGTCCAAACATCAACTCCGAGTAGTAACTTTGCAAGGCAAATAAAGCTTCTGATTTTGTACTCGTGGAGCTATGTTCTTTTGCACAATTGCCCTTCTCGTGAATTTACATTTGTGATGCGCGCGAAATTTTACTCTGTGAACCCCTGTGGACAACTGCACGAAGCACAGGATTGGCCCTTTTTAACATTAATGGTTTTCTTTGATTTCTTCATTTCCTATATCTTTGCCTTAACTCCTAATGCTAAAAATAGACCAACATTTACTGTGCGATTTCATTCCCTATAATAAATTGTGCGCTTTACCATTCCCCATAATAATCACAACTTATTGCCAACTAACCGTCTTTAATTTCTTTATGGCAATGAAGCTTGGAAGGAGGCGAAATTTAATATGCCAGTTCATATTCCACCGTCCAATCACTTTAAATACAAGGATAGTTCATCTTCTTCGCATTCATTGTCCTCTCATCTCAGTAGTCCTTCCCTTCTCACTGCTATGGCGGATGACAAACCCACTGATCTGCCAAACAAATTCTACCCAATGTGGTTGGACCCGCCCCCACCTAAAGAGTCGGACCCACAATAATTCCTCTGGGATGAATATGAGGAGGTGCAAAGGATCCTGGCCAAGGAGGAGAAGAAAAAGAATCAGCAAAAGAAGAAGAAGCAGAAGACCGAATCACCTGCATCCCCCCCCCATCCTCTTCAACCCCCCCACAACCAGCTCAGCATCCTTCCCCTTGATCCCTGTTCTCCCCCCCCCCCTCTCTTGGCTTGCAATTCCTCTTTCGCATGCAGTAGGTTGAGGATATCCCTGATCTAGAAGGAAGACCTATTTTGTGTTTTACAGGATGTTTCATTAATGCATGTCTAGATTGTTTTTAGGTTTATACTTTTTTAAAATCTTTTTGTAATCTTTTCGTACTTATAATAAATCTCTTTTCCTGATATTCTGTTTAGTTCACTGTCTTTCTTTATTTTTGTTTATGTGTTGTTTGTTTTGTGTTGTGCTTCTCTTTCCTGCTATATCATTTTCTTTTAAAATCTCTGTCTTGGGCCTGCTGCACATCAACATCTAACTTTAAATTAGTGAGGACACTGCTCCTCATAGGTTTGGGGGTGTGGTAGGACCTGCCAGTGAAATACTTAACCTAAGTGCACAGTAATCAAGTAAATAAGATAGGAATGGAGCCATGTTCACTTAAGAATCATACAAAAAATGGGAATTTAAAAATTTTACAGACCTTTAGGCAGTACAAGCTTTTAAATTTTAGCATTTCCATGTTGTGAACACCAGGAAAACTCACTTGTATCAGTACTTAGTGAATCACTAAGGAGGAAAAAAGGTAAGGACATGCCTAACAGTTCAATGGTCGACCATAACTAGTGAGATTTGGGCCTACAAATTATTATTTTTCCTTCCCTTCAGGAGTGACAGAGGCAATCCTTTCAGCTCTAAGGACTGGCTGAGTCAATGCCCTCACCAAAAGTTAGGCACCTCCAAGTTGAAACAACTGACAGCACTCATGACACCTAGGAAAGGATCAAGGTCTTTGGGCTTAAGCAAACCAAACTATTGCTTACTCTAGTGTGCATGATTTATTTGTGTTTTGAAAACAGATTTGCAAATGCTAAGTTATACTGAATCTGGAAAATTAAAAAGAATAAAGAAATATCAGCACACAGAGAAGTGAATTAGCTTGCAAGATCATGGCCAATTGTAGCAAGTTTTAAATGTAAGTGAGTAAAAGATCGTCCACAGAGAATTTGTTTAAAATGTAAGATAAACCTCCAGATCTGAGCTACCATATCTGGCCTCTAATCCTATCTACAAAGTACATAAGATGGGAGGTTGAATTTGTCACGCTAACTTAATGATAAAAGTAAAAGTTAAACTAAATGATCCAGATCTGAGTTGGGGGGATTTTGATGTAAACTTATAAAAATGGAGAAATAATATCTAACTTTGATTTGGTCCTTGAAACACAATGAGAATGACTGCAGATCAAATGAGAGATGATCCAATCTTCATCTGGCTACAAGCACAGATGCAAGAGAAATAAATCTAACTCAAGGATTAAATTTAGGCTTATGGCTATGGTCTGTCCACTTCAATGGCCACAGACCATCCAATAGTCTTTAATCTAAACCCTTAATTCAGAACAAGAAATATCACTACAAATGCTGTGAGGGATTAGGTTACAAACACTAATTCCCACAGGGTTAATGAATCAAGGGAAGCTGCATGAAAAACACTAAATCTAAAGGAGTCTAGTGCAATAAGGAGATCAGAGGGAACCCCTTAACGAATCAATTGAGAAGCGTCACGGTTTCTGACAACCTTTTCAAATTCACATTTACAATTACAAAGCACGACTTGAATACAATTCTCTTTTGAATTACAGGTATCTCGGACTCTCAATTGTAAGTAAAAGTTAGGCTATTACAAGGGTTTCAGACAACCTAGCTGATTTGAAAATGGGGGAATAGAAATGAAACTCAAAATCTGGATACCCAAATTGGGCAAATAGTTCATCTATTTATAGTTTTCCCTGAGTCCATTTCAGATGTGCATCAACCAATCAGAATTGGTTAGATCCATATCACCAATAGTCGAGCACAAGGATCCGGATCTGTTACGGCCAATCGTAATTGCTCGATCTGGTTTATTAATCGGCGATAAAGCATCATACATTATGCAATTTGAAAATCTGTTAGAGCTTCTAGAAGTTCCCGCCAAGTGATTTCATCTTCGGGCTCTCACATGGGGTGGAATATGCCTTTGCTTCGTGCTTAGAATCTTCTAGAATGTCCCCGGGTTTTTAAATGCATTGGGGCACGTGTAAAAGATTACTGAATTACCCTTGCAGAAGCTAGGAATCTCCAGAATACCATTTCGCATAGTTTAGGGAACTTTTCGCAAGGTACTGTGACTTCTGAAGCTCCTTTTACAAAGTTCAGGTTCTGTTCGCAAGGAGTTCTCTTCTTTTCGAATAGGTCAAACATCCTTTCGAAGAGTTCAGGTGCACTTCAAAAACTAAGCCTGGAGCTTTTAGTTCTTTTCGCAAAGTTCAGGTTATTTTCGAAAAGCACTCTATAGTGCATTCTTCTGTTCGAATTGCTCCATATTTCTTTTCTGGGTTGAGACCAGGTCTTTGCCTCTTCAGTTTAGGCATTTTGACAGCTAGTGAGGTTGTCCCTTCTCTTTCTTCCTTTGGATCAACATGGATCATCATCTTTTTCGCACTTTTAGGCTGCTTTCATGGTTAAGCCTGTCTTTATTGTTAGCTGTAACACAAGCACTTAAGACACTTATTTAGTTCTCTCAAGGGCCTATCAAGGCCCAGGTTAAAGGGTGGAAAATGATATTTTCTAGTTCTCAACACACCCCCAAGCCTAAGCTTTGCTAGTCCCTGAGCAAAGACAGAATTAAAAACAGAATAAAAAGCCACTTTTGTAGGGAACACAGTTGCATTTAGCATATGCAAGAAGCCTTTTAAACCCCTAGGTGATCCCTAGTGGAGGAGTGAAGTCTCCTGAGGGTTTTCAGTGAAGGTACCCACAAACTTCTCCAATAAATCAGTTAATATGAATGCAGTTCTGTTAAAGCAGACTTTCATCCAATCAAATTATTCACACCTGCATCAGTCAAGTTATAAGAGGATTTTCACGAAAATATCAGTTCAAAGCTGAAATTCTGCGGTAACTCTTTTACCATTCACTTGCTTTGTGTCAAAAAGTTTCTAAGAGAAAAATTAATGAAAAGCTTGCCTTCTATTTGAGAATTCAATTTTGATGTTACCCCAATGAGTTGATTTCAAACCCAACTCTCTCCAGGATTTTCACTCAACATGTAAATAAGAGGGTTGTACTATTTCACACGGCTCAAGAGCAGTTACAGCCCTCAAATAGGACTGTAAGCATGAGCATAGGCATTGCTCTTTAGTTCTGAATTCACTGCTCTTTTCACCATAGATTACACAAATCCTTATTTCCATGTGACAACTCAATCCATCATTGATCAGCAAGGACTTTACTTGGGTTGTAATATGGCTTATGGGTGAAATTTATCAAGAATAAAGGGGTGAAATGGAGTTCAACATTGAGAAGTCAGTCAAGGTAAGGAGGTGATAGACACACCTTCTTCAATTCAGCACAATTTCATCATCTTCTTTGAATTTTCAGAGCCAAAGTGGCCATGTTTTTCTCTTTCTTTTTCAAACTTCCAATGAAATGCCTTCTCCTTTTCCTCAGTTTTTTTTTTTTTTTTTTTTGTATCAAGGTAACATTGACTGGAGTGCCACATTTCTTCTGCTGATACATTATTGCTTTCAATTATGATTCTTTTACTTTTATCAAACTGTTACTCAATTCTCCTTTCTTCAGCTTCCTTCCCTTTATCTTCTGACTTCTCAGAGTGAGGATTAGGCTAAATGAGGTTGATGAGGTTTCAAAGAAATCTTAGATTCATAAATCTCAAATGGTGTGTATCAAGGGCAGTTCCAAAAGGTGGGGCTTTGTAAGGTTCAAACTGTCCAAAAGGAGGCCTTACATCATGTCTTTAATATCATGATTGCTGTCAAGTTATTTCAATTTGAATATGTGTCACTTCTAGTGAAAAAAAAGCAGGTTCAAACAGTCCCAAGAGCAGAAAAAATTGCCAATTCATACCTCCAAAGAATCATTTCTACAGACCCAAATCTCACTGGGTGTGGTTTTCTATCAAATTCCTGAAGTATATCATCACTGTTTTCTCTCCTTTTAGGTTTACTAAAACATCAATTTTTTTATTTTGAAAATTTTCTGACATTCCCTTCATGAAGGTATTGGAATTACACTAAAAATCAGTTTTAAAAGTTTTAACTTCCTCATTTTTTCAGGTGTGAAATCACTTTATTTTCAAAAATTCTACTGATGATCTGCTGCATTAATGTTAACTCACTTATTAGCATTTCTTCCACACCCCCAAACCTATGGTGAGCAGGGGGTCCGCACTGGTCCGAAGTGTATGAGCAAAGAAAAGAAACAAGAAATGAGAAATCATAAAGAAAGAAAAGAAATGCACAATGTATGTACAATGCATTAACACAAAATTAAAATTTTATATTATAGACTCATAAAATTGGTATGTACAATGGATTCTAATAACTGGGGTCAAAGTCTGTATCATAAGTTGGTTCAATGGGATCAGAACTAGAGTCCATCGGTCGGAACTAGAGTCGATGATTGAGTCTGAACTCGATTTAGCCTTCTCCTGGATTGTGTTTTGTAGCTCAGTGCATTCCTCTGATTTGATCTTTTTGGTGAGGCCAATATACTTTCCAAGTCTAGTAGTCCTCAATTTTTCCTGTTCAAGCTGTGCTTGCAACATGGTCACCTTGTGCTGCTCACTCCTAACCATCTGAAAAGTTTGACCCAGTAGGTCCTACATTTTCTCTCTTTCAAATTTCATGAACAACTCTAATTTCCGAATTTGGTTCTCAAAAGGGGTTCTAATGTAAGCTTGCAAATCAGCTAACCCTTTTATGACATCACGACGAATATATGGGTTCTCTTCCATAGCCTTTTTAGGGCAAATCTGGGAATGGGAATGGAGTGGTAGGGGACCAAAGGTATCCCAGCAATGGGAGTGGGAGAAGAGGAATCCAACAGAATAATCTCAGGGTCTGTCTGATTGGCTTGATCAGAGAAAGTGAGGAGAGGTGAAGGGGACTCTACAAGAGCTACCTTAGGTTCTGTTGGGGTAGCATGGCTAGTAGTGGTGATGGTGGCTGGCTCGACAAATACTACCTCAGGGTCGGTTTGGGTAGCATGGCTATCAACGGCAGGTACAGTGGCTAAGGTAGGTGTGTGGGATGTGGAGGCTAGGGTTTGGAGAAGGGCATTGGTCACAGACTGATTGTCTGTGTTGATCTGTAGTTGGGCTTGGATGGATTGGAGAAAGGTAAATATTTGGTTAATTGATTCAGGTGTGGGTGTGGTATGTATAGTAGGGGCTGGTAAAAAAGAAGTAGATGGTTCAGGTGCAATGAGTGAAATGGTTGTAAAAGGTGAAGTAGCTAAATGAGTGAAAGGAGGAGGGGCATGTATAGGTATAGATTCAAGCCTAATGTTTTATAAAATAGACCCCATCAATAATGAATAAGCCTCTGTAGTGAACATCTCAGGTTCAGGGGTATGAGTTACTTCAGGTGTATGAGCTGAATGAGCAGGTGAACTTGAGAGGCTTTGGAGAAGAGGAGTGCTAGGAGATTGTTCAATAAGCTCTGTGGCCATGTCTTGGGCATTGTTGGGAGAAATTGGTGGTGTGAGTACGGCTGGAGTGGTTGGTGTAGAGAGTCGCAATTGGGATTAATGGTGGTTATGGGAGATGGAACGCTAGAATGGGTGAAGTGGCGGGAGTGGGCTAGGTGAGGAGGGTAAAATACAGTTTCTTCAAGAATGGTGCGGTGAAAGGCTGGTCACCACAGGAAGACAACTTCTTCAAGAATGGTAGTGCGGTGAAGGGCTGGTCACCACAGTGGTCAGCAAAGCGGGTTCTAAGGTAGGCTGCGGCAGTTCCTCATTCTATTTAACATTGCTTGACTTGTAGTCCAAGCCTTTTTCCCAAAAGCATGAGGAGATATAACTTCAAATGGTTCTTGCTCATCAATGTCAAATTTGGCTCTTAGTAGGGCTGTGATCAGCCTACCAAATGGTATTCCAGCCAATTTCTGCTCCTTTTTCAGCTTGGTACTAATATCAACCATGGCTTCAAAAATTAACATAGGGGCATTGAAAAATTGCCCCTTAGAAAAATGAAAAAGAGCCTCCAAAATTGGTGTCCTTCTTTCCTGGCTGTGCCCCGTGACATAAAAACTTCCCCTCAAAATTGAATCCATCAGTAAAAATTGAGGTGCTAGGTCTCTCCTCATTATGGACTATCCAGTTCCAACTATCCCTTGGGTTAAATGTGCAGCCAATTCTCTGAAAGAGGCTGCTTCTGGTGTAGCCAATGGACCAGCAGGATCATATAGAAAAGGTATCCCCAAAGCATTCCCAATGTCTTCATATGTGACAGGTAGATCACAATCATCAATAAAAATAACAAGAGTAGGGACATCAGCATCCTTTTCTGTCACTTTTACCAAGTTTTGGTACCACAATCTCACCATTCGCGGATAAATTTTCTCTGGCAGAGGGGTAAGGATATTGCTCAGTGAGGCATCCCTAATGTATTTTAAAGATAGCTGACAGTCCGATTTGTTGGAGAAAAAGTTCTCATCAACAATAAGCTCAAGAATCAGCTTCTGAGCTTCATTGAATGGATTTGGCAGTACCAAATGCATAGGCAGAGGAGGAAGCTCAGGCTCAGGATTAGCAGCAGCTGTTGGGATGGGTTCCTCATGTCTAACCTTCTTCCCTTTCTCAATCCTATCTGCTTTATCCATTGATAGTTTCCTTTTAATTGAAGCTTTGTTTTTTCCTTTTGGAGTTGGTTTGCTAATTTTCTTAGCAGAAGATTTGGGGAACATGGCAGCCAATGATTTTTTAGCTTTCCCCATTCTAAAGCTTTGTATAAAAACTCCCACAACAAATGCTAACACCAAATCAAACTTTGCAAATGATAAACAGAGGGAATGCACAGAAAAATACCAAAATCTAGGGTTTTAGTTGAACTTGTTGCTTGCTCGCTGAAATCCACCAGAACCAGAAGCTAAAATCCCTCTCTTCAAGCTTAAATGATGGAACAAATGTGAATAAAAGTGTGGCTTAATTCTAAAATCACGCAAGGAAAGAAAGAAATAGGGTTTCTATGAAACAAGACGTTCTTAGAAAGCTTTCGAATATGAAACCCTTACTTCGAAAGGGTTTAAATATGCTCAAAGTTATTTTCGCAAAGTAATTTTTAAGTTTTTGAAATGTTCAAAACAGACCTTTTTACAAAAGAGAATGGCATCAATACCATTCGAAAAGCAACTAGCTTCAGAAACACCTTTTCAAAAAGCAAATAGCTTCAGAAACAACTATTCGAAAAGCAAATCATTGCTTTCGAGCAATTCGTTACAAATCCAGATCCTTTTCGAAAAGTAGATTAAACTTTGAGAAAAGACAATTTTTACTTTGCGAATTAATTTTTCACATATTTAAACTTCTCGAAAAGAGAACAAACATGACTAAAAATAGAGAAAAAGAAAGCTATGCAAAAACTACAGAACAAAAACATATTGTACAGTTGTATACCATCAGATTTGGGGAGGTTCTTGATGATAGATGGTCAGCACAGGCTCCTGGGTATTTTCAATGCATGGTTTGAGCCTCTGACCATTTACTTTCAAGATTCTTCCATCACTTGGGTCTAAAATTTCAACAGCCCCAGAAGGTGATGCACGAATGACAGTATATGGCCCTTCCCATCTGGATCTCAGCTTTCCAGGAAAAAACTTATGTTTTGAGTTAAATAGCCATACCTTAGAGCCAGCTATGAACTCTTTTCTCAACAAATTTTTATCATGGAAGGCTTTGACTTTCTCTTTGTAAGATCTTGAATTGGTGTATGCATCCATTCTCAGCTCCTCCAACTCAGCAAGTTGCAGTTTCCTGTGATTACCAGCAGTAGTCAGATCCATGTTCAATGTTTTAATAGCCCAAAAGGCTTTATATTCTAACTCCACTGGTAAATGGCATGCTTTGTCATAGACCAATCTGAATGGGGACATGCCAATTGGGGTTTTATAGGCTGTCCTATATGCCCACAATGCATCATTCAGCTTAAAGGACCAATCCTTTCTGTCCTTCTTCACAGTCTTTTCCAGTATATGTTTGATTTCTCTATTGGAAATCTCCACTTGTCCACTGGTTTGTGGATGATATGGAGTAGCTACTCTATGAGTCACAGAGTATTTTTTCAATAAAGCTTCAAAATGTTTATTACAAAAATGGCTTCCCCCATCACTGATAATAGCTCTGGGAAAACCAAACCTGGAAAAAATGTTATCCTTTAAAAATTTCAGAACCACTCTGTGATCATTGGTTTTAGTGGTTGTGGCTTCAACCCATTTGGATACATAATCCACAGCTACTAAGATGAAATTACACCCATTGGAAGGAGGAAAGAGACCCATGAAGTCAATCCCCCAAATATCAAACAATTCAACGACCAAAATGGGCTGTAAAGGCATGGAGTTTCTCTTGGAAATGCTGCCCAATTTCTGGCAGTTCTGGCATGACTTACAGTGCTGCAGAGCATCTTTGAAAAGTGTAGGCCAATAAAATCCACACTGCAAAACCTTTGCAGCAATTTTGTTGCCACTAAAATGACCTCCACAGGCCTGTTCATGACAATAGAAACTATGCTATGAAAGTCTTCTTCAGGGACACATCTTCTTATTATTTGGTCTACACAAATCTTAAACAGATAAGGATCTTCCCAAATAAAATGTTTAACCTTTGAGAAGAAAAGATCTTTATCCATTTTATTCCAATGTTGAGGAATTCTTCCAGTAGCCAAAAAGTTGACTATGTTTGCAAACCAAGGGGTGTGTATACTGATAGCAAAAAGTTGCTCATCAGGGAAAAATTCATTGATAGGCAGCCTATCAATCTCAGCAGTTAAAATTCTAGATAGGTGATCAGCCACCACATTCTCCACACCCATTTTATCTTTGATCTGTAAATCAAACTCCTGTAATAGGAGGATCCACCTGATTAATCTTGGTTTGGTGTCCTTAGATAGAAGGTATTTCAGGGCTGAATGGTCAGTGAACACCACTATTTGTGAACCTAAAACATATGACCTGAATTTCTCTAAAGTAAAAACAATTGCCAACAGCTCCTTCTCAGTTGTTGTGTAATTGAGCTGTGCATCAATCATTGATCTACTGGCATAAGCTATGACATGAGGCAGCTCATCCTTTCTCTGCCCAAGAACAGCTCCCAAAGCATAATCTGATGCATCACACATCAGTTCAAAAGGCAGTGAATAATCTGGAGACTGTAATATTGGAGCTGAAATCAAACAGTTTTTAAAGAATTCAAATGCCTTCAAGCATTCATTGTTGAAAACAAAAGGGACATCTTGGCACAATAAATAACAAAGAGGCTTGGTTATTTTACTGAAGTCCTTAATGAACCTCCTGTAGAATCCAGCATGTACCAGAAAACTTCTAATCTATTTAACAGTTTTGGGAGGTGGTAAATGTGCAATTAAATCAATTTTTGCTCTGTCCACCTCAATGCCTTTGTGGGAGACAACATGGCCAAGGACAATGCCTTGGGTGACCATGAAATGGCTCTTCTCCCAGCACAAAACTAGATTGGTTTTCTCACATGTCTGTAACACCAATTTGAGATGATGTAAACACTGGGCAAAACTGTCTCCATAGATTGAAAATTCATCCATAAAAATCTTCATAAATTGATCAATCATATCAGAGAAAGTGGAGTACATGCATCTTTGGAAGGTAGCAGGAGCATTACAAAGACCAAAAGGCATTCTCCTATAGGCAAAAGTGCCAAAAGGGCAAGTGAATGTGGTCTTTTCCAGATCTTGTGGATACATAGGAATCTGATTGTAACCAGAGTAACCATCAAGAAAACAGTAATAGGCTTTTCCTGCTAGCTTCTCCCATTCATTTGATCAATGAATGGGAGAGGGAAATGGTCTTTTCTTGTCATTGAATTTAATTTTCTGTAATCCAACCAGTTGTTCGTCTGGTTGACATAAGCTCACCAAAATCTGAGGTTACAACAGTGATCCCAGATTTCTTAGGTACCACCTGTGTAGGTGCCACCCAAGCTGAATTTGGAATGGGGTAAATGACCCCGGCATCCAAACACTTAACAACCTCTTTCATTACCACTTCTTGCATATGAGGGTTCAACCTCCTTTGCATTTCCCTAGAAGGCTTTGCATCTTCTTCCAAATGGATTTTATGCATACAAACAGCTAGACTGATTCCTCCCAAATCAGCAATAGTCCAGCCAATTGCCTTCTTATGCTGTTTCAATACAATCAACAGCTCTTCCCCCTGCTCCTTTGTGAGGGAGGAAGAAATAATCACAGGCAATGATTTATGGTCTCCTAAAAACACATATTTCAAATTTTTTGGCAACTACTTTAGCTCTACATCCGGTGAGCTGAGAAAAGAAGGTAACAAAGGTACCTTGGCTGTTTGTGGAAGGGGAAGAATAGCAGGTTTCCATGAAGAGAACCTTACTGATTGATCATGAGTTCCTTGCACAACATTTACTTCTTCAGACTTTGAGGTACAAAATATTTCTTCCTCCAAATTTCCCCAAGAATCTTTAAAATCTGTGGTTAAATCTTCACACTATAAAAACTGTGGTAGAGTCTCTTCCACCAGTTCATCCAATAAATCAACATGAAAACATTCCTCAGAACTGAATTGAGGCTGTGTGACTGCATTATAAACATTTAATTTCACCTTCATATTTCCAAAAGAGACTTCCATAATTCCTGACCTATATTGAATGCAGGCATTTGCTGTAGCCAGAAATGGTCTCCCCAAAATGACAGGGATGGAAGTTTTACTTTTTGTAGGTTCCATGTCCAATACCAGAAAATCAGCAGGGTAGAAAAACTTATCTACTCCTACCAATACATCCTCAATCATCCCAACTGGCTTTCTTTCAGATCTGTTTGCTAGTTGTAACACCACATGAGTGGGTTTAAATTCTCCCAAACCTAGTTTCTCATATACAGAATATGGAAGCAGGTTGACACTAGCATCCAAATCTAATAAAGCCTTTTCAATGGTATGTTCCCCAATAATGCAAGGGATTGTGGGGATTCCAGGATCTTGAAGTTTAGGAGGTGTGGTAATGGACAACACCTGATTAACTCTTTCCACAACAAAGACCTTCTTGGATAACTGTATCCTAGACTGTCTTTTGTGAGTGCAAATATCTTTTAAAAATTTTGCATATGCTGGAATTTGTTTGATCGCATCAAGCAATGGTAGATTTATCTTGACTTGCTTGAAAGTCTCCATCATTTCATCTATTTTTGTGTTCCCTTTATCAAAAGGGGATACAGATTTCATGGCATGAGGAAATGGTAAATGAGGAACTAGTCCTTCATCTACAGCTTTAGAAGCATTATCAGAATCTTTTTGAATTTTTTGTTTTTCATTTTTTTGATTTTTCTGAGGTACATCAGCACCCCCAATGCTAACATCATGCTGCTCCTGCTGCATATCTTTATCATTTTCCTCAATTTTTTCTTCTTCCTTGTCAGTACCCACTTTGTTATTTATAATTCTTTCACTTCTCAAAGTTGTGACAGTTTTTACTTCTTCATGAGAAACAGAAGCCTCTTCAACCATGAACTGTCCTTTGGGATTGTTCAAAGGTTGGTTGGGTAACCTTCCTTCCTCTCTTTTGGCCAAAGTATTTGAAAGTTGACCCAATGTTTCTTCAATCTTCTTTATGCTTTGACTGTGAAAGTTCACAGTCTGAGTTAAAGATCCTAAATTCTGGAGTGAATTTAGAACTTGATCTTCAAAATAAGGGGATCTGGAAGGGGCTTGAACTGGAGCAGATTGCTGTACAGGTTGTTGTGGAATGGGCTGCTGAAAATTTGGCTTGGCATTAAAATTCTACTAATAAGGCTGAGCAGTTATGAAAAGCATTTGGTTTGGTTCTATAGTTCTTCTTTTGTTGTGATTGATAATTAAATTGGGGTGCCCTCTCCATGGATCTTCATTTGACTGCATCTGTCCAAATGATTGGGCAGCATGAGCTTGTTCCACCACTAGATCTGGGAACTATGGTGCAACGGGACATTGGTCAAGTGAATGAGTAGGGGACTGGCATATCTGACATGCCTCCTCTACTCTTGCAACCATTGGATTTTTAAGTGAGTCCATCAATCTGTCAAACTTTGTGGTTAAATTATCCATCCTTCTTTCCAACTCATTCACCTCATAAATCTTTCCTTTGGTGGTTTGCTGATTGTTCAACCTAGCAGGATTCTCAATATCTCTTGACAAAGATTCCTGTTGAGTTGAATTTTCACCAATTACTTCAAATAAGTCCCAAACCTCCTCAACTGTTTTTTGCAAATAGGTACCACCACAGGAAGCATCTACCATATTCTTGCCCTTTTGATCAATTCCTTCATAGAAGCTTTGAACAAGCTGCCATCGGGGGATTTGATGATGAGGACATTGCCTTAAAAGTTCCTTAAACCTTTCCCATGCTTCATGGAAAGTTTCAGTTGAGTTTTGTGAGAAGGAAATAATACTTTGTCTCAATTGGCAAGTTTTAGACATAGGGAAATATTTGGCTAAAAATTGACACTGCAAATCATTCTAAGAAGTGATACTATTTGGTGCTAACATAGACAACCATGCTCTTGCTTTGTCCTTTAATGAAAAAGGCAAGAGCCTAAGCTTGGTTGCTTCTGGACCAAGTCCAGCTATGTTGAATGTGATACAAAGAGACAAGAATTCATCCACATGTTTGTATGGATCTTCCTTTCTCAACCCACGGAAGGAAGGAAGCATTTGGATAGTTGATGATTTTATCTCATAATTTCCTTCAACAGTAGGAAATTGAATGCCAAATGGAGAATTATAAGCACCAGGTGCAAAGTAATCCCTCAAAAGACGAGGTTCTTCACCCATAGTAACTGTTTCAGCAGAATTCTGTGGTGTTTCTCTGGTTCGTAGTAGCCTTTCTACTTCAAAATTTAGAGGGACAATCTCAGGACTGAGAGTCCTCCTACCAAACATACAATACAGAACAGAGAATTAGATTATGCACAACAAACCTTCAGAATTCCTTTTAAAGTAGATTCCACTCTTCAAAATGTATATGAATAGCTGCACAGATTTAAACAATAGAATAGTTAGCACTGATGTAAAGATAAAAAAAAAAAAAATGAAAACTTAGGTCTACCTATTTTAAAACAACTTCCCCGGCAGCGGCGCCAAAACTTGTTGCTTACTCTAGTGTGCATGATTTATTTGTGTTTTGAAAACAGATTTGCAAATGCTAAGTTATACTGAATCTGGAAAATTAAAAAGAATAAAGAAATATCAGCACAGAGAGAAGTGAATTAGCCTGCAAGATCAGGGCCAATGTAAGTGAGTAAAAGATCGTCCACAGAGAATTTGTTTAAAATGTAAGATAAACCTCCAGATTTGAGCTACCAGATATGGCCTCTTATCCTATCTACAAAGTACATAAGATGGGAGGTTGAATTTGTTACGTTAACTTAATGATAAAAGTAAAAGTTTAACTAAATGATCCAGATCTGAGTTGGGGGGATTTTGACAACATGGCCAAGGACAATGCCTTGGGTGACCATGAAATGGCTCTTCTCCCAGCTCAAAACTATATTGGTTTCTTCACATCTCTGTAACACCAATTTGAGATGATGTAAACACTGGGCAAAACTGTCTCCATAGATTGAAAAATCATCCATAAAAATCTACATAAATTGGTCAATCATATCAGAGAAAATGGAGTACACGCATCTTTGGAAGGTAGCAGGAGCATAACAAAGACCAAAAGGCATTCTCCTATAGGCAAAAGTGCTAAAAGGGCAAGTGAATGTGGTCTTTTTCTGATCTTGTGGATACATAGGAATCTGGTTGTGACCAGAGTAAGCATCAAGAAAATAGTAATAGGCTTTTCCTGCTAGCTTATCTAAAATTTGATCAATGAATGGGAGAGGGAAATGGTCTTTTCTGGTCATTGAATTTAATTTTCTGTAATCAATACAGACCCTCCAACCAGTTGTTCATCTGCTTGACATAAGCTCACCAGAATCTGAGGTTACAACAGTGATCCCAGATTTCTTAGGTACCACCTGTGTAGGTGCCACCCAAGCTGAATCTGAAATGGGGTAAATGACCCGACATCCAACAACTTAACAACCTCTTTCATGACCACTTCTTGCATATGAGGGTTCAACCACTTTTGCATTTCCCTAGAAGGCTTTGCATCTTCTTCCAAATGGATTTTATGCATACAAACAGCTGGACTGATTCCTCCCAAATCCGCAATAGTCCAGCCAATTGCCTTCTTATGCTGTTTCAATACAATCAACAGCTCTTCCTCCTGATCCTTTGTGAGGGAGGAAGAAATAATCACAGGCAATGATTTATGATCTCCTAAAAACACATATTTCAAATTTTTTGGCAACTGCTTTAGCTCTACATCCGGTGAGCTGAGAAAAGAAGGTAACAAAGGTACCTTGGCTGTTTGTGGAAGGGGAAGAATAGCAGGTTTCCATGAAGAGAACATTACTGATTGATCATGAGTTCCTTGCACAGCATTTACTTCTTCAGACTTTGAGGTACAAAATATTTCTTCCTCCAAATTTCCCCAAGCATCTTTAAAATCTGTGGTTAAATCTTCACACTGTAAAAACTGTGGTAGAGTCTCTTCTACCAGTTCATCCAATAAATCAACATGAAAACATTCCTCAGAACTGAATTGAGGCTGTGTGACTGCATTATAAACATTCAATTTCACCTTCATATTTCCAAAAGAGACTTCCATAATACCAGACCTGCATTGAATGCAAGCATTTGCTGTAGCCAGGAATGGTCTCCCCAAAATGACAGGGATGGAAGTTTTACTTTTTGTAGGTTCCATGTCCAATACCAGAAAATCAGCAGGGTGGAAAAACTTATCTACTCCTACCAATACATCCTCAATCATCCCAACTGGCTTTCTTTCAGATTTGTCTGCTAGTTGTAACACCACATGAGTGGATTTTAATTCTCCCAAACCTAGTTTCTCATATACAGAATATGGAAGCAGGTTGACACTAGCACCCAAATCTAATAAAGCCTTTTCAATGGTATGTTCCCCAATAATGCAAGGGATTGTGGGGATTCCAGGATCTTGAAGTTTAGGAGGTGTGGTAATGGACAACACCTGATTTACTCTTTCCATAGCAAAGACCTTCTTGGATAACTGTATCCTAGACTGCCTTTTGTGAGTGCAAATATCTTTTAAAAATTTTGCATATGCTGGAATTTGTTTGATCAGATTAAGCAAAGGTAGATTTATCTTGACTTGCTTGAAAGTCTCCATCATTTCATCTACTTTTGTGTTCCCTTTATCAAAAGGGGATACAGATTTCATGGCATGAGGAAATTGTAAATGAGGAACTAGTCCTTCATCTACAGGTTTAGAAGCATTATCAGAATCTTTTTGAATTTTTTGTTTTTCATTTTTTTGATTTTTCTGAGGTACATATTCCCCAATGCTAACATCATCTTTGCTCCTGCTGCATATCTTTAACATTTTCCTCAATTTTTTCTTCTTCCTTGTCAGTACCCACTTTGTTATTTATAATTCTTCCACTTCTCAAAGTTGTGACAGTTTTTACTTCTTCATGAGAAACAGAAGCCTCTTCAACCATGAACTATCCTTTGGGGTTGTTCAAAGGTTGGCTGGGTAACCTTCCTTCCTCTCTTTTGGCCAAAGTATTTGAAAGTTGACCCAATGTTTCTTCAATCTTCTTTATGCTTTGACTGTGAAAGTTCACAGTCTGAGTTAAAGATCCTAAATTCTGGAGTGAATTTAGAACTTGATCTTCAAAAGAAGGGGATCTAGAAGGGGCTTGAACTGGGCATTGTCATGCAGTTGTTGTGGAATGGGCTGCTGAAAATTTGGCTTGGCATAAAAATTCTGCTGATAAGGCTGAGCAGTTTTGAAAAGCATTTGGTTCTTTGGTTGCTGTTGCTGTTGTGATTGATAATTCCCCTGGCTCCACCTCAAATTGGGGTGCCCTCTCCATGGATATTCATTTGACTGCATCTGTCCAAATGATTGGGCAGCATGAGCTTGTTCCACCACTAGATCTGGGAATTGTGGTGCAGCGGGACATTGGTCAAGTGAATGAGTAGGGGACTGGCATATCTGACATGCCTCCTCTACTCTTGCAACCATTGGATTTTTAAGTGAGTCCATCAATCTGTCAAACTTTGTGGTTAAATTATCCATCCTTCTTTCCAACTCATTCACCTCATAAATCTTTCCTTTGGTGGTTTGCTGATTGTTCAACCTAGCAGGATTCTCAGTATCTCTTGACAAATATTCCTGTTGAATTGAATTTTCACCAATTACTTCAAATAAGTCCCAAACCTCCTCAACTGTTTTTTGGAAATAGGTACCTCCACAAGAAGCATCTACCATATTCTTGCCCTTTTGATCAATTCCTTGATAGAAGCTTTGAACAAGCTGCCATCGGGGGATTTGATGATGAGGACATTGCCTTAAAAGTTCCTTAAACCTTTCCCATGCTTCATGGAAAGTGTTAGTTGAGTTTTGTGAGAAGGAAATAATACTTTGTCTCAATTGGCTTGTTTTAGACATAGGGAAATATTTGGCTAAAAATTGACACTGCAAATCATTCCAAGAAGTGATACTATTTGGTGCTAACATAGACAACCATGCTCTTGCTTTGTCCTTTAATGAAAATGGAAAGAGCCTAAGCTTGGTTGCTTCTGGACCAAGTCCAGCTATGTTGAATGTGGTGCAAAGAGACAAGAATTCATCCACATGTTTGTATGGATCTTCCTTACTCAACCCATGGAAGGAAGGAAGCATTTGGATAGTTGATGATTTGATCTCATAATTTCCTTCAAAGTAGGAACTTGAATGCAAAATGGAAAATTATAAGCACCAGGTGCAAAGTAATCCCTCAAAAGTCAAGGTTCTTCACCCATAGTAACTATTTCAGCAGAATTCTGTGGTGTTTGTATGGTTCGTAGTAGCCTTTTTACTTCAAAATTTAGAGGGACAATCTCAGGACTGAGCGTCCTCCAACCAAACATACAACACAGAACAAAGAATCAGATTATGCACAACAAACCTTCAGAATTCCTTTTAAAGTAGATTCCACTCTTCAAAATATATATGAATAGCTGCACAGATTTAAACAATAGAATAGTTAGCACTAATGTAAAGATAAAAAAAAACAAAATGAAAACTTAGGTCTACCTATTTTAAAACAACTTCCCCGGTAGCGGCGCCAAAAACTTGTTGCTTACTCTAGTGTGCATGATTTATTTGTGTTTTGAAAACAGATTTGCAAATGCTAAGTTATACTGAATCTGGAAAATTAAAAAGAATAAAGAAATATCAGCACAGAGAGAAGTGAATTAGCCTACAAGATCAGGGCCAATTGTAGCAAGTTTTAAATGTAAGTGAGTAAAAGATCGTCCACAGAGAATTTGTTTAAAATGTAAGATAAACCTCCAGATCTGAGCTATCGGATCTGGCCTCTTATCCTATCTACAAAGTACATAAGATGGGAGGTTGAATTTGTCACGTTAACTTAATGATAAAAGTAAAAGTTACACTAAATGATCCAGATCTGAGTTGGAGGGATTTTGATGTAAACTTATAAAAATGGAGAAATAATATCTAACTTTGATTTGGTCCTTGAAACACAATGAGAATGACTGCAGATCAAATGAGAGATGATCCAATCTTCATCTGGCTACAAGCACAGATGCAAGAGATATAAATCTAACTCAAGGATTAAATTTAGGCTTATGGCTATGGTCTGTCCACTTCAATGGCCACAGACCATCCAATAGTCTTTAATCTAAACCCTTAATTCAGAACAAGAAATATCACTACAAATGCTATGAGGGATTAGGTTACAAACACTAATTCCCACAGGGTTAATGAATCAAGGGAAGTTGCATGAAAAACATTAAATCTAAAGGAGTCTAGTGCAATAAGGAGATCAGAGGGAACCCTTAACACGAATCCAATTGAGAACATACGGTTTACAGCAACCTTTTCAAATTCACATTTATAATTACAGAGCACAACTTAAACAACTCTCAGATTTGTAGTCTTGAATACAATTCTCTTTTGAATTACAGAGGTATCTCACAGCTCTCAATTGTAAGTAAAAGTTAGGCTATTACAAGGGTTTCAGACAAGCTAGCTGATTTGGAAATGGGGGAATAGAAATGAAACTCAAAATCTGGATACCCAAATTGGGCAAATAGTTCATCTATTTATAGTTTTCGCTGAGTCCATTTCAGATGTGCATCAACCAATCAGAATTGGTTAGATCCATATCAGCCAATAGGAGTCGAGCACAAGGGTCCAGATCTGTTCTGGCCAATCAGAATTGCTCAATCTGGTTCAATAATCGGTGATAGAAGCATCATACATTATGCAATTTGAAAATCTGTTAGAGCTTTTAGAAGTTCCCGCCAAGTGATTTCATCTTCGGGTGCTCACATGGGGTGGAATATGCCTTTGCTTCGTGCTTAGAATCTTCTGGAATGTCCCTGGGTTTTTAAATGCATTGGGGCGCATGCAAAAGATTACTGCTTTACCCTTGCAGAAGTTAGGAATCTCCAGAATACCATTTCGCATAGTTTAGGGAACTTTTACTTGTGACTTCGAGCTCTTTGTAAAGTTTAGGTTACATTAGAGAGTTCTCTTCTTTTCGAATAGGTCAAACATCCTTTCGAAGAGTTCAGGTGCTCTTCGAAAACTAAGCCTGGAGCTTTTAGTTCTTTTTTCAAAGTTCAGGTTTTTTTCGAAAAGCACTCTGTAGTGCATTCTTCTGTTCGAATTGCTCCATATTTCTTTTCTAGGTTGAGACCAGGTCTTTGCCTCTTCAGTTCAGGCATTTTGACAGCTAGTGAGGTTGTCCCTTCTCTTTCTTCCTTTGGATCAACATGGATTATCATCTTTTTGGCACTTTTAGGCTGCTTTCATGGTTAAGCCTGTCTTTATTGTTAGCTTTAACACAAGCACTTAAAACACTTATTTAGTTCTCTCAAGGGTCTATCAAGGCCCAGGTTAAAGGGTGGAAAATGGTATTTTCTAGTTCTCAACACAAACCCTAATCAACTGCCCTTGTGCACACACCTGTTGAGCCTTATTTTCTAATTTCCTTCAAAATACACCTGAGTACTTGTACCTGAACCTATGGACCTGATTCAAATCTACCCTCACTCTGAGAATTTAGAAGGTAAAGGAGAAGGAGCTGAAGATGGACAAGATAGGGTCAACATTGGGTGTATGGAGAAGAGATACCTAAAGCTTAACAGTGTAGCAGCCGAGGAAAGAGGTGGCGAGTCAGAAAAATAAAAACAAAAAGAAAAATACATCCAAAAGAAACAAAAATAATAATGAAGAGGAATAAGAGAGGAGTCAAGAGGAAATGTTCATTAGAAAAATCGAACACAAGAGGAGAAGCTAGCCACTTTAAGTTTGAAGAATTTTAAAGAAAATGAAGCGTGCTGAACTAAGAAGGTAAATTTATGAATCACCTCCTTCACCTAATGAGTTCTCAATTTTGAATCCCTTTTCAACCTTCCATTCTTATCAACCTATCCCATAAGCCACATTACAACCCAGTCACAAGATCCTGTGATCCAAAGTTGAATGAGTTGTCATTTAGAGATAAAGAGTTGTCGAATCTATAGTGAGGATTAGCCAAAGATGCCAGAACATAGATGTTGTGCTTATGCTCATGCTTACAGACCCATTTGGGGCCTGTAACTGCTTTTGTGCTTAAGAGAAAATGGAAACCCTCAAGGTTACTTGTGAGAGTCTGCCCTAGGGAGCATTGGGTCTGATGTTGAATGTATTGGGCATGGCCTATAACCTAATTTTTGAATTAATGATGAGCTCAATACTGACCTACATATGACGTTTTCCCTTATTGTGACCTAATTAGAAATGATGTGCATCTATGTAAAAGCTGTAGTGATTGAATGTCTGTGCATATCATATGTTCAAATTCCTCACATTTTTTCTATTGAATCAAAGGTGAACTAATGCTCTATTTCTTGACAGCTAACTTGACAATTTTACACTTTTGCTAACTGTTTTATTGAGAAGTTTATGGGTATCTTCACTGAAAACCCTCAGGAGACTTCACTCCTCCACTAGCGTTCACCTAGGGGTTTCAAAGGCTTGATGCATAAGCTAAATGCCTCTGTATTCCCTACAAAAGTGACATTTAAATTCCTAGATTAGTTGTTTTAATTTCTCCTTTGCTCAGGGACTAGCAAAGATTAGGTTTAGGGGTGTGTTATTCACTGAAAAGTACCACTTTTCACCTCTTAACATGGCCTTTGCTGGACCTTGAAGCCCACTAATAATCATTTGTTAAGTGTGTTTTATAGTTAACAATAAACTGTGCAACTTAATACAAAATCCTTGCTTTTTGGTGCAAAGAAGAGAAAGAAGACATACAAAGATGACAGCTGAGCCAAAGCCTAATGGAACACCTTGGTAGTGCTCACCATGGTGACTCACGTGTTGTTCATCATTGACCAAAAGTCTAGAAGATGAAAGAAGTTAGCTAAGAATAGAGGAAGCTGCAATAGCAGTATGTGCAAGGCATCAGAGGATTAAAAGAATCATCTCACAGAGTTGAGAAGCTCCCTCGCGGAGCTAAGTATGCAGTGGAAGCTTCCCTCGCGTAGATGGGATGCGTAGTCAAGAAGAGAGCAGTAAAGGCATCGCAAAGATCTCATGTCCTAAAACCCTTAAAATTTGTGCTCGCGAAGATCTCGCGGAGATCGAGCCTTAAAGCAGCTGCATGTGAAACATAGTGAGTTCATATGTGTTGAGAATAATTTGTCACCTCACGTAGTTCTCGCGACTGGAAGAGAGAGACGCCCAAAATTTTTCTCGCGCAACTCTCGTGGGCTCTGAAGACTAACTAGTTACTACGCGAGCCCAGGAGTCTACCTGCACGAGAAATCTAGGCGCTCTAGATCATCTCCACAACAACATTACAGTGTAAAGGAACTGCGTGATTAACTGAAGATTTATTACACGAGTGAGCACTTCTCACCTACCATCGGCTACTCCGCGAAGGCTCTGACACTGTATGAGTTAATTAATGCAGATGCCAGCCCCGCGAAGTTCGGGCTCTTCACTTCTCAACCCTAACTCAAGGACTTTTTGGGAATTTCCCAAAGCTAGGGAACACTTCTCGAGGCATAAATTTTGAGGGACACATCTCAAAGCATTTAAGGGTTATAATAGTGCCACGTCTGGTGGAAAAATTAGGGATTATCTTTTAAACCAAGGCCGTATGGACAGAGTATATAAGCTGCACTTAGAGCTTAGTATTTTTTATCTTCAGAGTATATAAGCAGTACTTAGAGCTTAGTATTTTTTATCTTTCCTTCATCCTCTGTCGGGTATGAATTCCAATAGGCTAGGGTTAGGGTTTGATCATCTCTTTTTCTTATTTTTCTTCTCTTTTAGCCCAGCATTGGCTGGCTAATCCTTCTGTAAGTAGCTAGGTTTAGTTTTATTTCAGTTTTATAATAGGCCTTGTATACATTAGGATCTTTTGGATGAGCAGTTCTGCACAGGCTGCAGCCATGAGACAGCGCATTGTAAGTTTTGTTTTTATCAATGGATTGTTGCTTTAATGACTAATTGAATCTATAGATCTTGTGGTTCCCTTAGATGTCTATAGGATCCATGCTTTGGGACTAGCACATTCAGTTTCTAGTATATCTATTGTTTCCCATTTGATTTCCCTTGGTTCAATAGCCCCGTGGATAGCAAGCCGGATCTGTAGGCAGATCTGGAGAGCTCGTAGCCCTGGGACTCCATGGTGGCAGCAGCATTTTATATGTTCTTTGTCATATCTCTATGGTATGGACAGACCTATCGGATACCCTGTGACAATTTGAGTGGACAGAGTATAACCCTAGGGTGGTGTCCAGCCACATGTCTGAGAAGGATCCTTCTCTCCTGGACATGAGCTTCTAGAGCCTAGTGAGGAGGTTTGTGCAGGAACTGGCTCCCCTCTATTTTACTTGATCGATATCAGATGTTAGATTGATTTCTCTGTAGTAATTACAGCTTGAGGCTGAGTCATTGCATGCCTTTTTGTAGCAATGAACAGTTAAATCTAAATCTTTATTCAACCTACTGCTGGTCCTTTTTGTGGGTACAGTGAGCCGTTGGCCTTGGCAAACCACTTAGGACTTTATGGGTTGGAATACTATGAATGTCAGCCAGATTTGTTCGCAGATCTGGGGAGCTTGTAGTACTGGCATTGCATAGTGCTACAATAGTATTCATGTCCTTATCTGGTCCAGTGGTTGGGGAAATGATCAATCCACTCCTCTGGATTAGATTAGCAACTTTTGCCTTGATCAATGGGATTTGACAGACTCTATAAGATAGGTTGTGGCCATTTGAGTGGACAGCCTATAGCCTTAAGAGCACCCCAAATGGCATGGGTTAAGTTAGATATTTCTACCTTATTGAGGTTAGTAATAGCAGCTCAGCAAGGATCACTGCAGAGACAATCTAAATCTGAGTTATATTACTGCATTAACTCTAGCTTAACCTGCTTACTTCCCATCATTTATATATTTTATTTTGGCACACACGATTACCATCTTCTTCTTAACCCTTTCTTTAGGATAGGGCTGCACTTTATTTCTCTTTTGTTAGAGTTAATTTAGTGTAGTCGTGACACCCAACTCCTTTTCTTTAGGATTGTCAGATCTGTAGTCAGATCTAGAGGCCTACTATTATAGCCCATTTTGGGTTCTAGATCAATTTCTCTGTCTGACAAACTCTTACTTATCAAAACTTGCTACGATAGGCCCTATATCTTACAGGTCTAGGATTATTTTAATTGTGTTGAATCCATTCTTTTATTTTACTTTGATTTTAATTTGTTTTCACCACACAGTAATCAGCACACTAGAGGAAAATCGACAACACACAGCTCAAGAGCAGTTACAACCCTCAAATAGGACTGTAAGCATGAGCATAGGCATTGCTCTAATTCATGAAATCTTCTAGCTCTTTTCACCATAGATTACACAAATCCTCATCTCCACATGACAACTCAATCCATTTCAGATCTGTAAGGACTTTTTATTGGGTTGTAATGTGGCTTTTGGGTGAGGTTTATACAGAATAAATGGGTAAGGAAGGATTCATATTTGAGAAATCTGTAAAGTAGGGAGGTGGTCATGGCAACTCCTTGTTCATTTCAGCACAATTCCATCTACTTTTTGAATTTTCAGATTTGAAGTGATCAGTTTTTAATCCTCTTTTCAATCTTTCAATGAAATGACTTCTCTTTCACATTTTTATTTTGCTTTTTTGTTTTTCTCTCTTTTTTTTCTTTTTCTTTCTTTTTTTTTTTATATGCTTTCCTTTTGTATTTTTCTCCATTTTTCTTGTTATGAGTTGCAATGCCACAACTATACATCTGCTACACAATTGCCATTAAAAGTGCTTTCTTCTCCTTCAACCAAATATCAAACCAGCTCTTCCTTCTTCAACTCCTTCACCTTTACCTTCTGGAATCTCAGAGTGAGGGTCAAGTTGCATCAGGTCACTGAGTTTTGGGTTCACATTTTCTAGTTATTATCAAAGGAAAGCTTGGATTTTCAAGGCTCAAAATGGTGTGTATCAAGGGCAGTTCAAAGGTGAGAAATTTTTATGCTCAAACTGGCCAAAGGATGGCCCTACTTCATGTCTTCAATGTCTTGAGTACTGTCAAGCTGCTTCAATTTGGATTTGCCTAACTTCTAGTGAGCAAAACTAGATCCAATCAGTCCTTAGAGCATAAAAAATTTCCAAGACACTCCTCAAAGAAATTTTTATTCAGGCCTAAATCTCACTGCGTATGGCAAGGGTTAAAATATCAGATTTTTGATACATATCGTCCTGAAGTTCAGGACGATACGTATAGCATATCGTCTGATACATTCAATGTATCATAGATACATTGAATGCATCATTTATATACATTTTTTTTTTCAAAAAATCTAAAAAATCAAATTATCGTCCGTATCGGCCGATACAGACAATACGTATCGTCCGTATTGTCCGTATCGTTCGATATGTATCGCGTATCGTCCGATACGTTCAATGTATCGGCGATACATTGAATGTATCATTTTGATACATTGAATGTATCGTTTTGATACATTGAATGTATCGTTTTGATACATTTTTTTTTTTCAAAAAATTCATAAATCAAATTATCGGACGATAATTTGAAATTATCACCCGATAATTTGAATGTACCGTCTGTATCGTCCGATACGAGCGATACATTGCCCGTATCGGACGATAATTACCCTATTTTTTAGGGGGTATGATACATAGGCAATGCATCATACCGCCCAGGTCCAAAACCGATACGTATCGATATTGAACGATTTTTTTACCCATGGGGTATGGTCTTTCATCAAATTTCTGGGGGGTATCCTCATAATTTTCTCTCTTTTCAAGTTCACTAAGCATTGATTTTTAAAAAAAATTTGACATTTGTTTCCTAACAATGTTAGAACTACAGCAATATTCAGTTTTAAAAAGTTTTTAATTTCCTCTTTTTCAAAAATCACGTGGGAAATCACTTTGTTTTCAAAAATTTTATTTTAACATAGCTCCATTAACATTAACTATTCATTGGCATACCTTGCCCTACCCCCAAACCTATGAGGAACAGTATCCTCACTGATTCAAGGATAAAGATAGGTGCAGCAGGGTGTTGGTGTAAAAAGTAGACACAAACAGGCAAGTAACAATAGCAAACAAAACTCACACAAACAGATAAAATAAAACAAACAAGCAAACAAATAGCAGGATTAAAGTAGACCAAATAAACATCAGACAAAAGGTAACAAAAAGAGTTGCAATAATAGAATAAGGAATTGTACAATGTAAGGGAAAATAACTACAAAAAGATTATACAAAAAAAAAATCCTAATTAATAACATGTGCAAATCTATTCATTCGAATCTTCAGCTACCTCATATGTGCCTTGGTCTCCTTTTCCTTTTTCTTTATTCAAAGCAACAATAGTTGAAGTGGCTGGAGGGGCAGTGGCAAGAGGGGTAGTCACAGCTGCTTTGATAGGCTCTCTGACAGCCATTTCAGAAACTCTCCTTTCGAGTATTTCTGCCTTCTTTTCAGCAAGTTCGATTCTACTTTCATACAGTTCTTGGGTGGCCTTTGTGACCTCTTTGGAGGCAGCTAACCTTTCCTTGAGACCATCTGCTCTCATTTTCTCTGTTGTTGTAGTATGCTTTTGAGCTTGAAATTGAATCAAAATTTCTTTCAAGCCCTTTGATGTTCTCAGCCTCTCAATTTTGTAATCCTGTTCCACTTGATTTATCTTCACGTCATAGGGCATCTTGATTGAGGTTCTGAGGTCAGCCATGCCTCTAAAGACATCCCTTTTAAGGTATGGGCTATTTTGTATGACATGTAGGAGGGTTAAGTATGGAGGTATGTAAAAGGAAGAGGCAGGTAATATGGGTTGCTCAGCACTGGAAGAAGGGCTAGCCAATAATGGAGAGGGGATGGATGAAGAGGGTAAAGGATGAGGGTCTTCAAGCTCAGGTTTTGTTTGGGAGGCTTTGGAGGAGGTGGATATTAGGTATTCCACATCTGTGGTAGCATCAGATGAAGCTATAATAGGTGGGGTTTCAGGTTGGGGTTCTGGATGGGGGAGTACTTAAGGTGGGACAATAGTGGGTATAAGGTCAGGGTGGGGTGCAGGTTCATTTTCAGGCTCAGGGTTTGTTTGGGTGGAGGAATCTCTAGTAGAGGGTTTAGGGACTGGTTATTCCATCACAGCAGTGGACACCACTGCTAAAGGAGATGGAGGTAGGGTGGGTAAGGGAGTAGGGGTAGGAGTAGGGGCTGGAAGAGGTTGGGAGGTAAGGGTAAGAGGGCTTATGGTTGATTGGATGGCTTGTAGGTAGGTGGCCATGGCAGCTTGGTTAGTTGTGTTGGTTTGGAGCTGAGCTAGGATGGTGGTCAGAAGGGAGAGGATTTGGGTGGAGGCCTAAGGTAGGATTTGGGCTTGGGTAAGGGGTGGAATGGGGTTGGAAGGGAGATGTGGGGGAATTCTGAAAAGGTGGGGTGGCAGCAGGCTAGACATGAGTAGGTTGGGGGGAGTCAGGTAGGGGGGTATATTCATACCCAATGTCTTCCACAATGGAGTCAATTAGGGATGATTATCCCTCAGTGGTCATGTGGTCTAGCTTGTGGGTATGGGTTGATAAGGAGAAGGTGGGGATAAAGGGTATGGATGGTGGAGAAGTGGTAAATGGATAAGCTGATGTAGATGGTGTAGGGCTCAAGCGTTCAATAGCTGGGATGGATGGGCTGGATGGAGGGGTTGTAGTTGACCTTCTTAGGTAGGTGGATGTGGTGGGTGATGAAGGTAAGGTAAGGATGGGGTCTGTGGTAAGAGGGGCTGACAGAGGTGTGGATGTAGTGATGGGGGAAAGGGTGGCAGAGTTACTGGGAGGAATTGAAACTGAAATGGAAGGTAGGGGAGTTGAGTTGGATAGTAGAGAGGGTCATGGAAAGGAGGGGTTGGCAATATCAAGGTTGACAACAGGGATAAGCACAACTATGGAGGAGATGAGTATGGGTTCAAATGGCACATGTGGAGGTACTGAGCTGGGACCAACAGAAGTGGATGGAGGCTCAGATCTGACAGATATAGAGGTTTTAGCTACAGAGCTGGAGATCGTAGGTGCAGCTGCTGAGCTGGCCACCTAAGGGGATTCTCTGTCAGGACTCTCAGCTGATTTCTTCTTGCTTTTGCCAATCAAGGTGCTACTAGCAGACTAGTCCCTCGTCCCAAACACCTTAAGGCTCACCTTCTCCTTGGCCCACGTGCTGTCATGCTCACTGAGTCCCACACAGCGCTCTAGTGTTCTCAAGAGAGGCTACCCAGCCGTATGCACCGCGATGCGTAGTCCGAAGCCATACTTCAACATCCCTTGGGTGCCACACGGCATCGCTGCGTCAACGTCCTAGGCCCACCCTTTCAGGCCTAGGAGACACTTGCGCTCCCTCTAGCAACACAAGGCCCCGTGTGCGAGGGAATAGCTCTCTAGCTCCCTTCCCCTATATAAGAGTAAAACAGTCATTCAGCCAGAATGGTAGGAGAACCTCAAATCCCTTGGTTTGACATACCGCAATGCCTCTTACATCGCTAGCCCACTGTTGAGAACAAGAAAATACCATTTTCCACCCTTTAACCTGGGCCTTGATAGACCCTTGAGAGAACTAAATAAGTGTTTTAAGTGCTTGTGTTACAGCTAACAATAAAGATAGGCTTAACCATGAAAGCAGCCTAAAAGTGCCAAAAAGATGATAATCCATGTTGATCCAAAGGAAGAAAGAGAAGGGACAACCTCACGAACTGTCAAAATGCCTAAACTAAAGAGGACAAAGGCCTGGCTGTAACCTGGAAAGTGTGGAGCTATTCGAACAGAAGAATGTATTACAGAGTGCTTTTCGAAAAGAATCTGAACATTTCGAAAAGAACTAAAAGCTCCAGGTTTAGTTTTCGAAAAGCACCTGAACTCTTCGAAAGGATTTCTGACCTATTCGAAAAGAAGAGAACTCCTTGTGAACAGCACCTGAACTTTGCGAAAAGAGCTTCAGAAGTCACAGTACCTTGCGAAAAGTTCCCCAAACTATGCGAAATGGTATTCTGGAGATTCCTAGCATCTATAAGGGTAATTCAGTAATATTTTGCACGCACCCCAATGCATTTAAAAACCCAAGGACATTTCAAAAGATTTTGAGCACGAACCGAAGGCATATTCCACCCCATGTGAGCACCCGAAGATGATATCAATTGGCGGGAACTTCTAGAAGTTCTAACAGATTTTCGAATTACATAACATAATTGATGCTTCTGTCATCTGATTGGCTAAACCAAATCAAGCAATTCTAATTGGCCAAAATAGATCTGGATCCTCGTGCTCGACTACCATCGGTTGATACAGATCTAAGCACTTCTGATTGGTCGATACACATCTGAGCTAGACCTGGGGGAAACTATAAATAGATGAACCATTTGCCCAATTTGGGTATCCAGATTTTGAGTTTTATTTATGTTGCTCCATTTCCAATTCAGATAGCTTGTCTAAAACTTTTGTAATGGCCTAACTTTTACTTGCAATTGAGAGCTATGAGATACTTTTGTAATTCAAAAGAGAATTGTATTCAAGACTACAAATCCGAGAGCTGTTTAAGCTGTGCTCTGTAATTGTAATGGTGAATTTGAAAAAAGTTGCTGTGAACCGTACGTTCTCAATTGGATTTGTGTTGAGGGTTCCCTGTGATCTCCTTATTGCACTAGACTCATTTAGATTTACTGTTTTTCAAGCAATTTCCCTTGATTCATTATCCCTGTGGGAATTAGTGTTTGTAACCTAATCTTTCACAGCATTTGTAGTGGTGTTTCTTGTTCTGAATTGAGGGTTCAGATTAAAGACTATTGGATTGTCTGTGGCCATTGAAGTGGACATACCATTGCCATAAGTTTAACTCTAATCCTTGAATTAGATTACTTCCTCTTGCATCTGTGCTTGTAGCCAGATGAAAGTTATTCTCATTTTGATCTACATTTATTCTCATTTTGTTTCAAAAACCAAATCAAAGTTAGATATTATTTCTCCATTCTTATTAATTTACATCAAAATCTCCCCAACTCAGATCTGGATCATTTAGTTTAATCTTTACTTTTATCATTTAGTTAATGTGACAAATTCAACCTCCCATCTTATGTGCTTTGTAGATAGGATCAGAGGCCAGATCTGGTAGCTCAGATCTGGAGGTTTATCTTATATTTTAAATAAATTCTCTGTGGACGATCTTTTACTACTTACATTTAAAACTTGCTACAATTGGCCCTGATCTTGCAGGCTAATTTACTTCTCTCTGTGTTGATATTTCTTTATTCTTTTTAGTTTTCCAAATTCAGTACAATTCATTATTTGTAAGTCTGTTTTCAAAACACAAATAAATCATGCACACTTAGAATTAAGCAATAAGTTTTTGGCGCCGTTGTCGGGGAATTTGTTTTAAAATAGGTAGACCTAAGTTTTCATTTTGTTTTTATCTTTACATCAGTGCTAAACTATTCTATTATTTAAATCTGTGCAGTTATTCATATACATTTTGAAGCATGGAATCTACTTTAAAAGGAATTCTGAAGGTTTGCTGTGCATAATTTGATTCTCTGTTCTGTGTTGTATGTTTGGTAGGAGGACTCTCAACCCTGAGATTGTCTCTCTAAATTTAGAAGTTGAAAGGCTACTACGAACCAGACAAACATCACAGAATTTTGTTGAAACAGCTACTATGGGTGAAGAACCTCGACTTTTGAGGGATTACTTTGCACCTGGTGCCTATAATTCTCCATTTTGCATTCAATTTCCTACTGTTGAAGGAAATTATGAGATCAAATCATCAACTATCCAAATGCTTCCTTCCTTCCATGGTTTGAGTAAGGAAGATCCATACAAACATGTGAATGAATTCTTATCTCTTTGCACCACATTCAACATAGCTGGACTTGGTCCAGAGGCAACCAAGCTTAGGCTCTTTCCTTTTTCATTAAAGGGCAAAGCTAGAGCATGGTTGTCTATGTTAGCACCAAATAGTATCACTTCTTGGAATGATTTACAGTGTCAATTTTTAGCCAAATATTTCCCTATGTCTAAAACCATCCAGTTGAGACAAAGTATTATTTCCTTCTCACAACATTCAACTGAAACATTCCATGAAGCATGGGAAAGATTTAAAGAACTTTTAAGGCAATGTCCTCATCATCAAATTCCCCGATGGCAGCTTGTTCAAAGCTTCTATCAAGGAATTGATCAAAAGGGCAAGAATATGGTAGATGCTTCCTGTGGAGGCACTTACTTGCAAAAAACAGTTGAGGAGGTATGGGATTTATTTGAAGTAATTGGTGAAAATTCAACTCAACAAGAATCTTTGTCAAGAGATATTGAGAATCCTGCTAGGTTGAACAATCAGCAAACCACCAAAGGAACGATTTATGAGGTGAATGAGTTGGAAAGGAAGATGGATAATTTAACCACAAAGTTTGATAGATTGATGGACTCACTTAAAAATCCAATGGTTGCAAGAGTAGAGGAGGCATGTCTGATATGCTAGTCCCCTACTCATTCATATGATCAATGTCCTGCTGCACCACAGTTCCCAGATCTAGTGGTGGAACAAGCTCATGCTGCCCAATCATTTGGACAGATGCAGTCAAATGAATTTGCATGGAGAGGGCACCCCAATTTGAGGTGGAGTCAGGGCAATTATCAATCACAATCAAAGAAGAAGAATCCAAGTACCTTTCAAAGCGCTCGATTTTATCGTGAGAATTTTTATACCAAGCCAACTTTTCAACAGCCCATTCCACAACAACCTGTACAGCAATCTGCTCCAGTTCAAGCCCCTTCCAGATCCCCTTCTTTTGAAGATCAAGTTCTAAATTCACTCCAGAATTTAGGGTCTTTAACTCAGACTGTGAATTTTCACAGTCAGAGCATAAAGAAGATTGAAGAAACATTGGGTCAACTTTCAAATACTTTGGCCAAAAGAGAGGAAGGAAGGTTACCTAGCCAACCTTTGAGCAATCCCAAAGGACAGTTCATGGTTGGAGAGGCTTCTGTTTCACATGAAGAAGTAAAAACTGTCACTACTTTGAGAAGTGGAAGAATTGTAAATAACAAAGTGGGTACTGAAAAAGAAGAAGAAAAAATTGAGGAAACTGATAGAGATATGTAGCAGGAGCAACATGATGTTAGCAGTGGGGGTGCTGATGTACCTCAAAAAAATCAAAAAAATGAAAAACAGAAAAATCAAAAATATTCAAATGATGTTTCTAAAGTTGTAAA
Organism: Chloranthus sessilifolius; assembly: GCA_021018995.1. Lineage (NCBI taxonomy): Eukaryota > Viridiplantae > Streptophyta > Magnoliopsida > Chloranthales > Chloranthaceae > Chloranthus > Chloranthus sessilifolius. The sequence goes on along the minus strand of CM037589.1, from coordinate 119,167,638 downwards.
TGAAGGACTAGTTCCTCATTTACCATTTCCTCATGCCATGAAATCTGCATCCCCTTTTGATAAAGAGAACACAAAAATAGATGAAATGATGGAGACTTTCAAGCAAGTCAAGATAAATCTACCTTTGCTTGATGCAATCAAACAAGTCCCAGCATATGTAAAATTTTTGAAAGATATTTGCACTCACAAAAGACAATCTAGGATACAGTTATCCAAGAAGGTCTTTACTGTGGAATGAGTTAATCAGGTTTTGTCCATTACCACACCTCCTAAACTTCAAGATCCTGAAATCCCCACAATCCCTTGCATTATTGGGGAACATACCATTGAAAAGGATTTATTAGATTTGGGTGCTAGTGTCAACCTGCTTCCATATTATGTATATGAGAAACTAGGTTTAGGAGAATTAAAACCCACTCATGTGGTGTTACAACTAGCAGACAGATCTGAAAGAAAGCCAGTTGGGATGATTGAGGATGTATTGGTAGGTGTAGATAAGTTTTTCTACCCTACTGATTTTCTGGTATTGGACATGGAACCTACAAAAAGCAAAACTTCCATCCCTGTCATTTTGGGGAGACCATTCCTGGCTACAGCCAATGCTTGCATTCAATGCAGGTCTGGTATTATAGAAGTCTCTTTTGGAAATATGAAGGTGAAATTAAATGTTTATAATGCAGTCACACAGCCTCAATTCAGTTCTGAGGAATGTTTTCTTGTTGATTTATTGGATGAACTGGTGGAAGAGACTCTACCACAGTTTTTGCAGTGTGAAGATTTTACCACAGACTTGAAAAATGCTATGGAAAAAATGATTTGTACCTTAAAGTCTGAGGAAGAAAATGTTGTGCAAGGAACTCATGATCAATCAGCAAGTTTCTCTTCATGGAAACCTGTTATTCTTCCTCTTCCACAAACAGCTAAGGTACCTTTGCGACCCTCTTTTCTCATCCCACCTGATGTAGAGCTGAAGCAGTTGCCAGAAAATTTGAAATATGTATTTTTAGGAGACCATAAAACATTACCTGCGATTATTTCTTCCTCCCTCACTCAGGAGCAGGAGGAAGAGCAGTTGATAGTATTAAAACAGCATAAGAAAGCAATTGGCTGGACTATTGCTGATTTAGGAGGAATCAATCCAGCTGTTTGCATGCATAAAATTCATTTGGAAGAAGATGCAAAGCCTTCTAGGGAAATGCAAAGGAGGCTAAATCCTCATATGTAAGAAGTTGTCATGAAAGAAGTTGTTAAACTGGTGTATGCAAGGGTCATTTACCCCATTTCTGATTCAGCTTGGGTGGCACCTACACAGGTGGTACCTAAGAAATCTGGGATCACTGTTGTAACCTCAGATTCTGGTGAGCTTATGTCAACCAGACAAACAACTGGTTGGAGTGCAGATTGATTACAGAAAACTAAACACAATGACCAGAAAAGACCATTTCCCTCTTCCATTCATAGATCAAATTTTAGATAAGCTAGCAGGAAAAGCTTATTACTGTTTTCTTGATGGTTACTCTGGTTACAACCAGATTCCTGTGTATCCACAAGATTAGGAAAAGACCACATTCACTTGCCCTTTTGGCACTTTTGCCTGTAGGAGAATGCCTTTTGTTCTTTGTAATGCTCCTGCTGCCTTTCAAAGATGCATGTACTCCATTTTCTCTGATATGATTGACCAATTTATGGAGATTTGTATGGATGATTTTTCAATCTATGGAGACGGTTTTGCCCAGTGTTTACATCATCTCAAATTGGTGTTACAGAGATGTGAAGAAACCAATCTAGTTTTGAGCTGGGAGAAGAGCCATTTCATGGTCACCCAAAGCATTGTCCTTGGCCATGTTGTCTCCCACAAGGGCATTGAGGTGGACAGAGCAAAAATTGATTTAATTGCACATTTGCCACCTCCCAAAACTGTTAAACAAATCAAAAGTTTTTACGGGACATCTTTGGATTTTTCTAAGGTTCATTAAGGACTTCAGTAAAATATCCAAGCCTCTTTGTCATTTATTGTGCCAAGATGTCCTTTTTGTTTTCAATAATGAATGCTTGAAGGCATTTGAATTCTTAAAAAACTGTTTAATTTCAGCTCCAATATTACAGTCTCCAGACTATTCACTGCCTTTTAAACTGATGTGTGATGCATCAGATTATGCTTTGGGAACTGTTCTTGGGCAGAGAAAGGATAAGCTGCCTCATGTCATAGCTTATGCCCGTAGATCAATGATTGATGCGCAACTCAATTACACAACAACTGAGAAGGAGCTGCTGGCAATTGTTTTTGCTTTAGAGAAATTCAGGTCATATGTTTTGGGTTCACAAATAGTGGTGTTCACTGACCACTCAGCCCTAAAATACCTTCTGTCTAAGAAGGATACCAAACCAAGATTAATCAGGTGGATCCTCCTATTACAGGAGTTTGATTTACAGATCAAAGATAAAAAGGGTGTGGAAAATGTGGTGGCTGATCACCTGTCTAGAATTTTAACTGCTGAGATTGATAGGCTGTCTATCAATGAATCTTTCCCTGATGAGCAACTTTTTGCTATCAGTGTACACACCCCTTGGTTTGCAAACATAGTCAACTTTTTGGCTACTGGAAGAACTCCTCAACATTGGAATAAAATGGATAAAGATCTTTTCTTCTCAAAGGTTAAACATTTTTTTTGGGAGGATCCTTATCTGTTCAAGATTTGGGCAGACCAAATAATAAGAAGATGTGTCCCTGAAGAAGACTCTCATAGCATACTTTCTATGTGTCACGAACAGGCCTGTGGAGGTCATTTTAGTGGAAACAAAGCTGCTGCAAAGGTTTTGCAGTGTGGATTTTATTAGCCTACACTTTTCAAAGATGCTCTGCAGCACTGTAAGTCTTGCCAGAACTGTCAGAAATTAGGCAACATTTCTAAGAGAAACTCAATGCCATTACAGCCTATTTTGGTAGTTGAATTGCTTGATATTTGGGGGATAGATTTCATGGGTCCCTTTCCTCCTTCCAATGGGTGTAATTTCATCTTAGTAGCTATGGATTATGTATCCAAATGGGTTGAAGCCACAACCACTAACTAAAACCAATGATCACAGAGTGGTTCTAAAATTTTTAAAGGATAACATCTTTTCCAGGATTGGTTCTCCTAGAGCTATTATCAGTGATGGGGGAAGCCATTTTTGTAATAAACATTTTGAAGCTTTATTGAAAAAATACTCTGTGACTCATAGAGTAGCTACTCCATATCATCCACAAACCAGTGGACAACTGGAGATTTCCAATAGAGAAATCAAACATATACTGGAAAAAACTATGAAGAAGGACAGAAAGGATTGGTCCTTTAAGCTGAATGATGCATTGTGGGCATATAGGACAGCCTATAAAACCCCAATTGGCATGTCCCCATTCAGATTGGTCTATGGCAAAGCATGCCATTTTCCAGTGGAGTTGGAATATAAGGCCTTTTGCGTTATTAAAACCTTGAACATGGATCTTACTACTGTTGGTAATCACAGGAAACTGCAGCTTGAGGAGTTAGAAGAGCTGAGGATGAATGCATACACCAATGCAAGATCTTACAAAGAGAAAGTCAAAGCCTTCCATGATAAAAATTTGTTGAGAAAAGAGTTCATAGCTGGCTCTAAGGTATGGCTATTTAACTCAAAACTTAAGTTTTTTCCTGAAAAGCAGAGATCCAGATGGGAAGGGCCATATACAGTCATTCATGCATCTAACTTTGGGGCTGTTGAAATTTTGGACCCAAGTGATGGAAGAATCTTGAAAGTAAATGGTCAGAGGCTCAAACCATGCATTGAAAATACCCTGGAGCCTGTGCTAACCATCTATCATGAAGATCCGTCCCATATCTGAGGATAAACAACTGTATAATATGTATTTTACCAGTGCTTGTTTTTTAGTTTTGGCATAGTTGTTTGCTCTCTGTTTTTAGTCATTTTTACTTTCAATTCGAGAAGTTTAAATATGTAAAAAATTAACTCACAAAGAAAAAAAATCCTTCTCGAAAAGTCTAATTAACTTTTCAAAAAGCAGCTGAACCTGTAACTAACTACTCGAAAAGAATGATTTGCTTTTCGAATAGTTAGTTCAGAATGATTTGCTTTTCGAAAAGTTAGTTCTGAAGCTATTTGCTGTTCGAATAGTTGTTTCTGAAGCCATATGCTCTTCGAATGGTACTGATGCCATTCTCACTTGTAAAAAAGGACTATTTTGAACTTTTCGAAAACTTCAAAGATATTTTGTGAAAATCATTTTGAGCATATTTAAACCCTTTCGAAGTAAGGGTTTCATATTCGAAAGCCTTCTGAGAACGTCTTGCTTCACAAAAAACCCTTTTTCTTTCCTTCCTTGCGTGATTTTAGAATTCAGCCACACTTTTCTTCATATTTGTTCGATCATTTAAGCTTGAAGAGAGGGATTTTTTGCTTCTGGTTCTGGTGGATTTCAGCGAGCAAGCAACAAGTTCAACCAAAACCCTAGATTTCGGTATTTTTCTGTGCATTTCCTTTGTTTATCATTTGCAAAGTTTGATTTGGTGTTAGCATTTATTATGGGAGTTTTTATACAAAGCTTTAGAATGGGGAAAGCTGAAAAATCATTGGCTGAAATGTTCCAAAAATCTTCTGCTAAGAAAATTAGCAAACCGTCCAAAAAAGGAAAAACCAAAGCTTCAGCTAAAAGGAAACTTTCAATGGATAAAGCTGATATGATTGAGAAGGGGAAAAAGGTTAGATATGAGGAACCCACCCCAATAGCTAACACTAGCCCTAAGTCTGAGCTTCCTCCTTTGCCTATTCATTTGGTACTGTCGAACCCATTTATTGAAGCTCTCAGAAGCTAATTCCAAAATTTATTGTTGATGAGACCTTTTTCTACAACAAACATGAATGCCAGTTATCTTTGAAATACATTAGGGATGCCTCACTGAGCAATATCCTAACCCCTCTTCCAGAGAAAATTTATCCACGAATGGTGAAATTATGGTACCAAAACTTGGTAAAAGAGACAGAGAAGGATGCTGATGTCCCTACTCTTGTTATATTCATTGATGATTGCGATTTAGCTGTCACTTATGAAGACATTGGGAATGCTTTGGAGATACCTTTTCAATAGGATCCTGCTGGTCCATTGGCTGCACCAGAAACAGCCTCTTTCAGAGAAATGGCTGCACATTTAACCCAAGGCATAGTTGGAACTTGACAATCCATAATGAGGAGAGACCTAGCACCTCAATTTTTACTAATGGATTCCATTTTGAGGGGATGTTTTTATGTCACTGGGCACAGCCAGGAAAGAAGGACACCAATTTTAGAGGCTCTCTTCCATTTTTCTAAGGGGCAATTTTTCAATGCCCCTATGTTGATTTTTGAAGCCATGGCTGATATTAGTACCAAGCTGAAAAAGGAGTAGAAATTAGCTAGAATACCTTTTGGTAGGCTGATCACAGCCCTACTAAGAGCCAAGTTTGACATTGATGAGCAAGAGCCATTTGAAGTTATATCTCCTCATGCGTTTGGGAAAAAGGCTTGGACTACAAGTCAAGCAATGTTGAAAAGAATGAGGGAGGAAGTGGAGCCTGCCCCTGCAGCTACTATGGAACCCATAGCCGAGCACTGCCCTGCTCTTTAGTTGCACCTATTTTACCTACATCTGACATTGAACAAGCTGTTCCTCCTGTGGTGATCAACTCTTCAGTTGCACCCATTCTTGAAGAAGTTGTCATCTTACCCACCTCACCTAGCCCAGCTCCTATTCTTGCACCCATTCAAGCAATCCCATCTCCCATAACCAACATAATCCCAGTTGCAGACTCCTCCTCTACACCAACCACACCAGCCATACTCACACCACCAATTTCTCTCAACAATATCTAAGATTTGGCACCTGATTTTGTTGAACAAGCTCCTAGTACTCCTCTTCTCCAAATCTTCTCAGGTTCACCTGCTAATTCAACTAATACACCTGAAGTAACTCATACCCAAACTGAACCTGAGATATTCACTACAGAGGCCTATTCATCATTGATGGGATCTATTTTAGAGAATATTGGGCTTGAATCTGCATCTGACCCTCCTCATTTCACTCATTTGGCTACTTCACCCTTTACAACCATTTCACCCATTGCACCTCAACCATCTACTTCAGTTTTACCAGCCCCTACTATGCATACCACACCCATACCTGAATCAATTAGCCAAATATTGACTTTTCTCCAATCCATCCAAGCCCAACTACAGATCAACACAGACAATCAGTCTGTGACAAATGCCCTCCTCCAAACCTTAGCCTCCACATCCCACACAAATACCTTAGCCACTGTACCTGCTGTTGATGACCATGCTACCCAAACCGACCCTGAGGTAGTATTTGTTGATCCACCCACCCTCATCACTACTGCCCATGCTACCCAAACAGAACCTGAGGTAGTTCTTATTGAGTCCCCTTCACCTCTCCTCACTTTCTCTGATCAATCCACTCAGACAGACCTTGAGATCATTATTTTGGACTCCTCTTCTCCCACTCCCACTGCTGGGATACCTTTGGTCCCCTACCACTCCATTCCCATTCCTAGATTTGCCACTCTCAAAAAGGCTATGGAAGAAAATCCATATATCTGTCGAGATGTCCTCAAGGGGTTAGCTGATTTGCAAGCTTACATTAGAGCCCCTTATGAAAACCAGATTCGGAAATTGGAATTATTCATAAAATTTGAGAGAGAGAAGATGCAGGACCTGCTGGGTCAAACTTTTCAGATGGTTAGGAGTGAGCAGCACAAGGTGACCATGTTGCAAGCACAGCTTGAAAAGGAAAAATTGAGGACTACTAGACTTGAAAAGTATATTGGCCTCACCAAAAAGATCAAAACTGAGGAATACACCGAGCTGAAAAACACAATCCAGGAGAAGGCTAGATTAAGTTCAAACTCCAATACTGATTCTAGTTCTGACTCTGATAGTGACTCCAGTTCTGATCCCATTGAACCAACTTATGATACAGACTTTGACCACAGTTATTAGAATACATTGTACATATCTGTTTTATGGGTCTATAATATAAAATTTTGGTTTTGTGTTAATACATTGTACATACATTGTGCATTCCTTTTCTTTCTTCTTGTCATTATGATTTTTGTTTGATTGTTTCTTTTCCTTGCTAATACACTTCGGACCAGTGCGGACCCTGCTCACCAAAGGTTTGGGGGTGTGGCAGAAATGCCAATAATTGAGTTAACATTAATGCAGCTGATGATCAGCAGAATTTTTGAAAATGAAGTGATTTCACACCTGAAAAATGAGAAAGTTAAAACTTTTAAAACTGATGTTTAGTGTAATTCCAATACTTTCATGAAGTGAATGTCAGAAAATTTTCAAAATAAAAATTGATGTTTTAGTAAACCTAAAAAGAGAGAAAACAGTGATGATATACCTCAGGAAGTTGATATATAACTACACCCAGTGAGACTTGGGCCTGAAATGTATTTTTGGGAGATACAAATTGGCAATTTTTTCTGCTCTAGGGACTATTTGAACCTGCTTACTATCGCTAGAAGTTAAACATATTCAAATTGAAATAACTTGACAGCAATCATGATATTAAAGACATGATGTAGGGCCTCCTTTTGGACTGTTTGAGCCTAAAAAAGCCCCACCTTTTGAAACTGCCCTTGATACACACCAGTTGAGCTTTATAAATCTAAGATTTCTTTGAAACCTCATCAAACAACTTAATCAACCTCACTTAGCCTAACCCTCACTCCGAGAATTCAGAAGGTAAAGGAAAGGAAGCTAAAGAAAGGAGAGTTGGGTAACAATTTGGTAAAAGAAGAAGAAAAAGAATTGAAAGCAATGATGTATCAACAACAGAAATGTGGCATGTCAGTAATTGTTAAACAAAAAAACAAAAAAAAAAAAAAAAAAAAAGAGAGAAAAAGAAAAGGAAGTCATTTCATTGGAAGTTTGAAAAAGAATGAGGAAAAGATGGCCACTTTGGCTCTGATAATTCAAAGAAGAAAATAAAATTGTGCTGAAATGAAGAAGGTGTGTCTGTCACTTCCTCACCTTGACTGACTTCTAGATTTTGGAATCCATTCCAACCCCTTTATTCTTGATAAATTTCACCCATAAGCCACATTACAACCCAAGTTAAAGACCTTACTGATCAATGATGGAATGAGCTCTCACATGGAGATAAGGATTTGTGTAATCTATGGTGAAAAGGGCAGTGAATTCAGAACTAAAAAGCAAAGCCTATGCTCCTGCTTACAGTCCTCTTTGAGGACTGTAATTGCTCTTGAGCTGTGTGAATTAATGCAACCCTCATATTTGCATGGTGAGTGAAAACCCTGGTGACAGTTGAGTTTGAAATCAAATTATTTGGGGTAACATCATAAACTGAATTTTAAAATAGAAGGCAAGCTTTTCATTAATTTTTCTTATAAAAACTTTTTGACACCAACTGAGTGAATGATAAAAGGAATTATAGCTGAATTTTAGTTTTAAACTAATATTTTCTTGAAAATATTTTTACAGCTTAATTGATGCAGGTGTGAATAACCTAACTGGATAAAAGTCTGCTTTAACAAAACTGCATTGATATTAACTGATTTATTGGAGAAGTTTGTGGGTACCTTCACTGAAAACCCTCAGGAGACTTCACTCCTCCACTAGGGATCACCTAGGGGTTTAAAAGGCTTGTTGCATATGCTAAATGCAACTGTGTTCCCTACAAAAGTGGCTTTTTATTCTATTTTTAATTTTGTCTTTGCTCAGGGACTAGCAAAGCTTAGGTTTAGGGGTGTGTTGAGAACTAGAAAATACCATTTTCCACCCTTTAACCTGGGCATTGATAGACCCTTGAGAGAACTAAATAAGTGTTTTAAGTGCTTGTGTTACAGCTAACAATAAAGAAAGGCTTAACTATGAAAGCAGCCTAAAAGTGCCAAAAAGATGATAATCCATGTTGATCCAAAGAAGAAAGAGAAGGGACAACCTCACGAGCTGTCAAAATGCCTAAACTAAAGAGGACAAAGGCCTGGTTGTAACCTAGAAAGTGTGGAGCTATTCGAACAGAAGAATGCATTACGGAGTGTTTTTCGAAAAGAATCTGAACATTTCGAAAAGAACCTGAACTTTGCGAAAAGAACTAAAAGCTCCAGGTTTAGTTTTCGAAAAGCACCTGAACTCTTCGAAAGGATTTCTGACCTATTCGAAAAGAAGAGAACTCCTTGCGAACAGTACCTGAACTTTGTGAAAAGAGCTTCAGAAGTCACAGTACCTTACGAAAAGTTCCCCAAACTATGCGAAATGGTATTCTGGAGATTCCTAGCATCTCAAGGGTAATTCAGTAATATTTTGCACGCGCCCCAATGCATTTAAAAGCCCAGGGACATTTCGGAAGATTTTGAGCACGAACCAAAGGCATATTCCACCCCATGTGAGCACCCGAAGATGAAATCAATTGGCGGGAACTTCTAGAATTTCTAACAAATTTTCGAATTACATAACAGAATTGATGCTTCTGTCATCTGATTGGCTGAACCAAATCAAGCAATTCTGATTGGCCAAAACAGATCTGGATCCTTGTGCTCGACTACCAGTGGTTGATACAGATCTAAGCACTTCTGATTGGTCGATACACATCTGAGCTAGACCTGGGGGAAACTATAAATAGATGAACCATTTGCCCAATTTGGGTATCCAAATTTTGAGTTTCATTTTTGTTGCTCCATTTCTAATTCAGATAGCTTGTCTGAAACTCTTGTAATAGCCTAACTTTTACTTGCAATTGAGAGTTGTGAGATACTTTTGTAATTCAAAAGAGAATTGTATTCAAGACTATAAATCCGAGAGCTGTTTAAGTTGTGCTCTGTAATTGTAATGGGGAATTTGAAAAGGTTGCTGTGAACCGTACGTTCTCAATTGGATTCGTGTTGAGGGTTCCCTGTGATCTCCTTATTGCACTAGACTCCTTTAGATTTACTGTTTTTCAAGCAATTTCCCTTGATTCATTATCCCTGTGGGAATTAGTGGCTGTAACCTAATCTTTCACAGCATTTGTAGTGGTGTTTCTTGTTCTGAATTGAGGGTTCAGATTAAAGACTATTGGATGGTCAGTGGCCATTGAAGTGGACATACCATAGCCATAAGTTTAACTCTAATCCTTGAGTTAGATTACTTCCTCTTGCATCTGTGCTTGTAGCCAGATGAAGATTGGATCATCTCTCATTTGATCTACATTTATTCTCATTTTGTTTCAAAAACCAAATCAAAGTTAGATATTATTTCTCCATTCTTATTAATTTACATCAAAATCTCCCCAACTCAGATATGGATCATTTAGTTTAATCTTTACTTTTATCATTTAGTTAATGTGATAAATTCAACCTCCCATCTTATGTGCTTTGTAGATAGGATCAGAGGCCAGATCTGGTAGCTCAGATCTGGAGGTTTATCTTACATTTTAAATAAATTCTCTGTGAACGATCTTTTACTCACTTAAATTTAAAACTTGCTACAATTGGCCCTAATCTTGCAGGCTAATTTACTTCTCTGTGCTGATATTTCTTTATTCTTTTTAGTTTTCCAAATTCAGTACAATTCATTATTTGTTAGTCTGTTTTCAAAACACAAATAAATCATGCACACTTAGAATTAAGCAACACCCACCTTGGCTATGTCGCGCCCGTGTCGCCCCCGCGTCCTACCCTCATGCGATCGTGTCGCGTCCTCGCAGCGTGACCACGTCGCCAGGCCCACTTGGCCCCATGTCACGTGCCCTCCTGGCACCACATGTCGTGCCCCAACCACCATGCTGCAAGCTCGAGTATTGGCCCCGTCACATGCTGCTTCTAGTTTTGGAATGTATCTTGTCTCCACCTCAAGTTGGGGTGGATTCTCTAATGATAACCAGCAATAGGCTGTTGCCCATAGGACTGAGCAACATTCACATGTTCCATCACAAGGTCCGAAAATTGGGCAGCAGAGGGACATTCCTCAAGGGAGTAAGTGGGGGACTGGCATATCACGTATGCCTCCTCCACTTTGGCAGCCATTGGAGACTGCATTGCTCCCATGAGCCTATCAAACTTTTCAGTCAAGCTGTCCACTTTCCTTTTCAAATCATTGTATCCATTCACCTCATACATTTTTCCTCTTGTAGTGTTCTCTCTCACCAATCTAATAGGGGTTTCAATATTCGTTGACAAAGTCTCCCTTTGCATGGAGTTTTTACTAATGATGTCAAACAACTCCCAAGCCTCATCAGTTGTCTGGTGGAGGTGTACCACTACATGAGGCATCAACCATGTCCCTACTCTTGGGATCAATTCCTTGATAGAAAATTTGAACAAGTTGCCATTCAGGAATTTGGTGATGGAAAAATTGCTTTAAGAGCTCCTGAAATCTCTCCCATGCTTGGTGAAAGTCTTCAGTTGGGGCTTGAGCAAATGAAATTATGCTCTTCCTCTACTGACTTATTTTTGACATAGGGAAAAACTTGGCCAAAAATTGACATTGAAGGTCATTCCAAGACTGAATACTATTGGTTGGGAGCATTGACAACCAAGTTCTGCTCCTATCCTTCAATGAAAAAGGAAAGAGTCTCAACCTAGTTGTTTCCTCCCCTAAACCTGTAATGTTAAAAGTAGTGCACAGTCTTAGAAATTCATCGATGTGCTTATAGGGGCTTCTTTGCTCAGGTCATGGTATGAGTGGAACATTTGTATGACGAAAGATTTAATCTCATAGTTCCCTTGGACAGCAGGGAATTGAATGCATAAGGGAGAATTCTACACCCCTGGTGCATTGAATCCTTCCAATGTCCTAGGTTGCTCACCCATTGCAGAACTATCACAACCAACCACAGGTGTGTGTATGGGTTACTTAGGTCTAAGAAGTCTTTCAACTTCAAGATCTAAAGGAACAATTTCAGGATTAAGAGATCTCCTACCAAGCATACACACAGTAGAAACATAATACAACACAAACAAAATATAACACAGATTTTAGCAAAACAAATTCAAAAGCACACAACTACTGCTACTGATTAAAAAATTTGCAGATCAAAAAATGTGAAGGGGTTAGGAAATGCAAACCATAACATAGCTTGCTCCTCCAATTAGCATAATGCTCCTCTCAAAACAACAAATCTAGATCTGCAATCACAAAATTAGACTATAAAAAACTACAGCAGCAATTAGTCAAACACAAAATAGGCAATTAAAAATCTAAATCTAAAATGAGAAAAATTTAGATCTACCACTTCAAAAACACAAGTCCCCGGCAGCGGCACCAAAAACTTGTTGTCTTGCTTACCTTACAACTATTAAAGGGTTAAAACATCAAAATAAAAGGCAAAATCACAGAGAGATGAGATCAAGGTAAGTAAGTAGTCCTGCAAGAATCAGGGCCATTGTAGCAAGTTTTAATAGGTAAGTCAGGATAGTCCACAGGCAAATGTGCTTTGAAATGATATAAATCTCTAGATCTATGACAAATCTGGCACTCTATCCTAATTTAAACTAAATCAAAGCAAAAAAGAGGAGAGGTTTCTGAGATATGTCACTTTACTAAAAACTACATAAATCAAAAGCAAATTGATCCAGAATTGATTGAACTCATATTCAAGGGAATGAAGAAAAAGATTAAAATCACAAGGTGGTGTGCAACTGTGGGATTTTGATGATCCCGTCGCGACGATGCGCTCGCTAACAAAAATATAGAGTCGCCACCCAGAGCTTTTGGTGTCCCGAGAAACCTAGATCATTTTTATAAGCACCAAAGTGCCACAAATATGACTCTCAATCTGGTCCACCCCAAAGGTTCTTGGGTAGGGGCTTTGGTTATCGATTGGGAAGGTGTTAGGCACTCAATCAACCAGCTTAATGTGGTCTCTATTTTTGACCAAAACAAAAAAAATATAAAAGAAAAGAAAAAGGTTTCCTCATGCCCAAAGGGGCTTAAAATCCTATTTGTGCCCCTTCGTTCCTACCAAAAATTCGGCGGCGTAACGGCACAAATGGGAGGATGGAGGAATGACCGAGAAGGTAGAGGAATAGAGGAGAGAGTCAGAACTCTCGAGCCCTTGTTGCATCGTTGAGGAGCCTTGCATTGGCTTGCTTTGATTTTGAAGGCTTGAATGGTGGAAAATGGGGTTCTCAGTACTATGGCTTGCTAGCTAAGAGGTAGAGAGAGGTGTTTAGGGGGTAGCACACCTAGACTAATGGTTTGAAATGCAAGATTAAGCTTGAAATAAGGTTGGGAGATTCTGGAATTTTATGTGAAAATGGGGCACAAAAGGGAGGAAGAACTTCTCACTTTGAGCTCTTTCTCTCTTAAGTAAATCTCTCAACCCTTTAACCCAAGGAGAGTGGGGTCTCCCAGTAGAGTTAGAACACAGGGCCTATTGGGCCATTAAATATTTAAATCTGGACCTTAACTTCTGCTGGTCATCACAGGTTGCTGTAGCTGTCAGAACTGGATGAGCTGAGGATGGATGCATATGCCAATGCCTGGATCTACAATGAATGCTCCAAGGCTTTCTTTGACAAGGATCTGTTGAGAAAGAACTTCATGGTTGGTGACAAGGTTTGGTTATTTCACTCTAAACTTAAATTTTTTCCTGGCAAACTGAAATCCAGATGGGAAGGTACCTACATTGTTATGAGTATTTCCCCATCTGTTGCTGTGGAAATCAAGGATCCCAAGTCTGGGAAAACCTTGAAGGTGAATGGTCAGAGGCTTAAGCCTTGTTTCAAAAAACCTGCTGAACCCATGGACACCATTCACTTTCAAGGGGATCCCTCATTAAACTGATCCACAACTATGTCAATATTGTATCATATGTACTTTGGTTTTATTTGATTTGTCTTGCTTTCTTTTGTTCAAATTCTCTAGGAAATTTTAGTGGCCCCACTTAAATCTGGACCTGTCTGGACTGATTTCTTTATGCTTGGTTTGATGATTACTACTCTTGAATTGATGGTTTTTGCTTGAATGCACAATGATTGGATGGTAATTTTTGTTGTCTATGCTTTAATGTTTGATCTTAATGTGTCTGGGGTACCTATGGTGGTGAGTCATGCCTAGGATCCAGCCACAGCACAAATGGAAATGGCAGAACAGCGAACACATGCTCTCTGTTTAGTACTTTGCTATCGCTGGGTCTAAAAGAAGGCCAGAACGACTCTAGCGCAATTCACATAGAACCCTTCAATAGCTATTGTGAGATTCAAGTAAACTTGGGAACCTCTCGCACAATTTAAATTGAATACTTCACTAGCTGTTGTGCGCTCCAAGGTAAACCTGGGAGATTGTCGCACAATCTAAGTTGAATGACACCTTCGCTAGGTTTCATTTCCAATCCCACGACAAGATATTTCCAAAGCGCGCTAAGCTTAGCGAAAAGTATTTTAACCCCGTGCGTGTCTCCCTTTCCAGTACTCTCTTCCTTCTTCATCTAGTGAAACCCTAGCTTCCGCCGCTCTTCTACCTCTCTCCTTCAGCGTCCATCCTACAATCCATCATTCACACCAGGAATCTACAGATTTATTCCTAATGTCGTCCCCATCAGTTGCCCTCTGCTCAAAGATCTCGCGGTGCACTGTGTGTCAGATCGATCCAAACCCTACAATTTTAGGGTAAGCACTCAGATCTTAGTCCCTAGTTTGTATTTTTGAAAGTAGAGTTTGGAATGGCCCCTAAGAGTGCAAAAGAAAAGGGGCAAGGATAAGGCCCCTGTTGAGCCCGCTACAAAGAAGGTTAAGACTTCAAAAGCACCGAAAAAAGGGAAGGAGGTGGAGGAGCCAACTCCTGAGTTTTCTACACCCTCCGAGCTCATGGCTTCAATCCCCTTGGAGCCTGAAATAGCTTTCGACCTGCCCTTCTTCGAGAAGGAACCTCTCTCTGCCCCTACCATTAAATTTATGAGCAAGGCTGGCCTGACCCCATTGATGAGAGGAATACCAGTACTAGCCTACCCTAGGCTAGTACAACTCTTTTATCAGCACATTAGGATAACCAAGGACAAAGATGGACAAGCAGATCTCCTGGTGTTGATAGATGATTTTGAAATGTTAGTGGGCCCCAAGGTGATTGCAGAGGTATTGGGCATCCCAGCCGCATTTGACCCTAGTTGCGGATATGCCCCCCCCCTGAGTGCCTCAATTGATACAATTGCAAGGGCTCTGACTAGAGGATTAAAGGCCTCAGGAGATTCTATCAGAAGAAGGGAGTTGGAGCCTGGACTCCTTTTCATTGACTAGGTCCTAAGAAAGAACATCTATTGCTCAGGCCATCAGCAGGAGAGGAGAGCTCCTATTGCTGATGATGTCTACTCCTTCTCTCTGGGCCATGGCTTCCATGCAGCCTGGCTCATCTTTGAAGCAATAAAGGATCTGGTGGAGAAATTGGGGCAGAATAAGAAGCCACACACACTCCCCTATGCCAGAGTCATCACCAAGCTGCTTCTAAAGGGGGGGGTACAAGATTGCAAAAACAGAGGAGACTACCACCCTTGCCCCTACAACCTTTGCCAAGAGGCAATGGGGAATTAGCAGAAGCTTGATGGAAGCTCAGAAGAAGAAGGCTGAGACTCAGGCCCCCACCAAGCAAGCAGAAGAGGCACATGTTACTACACAGGAGCTTCCTGAGCCTGTCCCCACCAATGCTACAGCAGCCCCCATTTCCCCCCCACCTTTTACTCCAGCACCCCCTATCCTGACAACATCCCCTCCCATTCAACCATCAACATCTCTTCCTTCCTTCCCTACTCCCCTTTTTCTTGTGATTGGTACCTGGGAGGAGACCACTCCCCATGTCAGCCCCTCACCATCCCCTATCCTACCTCAATACACAGCCCTCATACCCCCATCCTCTTCTCATAAACCTGACAGCCCTCCACTCATTTCCTACAAGAAAAGGAAAATTACTACGACAACCCCCACAATCTCCCAGACACCACCCACAATCCTTTTCATCCCTACTGACACACCTCACATTGAAGAAGACACCACTCCTGCCATACCTACTACATCACCATTCACAGACATAGACCTAAACCTTAACACATCCACAGGATTCCAAGCCTTCATGGCTAGTTTCCTTGACACTATGCCCACCCACTACACCCCTCTCTCAGACTCCCCAATTACCTCCTCACACCACTCACCTAAACCCCAATCTCCCCCTCCTTCCACTTTCCATCATGCCCCATCCTCACCTGTTCAACGTGTGCCATCTTCTCATAAATTCAACCTCCCAGCCCAGGCACACTGACACTCATCCTCTCCCTCATCCAAGACATCCAATCCCATCCATCCACCACTACACACACCCAGGACCAGATGCAAATAGAACTCACATCCATTAAATCCACACTTCACACTTTGACAAACCCACCCATCCCTCAACAATCCACTCAAACCCCTTGGTCTTTTCCCCACCCAGCCCTGCCCCCACAACCCAACCATTCTCTTTCTTACCCTTCACCATTCCCATTCCCTTGTTCCCTCCACCATCACCCCCTACTCCTAGTGAGCCTACCCCATTTTCTTTCCCCCCCATGCCTTTAATCCCACCTCTTATCCTACCCCCTCCAACATTCACTGGCAAACAGACCCAAACAGACCCAGAACCTGTTACCCTCCCCCCACAACTAGACTTGCCCACTGTTATCTCCACTTCCCCCACCCAGGACCAACACATTTTGCTCCCTCCACTTCCTCTCTTCCTATCGCACCCAAACACTCCTTTTATATCCCTCCCTACCTCACCATCCTCCATGCCATGAGGGACAATCCATACCTTAGGAGGGATGTCCTGAGGGGCATGGCCCAACTTTGACAGTCCATTGAGACCCCACTGCTACAGGAGGTTGTTGAAATGGAGGAAGCCCATAGAAAGCAATTACTTGGTATCTCCCTGGGGTGGACTAATATCTTAGAGGCCTATGAGAAGGCCAAATCTATGGCTGCTTATCATCAGCTGAATTTGGAGCTGGAGAAGGCAAACACCAATGTAGAGCAGATGAAGGCCAGGATATTTGAAAAGAGGCTCAACAATTCCCAGGAGATCTTCAGACTCCAAAAGGAAATCCATGAAACAGACCTCCTCAAAGCTAAAATCCAGATAGCCTCATTGGAAGTTGCATTGGCTGCTGCCAGAACTGCAGCTCAGCAGCCCACCCCACTCTCTATCCGCATGTCAGAACCTGAGCCTAAAGCTACCCCAACACCATCTACCCAGTCTGAGGAGGCACAACCAATTTCCCAGCCACAGAAAGGGAAAACCTCTGTTGCCCCTCCTGCTGCACCCCCCACAGAGAAGCCTCAACCTACCCCAACTCCTGCAGCACACCCTACTGAGCACACTTATCCTAAACAAAAGAAAGTCACTGCTTAGAGGACTGCTTACACAGCAGCCTCTATTAAAATTGGCAAAGAGCCATCTGCCTAGTCTGAGGAGGCACAACCACAAACCCAGCATGCAAAAGGGAAGTCCCTAGTAGCCCCCACTAAGGAAGACAAAGGCAAATCCCCTATGATCCCTCCTGAACCCAAAACCAGATAGATGAGGGTGAGGGCACCCAAAGCTCCTACCATGAAGAAACCACTAGTCCAACCAAAGAAACCAGGATAACCAAAGAAAAAGAATCCTACTTCAGAGAAGAAAAAGAGTCCAACTAAAAAGCAAGCAAGGAAGAAAGAGGACAAAGCTGCACTTAGGAAACATGCACAAAAGATGGGTTGGGACTGGTTTATAGATTCAGATTTTGATTCCTCCTCTTCTTAACATAGATTGTACTTGGGCTTTTTCTTTCCTTTCAATTCTTATCTTCTCCTTGTAATTACAGCTGTACATGTCTTCTCAGTTAATAGAATTTGTTTTATTTTTCTATAATGATTTGTGTGCATTATCTGTGTGTGTTTACTTATTTGTTCCTGACTATTACCCTACAATTTCTAACCTTTGAACCAATGAGGACACTGCTCCTCATGGTTTGGGTGTGTGGCAGGATAGGTCTGCCAATAGAATAGTTAATTTTAGTACAGTAGTGGTGGTGTAACTGGGATGAATAAAGTCGATTTCCACCTAACTTGCTGCAATGAGAAAATTTGTGAAAAATTAAAATACTTTTGTAAACTTTTCGAAACTGAAAATGTTAAAATCTTGACACCACCATGAAGCTAACCTCAGAAAAATTTTCAGTTAGTACTCAGCGGACCTAAGAGGAGAGAAACAGGAAAAATACACCCCATGAGTTAATTTGAGGACCATACCTAGTGAGATTTGGGCCCATCATTTTCTTTTAAAGAGTGCTTTTGGCATCATTTATGCTCTAAGGACTGATTGAGTCAAGACTTTTTTCACTAGAAGTTAGGCACCTCCAAATCAAAACCGATTGACAGCATTCATGACACTAAGGAAATGATCCAGGGCCTTCATTTGGACAGTTTGAGCCTGAAAAATCCAACCTTTTAAAAACTGCCCTTTTGCATAAACTAGTTGAGCCTTAAAAATCCTACTTTTCTTTTACAAATACCAGAATACTTGCACCTTAACCTCATGACCTGATTCAACCTCACCCTCACTCTGAGAATTCAGAAGGTAAAGGAGAAGAAGTTAAAGATAGTGAGAGTGGTCCAACATTCTTTGGAAGGTAAAGAAAAGCAACTTATGAACAGCAGTGTATCAATGGTATTTGTGGGGCAGTTCATCATAAAAATCATAAAAATGATTGAATAAAAATAACAAGAGAAAAAGAAAGAGAAGTCTAGAGAAGAACATCATCTGAAAATTGAAAAGAAGAGGAGAAGCTGGCCACTTTGATTCTGGAATATATCAAGTAAGATGAAGTTTTGCTGAAATGAAGGTTGTGAAGTCATGAATCACTCCTTACCTTGCTGATTTCTTAATTTTGATTCCTTTTTTACCCCCTTGATTCTTTATATCCCTCACCCATAAGCCACATTACAACCCATTTAAAAAGACCTTGTAGATCCAAAGCGAACTGAGCTCTCATGTGGAGATGAGGAGTTGTCCAATCTATGGTGAAAAGTCATGAGGATGTCAGAAATTAGAAGCTTTGCCTATGCTCATGCTTGCAGGCCCATTTGGGGTCTGTAACTGCTCTTGAGCTGTTTTGAATGTGAACACCCTCAGAGTGTCAATGTTGAGAGATAGCCCTTGTGAGAATTGGGTCTGAATTTTAACCTCATTGGCGTTGTATCCAACCTGATTTTTGAATTTAAGGCAAGCTGGGTACTGATATTTATACATTGAATTTCTAATGTAAAATGAATGGTGGTGATGCAAACACATGCCAATTTAGAGTTTTAAATGGCCTGCATTATTGCTGTAGTTTCCTCTAAATGTTAAAGAATAGGTGTGGAATGAAGCTTTATACATGGAAATCTGTGTTGTCATTAACTGCACTATACTTAACTGTTCTAATGGTGAAGTTTGTGGGTATCTTCACTAAAAACCCTCAGGAGACTTCACTCCTCCACTAGGGATCACCTAGGGGTTTAAAAGGCTTGGTACATATGCTAAATATACCCGTGATCCCTACGAAAGTGGCATTTAATTAGTTAAAGCTTTGCTAAGGGACTAGCAAAGATTAGGTTTTGGGGTGTGTTAAGACCTGAAAAGTACCACTTTTCAGTCATTAACTTAATCTCTGTTAGACCCTTAGTCATTTAATAAATATGTATTAAGCCAATTTTATAGGTAATAAGCAGCAACTGCAGATAAGGCCCTAACCATGCCAAGAAGCCTACTGTTGCCCCAGAAGTTCCTCAGAAGAAAGAGGGTTGGACCCAGAACAAGAATTGGCTGCAACATAGGCACAACAAAGTAGAAAAATGTCATGAAATGAGCCTCACGTAGATGTCACAAGGTTTAAATTGAATCAGAAAGAATGCTTCACGCAGTTGTCGTGGGTTTCTGAGGCAGCACACCAACTGCTCGCGCTGTTCTCGCACAGATGAATGACAGAAGGGCCCAAAAAGTAGACTTCACATAGTTCTCACAAGGCTCAGTCATAAGCTCTCACACAGTGTCGCGCAATCTCGCGCAGCTTAAGAAAGGCGCCTTTAATCCTCGCGCGATTCACTGAGGAGAGAGAGCCCCAGACATTCCTGCGCATAGCTGTCGCATAGTGGCCGCGGGATACAGACCTTCAGGGAACTGCTTGTGCGATCTAAAAGCCCATGCACATTGCTTCTTCACGAGGATCTCCGCAAGATTTATCAAGGAACGAACCGCGCACGCGATTCCTGCGCCATTCAAATAGAAAGCTCAATCTTGCGATGACCAGAGCATTCCCGCGAAGACCAAAGTATCAATCCCATGACTGCAAGAGCTTCAAGTCAAATCAACCCTGTGACATCAATTCTATCATGTAATAAGACCTAGAAATCCTTGCTATCTAGCGAGGATTGGGATCTTAACTTCTCCCCACTTCTGCAGGGGCAATCTGGGAACTTCCAGCAACTAGGGCACGCACTCTATTGCTCCAATCTCCATGCACACGCCTCGAGGCATCCAAGGAATAGAAATGGGCCATGATTGCATTAATAAAATTAGGGTTTTCCTAACCCTAATGCTCACACAGCTGACTGCTATATAAGCCTAAGCCTAGTTTAGGTTTAAGGAACTTCTATACTCCTTCTTGAACCAACTGTAGAATTGCAATAGGCAAAGGTTAGGATTTAGGCAGCTTCTTTTTCCCTTTTTCTTCTCTCCATATTCTAGTGCTTGTTGGCTATGCCTTTGTATGTCTATTTGGAATAGTTTTAATGGATTTTTATAATAGGATCTTATGCATCTATGGGATTGAAGTTTGAGAGTTATTTTGTTCAAGGCTGCTGCCTTGAGATCCTCTATTGCTAAGTTGTACTGTAAGCAATGGAGGATTGTTGTCAAAGAGTTATTTAGATCCAAGTGACCTGTGTGTCCAGGTTAGGCACATTGCAGGCCTAACCCCACCACAGGATCCATTAAATCTGAATCCCCATGGGAGCTTGAGCTGGTAGCCTTATGAACATGGTGGTGGCAGCAATTTTCTTGTTCTGTCTTAGACCTCTGTGAGGAGGATAGCCTATGTGGATAGTCTGTGACCATTCAAGTGGACAGGTTATAGCCCTTGGGTGAGGCCAATCCACAAATCTAAGACAGATTCTTCTTCTCTGCACTTGTGCTTGTAGCCTTGTGAGAGATTGTGCAGAGACAGACTCCCCTGTATTTGTATAGACCCACCATCAGATGGTAGATCTGATCTGGCTGTAGAGATTGTAGGCTGGTGACTGGATCACTGTTGCCTTTCTAAAGCAGTGAGCAGCTAGGCTTAAAAGCTAGTACTCAAACTCTTGTTGGTTTTGTGTGTCCAGGCTAGTGAACATTGCAGGCCTAGACCCACACACAGAACTTTAGAGGTTGAGGCTCCTATGGATTCTTGAGCTGGTAGCCTAGATGAAGTAGTGCCTACAATGATAAACTTGTTCTGACCCATCTCTGGACTGTGGTTCCCCTATTAGATAGTCAGTGACCATTTAAGTGGACATGTTATAGCCATAAGGGATTGGATCATGGCACAGGAGTGAGTTGGATCCTTTCTCCTCTTTGGTGATAATGTAGCCATTGGACAGGATTTCTATAGCAGCAGATCTGAGTCTGAGTTATGAGACCCATCAGATATGTACCTAATAGCTTACTTCTCACCCTTTTATGTTTATTTCTCACACTCCATCATCTTTCTTAACCATTTCTATAGATTAAGCGTTAGGTTACCATAGAATTTAGACAATAGAGACCTTAAATCCCCTTCCATTTAGGATTGCCAGATCTGGAGGGCCTACTAAAGATAGCTCCCTTGGAGCTTTAGATCAACTTTCCCTGTAGGACAAACTCTTACTTATTAAAACTTGCTACAACAGGCCCTGTATCTTGCAGGTCTGTGTATTTTTAGGCTTGCTACTTTGTAGTTTTCAATCCACCTTTGATCCATTTTCACCAACACATTCTTATCACTTTCTCCAATAAAGTCAGCAGCAAGCACTTAAAATACCTTAACAGTGAGGTTACGCGATGGGACTATGGGTCGATGTCCTCACCCCTAATCGGTTTATGATGGGATGAGTAGTGTGATTGGCTACTTCGTCATCATTATTTTTTTGTTTTATGTCGCGATGGGACTATGAGTGATGATTTTATTTTGTTTTATTTTGTCGGCTTATTTTGTGCAGCGGATGTTGGGGTGTGGTCACATGTATTTATGAGTACGTGATGAGAATCTCGGGAATAATTTTGATCGCGGTAAAGGCACTGATTTGCAGTAGGTCATCAGGGGGTGACTTGGCCGCGGTGATTTTACTTGATTTGGTTCTTTCTGATCTTCTTTGATTTTATTAGATTATTTGGGGATTTAATCAGATTTATTTTGGGTTTTATTTTATTTAATCAGATTTATTTGGGATTCTATTTGATTTTATCATATTTATTTAGGATTCTACTCGGTTTTGGAATTTATTTGGGATTTTACTTGATTTTATTTGATTTATTTGGGATTTTACTTGATTTTATTTGATTTATTTGGGATTTTACTTGATTTTATTTGATTCATTTGGGATTTCATTTGATTTCATTTTATTTTATTTGTTATTTAGGATTATTTGACTTTATTTGGGGAGTTTAAGGTTTTATTTGGGAATCTTAAGGTTCCTGAGGAATTTTAAGGAATTTTTGGCATTTATTTTGTTTAAGGTATGAGCTTTATTTTGTTTTTAATTTGAGGTTTAGTTTGAGGTGACACTTTGTCAAAGGTGTGTGAGTTTAGTTTCTAGAATTCTAGAGGGATGTTGAATGTTTTAATCCTATTGGCTTATTTAACTTGTTTTGGATTTGTGTTTCTTGAGGGGTAAGTGTTGTGTGATTATTGGTCTATCTAGGTTTGCTAGGAATTATGGTCCTTTCAAGAGGCATGTGTATGACTTGGATTTAATTAGATGGGTGATGCTTAAAAATGTGACAGTTGTCACATTGTGGTGGAGGAGGCTTTGCCTATAAATAGGTATTGAGGGCTTTTGTTTTATTTTGAATTTTATTTATAGTTTTGAGTTTGTAATAAATTTTTGACTTGCAGGATTTTAACATATTTTGATGTCCTTTCTTCCTTTTTATTTTGTTTCACAGGTATTATGCCCAAAGAGATTTATAATTATTTATTATATTTTGTTTGTTTTGAGAGTGAGCGGTATTGGGAATTCGGGGTGGTGCTAGGGTTGATGATGTTAATCTAACCCAAAGTACCGCCCTATTGCTGGAAGAGATGGAAGAGCTAAAGGTTGTGGAAGGAAAGAAAAGGAAAGAGTTGCACCAGAGTTCACGTGATCGACGCCAGTTGCTCCTTGGTAGGTTCTGAGGATTAGTCTTTTGCGAGCCTTCCCTTGGGGGAATTTTGTGATGACTCTTCGTGGGTGTTTGCATCTACTCCTGGGTGTCTTTCTATGAGTCACTCTTTCTTTTTCGCCAACTCGGGGCTCTGCAATGCCGATGCTTGATTGTGCAACTTGAAGGATTGCATCATAAGCAGCATCTAAAGGGAATAAGGAAGTGAAGATGAGATTTTTGTTAGAATTCGTTCAAAGCGTGCTTCCTCCCCGGGCTTTTCCATTATCTTTCCCTTTTTTATATTATTATTTTGGACATTTCTTTTTTGTTTAGGGGTGCCTCCCCTAATTTCAAGTTTGTCTTTAATTTTGTTTCTGGGTTGTATATTGAATTCAAGTTAATTTTGATTGGGCTTAATTAATTTAGTTTGGTCTTTCTTAGTTGGGTGCATTTTTTTTGGCTTGGTTCCTATTGATTCAGTCTGTGGCTTTTGGGTGTGTTTTAGTTTGGTTTAGTGTCGATTTAGTTTGAGTTTTGACGGGCTTTGAAGCGTTTAGGTGTTCAAGTGCGCGAGTGTATGGGTGAATTTTCATTTGTTTGTTTGAGTGTATGTGCTTAAGTCTGAGTGTGCGTGTACATTCTGTGTTGCGAGTACTGTATAGTGTGACTGCCCAAATGTATGGTCTCACCCCTGGCTGCTGAGCCAGGTATATTTTGTGATGTGCTTGGGAAATTACGTGCAATGGGTAGGGCACTTAATTCAATTTCACGCCTGGTTGACAGCGCGCAGCCTAAAGGTTCAGGGGGGTCCTAGAAGGATATTGGCTCCCTCACGCATGCGCGTAACTGATTACGCATCCTAGGTAGCGCGCGCAATTAAAGCATCACCCGGTCATTGTACGGGTGACTCTTGGGATTGCGTGGGAGAATCAGGGCATGCGATTAGAGTTTGGGCAGGCGACAGTTTGATTACACGCTCTAAAGACCGTGAGCGATTCGAATTATGCTCCAGTGTGCGGGTGCCGAATTCGATTGCGCGCCAGGTTCAGGGCGTGTGATTGACCCGTGTCCTATATAAGCTGAAAAGTCCTCATTTTCTCTCATGCTTTTCGATTTCTTCTCGATTCTCTGCTTACCTGCTTCCTAGTGTTCTGCTTTTCGTGTTTCTGTGATATTTTACAATCCGCTCATCCGTTTCGAGCGTCGTTTCTTTCTTGAGCTCTTTATCCTAAGATGGATTCTGAGGGTAATGATTGACTTTACACGACTGCCTCAAAGATGGTGCGGATGATGTCGAGGGAGGTCGGTGAGACTTCTAAGGTTCGTACCGACATTGATGCCATGGTGGAGGGTGACAGAGAGGTGGTGGTGAGGGAGGATGCACCAGAGGGCAGCGATGCAGATGAGGATGATGACGACGATGCTGCTCTGCATTAGGGCACAGGTGCGATACGCATCCCTTTAGAGGAGCTCTTCACGCGAGACCAGGTAGGTACCCATGAGCAAGAGTCATCTATTACTTTCTAGGCATTTAGGTCATAACGTAGATGTTTAGGAACTGGAAACCCTTTTAATTTATATCAAACTTGCATCTTAGTATGCGTGCTCATTCATGCATCATGCCTGTATCTAGTCTTAGGTCATGTTTATTTTATTATTTTGCTTTAATTCTACCATGTTTTACGTGTTTATCATATATTATCATTTATGTTTGTTGCTTTATCTCTTAGGATTAGGTTTACTTATTACTTGTAGTTCCTACTAGTCTTAGCGTAATCATAGGTGTTAGTTTTATTTTGTTTCCTTCTTGTTGTTTCTTTTTTTTTGTCTATTCTTTGTTAAGAGCCCCCGGTGCTGGCCATCAGCACTGCATGGTCAAAGTCTCACACCTGGTATCGTGCCTTGCCTGAGTTTCAGCAGGCACGGTTGGAGTCTTTAGGCTTCCGGTCGATCTTGGAGTTGGAACCCTTCCAGGTCGACCGGGGTTTGATCGGGGCAATCTTGGAGAGGTGGAGGGAGGAGCAGCAAGCACTGCTCTTCCCAGTTGGGATGCTACTACCAACCCAAGAGGATTGAGTCTGCATCATCGGACTCAGATTCGAGGGAGAGCTGGTGACTGGTCAGATGGTGGGGGACTATCTGGTGGTATGCGAGGAGATTCTTGGAGTTGCATATTGCTTCAATGGATTGGGATCAGGAGTGGTCCGCATCTCCTGGTTCTTTGATATGTTTGCTAGCGGCTTCATCCCTCCGAGATGCCAATAGAAGACAAGAGTGTCATTCCATGCGCATTGTGAGGCGATGGCGCGCCGAGAGCCTGTGGTGGAGCCGAGAGTGGCGGCGGACCGAGTGCTCCCAACATTTTTTATGCACTTCCTTGGGGCAGTACTCTTTTCTTCTTCCACCCGGGGATGCATCCCTGGATTGTTTCTGACACTACTTGGGGATCTGGACCGAGTCCCCACCTACGCTTTGGGCACGGCAGCATTGGCGCACCTCTATGAGTAGCTGTACCGTAGAGGGAGAGGCGTGGCCACCATCGAAGGTTTTCTTCCTTTCCTGCAGGTGAGTTTTTGGTTAACTGTTAGGTTTATATTATTTTAGTTGCCTTATCTTTCATTTTAGTGATAGTTTTGTGTTCCTCCAGTTCTGGGTGTTTGACCACTTCACTTTCTTATGCCCACGAGTCCCAGCGAAGATCACCGTTATGTTCCTACGGATGCACCTGTGGCAGAGGGCATTGGGGCGCCATCGCCAGTCTTCAGATTTGCAAATAGCGTGAGGTCTCTTCGAGTACATGCATGCAGGCCAGGTATGTGTTATCTACATTGTCAATATCTTAGTTTCTCGAGTTTTGGATTTTCTGATGATTATTTCTTTGTTTCTGGTTATAGGGGATCTAGAGGCCCCTATGCAGTTTGGGAGGATGCCGAGCAGCCAGTGGTACAGTCTGGCCGGCCCTTCTTCGATGTGGATATATGAGTCCATTACTTTGAGAAGGTGGAGCGCATCCACCTTTCCCGTGTTACTTAGTAGCTTGGACTCCCTTAGGGAGTCCCCTCAAAGATTCACCATCGAATGGAGAAGAGGATGACCGGTCCCCTAGCCAAAACTTTGCATCAAAGATGGAGGCTAAGATTTCTGATTTTAGAGCAGGGGGGGCTAAGGTGATAGGGGCACGCGATGAGGCAGATGCCCGAGAGTTCGCAAGGTGGTTCCAGGAGCTCGGTGGTGGTTGGCTCTTCACGCGTCCCTTCCACAGGAGGGGTTCTTTTGTTGTTGGCGGTCTTGAGTCTGCCTCAGCGCTAAGGGAGAGGTTGGTTGCACTGGAGGAGGGCCATCTAGGTGTTGGCGTCTGTAGAGCGATGGACACCCTCCATAGGACGATGGAGCAGATAGCGTGTGATCCTCGTCTGGATGAGGAGATGTTGCAGTCTCTGACAGACTCCGTCTTCCAAGCTAGGGTGGTGTAGGACGAGCTGAGGGCTCAGTTGGCGGAGACCCTACAATCTCTGGTGAGCTAGTTTATTTGTTTTGGTTGTTAGCATATATTCGTCTGGTTTCTAGTTAGTTTAACGTCATTGCTTCGTTTGATTTTTCTTATGCTTGCCAGACTGAGAGGGAGGGTGAGATCGCCAGCAAGGCGGCAATGATCGAGCAACTGCGAGGTCAGCAACAAGCCGGTCATGAGGTAGAGGCCAACCTACTGCAGAGATTGACCGACTGGTGAGTGTTCATCTTAACTTGGTTTTACTAATGATTAGCATCATTCATTTTGTCACTTCTTATGCATTTGTTATGTGTCATGTTTGCAGAGGTCAGAGTTATCGGGTGCTGGGGTGTCTGCTCCAGCATTTGATCCTTCTTCGGATGCGTCATCTAGTCGGGAGGATCTCGTAATAGCTCAACTTCGGGCTGAGCTGGAACATTGGGTGAGTTTCTTATGTCTATTCAATTCATCCGGCAATTTGCTAATACGTAGTTGTACGTTTTTTTTTTTTTTTTTAGCATCAGCTTGCCGAGGACTTCCAGATGCAGGAGGCGACAGTTGCCTCTTTACTCCCTAAGATTCAGGTATAGTGTGTGTGTATTAGTTTGTTTTGCTTTTGTTGATTTGGTCTTATCTGACATGTTTTCTTGGGTTTTTTTTTCTTGTGCAGGCGGTATCCGACTCTGCTCCCGAGGCTCCTCCTTAGGAGTATACTCCTATCCCCACTTAGGTATATTGTAGTTGGCGTAGTTATATTTCATTTTTGATTCTATAGTCGTAGTATTTTCTGGTGTTCTTCTATTTTGCAGCCATCTACGCCTGAGGCTCTGGTTCCTGTTCCGCCAACGCCTCCAGCTAACCCAGTTACTGCCACTATGGTAGAGCGTATTCTGCAGGAGCATGCTGATCTAGTATGTCTTCGTTATTCTCACTCTGTCTCTTGCTATATAGATCCATCTTCTTAGCCTTAGCCTTGTGCAGGTCCGTGAGCTGGAGTAGTCATGTCTGGAGGTGCAACGTGCTCAGGTTCGCGAGGAGACTCGTGAGGTTTTGATCATTCACATAATATACCATTTTATCACCCTTAACTTAGTGATGCTAGGACTTAGTTTGTTACTAATGAGTTAATGATGTGCGGGTATTAAGGATAATCAGTAAAAGAGACCTGAAATGATAATATTTGTCAAAATAAACCTAAAAGAGCAATAAAAAGACGATTAAGCGTAAAAAGACAATTCATCGCCTACTGAAGAATGAGAAATCGTGTTTTACGATTTTGCAGAACGATTGTGCTGTTACTAAAGTAAAGAACTATAGAAAATCGTAATTTGCGATTCTTCAGAGAAAGAGTATAGAAGACAAGCGATGAATCATAATTCCGAGAATTGTCCAATAAGAGAGCTATGAAAGATAGAAAATCGTGATTTATGATTTTCCAAGAAGAAAAAAAAAGAAGATAATCATGATTTACGATTATGATTATAAAAGCCTTCCTATTGTTACTATTGCTGCTGATCAAGTGAGAATTTCCACCGCCATGAACAAAATTAGAAGAACTCTTGAATTAAAAGTTTGCCTGATCACAGATCTGAGAGATTGATGAAGAAGAATCTTAAAAGGACTCTGCTACTGAATAAAGAAAGAAATTCAGAACTACATCAACTATCCGAAGCAAGGAACTATAAGATTAGAATTAGAGTTATATTAGGATATTTTTATTTCTTTGATTAGAATTAGAACTTGTAAACCGACTCGGTATGATCTATAAATAAGAGGGCTTGGTATAAGAATAATTATCATAGAATTTCGCACCATCAATTGACAACTGAGGTCTGTATTTTCTCCTGATCAAAATAGTTTAGGATTTATAAAGTAACATCGTCCACAGTTCTCTAAGGTCTTGCCTGACAACCAAGGCTAGGGAAGCTAAAAGATCAACCCTTTGTGTGGTTCTACTTTTTTCTTTCTAGTTTAGATTTTATTTTATTTTTTAGTTTAGATTTCCTACTTTGTAAACATCTTCAGATTTTGATTTGAATTGACGACTCAGGTTGAAGTTTATAGATTAGTGTAATGGTTTTTTACTTTTCCATCTTCAGTTTTCTAAAATTTGATTGACGCCCAAGTTTTAGGAGATTGTTGATTAGATTAAATCTGTGTTGATAGGATTTTAGTATTGATTGACGACCAATGCTAGGATACTTGATATATAGTATAATGGTACTGTTTAATTTTATAAATATTTGATAGCAGAAGATTGTGATTGACGACCATAATCTGAAGTTTGAATATTAGTATTATTTTCTACAATTTAGATTAATAACAAATTTTTTATTCGTATTTCTCCAGTAGATTAGAATCTTAAAAGATAAGTATAAGTTTTCAGAAAATTAAATTAATATAATATAACCTGTCTCTGTGGGAACGATCCTTTGCTAGTACTATAATTTTCATTGTGCACTTGCAATAGGTTAAGACTTAATTAGATGACATAAATAAGTCGCTATCAAGTTTTTGGTGCCATTGCCGGGGACAATGTTGTGATATATTAATTTAAGAAAACAAGCATTAATCTCTCTTTTTATATTTCTTTATATTTTCAATTTTCTTTGATCACTTTTTAAGCTTTTACAAGTTTACTCAGAGCAGTGAATCAGAGGTTTCAATACTTCTGTCGGTCACAGAAACTAGAAGCTCACATTTGTTTCTCTCCCTGCCTTCTATATATATATACATATATATATATATATATATATATATAAATTTTTAAGATGCAAGGCCATGATATAACATCTTGGCTGAATCTCAACATGACTTACCCCCCAATAGAATTCCCAACTACTCCCTATGACCCAACCCTGTTGGAGACTGAGCAGGCCTTTGCCTCTCAGTGGGGTAGTGTTACAAATACTTATAATTCTCAGTGTGATAATCCTTATGGCTTCCCAAGGGTAAATCAACAAGAATTATCTTATACATACCCACAACATTCTCTAAATTACCAACAGTCATATAGCCCGTACCAATCTTTTACGCAACAACCATACATTCAAAATGAACACGATGGTGCTACTATACTCCAAACCCTCCAGGATTTACAACAACATGTGCACCATCGCACTAGGGAATTAATTCAATTGTCCCAGATCTCCCAGAACTTATATTCTTGCACTCAGTCCATTGTAAATCTTGAGCAATTAGCCTTGCAATGGGAGGAAAGAGAGTGTAACCATGTGAGCTCATAAACACTAACTCCCACAGTTCAAGTTGTTCAGACTTTAAGGAGTAGTCAGACTATTGACAATAGAGTAGAGATGCCTACCCCATTAGCTATCCCTGCAATCGTAGACAAAGAGAATGACGCCAAAGAAGAGATTCCCCCACAAGAAAACCCAAAAACATTAAAAAATAAAAAGCAAAAAAAAAGTAGAAAATCAAGAGGACAGTACACCTAAAACTGTGACCGAGGCACGTTATGTGCCAAAGTTACCATTTTCAAATGTTTTTGGTGCACCATCCCCTTTTGATAAAAATTCAAAAAAATTAAAGGAAATTACTGGGATCTTCAAAGAAGTGAAGATCAACTTACCCCTTTTACAGGCAATAAAGCAAGTTTCAGCCTATGAAAAATTCCTAAAAGAGATGTGTACGCAGAAATGAAAACGACGAAACAATGTCTCACAAAAAAATTTCTTGACAGAGCAAGTAAGCTCAGTCTTTCAAGCTAAAACTCCACCTAAGCTTAAGGATCCAGGGGTGCCTATAATTTCATGTATCATAGGTAACCATGCAATAAATAAATCACTTTTGGATCTGGGAGCCAGCTTAAATCTGCTGTCATACTCTATTTATGAAAAGTTTGGACTAGGAGATATGAGGTCTACTTCGGTAACCCTTCAGTTAGCCGATAGATTAGAAAGAAGGATTGTACAATTTATTAAAGATGTCATGGTTGGGGTCGACAAATTTTTTTTCCTTGTCGATTTCTTGGTGTTAGATATAGAACCAAGTTCGAAATCTCCAACACGGATTCCTGTTATACTCGGTAGACCATTCTTGGCCATGGCCAATGCTTGTATAAATTGTAAAACTGGGGTAATGGAGGTTTCTTTTGGAGATATACGAATCCAGTTGAATGTTTTCACTACAGACAACCAGATGGCTTCAATAGATGATTAGGAATGCTTCAGTGTAGATGAAATTGAAGAATTAGTTGAAAAAGCATTACCTCTGGTCTTATCAAAGAATGTGCTTCAGACTGCACTTTGGTATACGGACTTGGACGAACCAGACCAGTGACCAAGGGAGATGATTTATCCGATGGACACCTCTATCTGTGAACTACAATCCAAAACATGAAAGCAAGAGATAGAATCTCTACCCGTCATCTCCAATGAACCGTTACAACCCATCTATCAAAAAAGCACCATCCTTGGATTTGAAACTACTCCCTGATACATTAAAATACATTTTTCTTCGGCCTAACAAAACTCTCCTAGTAATTATTTCATCTGCTCTTAACAAGGAACAGGAGAGTAGGTTACTGGCCACACTCGTAAAGTATAAGTGGGTAATAGGATGGATTGTCGCTGACCTTAAAGGACTTGACCCCTCGATATGTATGCATCGTATACATTTGGAGGACAATGCCAAAAACTTCACGGGAAAGCTAGAGACGGTTAAATCCAAATATGAGGGAAGTTGTTCGAAAGGAAATTGTGAAATTATTAGACGCAGGTATTATTTACCCAATTTTTTACAGTGACTGGGTGAGTCCCATCCAAGTAGTCCCAAAGTAATCTGAGATTACTGTTAAAGAAAATGCAATCGATGAGTTGGTGCCATTACGCGAAACCATAGGGTGGCGTGTCTGCATTGACTACTAGAAGCTCAATTTAATGACTCGCAAGGACCATTTTCTACTACCTTTCATTGATCAAATTTTGGAAAAACTTGCGGGTCAAGAATATTTTTGTTTTCTAGACAAATATTCAGGGTATAACCAAGTCTCGATCTACCCAGAAGATCAAGAAATGACCACCTTCACGTGTCCTTTTGGAATGTTTGCTTGTCATCGCATGCTCTTTAAGTTATGCAACGCACCTGCAACATTCCAAAGATCTATAATGGCAATCTTTTCTGGCATGATAGACAAGTTTCTTAAAGTATTCATGGATAACTTTTTGGTATTTAGCTAAACTTTCTATTCTTGTGTAGATCATCTCGCCCTCATCTTAGAAAGTTGCAAAGAAACTAATTTAGTGATAAGTTGGGAGAAGAGTCATTTTATGGTTCAAGAAGGTATAGTCTTAGGGCATATTATTTCCAAAATAGGAATAGAGGTTGACAGGGTTAAAATTGATATAAAAGTGAATCTACCACCATCAACTTCCCTATGATAGATTCGATATTTCCTTGGCCATGTCGGCTTTTATCACCGCTTTATCAAAGATTTTTCAAAAATCTTGAGACCATTGTGCCACCTTTTAGCAAATGATGTACGCTTTAACTTCGACGATGCCTATCTTGACACATTCAACAAGCTAAAGGAACTTCTCTCATCCGCACCAATCATTCAACCTCTCGACTATTCTCTTCCATTTGAAGTAATGTGCGATACTTTTGATTACGCAATAGGTGTTGTCTTAGGACAGAAGAGAGGCAAGGTTCCTCATGTAATTTATTATGCAAGTCGAACCTTGATAGAAGCTCAGGTTAATTATACCACCACTGAGAAGGAGCTTCTCGTTGTAACCTTCGCCTTGGATAAATTCCAACCGTACCTATTAGGATCTAAGATTGTGATCTTTTCTGATAATTCTGCACTAAAATACTTGCTATCCAAGAAGGATGTTAAACTAAGATTAATCATATGGATCCTTCTTTTGCAGGAATTTAACTTCGAGATTAAGGACAAGAAGGGAGTTGAGAACGTGGTGGCTAATCACCTATCCATAATAGAGATGCCTGAGATCATCAGTAATGAATCTTTGCACGATACCTTTCCGGATGAGCAACTTTTTGCCATCCAAGCAACAGTTCCATGGTATGTCAATATTATGAATTATTTGGCAACAGGTAAGATTCCCCTAATCTGGTCTAATTAAGACAGATATATTTTCTTTGCTAATGTCAAATACTATATTTGGGAGGATCCAGATCTATTTAAAATGTGCCCAGACCAAATAATCAGGAAATGTATGTCCGACTGTGACACCCATAATATTCTATAATTCTATCACACATATGCTTGTGGGGGCCACTTCGGTGGAAAAAAGGCGGCTGCCAAGGTACTGCAATCAAGATTTTATTGGCCATCACTATTTAAGGATGCTCAAAAATTTTGTCAGCCTTGCGATTATTGTCAAAAGTCAGGAGTCATGTCTCGAAGGAACATGATGCCCCTTCAATCGATTCTGGTCGTAGAATCCTTTGATGTTTGGGGCATTGACTTTATGGGCCCCTTTCCACCTTCATCTGGATTCATATACATACTTGTAGTCATTGACTACGTATCAAAATGGGTAGAAGCAATGGCTATACGAACAAATGACCATAAGGTGGTGATCTCTTTCATCAGAGAAAATATATTTGCACGGTTTGGAACCCCACAAGCTATTATAAGTGATGGAGGTAGCCATTTTTACTATAGATATTTTGAAAGCTTGCTCAAGAAATACGGTGTGAACCATAAAATTGCAACCCCCTATCACCCGCAAACTAGTGGGCAAGTTGAGGTTTCGAACCACGAAATAAAGAAGATACTGGAAAGAATAGTTCAACCTGACAAAAAAGACTGGTACCCGAGATTGAATGATGCTTTATGGGCATACAAGACGGCCTATAAAACACCCATTGGCATATCTCCATATAGGTTGGTATATGGGAGAGTCTACCATCTACCTGTGGAATTAGAACATAGAGCCCTATGGGCCATC
Source organism: Chloranthus sessilifolius (assembly GCA_021018995.1). Lineage (NCBI taxonomy): Eukaryota > Viridiplantae > Streptophyta > Magnoliopsida > Chloranthales > Chloranthaceae > Chloranthus > Chloranthus sessilifolius. Next base: position 119,133,816 of record CM037589.1, on the reverse strand, counting down.
AAAACATTGAATTTCGAGTTGGATGCATCAGGAGAACAATGAAAACTAGAACTCAATGAGCTTGAGAAAATTTGTAATGATGCTTACCAAAATGCTCGAATTTATAAGGCCAAAACCAAGGCATTTCATGAAAATCATATTGAGAAAGAGGTTTGAGCCGGGTCAACAAGTTTGGTTATATAATTCAAGGTTAAAACTATTCCTAGGAAAATTACGAAATCGTTAGGACGAACCCTACAATGTTGTGGAAGCATTCCCTCATGGGACTGTAACCATCCAAGATCCTAAAGACAGTTGTATCTTTAAGGTTAGCGGACAGAGACTCAAACTGATAATATCTGTAAAAGAAAAAGGAATAATGACCACAATGGCACTGAAAGACCCATAATATGACTGACAAACTCATTGGCTCTGTCGAGCGACCGACTCATCCGTAGAAAATGTATGTATATTGTATGTATAATAGTAGGGTATGTCTAAATATTTTGTGTTACAGAATCGTAGTGATTACGAATTTTAGCAGCCTGTTCATTCTCTCATAGAAAATCATAGCGATTATGATTTCTGAGAGAATGTTTTATCCAGATAATGCAATGGTTATCAGAAAGGCACAACTTCCAATACCAAAGGTGTCGCCTCGATTCATTTTACACAGACACATCCCTTAACAGTTATTAGGATTACCAACCGATAGACTTGTTTTAATGCAAAACATACTGTCTATTTAAAGCAACTCTTCGAATTCTCGGCTTGGATAGGTTATAAATAAACTAATACTGCTTTGTCAATATTTCCCATTCTGTGACAGCCCAGATTTTTCCAACACGATTTTCTGAGATATATATTTTTTTTCTTCTTTAAACCAAATCCAACTGAGAAAACCCGAACCGCCATATTGTAGATCACAATCTGATAGAGAATACTTGGTACATCCACACACATGCGGAAATCAAAGTAGATAATACATATGGCATAAATTAAATCTCCAGTTCTAATATACAATGTGAATAATAAAATAAAACAAACCACCGGTGATGACCGACCATCACCAAACAGTGGTGTACAATAGCACAAAAGTACCAGGGCTAACTTACCAAAATTCACAATATACTAAACCTACGATCCCGGAACTAGGGACAATTCCCTAGGCGGAAGATCCTCTTTTCCTAGAGTCCTAATCAAAATCTACACCTATGACGTATAGTCGAGGTGAGCTAACGGTCTAAGCTCAGCAGAATAAATATCAATATCAATTTCACATCTCATCATATCAATGCAGTTATTCATGACAGAGTTTTAAGAAACAATTTACTATCAAAACAGAATTTGCATGTATCTTTAAACCAAAATGTAAATCAATAATTTGGAGTTTCACACAAATTTCAATGATCCCTTTTCAGTTCCCAAGTTCACATTCAAATTCAAATTCAGAATTTCTATTCGGATTTTGAGACTTACAGTGTTCAGATTTTCAGTTCATATCTCACAGTGTTCTGATTTCAAGTTCATAACTTACAGTGTTCTAAATGTTCATATCTTACAGTGTTCTAAAATTTTCATATCTTACAGTGTTCAGATTTCAAATTCCTATCATACAGTATTCACATTTCGAATTCCAATCTTACAGTATTCACATTTCGAATTCCCATCTTATAGTATTCACATTTCGATTTCCCATCTTACAATATTCACATTTCGACTTCACATCTTACAATGTTCACATTTCTAATTCATATCTTCTAATGTTCACATTTCAAATTTCCATCTTACAGTATGTACGGATATCCCGACGTATCGGTCTAGTCAGTGTTTGGTCCAATATGTAGTATGTAGTATATAATATGCAGTGTGTACGGATAACCCGCCATACCAGTCCAGTATGTAGTATGCAGTGTGTACGGATAACTAGTCGTACCGGTCCAGTATGCGGTGTGTACGGATAACTCCCCGTATCGAATCAGTATATAGTGTACAGTATGCAGTGTGTACGGATAACCCACCGTATCGGTACAGTATGCAATCATGTAGTCAATGTATATAGATTCTAATTTATAGCTCATGTTTAAATTCACATCAGGTTCAGTGTTCATCTAAGTTCTTATCAGATTCTATTGATTCAATATTCATATCTTTCGATTCTTGTCCTATATTCAGAGTCCGTATTAGAAATTCATATCATTGTTCAAAGTTTGGATTTTATTCATATTCATAATCCATGTTCAAAGTCTATTTTTCTAAATTCATATTCACTTGCGGGTACAGAGTTCAATTTCATGCTCATACTAATAATTCCAAGATAAATCGATCTTATTCTAACTCAAAGTTTCATACTCCATATTCACAATTTCCGATGCAACTAATAATTCCAAAAACTTCAATTATATCTCAAAGATTCAAAGATTTCCTAACATCATTCAAATCAGATTCAATTACAGACTTTTTTTCATATCATATTCTAAGTTTAGCAATTATGATACCTTTCAAAGAATTCAAAGTTCCAATTTCAAATAGTTTCATTTCTAGCCCGATGGCAATCATACTTATCACATTTCACTAATTATTTCATAACATTCTATGAATCAAAGTCAAATCACCGGTGCTAATACAATCTAATCATATCATGAGAATCTATAAATCAAAGACAAGGGTGAAATTAAAGGCTGAATTTCCCCTACCTTAACCTCAAAGTTGCGCGAATCAAAATAAAGACTTATCGATGACTTCCGGCCCTCAATCTATATCATAAATATATGATGTATTAAAGTTTAACCTTAATTACTAATAACTTAGACATATTTAAGTATTTTCTCAAAATCGAGGCAGAAATGGGCAAGTTCTTACTAACTTCGAACTTGGCCTAACTTTTTGCTCAATTTTGACCATTAAAACATTTTATTAATGAATTTATTAATTCACCAAAATTGTATAACTCATTGTCTTATTTCTAACGTCGTAAGAATCGCATCAATTGGAGTTCAGAGTAAAAAGTTATGGCTAAAATACCAAAGTTGTGTCGGCACTTCAGTCAAAACATGCTAACTCGAAACTTGATCCAACTTCCCGCTCAATTTGGACTCTCAAAAAATTTGATTCATGAATTGATTAATTCATAAACATTTTAGAGTTCGTTGTCCTCTTTCTAACATCATGAGAATGGCATCAATCAATGTTCGAAGAAGAAAGTTACGATCAAAATACCGAAGCAGTATCGGTAAGCTCGATCAAATTCGACCGATCGATTTCCAAATTCGATCGATCGATTTCTAAAATCATCGATTTCTCTAGTAAATTTTCACTTCTCTGTTCTATAAAATCTGATCGATCATTTTATAAATCAATCGATCGATTTTGACAGTTTCAGAAACCCTTCGGGCATCTTCTTCTTTGCTCAAAAACACCCAAAATTTATTTACATGCATTCCAATCACCCATAAATCAAATCTAAACTAATTCCAACCAAATTAAATCGAATATCACCTTCCAATCACATGTGCGCACGCTCCACGGTGACCGAAACCAATGGATTTGATGTAAAACCCTCTTTCCTCCAATGCCCTAAACTCTTCGTCCTCTTTGATTCTTTCGATCACAACGGACGGAGATCGACTCCTCCCAACTCACACACAACCCAACTTCTCTCTTGCTTGAAATAAATGGATCTAGAGAGGTGTAAATGGGGTTTGTTTCTCAAACTAAAAGAGGGTTTGGGAGAGTTCTCTCATGCTCTTTATCGTAATTGCGACAAAGATTGGTGCCCTCTTGCGGTGGGTCTAAGAAGAAGAAGTTGATGGAAGTCCACCCAATGAAGAAGAAGCAAATCCTTCCTCTTCCTCTTCTCTTTCTTTTCCTTCCTCTCTTTCTCTTCTCTCAAGCTTTGCAAGACAAATGAAAACCCACGGGTGGGGCTTGCTTATAGCATGGGAGTGGTTTCAGTGTGAAGCTTATACACAGAAACAAGTATATGCTCTTATGCGGTTGGTTATGTGTGAAGCTCGCATATTCAAAATGGCGTATTAGTTTGGTTTGGTGTTAAACACATACACCTAAACAAGGTGTTAACTATTATACAACTAAACTTTTAGTTTGGTGTGGGGCTTACACACCCAAACCACTTATCCACTAGATTCGGTGTTAAGCTATAACATTAAAGCAAGGTGTTAATTTTATCAACTTTAACTCGGTGTGAAGCTCTAACACCTAAGTTGTGTGTTTGTCACACATTCTAAGTTTCAAGTTAAGACACAAAGTCGGCCCAATTAGTCGACCCAACTGGTCGGCCCAAATAGACGGCCTAACTGGTTGGCCCAAATAGTCGGCCCAACTGGTTGGCTCAAATAGTCGGTCCAATCAGTCAGCTCACATAGCTCAAGCAAGTTTTAATCATCTTTACTAATTTACTCTCTACAGAAATTTTGCCTCTAGGTACACACGCGCACAGTGTGTCATCCCAGGCACACGCACTTAGTCAGTAGTGCGGGTTTGAAATTTGGGAATGTTACACATTCCCTTCACCTTCTTCCCAAACTAATCCTTTAGCCATGGCAAAACAACCAAACTGGTAGGAGATTACTGAGGCATTTTCACGCCTCATCCAACGCCATGAAGACGAAGTTATCACATTGTTAGAAGAAAGGGGGCGATTAATCAATGAAATTGTGGCCCTCTTCTCCTCTCTCATTCCAGAACCAACAGCTGAAGCTTTCGCTTCCTCCCCCGACCGCCAACAATCTCCTCCATCTCCACCTTCTCCACCTTCTTAACATTTTTCTTTTCTATTGGACCAACCTAATAAAGGGAGGGTGAACCTTTTTGGGCAGCACAATTTTGAACCGATCTTTATCGAAGAGTTTCTCTCAGACGTTGCTGCCAGTGTTATGTAATTAGTGTGTGTCTAGATTTTTCCTAGGTTTATACTCTTTTTTATGTAATTAGTTTTCTTTTATATATATTAGTTCCTTAGTTTTTTTTTCTTTTTTTTTATGCTCATTGTAAATATCAATTAATATATGAAATTTTCTTTTGACTAATTGACTAACTTTTATTCTTTTACTAACAGTAATTGTTACTAACTTTCTTTTATTTTTGTTATTGATATCTTGGAGAAGTAAATAGATATGTTTCCTTCAAGTTTGGGGGAACATTCCTTACAGAATTTTTTTCACGTTTGCTAATGATCAGTATATCAATAATTTTTAGGAAATAATTTTAAGTGACCACTATTTTTGTGCCAATGAAGGCATCGTCCGATTTATGTTTGGGGGGATACACAGTTTTTGTGTATAATAGCAGTTTTACTTTTAATATATTAGTAGTTTTAGTTAGTTTATTTAAAAAATAAAAAATCAAACTTTTTATAAGATGATCAGTACATAGGAATTATGATAGAAAAAATTACAAATCTTGGAAAACTTACGATTCATTATAGTTGAAATTTAATAATTAGATTATAGAACAGTTACAATTCATTTTTAGCTCATTGAACACTGTATTAGAATGGATGTTTGAAACAATAGATTGATCTAAACTGTAAATATTTAGACTATAATTTCAAAATTATAAACCAGTGAGATTTTGAACCATATTTCCTCTTTTATTTAGAGAGAGACTGTTTCTATTTAAATTAAAAATTTCTTTGAACTTCTACACTGTTATGAAATCTCATATTTCTGAATTTAGGATTGAAATATTCTATGAATATGCTGAATTAACTTTATTTGTCTAGAACTATCTATTAGAAATGTCGAAGCAATAAGGCATCTATGCTAGCAAATCGTAAAGATGATTTAAGGCTATCTTCTGTTTAAATCAGAGCCAAAAAGCCAAAATCCCATAAAATATCTTATCCTTTGAACCCATATTAGAAGCGTAAACCAATATTCTTTGTACCAAATTTTGATAAACCATATGTATTACTCGAAGCTTTTTATCTTTAACCCTTATAATTTATTAGAGTTTAGAAGAAGGGAAGAAAAAGGGAGCGAAAGGAGTAAAAGTAGAATAGATAAAGGGAATGCTAGAAGAGGTACAGATGAAGAAAATAAAATTATATGGGAAAGGGAGGAAAAATTGTAAAAAGATGATTTTTGAAAAGAGAAAAAGATTACGATTTAGAAAAGCTTTCAAAAAAGAAGAGAAAAATCGTAAAATACAATTTTACAACTAAAGAACTAGGATGTATAAAGATTAAAAAAAAAAAACAGTAAATGGGAAGAAGTTATCCAAATCTTCGATAGTTACTGAAGTAGAATATAAAAGAAGGAAAGGTAGGAAAAAGAAGAGTTGAATTCTTAGAAAAACTTGGAAGCCTTCTACCTTTCTTTGATACCTTTAAAACCCTAAGCCCCATTACATACTGAAGGAAAGACTTTTCTGATATATGATTTGCAAAAGCATAAGCCTAGTAGAGGTATGAATATTAGATACTATGGATTATACAGGGAATCATAAGAATAAAATAGATTATCTTTTCTATGAGATTCATTAATTTTTGCAATAATCTTTGACTGAATTTTTTCTAAAAAATATACTGAGAGAGCCCAAAAGTTTCGATATCTTTTTGAGAGTATGTTTATAGTGAGTTTTTGAATGAAAATACTTTCTAAATCTATAGTTTAGAAAAATTTATGAAGAATAAATTGTTCACTAATGCATATACACTTTGTGCTTATTATGAATTTAAATTGTTAGAGTTCTAATCAAAGATAACTGTTGTAATGGATAGTAAGGATAAGAGATTGGTAATTTTAGAAAATCATAACAAACTATGTATTGACCAATTTGATAATTTGACAATTTGTCCACTTAAGTAACTTAGTTAATTTAATTAGTGTAATAAAATTAGTTTAGAATTTTTAATTTTTGAAAAAATATATTTTAAAAAATCCAAAAATATTTGAAGTTTGTAGGTAACTTCACTGAAAATCTTTAGGAGACTATAACTCCTCCACTAGGGATCACCTAGGGGTTTAAAGGCGTGTTACATCTGCTAAATGCAATCGTGCTCCCTATGAAAGTGGCATTTAATTTGAGTTCTTAGTTTATATTCCTTGTTTGCTAGGGACTAGCAAAACGTAAGTTTGGGGGTGTGATCATTCACATAATATACCATTTTATCACCCTTAACTTAGTGATGCTAGACTTAGTTTGTTACTAATGAGTTAATGATGTATAGATATTAAGGATAATTAGTAACCGAAATGATAATATTTATCAAAATGAACCCAAAAGATCAATAAAAAGATGATTACATATAAAACGACAATTCACCACTGTGCAACTATGGGCTCTTGTGAGTCTGTCGCGACGATGCGCTCTATTCACTACAAATATAGAGTGGCCACCTGGAGCTTTTGGTATCCTAGGATACCTAAATCGATATGATGAGTATCAAAGTAATAAAAATATGACTCTGATCTGGTCTACAACAATGGCACCCGATCAACCCGCTCGTATGCGGTCTCTACTTATGGCCAAAAGAAAAAATAAAACAGCACTTCCTCATTTTTGAAGGCACTCTGATCCTATTTACACCCTCAAAATCACACAGATTTTGACAGCATAACGACACAAATTCAAGGATAGAAGAAAAGTAAAAAAGGTAGAGGAATAGAGGGGAGAGTTGGAGCTCTCAGGCCCTTGTAGTACCGTCGTAGACCTTCGCGTGGGTGCACTTCAACCAACTTCTGATAGCTTAAGGGGTTGGAAGGTAGGTTCTGAAAGGGTAGGGGAAGAATGCTAAAGGGTAGTTCTAGCTAAATCTCAAGGATTTATGATGGAAAATGGATGATAAAGGACGAATCCCAGTTCTAAAATTTTGTGGGTGAAATGCTAAAAGGGAGGGCACTCTAATCTTTTCTCTCTTTAGAATTTTTTTCTAGCCATTTGCAAAGGGGGTGCCTCTCTATTTATAGGAAAATGGGAGGTTAGGAGGGTACATAAGTGCTAATGGAATTAGCAATTAGGTAATCTTCTAATCTAAGGTTTCCTAGGATTTTGAGAGCTTGGAAATGTGGGCAATGGTGTCAATGGTAGATGATAGGGTGGGGGTTCAAATGACTAGAGCGTTGCAAAAAGGTTAATGGGGGTGCAACAATCCCAATGAAACTCACCTTAAACATTGGGATGGTCAACAAGTCAAACCCTAAAAGTCATTTTTGGGCAAAATTTAAGAGTTACTGTAGCTAAGCCTGGCATGTGTATTACACACACTAGGCATAGCTATACACACGTCAGGCTTAGCTACAGTGCTTGAGAAGTCCAGAGCCCGTTGGGGGGGCATCCAAGCTTAGCATGTGTATTATACACGCTAAGCCAAATCTGTGAAAAAATGGCCTAGCGTGTATAATGCTAGGCAACATTTCTCTTAGAAATGGCTTAGCGTGTGTAATATACATGCTAGGCAACATTTCTCTCAGAAATGGCTTAGCGTGTGTATTATACACGCTAAGCATATCCAAAGCCTCAAGAGGTTCACTCAAATGCATTGTAGGCTCGAAACTTTGGATTGCCATAACTTTTAGTGTAGGATTCAGGTCGAGGTGATTCTTGACTTGTTGGAAAGCTGGAAACCTCTACCTTCCAATGGTGTATGATTTAGTTTTAGAAGTGGTTTCCACAAGCTTTAGCACACCTCTTCCCAATCACTGCCTAGGAGGGTCAATAACAAGTTCGGAGAGGGTTCTATAGGTTGGGGTTAATTTCTAAGGGTTTAGAAAAGTTTCTAAGGGTTTAGGGAGGTTCCTAAGGGTACGGGAGATGCTATAGGAAGCTCAGGGGTGCGCCCTTCTCGAAGTATGTTTCGATCAGACCTTGGGCCAAATTTTGGTGTCTACAGATGCCCCTCTTTGGTATTCGATCACTAATGATCGAATGCCAAAGAAAGAGACATCCGCAGAGGCACAAGGCAATGTTGATGAGTTCGTCGTATTCAAAAATAACCTTAAACATTAGGTGGTAACATGGTGAGTAAACGGAAGCCCTGTATGTGGGAAAAAACATCCGTTCCTCAAGGCTATCGGTCCCCAAACGCTTAGTGACATTACTGGGCATGACCGAGATGGTGCGAGTTGCGAAAGCCTAATATTCTGGAAAAAATATATGCTCCTTGATATGGTTTGATGAGGTGTGATGTTTGAGTTTCATTTTGAATAAAACAGTCCCGCGAGCGGGAGGGTGATCAACCCATACCTTAAAACTGGCGTGCTACAAAGATGCGAAGATCCACTGTTTATGCACAATCATATGAGGCATTGATTACCCCATTTTATCGACCATGGGTGTCCCTGTGAGAAGCAGGGTTTGAAGTCTTTGGGTGAACCCATTGACACTGAAGTTTATTTAGCACAACTTCCCGAGCGGAGCAAGTTCTGGTAGCGACACTTTTTGGGAGTGTGTGTTGCCTTTGTTAAGTCACATATTTTCGTTGTTTTATGTTTAATGTATTATTTCTATATATATATATATTATTATATTTAATTTATTATTATTTTTTTTTTCTTTTATGTTTTTTTTCAATGTTTGTTCAGGATATTGAGCGTGCTCCTCGTTCGTAAACATTTTATTTTAGCACTATCCTCATGCAGATTGAATGGAAGTTGACGCACTTCTTGGGATGTGTGCCAAAAGTAGAGAAAACCTCTATGTGCAAGTGAGGTTCCAGGCCTAGCGGGATTATGCCTAGCATGTATATTATACACACTAGACCAAATCTGGCAAAACTAAGCATAGTGTGTATAATATACACGCTAAGCCACACTGTGGTTTAAAACAGCTGGGCCTGAGCGAAAAAGGGTATTTTTCAAAATTCTCTTTCCCCTTCTCTTTAAAATCGAACCGGGAGACCCTTCTTGTGCTCTATTGATTCAATTCGAACCTCGACTTCACGCCGCTTCTCAACATTGTCGATTCAAACGTGCATCCTACACCGAATCAAGGGTTTATTTTTCTCAACCATGGTAATCATTTTAACCCCTATTTTCCCTCTAATTTTCTGATTTTTAATCCAATGTGGCTAGGATTTCTCGTAGTTTAGATGATAAATGAATGATTTTCCTTGTGAATGCGATCTTCTATGTACTATTCGATTGATTTTATTGGCATTGATGTGATTTGAATGGTGCCCTAATATTTCCCTCCCTTTGGTTTATCTCTTTTACCTCCAATGTGGTTAGGGTTCTTGGATCTTGATGATTTCCCTTGTTTGCATGATTGATTTTGTGAATATTGCCTCCGTTTACATGAATTTGGTTTGAAATAAAGTGTGTTTCTTGATTGAAATAAAGCACATTTGTTTTTTCTGTTGAAAAATAGAGTGCCCCTCTTTTTTTATTGTTTTATTATTATTTATTATTATTATTATTGTTATTTTTTTAATTATATATATATATATATATTATTATTTCTTCTTCCTTCACTTTTTGGAAAATAAAATTTTTGAATGCAGCCCCACCCATGATATATGTGCATTTGTGGGGTTTTTTTTTTTTTTTTGAATGAGGCATACTTACCTTCCCTGATCCTGTAGTACTTGATTTCCATTTGTTGATATTCTCTTAACATTTGCTGGATAATCCCTTCTCAGGATGTCGAGTGAAGAGGAGCAGGACCAGGAGGGTGTTCCTGAGGTGATTTATACTGCCTGGGGTGAGCAGCTTATTGTGGTGCAGCGTTCCTCCCAGATTTGGTATGAGATGCAAGGCGAAGTGGCTCGCAGTGGGTTATTTCATCAACAGTACAGCCACATTTCTAACTTTGGGATTGTTGGCAAGGTAAGAAGTAATCTTTTATGGCTTCCCTTTGTGCAAGCTTTTTTTATTCCGGGATTTAACACCCTTTTCATTTTGCTGCAGTCTTTGCCCTCGATCATATTTCACGGAGGTTGGTTCGATCTTCAGCGACTCTATGGCTTCCTCCCTCTGGTTGTGAAGTTCCTCTTGGCTTAGGCCTGCTTCGGGGACTTTCTTTCATGCCCTACTATGAGGGGCGATGTGTCTTATGTGAAGGCTCTGTTGGAACGATTTCGGCTCAAGACCATGACATTCCATCTATCAGTGACCGAGATGACAATCACCACAGTCGACTGGTCAATAATCACAGGGATTAGGATAGGGGGAACACCGGTGGTTGGCCTTCGCGTCCCAAATCAGGCTGAGGTGATTCAATGGATCAGGGAGTACCCTTCCTCTCGAGATATGTCTGGCTCCGAGGTCAAGCTATCCTAGCTAGCTGACCTGTTTATGGAAAATGAAATGGTGGATCCTAACCAGTCGGACCTAGATGTTGCCATTGAGTCTGAGCGCGCATTTATGCTGGCCAGTATCTCGCTCCTCTTTCTTCTGGGTAAAACTCTTTTTACCAATACCAGTGGTGGCTGTGTCTCATTGTCCCGCTTATTCTTATGGGGAATTGGGAGAATGTGCATCGGTATGACTGGGGCGGTGCTGGGTATGTCGTATTGATGGCCAGCTTGGCTCGAGCCTCCGTTGGGGATTTGGGTTTTGTTCTTGGCTTTTGGCCCGTGATAGAGGTAACCCTTGGATCTTCTATTCCTCTTGGTTTATCATTTGTTTTGCCACTAACACATCTTTCATGTTTGCTTCTTCTTTTAGGTTTGGGGATATTTACACTTTCAGTCGGGCTGTTCCCTTCTCCTCTCGAACGAACATACATATCCTCTTACGAGTAATTGGGCTAAGGTCCCAATTTGATTTGATGATTGCAGAGTAGGTATTGACACTTTCCTTTTCTTCTTTTCTAGGTTTTTGATGGTATTTTCTTGACTAATAGGACTCTCTTTATCTGGGCAGATCACCTTTGATCCTTATGTTGGTTCTCCCTTTTGGGATTGAGCTGTCATGGGCCAGGCCCACCTATTTGTTGACTGTCGGATTATCTTCTTTTATGGCACTTGGGTCAGAGCGAACTATTTGGGAGCGAGAGTGGTGCATCAATATCAAGACTATTTTGCTGTACCATAGGGCCCTCCCGAGGATATCATGACTCCGGGAGGTATGATTTAGGAACTCGCGGATGAACTCTTGCATCATGGGGTTCCTGCTGATGATCTCTTTGTGCTTGGAGGGTATTAGATATGGTACGAGTTTCTTCCTTACCGGTGCATCCTCCCGCTCTTCGTGCCTGGTGCCAACTTTTTAGCCTTTGGCAGCCCTCTATCTCAGGTAGTCCCTTTCTTTCTCTATCAGAGTTCCTGACGGTTTGGATTTGATTTTTATTTGACTGACCAGACCTCTGCGTCTTTCTGCAATTTTAAGGGGGGTTGAATCAGATAGGGATGATGTAGCGACAGGTCCTGACAAGGCTCCAGGTGCAAGACCTTTCGACCCTTCTGGTGTGGGGGCTTCTGGCAATTTGACTGTAGAGACTCAAGGGACCTTTAAATGCCTTGACAATGCCTTCCTCTCGAGCTTGTGTGTGAATGTAGTTGAGCGGGATCGCCTATCTACTGATGCGATCCAGGTCCCTCCCCCTGAATTGGTTCCCGGGGTAAATTTTCACTTCTCTATGTTTTCTCATAGATATGCTTGCTCTTGTATTACGGTTCATACAGCTGACCTTTCTTTCCCTTTCTTTCTTGCAGGATTATGAGTCGGAGGTCAATCAGGCAGAGTACTATCGCCATATCATTGGCCTTCGGGATGTGGAGGTGGTAAGTGTTACCCCGACCGACTCTAATCATTGCCTTGCCACCCTTATCTTTCGACTGATCTTGACTGATGATTTTCAGTATGACATGCAACGTGTTAGTGAAAGGAGTCGCGTTCATTGCTTAGCCGACTTTCCCAGGCGTGGTTCTGAGTGGGGGATGTGCGGACCTACCAGAGTACTTCACGCCGGCGGAAGAAGAAGGCCAAAGGCACCGATTAGAAGCAACTTTTTCTATTTTTGCTCCGTTAGACTTTTGAGACTACTGAACATTATCTTTTATTTTTAGGAATTGAATGTAATGGATAATTTGAATGCATGTTAGATGATTTAATTTCTATTTTGTAGTGGAGGTTGTTGCTTTTCGCATTGGCGTGTTCTATCTCTTCCCTCTGGATGTGATGCGCTTGGTAATTTGTAGGGATGGGCCCTAAATTGGGAAATTGGTCCCTAGGTTGTGTATTAACCATTGCCAAACTTTGTGTGCTTATGTGGGTGGTATCTAAAAGAAAAACATGCAAATAGGTTAGATGACGGATTTTGGTACGCAAACGGGGGTACCATTTGTGAGAAAAAAAACAAGTGTATGTGGGCTGGTTAAGGAACCGGCCAAAATAAAACTTCCATATCCCCTCTTTCTCTTTTTTCATTAGGGGGGGTGGCCTGGCATATGTAATATACACGCTAGGAAAAGTTTCCTCTGAAATGGCCTAGCGTGTATATTATACACGCTATTCCTTCTCTGGGAAAAAATGGCTTAGTGTGTATAATATACATGCTAGGCAAAATCTGGGGGATTTTGCACTAGCGTGTGTATTACACCCGCTAGGCATCCGTTTGGGTAGTGTGGAGTCATTAAGACCCGAGGATGCCCCTTTTTTATTTATTCTCAGTTGGGCTTTGGATTTAGTGCTGTCATTTTTTCTTTTCTCTTTCTCAAGAGTGGGTCATCATCCTACATTAAATTGTGATTTCTTAAAATATCTTTGTATGACCATGGACTCGCTTTCCGACCCTGCCTCTCACGGGGGGTCCGGGACCTTCACACTTCCCTCTTTGGGTGTGGGGCACAGTTTTTTGGCAACATGGCTTGACAGGTTGAACGAGAGCGAGGTTGTAGATTTGGACCAGCTCAGGTTGGTTCGTCTCTTGTCTTTCCTCGGAGTTCCTCTGCTTTGGGATCTTATTCACGCGGTGGCCTTTTTTTGGGAAGTTGATACCCATGTCTTCCATTTCGGGAACCGTGAGTTAACTCCCACTCTTAGGGTACTCTCTAGCCTATCAGGTTTGAAGTTGCATAGGGGCCTTGCTAGGGTAGTGCGGAAACCAGGTTATGCTAAAGCCATCCACATGACTTTGGGCTTGAAAAAGCTGATTATGAGAAAAACCTCATTGGTGGGCCCACCAGGTGTTCGGTGGAATTCCTGAGAGAACTTTTTGGGGATGAAAGTTTGCGTAGATTGCCGGTCAAAAATTCTCATTAATGTGAAGGCTTTTGCCCTTTGCCTTATCTCCGAGGTTCTTTTCTACACTGGGGGAGAGAGCTTTTCTCTTGCACTTTGCGATGTTCTAGCGGAACTTGAGGGAGGCCGCTCGGTGATGCATATGGTGATGGCGGAGCTTTACCGCTATCTTGATGCCTTCACTCTGGGCAAGGTGGAGTGCCTCTGGGGGTGTCCCGTCCTACTCTAGATTTGGCTTGGAGAGCATCTCACTATCTTGGGACCCGTGCCTCGCTTTTATGTTGTTTGCGGAGAGGCGACTCGCTGCTTCTTGGGTTGATGCCACAAGTTACCACAGAGGAATATACAAGAGCTAAAGCTTTGGCTGGCTAAGGCTGAATTGGTGTGGAGGCTTCCTTGGTTAGACAAGGCTTTTCCAGTAGTTTGATCTAGGGACTATGAGGGCATCACCCTTCTTGGTTTGACCAGCAGAGAGTAGTGATGTGTTGGGGAATTTTAGGTGTTGATTATTGTGTAATGATAAAAGCAAAAATAAAAATAAAGTAAAACAGAGGATGGATTCAGCACAACTAAAATATCTTAGACCTGCAAGATACATGATCCTTTGTAGCAAGTTTTAATAAGAGTTTTTCCCACAGGGAGTAGTGATCTAAACCTAGAAGGTGTATAGTAGACCTCCAGATCTGGCTATAGATCTGGCAATTCTAAGAAGAAAGAGAGCTTTTCGGGTGCCACTAGATCTAATTTATAAACCTGAATTAAAACTATAAGATTGAAGGAGATGGATGATGAAATAAAATATAAAATGGGGAGAAATAGACAGCTAGGGCCTGGTTTTTATTGTAAAACATATCAAGAGCTGGAAATTTGCAGCAATCCTTCATTTGGCTAGAAGCACAAATGCAAGGTATAAGAATCTGATTTAGACCGATGGTTTGGATTGATCTTAAGGCTATGATCTGTCCACTTAAATGGTCACAGATCATCCAATAGATTTCCTCCAATCTGATGGCTTTAATTAGAGCAAGATAATCACTACAGATGCTATGGATGTAAGGCCACAGGCATATCAAACCCAGGGAAATCAAATGGTCATCAAGAGATCTACCAGAAAAGGGCCTGAGCTTGTGCCGAGTGCAAAATTCCGATCAAGAATCTAATGGGACCACAAGATCTTTAGATTTAATTAAGGTTTAAAATCAACAATTTATTGCTTCAATCAAAAACAACTTACAATAACATTGTTCCCAGATCTGTAGTCTGTGCATCGATCCACATTTCTTCATGCCAAAATTACAATTATAAACCAGATCTGAGTTGCTACCTAGATCTAATCCAACAGGCTGGATTAGATAGAGAAGGGGGAAGAAAAAAGGGAAAAATAAAACCTAAAACTAAACCTAAATGTGCTAAGGAGAACTCAGGCTATTCCTTTGTTCCTACTTTCTTTGCTGAAGAAAAATAGCAGAAAGGAATTCTATTTATACATTTGCAGTGATCCGTGTGCTTTGGATTGCAGCCAATCAGAGAAGAGGATTTTAGTTTAAGCTTAATCCCTGTTTAAGAGTTTCAACCAATCAGAGAAGAGATAGGGATCTGGTTTTGTTTGTGCCTAGCTGAAGCTAATTTGTTTCCCGCCAAAAATTAGTTCACACCCATGTGCAAAATTTTCTGTGCATTGGAGTTCCCAGAATTGCCCTTGTTTAACCAAGAAATACCCAGTTGTACCCCTCGTATTTTTGCTGTCAACAACTTGCCCGAACTGCTGAGTATATTCACAAATTCACCATCCTATTGGCTGCCCTAAAATATCCCTGCTGCCATTATTTCCAAATAGCCTAATGTGGGATCCGCTTTTCTGAACTACTGATGCTTAATCTTATGGCTGCAGCTCAATGTTGGTGGGATTGAAGTGCAAGGCTACAGCAAGGTGTCGTGAGGTTGGATGGCTGTCGACAGGTTCAATGGATAGGGAGCTCAAGAATTCGATAGGTACAAGCTACATGTTTGATGCTTTCGACAGGTTGGTTGATTGAACCATTCGATAGGTTCATAGCTGATGCATTCGATAGGTTGCGAGACTTGTATTTGATAGGATGCATGGCAGTTCTTTGGAGGATTCGATAGGCACAAAGCATTGTTCGACAGGTTCAACAACTATAGCACTCGATAGGTTGGTGGCTGGTGACCTTTATACCATTCGCTAGGTTCCAAAAGTGAAGCATTGGGGGACTGCTCGATAGGATAGCAAGAGCTGCTGAGGAGTTCCATTTGATAGGTGCTGGCTGAAATCGTAGTAGTTCGACAGGATAAACTTTGCTGGCTCGACAGGTTGTGTCATGCAAAGAGCATGAAGCATTCATTAGGTTGCAAAGTTGGGCTGGAGGAGTGTTGTTTGATAGGTTCAAAGCATTGGTCTTCATACAGCATTTGACATGTTTATATTGCTGCATTTCGATAGGATGAAGCTTGCAGTCCAAGGAACACTTCGACAGGTTGCAGCTCCAGCCTTGAACCAATCGACAGGTTTAATACATGAAGTGCTCGATAGGTTGCTTGTTGTTATTCCACACCATTTGATAGGTTGATTGCTGCCCTAGAGCACTGCTCGATAGGATTGAAGTTTAAAGTGTAAAGAGACCTGCTCAACAGGTTGCATGCTGCTCTTCGAGAGGTTTAAGTGGCTACTGGAATGATCATCTCGACAGGTTTGAAGGTGCAACTTGCATAAACCAATTGACATGTTTATTTCAACATTTCGATAGGATGACTGCTTCATTGTTGATCTGCTCGAAAGGTTTAAGATGGGGACTTGAAGTGCTCACATGCTGGTCGATAAGATTGAATCCTTTTAAGTTGAGAGGATGGTAGCTGCATTGCTGCTCGAGATGTTTGCTGGATGCAGGGTGCATGTCGTGAGGTTGAAGATGAGCTGCAGCTTGGGGTTCTGCTAGTCGAGATGGTTGGATAGAATCTTGAATGCACATCGAGAGGTTAGAGGAAGGCTGCAGCTTGGGCATCTCGACAGGTTGAGATATTTAAGTGGTCAACAGGCACTATGGTCTAGTTTGTAGCTGAAACTTTGCATGCAAGTTGTAGATAGGTTCTACATGCATTTCGGGAGGATTGTGCTGGGGCTCTTCAACATGCATTTCGACAGGTTGCTGCATGGAGGTACGAATGCTGGTCATGAGGATGGAAAGGCTGCACTTCTATCCTTTCGGCAGGTACTGTAGCTGCTAAGGTGTCGACAAGTAGTGGGTTTGGATGCTGGGACGTCCTCGATAGGTTCACACTTCTACTAGTTGATAGGATTAATACTTGGGAGCTGCAATTGCTGGTCGAGGGAATTAATGGGATTAAAGCTATACCTGTCGACATGTTGAGATTCCAAACTGCTCGATAGGTACACAGCCCCAACAGCCTAGAATTCGACAGGTTGCATTTTAGCTTCATGCAGTGAACTTGAGAGGATAAACAATTGCACCACTTCGATAGGTTCTGAGGGAGGTTGCTGAAGCTCAACTCGGCAGTTCCTTCTTCCACTGGTGGAAAGGATCATTTATGCTTCAATAAACCATTCGACAGGATGAAGGTCTTGCTGTATTGAATCATTCGAGAGGTGTAGGAGCTACAAATAGCTGCTGTCAGATCTGAAGTTAAAGTGTAGGACAAGTTGGCTGCATGCATGAGTGCAGAGTGGATTCAGTAAACCACTTAAAATGTGCTGTTGAAGCTTGGGGTGCAGAACTTCGATAGTTTCATGTCCTCTTCCATTCATTGCAGCACTACTCGAGTGTTTGCTTCAGCTGGGGATGTTTGCTGCTTTCATGGTGCAACTTGACAGGTAAACTGCTGCATTTTATACTCCATTCAAGAGTTTTACTTCAGTATCCCTTGCGAGTCTTGGTCGGTTCAGATTGCTCTATATCTTCCACTCGAGAGGTGCTGTTGTTGTCTAATGTGCACACAGCTGTCCTGTTTTGAGTTCATCAGGAATGTAGGCTGCTGCATTTGGAGCTTTTTAACAAGATGGCTTGAGTGCAGGCTGAGTTCTCTTCTGCTGTTCGAGTAATTGCTGGAGTGTGCATCCGATATACATGTATATACATATATATATATATATATATATATATATATATATATATATATATATATATATATATATATATATATATATATATGCAACTGCTCGATAAGGTGCAACATGGAGGGCTGAACTATATGGCTGCACTGCTGCTGCATGGGAGCAAAGTGGATTCAGCAATCCACTAAAGAGGTGTTGCGGAATTTGAAGCCAAGTTCACTTCCTTTTAACAGGTGTCGAACCCAGCTTCTAAACAAATCAAGTATGCTTCCGTTTCAGCACCAATCCGCAAGATGCAGCTGCTGTATGTGACCCTTAAAACATCTCCAATGTGCCTAGAAGCCATTCCATTCATCTCTCATACTCAACTATGGGTTGATTCAAAAACTCTCCTTATTGTCACTCTTTAATGGAAAACTGTACTAAGGACAAAATTATCTCCTTGCTGCAAAACAACACTAAGAACAATTATTAAACACTTTAGGTCCTAGTAAAAGCTAGGTTTAAGGGTGTAGAAAGTGGCAAAAATTAGTTCTTAACATTATGCAGGGTGACCTTGGCGAAAGAAGAAGTTAATGCTTCGAACCCGTATTGAGCTGCTGATAGATGAGAAGCGAGTCCTGCATTAGCAATTAGAGAAACAAAAGGTTAGAGCAGAGGTAGCAGAAGCTCGAGCTGGCATAGCTGAGTGTGAGGTTTTTCTTCTGGAAGGAGCCTTGAGTGACGCTCTTGGTTCTATCGATGTCTCCCGAAAATGATATAAGAGCCTTCACGACCGCTGGATGACAAAGAGGGATGTTTGGGAAGATGCTTTATGGGCAGAGGTTCTTCGTCTGGGCAGAAAACATCTATACACACTTCTTTTTGCATAGATCAAAACCATAGAAGGGGACATAAGAAACCCCTATTCAGATACATCTTTTGGGTATAGATATTTTCTCTATGGTTTAATGTCTTTTTCATCTTTTGTAAAAACAAAGGGATGTTAGACATCACACCAATTTTTTTTTTTGGAGATGTGGTGCAAGTATAGTACAGACATATAAATGGGAAAGGGAAATTTATTATCTTACATAAATTCTATCTTTCTCTAATTTTGTAAATGGAGAAATTGGGTATTATGTTGGTCATCCTTTTGAGATGTGGTGCACACAGTGCCGACCTGAAAATGATAAAGGAAAATTTATTATCTTTTGCAAATGTGGTCTTTCCAGTCATCAAACCAATCATCCTGGAGTGGGGGGCGCACGGTGTTGGCCTGAAAATGGGAAAGAAAATTTTATTATCTTTTGCAAATATGGGATTTTCCTTTCTTCATTTGTTTACTGCCTCAACAACGAGACGAAGTCACGGGTCTCATTCTGTGCATAGACGAACCCATTCATGCGGTTGGACCCAAGTGAGGTTCAGCAACTTCTACCAAGGTTGGAACATCCATCCCCTTGGATTGAATCGACCTTTTATCCTTGTCCTGGGTCATGCATTTGACGGTGCGGTCTAAAGATGCACCTGATCAAGTTTCGATTTGAGCCAACCATGAGCAGCCCAATTAGCGACCAGATATTTCGAAAATGCAATCAAAGGAGTCACTAGAATAATTTTTCTTTTTCTTTTTCAACCTTTTTTTTTTCTCACAGCGCCCAAGACAAGTATTCGCCATGCCTGTTGTTGCCCTCTTGTTACCCTTAGCAGTCTTTCAGGTTTCCACTATGTCCATGGGTATGCATTTTTATCTCAGACGCCTTTTCAAGGTTTCACCAAGTCCGCACAAGCTCACTATTTTTACCCATGGTGCCCTTTCGAGTTTTCACCACGTCCTTTTTGCTTTGAGCTTGTATTTTTTCTTTTTCTTTTCTTATTTATTTTCCCAAAGGCCACGACACAGATGTCAATTCCATCATAGCCGACTAAATGGAGTTCTTTTGTTGTCTCTCAGCTTGGCTCGTGTTGACTCAATGGATATTGTGTTTGCTCGTAGACCTTAAAGAAGGCTTTTTTCTCAGGATGTATCTTGGTCATGGGATAGGTTAGAAATTTTGAAGGTATTCTTGGATAAAGAAGTTTCCTCGATAGGGTTCCAGTTGTCGTAATACACTTCTTCCTTAGAAAATTTTGATTGTATATGCCCCACTTTTCTTTTCTATTTTTTTATTCTTTTTACTTTTTTCAGATATCCTCTTTTTGGGATTTTGCTTTTTGGATTTTTTTTTTTTTGGATTTGATGGTAACTCTTTTTCTCATTTTTTTTTGTATATATACACATATTTTCTTTTTCTATGAGAGGTTTATTGAAAGGAAGGCCAATGGCTCAACGGGTGTAGCAAGGGTATAAGTGTTCAAAAATGATTTTTAGCTACTTGGCTTTGAAATGATGGCCTCTTTTATGGTCCTTAAGCAGTCACGTATCTATCTTATCAATGCTTACCTTGTTGCGAAGACTAGGAGTAGAATTGGCTTACGTACCCAGCGTTGATGGGCTCAGGAAAGTGATCTCGATCCATGGCGGCTAGACAAATCGTGTATCCCGGGAGTACCTCTCGGATGACATAAGGTCCCTCCCAGTTGGGTTTGAATTTCCCTCTTGGATCGGCGTGGAGAGATGGGAAAATCTTCTTAAGCACAGTGTCACCCACCTTCAAATTTTGGGTGCGAGCACGCTTGTTGTAAGCATGTGCAATCCTTTTCTAGTAGGCCTGGATGTGACACAAGGCCAGGAGCCTTTTCTCATCTAGCAAGTTTAGCTGCTCAAAGTGGGACCTCTCTCTTTTAGGTTCTGGTAGACTAGATTCCATGAGAATGCGGAGTGACGATACTTCAACCTCAATTGGTAGTACGGCCTCAGTTCCATACATAAGGGAGAATAGTGTTGTACCTGTAGCGGTACAGATCGATGTTCGGTAAGCCCATAGTGCGAATGGCAATATTTCGCTCTAATCTCTATACGTGACGACCATCCTCTCAAGGATGCAGACGACTATTTTCTTAGCTGCTTCTATGGCACCATTGGTTTGCGGTCTATATGGTGATGAGCGATGATGCTTGATTTTATATTGCTCGCAGAAGGCCCTGATGCGCCTGTTCGCAAAGTTAGTGCCATTGTTCGTGATTATGTCCCTGGGTACACCGAATCAGCAAATAATATTATTCTTGATGAACTTCTCAACATGACTGGCTGTGATGTTTGTGTATGATGCTGCCTCTACCCATTTGGTGAAGTATTCAATCGCGACAAGGATGAACTGATGCCCAATTGATGCCTTTGGATTGATCTTTCTGACGACGTCGAGGCCCCATGTGGCGAAAGGCCAAGGAGTGGTCATACTGTATAGATCAATGGCAAGAGCATTGTTAAGCACTGAAAACTACCATTTTTTCACCTCTTAACCTGGCCTTCACTATACCTTAGAGCCATCTAATAATTGTATTTTGTAGTTAGTAATAAAAATACAGCTTAGTACAATAGTCCCCATTTTGAGGCCAAGAAGAGAGAGATTTAAAGCCAAGGACTGTAGCTAATGGAGGAATAGAGGAAACACCATGGTGGTACACACCATGGTGACCATTTTGATTGATGAGGTGGGCCCTACAAGTCCAATAGATGAGAGAAAGATGGGCCAAGCAGAGAACACTGCTGCAACAGCATGTGCACTTTAGCAGGGGAGAGAAATGTCAAGTCGCGTAGTTGAAACTACCTGAAAAAGCTCCTCGCAAGGATCTCACGAAGCTCCAGCCTGCAGCATTAAAAGCCCTTGCATAGATCTCGCACAGTGCACTGTAAAAAACTTAAGGCTCGAACACATCTCTCGTAGTTCAAGAGGAGAGAGAGCCTCAAAAGATATTCTCGCGAAGCTCTCACACAGACCCCGCATGCTTCAAAAACAAATCCAGCCACGCGAGATGTGCATTCCATCCTGGCGATCAACCTCATGCAGCTCAAGGCTTATCCTCGTGAGAGTCTTGTGAGATGCAATTCAACCCAGTGAAATCCTCATGACTTGAGCCACTTGGAGGACCATTAGCGCGAGCCATGCTACTCAACACAAAAGGGACCTCGTGAGGATCATTCGACTGTAAGTACATCCACGCGATAGCTTTGTAAGAGGCCAAAATGTAGCACTCATCCTCATGAAGCTTGGGTTTCTGCCTTCTTAGTCCATACACAAGGACACTTTGGGGATTCCCCAATTCTAGGGCACACATCCCGAGGTTTTAATCTATTTCCCACTTTCTGAGGAATTCAAGTGTCGCAATTGGGCCACATCCTCAAGCAGCAGCTAGAGTTTTTCTCTTCTGTTTTCCTATTGGCCAAGGCAGTGAGAGACTGTGTATATAAGTTGTGTTCATAGCAGAAATAAGCATCTGATCCTTAACCTAATTTGGCTGGGAGCTTCGAGAGTTCTTACTTAGGTCATTTAGAGTTAGGGTTAGGTCATCTTTTTAGTTTTTCTTCCCTCCTTAGCCCAACACTTGCTGGCTAAGATCTTTGTAATAGCTAAGACTATTCTTTTATGTTGTTAGCAAGACTGTAACATCTTTTAAAAGGTGTAGAATCTGCATTGGCTACAGCTAGGAGAGCTACATTATAAGTATTTGTAATCAATGCAAGCTAGTTTTAATGATTCATGCAATCTATGATTTCCTTGTGCTTATCAATAGGATTTTTATTGATTGTATGCTCCTATGGATGCATGAGCTTGTAGCTAGGCATCCATAGCAATTGCAGTAGTACTTATTATTCTGATTTTAATCCCTTGTCTAAGCTATAGCTCTAAGATGATCTGTGACCACACAATAGACAGATCATACCCCTTAGACTATCCCATAACTCTGGGTTGGGTTAGATTATTCCTCTTTGCATTTGAGCTATAGCCAAATGAAGCATAGATGGAGATCCATCCCTTAATAAGCTTATACAGCCCCTGTTTCAGCCCAGAATAATAGTTCCCATTTTATTACTTCTCCCCATTTTTTATTTTAATTTTCAAAGTCATTTTCACCTTCTCTAAAACCCTTTCTCACAGCATAGGATTGTAGTTTTATTTTATGTTTATTCTAGGTTTAGTTGTGACAACAAACACCCTTTCTTTAGGATTGCCAGATCTATACTCAGATCTGGAGATCTACTAAACAACCCTTGTGGGTCTAGATCAATTATCCCTCTGGGACAACCATTTCTTATCAAAACTTGCTACAATAAGCCTTGGATCTTGCAGGACTGTGTGTATATTTTATATTAGTATTTTCATCCATATCACTCCACCTTTTGACTTATTTTTGCCACCATATTTTTTACCACACATCTCACACCAATAATCATGCAATCTAAAAATTAATTCAACAAGTTTTTGGCGCCACTGCCAGGGATATTTTATCTAATTAGTAGATCTGAGTATTAAATTTTATGCATACAAATTCTTTGTGGCAGTGCCTATTTTTGAATAAATGTACTACTGATATTTTATTAGTTTTTACAGATTTGGAACAGCAGAAAAAGGGAGAAGCTAGAGTTGCAACTGGAGCTTTGCTGGCCTTAGTTTGCATTTCTTTCCTCCCCCTATTTTAGTTCTATTTCTGTTAAAATATATTTCAGTAGCATAGTTTGTTGTTATTCTTTTAGTGTGCTATAAGTGTTTTTCCTTACTTGCTGTTTGTGTGCGCATGCTAGGTAGGAGGTCCCTTAACCACGACTTAGAACCTCCAAATCCTGAGATAGAGAGGGCCCTTAGACCCATGCTGACCACACAAACCCTTCCTGATAATTCTGAGTCAGCTGAGATGGGTGAACAATAAAGAACCTTGAGGGAATTCAATGCACCAGAGATATATACATCTCCTTTCTGTATTCAATTCCCTGCTGTTCAAGGAAATTATGAGATCAAATCATCCAACATCCAAATGTTGCCTTCATTTCATGTGCTAAGTAATGAGGACTCATATAAGCATATTGATGAATTCCTTGCCTTATGCACCACATTCAATATTGTTGGCTTGGGAGAAGAAGCCACAAAATTGAGGCTCTTCCCTTTTTCACTAAAGGACAGAGCCAGAAGATGGCTCTCCATGCTCCCAGCCAATAGCATACAGTCATAGAATGATCTCCAATGCCAATTTCTGGCTAAATTTTTCCCTATGTCTAAAACCAGTCAGTTGAGGAAGAGCATAATTTCCTTTGCTCAATCCCCAACTGAGGATTTCCATCAAGCATGGGAGAGATTTAAAGAGCTATTAAAGCAATGTCCCCAGTACCAAATTCCTGAGTGACAACTTGTCTAGAGCTTCTACCAAGGAATTGATTCCAAGAGTAGGGATATGGTGGATGCCTAAAGTGGGGCACTTACCTCCACAAGACAGCTGATGAGGCCTAGGAACTTTTTGATGTTATTAGTGAAAATTCCATACAACAAGAGTCTCTGTTCAGAAATGACATTGAGACTCCTATTAAAATGGGGAAAGAAGTCACTTCTAGAGGAAGGATGTATAAAGTCAGTGTGCCCAATAATTTGGAAAGGAAGGTGGACAACCTAAGCCTAAAATTTGACAAATTGATGAATGTGATGCAGCCTAGATTGGCTGCACAAGTGGAAGAGGCATGTTTGATATGCCAGTCTCCCACACATTCACTTGAGGAATGTCCATCAGTCAGCCAATACCCTGAATTGGTCATGGAACATGCCCTTGCTGCCTAATCATTTGGATAGCAACTTGCTAGGTATCAATGGAGAAACCATCCCAATTTAAGGTGGAGACAAGACACATATCAACAACCCCAGCAGTAGCAGTTGGCATTACCATATAGACCACCTCAATAGTATAATCAGGGCTATACACCTAGACAAGCCTTCCAACAGATATCCCACAGCGTAACCAATTGGCATTACCCCCACCACATCCTAGGGCCCCATCTTTTGAAGAGCAAATTTTGTCCTCATTGCAAATCCTTGGGTCCTTATCTCAAACTGTGAACTCTCACAGTCAAAGTATAAAAAAATTAAAGATCAGCTTGGTCAAATCTCGAATGCTTTGGCCAAGAGAGAAGAGGGCAGGCTGCCTAGTTAACCCATGAACAATCTAAAGGGTCAACTTATGATTGGAGAAGGGTCCTCAACTCATGAGGAGGCTAAGGCAATCACTACCCTTAGGAGTGGTAGGATGGTTGATAACCATGTGGGCAAGGAGGAAAAGGAGACAAATGAGAGTGTAGAAGAAGAAAATGTGAGTGAAAAGGAGAGGAATGATTCACCCCCTGCTGGGGACTAGCAGGAGCAAAATAAGAGAGTTGTAGTTGAGCCCCAACAAAAAGGAAAAAATGAGCAAAGAAATAAATAAAAAATTTCTGATGATGTGGCTAGGCATGCAACTGAGGTACCAGCAGTACCACAGCTGCCATTTCCTCATGTACTTTAAGGTTCTTCTCCTTTTAATAAGGGGAATGACAAATTTGAGGAAATGATAGACTTTCAAGCAAGTTAAGATCAATTTGCCGCTACTTGATGCCATAAAGCAGGTCCCTGCCTATGCCAAGTTCCTTAAAGACCTGTGCACACAAAAGAGGGAAGCAAGAGTCTATCTGTCTAAGAAGGTCTTTACAGCTGAAAATGTGAAATCTGTGGTGTCTATTGCCACACCAGTAAAATCGCAAGACTCAGGGATACCTACAATCCCCTGTATTATTAGAGACCACACCATTGACAGGGTTCTCTTGGACTTGGGAGCCAGTGTCAATCTGCTGCCATATTCAGTATATGAGTAGCTAGGTTTGGGGGAGCTGAAACTACTCCTATTGTGCTCCAGCTGGCTAGTAGGTCTGAGAGGAGGCCTATGGGTGTGGTTGAGGATGTGCTGGTGGGGGTGGATAAGTTTTTTTACCCTGCTAATTTTTTAGCCTTGGACATGGAGCCTTCAAAGAGTAGCACCCCAATTCCTGTGATCTTGGGCAGGCCATTCTTGGCCACAGCCAATGCCTGTATTTAATGCAGGTCTAGGGTGATGGAGGTCACATTTGGGAACATGAAAGTCAAATTAAATGTGTACAATGCTGCAAAGCAACCTCAGCTGGACAATGAGGACTTCTTTGCAGTAGACAATGAGGACCTAGTTGAGGACAATTTATCTAATCTGCTGAATTGGAATAAAGTTTTTGATGATATTGAAAGTGTGTGGACTGAGATTCAGGAGGAGGCCCAAAATTATAGTAATGAAGACAGCAATACAATAGAGTCTTCAATGGGCCTAGTGTAGCATTCCATCTGGAAACCCATATTGTTGCCCCTACCTCAAACCTCTAAGGCACCTTTGCTGCCTTCTATTAAGAGTCCACCTGATCTGGAGCTTAAACAGCTACCAGACACATTAAAATATGCCTTTTTGGGGTAGGACAATAAACTTCATGTGATCATCTCTTCCTCTTTTACTAGTGAGCAGGAAGAGAAATTATTGTGGGTACTTAGGAGGCATAAAAAGGTAATAGGCTGGATAATAGAAGATTTAGGGGGCTTGATCCATCAGTTTACATACATAAGATACATCTAGAAGAAGGTTCTAAACCCTCAAGGGAAATACAGAGGAAACAAAATCCTCATACGCAAGAGGTGGTCTTAAAGGAGGTGGTAAAACTGTTAGATGCTGGGGTCATATACCCCATTTCAGATTCAGAATGAGTATCACCTATCTAGGTGGTCCCTAAAATGTCTGGTATAATAGTTGTCACATCTGATTCTGGGGAGTTGATGTCAACCAGGGAGACCACTGGTTGGAGGGTTTGTATTGATTATAGGAAGTTCAACTCCAAAACTAGAAAAGACCACTTCCCCTTGGCCTTCATAGATCAGATTTTGGATAAATTGGCTGGGAAAGCATACTTCTGATTTCTTGATGGATGCTCAGGTTATAATCAGATACCTGTGTATCCTCAGGACCAGGAAAAGACTATATTTTCCTGTCAGTGTTTGCATCACTTCAGCCTGGTTCTTCAAAGATGTGAGGAGACCAACCTGGTCTTGAGCTAGGAAAAGAGTCATTTCATGGTAACACAAGGCATTGTGTTGGGCCATGTGGTGTCCCATAGAAGCATTGTGGTTGATAGAGCCAAAGTTGACTTAATCTCACACTTGCTCCCACCAAAAACTGTCAAACATAACAAGTCTTTCTTGGGTCATGCAGGATTCTATAGGAGGTTCATCAAGGATTTCAACAAAATTGCTAAACCTTTGTGCCACTTGCTTTGTCAAGATGTGCAATTTAATTTTAATATTGAGTGCCTTAAGGCATTTGAAGTCCTAAAAAAATACTTAACCTCTGCCCCTGTGATCTAAGCCCCATACTACTCTCTCCCATTTGAGCTGATGTGTGATGCATCAGGCCTGGCTGTAAGTATTGTCCTAGGATAGAGAAAGGATAAGCTACCATATGTGGTATACTATGTCGGCAAGACATTGGAAAAAGCTGAACTTAATTACACCACAATTGAGAAAGAGCTGTTGGCAATTGTCTTTGTTGTAGACAAATTTAGACCTTACCTACTTGGGTCTAAAATTATTGTATTTATAGACCACTCTGCCCTCAAGTACCTTTTAGCCAAGGAAGATACCAAACCTAGGTTGATTAGATGGATCCTCCTACTGCAGGAGTTTGATCTTGAAATCAAAGATAAGAAGGGAGTAGAAAATGTGTTGGCTGATCACCTGTCTAAGATTGTATTGGATGAATGGGTTGCTACACCTGTTAGAGATGTTTTCCCTAATGAGCAATTGTTTGCCATCCAGGCTGTTATCCCATGGTTTGCCAACATAGTTAATTATCTAGCTGCAGGCATGATTCCTTCCCATTGATCCAAGATGGACAAAGATTTGTTCTTCTCACAAATCAAGTACTTTTTCTGGGAGGACCTTACCTATATAAATATTGTGTATACCAGATAATCAGGAAGCATGTCCCTGATTGTGATTTTCTCAGTATTCTTAGCATGTGCCATGAAAATGCCTGTGGGGGTCACTTAAGTGGGAAAAAGACAGCAGTTAAGCTGCTGCTGTGTGGATTCTATTGGCTTGTTCAAGGATGCCCATATACACTTTCAGGCCTATGTCAGATGTCAAAGGATGGGTGGCATTTCCAAGAGAAATTCAATGTCATTGCAGCCCATCCTGATTGTGGAGCTATTTGACATTTGGGGAATAGACTTTATGGGACTCTTTCCCCCTTCCAATGGTTATAATTTCATCCTTGTGGCTGTGGATTATGTTTCCAAATAGGTGGAAGCAGCTGCCACAAGGATCAATGATCAAAAAGTAGTCCTGAAATTTATAAAAGAAAATATTTTCTCCAGATTTGGCACCCCTAGAGCCATAATCAGTAATGGGGGCAGCCACTTCTGAAACAGAAACTTTGAGAGCTTGATCAAGAAGTATGTTGTTACCCATAGGATTGTTACTCCATATCACCCATAGACTAGTGGGCAAGTGGAGATTTCCAACATGGAAATAAAGCACCTCCTAGAGAAGACAGTGAGGACTGACAGAAAGGATTGGGCAGTGAAACTGACTAATGCATTGTGGGCCTATAGGACTGCCTGTAAGACCCTAATTGGAATATCCCCATTTTGAATAGTCTATGGCAAAGCTTGTCATCTGGCAGTAGAATTAGAGCACAGGGCCTTTTGGGTCATTAAGAGGCTAAACATGGATCAAACATCAGCTGGTGTACAGAGGAAGCTGCAGCTGTCTGAGCTGAAGGAGCTGAGGTTAGATGCTTATTCCAACTCAAGGATCTTTAAGAAGAAAGCTAAGGCATTCTTTGACAAGAGCCTTTTGAGAAAATATTTTGAGGTTAGTGCTAAGGTATGGTTGTTCAACTCCAAGCTAAAATTTTTCCTGGGGAAGTTGAGAACCAGATGGGAAGGCCCTTTTGTTGTGACTCATGCATCCCCTTCTGGAGCTATGGAAATCATGGACTCCACTTCTCGGAGGATTACGAAAGTGAATGGTCAGAGACTCAAGTTGTGTAAAAATTTAATAGATTCCTCTGCAACCATCCACCTTCAAGAGCCTCCCACCGATAAGTGATTCACAACCTTGTAAATTCTGTAACATAGCTGATTTGTTTGTGTGTGTCTTGTGTGCTTTTAGAATTCTAGCATTTACTGTCCTTATATGTTGTGTGTGCTGTAAAATTTTGTTTGAATGTTGAGTGTCTAGAGAATTTGGATCTAGGTTTATGAATCTTCATTTACTATGGATTGGGATATTTGCATGTGAGATTAGAGTGTAGGGTGGACTGTGCAATGTGGGGATTAAGATGATTGGCTATTATGAATTGTATTTTTAACATCTGTGGGCATGAATTTTGCAATAAGCATGGGTTTAATAGTTGTGATATAGGAGAAGTGAGATAGAAATTTGGTGTTGGTGTACCATGGCAGAGAACATGGCAGATAAAATGTGAGAATGCAGTGAATTTAGCTATTTCGTGAAGATCAGACAACCTAGCGAGCACTTGTCAAGCTAATTTTTTCCCTCGCGCGTGGCTCAGTGAACTTCGTGAGCCTCAATTCGGGTGGACATGAGGATCTCGCTAGGCTCTAATGTGTAAATCTGATCAGTCTGACAGCCTCGCAAGACCCTTATTCTCAGTGAAAGTGCCTATCGTGAAGCTCATTATGAACTACGCAAACAGTGAATTATCATGCATAGAACTGGGTGACAGGTTCATTCCATGACTATCTCAGGTCGCGAGGCTCAGTTGTTCCAATCTCATCCTCACGACATCCTTGTGAGAGCCTCGCGAAGCATGGGTTTCCTTGTTTTATGCCCCACGACTGCTTCTTCCTCATTTGCTTTCTCTGCCCTAGCTTCCAAAGCACACCCCAGAGCCGTCACTTCCACTTTTCTCCTTCACTACCCATTCCAGCACTTACACCCTACTCCTGCCACATTGCTCTACATCACAAGCTACATATTTTGCACCTGGTATGGCATGGATTGATTCATTATGAAGATTCTAGGCTGAAACCCTAACTTTGTGAGGGTAAATTCTCATTTTTCTCAGTTGTACTATTATTTGATATTTTCCCTAGATTTTTTTTGTGTTTGAGGAAAAGGTTGCTCAGGGGAATCATTTGAGCTATAAACCAACTAGGGTTCACAATTCAAGAGCTATAATGTAGGTGTTGGGATAAATGACTGATAAATCCCCATTTGTGGAAAACCTAGTTGCACTGTTGAACCCCCCATTTGTGAAATCCTCCACTTGGGAGGGCACTGGTGCCCATATACCCCCAACTGAAAGCCCTACGAAGAGGGCTGCCCCTAAGAAGAGGGCCAGGATTGTTACTCAGAGCCCTAAAAAGTCAAAGAAGCAAAAGAAGGGCAAGGAGGTTGTCCCTGAAGTCAATCCCCTAACAACTCCTAGTGACTTCATGGTTGCCATCAAATTGGAGGCAGAGACTGCCTTTGACAAGGGATTCTTTGAAAAGGAGGCATTGACTGCTCCAACCATAAAATTCCTGACAAAGTCCTCCTTAGAGCCCCTGCTTAAACCCTTGTTGGAACTGGTGTACCCTAGATTAATTTAGTTGTTTTACCAGAATATCTGGGTGAAGAAGGATGGTGATGGACACCTTGTGCTCCTGATACTGATTGATGAGTTTGAAATGTTAGTGGATCCATCAGTACTAGCACAAGTCTTAGGCATACCGGCACCTATAACCCAGAATGTAACTTGGGGCTCCATTAACTGCCCCCATTGCTATGATTGCTGAGAAGATAACAAAAGGGAAGAAGGCTTCAGGAGACTCCATTAGGAGGAGAGATTTGGAGCCCAGTCTGCTCTTCATGGATCATGTGCTGAGAAAGAACATCTATGTGACTAGACACCAACATGAGAGAAGGGCTCCCATACCTGGTGTCATCTACTCCTTCTCTCAGGGGCATTACTTCAATGTTGCCCAGCTGGTCTTTGAAGGGATGAGGGATATTTTTTAGAAGGTCCAAAAGAAGCATAAGCCTCATGCACTACTATACAGTAGGCTGATTACAACACTGCTAAAAAAGGGGGGTTACCCATGGAAGATGGGGGAGGAAACAGAGACATTGGCCCCTGTTGAGTTTGGGAAGAAGATGTGGGGATCAGTAGGACCCTAATGAATAAGAGGAAGGAAACCGCACCTACAATTCAAGAGGTAGAAACAAGGGCTGCTGCTGCCACCACTACAGAAGAAACATCAATTGGTCCATCTGTTGCTAGCTCAGTACTGCCCCCACCACTATCCATATCAGCCTCACACACCATCCCAGCACCAATCTCCACCACTCCACCTTTCATTACTATCCCTGCTTCCAGTTCAGCTTCACACACCATCCCTGCCTCCATGCCTACCATGCCATTCACAACACCTCCCACAATCCCCATCCCTACCAGCTCAGATCAACTTGCATTCACATTTACATTACCCACTCCACCAATTACCAAAAAATACACAGAGAGAGCCTCTAAACCATTCAAATCTACCACTGAACCTACCCCACCTGTGCCCATACCTGTCCTTCTTCTAACCCCAGTAACCACCTCTGTACCAAGCCCTGTACCCATTCCATTACCCAAGCCTATATCAGCCATTGAGCCAACTGACCCACATAGCCCAATTCCATACCTACCTACACCTTTCACTTATGATGACAGTGAGCTTAGGCCCACTAACATTGAACCACCAAATACCTTTGCACCCATTGAACATGACACCTTTGACCCCCTTTACCAATCCATTCACTTTTCCCTTCCCATGACCTAGACCCATACACCACTGAGGGATACTCATCCATGATGGACTCCATCATTGGGGACATCAGGTATGAGTTCACACCTCTCCCTGACTCCCCACAGCCCACCCACTTTCACCATGCCCCTACCTCCCCTTTCCAGCCCATCCTAACTACTCAACCCACAATCCCAGCCATTCCAGATCCATTACCCCATATTCTTTCCCTCCTATCCTCACTTCAAACCCAACTATTAACCAACACCCAAAATCAAGCCACCCTCCAAACTAGCCTACAATCCATCCAGTCCACCCTGCTCAGTTTCACCCCACCAACCCACCTACACATATATCCATACCTGTAATTCCCTCCCCTCCCTTAGCTCAACCACTACCTACTGTGCATACAGCATCTGCTACAACACAGACAGACATTGAACCTGTGGAGCCGATCCTTATACAACCAACCCTAGCTTCTACCTCCACACAAACAGACCCTGAGCCTATGGTAGAGGAGTTGCCCCTCCCACCATTAGCCTTAACCTCTACCTTTATCCAAACTGATTTGGAGGAGGAAGAGTCACCGATTTAACCCATTTTCACCTCTTCCTCCACCCAAACTGATCCTAAAGTAGAGGAGTTGTTTCCCATCTTCACCTCCACCCACACCTAAACTGATCGTAGTGAGAAGTAGCTGGCCACCACCATTCCACATCCATCATCTATCCCATCATCCTCATCCACTCCCCACCCTATATTTGAGGACCCTACTGAAAGGTGTTGTGAACTGAAAAATACCATTTTCTACCCCTTAATCTGGGCCTTGATAGACCCTGAGAGAACTAAATAAGTGTTTCAAGTGTTTGTTTTACAGCTGACAATAAAGGCAGGCTTAACTATGGAAGTAGCATAAAAATACCAAAAAGATGATGACCCATCTTAATCTGGAGGAAGAAGGAGAAGAGACAAGCTCATTGGCTGTCAAAATGCCTAAACTAAAGAAGACAGAGGCCTATTTTCAGCTTGGAAATAAGTTTGGAGCTATTCGAGAAGAAGAATGCACTATAGAATACTATTCAAAAAGATTCCTGATCTATTCGAAAAGAACCTGAACATTGCGAATAGAACTAAAGCTCCAGGCTTAGTTTTCGAAGAGCACCTGATCTATTCGAAAGGAACCAAACTTACTGATGATCTATTCGAAAAGAAGAAAACTCCTTGCGAACTGCCCAAGATCTATGTGAATAGAGCCCTAGAAGTCATTTTTCCCTTTGAAAAGGTCTCCAATCTGTGCGAATAGGCTTCAGAAGTTACAGTACCTTTCGAAAAGGTCTCCAAACTATGCGAAATGGTATTTTGAAGATTCTCAGCATCTGCAAGGGTAATTCAGTAAGCTCTGCACATGCCCCAATGCATTTAAAAACTCAGGGGCATTCTGGAAGATTCGGAGCACGAACCAGAGGCATATTCCACCCCATGTGAACACCCAAAGATGAAATTACTTGGCGGGAACTTCTAGAAGCTCAAACAAATTTTTGAATTACATAACAGAATCGATGCCTCTATCTCCTGATTGGCTGAACCAGATCAAGCAACTCTGATTGGCCAGAACAGATCTGGATCCTTGTGCTCAACTCCTATTAGTTGATACAGATCTAACCAATTCTGATTGGTTGATGCACATCTGAGCTGGACTTGGGGAAAACTATAAATAGACGAACTATTTGCCCAATTTGGGTATCCAGAATTTAAGTTTCATTCCTGCTGCCCCATTTCCAATTCTGATCAAGATAGCTTGTCTGAAACCTCTGTAATAGCCTAGCTTTTGTCTGTAAATGATAACTATGAGAGACTTATGTAATTCAAGTGAGAATTGTATTCAAGACTACAAATCTGAGAGCTGTTTTAAGCTGTGCTCTATAATTGTAATGGTGGATTTGAAAAGGTTGCTTTCATCAGTACGTTCTCAATCAGATTCATGTTGAGGGTTCATTGTGATCTCTTCACTCATTAGACTCCTTTAGATTTGTTGTTTTTAAGTAATTTCCCTTAATTCACTATCCCTGTGAGAATCTGTGTTTGTAACTTGGTTCTTAGAGCATTTGTAGTGGTGCTTATGTTCTAAATCAAGACTTTGGATTGAAAATTATTGGATGATCTGTGTCCATGACAGTGGACAGATCATAGCCATAAGTTTAACCCAATTCTGATCCATGAATTGGATTATTTTCTCTTACATCTGAGTTGGTAGCCAGATGAAGATTTGATACTTTCTCAACTGTGTTACACTATTTCTCACTCTGCAATCAATTACTACGTTTAAGTAGGCTGTTATTTCTCCCTTCTTATTAATTTGCATCCAATTCCCCCAACTCGAATTTGGATCACTTAGTTTACATTTTACTTTTAGATAATTTAGTTAATGTGGCAAATTCAACCTCCCATCTTATTTGCTTTGTAGATAGGATCAGAGGCCATAACTGGTAGCTCAGATCTGGACGTTTACCATACATTTTAAATCAATTTCCTGTGGATGACCTTTTACTCACTTACATTTAAAACTTGCTACAATTGGCCCTGATCTTGCAGGCTAATTATCTTCTCTCTGTGTTGATATTTCTGTATTCTTTTTAGTTTTCCAATTTCAGTATAATTCATCATTTGCAAATCTGTTTTCAAAATACAAATAAATCATGCACACTTAGAACAATAATAAGTTTTTGGTGCCGTTGTCGGGGAATAGATTTTAAAATTGATAGACCTAAGTTTTTTTTTAATTTTTTCATCAATGCTAACTATTCTGTTGTTTAAATTTGTGTAGTTATACATTTGATCTTGGAATCTACTCAGTATTGAAGGTTTGCTTTGCATAATTTTTTCTCTCTGTTTCTGTGTTGTATGCTTGGTAGGAGAACTCTCAATCCTGAGATTGTTCCTCTGAATTTAGAAGTTGAAAGGCTACTAAGAACCAGACAAACATCACAGAATTTTGCTAAGACTGCTACTATGGGTGAACAACCTAGACTCTTGAGGGATTACTTTGCACCTGGTGCATATAATTCTCCATTTTGCATTCAATTTCCTACTGTTGAAGGAAATTATGAAATTAAATCATCAACTATCCAGATGCTTCCTTCCTTCCATGGTTTGAGTAAGGAGGATCCATACAAGCATGTGGATGAATTCTTGTCTCTTTGTACTACATTCAACATAGCTGGACTAGGTCCAGAGGTAACCAAGCTTAGGCTCTTTCCTTTTTCATTAAAGGACAAAGCTAGAGCATGGCTGTCCATGTTGCCACCAAACAGTATTACTTCTTGGAATGATTTGCAGTATCAATTTTAGCCAAATACTTTCCTATGTCTAAGACCAGCCAATTGAGACAAAATATTATTTCTTTCTCACAACACTCAACTGAAACTTTTCATGAAGCATGGGAAAGGTTTAAGGAACTTTTAAGGCAATGCCCTCATCATCAAGTTTCCCAATGGCAGCTTGTTCAAAGCTTCTATCAGGGAATTGAACAAAAGGGTAAGAATATGGTAGATGCTTCCTGTGGAGGCACCTATTTGCAAAAAACAGTTGAGGAGGTCTGGGACCTATTTGAAGTTATTGGTGAAAATTTAACCCAACAAGAATCTTTGTCAAGAGACATTGAGAATCCTGCTCGGTTGAATAAAGAGTAGACTGCCAAGGGAAATATTTATGAGGTGAATGAATTGGAAAGGAAGATGGATAATTTAACCACCAAGTTTGATAGATTGATGGACTCATTTCAAAATCCAATGGTTGCTAGAGTAGAGGAGGCATGTCTGATATGCCAGTCCCCTACTCATTCCCATAATCAATGTCCAGCTGCACTACAGTTCCTAGATCTAGTGGTGGAGCAAGCTCATGCTACCCAGTCATTTGGACAGTTGCAATCTAATGAATATGCATGGAGAGGGCATCCCAATTTAAGGTGGAGCCAGGGCAATTATCAATCACAACAGCAGCAACAACTAAAGCACCAAATACCTTTCAAAACTGCTCAGCCTTACCAGTAGAATTTCTATACCAAGCCTAATTTTCAGCAGCCCATTCCACAACAGATGGCACAACCTGCATCACTCATTCAAACTCCTTCGATCCCTTCTTTTGAAGACCAAGTTCTAACCTCACTCCAAAATTTAGGGTCTTTAACTCAAACTGTAAACTTTTACAGTCAGAGTACAAAGAAGATAGAAGATACATTGGGTCAACTTTGGCCAGAAGAGAGGAAGGCAAGTTACCCAGCCAACCCTTGAACAATCCCAAAGGACAGTTCATGGTTGGAGAGGCTTCTGTTTCACATGAAGAAGTAAAAGCTATCACTACTTTGAGAAGTGGAAGAGTTATAAATAACAATGTGGATACAGAAAAAGAAGAAGAAAAAAATGAGGAAACTGCTAGGAACATGCAGCAGGAGCAGCATGATGTTAGCATTGGGGGTGCTGATGTACCTCAGAAAAATTAAACAAATGAAAAATAGAGAAATCAAAAACATTCTGGTGATGATTCTAAAGCTGTAAATGAAGGACTAGTTCCTCATTTACCATTTCCCCATGCCATGAAATATGCATCCCCTTTTGATAAAGGAAATACAAAAATAGACGAAATGATGGAGACTTTCAAGCAAGTCAAGATAAATCTTCCTTTGCTTGATGCAATCAAGCAAGTCCCAGCCTATGCAAAATTTTTGAAGGACATTTGCACACACAAAAGACAATCTAGGATCCAGTTATCCAAGAAGGTCTTTGCTGTGGAAAGAGTTAAACAGGTTTTGTCCATTGCCACACCTCCTAAACTCCAAGATCTTGGAATCCCCACAATCCCTTGCATTATTGGGGAACATACCATTGAAAAGGCTTTATTAGATTTGGGTGCTAGTGTCAACCTGCTTCCATACTCTGTATATGAGAAACTAAGTTTGAGAGAGTTAAAACCCACTCATGTGGTGTTACAACTGACAGACAGATCTGAAAGAAAGCCAGTGGGGGTGATTGAGGATGTGTTGGTAGGAGTAGATAAGTTTTTCTACCCTGCTGATTTTCTGGTTTTAGATATGGAACCTACAAAAAGCAGAACTTCCATCTCTGTCATTTTGGGGAGACCATTCCTGGCTATAGCCAATGCTTGTATTCAATGCAGGTCTGGTATTATGGAAGTGTCTTTCGAAAATATGAAGGTGAAGTTAAATGTTTACAATGCAGTTACCCAGCCTCAGTTCAGTTCTGAGGAATGCTTTCTTGTTGATTTGTTGGATGAAATGGTAGAGGAAACTCTACCACAGTTTTTGCAGTGTAAGGATTTAATCACAGATTTTGAAAATGTTTGGAGAAATATTGTGGAAGAGACAGCTTGTGCCTCCAAGACTGAAGAGGTCAAAGCTGTGCAAGAAACTCATGTCCAAATAGCAAGGTTTTCTTCATGGAAACCTGCTGTTTTTCCCCTTCCACAAACAACCAAGGTACCTTTGTTACCTTCTTTTCTCAGCCCACCTGATGTAGAGCTGAAACAGTTGCCAGAAAATTAAAAATATATATTTTTAGGAGATCATAAAACATTGCTTGTGATTATTTCTTCCTCCCTCACTGAGGAGCAGGAGGAAGAATTGTTGATTGTATTGAAACAGC
The DNA here is from genome assembly GCA_021018995.1 of Chloranthus sessilifolius. Classification (NCBI taxonomy): domain Eukaryota; kingdom Viridiplantae; phylum Streptophyta; class Magnoliopsida; order Chloranthales; family Chloranthaceae; genus Chloranthus; species Chloranthus sessilifolius. The sequence continues at coordinate 119,096,205 of CM037589.1, read as the reverse complement.
ATAAGAGGGCAATTGGCTGGACTATTGTTGATTTGGGAGGAATCAGTCTAGCTGTTTGCATGCATAAAATTCACTTGGAAGAAGATGCAAAGCCTTCTAGAGAAATGCAGAGGAGGTTGAATCCTCATATGCAAGAAGTGGCCATGAAGGAGGTTGTTAAGTTGTTGGATGCAGGGGTCATTTACCCCATCTTAGATTCAGCTTGGGTGGCACCTACACAGGTGGTACCTAAGAAATCTGGGATCTCTGTTGTAACGTCAGATTCTGGTGAGCTCATTTCCACCAGACAAACAACTGGTTGGAGGGTCGGTATTGATTACAGAAAGCTCAACACAATGACTAGAAAAGACCATTTCCCTTTTCCATTCATTGATCAGATTTTAGATAAGCTAGCAGGAAAAGCTTATTACTATTTTCTTGATGGTTACTCTGGTTACAACCAGATTCCTATGTATCCACAAGATCAGGAAAAGACCACATTCACTTGCCCCTTTGGCACTTTTGCTTATAGGAGGATGCCTTTTGGTCTTTGTAATGCCCCTGCTACCTTTCAAAGATGTATGTACTCCATTTTCTCTTATATGATTGACTAATTTATGGAGATTTTTATGGATGACTTTTCAATATATGGAGACAGTTTTGCCCAGTGTTTACATCATCTCAGCCTGGTGTTACAGACATGTGTGAAAACCAATTTAGTTTTGAGCTGGGAGAAGAGCCATTTCATAGTCACCCAAGGCATTGTCCTTGGTCATGTTATCTCCCATAAGGGTATTGAGGTGGACAGAGCAAAAATAGATTTAATTACACATTTGCCTCCTCCCAAAACTGTTAAGCAAATCAGAAGTTTTTGGGGCATCTTTGGATTTCTGAGAGGTTCATTAAGGACTTCAGTAAAATATCCAAGCCTCTTTGCCATTTATTGTGCCAAGATATCCCTTTTATTTTCAATGATGAATGCCTTAAGGCATTTGAATTCTTAAAAAATTATTTGATTTCAGCTCCAATACTACAGTCTCTAGATTATTCATTGCCTTTTGAGCTGATGTGTGATGCATCAGATTATGCTTTGGGAGCTGTTCTTGGGCAGAGAAAGGATAAGCTGCCTCATGTCATAGCTTATGCCAGTAGATCAATGATTGATGCACAACTCAATTACACAACAACTAAGAAAAAGCTGCTGGCAGTTATTTTTGGTTTGGAGAAATTCAGGTCATATGTTTTGGGTTCACAAATTGTGGTGTTCACTGACCACTCAGCCCTGAAATATCTTCTGTCTAAGAAGGATACAAAATCAAGATTAATCAGGTGGATCCTCCTATTACACGAGTTTGATTTACAGATTCAAGACAAAAAGGGTGAGGAAAATGTGGTGGCTGATCACCTGTCTAGAATTCTAACTGCTGAGATTGATAGGTTGCCTATCAATGACTCTTTTCCTGATGAGCAACTTTTTGCTATCAGTGTGCATTCCCTTTGGTTTGCAAATATAGTCAACTTTTTGGCTACTGGGAGGACCCCCCAACACTGGAATAAAATGGATAAAGATCTCTTCTTTTCAAAGGTTAAACATTTTATTTGGGAGGATCCTTACCTGTTCAAGATTTGTGCAGACCAAATCATTAGAAGATGTGTCCATGAAGAAGACTTCCACAGCATACTTTCCATGTGTCATGAACAGGCCTGTGGAGGTCATTTTAGTGGAAACAAAACTGCTGCAAAGGTTTTGCAGTGTGGATTTTATTGGCCCACACTCTTCAAAGATGCACTGCAGCACTGTAAGTCTTGTTAGAACTGCCAGAGATTGGGCAGCATTTCCAAGAGAAATTCAATGCCTTTACAGCCCATTTTGGTAGTTGAATTATTTGATATTTGGGGGATAGATTTTATGGGACCTTTTCCTCCTTCAAATGGTTTTAATTTCATTTTAGTAGTTGTGGATTATGTATCCAAATGGGTTGAAGCCACTTCCACTAAAACAAATGACCACAGAGTTGTCCTTAAATTCTTAAAGGATAACATCTTTTCTAGGTTTGGTTCCCCCAGAGCCATTATCAGTGATGGGGGAAGCCATTTTTGTAATAAGCATTTTGAAGCTCTATTGAAAAAGTACTTTGTAACTCACAGAATAGCTACTCCATATCATCCACAAACCAGTGGACAAGTGGAGATTTCCAATAGAGAAATAAAACATATACTGGAAAAGATTGTGAAGAAGAAAAGAAAGGATTGGTCCTTTAAGCTGAGTGATGCATTGTGGGCATATAGGACAGCCTATAAAACCCCAATTGGCATGACCCCATTCAGATTGGTCTATGGTAAAGCATGCCATTTATCAGTGGAGTTAGAATATAAGGCCTTTTGGGCTATTAAAACTTTCAACATGGATCTTACTACTGCTGGTAATCACAAGAAACTGCATCTCTCTGAGTTGGAAGAGCTGAGGATGGATGCATACACCAATGCAAGATCTTACAAAGAGAAAGTTAAGGCTTTCTATGACAAAAATCTGCTAAGAAAAGAGTTCACAGCTAGTTCTAAGGTATGGTTATTCAACTCAAAACTCAAGTTTTTTCCTGGAAAGCTGAGATCCAGATGGGAAGGGCCATATACTGTCATTCAAGCATCTCCATCCGGAACTGTTGAAATTATGGACCCAAGTGATGGGAGAACCTTGAAAGTAAATGGTCAGAGGCTCAAACCATGCATTGAAAATATCCTGGAGCCTGTGATGACCATTTATCATCAAGAGCCTCCACAAATCTGATGTCACACAACTGTATCATATGTATTTTAACTATGTCTGTTCTGTGTTTGTTTGCATAGTTTTGTGCCTCTCTGTTTTAGTCATGTTTTAGTTAAATGTTTGAAATAATAAACTCCAATGATTTTAATTTGGAGATTTTGTAAAAAAAAAAATATAAAAAAAAAAAAATCAGTTCTGTACTTCAGAACATTTGTTCAAAAATAAATTTATACTTTTCGAAAAGTTTTACAGTCACTTCGAAAAGTTTTACACTCAATTCGAGAAGTTTACTGTCAATGTGAAAAATCAATTCGCAAAGAAAAATTCATTTCGAAAAGTATCATCTCCTTTTCGAAAAGGATCTGAACCTGTAACCACAACTGCTTGAAAAGAATGATAAACTTTATGAATAGATGCAGAACTTGTCGAATAGTTTGTTCTGAAGCCATTTGCTTTTCGAATAGATGTTTCTGAAGCCTTTTGCTTTTCGAATGGTACTGATGCCATTTTTTTTTTTTTTAAAGGACTTTTTTGAACTTTTTGAAGACTTCAATAATGCTTTGCGAAATTGATTTAAGCATATTTAAACCCATTCGAAGCTAGGGTTTTGTATTCAAAAGCATTTCCAACTTGTTCTGTTTCGCAGAAAACCCATTTTTTTTTTCCTTCTCTGCGTTCTTTTGGAAGTTCAGATCCAATTTCCTTCATTTCTTTTCCACTGATTAAGCTTGAAGAGAAGAAAATTTTGCCTCTGATTCTGATGGATTTGATCAAGCGGTCAGAGATTTCGAGCAAACCCTAGGTTTTGGTATTTTTCTCTCCATATCCTCTGTTTGTGTTTTACAAATTTGATTTCTGTGTCAGCGTACATTGTGTGGGATTCAATAAAGTTGTCTGGTCATTATTGTTAGAAGGAGGAATTATTTGAAGAAGTTTGTAGAAATTGTTAAAATGGGGAAAGCTAAAAAATCATTGGCTAAGTTGTTCCCTAGGTCTTCTGCTAAGAAAGTTAGTAAACCCTCCACCAAAGGAAAAGCTAAAACCTCAGCCAAGAGAAAATTGTCGATGGATAAGGCTGATAAGATTGAGAAAGGAAAAAAGGTTAGAATTGAGGAACCCATCCCAGCAGCTGACCCTAGTCCTGAGCCTGAGCTTCCTCCTCTTCTTATGCATTTGGTACTGCCAAACCCTTTCATTGAAGCTCAGAAGCTGATTCCTGAGCTTAATGTTGATGAGAATTTTTTCTTGAACAAACCTGGATGTAAGTTATCCTTGAACTACATCGGGGATGCTTCATTGAGCAATATCCTAACCCCTCTTCCAGAGAAAATTTATCCAAGGATGGTGAGATTATGGTACCAAAACATGGTGAAAGTGACTGAGAAGGATGCTGATGCCCCAACTCTGGTAATTTTTATTGATGACTGTGATTTAATAGTCACTTATGAAGACATTGGAAATGCCTTGGGGAAACCATTTCAATATGATCTTGCTGGTCCTTTGGCTGCACCAGAGACAGCTACTTTAAGAGATATGGCTGCCCATCTAACCCAAGGCATAGTTGGAACTGGGTAGTCCATCATGAGGAGAGACTTAGCACCCCAATTTTTGCTGATGGATTCCATTTTGAGAGGGTGTTTTTATGTCACTGGGCACAGTCAGGAGAGAAGGACACCCATTTTGCAGGCCCTCTTTCATTTTTCTAAAGGGAAATTCTTCAATGCCCCTATGCTGATTTTTGAAGCCATGGCTGACATCAGTGCCAAGCTGAAGAAGGAACAGAAAATAGCTAGAATACCATTTGGAAGGTTGATCACAGCCCTACTAAGGGCCAAATTTGACATTGATGAGCAAGAGCCATTTGAGATTGTAACCCCTCATGCCTTTGGGAAGAGGGCTTGGACTACAAGCCAAACCATGTTGAATAGAATGAGGGAAGAAGCTGAGCCAGTCCAGGAGGCTGCTATACCTGAACTTGAGGTGACCAGCTCTCTAGCGGCACCCATTGCACCTGCAGCTGCCATTGAACCTACTACCATTACGGAGGTAACCAACTCTTTAGCTGTACCCATTGTTGAGGAGACCATCATCTTGCCCACCTCACCTATCATAGCACCTATCCCATCACCTATCCCAGCAGTCCCATCACTCGTCACCACCATAATCCCAATTACAGATTCTCCCCCTACACCAACCATTCCAACCATACTTACACCTCCAATTTCACCTAACAATTTCCCAGATATATCCACAGATTTTGTTGTACACTCCCCTAGCACTCCTCTCCTCCAAAGCTTCTCAGGTTCACCAGCTCATTCAACTCATACACCTGAAATCACCCATACCCCTGAACCTGAGATATTCACCACTGAGGCCTATTCATCCTTGATGGGATCTATCTTGGAGAATATTGGCCTTGAATCTGTCCTCATGCCTAATCCCCCTCAATTCACCCATTTGGCTACTTCCCCCTTTACAGTCATCTCACCCATTGCCCCCCAACCATCAACATCAATCATACTAGTCCCTACTCTGCCTACCACACACACACCTGACACAATTAGCCAAATCTTCACCTTTCTCCAATCTATCCAAGCTCAGCTACAGATCAACACAGATAACCAGTTTGTGACAAATTTCATTCTCCAAACCTTGCCCTCCACATCCCAACCAAATACCTCAGTCACACTACCTTCCACTCCTGACCATGCTACCCAAACAGAACCTGAGATAGTTCTTTTGGATTCACCTCTACCCATTCCCACTGTCTCTGATCAAGCTACCCAAACTGAACCTGAGGTAGTGCTTTAAGATTCATCTTCTTCCACCCCCACTGTTGGGATGCAAATGGTCCCCTACCACTCCATTCCCATTCCACGTTTTGCCACTCTTAAAAGGGCTATGGAAGAGAACCCTTACATCTTTCGCGATGTCCTTAAGGGGCTTGCAGATCTTCAAGCTTATATTAAAACTCCTTATGATGACCAGATTTAGAAACTGGAGCTATTTATGAAATTTGAGAGAGATAAGATGCAGGACCTATTGAGCCAAACATTTCAGATGGTTAGGGGTGAACAGCACAAAGTTGCTATGTTACAAGAGAAGCTTGAACAAGAAAAATTGAGGGTGGATAGGCTTGAAAAATATATTGGCCTCACCAAAAAGATCAAGACTGAGGAGTACACTGAACTTCAAGCCATAATCCAAGAGAAAGCTAAATCAAGTTCTGACTCCAATACTGACTCAAGTTCAGACTCCAACAGTGATTCCAGTTCTGACCCCATTGAACCAACTTATGATACAGATTTTGACCCCTGTTATTAGACTACCTTGTAAATTCTTTTTTTTTTTGTTTTTTTTGTTATTAGTGTAGTGTGTAATTAATGTTTACTAGTGACTTTTGTTAATTTGCAATCACTGTGCATTTGTTTTTCTCTGTCATTGTGCTTATGTTTTCTTTTCTTTTTGCTTATCCACTTCTGGACCAGTGAGGACACTGATCCTCATAGGTTTTGGGGTGTGGCAGAAATGTCAATAGTTTAATTAACATCAATGCAGCCTATGATCAGCAAAATTTTTGAAATTGAAGTGATTTCACACATGTTTATTTTTGAAAAATGAGGAAGTTAAAACTTTTTAAAATTAATTTCTAATGTAATTCTAATACTGTCATAAAGTGAATATCAGAAAATTTCCAAAAGAAAAGTTGTGTTTCAATAAACCTAAAAAGAGAGAAAACAGTAATGATATACCTCAGAAATTTGATAGAAAACCACATCCAGTGAGATTTGGGCCTAAAATGAATTTTTTTTTTTTGAGGTATGAATTGGCAATTTTTTCTGCTCTAGGAACTGTTTGAATTTGCTTGCTATCACTAGAAGTTACACATATCTAAATTAAAATAGCTTGACAACAATCATGATATTAAAGACATGATGTAAGGCCTCCTTTTGGATAGTTTGAACTTCAAAATGCCCCACCTTTTGAAACTGCCCTTGATATACACCATTTGAGCTTTATAAATCCAAGATTTCATTGAAACCTCATCAACCTCATTTAGCCTAACCCTCACTCTGAGAATTCAGAAGGTAAAGGAAAGAAAGCTGAAGAAAGGAGACAGTTTGGTAAAAGAAAAAGAAATTTTTTTTTTGAAGGCAATGATGTATCAGCAGAAGAAATGTGGCATTCCAGTCAATATTGTTTTTTTTTTTTTTTTAAAATAGGAAAGGAAAAGTCATTTCATTGGAAGTTTGAAAAAGAAAGAGAAAAAGATGGCCACTTTGGCTCTGAAAATTCAAAGAAGAAGATGAAATTATGCTGAATTGAAGAAGGTGTGTCCATCACCTCCATACCTTCACTGACTTCTCAATTTTGAACTCCACTCCACCCCTTTATTCTTGATAAATTTCACCCATAAGCCACATTACAACCCAAGTTAAAGTCCTTACTGATCAAAGATGGATTGAGCTGTCACATGGAGATAAGGATTTGTGTAATCTATGGTGAAGAGAGCAGTGAATTCAGAACTAAAAAGCAATGCCTACGCTTCTGCTTACAATCCTATTTGAGGGCTGTAACTGCTCTTGAACTGTGTGAAATAGTATAACCCTCCTACTTGCATGTTGAGCGAAAACCCTAGTGAGAGTTGGGTTTGAAATCAACTTATTTGGGGTAACATCAAAGCAGGATTCTCAAATAGGAGGCAAGCTTTTCATTAATTTTTCTTGTAAAAACTTTTTGACACAAACTGAGTGAATGGTAAAAGGAATTACAGCAGAATTTTAGTTTTGAACTGATGTTTTCTTGAGGATCCTCTTACAAGCTTGACTGATGCAGATGTGAATAATCTGATTGAATGAAAGTCTATTTTAACATAACTGAATTGATATTAACTAATTTATTGGAGAAGTTTGTGGGTACCTTTACTGAAAACCCTCAGGAGACTTCACTCCTCCACTAGGGCTCACCTAGGGGTTTAAAAGGCTTGTTGCATATGCTAAATGCAACTGTGTTCCCTACAAAAGTGGCTTTCCATTCTATTTTTAATTTTATCTTTACTCAGGGACTAGCAAAGCTTAGGTTTGGGGGTGTGTTGAGAACTGGAAAATACCATTTTCCACCCCTTAATCTGGGCCTTGATAGACCCCTTAGAGAACTAAATAAGTGTTTTAAGTGTTTGTTTTACAGCTGACAATAAAGGCAGACTTAACTATGGAAGTAGCGTAAAAATACCAAAAAGATGACGACCCATCTTAATCTGGAGGAAGAAGGAGAAGGGACAACCTCATTGGCTGTCAAAATGCCTAAACTAAAGAAGATAGAGGCCTGTTTTCAGCTTGGAAATAAGTTTGGAGCTATTCGAGAAGAAGAATGCACTACATAATACTATTCGAAAAGATTCATGATCTATTCGAAAAGAACCTGAACATTGCGAATAGAACTAAAGCTCTAGGCTTGGTTTTCAAAGAGCACCTGATCTATTCGAAAGGAACCAAACTTGCTGATGATCTATTCGAAAAGAAGAAAACTCCTTGCGAACTACACCAGATCTATGTGAATAGAGCCCCAGAAGTCATTTTTCCCTTTGAAAAGGTCTCCAATCTGTGCAAATAGAGCTTCAGAAGTTACATTACCTTTCGAAAAGGTCTCCAAACTATGCGAAATGGTATTATGAAGATTCCCAGCATCTGCAAGGGCAATTCAGTAATCTTTGCACGCGCCCCAATGCATTTAAAAACCCAAGGGCATTCTGGAAGATTCGGAGCACGAACCAGAGGCATATTCCACCCCATGTGAATACCCAAAGATGAAATTACTTGGCGGGAACTTCTAGAAGCTCAAACAGATTTTTGAACTACATAACAGAATCGATGCCTCTGTCTCCTGATTGGCTGAACCAAATCAAGCAACTCTGATTAGCCAGAATAAATTTGGATCCTTGTCCTCAACTCCTATTAGTTGATACAGATCTAACCAATTCTAATTGGTTGATGCACATCTGAACTGGACTTGGGGAAAACTATAAATAGACGAACTATTTGTCCAATTTGGGTATCCAGAATTTGAGTTTCATTCCTGTTGCCCCATTTCCAATTCAGATCAAGATAGCTTATCTGAACCTCTCTAATAGCCTAGGTTTTGTCTGTAACTGAGAACTATGAGAGACTTATGTAATTCAAGTGAGAATTGTATTCAAGACTACAAATCTGAGAGCTGTTTTAAGCTGTGCTATGTAATTGTAATGGTGAATTTGAAAAGGTTGCTTTCATCAGTATGTTCTCAATCGGATTCATGTTGAGGGTTCATTATGATCTCCTCACTCATTAGACTCCTTTAGATTTGCTGTTTTTAAGTAATTTCCCTTAATTCACTATCCCTGTGAGAATCTGTGTTTGTAACCTGGTTCTTACAGCATTGGTAGTGGTGCTTATGTTCTGAATCAAGACTTTGGATTGAAAACTATTGGATGATCTATGTCCATGACAGCGGACAGATCATAGCCATAAGTTCAACTCAATTCTGATTCTTGAATTGGATTATTTTCTCTTACATCTGAGTTGGTAGCCAAATGAAGATTTGATACTCTCTCAACTGTGTTACACAATTTCTAACTCTGCAATCAATTACTAAGTTTAAGTAGGCTGTTATTTCTCCATTCTTATTAATTTGCATCCAATTCCCCCAACTCGAATTTGGATCACTTAGTTTACATTTTACTTTTAGATAATTTAGTTAATGTGACAAATTCAACCTCCCATCTTATTTGCTTTGTAGATAGGATCAGAGGCTAGATCTGATAGCTCATATCTGGAGGTTTATCATACATTTTAAATCAATTCCTTGTGGACGATCTTTTACTCACTTACATTTAAAACTTGTTACAATTGGCCCTGATCTTGCAGGCTAATTATCTTCTCTTTGTGCTAATATTTCTGTATTCTTTTTAGTTTTTCAATTTCAGTATAATTCATCATTTGCAAATTTGTTTTCAAAATACAAATAAATCATGCACACTTAGAACAACAACAAAAGGGTCATGGTTACTACTGCCTCCAACCCCATGCCACCTTTCTCCACCCTCTCCTGAGCTATGAAGGCAAACCCCTATATCATGAGAGATGTAAAGAGAGGGGTAGTTGAGCTTAACACCAGGGTGAAGTAGCCTCTACTAGCTAAGATTGCGCAGCTGCAGTTGGACCATAGAGTTGAAAAGAGGGAGCTAGAGCAAGCTGTGATGCAAGCCCTAAAATTATACTGAGTGTACAAAGAGAAGGTAGAACAATTGGCAAAGCTTGCAGACACCCTCCAAGATATAATCTCAGTCATCAAGCCGCCCTCATAAAAAAGAGTGTCCATCAAGGAGCCTTCTCAATAGCAGAGCAGCACCAAGCCAAAGAATCAGCTACAAAAAGATCCAAGGCTAGTGCTGACACACTGAAGAAAGAGAAAAAATCTTCATGTACTCCACCTTTTGTGTTGAACTCAGACTCAGATTTAGATTAGTTTAGGCTGCAGTGTTGTTCAGTTTATACTTAGAGTATGTGTTTATTCTTTTTTTGTTTTGTCATTGTTGTATATAGTTCTTTTTAATGAAATTTTCTTTGTGTGTCACTTTGATTTTTCTTTCATTGTCTTTAATTTTAATTTTTACTTGCCAAGTTCTTTTTCTCCATACTACCCCCATATGTATTATCTCTAAAATAGTGAGGACACTGTTTAATTTAGGTTTGGGGGTATGACAGGGTAGACCAATAATGTAGTTAACCTAAGTGCAGTAGTTTTGATTAAGTGTGTAATAAATAAAGTGGAATCCACCTAAGCAATGTTCAAAATGAAGAAATTTAAAATTGATGTAGACTGTTTAACATTGAATTCCATTAGAAAATTAAACACTTCTATGAGGTAAGCATCAAGAGAAACCTTTCACAATTAGTGCTTAGTGAAGCAGTAATGAGAGAAAAAGGTGAAAACATACCCCTTGAATTTAATTGAAGATCGTACCTAGTGAGATTTGGGCCATACAAATAATTTTTTTTCTTTTGAGGAGTGTCTTTGGCAACTTATTCTGCTCTAAGGACTGACAGATTCAACCTCTTTGCACTAGAAGTTAGGCACCCCAAGTTGAATCTTTTGACATCATTCATAACACAAAGGAAAGGATCAAGGCCTTCATTTGGATAGTTTGAGCCTGAATATTCCAACGCATTCAACTGCCCTTTTTGCATACACTATTTGAGCCTTAAATCCCAATTTTTCTTCAAGATACACCAGAGTACTTATATCTAAACCTGTAAACCTGATTAACCTTATTTAGGGATATTTCAGGTACTAATTTATTTGAGCATGTGAAAGCAAATTAAAAACAAAGTAAAATAGGGGATGGAATTAGCTCAACTAAAATATCTTAGACCTGCAAGATACAGGGTCCATTTGCAGCAAGTTTTAAAAATAAGAGTCTATACCAAAGGGAGTAGTGATCTAAAGCATAAAAGGTGTATAGTAGACCTCCAGATCTGGCTAAAAATCTGGCAATTCTAGCCTTGTTTAAGAAAGAAAGAGAGTTTTTCGGGTGTCACTAGATCTAATTTACAGAACTGAAATATAAAACTAATTCTATAAGATTGAAGGAGATGAATGGTGAAATAAACTGCAAAATGGGGAGAAATAGACAACTTAGGGTCTGGTTCTTATTGTAAAATAGATCAAAGGCATGTGAATTTATAGCTTTCCTTCACTTGGCTACAAGCTCAAGTGCAAGGTAGAAGAATTCAAACCAAACCAAAGGCTTAGACTAATCTTAAGGGTATGAGCTGTCTACTTAAATGATCATAGATCATCCTATATACTTCATCCACTCCCAAGGTTCAAATTGAAACATTAAAACCATTACAGCCACTATGCTTGTAAGGCTACAAACACTTACAACCATAGGATCAAATAATCCATGTAGATCTGGTGAGAACTACTAGATATCAGAGATTATTTGGGGATCTAAACTCAGCTAGTCATTGCTTCAAATAGCTGCAATGCCATAGCTCACAAGGCTGCAATCTCTGCATAATTCTTGATCTCTTCACTTAAAACAGATCTTGAAATCAGAGCACGAATCGGATCTGCTACACTCTTACACTTGGCTACAAGCACAAGTGCAAAGAGGAAGGATCCAAGTTCACCTTCACTTCTGAGTTGGTCCTAAGGATATGATTTGTCCACTTGAATGGTCATAGATCATCCTAAAATTTTTTTCTACCAATGAGGAAAAAGATTAGAACATGAAAATTACTGCAAGCACTATGGTTGCAAGTTTACAAGCTCAAGCAACCATAGGTGCATTAGATCTGGAAAAATCTAAAGCAATTGAATTGAAAAATTATAGATCTAATGAGACTTTAAAAATACCATGTCATTGCTTAATCAAAACTTACAATGATCTACCTGAAGCCTACAGTTTGTGCATGACCAAGAGCTCTTCACAATGAATTTACAGATTTATTTACAATTAGAAACCATATTTGAGCTGCTAGCTAGATCTAATCAAACAGGCTAGATTAGGGAGATAAGTGATAAGTAGTGAAAAATACCATTTTTCACCCCTAAACATGAGCCTTGAAAGACCCTTGAGAGGACTAAATAAGTGCTTTAGTGTTCATATTGCAGCTAACCAAAAAGACAGGTCCAAATCCGAAAACCATCCTAAAATGATCAAAAAGCTGACAACGCATGTCAAGCTCAAAGAGGGAGTGAAGAAATAGCCTCAGCAATGGCTAAAAAGGTCCTAAAAGAGCAAGAAAAGACCTGAAGAAGAAGAATGGGAGCCTAGAGTTCAATTCGCAAAGAACTTCTACTATTCGCAAAGAACCTTGACCTTTGCGAAAAGAAGAAAACACTCTGCGAAAAGAAGAGAAGTCCTTTGCGAAAAGATCTCCTGAAGCCAAAATGCTTTGCGAAAAGATCTCCTGAAGCCAAAATGCTTTGCCAAAAGATCTCCTGAAGCCAAAATGCTTTGCGAAAAGATCTCCTGAAGCCAAAATGCTTTGCGAAAAAGATCTCCTGCCAAATGCTTTGAAGAGCTTCGAGCCAAATTACTTTTTAAAAGACCCTTAAACTCTGCGAAATGGCATCTGGGATTTAGAGCCACTTTGAAGGGCATTTCAAGAACTCTCGACGCGCAAATGTAATTAAAAGCCCAAAGACATTCCAAGATTCCAAGCACAAACCAAAGGCATATTTATACGTGAAAACCCAAAGATGAAATCACTTGGCGAACTTCTAGAAGCTCAACAGACTTTTGAATTCCCATAACAGAATTGATGCTTCTAACGCTGATTAATGAACAGATCGTGAGCATTTTCATTGGCCAGAACAGATCTGGATCCCCATGCTCAACAGCCATTGGGCAATCCAGATCTGAGCACTTCTGATTGGTCAACTCAGCCTTGTGCAGGATAGAGGGAAAGCTATAAATTAAGAAGACATTTGCCCAATTGGGGTATCCAGATTTTAGAGTTTTCATCTCTGTTTCCCTCATTTCGGTCAGATAGCTTATCTGAACCCCCTGTAATCCCTTCTTGTAGTTTACCTTTGAGAGCCATTGTGAGTGATTTGTACTTCCAAGTTCGGATTCAAGATCAGAATCGAGGGCTCTCGAGAAGCTCAGATCGTAAGTCCGAGGGCTCTCTAAGAGCCGTGCTCGTAATTGTAACGATGGATTTTAAAAGGTTCTTTGTAATTTGTGTCTTCTCCATTGGAGTCATGTCGAGGGTTCCGAATGATCACCTTAGTGCATTAGACTTCTTTAGATTCACTTATCCGCATCCAACTTCCCTTAATTCATCATCCTCATGTAATTAGCGTTGGTAACCTAATTCAAGCGATTTACGATGATGTTCATGTTCGAACTAAAGAATAGGCCACACTAGGATCTGTGACCATTTAAGTGGATGAGATCCCATAAGTCTAAACCTATTCCTTAATTGGATTTATTTCTCTTACATCTGTCTTGGTAGCGATGAAGATTGAATCTGCTTCTGTGGAACTACAGATTCTCCATTAAAATTGAGGCTAAAGTACATGAAGCTATTATTTCATTTGTCTTATTTTAAACACCTCCCCAACTCGGATCTGGATCATGTAGTTAGTTCTTTTCTTTATTTGCTTATAGTTAAATGTGACACAATGCAACACTCTCTCTCATCTATTCTTTTTATAGATAATTATAGAGCCGATCTGGTAGCACAGATCCGAGGTTTATCTCTCGGTTTAGACAAACTTCTCTGGACGATCTTGAAATACTTACTTTTAAAACTTGTTACAATTGGCGCTGATCTGGCTGGCCAGTGTTAGCCCCAATGTGCAGATATCCCTTTCATAAGTTAACATCCATATAACCTAGCATTCTTTAATTCTTTAATATTTGATTCATAATGCACACAATTATGGCACACTTGGAGTGACAACAAGTTTTTGGTGCTGCTGTTTGTTCTAAAATAGATAAACCTATGTTTATTTTCATTTATTAATTTTGCTTTAAACACACTTTGCATTCCAAGTGCTTGATTAAATGTCTCTGATTTGTATAGAAAACACTTTTTCTTTGTGAAATTTTTTTATTTTTATTTTTCTTTGCCTTCTAGTTATTTGAATAAATCTTCTGCCACTCTTTTGTCTTTTGTCAAATTTGGGCGTGCTTTGAGTTTTTCTTTTATTTTGTCAATACTTGAATAAAGTCTTGCTGCGGTTTTTGGATGTTTTGCGATCTGGGCGTAGTCAACAAGAACATCTGGACCAAAGGCTGGAAGCGGATCTGCTTGAGTTTGCATCCTTCTCCTTTGTATTCATTTTCTATTTTAAATTCTTGAGAACCAGCAATTCTACTGTGTTTAATGTCTTTTGATTTACATCGAAAATTCAAAAATGAAAAATAGAAAATAACAAAATTGTTGAAAAGAGGAGGAGAAATTTGTTCCTCACCTCCCATTTCCCCATGCAATGAAGCCGGTTCTCCTTTTGACAAAAGAAACACAAAAATTGAGGAAATGATGGAGACATTCAAGCAAGTTAAAATTAATCTACCTGCTTGATGCAATCAAGCAGTCCCGCTTATGCAAAATTTCTCAAAGAGGTGTGCACCCACAAAAGGCAATCTAGGATACATTTATCCAAGAAGGCCTTTCTTTGTGGAGAAAATCAACCAAGTGCTATCAATTGCAACACCACCTAAGATGCAAGACCACAGAATCCCCACAATCCCTGCTTCATTGGGGAGCACACCATTGAGAAAGCCTTGCTAGATCTGGTGCTAGTGTCAACTGCTTCCTATTACTGTCTATGAGAAGCTAGGTTTGTAAGTATTGAAACCCACTCAAGTGGTGTTAAAGCTAGCTGACAGTTCTGAAAGTAAACCTATGGGGTTGTATGAAGATGTTTTGGTAGGAGAAGACAAGTTTTTCTACCCTGATGACTTTTTGGTGTAGGACATGGAACCAACCAAAAGTACCACGCCATCCCTGCATTATTCAGGAAGACCATTCACAGCTACGGCTAATGCATGCATTCAATGCAGTGCAGCATCATGGAGGTGTCTTTTGGAAATATGAAAGTTAAATTGAATGTGTATAATCTTTGTTACTCAACCTCAATTCTGTGAGGAATGTTTCCATGTTGACATCATTGATGAGTGGTGGAGGAGTCTTTACAAACATTTCGCAAGGTAAAGACTCCACCACAATTTAGAAATAATTGGGGATCACGAGAATGAAGGAAAAGGAGATCAAATTCAAGAAGAGTCCTGCTTTGTGCAAGGCACTCATGATCATCAAATTCTCTCTCTTGGAGACTGCTCCTCCCCTCTTCCACAAGTTACCAAGGAAGCTTCAACTCAAAAGGTTAAATCATTCCATGATAGGAGCCTCATGAGAAAAGAGTTCATACCGGGTCCAAGGTATGGTTATAATTTCTCTTGTCTTTTAGGCATCTTGTTTTTCTCCATTGCATCCACTTTTCCCATCCTGGACTCTTGAGATCATTTTTATTTTTAGGAATCATGTAGGATAATGAGTAGTGAATCATAGGCTGTTTTGAATATTCAATGGACTCACTAATTTTATTTTCCTTGAGATTTCTTCATCATAAAGGGTCTCAAATGTGTGAACTGCTATTTTTAATATGTGCTCCCATGCTTCATTATTTTTTTTCATACACATCATCAACAAAGGGTCAATCTTATGAATCTTGCTTTTCACTATATTCACCTAATCATTTTTATAATCGCTTAGATTCATAAGTATCTCGCTTTTGGGTTTGTTTCTTTGGGCTTAGGATACATCATTTGGCATTAGATTTTTACATTTTAGAATTTTAGTTTCAAATTCTGTTTTTAGATCACGATTTTGTTTTCTTTCTTAGGTTAATGTGTCCTCGTTTCTTGATTTTCGTCATTTTTTGTGAGTATGATTAGTTTCTAACTTTGTTTTCCTATTTTGCATTAACAAATTCTGTTTTTGTATCAACACTTTTCTATTTTTTTCAACTTTGTATTCAGTCCCTTACCTTGTTTTTACTATTTCTCTGTTATTAGCATTAGTTTCCTTTCATTTGCATAGTAATCCTTCTATTTGTTAGATTTTATTTAGCAGTTCTAGCGTTGTTTTGTTGATTTTTCTTGCATTTGTATATCCTGTTTTCCATTTCCTTGCTCATATCTTGATTTTACATTTTTATTTTTCTGCATATAGTTTAGATTTTTTACATGTTCTTAGTTTTCTTTCTTCTTTTACCCTACGCCCTAGTCTCTCATTGTCTAGAACATTGAGGACAATGTTCATCTTAGGTTTGGGGTATGGCAAAATGTGTCCACCCATGGGATAATTAGCATAAGGGCATCACAATCACCAAAGTAATCAGAAATGAATCAATTTACTTAAGAATCATGACAATGTGGAAATTTAAAATTTTCTTTGCAAGAATTTAGACATTCTAAACCTACAATATTCCACATTTCCATGATGTTAACACCGAAATTACACTTGTATTAGCACATAGCAAGTCCACGGGAAGAGAAAAAGGTAAAGATATACTTAAAAGCTCAAGGAAAAACCATAACCGGTGAGAATTGAGCCTATATGTTTTACATCTCTTGAAGAGTGGTGAGGCAACCCATTCAAAGGATTGGGTGAGGCATTAGATCCACTAGAAGTTAGGAAACTCCAAATTAAAACAAATGTGACACTCATGAAAGCGAGGAAAAGATCAAGGCCTTCTTTGGACAGACTTGAACCTATGAGAACCAACCAAGAAAAATCTGCCTGTTTGTACCCCATTTGGTAGTAAATCCTACAATTCTTCATCAAAATACTCAAAAGTACTTTTGAACCTATGGAACCAATTCAGCCTTCCCTCACTCGAGAATTCAGGAGGTAAAGGAGAAAGAATCGAAGATGGACCATTTGGGCAACATCAAGAAAATGAAGAAAATACCTCAAAAGCAGGCAATATGGTGACCGAGAAAAGAAGAGACAAACAATGTGAAAAGTTGCAAGCAAAAAGGCAAAAAAGGGACCTTATGTTGAAAATGCAAGATCAAAGAAAGAACTGATCACCGTGAATGTGAGAATCTCGAAAAGAAGAAGAAGCTAAACTCAAAAGGTGGAGTCATGAACCATCTCACGCACTTCACGAGTTCTCAAATTCAAACCTCTGTTCAAGCGCCTTTCCTTGAAACTTCACTCCATAAGCCATATAAACACACCTAGATTAAAAGCCCTTGCGATCCAATGTTGAGTGAGCTGTCATGTGGAAATGAGAAGTGACCCAATCTATGGTGAGGAGATGTCAATGATGCCATTGCCTAAGAATCATGCCTATGCTCATGCTTACAGATCCATTTGGGAGATGTAACTGCTCTTGGGCTTGCGTGAAAATGAACCCCTCAACACAGACACTGATGAGGGTATACCCTGGTGAGGATTTGGGTTGGAACTTGAGCACCTTAAGTATGGCTTATAACCTAATTTTTATCCATAGGATGAGCATACTGCTGGCACATTTGTATGATTTTCTATATTTGTTCAGATTGGAAATATTGAAACATTCATGAGGTTTATAAATGTTTAAATTCCTGTGCAAACAATAATCAAATTTTCTGTTTCATCATTGATTCAAGAGTAACTAACCCTGCTCCTTGATTGCTCATTTGATAATATTGCACTGATGTTAACTGTTTCATGGAGAAGTTTGTGGGTACCTTCACTGAAAACCCTCAGGAGACTTCACTCCTCCTCTAGGGATCACCTAGGGGTTGAAAAGGCTTGTTGCATATGCTAAATGCACCTGTGCTTCCTACAAAAGTGGCTCTTTACTTTGTTTTTTATGTTTCTTTGCTCAGGGACTAGCAAAGCTTAGGTTTGGGGGTGTGATAAGTAGTGAAAAATACCATTTTTCACCCCTAAACATGAGCCTTGAAAGACTCTTGAGAGGACTAAATAAGTGCTTTAGTGTTCATATTGCAGCTAACCAAAAAGACAGGTCCAAATCCGAAAACCATCCTAAAATGATCAAAAAGCTGACAACGCATGTCAAGCTCAAAGAGGGAGTGAAGAAATAGCCTCAGCAATGGCTAAAAAGGTCCTAAAAGAGCAAGAAAAGACCTGAAGAAGAAGAATGGGAGCCTAGAGTTCAATTCGCAAAGAACTTCTACTATTCGCAAAGAACCTTGACCTTTGCGAAAAGAAGAAAACACTCTGCGAAAAGAAGAGAAGTCCTTTGCGAAAAGATCTCCTGAAGCCAAAATGCTTTGCGAAAAGATCTCCTGAAGCCAAAATGCTTTGCGAAAAGATCTCCTGAAGCCAAAATGCTTTGAAAAGATCTCCACGAAGCCAAAATGCTTTAAGAAGAGCTTCGAGCCAAATTACTTTCTTGAAAAGACCCTTAAACTCGTGAAATGGCATCTTGACACTTTGAAGGGCATTTGATAAACTCTGCGACGTGCAATGTAATTAAAAGCCGAGACATTAGGAAGATTCCAAGCACAAACCAAAGGCATATTCCGCCCCACGTGAAAGCCCAAAGATGAAATCACTTGGCGGGAACTTCTAGAAGCTCAAACAGACTTTTGAATTCCCATAACAGAATTGATGCTTCTAACGCCTGATTGGTGAACGGATCGAGCATTTTCATTGGCGAACAGATCTGGATCCCGTGCTCCAACGACCATTGGGCAATCCGGATCTGAGCACTTCGATTGGTCAACTCCTCTTTATGGATAGAGGAAAGCTATAAATTAAGAAGACATTTGCCCAATTGGGGTATCCAGTTTTAGAGTTTTCATCTCTGTTTCCCTCATTCGGTCGGATAGCTCTGAACCCCTGTAATCCCTTCTTGTAGTTTACCTTTGAGAGCCATTGTGAGTGATTTGTACTTCCAAGTTCAGTTCAAGATCGAATCGAGGGCTCTCTGAGAAGCTTAATTGTAAGTCGAGGGCTCTCTAAAGCCGTGCTCTGTAATTGTATAGCGGTGGATTTTAAAAGGTTCGTAATTTGTGTCTTCTCCATTGGAGTCATGTCGAGGGTTACGAATGATCACCTTAGTGCATTAGACTTCTTTAGATTCACTTATCGCATCCAACTTCCCTTAATTCATCATCCACTGCGAATTAAGCGTTGGTAACCTAATTCAAGCGGCATTTACGATGTTCATGTTACGAACTAAAGAATAGGCCACGACTAGGCACATGGATCTGTGACCATTTAAGTGGACAGATCACGACCATAAGTCTAAACCTATTCCTTAATTCGGATTTATTTCTCTTACATCTGTGCTGGTAGCCAGATGAAGATTGAATCTGCTCTGTTGAACTACAGATTCTCCATTAAAATTCAGAGGCTAAAGTACATGAAGCTATTATTTCTGCATTTGTCTTATTTTAAACACCTCCCCAACTCGGATTTGGATCATGTAGTTAGTTCTTTTCTTTATTTGCTTATAGTTAAATGTGACACAATCCAACACTTTCTTTTATCTATTCTTTTTTATAGATAATTATAGAGCCAGATCTGGTAGCACAGATCTGGAGGTTTATCTCTCAGTTTAGACAAACTTCTCTGTGGACGATCTTGAAATACTTACTTTTAAAACTTGCTACAATTGGCCTTGATCTTGCAGGCCAGTGTTAGCCCCAATGTGCTGATATCCCTTTCATAAGTTAACATCCATATAACTTAGCATTCTTTAATTCTTTAATTTTTGATTCATAATGCACACAATTATGGCACACTTGGAGCGACAACAATAAGGGGGTAGAGAAAAAGGGAAAAATAAAAGCTAAACTAAACCTAAATGAGTCAAGGAGAACTAAAGTTATTCGATGGTTTCCTTGCTAAGAAATTACAGCAGCAAGGAATCTTATTTATACATATGCAGTGATCCATGTGCTTTGAATTTCAGCCATTAAGAGGAGAGAATTTCATGCTAATCCATGTGCTTAGCATTTCAACCAATCAGAGAGAAGAGAGCTCAATTTAGTTCTACCCAGCTGCAATGTTTGCATTCCTGCAAAGAATTCCTTCAATTAGTTAGAAAAACAGTTTTTTCCATGTGCAGACTGCTCTTGTGCCTTGGAGTTCGCAAAAATACCCTTGCTGACCATTGATATTTGCTGATGGAACCCACTGTAACTTTTGCTGCTATTTAATACCAAAACAACCCCTGGAAAAATGCCCAATGCAATGGTTGCAAAGTTTCATTTGATGGTTGAAATTAATGGAGCCCAAGCTGGATGAGTTGCAGAAATGAAGTATAAACTGCAGCTGTTGAGATTAATGGCCCTTGAAATCTACAGTTTCTGCAATGTGGTGGAGAAGATGAACTCGGGCTGATGGAGTGGAGTGCAACAGGTTCAAGTGCATTCTCATGAGGATGGCAGCTAGGTTTTGAGAGGTTCTAAAGGGATTTGGCTTGCTGATTGATAGGAAGGAGGGTATTCTCGAGAGGTTTGCTGAGTGGAAGGCTGAGGAACTCGAGAGGATGAATATGGGAGTTAAACCAGTCGATAGGTTTGCTAGCTTTTAAAGGTAGCTGTCGACAAGATGCTGAATGGAGGTTGGGAAAAATAGCAGCTCCAGGTGTGTTGTCCTGAGGTTGAGAGTTGACTTTGGGAGGTTTCGAAGCTGGAGGGTGAAGTGCTTGACAGGTTGGAGAAGATGAAGCTCAACTATTCGAGAGGCAGTGGGAGGTTGTTGTAGCTTGCATGAAATGTCGACAGGTTTGAATCTTTAAATGGTCGACAGGTTTAAGGGGATGCAGCTGGGGTTCTCGAGAAGATTGAGGAGGTTATTGGTCGACAGGATGCTGGTTTTAAATGCGAGATGTCGAGAGGTTAGCTGCTGGTTTCAGTGCACAAGTCGACAGGTTATTGCAATGAATTCTCAACAAGTTGTGGTGCACTTGATCTGCGAGCTTTAGCTACATGTTGATAGGATGGAGGCTTTGCTTGCTCTTCTTGACAGAATGGGATGCATGGAGCTGCAAGTGCTCGATAGGTTTGAGAAGAGAGGGCTGAAGCATGTGCAATTCGATAAGATGGTTAAAGGTTCCTCCTAACCATTCGATAGGTTTAAAACCCAACTAGGAACAACTCGACCAGTTATGGTTTCAGCAGCAACTCCCTTTTATAGGTTGGTTCAGCACCTTCTTCATCTTGACAGGTTGTTGATTCTCTTGATAAAGTGTTTGAATCAGTTGCTGCTGCAATTGGAAATATTGGTGCTGCTGACAGTGTGCAGATTGTATGGGTGTAGCTGCTAATTGAGGGTGGCCTACATGGTTGAGCTACAACTGTTTGATAAGCTAGACTTTTAGCTTGCTCAATGTGATCCACAATGTGTTGGCTGCAGTAACTTGAATATCTAGGTGTTTTCAAAGCTTGCATATCTAAAATGTTTGAGTTCATCTAGAATATATGGCTGCTGTAATAGACACAGAGTTGAAACCTTGGGATTGCTTAGGCTGACGATATATTACTGTTGCAATGGCTTGAACTGCTGCTATATCTTCTTTGGGCTGTTTGGATGCAATGCTGCTCAAGGGTGTACCTTGCAGGAATTTGAGAGTGAACCTCAAGGCACCTCTAATGTGCATAGAGCTAAAGCCATTCCATTAATCTCTCATTCTCAGCTGTTGATTGATTCCAAAACTCTTCTAATTGACACTTTTAACTAAAAAACTGCACTAAGGCTGCAATTACTTCCTTACTGCAAATCAACACTAAAAGTAATTATTAGTTACTCTAATTACTAACAAAAGCTAAGTTTAAAGGATATAAAAATGGTGTAAATCAGTGATTAACACCTTACCCTCACTCTAAGAATTCAGAATGTAAAGGAGAAGGAGATGAAGGTAGATAAGTTGGGTTCAACATTTGGTGAATGAAGGAGAGAAGCAACATGTGGACAGCAATGTATCTGTGGGATAGTGTGGCATTCCATAAAAAATAAAATAAAAGGAAAAGAGAAGTCAAGAGGATAACTCCATCTGAACATTAAAAAGAAGAAGAGAAGCTGGCCACTTAGAATCTAAAAAATGTCAATGAAGATCAAGTATGTTGAATGCAAGAAGGTGAAGTCATGAATCACCTCCTACACCTGCTGATTTCTCAGTTTTGAATCTTATTTATCCCTTCCATTCTTCATAAACCTCAACCATAAGCCACATTACAACCCTTGTAAAAGACCTTGTTGATCCTAAGTAAAGTGAGCTATCATGTGGAGACAAAAGGTTGTTTGATCTATGGTGAGAAGTGTGTGCTGATGTAAGAAGCTAGGAGCAAATGCCTATGCTCATGCTTGCAGACCCATTTGGGGTCTGTAACTGCTTTTGAGCTTGTGTGAAATGGTACACCCTAAAATTCATTTGTGAGAGACAACCCTGGTAAGCATTGGGTAAGATTGAACTTATTGGGCACTATTTGAATCTGACTTTTGATTTACTGATAAACTTAGTACAGTTTTGCACATATTATTCTCTTGGTGTCAGGTGATTGGATGTGATGAACATGCATGCATGAATGAGGTGTTAAATTGTTTCATATACTATTTTGGAACTCCTTTAATTTTGAGAGCAAGGGTGGAATGAAACTTTGTTAATTACAAACTGATTAGCCACTGTTTGCACTTTATTTAACTGTGTTCATTGTGAAGTTTGTGGGTATCTTCACTGAAAACCATCAGAAGACTTCACTCCCCACTAGGGATCACCTAGGGGTTTAAAAGGCTTGATGTATAAGCTAAATACATCTGTGCTCCCTACGAAAGTGGCATTTAAATTTTTAGAGTAGTTGTTTAATTTTTCCTTTTGCTCAAGGACTAGCAAAGATTAGGTTTGGGGGTGTGTTAAGCACTGAAAAATATAATTTTTTACCTCTTAACCTAGCCTTTACAATACCTTGGAGCCATCTAATAATTAAATTTTGAGTATGTAGTTAGTAATAAAAATATAACTTTGTGCAACAGTCCTCATTTTGAGGCCAAGAAGAGAGAGATTTAAAGTCAAGGACTGCAGCTGATGGAAGGACAGAGGATACACCATGGTGGTACACACCATGGTGGCCATTTGTTTGCGGAGGTGGGCCCTAAAAATCAGATAGATGAGGGAAAGATGGGCCAAGCAGAGAACACTACTGCAGCAGCATGTGCACTGCAGCAGAGGAGAGAAATGTCAAGTCGCAAAGTTCAAACTGCCTGGAAAAGCTCCTCGCAAGGATCTCGCAAAGCTCTAGCCTGCAACATTAAAAGCCCTCACGTAGATCTCGCACAGTGCACTGCAGCAAACATAAAGCTCGCACACATCTCGCATAGCTTAAGAGGAGAGAGAGCCCTAGAAGATATTCTCATGAAGCTCTCGCACAGACCACGCGCGCTTCAAAGACAAAGCCAGCCACGCGAGATGTACATTCCATCCTGGCGATCAACCTCGCGCAGCTCAAAGGTTATCCTCGCAAGAGCCTTGTGAGATGCAATTCAGCCCAGCGAGATCCTTTTGACTTGACCCACCTGGAGGACCATCTACGTGAGCCATGCTACTCAATACAAAAGGGACCACGCAAGGCTCATTCAACGGCAAGTACATCCATGTGACATATTTGCGAGAGGCCAAAATGTAGAACTCATCCTCGTGAAGCTCGGGTTCCTGCCTTCTCAGTGCATACATAGGGACACTTTGGGGATTTCCCCACTTCTAGGGCACACATCCTGAGGTTCTAATCTATTTCCCACTTCTTGAGGCATCCAAGGGTCACAATTGGGCCACATCTTCAAGCAGCAGCTAGGGTTTTTCTCTTCTATTTTCCTATTAGCCATGGCAGTGAGAGACTTTGTATATAAGCTATGTTCATAGTAGAAATAAGCATCTGATCCTTAACCTAATTTGGCTGGGAGCTTGGAGAGTTCTCGCTTAGGTCATTTAGGGGTAGGGTTAGGTCATCTTTATAGTTTTTCTTCCCTCCTTAGCCTAGCACTTGCTAGCTAAGATCTTTGTAATAGCTAGGATTGTTCTTTTATGTTGTTGGCAAGACTGTAAGAGCTTGTAAAAGGGGTAGAATCTGCATTGGCAGTTGGGAGAGCTACATTGTAAGTATTTGTAATCAATCCAGGCTAGTTTTAATGATTCATGCAATCTACGATTTCCTTGTGCTTGTCAATAGGATTTTTATTGATTGTATGCTCCTATGGATGCATGAGCTTGTAACCAGGCATCCATAGCAGCTGCAGTAGTACTTATTGTTATGATTTTTATCCCTTGTCTGAGCTATATCTCTGGGATGATCTGTGACCACACAGTGGACAGATCATAGCCCTCAGACTAGCCCATAACTCTGGGTTGGGTTGTATTATTCCTCCTTGCATTTGAGTTGTATCCAAATGAAGGATAGATATAGATCCATCCCTTAATAAGCTTATGCAGCCCCTGTTTCAGCACAGAATAATAGTTCCTATTTCATTACTTCTCACCATTTTCTATTTTAATTTTCAAAGCCATTTTCACCTTCTCTAAAACCCTTTCTCATAGCATAGGATTGTAGTTTTATTTTAAGTTCATTCTAGTTTTAGTTGTGACAACAAACACCCTTTCTTTAGGATTGCCAGATTTGGAGATCTACTAAACAACCCTTGTGGATCTAGATCAATTATCCTTGTGGGATAACCCTTTCTTATCAAAACTTGGTACAACGGGCCCTGGATCTTACAGGACTGTGTGTATATTTCAGATTGTTGTTTTCATCCATATCACTCCACCTTTTGACTTATTTTTACCACCATATTTTTTACCACACATCTCACACCAATAATCATGCAATCTAGAAATTAACTCAACAAATATGTATCAGACTGGAGTTCTATTGGCATTTGTAACACTTCTACACATGCTTGCAACAGTCAATTTCCATGGTTTTCTAGAAATATTCTTACCTTAGGATGTTCTTGGTGAGCATGTGTCCACTGACATGGGCCCCGCATACTCCTTCATGGATTTCTTTCATGATGTTGTATGCCTCGCTTTCAGTTAGACATTGAAGCAGGATGTATATGATCACTTGTATAGGCACTTGCCGCAAATGACGTAGTTCGTCGCTAAACGTTGGTTGGTCTGCCTATCTATCTTGAATGTATCCTCAGAAAAAGTTTGAGTCTCAAGGAAATTCTTGATATCTGAGAACTATGGTGGCTCATCTTCTAACTTTATGCGTTCCTCTATCTGGAGGCAGAAGGTGGGCTCACTCCTTTGTTCAATCATGATTGGCTTTATCTCGACACCATGTGGAATTTTGACCATTGATGTCAGCATTGCCAGTGCATCGGCGAAGTAATTTCTTGTTTGTAGGATATATGAGAAGGTAACAGCATCGAAGCATGCTATCAGATCTTTGAGGTGCTCGTGGTATGGGATCAGCTTCTCATCCTTTGTCTTCCAATCTTCATTGGTCTGGAATATTATCAGCTGTGAATCTCCAAATATCCTGAGATGAGTTACATTCAGATCAAGTTTTGCCTGTAAGCCGGCTGCACAAGCTTCATATTCGGCCATGTTCTTAGTACAGGAGAAATTGAGTTTGATGGAAACTGGTACGTGAGATCCTTTTGGCAAAATCAGAATAGCGTCGACTCCTTGACCTTTGGCATTTGCTACCCCGTCAAAGTGCATTACCCAAGATTTCATTATCTCTGCCGTGTCATCCTCTGTCACGAACAAGATGTCCTCATCTAGGAATTCATTTCTCAAAGGCTCGTAGTTAGGTAAAGGATTCTCGACAAGATGATCGACGAGTGATTGCCTTTTAACTAACTTTTGGGTGACATATATGATGTCAAATTCTGATAGAAGGAGTTGTCAACGTGCAGTTCGGCCAGTGAGGGCCGGCTTTGCGAATAAATATTTCAATGGGTCCATTCATGCGAGGAGTAGAACGGCTTGAGATAGCAAGTAGTGGCAAAGCCTCTGTGTAACCCATACGAGAGCCAGGCATGCTTTCTCCAAATGAGAATAGCGTGTCTCGTAGTAAGTAAATTTTTTGCTGCGATAGTAGATGGCCTGCTCTCTTCTTCCTGTTTCATCATGCAGCCCTAGGACACATCCCATCAAAACTTTCATTACAGAGAGGTACATTAAGAGTGGTCTCCCTAGTTCAAGTGGTACCAACACTGACGGGTTGAGAAGGTAGCCCTGAATTTTATCGAATGCTGCTTGACAGTCATCGTTTCATTCAACGGGCAAGTCTTTTCTTAGTAACTTGAAGATCGGCGTGCAGATAGGAGTTAGTTGTGCAATGAACCGACTAATGTATTGTATCCTGCCTAAGAAACCTCTGACTTCTTTCTCGATAGATGGCGGCGGCATTTTGGCAATGGCTTTTACCTTGATCGGGTCAACCTCGATGCCTCTTCTGCTAACGATGAAGACCAGTAATTTTCCTGACATGGCACCGAATGCACATTTTTGGGGATTCAAGAACAACCTGTATTTCCTCAACTTCTCACACAACGTTTGGAAGTTTATCAGATGATCCTCTCTTTTTGGAGACTTGACGATCATGTCGTCAATGTAAATCTTAATTTCTCGGTGCATTATGTCGTGGAAGAGTGTTGTCATGGCTCTCTGATATGTCTCCCTGACATTCTTTAACCCGAATGGCATTACTCGGTAACAGAAAGTTCTTCAAAGAGTAATGAATGTTGTCTTCTCGCGGTCTACTTCTGCCATCTTGATCTGATTAAATCCAAAGAATTCATCCATAAATGAAAGCATCCCATGCCTAGCAGTATTATCGACCAAGATGTCGATGTGTGGCAATGGGAAGTCATCCTTTAGGCTCGCCTTATTGAGATTTCTGAAATCAATGCACATGCGAACCTTTCCATCCTTCTTCGGTACTGGGACGATGTTGATTAGCCATTGCGAGTATTTAGAGACCATGAACTTGATGACCTCATCTTTTACTTGCAGCATCCACTCAGGTTTGAGGTGTCTCAACTTCTGCTTGACCAGTTTAACATCTGGATATAGCGGCAGCTCATGCTCGACCAATCAGTATCCAGACCAGGCATATCCTCATATTACCATACGTAGATGTCTTGATATGACCGAAAGAAATCAATCATACTTTTTCTTTTCTTGGGAGACAGCGACGTTTCGATCTTGATAATTCTAGGAATCTCCTCGGTCCCTAGATTGGCATCCTCTGTTTCTTCAATGATAGGGGTAGGGTCATGCTCAAAATCGGCATACCATTCAAGGAGCTCATTGGGAAGCTCCTCCATAGGGATTTCCTCATCTAGACCCGTGACTTCTACCTCTTCTTGGATTTTTACAGGAAAGGGGGCAATTTCACGTGGGATGGGCCTTTCTATTAAGGCATTATTTTCCTTGATTCTCTCAGGAATTTTGAAAGACAATTTGTTTGGATTATTTTGTATTTCTTTTATTTTTTTGGATTTTTCTTTTTCTTCGAAAATGGGCCCTTTGCAAGGCGGGTCCCTATATACACATGGTATTGCTTGTCAAAGGCTCATTCCACTTTTTACCGATTGTTTTTTTGGGAAGCGGGTGCCAAATTTCAAGCCACTCGAAGTTTTCAGAGTTAGGGGCACAGACGCCAAATTCCTTAACTGTGGTGTCGTCCCTTTAGCTGCTCGAATGGAGGAAGTTGATTGATATGACTCTTGGGAGTCAACCTCCATCATGTAGATCCCGGGTTCGACTAGGACTCTATCCACAAATGTCAGTAGGGTCCTGTGGTTGTTTACCATAGGGGGAGATTATGTAGGCATAGAAAATTCCTCCTCAAAAAGGGGCAGAGTGGCTAGGTCTATTTCCAGTTTGGGGGGGATGATTTGGGGATTGGTTGGGTGAACAAGGGCTACCAGTTTGTATGGGGTTAGCTGTGTTGCCCTATTCTGTTCAATCTTTACAGTCCCCGCACTCACAAAGGTGTTTCGGATGTGAGGCCTAAGACGGGGTTCGTCCTCTATGCTTATTCCCTTAGCTTTTACTATAGCAATGGTTCGGGCCTTTTCTTTAGCTTCTCGGACTTCTTCTTTAGTGGGCCTGTAACCTAACCCAAATCTGATTTGTTGTCCGCCCTTGGCCCTGACTGGCTCTTTTCTGCCTTGCAATTAGGGTCCCAATCCCTTTCCTTTCTGATAGCCCCATTTTTGGAGCATGGCTATGGTTGTGACTATTCCTCCACCAATTTTTATAGTAATCCTCTCAAGGGGCTTAGGGATTATCGTCGATACATCATACTCAAAGGTATGGAGGTCTCTGTCTTCGATTGTGTGTGGCACATCCAATACTTTGGGTTTCTCAATATTGTGGGTAGCTTTCTCTCTCTCATCCTGTCCCTCATCCATAATGGTGACGATCTTCTATTGAGACATGAACCTAAGCTTTTGGTGCAAAGTTGAAGGTATTGCCCCAACCTCGTTTAGCCATGGGCACCCTAAAAGCATATTGAATGTGGATTTGATGTCCATTACCTGGAATGGTATGAAAAAGGTCATTGGCCCAATCATGAGCTCAAGATCGACTTCCCCAACTATATTTCTCTTCTTATGTTATCAAATCCTCTGGAACTTGTTCCTGTTGGTCTGAAAGTGGAGGGATCCACCCTTATCTTGGTTGCAGTTCTCAGAGGGCGTATATTCAAAGTTGATCCATTGTCTACAGTGATGTTGACAACGAGATCACCAAATTTTTTACTTCTACAGTGATGTTGAGGTGTTTGGAATGATTATTTCCTTCCTTTTCCAAGTCAGCATCTGAAAACGAGATGGCACTGGTAGGCAGCACCTGCCCAATTATCTGTGTCCCACTTCATCATCTCTTACTTTGATAAGTACATGTGCATTTTTTAACGCCCCCATCAAAGCATGAAAATGGAGAGGGGATGTCATTAAAAAATCCCATATTGTAATATGGGTCGACATTCTCTTCAGTTGAGTTTCTAATATGTGCTCTCGGCTCATTTTCTCGAACGAGTTTACCGCAGTAGTTTCCTTCTTCTCTTCTGGTCAGGCCAGTGCCGATACCTCAGATTGCCTTGCAATTTTTTCCTGACCTAGTGACAAAACCCACTGATCCTTCTCTGCTACTGCCTATATTGATGTCTGTCTGTTCGTAACTGAGGGGAACTTGATGGGGATTGTAGGTTAGCCCCGGGATTTGGAATGGAGCGGCTGCACACTCCCAAACCTAATCTTTGCTAGTCCTCGAGCAAAGCAAAAATTAAATAGTTACTCTAAAAATTAAATGCAACTTTCATAGGGAGCACGAATGCATTTAGCTTATGCATCAAGCCTTTTAAACCCCTAGGTGATCCCTAGTGGAGGAGTGAAGTCTCCTGAGGGTTTTCAGTGAAGGTACCCACAAACTCCTAAATAAAATAGTTAAAATAAATGCACACAGTGACAAGTCATATTTCAATACATAAAGTTTCATTCCACACCTTGATCTTTCAAGTTAGAGGAGTTTTAAATAGTGGATGCAAATAATTTAATACCTAAATAATCATTCATGCTCATCACAATCAATCAGTTGACATCAAGAGTGTGATGTGTACAAATTAGTATAAAGCTCACCATTAATTCAAAAATCGAGTTCAAACAGTGCCCCAATAAATTCAATCTCAGACCCAATCCTCACCAAGGTTGTCTCTCAAAAATGAATTAAATGGTGTTCAATTTCACTCCAGCTCAAGATTAGTTACAGACCTCAAATAGGCCTGCAAGCATAAGCATAGGCATTTGCTTCTATTTCCTGACTTCATCATGTTCTCTTCATCATAGATTAGACATCCCTTCATCTCCACATAGCAGCTCGATTCATTTTAGATCACTAAGGACTTTTATTGGATTGTAATGTGGCTTAGGTTAAGGTTTTAAAAAGAATGAAGGGGTAAAAAGGTTCAAAAGTGAGAATTTAATCAAGAGGTAGGAGGTGATTCATGACTTCACCTTCTTCATCACAGCACAATCTTCATCCTCCAACAGTTTTTTTTTTTTTTTTAAGATCTGAAGTGGCCAGCTTCTTCTCCTTCTAATTTTTAGATGAAATGTTTCTTTTGACTTCTCTTTCTTTCTCTCTTTTTTTTTTTTATGATGGTTACCACAGCCATACAACTGATACACTACTTCACTTAGATTTTTTCTCTTCTCCTTCTCCTTCCACCAAATGTCAAACCCTGCTCACCTATCTTCAACATCTTCTCCTTTACTTTCTGAATTCTTAGAGTGAGGGTAAGACTGAATCAAGTCAAGAGGTTCAGGTACAATAACTCTGGTATTTTTAAAAAATAAATAGATTTTTAAGGCTCAAAGAGTGTATGCAAAGGGGGTAGTTCACTGGGTAAGACTTTCAAGCTCAAACTGTCCAACTGATGGCCTTAGATCATGTCCCTAATGTCATGAGTTCTGCTAAACAGTTTCAATTTGGGGATGCATAAATTCTAGTGAAAAGCTTTGAGTCATTCAGTTCTTAGAGCACAAAAACTTCCAAAGACACTCTTTAAAAGAAAAAGGATTTGTATGTGCCCAAATCTGACTGGGTATGGTCTTCATTTGAACTCATGGGGCATGTTCTCACCTTTTTCTCTCCTTACTGGTTTACTATGTACTGATTGTAAAAAAATTTCTTGATGATCACTTCATGGAAGTGTTTAATTTTTAAAATATTTTAGTATTAAACAGTCTACTAATACTGCTGCACTTAGCTTAACCATCTCATTGGTCTACCCTGCCTTACCCCCAAACTTAATATAAATAGTGTCCTCACTGTTTCAATGGATATATAGTTAGGGGCAGTAGGGTAAGCAAAGGATTAACAATATACAGCAGAAAAAATTAATTTGCATCAGAGAAAAGGTGGAAAAATAAGCACAGTGCAAATTAGCACACCAAAGAAATTTCCATTAACAAAAATAAATATGATACAAGAGAGAAAACTTAATACAAATTTACAGGTATAAGCAGAAACACCCCATTACAAAAAATTTATAAACAACAACTAAAGAAAAATATTGACAAACTAACTAACTACACTAACTCCTACAAGTGATCTGAATCAGAATATAAAGTCTATTGGGTCCCCTGCAACTTTCTCTTTTCCTTTCTTCAAATTTTTACCTTGCGCAACACCAGCTTTGGATCTTGTTACAGCTGGTTTCTTGGGTTTGGTGCTGCACTTCTCCTGAGTAGGCTCCTGAATGGATACTCGTTTAGACACTGCTGGAGGCTTGACATCTTTGGGACTAAACAATGAGACAGTATTGGTTAATGTTTCCACCAGCTTGGAAAGCTGGGTGGTCCTTTGCTCATACATCTTACACGCTGCTGCATAAGTGGCTAGCTTTTTATCCATGGCCACCATCTCCTTCTGATAATCCATTAAAGCTTTCTCCATTAGCTTCCAATAATCAGTCTTTATTAGGGCAAGCTGGTCTTCATATCTCTGTTGCACCATTGCTGTCATATTTTCCACTCTTAAATGTACATCCATCCCAACATATGGATTAGCATTCATGGAGTTGGTGAGGGTGTAAAACCTGGGTATGCGGATGGAATCAATAGGGACAATGGCCCATTCATCAGGGTCATCTATAGGAGGAGAGATGATAGTCAGGTTAGTACAGGTGGATGGAGAAGATGGAGGGTTAGATGGAAGGATAAGTGTCAGCTCCTCTTCAAGGGTTTCAGTCTGAGTGAAGGTTGAGGTGGCGGTAAAAGGGGGTAGGGCAGGCTCTTCATTTTCAAAATCTGTCTGTGGGGCAGCATCAGCTGTTGCCACTAAAGTTGAAGGCTGATGTGAAGGAGGGAGGGTAGGTTCAGGTATGGGTGTAGGTGTAGTGATTGGGGTGTTGGATTTAAGGTCTGAAGGGTTGTTTGAATAGATTGGAGGTTATTTTGTATGGTGGCTTGGTTTTCATTATTGGTATGGAGTTGGGTTTGGAGAGAGGTAAGGAGGGAAATTATTTAGGAAAAGGGGTCTGGATGGCTGGGGTTATAGGTTGGGTGGGTGGGATTGGTTGGAAAGGTGAAGTAGGGGCATGGTTGAAACGATATGGTTGTGGAGAGTCTAGGAGGGGTGAGTATTTATGCCTGATATCCTCCACAATGGAGTCTATCATGGCAGCGAACCCCTCAGTTGTGAGCTATTCTTAGTCATGGGTAGGTTGAGTTGACTGGGAATGGGTAGGTGAGGTAGTTATTTCAATGGGTTTAATGGTGTCAGTGGGGTTAATGGGTTCAATGGGGGTTACAAGGTCAGTGGGGTTGGGTGGTTCAATGTCAGTGGGTTCAGGGCTTGGAATGGGTTGTGGTAGAGCAATGGGTAGGCTACGTTCAATGGATGCTATGGTTGGTTGATGAGTTTTATTTTGGTATTTTATTTTTATGGTGGGGGTGGGTAGGTTAAATGGGAAGGTGGTTTGAGTTGGAGCTGGCACTGGGATAGTTGTGGTGGTGATTGTGGAGGGTGTTGGAGTTGAATTGGTAGGCATAGGAGTAGGAATGGAAGGTGGAATGGAGATAGTTGGTGGTACAAGTACTAAGGCTACTGATGTAGCTACTGCAGAAGTGGACACTGGGGCTGAGTTGGCAACAGAGGAAACTATAGGAATGGTAGCAGTTGAGTCTTCTTCAGGGAGGGCTGTTGTTGGCTCCTCAGAGACCTTCTTCTTCTTCCCCATCAAAGTCATGCTGATGGTCCATAACTTCTTCCCAAATATCACTGGGTGTAATTTCTCAATTTGCTCCCCCATCTTCCATGCATAGCCAACTTGTTCGAGCAGGTTTGTAATCAACCTATTGTAGGGAAGTTCATGGGGCTTCTGCTTCTTCTAGACTTTAATGTGGATGTCCTTCATCCCCTCAAAGATTAGCTGTGTAGAATTGAAGCAGTGCCCTTGTGAGAATGAATACAGGGCATCTGCTATGGAGTGCCTCCTCTCCTGCTGGTGTTTAGCTACAAATATGTTCTTCCTGAGAACACTATCCATGAAGAGCAGGTTGGGGCTGACGTCACTCCTCATGAGAGAGTCCCCAGAGGCTTTCTTTCCATTAGTCAGTTTCTTTGTAATCTCTAAGATGGAGGCATTATGGGCTGGGTCATAGGTAGCAGGAATGCCCAGAGCCCATGCAATATCAATTATATCCACAACTATTGGAAACTCATCTATGAGAATGACTAGCACTTGGCCCTCTCTGTTAGGTCTATCTCTAGACTCCTTGAGTCTAATGTTCTGGTATCACAGCTTGACTAGCCTGCGGTACACCAACTCCTCCAAAGGTGTCAAAAGGGTATCCAAGGAAGCCTTGGTCAAAAATTCCATGGCTTCAACAGCGAAGGCTTCCTTTGTAAAAAATACCTTATCAAAGGCAATTTCAGGCTCCGAACCCAGGGCAGATATGAATTCATTGGGTGTGGTCAATGGATCAATTTCTGGGGTGGCTCCCTCATCTTGCTTTTGCTTATTGGGTTTGACAGATTTTTGGTCTTTGGTGGCAGTCCTTGCCCTTTTCTTAGGAGCAGCCCTCTTCTTAGGTTTTTTAATTTGGGGTTCTGGAACATCAAGGGCTAAGGATGTAGCAATCCTTTGGGATTTCTTGGTGGGAGTGGGAGGGTTGGTTTGGGCAGGGCTTAACAGCTCCTGCAGGGTTTCTCTAAATTTTGAATTATCAGCCATGAAAACCCTAGTTTGAATCACACCAAATTGAAATCCTAGGTTGTCCACCGCTTCTCTAACTCAACCCAGTAACTAATCCTCAACCAAACTAATTCAACCTAATAAAAAGATTTCAAAAGAAGAACAGGTTGAGAAGAACCTTTCAACTTACCCCAAAAGCTAGGGTTCTGTTGAGGAAGAGGCACAGTGGACCAAAGCTCATGTTGCCCGGCGTAAAATGCCCAGCCTATGTTGCTTAATAGTGGCAAAAGTAAAGGGTGAATGGTGAAGCAAAAATGGCAGTGAAGAAGGAAGGTGAAAAGTCCGGCTTGGGTTTATGCTCGAGTACTTTGGGCAGAGAAAATGACAGAATGATTGTCAAGGGGTTTTAAAACAAGCACACCTGAGCCTCGAGAGGTTGCTTATTGACTCGAGAGGCTCTCGAGTAGATGAAATCGCTAGAAATCAGCCTATCGAGCCAGGAATGTTAACTGCTCGACAGGCATTTTTGCTGAAGATCCAAGCCTCAAGAGGTTAAGCTTCAGGTGTACCTGCTCGAGAGGATCTTGAGTAGATACCATTTAAACATCACAGCCCGTCGAGGGATCTATTTCTCTCAGGTATTGGGGCTCGAGAGGCTACTTTGCTGTGTCAGAGCCTGTTGAGCAAGCCAAATATGCATTGACAATGACTCGAGAAGATGCCTGATCCTCTCGAGAAGGTTTAAAATAGCTCATTTTCACTCTTGTGATGTCAGGCCCACTGCCATGCTAACACATACACACACACACTCATTTATTCAAACAATGGTTTCCTATGCTAAACCCAGTCTTACACCACAATAAACCAGAATTATGCTCACATATCAAGATTCACAGATCACATAAAACACAGTAAATGATAGAATTGAAAACAACAAAAATAGCTATGTTACACAATGTACAAGACTAGAGATCACTCAGCGTTGGGAGGTTCCTAGAAATGCATGGTTTCAGAGGGCTCGATAGAATTTTCCACACAAGGTTTGAGCCTTTGACCATTTACTTTCATGACCCTTCCAGAAGTGGGGTCCATGATCTCCACAGCCCCAGATGGGAGTACATGGATTATAGTGAAAGGTCCATCCCATCTGGATCTTAATTTGCCTGGAAAGAACTTGAGTTTTGAGTTGAAAAGTCATACCTTGGCTCCATCAGCAAAGTCCTTCCTCAGAAGGTTCTTGTCAAAGAAGGCCTTAGCTTTGTCCTTGTAAATTTTGGAATTTGAATAGGCATCCGGCCTTAGTTCCTCCAGCTCAGACAACAACAATTTCCTGTTTGCACCAGCAGAAGTTAGGTCCATGTTCAAGTTTTTAATGGCCCAAAAGGCCTTGTGCTCTAACTCCACTGGGAGATGACATGCTTTTCCATAGATCAGTCTAAATGGGGACATTCTAATTGGAGTCTTATAGGTTGTCCTATAAGCTCACAAATCATCATTTATTTCAATGGCCAATCCTTCCTATCAGTCCTAATTGTTTTCTCTAGGATATACTTGATTTTTCTAATGGAAATCTCCACTTGCCCACTGGTCTGTGGGTGGTATGGAGTTGCAATCCTA
The DNA here is from genome assembly GCA_021018995.1 of Chloranthus sessilifolius. NCBI lineage: Eukaryota > Viridiplantae > Streptophyta > Magnoliopsida > Chloranthales > Chloranthaceae > Chloranthus > Chloranthus sessilifolius. The sequence goes on along the minus strand of CM037589.1, from coordinate 119,060,659 downwards.
TGTATAATAGCATACTTTTTAAGCAAGATCTCAAAGTGTCTGTTATAGAAATGGCTTCTCCCATCACTAATGATGGCTCTAGGGGTGCCAAATATGGAGAATATATTTTCTTTGACAAACTTAAGAACAACTTTGTGATCATTTGTCATTGTGATAGCAGCTTCCACCCATTTTGAAACATAGTCAACAGCCACAAGGATAAAGTTAAAGCCCATAGAAGGAGGAAAGGGGCCCATGAAATATATCTCCCATACATCAAATAACTCCACAACAAGGATGGATTGCAATGGCATTGAATCCCTATTTGATATGCCACCCATCCTTTGACATCTTAAACAGACTTTACAGTGTTCAAAGGCATCCTTAAACAAGTAAGGCCAGTAAAACCCACACTGTAGCACCTTGGTTGTTGCCCTCCAAAGTGTCCCCGCAGACATTTTCATAACACATGGTTAGAATACTATGTATGTCACTTTCAGGGACACAATTTCTTATTACCCGGTCTACACAATACTTATACAAGTACGGATCCTCCCAGAAAAAATATTTGACTTGTGAGAAGAACAAGTCCTTGTCCATCTTGGACCAGTGGAAAGGAATCCTACCTACAGCAAGGTAGTTTACTATATTGGAAAATCAAGGTACAACAGACTAGATAACAAATAATTGCTCATTAGGGAAGGTGTCTTTCAATGGTGTTGTAGCACAATCTTCACTCAGGATCCTTGACAAGTGGTCAGTAACCATATTTTCTACCCCTTTTTTATCTTTGATTTCAAGATCAAACTCTTGCAGGAGTAAAATCCATCTAATCAGCCCTGGCTTTACATCTTTCTTTGCCAGTAGATAATTTAGGGCAGAGTGGTCAGTAAAAATTAAAATTTTAGACTCTAGTAAATAAGGTCTAAATTTGTCCAAAGCAAAGACAACAGACAGAAGCTCTTTCTCAGTTGTCGTATAATTCAGCTGAGCTTCTGTCAATGTCCTGTTGGCATAGTAAACTACACATGGTAGTCTCTCTTTTCTCTATCCTAACATAGCTCCCACAACAAAATCAAATACATCACACATCAGTTTAAAGGGCAGGGCATAATCAGGTGCTTGGATCACAGGGGCAGAGGTTAGATATTTCTTCAAAATCTCAAATGCTTCAAGACATTCAGCATCAAACACAAATGCCACATCTTGACAAAGCAAGTGGCATAGTAGTTTGGAGATCTTGCAGAAGTCTTTGATAAACCTTCTATAAAATCATGTTTGTCATAGAAATGATCTGATTTGTTTGAATGTTGATTTCTTTGAATGTTTTTTGTGGGAGCAAGTGCTGGAGCATGCTTTTTCTGAGTTCCTTTCGGTCCCCGAAATAGTGGCCCAAATTGGTCTATGTGGACTCTGACGTAAGGCGATTGATGGAGAGTGGAAAGTATAGAGGTAAAAAGGGGAAAATATAAATTCTAGGAAGAAAATACCTGGTTCGTTGCGATCGCCAGTTGCAGATGTTTATCGACGCTACAACACGTCACTGATCACGCCTTTCCGAGGTGTGGGTTTAACTTCTTTACTGAATTGTCGACCTACCAATGTCAGCAGCATTGGGTCTCCTGGACGTTTAGGTTGTTTTCCTTCTTCTGCTCTAAGTCTGATTGCATTTTCAATCTTTCGTACTCCTACTGAGAGTCTAATTATTTTAAGGGTTCTAATTATTTTAAAAGTTTAATTGGACTAGTCTCCTAATTCTATTAGCAATCTAATTATTTTAAAAGTCCTAATCCTATTAGAAGTCGAATTAGTATTAGTCTCCTAATTCTATTAAGAGTCTAATCAGCTTAAATACCCTAATTCTATTAGAACTCTAATTAATTTAAGTATTCTAACTCTACCAGAACTCTAATTAATTTAGACGTCCTGATTCTACTAGAACTCTAATTAATTTAAATATTCTAACTATATCAGGAATCTAATTAATTTAAATATTCTAATTATATCAAGAATCTAAAAAAAAGGATTGGGCCCGCTATGCTGAGGAGGATCGACCCCATTCTCGGGTACCCTCCGCAGGCTCCCTTTGGCAAATCGGTTGGTTAAAGGTTGTTTTGAAAATAATCGTAATTGAAAAATACTAAGTTTGGATTTAATAAATATAGATTGGATGATTCAAGTCCGTGAATTTCTAAGATTTAGAATTTGGAATTAAGACTGGAATCGAAGGATATGACTACGGTCTAGAATTAGGACTAAAAAAAAAAGATCAAAAGAACCTAAGAACTAAAATTCAAAATCTAAAACTTAGAAATTAAGAACTAACACTTAAAATCTAAGATTAGGAATTTAAAACCTATGAACGGAAATCAAAACTTAAGAACTAGAATTTGAGATCTGAAGACTAAAATTAAGAACTGGTTCTATAACCTAAGAACTAGAACCAGAAATTAAGAATTAAAATTAAAAACTAGGATTAAAATCTAAGATCTAAAATTAGAAATTAAGAACTAAATAGCTAGAACTTAAGAACTAGAACCTAGAACTAGAAAGGAATTAAAAACTAGAACTAAGGAAATTACCTAAGCTAGGTGCTGGAGAGAGAATCCTCGAAATCTCTAAGCTTTCAAAAATTCCAAGGCTGGACGCATTGTGATGTTGTTTGACGTACGAGGTAAGGGGGTCTATCTATAGGTATTCCGACAATTGTGTGCCCTATATGGGTTGTTTAATTGAATTATGCGCCTTGTTCCAGGCACTTAATACACTTTAAGTCGGTCATGGACTCAATGAGTGATCGGCTGACTGGCTCAACCGGGTGTCCTAGTTCCAGTCCAATTGGAACTAATTGCGCGCCCTTATTAGTGTCTGCAATCGAATTAAGTGCACTATTTCAGGAGCTTAATAGGAGAGTTTAGGCGTTCTAGGGAATTAGAGGATAGGTCAAAAGGGGACAAATTGCGCGCCAGTGATCGAACATGCAATCAAATTGCATGTGCCTTTTAGAGCTCGCAATCCACTCCTAAGGCAGTCCGTGGGAAGGGTAAGCCTGACCCAAGGGGACAAATTGCTCTCCAATGTGGCAGGCGTGCAATCTAATTGCACGCACCTGGAATGGTGTAAAATTAGGGACTTTTTCCCGGTCTAGGTCGGGTCTGAACCACAAGGCTATTATTTTAACCTGTGTTTTGACCATACGCTATCATTTCAGCATATGGTCCCCGTATTAGGGTTTTAAAGCTTTCAGAGAAAGTAAGTCCTTTCCAAAAGTCATGGACATGGTCAAAGGTTGACCGAACATGTTCGTATACTCCGAGAGGGCAGAATTGGGTTGTCTATAGATCCCCCTCTTCGGCGCATTCTTGCAAAGTAAGAATGCATCGAAGAAGTAGGCACCCCTCTCTCGAGGGTGCCTTCTTGTTTCTTTTGGGAAATCATAAAGGTGGACTAGGGATGCTGACATTACATGCTTGACTTTCTTATCTATGAGTGCAAACTAAAATGGAGCATTCGGGGGCCTAGTGGTAGTTGTCGAAAGGCGCATTCCTTACCATGGATGCAAAGGGCATCTCATCACGTATTGTGACCTATTGTGAGTAACAGTCAATGGGGAAAGTCAATGTATCCTAATCCATGGGTGCAAGTGGCATCCCGTCACATGTCGCGACCTGCTGCAAGGGACAGTCAGACGATAGGAGAATCATCATATCCTCATCTACGAGTGCAAGGGGCATCCCATCGCATGGTGCGACTTGTTGCAAGGGGCAGTCAAGCAACGGGAAAATGACACAGACGAGGTACCGAGGGCGTCATACGAATGTCCAGAGACAAGGTCAAGTGACCGGATAATAATAAGATATAATATCATGTAATGGTGAAGGCTTCGCAAATCATGTCAGATCGGGCGTGTTAGTGCTCAGACCAATGGCACGTTGGGTATCCTTTTTCTAGTGGACATTTGTGATTTCTCAAGGTTGAGTATATTTAGTGTTAGATTTCCCAGGGGATAGAATAGATTGGAGTGAATTTTGATAGATTGAGGATTTATTATTTTTTTTATTTTTTTTATTTTTGAAAAAATATATATATTTTTTAGAATTTTGGGAGGTTTTAACTTAAGATCAATTCAATGGTAAATCTATGGAAAATGTGGATTTCGAGACATCGCTGAGTAGATCCACCGGTATGGGATTTGTGAACCTGACAGTTTATGTGGTTGTCAAGACGACACTTGGTATGCAAGATGCTCCGTCTGACCTTCTCGACGAATACTGATGATTGTCTCTTATGGGAGAACTACAGTGATTTGTGAGTTGAGAGAGACAGACTTTTGAAAACTTTTGACTTAATCTTAGCTAACTATATTTTATAAGAAATATTGAGTAAAAGAATGGGCATTTTGCTCACCTGATTTGTTGTCGGCGGGAGGCTTTTGCTAGCGGTGGGACTGGGTGGCTACTACTCCGGTGGTTGTGTCACGATGGGACTACGAGAGGCTCCTCCTTCTGGTTTGAGTCACCCTTGTTGAGCATGTAAGGTTAAATGATGGGACAAAAGTGTCTAAAGGTGAAGTCATTGAGGGGACTCGAGCTCTCAATGTAAGCACGAGAATCACACAACAACCCACATCATTCGTATCAATGGGCTTTATCGCCTTCAGGCTGTTGATCTTTTGTGTGAATTTTTTCACATGAACTTAAAGCCTTCTTGTTGGTATTTATTCATTGTCAAGGTGACTTCCTGTGCCCCTTTATATCCCAGTGGGAGTGTCGTGATGGGACATTTTGGAGGGGTGTGGTCTGCGATGGGATATGGGTTACCCCCCCTTCATTTTGTCTATTGTGCAAGGTCACGAGATGGGATATCGAGGGTTTGTTCTTACCCTTCCACTGATTGTTGTAGTGGGGCCTGATGGTTATTAGGGTGACGGGGCATCCGGATTGCCTGATGAGATGTTCGCGATGGGACTTGGTATGTGTCGAGTGTAATGAGATGTCGGAGTGTTTCCTTCCTGATTTTTGTAACGGCAAGGGCTCACTAGTTATTGGCGCGATGGGATGGTGGACGGTTTACCCTCCTCTTATGTCAGCGAGCATGTGTTATGGTTATAGTGGAGTCTATGATTGATGCATGATTGGGTATTCAGGAGTCGTCGCGATGGGATGTGGTAAGACGTTTGGAGGGAGGTTCGGCTCTTTTGTGATGGGATATTGGTGGTTATGTGATAGGCAAGTGTTGACAAGTGAAAAATACCATTTTTCACCCCTGAACTTGAGTCTTGATAGACCTTTGAGAGAACTAAATAAGTGTTTTAAGTGCTTATGTTGCAGCTAACAATAAAGACAGGCTTAACCATAAAAGTAGCTTAAAAGTGCCAATAAGATGACAATCCATGTCAATCCAAAGGAAAATGTGAAGAAACAACCTCATCAGTTGTTGAAAGGTCTGAATAGAAGAAGCAAAGACCTGGAAGAGAAGTATGGAACAATTCGAACAGAAAAATGCACTACAAAGTCCTTTTCGCAAAGAACCTGTACGTTTCGCAAAGAACCTGTACGTTTCGCAAAGAACCTGAAACTCTGCGAAAAGGAATAAAACTCCAGGCGTAGCATTTGAAGAGCATCTGAACTGTTCGAAGAGAGGATTGAACTTTGCGAAAAGAAGAAAACACAATTTGAACATAACCAGAACATTGCGAAAAGAGCTTCAGGAGTCACAACACTTTGCGAAAAGGCCCCTAAGCTGTGCGAAGAGGCGTTCTGGAGATTCGTAGCTTTAACAAGGGCAATTCAGTAATCTGTTGCACGTGTCCCAATGCATTTTAAAACCTAGGGACATTCCAGAGGGTTCTAAGCATGAAGCGAAGGAATATTCCACCCCACGTGAGCACCTAGAGAGGGAATAACTTGGCGGGAACTTCTAGAAACTCTAACAAACTTTCAAAATGCATAACAGAATTGATGCCTTTTTTCACTGATTGGTGACCCGGATCGAGGAATTACGATTGGCGAGCAGTAATCTGGATCCACGTGCTCGACTACCATTGGTCAATACAGATCCGAGAACCTCGATTGGTTGAAATTTGGACTGGGGGAAAGCTATAAATAGAAGCATTTGCCCAATTGGGGCATCAGATTTTGAGTTTCATTTCTAATCCCCATTTCCCAGCTAGACCTTATACGCAATCCTTGTAATAGCCTACTTTGTACTTGCATTTGAGAGTGTGAGATCTTCTGTAACTCAAAGGAGAGTTTGCATCAAGGCTGCAAATCCGAGAGCATTAAGTCGTGCTCTGTAAATTGTAAGGATGAATTTTAAAAGGTTCTTTGTAAACTATGCATTCTCCATTGGACTCATGTCAAGGGTTCCCTCGAGATCTCCTCGACATTAGACTCCTTTAGATTGGTGTTTTGCATGCAATTTCCTTGATTCATTAATCTGTGAGAATTAGTGTTTGTAACCTAGTCTCTACAAAGCATTTGTAGTGATGTTTCTTGTTACGAATTGAGGATTTGGATTAAAGACTATTGGATGGTTTGTGGCCATTAAAGTGGATGAGACCATAGCCATAAGTGTAAGCCTAATCCTTGAATTAGATTTATCTCTCTTACATCCGTGCTTGTAGCAGATGAAGATTGATCACCTCTTGAAATTGCGTTATTCTCATTAGATTTTAAAGTCCAAATCAGATTTAGATATTACTTTTCCATCTTTGTTTCAATCATTCCCCCAACTCGGATCTGGATCATTTAGTTTAAATTTTTCTTTGTTTTTAGTTAGTTAAACGTGACAAATTCAAACCTCTCATCTTATCAGTTTTCTAGATAGGATAAGAAGCCAGATCTGGTAGCTCAGATCTGGAGGTTTATCTTACATTTTAGACAAATTCTCTGTGGACGATCTTTCACTCACTTACTTTTAAAACTTGCTACAATTGGCCCTGATCTTGCAGGCTAATTCTCTTCTAACTGTGCTGATATTTCTTTAATTATTTATATAGTCTAGAGCCACTGTAATTTAGCAGCTATAAATCTATTTTCAAAACACACATAAATCAAGCACACTAATAAGCAACAACAAGTTTTTGGCGCCATTGCCGGGGAATTTGTTCTAAAATAGGTAGACCTAAGTTTTTACCTTTATTTTTTTTATATCATTACTAAACTATTCTATTGTTTATACCTGTGCAGTTATTCATGTCCAATTTTTGAAGAAGGGAAACTACTTAAAAAACAATTCTGAAGGTTTGCTGTGAATAATCAGATTTTTTGTTCTGAGTTGTATCTTTGGTAGGAGGACTCTCAGCCCTGAGATTGTCCCACTGAATTTAGAAGTTGAAAGGCTGCTACGAACCAATCAAACAACACAGAATTCTGCTACTATGGGTGAAGAACCTCGACTTTTGAGGGATTACTTTACACCTGGTGCTTATAATTCTCCCTTTTGCATTCAATTTCCTACTGTTGAAGGAAATTATGAGATCAAGTCATCAACTATCCAAATGCTCCCTTCTTTCCATGGGTTGAGTAAGGAAGACCCATACAAACATGTGGTTGAATTCTTGGCTCTTTGCACCACATTCAACATAGCTGGACTTGGTCCAGAAGCAACCAAGCTTAGGCTCTTTCCTTTTTCATTAAAGGATAAAGCTAGAGCATGGTTATCCATGTTAGTACCAAACAGTATCACTTCTTGGAATGATTTAAGGTCAATTTTAGCCAAATATTTCCCAATGTCTAAAACAAGCCAATTGAGACAAAGTATCATTTCATTCTCCCAAAACTCAACTGAAACTTTCCATGAAGCATGAGAAAGATTTAAGGAACTTTTAAGGCAATGTCCTCATCATCAAATTCCTAGATGGCAGCTAGTTCAAAGCTTCTATCAAGAAATTGATCAAAAAGGCAAAAATATGGTGGATGCCTCCTGTGGAGGCACTTACTTGCAAAAAACAGTTGAAGAGGTTTGGGACTTATTTGAAGTGATTGGTGAAAACTCAACTCAAAGCAGGAATCTCCACAAGAGAAATTGAAAATCCTGCTAGGTTGAACAATCACCAACCCACCAAAGGGAAGATCTATGAGGTGAATGAGTTGGAAAGAAAGATGGACAATCTAACCACAAAGTTTGATAGATTGATGGACTCACTTAAAAATCTAAATGTTTCAAGAGTAGAGGAGGCATGTCGATATGCGGTCCCTACTCATTCAATTGACCAATGTCTGCTTTGCATCACAGTTCCAGATTTAATGGTGGAACAAGCTCATCTTTGCTCAATCATTTGGACAGACTGATCAAATTAATATCCATGGAGAGCACACCCCAATTTGAGGTGGAACCAAGGGAATTACCAATCCCAAAACCAGCCACAACCAAAGAATCAAATGCCGTTCAAAACTGCACAGTCTTATAAGCAGAATTTTTATGTCAAACCAAACTTTCAAAGACCCCATTCCACAACAACTGCAACAAGTTGCCCAGATTCAAACCCCTCCAGGTCCCTTTCTTTTGAAGATCAAGTCTTAAATTCACTCGAATTTAGGATCTTTAACTCAGCGTGAACTTTACAACAGAGCATAAAGAAGATTGAAGAAACATTGGGACAACTTTCAAATACTTTGGCAAAAAGAGAGGAAGGAAAGTTACCCAGCCAACCTTTGAACAATCCCAAAGGACAGTTCATGGTTGGAGAAGCTTCTAATTCACATGAAGAAGTAAAAACTGTCACCACTTTAAGAAGTGGAAAAATGATAGATAACAAAGTGGGTATTGAAGAAGAAAGAAATGAGGAAGAGGATAAAGATATGCAGCAAGAGTAGCATAGTGATAGCAGTGGGGTTGCTGATGTACCTCAGAAAAACCAAAAAAATGAAAAACAGAAAATTCAAAAAAATTTCTGAAAATACTTCTAAAGCTGTAGATGAAAGATTAGTTCCTCATTTACCATTTCCTCATGCAATGAAATCTGTATCCCCTTTTGATAAAGGGAACACAAAAATAGATGACATGATGGAGATTTTCAAGCAAGTCAAGATAAATTTACCTTTGCTTGAGGCAATCAAACAAATTCCAGCATATGCAAAATTTTTGAAAGATGTTTGCACTCACAAAAGACAGTCTAGGATACAGTTGTCCAAGAAGGTCTTTGTTGTGGAAAGAATTAACCAGGTGTTATCCATTGCTACACCTCCTAAACTTCAAGATCCTGGAATCCCCACAATCCCTTGCATTATTGGGGAACACACCATTGAAAAGGCTTTATTAGATCTGGGTGCTAGTGTCAACCTACTTCCATATTTTGTATATGAGAAACTAGGTTTGGGAGAATTTAAACCCACTCATGTGGTGCTACAACTAGCAGACAGATCTGAAAGAAAGCCAGTAGGGATGATTGAAGATGTATTGGTGGGAGTAGATAAATTCTTCTATCCTGCTGATTTTCTAGTTTTGGATATGGAACCAACCGAAAGCAAAACTTCCATCCCTATCATTTTGGGAAGACCATTCCTGGCTACAGCAAATGCTTGCATTCAATGCAGGTCTGGTATTATGGAAATCTCATTTGGAAACATCTTAAAATTGAATGTTTATAATGCAGTCACACAGCCTCAATTCAGCTCTGAAGAATGTTTTCATGTTGATCTATTGGATGAACTTGTGGAAGGGACTTTACAACAATTTCTGCAGGGTGAAGACTTCACCACAGATGTTGGAGATGCTTGGGGATATGTTGAAAAAGAAGCAAGTTGTATCTCAAATTCTGAGGAAATAAATGTTGTGTAAGGAACTCTTAATCAATCAGCAAGTTTCTCTTCTTGGAAACCTGCTATTCTCCCCCTTCCACAAACGTCTAAGGTACCTTTGTTACCTTCCTTTCTCAGCCCACCTGATTTAGAACTAAAGCAGCTGCCAGAAAATTTGAAGTATGTGTTCTTAGGTAATCATAAATCATTGCCTGCCATTATTTCTTCCTCTCTCACAAAGGAGCAAGAGGAAGAGCTGTTGATAGTCTTGAAAGAACATAAAAGGACAATTGGCTGGACTATTGATTTAGGAGGAATCACCATCCAATTGTTCATGCACAAAATCTACTTGGAAGAAGATGCAAAACCTTCTAGGGAAATGCAAAGGAGGTTGAACCCTCATATGCAAGAAGTGGTCATGAAAGAGGTTGTTAAGTTGTTGGATGCAGGGGTCATTTACCCCATTTCAGATTCAGCTTGGGTGGCACCTACACAGGTGGTACCTAAGAAATCTGGAATCACTGTTGTAACCTCAGATTCATGTGAGCTTATGTCAACCAGACAAACAACTGGATGGAGAGTCTGTATTGATTATAGAAAATTAAATGCAATGACCAGAAAAGACCATTTCCCCCTCCCATTCATTGATCAGATCTTAGATAAGCTAGCAGGAAAAGCTTATTACTGTTTTCTTGATGGTTACTCTGATTACAACCAGATTCCTGTGTACCCACAAGATCAGGAAAAGACAACATTCACTTGCCCTTTTGGAACTTTTGCCTATAGGAGAATGCCTTTTGGTCTTTGTAATGCTCCTGCTACCTTCCAAAGATGCATGTATGCCATTTTTTCTTATATGATTGACCAATTTATGGAGATTTTTATGGATGATTTTTCAATCTATGGAGATAGTTTTTCCCAGTGTTTACACCATCTCAAATTGGTACTACAAAGATGTGAAGAAACCAATCTGGTTTTGAGCTGGGAAAAGAGCCATTTCATGGTCACCCAGGGCATTGTCCTTGGCCATGTTGTTTCTCACAAGGGCATTGAGGTGGACAAAGCAAAAATTGATCTAATTACACATTTACCACCTCCCAAAACTGTTAAGCAAATCAGAAGTTTTCTGGGACATGCTGGATTTTACAGAAGGTTCATCAAGGACTTCAGTAAAATAACCAAACCTCTTTGTCATTTGCTGTGCCAAGATGTCCCTTTTGTTTTCACTAATGAATGCATGAAGGCTTTTGAATTCCTAAAGAACTGTTTGATTTCAGCTCCAATATTGCAGTCTCCAGATTATTCATTACCTTTTGAACTGATGTGTGATGCATCAGATTATGCTTTGGGAGCTGTCCTTGGACAGAGAAAAGATAAGCTGCTTCATGTCATAGCTTATGCTAGTAGATCAATGATTGATGCACAGCTCAATTACACAACAACTGAGAAGGAGCTGCTAGCAATTGTTTTTGCTCTAGAAAAATTCAGGTCATATGTCTTGGGTTCACAAATAGTGGTGTTTACTGACCACTCTGCTTTGAAATACCTTCTGTCTAAGAAGGACACCAAACCAAGATTAATCAGGTGGATTCTCCTATTACAGGAATTTGATCTACAGATTAAAAATAAAAAGGGGGTGGAAAATGTGGTGGCTGATCACCTCTCCAGAATTTTAACTGCTGAGATTGATAGGTTGCCTATCAATGAATCTTTCCCTGATGAGCAACTTTTTGCCATTAGTGTACACACTCCTTGGTTTGTAAACATAGTCAACTTTTTGGCTACTGGAAGAATTCCTCAACATTGGAATAAAATGGATAAAGATCTTTTCTTCGCAAAGGTTAAACATTTCATCTGGGAAGATCCTCATATGTTTAAGAGTTGTGCAGACCAAATAATAAGGAAATGTGTCCCTGACCAAGAATTTCATAGAATACTTGCTATGTGTCATGAACAGGCCTGTGGAGGTCATTTTAGTGGGAACAAAACTGCTGCAAAAGTTTTGCAGTGTGGATTTTATTGGCCTACACTTTTCAAGGATGCCCTGCAGCATTGTAAGTCCTGCCAGAACTGTCAGAAATTAGGCAGCATTTCCAAGAGAAACTCAATGCCTTTACAGCCTATTTTGGTAGTTGAGTTGTTTGATGTGTGGGGGATAGACTTCATGGGTCCTTTTCCTCCTTCCAATGGGAATAATTTCATTTTAGTAGCTGTGGATTATGTATCCAAATGGATTGAAGCCACAACTACTAAAACAAATGATCACAAAGTGGTTCTGAAATTTCTTAAGGATCACATTTTTTCCAGGTTTGGTTTTCCCAGAGCCATTATCAGTGATGGGGGAAGCCATTTTTGTAATAGACATTTTGAAACTTTATTTAAGAAATACTCTGTGACTCATAGAGTAGCCACTCCATATCATCCACAAACCAGTGGACAAGTGGAGATTTCCAATAGAGAAATCAAACATATTTTGGAAAAGACTGTGAAGAAGGACAGAAAGGATTGGTCCTTTAAGCTGAATGATGCATTGTGGGCATATAGGACAGCCTATAAAACCCAAATATGTATATCCCCATTTAGGTTGGTCTATGGCAAAGCATGCCATTTACCAGTAGAGTTAGAATATAAAGCTTTTTGGGCCATTAAAACATTGAACATGGATCTAACTACTGCTGGTAATCACAGGAAACTGCAACTTGCTGAGTTAGAACTGCGAATGGATGCATACACAAATTCAAGATTGTATAAAGAGAAAGTAAAAACTTTTCATGATAAAAATTTATTGAGAAAGGAGTTCACAGCTGGTTCTAAGGTATGGTTATTTAACTCAAAGCTCAAGTTTTTCCCAGGAAAACTGAGATCCAGATGGGAAGGGCCATACACTGTCATTCAGGCAGCCCCTTCGGGAGCTGTTGACATCCTTGATCCAAGTAATGGAAGAATCATAAAGGTAAATGGTCAGAGGCTCAAACCATGCATTAAAAATACCTAGGAGCCTGTGCTGCCCATCTATCATCACGAATCTCCAAAAATCTGATGGTAGAAAATTGTACATTATGTTTGTATATCATAGTTTTTGCTTATTTTCTCTGTTTCTGCTTTTATCTCTTTTCGCATAATTTAAACATGCTCAAAGTTAAGTCGCAAAGTAATAATTCTCTTTTCGCAAAGTCCAATTTACTTTTCGAATAGACTCTGGATCTGTGAGGAACTGCTCGAAAGCAAGAATTTGCTTTTCGAATAGTTGATGCTAAAGCCATTTTCTTTTCGAAAAGATAGTTTTAATTCCTTTTAAATAATGTTTCAAGTCGTTAACTTGTCGAATGGTACTGATGCCATTCACAATTGTAAAAAGGTCTCTTTTGGAACTTTTCAAAAACTTAAAGGCACTTTGCGATATTAACTTTGAGTATATTTAGACCCTTTCGACGGTGGGGTTTCATTTCAAACTCTCTCTGCAGAGCGACTCTTTCCACTGAAACCCTACTTCGTTCTTTCCTTGCACGATTTAAGAAGCTTACTACACTTTTGTCTCTGTTGTTCGATCATTTGCGTTTGCAGAGAAGGATTTCAGCTTTTAATCTGGGGGATTTCTGCAAGCAAACAACTCGTTCAAACATAAACCCTAGATCTCGATATTTCTCTGCCCATTCTCTCTGGTGAGCATTTAGTAATTTGATTCTGTGTCAGCATCTATTTTGGGCATTTTTATACATCAATCTATAATGGGAAAAGCAGAGAAATCATTGGCTGCTATGTTCTCCAAATCCTCTGCTAAGAAAGTGAGCAAATCGACCCCAAAAGCAAAAGGAAAAGCCAAAACTGTAGCTAAACGGAAACTATATATGGATAAAATAGATAGGGTGGAGAAAGGAAAGAAAATTAGACATGAGGAACCCATCCCTGCTGCTACTAGCCCTGAGCCTGAGCTTCCTCCTCTGCCCATTCATTTGGTCTTGCCTAACCCCTTCATTGAAGCTCAGAAACTAATACCAGAGCTGATGGTGGACGAAACTTTTTTCGTCACCAAACCAGATTGCTTACCATCCTTAAGATACATTAGAGAGGCTTCACTAAGCAATATCCTTACCCCCTTGCCAGAGAAAATTTACCCAAGAATGGTGAAGTTATGGTACCAAAACCTAATCAAGGTCACTGAAAGAGATGGTGATGTCCCTACCCTAGTCATTTTCATTGATAATTGCAATCTTACTGTGACATTTGAAGACATAGGGAATGCTTTAGGGATACCATTCCAATTTGATCCCTCTGGTCCTTTGGCTGCTCCAGAAATAGCCTCCTTTAGAGAGATGGCTGCACATTTAACCCAGGGTATTGTGGGCACTGGGCAGTCCATCATGAGAAGAGACCTTGCCCCCCAATTTCTATTAATGGATTCCATTTTAAGGGGAAGCTTCTATGTCACTGGGCACAGCCAAGAGAGGAGAACACCAATTTTAGAGGCCCTCTTTCATTTCTCCAAGGGGCAGTTTTTCAATGCCCCTATGCTAATTTTCGAAGCCATGGCTGACATTAGTGCCAAGTTGAAAAAGGAGCAGAAGCTAGCTGGCCTACCATTTGGCAGATTGATCACAGCCCTCCTCAGAGCCAAATTTGACATTGATAGTGAGGAGCCATTTGAAGTCATTACCCCTCACAATTTTGGGAAAAAGGCTTGGACTACAAGCCAGGCTATGCTAAGAAGGATGAGAGAGGCAGGTGAACCTGCACATGCCCCTGCACTGAACCGAACACCTACTGTGTGAGTGAACCTATCCTGGTGAGTGAACCTATCCTGCGGAATGTGAGTGAGCGGAACCCATCCCTACTGGTGAGCACACTTTGAACCCATCCACGAATCGAAGAGAGACTACACCTGAACCTGCCCCTTCAATTTTGCCAGATCCAGTTTTGCCAACTCCTGTGGTGACCAGCTCCTTAGCTGCACCCATTGTTGATAAAAATCTCCTTCCTTTGGTGACCAGCTCTTTAGCTGCACCTACTCTGGAGGACGTTGGCCTTACACCCTACTCCCCTACTCCAGCCCCTGACATTTCACCTATCCCAGCTGTCCCATCTCCCACACCCTCCATCATTCAAATTGTGGATTCCCCCTCTACACCAACCACTCCAACCATTCTCACACCACCAATTTTGCCCTCCAATGCCCAGGTTTTAGAAGAGTTAGCTGCAGATTTTATTGCCTCATCTCCCTGCACTCCTCTGCTCCAAAGCCCCTCACCTTCTCCTGCTCATTCAGCCCACACACCTGAGGTCTCCCATACACCTGAACCTGCGCCCTTCACTACAGAGGCCTACTCTTCCTTAATGGGTTCTATTTTTGAATCCATGGAACTTGAACCTACCCCTATACCTGCTCCTCATCACTTCACTCACTTCCCTACCTCTCCCTTTACAGCCATTGCACCTCCACCCTCCACATCAGTTGTCCCAGTCCATGCCATGCCCACCTCTCCCACACCTGCATCCATTTCCCAAATTCTTACCTACCTCCAATCCATCCATGCCCAACTTCAAATCAACATAGACAACCAGTCTGTAACCAATGAACTGCTCCAAACCTTAGCTTCCACATCCCAAATAACCACCATTACCCCTGTACCTATTGTTGATTCCCAGGCCACCCAAACTGACCCAGAGATATTATTGGTTGATCTGACCACCCCCACCACTACTGCCCATGCAACGCAAACTGAACCTGAAGTCCCCTTGGTTGCATCCCCTCCGCCACTCCCCATTTTCTCTGAGCAAGCCACTCAGACAGACCCTGCTGTCAACCTTCTAGACACTTCTTCCCCCCCTCCCACAGTTGGGACACCTTTGGTCCCCTACCATTCCATTCGCCTCCCCCGATACGCCACCCTCATCAAAGCCATGGAAGATAATCCCTATATCCGCAGAGATGTTCAAAAGGGGTTAGCTGATTTACAAGCTTACATCTGTACCCCTTATGAAAACCAGATTCAGAAGTTGGAGATCTTTATGAAATTTGAAAGAGAGAAAATGAAGGACCTGTTGGGTCAAACAGTTCTCTGTGGACGATCTTTCACTCACTTACTTTTAAAACTTGCTACAATTGGCCCTGATCTTGCAGGCTAATTCTCTTCTAACTGTGTTGATATTTCTTTATTTTTTTATATAGTCTAGAGCCACTGTAATTTAGCAGCTATAAATCTGTTTTCAAAACACACATAAATCAAGCACACTAAGAAGTAACAACAACAAGCTATGTTCGTTTCTTTCTTTGGTAGATCTTAGGTTATATGATGAGATCAAATCATAGTTGTATCACGACAGAACATGTTTATGAGTGTGTGATGGGGTGTTAGTCTGATGACTCTTTGACGTCGTGATGGGATGATGATGGTGTATTTTTTCTTCGACAGGTGATGTCTTGGGGTCATGACGGGAGGCTCATTCTTGCCTCTTCACGATGGGACATTGGTCGAGCTTACCTTTGGTCACGTGGTGGGATTTTAGCATCACGATGGGACATAAGGGCATGGCTGATTTAGACCAGTGAGCTTAGGTGTTGGGATAGGGTTGATTATGTGCGTTCTATTGTGACGAGATGTGGGTTATTGTGGAGATGCTTGATGGGATATCATGGCTCTCTCTCTCTGGTCGGCGTGTGGACGAGAGTGATTTCGATCGTGAAGGGATAAGTAGCGCGATTGGCTACTTCATCGTCATTAATTTTCGCCTTGTGTTGCGAGGGGGCTTCGTATTTAGCAGTATGGTTGTGAGTGATGATTTTACTTTATTTTATTTTGTTTTTTTAATTTGTTTTGTGCAGCAAATATCGGGGAGTGGTCACGTATACTTGTGACTACGTGATGAGACTCTGGGGAATAATTTTGATCGCGGTGGGATGTGAATTCACAGTAAGTTGTCAGGGGATGATTTTATTATGATGGGATGCTGGGGAGATGTCCTCATCCCTAATCGGTTTGCGATCAGCTAAGGTGATTATGTGTGTGTCTTATTGTGTTAGGATATGTTTGTTTTGTTAGTTTGTTTGTTAAGGGCGTATGTTTATTTCGTCAGAGGTACGTGTCGCGTTTGAGGAGTGTGTCGTAGCTGAGAAATTACGTGCATGGTGTATGGCATTTAATTCAATTGCGCGCCCATTTGGGAGTGCGTGATTGACGGTTCAGAAGTTTGATTGTACATTTTTATATGGGTGTATAATCTAATTATGCTCCAGATTCCATGCGCGTGATTGGAGCGTCACCCGGCAATAGTGCGGGTGACCTTAGGGATTTCGCGCAACGGCATGGGCGTTGAATTTGATTACGCGTGGGGTTGTCGGCGTGGGATTGACTCGTCGGGTTTTTTAGTGCGGTCGGTGATTTAATTGCGTGCTCGGTTTGGCATGCGTGATTTGGATTGCGCGCATATTTGTTTGCGCTTAATCGGATTGCGTGTTATTTTGCTAGTGCTTAATCAGGCAAGTGCCTATATATATCCGAATTTTCTTGGTTTTTCTTCATTCTTTCTCCTTTTATCTAAGTGAATGAGCTCAGAGTATCTTTATTGGGTGATTTCTATGTCATTTCTTCTGATCTTTATCGTTTCATGAGCTCTTCGTCCTAAAGTCGTCTTGGGCTGAGCTGTGGTTATGGATTGGGAGGTATTAGAAATCGAGGGATGCTATACATCCTTCATTATTGTTAGGAGGTGAAAATGGTGGGAGGAAGTCCTCCAAATGGATGGAAAGGTTATTTCCCAACCAATCCTCTCCCTGCCTTTTCGTTGCTTCTGATCGGATGCTCCGTGCATCAAGTTTCGAGTTTGTGTCCGTTTTGGGGTTCCGGGTTAGGTTCTGGGTTATAGGTTAGGCTCTAGGATTTTGTTTTGGATTGTTTGCTCAAGAGGTATGCCTCCGGTGATAGTTGTAAAATTTTGTTATATCAATAAAGAGATGTTTTATTCATTGTGTTCGTTTCTCTCTTTTTTTTGTATTGCTTATTGTCCATTATTTATCTTGTTTTGAGCGTTAATTAGCTTTATTCAGGCATCTATTTTACTCAAGGATTTACGGGGATTTATTCAACTTCTTTTGGCTCTCATTTGAATTTGATTTAGAATTTATTTGACTTATTTAAAATTTATTTTGGATTTATTTAGAATTTTTTTTTTTACTTAGGGTTTATTTTCAGGATTTAATTTTCCTTTCTTTAGGGTTAGAATTTCATTTGGTCTTATCTAAGATTCCCTTCTTCAGGATTAAAATTTGGCTTAGCTTTATTTAGGATTTTCAAATTTTTAGAATTTGGAATTTGATTTTATCTATATTTTTCTAGATTTTAATTTCACTTGGGGTTTAGGTTTTTAGGATTTATTTGATTTTGTTTTATTTCAAGATTTATTTAGATTTTATCTGAAATTTTCCTGGAATTTTATCCGACTAATTTAGGGTTTATTTAGGATTTTGTTTGATTTGATTTGATTTGATTGTTTTTTTACTTGGTGAGTTTAATGTTTTCCTAGGGTTATCACGTGGACCAGATGGGTTAGAGTTTTATTTGTTTTATTTAAGGTATAGGCTTGGTTGGTTTTAGTTTGAGATTCAATTTTGAGGTGACATTTGTCAAAAGTGTGAGTTTCATTCCTAGAACTTAGATGGGCGTTAGATGTTTCAATCCTATTGGCCTATCTTACTTGTGGAGGATTTGTGCTTTCAAAAGGGTAAGTGCTGTGTGTTTATTGGTTGATCTGGGTTAGCCATGGATTATGGTTCTTCTAGGGGGTATGTGTTTGTCTTGGATTAAATTAGATGAAGGGTGTTTTAGAATGAAACACTTGTCACTTTGTGGTACAAGAGGTGTGATTTATAAATAGGGGCTTAAGGGCTTGGATTTTATTTTGAACTTTATTTATAACTTGAATTTGGGGCATTTTTATTACATTATGATGTTATATTTTAAGATGTTATGCTTTGAAGAGGTTTGTAATTATTTATTATTGTATTTCCTATTATTGTTTTATTATTTTTTTCTCTTCAAGGATGAGCGGTATTGTAAATTCAGGGTAGCGGCCGAATTGCTACCATGCTAGGGCAAGAGATGGAAGAGTCAAAGGAGGGGGAAAAGGAACCAAAGGAAAGAGTTGTGCCAGAGTTCTCGTGACTGAAGCCAGTTACTCCTTGGTAGGCTCTGAGGATTAATCTTTTGCAAGCCTTCCCTTGGGGGGTTTTCGTGATGACTCTTCGTGGGCGTTCGCATCAACTCCTAGGTGTCTTTCTATGAATCACTCTTTCTTTTCCACCAACTCCAGGCTCTACGATGCTGGCGCTTGATCATGCAACTGGAAGGATTGCATCATAAGCGGCATCTCAGGGGAATTACGGAGCGAAACGAAGATCTTTATTATAATTTGTTTAGAGCGTGCTTCTTCCCCGAGTTTCTTCATCATCTTCCATTATTTTGGGTGCTTCTTTTAGGGATGTCTCTTCTTTATATTGATTCAGGTGTCCTTGAGTTCGTCCTAAATTCAAATTCTTCTTTGGTTTTGGGGCTGTAATATTGTATATTCAGAGGGGATGCCCTTGGTGTAATTTTGTAATCATTTTGACATTTATGAAGAAAGCTTTTTTTTTTTTAGTTATTCAAATTTGGGTCAATTTGGCTTAGTTTAATTCATTTAGTTGAGAGCATTTTGATTTGGTTGAGAAATTTTAAGCTCCAAAGTGTTTGGGTATATTTTGGTTTGGTTCAGTGTCAATTTAGTTCGGGTTTTGACAAATTTTTGACATGTTGAGACGTTTTAAGTGGCGGTTGTTTTGAATTTTCAAGAGTGTAGAGGGCATTTTTGTTTACTTTTGGGGTGCCTCAACATAGGCATGTTAGCTCTGGGCCATAGGTATGGTCCTAGACATAACTAAGCATAGAAGTTTACCTTTGGTCGCTGCAACCAATAGAAAAGTCAGCTGGTTATTGTGTGGGTGGCTTTTGAATTT
This sequence comes from Chloranthus sessilifolius, assembly GCA_021018995.1. NCBI lineage: Eukaryota > Viridiplantae > Streptophyta > Magnoliopsida > Chloranthales > Chloranthaceae > Chloranthus > Chloranthus sessilifolius. The sequence goes on along the minus strand of CM037589.1, from coordinate 119,040,952 downwards.
GCGCTTGAGAATTTAAGCACGCGATTGGATTTTGGGTGGGCGACGAAACGATTGCACGCTTAGTTATAGGTGTGCGATCAAGATTATTTGTGAACATTTAGGCGCATGATCCAATTGAGCGAGTGTTTCATGGCGCTCAATTAGGCCATGTCCTATAAAAGCCTAAAACTTCTGCTTTCCGTGTTTTCTCAATATCTCGTGATCCATTCATCCATTTCAAGCGCAGTTTCTTCCATTTTCATCAGTTTTTTGAGCTTTTTATTCTGAGATGGAATCTGAGGGTGGTGATAGGCTTGACTTTACTGCTTTCGAGTTGGAGGGGATGATGATGGGGGAGGTCAGTGAGACTTTTGAGGTTCATACTGGCACTAAGGTCATGGTGGAGGGAAATATTGAGATGGTGGTGAGGGAGGAGGCACCGGAGGGTGGTGATGAGGTGAGGATGATCAAGAGGATGCTGCTGCTCCACATGAGCCACGATTCGAATTCTGCTGGAGGAGTTCTTCACACAAGACTAGGTAGGTACCTGTGGGCAACAGTCTTTATTTTTATTACTTAGGCATTTAGGTTATAACGTAGATATCTAGGATCTAGAAACCCTTCAATTTACATCAAACCTACATCTAGTGTAGTTTTGTGTGCATTCATGCATCATCTTCATATCTAGTTTTAGGTCATGTTTACTTTATTGCCATGTCTTTTATCATGGTTTGTGTGTTCCTGGTGGATTATCATCGTAGTTTGCAATTGTTGCATGTGTTGTTGTTCATTGTTTTATCTAATTAGACTTGGGATTATTTGCTGCTCATGGTTCTTGTTAGTTTTAGCATGGTGATTAGCTTTATCTTGCCCAATTTCTTTTATTGTTGTTTTTTTTATTGCTTGTTTGTTTTGCTTTATTTTTTGTTTATCACCTGTTAGGAGCCCCCGATGCTAGCTATTAGTATCGCGTGCTCAGAGTCTCATTCCTGGTACTGTGCTCTGTCTAAATTTTAGCAATACGATTTGTGGCTTTCGGCTTCAGGCCGATTTTAGAGTTAGAGCCTTTCCAGGTCGATCGACGTCTAATCGGGGCGATCTTGGAGAGCTAGAGAGATGAGCAGCAAGCATTGCTCTTCCTAGTTGGGTTGATGCTATCAACCCTAGAGGACTTGGTCAGCATTATCGGAATCAGATTCGAGGGGGAGCCACTGACCGGTCGGATGAAGGGGGACTATCTGGTGGTATGTTTGGAGATTTCGGGGGTCACATATCGCTTTAGCGGATCAGGGCCGGGAGTGGTCCCTGCCACCTAGTTTTTGACATGTTTGCTAGTGGCTTCACCCCTCCGAGATGTCACTCAGAGCTGAGAGGGTTATTTCAGGTGCATTGTGAGGTGATGGTGCACCAAGAGCTTGTTATGGAGGCGGGAGTGGAGGCGGATCGTGTGCTTCGTGCATTCTTGATGCACTTCCTTGGGGCAGTACTCTTTTCTTCTTCAACCTGGGGATGTGTTACCAGCTTGTTCTTGACACTTCTCCGGGATCTAGATCGAGTCCCCACCTATGCTTGGGGCACGGCGGCGTTGGCACACCTCTACAAGCAGTTGTGTCATAGTGGGAGAGGTGTAGCTACCATCAGGGGTTTTCTTCCTTTTCTTCAGGTGAGCCTTTGTTAATTATTGGTTTCTTCGTTATCTTAGTTGTTTGGTTTCTTATTTTAGTTATGATGTTGGTATTCTTCCTAGTTATGGGCGTACGACCACTTCGCCTTCTTACACCCGCGGGTCGCAGTGGAGATCACTATTACATTCCTGTAGATGCACGTGTGGTGGAAGGCGTTGGGACGCCGTCATCGATCTTCAGACCTGTAGACCGCGCAAGGTCTGTTCGAGGATATGCATGCAGGGCAAGTATTATTGTTCATATTGTCAATGTCTTTAGTCTTTCAAATTTTGGATTTACTGATGGTTGTTTCGTTGTTTCTGATTGTAGGTGATTTGGAGGCCCTATGCAGTCGGGAAGAATGCTGAATAGCCAGTGATATAGTCTGACCAGCTCTTCTTTAACGTGGACATCTAGGTCCACTGTTTTGAAAAGGTGGAGCGCATCCACCTTTCTCGGGCAGCTCGATAGCTGGGGTTCCCTCAAGAAGTCCCATCGGAGATTCGCCACAGGGTGGCGAAGAGGATGATCGATCCCTCTGGCTAGAACTTTACATCACAGATGGAGGCTTAGATTATAGATTTTAGAGTTGGGGAGACTAGGGTTATCGGGGCATGTGATGAGGCGGATGCCTGAGAGTTTACGAGGTGGTTTCGGGAGCTTGGTGGGGGTCGGATCTTCACGCGTCCCTTCCATGGTAACGATTCTTTTACTATTGGCGGTCCTGAGTCTGCCTCAGCATTGAGGGAGAGGTTGGCTACACTCGAGGAGGGCCACCTCAGCACGAGTGTTCGTGGAGCAATAGACACTCTACACTAGGTGATGGAGCAAACGGGGTGTGCTCCTTGACCTGATGAGGAGATGTTGCGCTCTTTGATAGATTCCCTCTTCCAGGCCAGGAGGGTGGAGGACGAGCTGAGGGCTCAGCTGGCAGAGACCCGACGATCTCTGGTGAGTTAGTTTACATGTTTTAGTAGTTTTATGTGTACTCATTTGGTTTTTAATTAGTTTAACGTCATTGCTTTATTTGATTTTCCTTATGTGTGCTAGACTGAGAGGGAGGGCAAGGTTGCCTGCCAGACGACATTAGTTGAGCTGCTCAGGGGTCAATAGCCGGCTCGTCGGGAGGTAGAGGCCAACCTACGTTCAGAGATTGACTGATTGGTGAGTGTTTTATCTTAATTTTGAGTTTTATTAATCATTAGCATTGTTTGCTTTGTCACTTCTTCTAATGTGTTTGTCATATGCGTTGTAGAGGTCAGAGTTAGTCGGTGCTGGGAGGTCCGCTCCAACATTCGATCCTTCTTCGGCTGCTTCGTCGAGTTGGGAGGATCCCATGATAGCCCAGCTTCGGGCTGAGCTAGAGCATTGGATGAGTTTCTTTAGTCTTTCGAGTTGCTTCATTAGTTACGTCTCTTTCCTTAATGGTGTATTAATATCGGGTGGTATTTCAACGTCAGGTTGCTGAGAACTTCCAGATGCGAGAGGCGGCAGCCGCCTCTTTACGTCCGAGAGTCAGGTATGATGTGCGTGTGTGTGTTAGTTTTTGTGTTTATTCTAATTTAGCTTTTATCTTACATGTTTTATCTGATTGGCTTGGTTCCTGTGCAGGTGGTTCCTGATTTCACTCCCGAGGCTCCCCCTCAGGAGTCTATTCCTATCCCAACTTAGGTATACTATAGTTGGCATGGTTATATTTTGTCTTTGATTCATTAGTCATAATATTATCTAATATTTCTTCTCCTTATGTCTTGTCTTGCAGCCATCTACGTCTGAGGCTCCTCCTTTGCCGCATATCGATCCAGTGACCGCCACAACGGTTTAGTGCCTTCTTCAGGAGAGGGCAGATCTGGTATGATTCTCGTCCTTTCTTCAACTTTTCTTTCTTTCACGAGTGTGTTCAGTTCTTGATTTTGTGTTATCATGCAGGCTCATTAGCTCGAGGAGTCACGTCTTGAGGTGGCACGAGCGCGCGCTACGTCGGGTGCAAGACGGGTTTGGGAGATATGCACAATCATGGGGACCTGCTGGTGGACATGATCATCGCACAAGGGACTTAGACTGAGGTGCTAGAGGTTGTTCATCAGTCGGTGTGGTCTAAGATGCAAGCTACGATAGATCGACTGTAGTACCGACTGGCGAGGAGTGAGAGGGGAGTTTGTGGGATGATCGATCATCTTGCCGAGTCAGAGTCGGTGGGTACAATCTCTTTGGTTGGCCAGCATCGCCATACAACACGTGAGCATGTCAAGGACTATGCTCATGAGGACTCCATTATCTGGGAGTTACTTGTTGGGGGCCATTCTCGCTCACGGTCTAGACGGACTGTTAGTCAGGTAAGCGAGGGGGGTTCAGTTGCCGGATCTTCCCTTCCCAGGGAGTGCCCACCTACTCCAGGTGCTGCGATCAAGTTTTCAATGGATCAGTCTCTTGATTGTCGGGTTGATGATACTGGGGATAGCAGTGACTAACCATCCCAGAGGCAGTGTAGGGAGTAGGGTTGTATATACAGGGGGTATGCCCTCAGTGTCAAGCTCTAAAAAGAAATATTGATATATATATAGAGATCTTTTGGGTTCAGGCATACCTATCATTTACTTTTCTTTCCTTGTTACCTTCTATACTTTAGCTACTTGTCGTTGGCATCATCGCCTATTATTGGGACTCGAATGCTGCTTGAGTTGGCCAGGGTAATAGTCGAAGGTTGTCTTATATCTGCACATGAGGATAGATTTGTTAGAAATTTTATTTTCCCCCTTGCAGATTGTCAAGGGGAGTAGTGTCTCAGGTCGAGGCCTGGTATTAAAGGTAGGCTATTGTATTTATTTTTTCTTACTACTATCTTTTACTACAAGAAACGAAAATAGTGCAACAGGGAAAGCAAAAAACTGAAAAAAAAGAATCTAAAGCTAAAAAAAAATGCCCCAGTGTAGGAGCGTGATGGAATAGGCAGTGCGGTATCTTCAGTGATGTTCCTGGCATAATGACTTCATTATTCTGCACCTATTCGTGAATAATCAGGGGTCTCAAGGTAACTCCTTTTCCAATAAAAAAAATGCTCTAGTGTCAAGGTGTAATGGAGCGTTCCTGATTCATTTGGGAGTAGTTGGGTCTATGAGGAGAGATGCATTTTGATGAATTAGTGTCGAGGAAATTCCTCGAAACTATGACTAAACTGGGAGATTCACCTAGCCATATCAGTAGTATACGAGGGTTCTACCTTTGGCAGTAATTATCCTATCCCATAGTCAATAGTAGAGGGTGAGTGGTAGATAGTGAGTAGTTGCATCGGTCATCATTCACGAGCTTTTGATTTCATATCTGGGGATATCTTAGGAGGGTTCTATCTTACTGTTCGAAAATATAAATTAAGGGTGAAAGAGGGGTAAGGCTCAATGATGTGAGGGATTAGTTGGTATCTGACAATTTCGAAAAGAGATAAGTAACAGTCTTTTTCTCGGGGGGTGGGGTGCCATGTTTGAGCTCTCCATCATGCTTCGGCACCATCAAAGTCTCTCATTCTTTGGTTAGCAGGAGTTTATCTTCCTCAAACCACCTTACGATGGTATCTAGTAGTATTGGGACACTAGGGATGCCCTCGCAGCTTGCTTATACTTTCTTAATAATATTATCAGGAATATTCTCACGATTTGCTTATGCTTCCCTGGGCTCATTGACTTGTTCACCCGTCGTATTGCTCTCGCTCAATTATGTGTGTAAATATATTTTCTTGAAAGCAACCTGTTGGCATAAGAGTGATGAGTTTTGATTGAACCTAACATCTTCATTTTTTGTACTCTAGCATCTCCTCCAATGGCGAGGGAAAGGGGGTGAGAATCGGGTTTTACTTGTACTTTTGGAAGAGGTCAAGTGTTCCACTAGTCCTTTCGATTAGATTGCCCGAATAAGGTGGGAAATGAGTCAAAAGCCTTCAAGGATATCCTGAGAAATGAAGGCGTACGACTAATGAATGAGTTTCGATGACTACAGGGGTGGTAGATGTAGGTATCTGGCTATGGGATACGATGATCATGATATTAAGGGTAGTATTTCCTGAGGTACATGGTGTTCCAGGGGTTAGGGAGTTCTTCCCCATCCTGGTTCACCAACTTGTTTGCGTTCCCTGGGTATGCAATTGCTATGACATACGGGCCTTCCCAATTTGGTTTCAGTTCTCCTTTTAGATGAGCATGTTTGGAAGGCATAATTATCTTCAAGACTAATTCTCCAATTTCAAAAGTTTGCTCGAGGACTTTCTTATCGTAGGCTCTGGCCATCCTCCTCTGGTATACTTGAGCATGATCGACTACCCTTAGACGTGCCTCATCGAGTTGTTCTAGCTCGGCGAGCAGAGCAATTCTCCTTTCGTCTAAGCATAGCTCATCATCAAGTTGGATCCGTAGGGATAGTACTTGTATTTCATAAGGTATGACTGCTTCCATTCTGTACGTAAGGAGATAGAGAGTTTGGCTAGTAGCCGTGCGAATAGAAGTTCTATAGGCCCAAAGTGCTTCTGGTAGTCGTTCAGACTAGTCGGCTCCATTTCTTGTCTTCACTGTTCATTTTAGAATATGGATCAGAGTCTTATTTGTGGCCTCTTCTTGTTCATTTCCCTGGGGATAGAATGGCGACGAGTGATGTAGGTCGATGCCAAATCTTTCGCATAGTCTCTTAGTCTTTTCTGCCATAAACTACGATCCATTGTCGCTGACAAACATTCTAGGTACTCCAAAGTAGGTAATGATGTTTCGAACAATAGACTTCATAAGTGTGGAAGTAGTGATTCAGACATATGGCTCGGCTTCGGCCCATTTGGTGTAATATTCGATCATTGTGAGTATGAATGCGTGCTTGTGAGTATTTCCAACCATGTCCATAAAGGGTCCAATAATGTCAAAGGCCCACATCGAGAATGGCTATGGTGAGGTTATAGGGTTCAATGCAACTGAAGGAGCTTTGATGAGCGCGACATGTTCTCGGCATTGCTTGTAGCATTGGACGTAGAAGTGGCAATCCCTTGTCATTGTTGGCCAGTAGTAGCCTTGTCGTATGATCTGATCTGTGAGTCTTTGTCTACCGGCGTGAGCACCACAGGCACTGACATGTGCCTCTCCGATGATGTATTGTCCTTCAGCAGTCATAACACACCGCAGTAGTACTCCTTTGTTGAAGGCTTCTTTGTATAGGTTCTCGCCTAAGATGCAGAACCTTGCTCATCAGTTTTTGATTATCTTTCGTTCAATCTTCGTAGCGTAAGGAGGGACATGGCGATGCTTCAGGAAGTTTCTGAAGTACCATGGCTGTCCGTCGTTGGTTGGTGATTTCTTAAATCTGAAGGTTGCGAAGTCGGATTCTTTCCTCGCGTAATTGCTTGAGGTAGGTTGTTCTTCGTTCATGCTGGCTTTTGGTGGAGTTGGTACTTTCGGCTTTATTTGCCAGGCTACTTTGTGTGCTTGTATCATTAATCTCTCGAGGAAGAAGGATTTGGTGTTCTATCCGACTGGTATCTGAATGACTGAGGATAGTGTGGTGAGAGAATCTGCGAGCTCATTCTCCAGTCTAGGATGTGCGTGAAAGAGATTCTTTCAAACTTCATTATCAGGAGCTTGCTGGTTATTTAGAATTGCTAGTGCTTTTATTGTTGACATTGTGATGTAAAAATATGGTGGCAAACACAAATCAAAGAGGGAAGTGGGCTGGAGTGAAACAGCACTAAAACAATAATCTAAAATGCAATCCTGCAAGATCCAAGGCCTGTTGTAGCAAGTTTTGCTAAGTAAGAGTTTGTCCCACAAGGAAGTTTGATCAAAAACCACAAGGGTTGTATAGTAGACCTCCAGATCTGGCTACAAATCTGGTAGCACTAACCTATACAAGAAAGCAAAGGTAAAGAAAAGAGAAAATTGGTGAGGAGCAATAAAATAGGGACTGATATTTTTATTGAAAAATGGCTGGTCAAGCAGAGCAAGGGTTGATTCTACATCAGTCCTTCATTTGGCAACAAGCTCAAATGCAAGGATAAAGAATCCAATCCAACCCTAAGGTATGGAATAGTCTTAGGGTTATGATCTATCCACTGAGTGGTCACAGATCAACCCAGAGATATACTCCAGTCTTGGGGTTGAAATCAAAACATTAACATCACTGCAGCCACCATGCATGCAAGGCTACAAGCCCTTGCATCCATAGGTGTATGCAATCCATAAAATTCTTAATGAGAAACATAAAAACATTACAGATTGAATTAATCAATAAAAATAGCTTTGCATTGCACATGAAGGAACTTACAATGGCCAGCCCTCAAGGCTACAGTCAATGCAGAGATCTATGCCCCCAACAAGCTTGCACAAGTCTTGATTACAGCAGAAATTCAATTCTATCTATTACAAGAGAACTTAGCTAGCAAGTGTTGAGCTAAGGAGGGAAAAAAAATTGAAAAAGATGACCTAACCTTAAATGACCTAAGCCAAGAATATCCCCCTGGCTCAGAGCAAAACTAGGTGATGTTAGATAATTATCTCTGGCTAAAATTATAGGTTAAATACAATCCATGCAAAAATATCTCAATGTTCTGGCCAATCAGAAAGAAGCTGCTGTCATGGCTCATTTGTGGCTAAGTAATTGCCTTGGGATGTGGGAGACAGCTAAGCACACTGGAATGTGTGCCCTAGATGCTGTGGAATCCCCAAAATATCCCTTCATGCTGAATTGGAAGTCTGGAACCTGAGCCTCGAGAGGCTGAATGCTGCCTAGTATGCATCTCGAGTGGATCTCGAGTTGTTGAATTGACTGTTGAAGGAGGCTCGACAGGTTCAAATGGTTCCAATTATGCTGCTCGAGCAGATAAGGCTTCAGGTGACTTTTTTAAAGAGGATCTCAACAGGATGAAATGTAGCTCGACGGGATCAATTTGAGCTCCTTGAGTGGTTGGATTCATCCTTGGAGTGCTCAAGTGCTACTCAAGAACTACTCGAGGCAATTTTCTGAAGGTGTATCTGCTCTAGATCCACTCGAGCAGATATTCTTTGGAATGTATGACCCTCTCGAGATGTGCTCGAGATGGTTTTCTAAAGCTCAGATCCTCTCGAGAACTGCTCGAGGTTATTTTCTAAAGCTCTCCCTATTCTGAACTGCTCGAGCTCGCTTTATGCTGTAGGCCTAAACTTCTCGAGATCTACTTGAGAGAGCTTTCTGAAGGTTTTAACTGCTCAAGAACCACTTGAGCTGATTTAAGCTGCACTTGAACTACTCAAGATCTGCTCGAGCCTTCAACTCTTTTAACCTCTGTAGCTGTGCATTGTCTGCTGTAGCACTCTCTCAGCTTGGGTCCATCCTTCTTTCCTCTATTAGACTCTAGGGTCCATTAGGCAATCCTAATGATCCCTAAGGTGCAGACCACCAAGGTTCATTCTCTGTTCTTCAATTAGCTTCATGATTTGGCTTTGAATTCTCTTTTCTTGGCCTCCAAAGTGTGGACTATTGCATTAAGCTGCAGTTTTATTCCTAACTATAAGACATACTCAAATAACAATTATTAGATGGCTCAGAGGTGTATTAAAGGCTAGGTTAAGAGGTGAAAAATAGTATTTTTCAGTGATTAACACACCCCCAAACCTAATCTTTGTTGGTCCTCGAGCAAAGCAAAAATTAAACAATTACTCTAAAAATTTAAATGCCACTTTCGTAGGGAGCACAAATGCATTTAGCTTATGCATCAAGCCTTTTAAACCCTTAGGTGATCCCTAGTGGAGGAATGAAGTCTCCTGAGGATTTTCAGTGAAGGTACCCACAAACTTCCTAATGAAAACAGTTAAACCAAGTGCACACCTCAACAAGTCAGATTTCAACATATAAAATTTCATTCCACCCTTGACTTTTCAAATTAGAGGAGTTTTAAAATAGTGGATGCAAACAATTTAACACCTTCATCATGCATTTATGCTCATCACAACCAATCAGTTGACATCAATAATGTAATGTGTGCAAAACAGTACTAAGCTTACCATTAATTCAAAAATTAGGTTCAAATAGTGCCCCAATGAATTTCAATTTCAGACCCAATACTTACCATGGCTATCTCTCACAATTAAATTGGAAGGTTCTCAATTTCACTCCAGCTCAAGAGCAGTTACAGACCTCAAATAGGTCTGCAAGCATGAGCATAGGTATTTACTTCAAATTTTTTACATCATCATATACTTCTCATCATAGATTAGACATCCCCTCATCTCCACATGACAGATCATTTCACTTTGGATAAATAAGGTCTTTTTGATGGGTTGTAATGTAGCTTATGGGTGAGGTTTAAAAAGAATAAGAGGGGTAAAATGGATTCAAAACTGAAAATCAGCAAGGGAAGGAGGTGATTCATGACTTCACCTTCTTCATCACAGCACAACTTCATCCTCCAACAAGTTTTCCAGATCTGAAGTGGCTAGCTTCTTCTCCTTTTTCCAATTTTTAGAAGAAGTACTTCTTTTGACTTCTCTTTCTTTTTTTTTTTCCTTTTTTTTTATTATTTTATCATTATTATTATTTATTTTTTTATGAAGTGCCACACATATACCACTGCTACACTGTTGTTTATAATTTGTTTTTCTTCTCGTTCCACCAAATGTTGGACCTAACTCACCTATCTTCAACTTCTTTTCCTTTACCTTCTAAATTATCAGAGTGAGGGTAAGGCTGAATCAGGTCAAGAGGTTTAGGTTCAAGTACTCTGTTGTTTATTAAAGAGAAATTAGATTTTAAAGGCTCAAAGAGTGTATGCAAAGGGTAGTTGAATGGGTAGGAAATTTTAAGCTCAAACTGTTCAAATGAATGCCTCAGATCATCTCCTTAGTGTCATGAGTGCTATCAAACAGTTTCAATTTGGGGGTGCCTAACTTCTAGTGACAAAGTGTTGAGTTAGTCATTCCTTAGAGCACAAAAATTTGCCAAATACACTCTTCAAAAGATAAAATTTTTGTATGGGCCCAAATCTCACAGGGTATGATCTTCCTTTGAACTCATGGGGCATGTCTTCACCTTTTTCTCTCCTTATAGCTTACTAAGTACTGCTTGTAAAAGATTTTTCTTGATGCTTATTTCATGAAAGTGTTGAATTTTTAGAGGATTTCAGTGTTAAAAAGTCTGCATAATTTTTAAATTTCCTCATTTTCAAAATTGCTTAGGTAAACTTCACTCTTTTTGTTTTAAAATTGACTATTACTCCTACACTTAGCTTAACAATTTCATTGATCTTCCTACTACTCTACCCTGCCATACCCCCAAACCTAAGATAAACAGTGTCCTCACTATTTCAATGTAAATATGTAGTTAGGGGCAGCAGAGTATGCAAAAGACTATCAAGCTAAAGCAGAAAACAGGAATGTACAGACAAAGAAGCATCATGCAAATAATACCCAAAAGACTATTTTCATTAACAAAATCAATATTTAACAAGACTATTTACAGACTTAACAAGAGACTGAAAATATACAACTACTTCTAAAACATAAAATACAAATAGAATTCTAAGCACAAAATGACTAGACTAAAGCCTAATCTGAATCTGACTCTGTATCTGAATCTGATAGTAGGTCTATGGGTAGTTGTGGAGCCTTGGCTTTCCCTTTCTTCACAGATTCAGCTTGTGCAGCAACAGCCTTGGTCCTTGTGGCAGTTGGTTTTTGGGGCTTGGTACTACTCCTCCTTGGAAAGTTCCTTAATAGACACACCCGTAGGCACTGAAGGATTCATCATTAAAAAGGTGGAGGTCAATGTATCTAACATCCTGACCAACTGGGTTGCCTTCATCTTATACACCATATACAGATCCAAAGCACCTTTCAGTTGCTGCCAGTGCACCTTCTTCTCCTTCTGCAAACCCTCCCTCATGAGAGACATCTGGTATTCATAATGTTGCTTCACCATTGTTGTTACCTGCTCCACCACTAATTCCACATCCCTTCGTACATAAGGATCAGCATACATAGCTTTGGTGAGGGTGTAAAACTTGGGAATGGGGATGGATGAAGCAAGGACAATGACCCTCTCATCAGGGCCATCAATCCTAGGGTGTAAAACAGAGGCAGTTGTCAGGTCAATGTAGGTGGGTGGAGATGATGGGGGTGGAAGGATAGGCTCCAACTCCTCCTCATAGGTGAAGGTCAATGGTATCAGGAGCAGCTCCTCCTCTTCAAAATCAGTTTGTATAGTAGTAGAGGTGGAGGTAGATGGGATAAGGGTCAGCTCTTCATAATTAGGGTATGTCTGTGAGGCAGTAGCTGCTGTAGCCACTGAAATTGAAGGTTGGGGTGAAGGAGGTGGTGTGGGTACAGGTGTGGGTGTGGGTGTAGGTTGTTAGGCTATTGGGTGTAAGGTCTATAGGGTTGATTGGATGGAATGTAGGCTGGCTTGCATGGTGGCCTGGGGTTCGAAATTGGTAAGGAATTAGGTTTGGAGAGAGGTTACAAGGGAAATGATTTGGGAAAAGGTGTCTAGTAAGGCTTGAGTTATAGGTAGGGTGGGTGGGATTGGTTAGAAGAGTAAAGTAGGAGCATGGTTAAAATGGGTAGGCTATGGAGAGTCTGGGAGGGGTGTGTACTCATGCCTGATATCTCCCACAATGGAGTCTGTCATGGCAGAGTACTCCTCAGTGGTGAAGTAGTCTTGGTCATGGGTAGGTGTAGGTGTAAGGGACTGGGTAGGGGAGGCAATAGGGTCAATTGGCTCAATGGGCTCTATTGCCAAGGGTTCAAAGGAGGGTACAAGGTCTATGGTGGTGGGATGTGTAATGTCAGTGGCCATTGGCTCACTTTCATCATATATGAATGGAGAAGGTGGGTTTGGAATGGGTTCTAGTATGGTAATAGGCTCTGAGATAGTAGTGGGTGTAGGTAAGGGAATGGATAGGCGAGGTACAGTGGGTGTAGGTAGATTTGGTATTGGGGTTATAGGTTGGGTGGGTGGGATTGGCTTTGTGGCTGGTTTTTGGGCTCTTTTTTTATATTTTCTTTTTATAGTTGGAGTGGGTAGGGTAAATGGGAACTCTATTTGAGGAGTTGGAGCTGAAACAAGGATGGTGGTGGTGATTGTGGAGGGTGTTGGAGATGGAATGGTAGCCATGGGAGCAATAATGGAAATGAGTGGTGTGTGGGTGGTGTGGGAGGTAGGGATGGACAATGGAGTGGAGAAGATTGATGATGGGCTGGTGGGTGGGATAGGTGGCACTGAACTGGCTACTGATGTATCTGCAGCAGAAGTGGGTGGAACATGTATTAAGACTGCTGCAAGAATGGCAACTGATAGGCCCTCAGCTGGGAGTGTTGTTGTTGACTTCTCAGGGACCTTCTTCTTCTTCTTCCCCATCAAAGACATGCTGATTGTCCACAACCTCTTTCCAAACATCAGTGGGGGCAATTTCTTAGTTGGCTCCCCAAACTTCTAGGCATATCCTCCTTGCTTAAGCAGGGCTGTGATCAGCCTACTGTAGAGAAGTCCATGGGGCTTCTGCTTCTTCTGGACCTTAATGTTGATGTCCTTCATCCCCTCAAAAATCAAATGGGCAGCATTGAAGTAATGCCCTTGGGAGAAGGAGTAGAGAGCATCAGCAAAAGGATGTCTTCTCTCTTGCTGGTGCCTAGATACAAAAATGTTTTCTTAAAACATTGTCTATGAATAGCAATCCGGGGTTGAAGTCACTCCTTGTGATGGAGTCCCCTGAAGCTTTCTTCCCATTGGTCAGTTTATTGACAATCTCATCTATGGAGGCAGTGAGTGGAGCCCCCAAATTCTAAGCAGGGTCATAGCTATTGTTGATTTTTAGTGTGCATGATTTATTTGTATTTTGAAAACAGATTTGCAAATGATGAATTATTCTGAATTTGGAAAACTAAATAGAATAAGGAAATATCAGCACAGAGAGAAGTTAATTAGCCCGAACGATCAGGGCCAATTGTAGCAAGTTTTAAATGTAAGTGAGTAAAAGATCGTCCACAGGGAATTGATTAAAAATCTAAGAAAAACCTCCAGATCTGAGCTTCCAGATCTGACCTCTGATACTATCTATAAAGCACATAAGATGGGAGGTTGAATTTGTCACATTAACTAAATGATGAAAGTAAAAATTAAACTAAATGATCCAGATCCGAGTTGGGGAGATTTGATGTAAATTAATAAGAATGGAGAAATAATATCTAACTTCGACGTAGTACTTGATTGCAGAATGAGAATGAATGTAAAACACATGAGATATTATCCAATTCTTCATCTGGCTACCAGCACAGATGCAAGAGAAAGTAATCCTACTCAAGGATTGGATTTGAGTTGACTTATGGCTATGGTCTGTCCACTTCAATGGACATAGATCATCCAATAGTCTTAAATCTGAATCCTTGATTAAGAACGAAAAACACCACTACAAATGTTGTGAGAAATCAGGTTACAAACGCGGATTCTCACAGGGACCACGAATTAAGGGAAATTGCTTTAAAAACAGTAAATCTAAAGGAAGCTAATGACTAAGGAGATCACAGGGAACCCTTAACACGAATTCGATTGAGAACGTATTGTTCACAGCAACCTTTTCAAATTCACCATTACAATTACAGAGCACAACTTAAACAGCTCTCGGATTTGTAGTCTTGAATACAATTCTCACATGAATTACAGAAATATCTCATAGTTCTCAATTACAAATAAAAGCTAGGCTATTACAAAAGTTTCAGATAAGCTATCTGAAATGGAAATGGGGCAATAGAAATGAAACTCAAAATCTGGATACCCAAATTGGGCAAATGGTTCGTCTATTTATAGTTTTCCCCAAGTCTAGCTCAGATTTGTATCAGCCAACCAGAATTGGTTTAGATCTGTATCAACCAATAGGAGTCAAGCACAAGGATCTAGATCTGTTTTGGCCAATCAGAACTGCTTGATCTGGTTCAGCCAATCAGGTGATAGAAGCATCAATTATGTTATGTAATTCAAAAATCTGTTTGAGCTTCTAGAAGTTCCCGCCAAGTAATTTCATCTTTGGGTGTTCACATGGGGTGGAATATGCCTTTGGTTCGTGCTCAGAATCTTCCGGAATGTCCCTGGGTTATTAAATGCATTGGGGCACATGCAGAGATTACTGATTTGCCCTTACATATGCTGGGAATCTTCAGGATATCATTTCGCACAGTTTGGAGAACTTTTTGCAAAGTACTGTGACTTTTGAAGCTCTTTTCGCACAGTTCTGGTGTTGTTCGTAAGGAGTTTTCTTCTTTTCGAATCGGTTAGGAATCCTTTCGAAGAGTTCAGGTGCTCTTCGAAAACTAAGCCTGAAGCTTTTAGTTCTTTTCGTAGTTCAGGTTCTTTTCGAAAAGTTCATTTTCTTTTCGAAAAGTTCAGGTTCTTTTCAAAAAGCATTCTGTTCTGCATTCTTCTGTTCGAATAGCTCCAAACCTCTTTCCAGGTTGAAACCAAGCCTTTTTCCTCTTTAGTTTAGGCATTTTGACCGCCAGTGAGGTTGTTCCTTCTCCGTCTTTCCCTAGATTAGCATGAGTCATCATCTTTTTGGCACTTTTAAGCTGCTTTCAGGGTCAAGCTTGCCTTCATTGTTAGCTGTAGAACAAACGCTAAAAACATTTATTTAGTACTCTCAAAGGTCTATCAAGACTCAGGTTAAGGGCTGGAAAATGGTATTTTCCAGTTCTCAACACACCCCCAAACCTAAGCTTTGCCAGTCCCTGAGCAAAGACAAAATTTAAAAAACAGAATGAAAAAGCCATTTTTGTAGGGAGCACAGCTGCATTTAGCATATGCAACAAGCCTTTTAAACACCTAGGTGATCCCTAGTGGAGGAGTGAAGTCTCCTGATGGTTTTCAGTGAAGGTACCCATAAACTTTTCCAACAAATCAGTTAATATCAATGTAGTTCTGTTAAAGCAGACTTTCATCCAGTCAGATTATTCACACCAGCATCAGTCAAGCTGTAAGAAGATCCTCAAGAAAACATCAATTCAAAACTAAAATTCTGTTGTAATTCATTTTACCATTCACTCAGTTTGTGTCAAAAAGTTTTTACAAGAAAAATTAATGAAAAGCTTGCCTTCTATTTGAAAATTCAGTTTTGATGTTACCCCAATAAGTTGATTTCAAACCCAACTCTCACCAGGGTTTTCACTCAACATGCAAGTAGGAGGGTTGTACTATTTCACATAGCTCAAGAGCAGTTACAGCCCTCAAATAGGACTGTAAGCAGGAGCATAGGCATTGCTTTTTAGTTCTGAATTCACTGCTCTTTTCACCATAGATTACACAAATCCTTATCTCCATGTGATAGCTCAATCCATCATTGATCAGTAAGGACTTTAACTTGGGTTGTAATGTGGCTTATGGGTGAAATTTATCAAGAATAAAAGGGTGGAATGGAGTTTAGAATTGAGAAGTCAGTCAAGGTCAGGAGGTGGTAGACACACCTTCTTCCTTTCAGCACAATTTCATCTTCTTCTTTGAATTTTCAGAGCCAAAGTGGCCATCTTTTTCAAACTTCCAATGAAATGATTTCTCCTTTTCTCTTTTTTTTTTTTTTTTTTCAAAGCAACATTGACTGGAATGCCACATCTCTTCTGTTGATACATCATTGCCTTCAATTATTTTTTTTCTTTTTACCAAACTGATACACAACTCTTCTTTCTTCAGCTTCCTTTCCTTTACCTACTGAATTTTTAAAGTGAGGATTAGGCTAAATGAGGTTGATGAGGTTTCAAAAGAAATCTTAGATTTATAAAGCTCAAATGGTGTGTATCAAGGGTAGTTTTAAAAGGTGGGGATTTTTGTAGTTCAAACTATCCAAAAGGAGGCCTTACATCCTGTCTTTAATATCATGATTGCTGTCAAATTATTTCAATTTGGATATATGTAACTTCTAGTGATAGTAAGCAGGTTCAAACAGTCCCTAGAGCAGAAAAAATTGCCAATTCAGAACTCCAAAGAATACATTTCAGGCCTAAATCTCACTGGGTGTGGTTTTCTATCAAAATTCTGAGGTATATCATCACTGTTTTCTCTCTTTTTAGGTTTACTAAACATCAATCTTCTTTTGGAAATTTTCTGACATTCATTTCATGAAAGTATTAGAATTACACTAGGACATTAATTTTAAAAAGTTTTGACTTCCTCATTTTTCAAAACAACAGGTGTGAAATTACTTCATCTTCAAAAATTCTCCTGATCATAAGCTGTATTGCTGTTAACTAAACTATTGGCAATTCTACCACACCCCCAAACCTATGATGAGCAGCGTCCTCACTGGTCCAGGAGTGCATAAGTAATGAAAAGAACAAAAAACAAAAATCATATTGACATAGAGTACAGAAAAGAGATGCACAGTAATTACAAATTAACAAAAGTTAACAGAAATTCGGAATTACATACAACAGACCCAACAAAACAAACATGTATAATGTATTCTAATAACTGGGGTCAAAATCTGTATCATAAGTTGGTTCAATGGGTTCAGAACTGGAATCACTGTTAGAGTCAGAGCTTGAGTCAGTATTGGAGTCTGAACTCAATTTAGCCTTCTCCTGGATTGTGGCTTGTAGCTCGGTGTATTCCTCAGATTTGATCTTTTTGGTGAGGCCAATATATTTTTCAAGTTTAGTAGCCCTCAATTTTTCTTGTTCAAGCTGTGCTTGC
The DNA here is from genome assembly GCA_021018995.1 of Chloranthus sessilifolius. Lineage (NCBI taxonomy): Eukaryota > Viridiplantae > Streptophyta > Magnoliopsida > Chloranthales > Chloranthaceae > Chloranthus > Chloranthus sessilifolius. The sequence goes on along the minus strand of CM037589.1, from coordinate 119,023,643 downwards.
AACATGGTAACCTTGTGCTATTCACTCCTAACCATCTGAAAGGTTTGGCCCAACAGGTCCTGCATCTTCTCTCTCTCAAATTTCATAAACAGCTCCAGTTTCCGAATTTGGTCTTCATAAGGGGTTTTGATGTAAGTGTGGAAATCGGCAATCCCCTTAAGGACATCGCGAAAGATGTAAGGGTTATCTTCCATAGCCCTTTTAAGAGTGGCAAAACGTGGGATGGGAATGGAGTGGTAGGGGACCATATGTATTCCAGCAGTGGGGGAAACGGAAGATGAATCTACAAGCACTACCTCAGGGTCAGTTTGGGTGGCTTGATCAGAGACATTAAGGATGGGTGTAGGTGAAACCAAAAGTATTGCCTCAGGTTCGAATTGGGTAGCATGGTCAGCCACAGTGAGGATGGGTGGATCTAAAACTATTACCTCCGGATCTGTTTGGGTTGCTTGGTCAGAAACATAAGGTACAGTGGCTAAAGTGGTTGTTTAGGATGTGGAGGCTAAGGTTTGGAGAAGGGAATTTGTCACAGACTGATTGTTTGTGTTGATCTGTAGTTGGGCTTGGATGGATTGGAGAAAGGTAAAGATTTGGCAAATTATGTCAGGTGTGGGTGTGGTATGTAAAGTAGGGGCTGGTAAAATTGATGTAGATGGTTGAGGGGCAATGGGTGAAATGGTTGTAAAGGGGGAAGTAGCCAAATGGGTGAAATGAGGAGGATCAAGTATGGGTACAGATTCAAGCCTAATATTCTCCAAGATAGATCCCATTAATGATGAATAGGCCTCTGTTGTGAATATCTCAGGTCCAAGGGTATGAGTGATTTCAGGTGTATGAGTTGAATGAGCAGGTGAACCTGAGAAGTTGTGGAGAAGGGGAGTGCTAGGAGAGTGTTCAACAAAATCTGTGGCCATATCTTGGACATTGTTAGGTGAAATTGGTGGTGTAAGTATGGCTGGAGTGTTTCGTGTAGAGGGAGAGTCTGCAATTGGGATTATGGTGGTTATGAGTGATGGAACTGTTGGAATGGGTGAAGGAATAGGAGCTGTGCTAGGTGAAGTGGGTAAGATGATGGCCTCTTCAACAATGGGTGCAGCTGAAGAGCGGGTCACCTCAGTAATGACAGCTTGTTCAATGTCAGCTGCAAGTGAAATAGGTGCAGCTAAAGAGCTGGTCACCTTAGGGTCTGGTAAAGCAGGTTCAATGGCAGCTGCAGGGGCTGGTGCAGGTATAGCAGGTTCTTGGGCTGGCTCAACCTCTTCCCTCATTCTATTCAACATGGTTTGGCTTGTAGTCCAAGCCCTCTTCCCAAAAGCGTGAGGAGAGACAATCTCAAATGGCTCTTGCTCATCAATGTCAAATTTGGCTCTTAGTAGGGTTGTGATCAGCCTACCAAATGGTATTCCAGCTATTTTCTGCTCCTTCATCTTAACACTGATGTCCCCGGCAGCGGCACCAAAAACTTGTTGTTAGTCCTTAGTGTGCATGATTTATTTGTGTTTTAAAAACAGATTTACAGATGATGAATTGTCCTGAATTTGGAAAACTAAAAAGAATAAAGAAATATCAACACAGAGAGAACTTAATTAGCCTGCAAGATCAGGGCCAATTGTAGCAAGTTTTAAATGTAAGTGAGTAAAAGATCGTCCACAGGGAATTGATTTAAAATGTAAGATAAACCTTCAGATCTGAGCTACCAGATCTGACCTCTTATCCTATATACAAGGCCAATAAGATGGGAGGTTGAATTTGTCACATTAACTAAATGATAAAAGTAAAAATTAAAACTAAATGATCCACATCCGAGTTGGGGAGATTTGATGCAAATTAATAAGAATGGAGAAATAATATCTAACTTCGATTTAGTACTTGATTGCAGAATGAGAATAAATGTAAAACAAATGAGATATTATCCAATCTTCATCTGGCTACCAGCACAGATGCAAGAGAAAGTAATCCAACTCAAGGATTGGAATTGAGTTGGACTTATGGCTATGGTCTGTCCACTTCAATGGACACAGATCATCCAATAGTCTTCAATTCAAATCCGTGATTCAGAACAAAAAATACCACTACAAATGCTGTGAGAAATTAGGTTACAAACGCCAATTCTCACAGGGATAATGAATTAAGGGAAATTGCTTTAAAAACAGTAAATCTAAAGGAATCTAATGAAATAAGGAGATCACAGGGAACCCTTAACACGAATCCAATTGAGAACGTACGGTTCACAGCAACCTTTTCAAATTCACCATTACAATTACAGAGCACAGCTTAAACAGCTCTCGGATTTGTAGTCTTGAATACAATTCTCACGTGAAGTACAGAGATATCTCACAGCTCTCAATTACAAATAAAAGCTAGGCTATTACAGAAATTTCAGACAAGCTATCTGAAATGGAAATGAGGCAATAGAAATGAAACTCAAAATCTGGATACCCAAATTGGGCAAATGGTTCATCTATTTATAGTTTTCCCCAAGTCTAGCTCAGATGTGTATCAACCAATCAGAATTGGTTAGATCTGTATCAACCAATAGTTGTCGAGCACAAGGATCCAGATCTGTTTTGGCCAATCAGAACTGCTTGATCTGGTTCAGCCAATCAGATGACAGAAGCATCAATTCTATTATGTAATTCAAAAGTCTGTTAGAGCTTCTAGAAGTTCCCGCCAAGTGATTTCATCTTCAGGTGTTCACATGGGGTGGAATATGCCTTTGGTTCGTGCTTAGAATCTTTCGGAATGTCCCTGGGTTTTTAAATGCATTGGGGCGCATGCAGAGATGACTGAATTACCCTTGCAGATGCTGCGAATCTTCAGAATACCATTTCGCACAGTTTGGAGAACTTTTCGCAAGGTACTGTGACTTCTGAAGCTCTTTTCGCACAGTTCTGGTGATGTTCGTAAGGAGTTCTCTTCTTTTCGAATAGGTCAAAAATCCTTTCGAAGAGTTCAGGTGCTCTTCGAAAGCTAAGCCTGAAGCCTTTGGTTCTTTTCGCAAAGTTCAGGTTCTTTTCGAAACGTTCAATTTCTTTTTGAAGGGTTCAAATTCTTTTCAAAAAGCAATCTGTAATGCATTCTTCTGTTCGAATAGCTCCACACCTCATTCCAAGTTGAAACCAGGCCTTGGTCCTCTTTAGTTTAGGCATTTTGACAGCTAGTGAGGTTGTCCCTTCTCCTTCTTCCTCCGGATCAACATGGATCATCATCTTTTGGGCACTTTTAGGTTGCTTTCAGGGTTAAGCCTGCCTTTATTGTTAGCTGTGAAACAAACACTTAAAACACTTATTTAGTTCTCTCAAAGGTCTATGAAGACCCAAGTTAAGGGGTGGAAAATGGTATTTTCCAGTTCTCAACACACCCCCAAACCTAAGCTTTTCTAGTCCCTGAGCAAAGACAAAATTAAAAACAGAATGAAAAGCCACTTTTGTAGGGAACACAGTTTCATTTAGCATATGCAACAAACCTTTTAAACCCCTATGTGATCCCTAGTGGAGGAGTGAAGTCTCCTGAGGGTTTTTAGTGAAGATACCCACAAACTTCTCCAATAAATCAGTTAATATCAATGCAGCTCTGTTAATGCAGACTTTTATCCAGTCAGGTTATTCACACCTGCAACAGTCAAGCTGTAAAAAGATCTTCAAGAAAACATCAGTTTAAAACTAAAATTCTGCTGTAATTCCTTTTACCATTCACTCAGTTTGTGTCAAAAAGTTTTTACAAGAAAAATTAATGAAAAGCTTGCCTTCTATTTGAAAATTCAGTTTTGATGTTACCCCAAATAATTTGATTTCAAACTCAACTCTCACCAGGGTTTTCACTCATCATGCAAATAGGAGGGTTGTACTATTTCACACAACTCAAGAGCAGTTACAATCCTCAAATAGGACTGTAAGCAGGAGCATAGGCATTGCTTTTCAGTTCTGAATTTACTGCTCTTTTCATCATAGATTACACAAATCCTTATCCCCATGTGACAGCTCAATCCATCATTGATCAGTAAGGACTTTGACTTGGGTTGTAATGTGGCTTATGGGTGAAATTTATCAAGAATAAAGAGGTTGAATGGAGTTTCAAATTGAGAAGTTAGTCAAGGTCAGGAGGTGGTAGACACACCTTCTTCATTTCAGCACAATTTCATCTTCTTCTTTGAATTTTCAGAGCCAAAGTGGCCATCTTTTTCTCTTTCTTTTTCAAATTTCCAATGAAATGACTTTTCCTTTTCTTTTTCCTTTTTTTTTTTTTTTTTTTTTTTTTCAAAGCAACATTGACTGGAATGCCACATTTCTTTTGTTGTTACATCATTGCCTTCAATTATTTTTCTTCTTCTTTTACCAAACTGTTACCCAACTCTCCTTTCTTCAGCTTCCCCTTTACCTTCTGAATTCTCAGAGTGAGGGTTAGGCTAAATGAGGTTGATTAGGTTGGTTGATGAGGTTTCAAAGATATCTTGGATTTATAAAGCTCAACTGGTGTGTATCAAAGGTAGTTTCAAAAGGTGGGGCTTTTTGAAGTTCAAACTGTCCAAAAGGAGGCCTTACTCATCTCTTTAATATCATGATAGCTGCCAAGTTATTTCAATTTGAATATGTGTAACTTCTAGTGATAGTAAGCAGGTTCAAACAGTCCCTAGAGCAGAAAAAATTGCCATTTCATATCTCCAAAGAATACATTTCAGGCCCAAGTCTCACTGGGTGTAGTTTTCTATCAAATTCCTGAGATATATCATCACTGTTTTCTCTCTTTTTAGGTTTACTAAAACATCAATTTTCTTTTGAAATTTTTCTGACATTCACTTCATGAAAGTATTGGAATTACACAAAAAATCAGTTTTACAAAGTTTTAACTTCCTCATTTTTCAAAACAACAGGTGTGAAATTACTTTATCTTCAAAAATTGTACTGTGATTATAAGCTGCACTAATTTTAACTAAACTATTGGTAATTCTGCTACACCCCCAAACCTTTGATGAGCAGTGTCCTCACTGGTCCGAAGTGCATAAGCAAAGAAAAGAAAACAATCAAATAGAAATCATAAGGATAGAGAAGAAAGAAAAGAAATGCACAGTAATTACTAATGAACAAAAGTTAACAGAAAATAGGAATTACATATTACAGACCCTCAAAACAAACATGTACAATGTATTCTAATAACTGGGGTCAAAATCAGTATCATAAGTTGGTTCAATGGGATCAGAACTGGAATCACTGTTAGAGTCAGAACTTGAGTTAGTATTGGAGTCTGAACTCGATTTAGCCTTCTCCTGGATTGTGCCTTGTAGCTCGGTGTATTCCTCAGATTTGATCTTTTTTGGTGAGGCCAATATACTTTTCAAGTCTAGTAGCCCTCAATTTTTCCTGTTCAAGTTGTGCTTGCAACATGGTAACCTTGTGTTGTTCACTCCTAACCATCTGAAAAGTTTGGCCCAACAGGTCCTGCATCTTCTCTCTCTCAAATTTCATGAACAACTCCAATTTTCAAATCTAGTCTTCATAAGGGGTTCTAATGTAAGCTTGCAGATCCGCTAACCCCTTGAGGACATTACGAAAGATATAAGGGTTCTCTTCCATAGCCCTTTTTAGAGTGGAAAATCTGGGAATGGGAATGGAGTGGTAGGGGACCAAAGGTATCCCAGCAGTGGGGGTGGGAGAAGAGGAGTCCAAAAGTATGACCTCAGGGTTAGTTTGAGTAGCTTGATCAGAGAAATTGAGGAAAGTTGAAGGGGAATAAAAAAGTTCTACCTCAGGTTCTGTTTGGGTAGCATTGTCAGCAGTGGTGAGGATGGGTGGATCTGCAAAAACTACCTCAGGGTTTGTTTGGATAGCATGGTCAGCAACAACAGGTACAGTGGCTAAGGTGGTTGTTTGGGATGTGGAGGCTAAGGTTTGGAGAAGGGAATTTGTCACAGACTAATTGTCTGTGTTGACCTGTAGTTGGGATTGGATGGATTGGAGAAAGGTAAATATTTGGCTAATTGATTCAGGTGTGGGTGTGGTATACAGGGTAGGGGCTGATAAAATTGATGTAGATGGTTGAGGGGCAATGGGTGAAATGGCTGTAAAGGGGGAAGTAGCCATATGGGTGAAATGAGGAGGGTCAGGTATAGGTACAGATTTAAGCCCAATATTCTCCAAGATAGATCCCATCAATGAGGAATAGGCCTCTGTAGTGAATATCTCAGGTTCAGGGGTATGAGTTACTTCAGGTGTATGAATTGAATGGGCAGGTGATCCTGAGAAACTTTGGAGAAGGGGCGTGCTAGGAGAGTGTTCAACAAAATCTGTGGCCATGTCTTGGACATTGTTAGGGTAAATTGGTGGTGTGAGTATGGCTGGAGTGGTTGGTGTAGATGGAGAGTCTACAATTGGGATTATGGGGGTTATGAGTTATGGGACTACTGTAATGGGTGAAGGAATAGGAGCTGTGCTAGGTGAAGTGGGTAAGATCATGAGCTCTTCAACAATGGGTGTAGCTGAAGAGCTGGTCACCACAGGAGGGACAACTTGTTCAATGTCAGCTGCAAGTGAAATAGGTGCAGCTAAAGAGCTGGTCACCTCAGGGTCTGGTATAGCAAATTCATGGGCAGCTGCAGGGGCTGGTTCAGCTATAGCAGGTTCAATGGCAGCTACAGGGGCTGGTACAGCTATTGCAGGTTCAATGGCAGCTGCAAGGGCTGGTTCAGCTATAGCAGGTTCAATGGCAGCTGCAGGGGCTGGTTCACCTTCTTCCCTCATTTTATTCAACATGGTTTGGCTTGTAGTCCAAGCCCTCTTCTCAAATGCATGAGGGGAGATAATCTCGAATGGATCTTGCTCATCAATGTCAAATTTGGCCCTTAACATGGCTATGATCAGCCTTCCAAATGGTATGCTAGCTATTTTCTGTTCCTTTTTCATCTTGGCACTGATGTCAACCATGGCTTCAAAAATGAGCATAGAGGCATTGAAGAATTGCCCCTTAGAGAAATGAAAGAGGGCCTCCAAAATTGGTGTTCTTCTTTCCTGGCTGTGCCCAATGACATAAAAACACCCTCTCAAAATGGAATCCATCAGAAAACAGTGGGGACTACCCACTGTTTACTGGTGGACTGCCCACTTCCAACTATGCCTTTGGTTAGATGGGCAGCCATTTCTCTAAAAGAAGCTGTTTCTGGTGCAGCTAATGGACCAGCAGGATCATATTGAAATGGTATCCCCAAGGCATTTCCAATGTCTTCATAAGTGACTGTTAAATCATAATCATCAATGAAAATTACAAGCGTTGGGACATCAGCATCCTTCTCAGTCACTTTTACCATGTTTTGGTACCATAATCTCACCATTCGTGGATAAATTTTCTCTGGAAGAGGAGTGAGGATATTGCTTAGTGAAGCATCCCTGATATATTTCAAGGATAGATTACATTCAGGTTTGTTTGAGAAAAAGTTCTCATCAACAATAAGTTCTGGAATCAGCTTCTGAGCTCTAATGAATGGGTTTGGCAGAACCAAATGCATAGGTAGAGGAGGAAGCTCAGGCTCAGGACTAGCAGCAGGTTTTGGGATGGGTTCCTCATGTCTAACCTTTTTCCCTTTCTCAATCGTATCAACTTTATCCATCGACAGTTTCCTTTTAGCTGAGGTTTTGGCTTTTCCTTTTTTGGAGGGTTTGTTGATTTTCTTAGCCGAAGATTTAGGGAATATTGCAGCCAGTGATTTTTCAGCTTTCCCTATTTTAAAACTTTGTTTGAATCTCACACAATGAATGTTGATACCAAATTGAACTTTGCAAAACACAGCAGAGGAAATGCACAGAAAAATACCGAAATCTAGAGTTTTGGTTGAACTCGTTGATCGCTTGATGAAATCCACCAGAATCAGAAGCAGAAAGTCCCCCTCTTCAAGCTTAATCCGTCGAACAAATATGAAGAAAATTGGAGCTGAACTCTAAAAGCACGCAGGGATGGAAAGAAAATGGGTTTTCTGTGAAACAGGACGCTCTGGGAAGGCTTTCGAATATGAAACCCTTGCTTCGAAAGGGTTTAAATATGCTCAAAATGATTTTCGCAAAGTATCTTTGAAGTTTTCGAAAAGTTCAAAACAGTCCTTTTTTACAAAAGAGAGTGGCATCAGAACTTTTCGAAAAGCAAATAGCTTCAGAACCAACTTTTCGAAAAGCCACAGGCTTTAGAAACAACTATTCGAAAAGCAAACGGCTTCAGAAACAACTATTCAAAAAGCAAAAGGCTTCAGAAACAACTATTCGAAAAGCAAACCATTCTTTTCGAGCAGTTAGTTACAGGTCCAGATCCTTTTCGAAAAGAAAATTAAACTTTTCGAAATGTATTTTTTTCTTTGCGAATTAATTTTTCACATATTATAACTTCTCGAATTGAGTGTAAACATGACTAAAAACAGAGAGGAATAAACTATGCAAAAACTATAAAACAAACATGAGTAAAATACATATGATACAGTTCTTTAACATCAGATTTGTGGAGGCTCTTGATGGTAGATGGTCAGCACAGGCTCCAGGGTATTTTAAATGCATGGTTTGAGCTTCTGACCATTTACTTTCAAGGTTCGCCCATCACTGGGGTCCATAATTTCAACAGCCCCCGAAGGGGATGCTTGAATGACAGTATATGGCCCTTCCCATCTGGATCTCAGCTTTCCAGGAAAAAACTTAAGTTTTGAGTTGAATAGCCATACCTTGGAGCCAGCTATGAACTCTTTTCTCAGCAGATTTTTGTCATAAAAAATCTTAACTTTTTCTTTGTAAGATCTTGCATTGGTGTATGCATCCATTCTCAGCTCCTCCAACTCAGCAAGTTGCAGTTTCCTGTGATTACCAGCAGTAGTAAGATCCATGTTCAAGGTTTTAATAGCCCAAAAGGCCTTATATTCTAACTCCACTGGTAAATGGCATGCTTTGCCATAGACCAATCTGAATGGGGACATGCCAATTGGGGTTTTATAGGCTGTCCTATATGACCATAATGCATCATTCAGCTTAAAGGACCAATCCTTTCTGTCCTTCTTCACAGTCTTTTCTAGTATATGTTTGATTTCTCTATTGGAAATCTCCACTTGTCCACTGGTCTGTGGATGATATGGAGTAGCTACTCTATGAGTCACAGAGTACTTTTTCAATAAAGCTTCAAAATGCTTATTACAAAAATGGCTTCCCCCATCACTGATAATAGCTCTGGGGGAACCAAACCTGGAAAAGATGTTGTTCTTTAAAAATTTCAGGACAACTCTATGATCATTGGTTTTAGTGGTTGTGGCTTCAACCCATTTGGATATATAATCCACAGCTACTAAGATTAAATTACAACCATTTGAAGGAGGAAAGGGACCCATGAAATCTATCCCCCAAATATCAAACAATTCAACTACCAAAATGAGTTGTAAGGGCATTGAGTTTCTCTTGGAAATGCTACCCAATTTCTGGCAATTCTGACAAGACTTACAGTGCTGCAATGCATCTTTGAAAAGTGTAGGCCAATAAAATCCACACTGCAAATCCTTTGCAGTAGTTTTGTTTCCAATAAAATGGCCTCCATAGACCTGTTCATGATACATGGAAAGTATGCTATGAAAGTCTTCTTCAGGGACACTTCTTCTAATTATTTTGTCTGCACAAATCTTGAACAGATAAGGATCCTCCCAAATAAAATGTTTAACCTTTGAGAAGAACAGATCTTTATCCATTTTATTCCAGTGTTGAGGGGTTCTTCCAGTAGCCAAAAAGTTGACTATATTTGCAAACCAAGGGGTGTGTACACTGATAGCAAAAGTTGCTCATCAGAGAAAGATTCATTGATAGGCAGCCTATCAATCTCAGCAGTTAGAATTCTAGACAAGTGGTCAGCCACCACATTTTCCATACCCTTTTTATCTTTAATCTGCAAATCAAACTCCTGTAATAGGAGGATCCACCTGATTAATCTTGGTTTGGTATCCTTCTTAGACAGAAGGTATTTCAAGGCTGAGTGGTCAGTGAACACCACTATTTGTGAACCCAAAATATATGACCTGAATTTCTCCAAAGAACAAATAATTGCCAGCAGCTCCTTCTCAGTTGTTATGTAATTGAGTTGTGCATCAATCATTGATCTACTGGCATAAGCTATGACATGAGGCAGCTTATCCTTTCTCTGCCCAAGAACAGCTCCCAAAGCATAATCTGATGCATCACACATCAGCTCAAAAGGCAGTGAATAGTCTGGAGACTGTAGTATTGGAGCTGAAATCAAACAATTTTTTAAGAATTCAAATGCCTTCAAGCATTCATTGTTGAAAACAAAAGGGACATCTTGGCATAATAAATGGCAAAGAGGCTTGGATATTTTACTAAAGTCCTTAATGAACCTTCTGTCAAATCCAGCATGCCCCAAAAAACTTTTGATTTGTTTAATAGTTTTAAGAGGTGGCAAATGTGCAATTAAATCAATTTTTGCTTCGTCCACCTCAATGCCCTTGTGGGAAACAACATGGCCAAGGACAATGCCTTGGGTGACCATGAAATGGCTCTTCTCCCAGCTCAAAACTAGATTGGTTTCTTCACATCTCTGTAACACCAAGTTGAGATGATATAAACACTGGGCAAAACTGTCTCCATATATTGAAAAATCATCCATAAAAATCTCCATAAATTGGTCAATCATATCAGAGAAAATAGAGTACATGCATCTTTGAAAGGTAGCAGGAGCATTACAAAGACCAAAAGGCATTCTCCTATAAGCAAAAGTGCCAAAGGGGCAAGTGAATGTGGTCTTTTCCTGATCTTGTGGATATACAGGAATCTGGTAGTAACCAGAATAACCATCAAGAAAATAATAATAAGCTTTTCCTGCTAGCTTATCTAAAATTTGATCAATGAACGGAAGAGGGAAATAGTCTTTTTTGGTCATTGTGTTTAGTTTTCTGTAATCAATACAGACCCTCAAACCAGTGGTTTGTCTGGTTGAAATAAGCTCACTAGAATCTGAGGTTACAACAGTGATCCCAGATTTCTTAGGTACCACCTGTGTAGGTGCCACCCAAGCCGAATCTGAAATGGGGTAAATGACCCCTGCATCCAACAACTTAACAACCTCTTTCATGACCACTTCTTACATATGAGGATTCAGCCTCCTCTGCATTTCCCTAGAAGGCTTTGCATATTCTTCCAAATGAATTTTATACATGCAAATAGCTGGACTGATTCCTCCCAAATCAGTAATAGTCCAGCCAATTGCCCTCTTATGCTGTTTCAATACAGTTAACAATTCTTCCTCCTGCACCTCAGTGAGGGAGAAAGAAATAATCACAGGCAATATTTTATGGTCTCCTAAAAACACATATTTCAAATTTTCTGGCAACTGTTTCAACTCTACATTAGGTGGGCTGAGAAAAGAAGGTAACAAAGGTACCTTAGCTGTTTGTGGAAGGGGAAGAATAGCAGGTTTCCATGAAGAGAACCTTGCTTATTGATCATGAGTTCCTTGCACAGCATTTACTTCCTCAGACTTTGAGGTACAAACTGTTTCTTCCTCAGCATTTCTCCAAGCATCTTTAAAATATGTGGTTAAATCTTCATACTTCAAAAACTGTGGTAAAGTCTCTTATACCAGTTCATCCAACAAATCAACAAGAAAGCATTCCTCAGAACTGAATTGAGGCTGTGTGACTGCATTGTAAACATTTAACTTTACCTTCATATTTCCAAAAGAGACTTCCATAATACCAGACCTGCATTGAATGCAAGCATTGGCTGTAGCCAGGAATGGTCTCCCAAAAGTGACAGGGATGGAAGTTTTGCTTTTTATAGGTTCCATGTCCAATACCAGAAAATCAACAGGGTAAAAAAACTTATCTACTCCTACCAACACATCCTCAATCACCCCAACTGGCTTTCTTTCAGATCTGTCTGCTAGTTGTAACACCACATGAGTGGGTTTTAACTCTCCCAAACCTAGTTTCTCATATACAGAATATGGAAGCTGGTTGACACTAGCACCCAAATCTAATAAAGCCTTTTCAATGGTATGTTCCCCAATAATGCAAGGGATTGTGGGGATTCCAGGATCTTGGAATTTAGGAGGTGTGGTAATGGACAAAACCTGATTAACTCTTTCCACAGCAAAGACCTTCTTGGATAACTGTATCCTAAATTGTCTTTTGTGAGTGCAAATATCTTTCAAAAATTTTGCATATGCTGGGACTTGTTTGATTGCATCAAGCAAAGGTAGATTTATCTTGACTTGCTTGAAAGTCTCCATCATTTCATCTATTTTTGTATTTCCTTTATCAAAAGGGGATGCAGATTTCATGGCATGGGGAAATGGCAAATGAGGAACTAGTCCATCATTTATAGCTTTAGAATCATTACCAGAATATTTTTGATTCTTCTGTTTTTCATTTTTTTGATTTTTCTGAGGTACATCAGCACCCCCAATACTAACATCATGCTGCTCCTGCTGCATATCTCTAGCAGTTTCCTCAATTTTTGCTTCTTCCTTTTTAGTACCCACATTTTATTTACAATTCTTCCACTTCTCAAAGTGGTGACGGCTTTTACTTCTTCATGTGAAACAGAAGCCTCTCCAACCATGAATTGACCTTTGGGATTGTTCAAAGGTTTGCTGGGTAACCTGCCTTCATCACTTTTGGCCAAAGTATTTGAAAGTTGACCCAATGTTTCTTCAATCTTCTTTATGCTCTGACTGTGAAAGTTTACAATCTGAGTTAAAGACCCTAAATTATGGAGTGAATTTAGAACTTGGTCTTCAAAAGAAGGGTATCTGGAAGGGGTTTGAACTAGAGCAGATTGCTGTACAGGTTGTACCATCTGTTGTGGAATGGGCTGCTGAAAATTGGGCTTGGTATAAAAATTCTGCTGGTAAGGCTGAGCAGTTTTGAAAGGTATTTGATTCTTTGGTTGCTGCTGCTGTTGTGATTGATAATTGCCTTGGCTCCACCTTAAATTGGGGTGCCCTCTCCATGCATATTCATTTGACTGCATCTGTCCAAACGACAAGATGAGCTTGCTCCACCACTAGATCTGGGAACTGTGGTGCAGCTGGACATTGATCAAGTGAATGAGTAGGGGACTGGCATATCAGACATGCCTCCTCTACTCTTGCAACCATTAGATTTTTAAGTGAGTCCATCAATCTATCAAACTTAGTGGTCAAATTATCCATTTTCCTTTCCAACTCATTCACCTCATAGATCTTTCCCTTGGTGGTTTGCTGATTGTTCAACCGAGCAGGATTCTCAATGTCTCTTGACAAAGATTCCTGTTGAGTTGAATTTTCACCAATCACTTCAAATAAATCCCAGACCTCCTCAACTATTTTTTTTCAAGTAGGTGCCTCCACAGGAAGCATCTACCATATTCTTGCCCTTTTGATCAATTCCCTGATAGAAGCTTTGAACAAGCTGCCATCGGGGAATTTGATGATGAGGACATTGCCTTAAAAGTTCTTTAAACCTTTCCCATGCTTCATGGAAAGTTTTAGTTGAGTGTTGTGAAAAGGAAATAATATTTTGTCTCAACTGGCTAGTCTTAGACATAGGGAAGTATTTGGCTAAAAATATACATTGCAAATCATTCCAAGAAGTGATACTATTTGGTGCCAACATAGACAGCCATGCTCTAGCTTTGTCGTTTAATAAAAAAGGAAAGAGCCTAAGCTTGGTTGCCTCTGGACCCAGTCCAGCTATGTTAAATGTGGTACAAAGAGATAAGAATTCATCCACATGCTTGTATGGATCTTCCTTACTCAAACCATGGAAGGAAGGAAGCATCTGGATAATTGATGATTTGATCTCATAATTTCCTTCAATAGTAGGAAATTGAATGCAAAATGGAGAATTATATGCACCTGGTGCAAAGTAATCCCTTAAAAGTCTAGGTTCTTCACCCATAGTAGCCGTCTCAAAAAAATTCTGTGATGTTTGTCTGGTTTTTAGTAGCCTTCCAACTTCTAAATTCAGAGGGACAATCTCAGGATTGAGAGTCCTCCTACCAAACATACAACACAGAAATAGAGAATCAAATTATGCACAGCAAACCTTCAGTATTCCTTTCAAAGTAGATTCCACGCTCAAAATATATTGGAATAACTGCACAGATTTAAAAAATAAAACAATTAGCACTACTGTAATAAAAAAATTAAAACTTAGGTCTACCAATTTTAAAATAAATTCCCCGGCAGCGGCGCCAAAAACTTATTTTTAGTTCTTAGTGTGCATGATTTATTTGTGTTTTAAAAATAGATTTACAGATGATGAATTGTCCTGAATTTAGAAAACTAAAAAGAATAAAGAAATATCAGCACAGAGAGAAGTTAATTAGCCTGCAAGATCAGGGCCAATTGTAGCAAGTTTTAAATGTAAGTGAGTAAAAGATCGTCCACAGGGAATTGATTTAAAATGTAAGATAAACCATCAGATCTGAGCTACCAGATCTGACCTCTTATCCTATATACAAAGAACATAAGATGGGAGGTTGAATTTATCACATTAACTAAATGATAAAAGTAAAAATTAAAACTAAATGATCCACATCCGAGTTGGGGAGATTTGATGCAAATTAATAAGAATGGAGAAATAATATCTAACTTCGATTTAGTACTTGATTGCAGAATGAGAATAAATGTAAAACAAATGAGATATTATCCAATCTTCATCTGGCTACCAGCACAGATGCAAGAGAAAGTAATCCAACTCAAGGATTGGAATTGAGTTGGGATTATGGCTATGGTCTGTCCACTTCAATGGACACAGATCATCCAATAGTCTTCAATTCGAATTCGTGATTCAAAATAAAAAACACCACTACAAATGTTGTGAGAAATTAGGTTACAAACGCCAATTCTCACAGGGATAATGAATTAAGGGAAATTGCTTTAAAAATAGTAAATCTAAAGGAATCTAATGAAATAAGGAGATCACAGGAAACCCTTAACACGAATCCAATTGAGAACGTACGGTTCACAGTAACCTTTTCAAATTCACCATTACAATTACAGAGCACAACTTAAACAGCTCTCGGATTTGTAGTCTTGAATACAATTCTCACGTGAAGTACAGAGATATCTCACAACTCTCAATTACAAATAAAAGCTAGGCTATTACAGAAATTTCAGACAAGCTATAAGAAATGGAAATGAGGCAATAGAAATGAAACTCAAAATCTGGATACCCAAATTGGGCAAATGGTTCATCTATTTACAGTTTTCCCCAAGTCTAGCTCAGATGTGTATCAACCAATCAGAATTGGTTAGATCTGTATCAACCAATAGGAGTCGAGCACAAGGATCCATATCTGTTTTGACCAATCAGAACTGCTTGATCTGGTTCAGCCAATCAGATGACAGAAGCATCAATTCTGTTATGTAATTCAAAAATCTGTTAGTGCTTCTAGAAGTTCCCGTCAAGTGATTTCATCTTCGGGTGTTCACATGGGGTGGAATATGCCTTTGGTTCATGCTCAGAATCTTCCAAAATGTCCCTACATTATTTTTGTTTTTGCTATAAGTAGAGACTGCATTAAGCGAGTTGATTGGGTGCCTAACACCTTCCCAATCGATAACGAAGCCCCTACCCAAGAGCCTTTGGTATAGACTGGATTCAAAGTCATATTTGTGGCACTTCGGTGCTTATAAAATTGATCTAGGTTTCCCGGGACACCAAAAGCTCTGGGTGGCGACTCTAAATATTAATTAGAGAGTGCATCGTTGTGACTAGATCGTCAAAAATCTCACGATTGCACAGATGGCGACTCTGCTGGGGAGTAGCTAGTAAAGCTTCCCCTTTAATTTGGCCTCTTTATTTTTGATTTACTAACCCTTTTATTGCTATTTTTTATTTATTTTTACTCACCCCTCCAATTACATCATTTTACTTACCCCTACTTTTACGTCATTTACGAGCCTCAGCCGATTGGCGGGCCTACTTGCACACCACATTCAATTTCTTTACATTTCCGTCATTTCAAGCACCTTAGCCGATCGGCAGGTCTACTTGTGCATTGTCATTTAAATTTCTTATATTTCCTTCATTTCAAGTGCCTTAGCCGTTTGGCGGGCCTATTTGGGCTTTTAATTCCGCAATCATATTCTGCTAGTGAACGTTGGCCGTAGAGGCGGCACGAGATCATCACCCCCAGTCTTTGAACTTAAGAAAATTCCCTTAAAAGTGAAAATAAAATTATACCAACAAAGGAGATTTAAATTAATTTTTGCGAGGTAGATTTTCATGGGTTGGGTTATTTAGGCACACATACAAACTCTCGGCTCTTAGTACGGCAGCAGCCCCTAGTGGTGATGATTCGACAAAGTCCCAACCCACCTAGTACCTAAGAAAAGTTCTTGCACTTGAGGCATATCAGGTGGGTAACCTTCTCGTTACTAAGCTTAAAACCCCCAAAAAAAAAGAGCGATAGTGAACCCAAATTGGCCTCTAAACCCTTAGGATCGGTGAGGAAAGAGACGGATCATTAGAATAGTCAATCCCCGGAAGCCCAACTTTCAGAAAAAACTAATTAGGAGACTCATTTCAGACTGGAACTGCTGCTGTCAAACTATCTGGAACCTAGTTTTTGCCTGGCACCACTATTACTTGCGCCAAGAAAAAAAATCCTCAAATTTACACTGGCGCATGTATTAGCTGCGCCAGCATAAAAAGGGGGACTTTTTGATCTGGCGCACCTAATAGTTGGGCCAGCTTTGGGTACACAACAGTAGCCTGAATCTAGTGGCCTGCTTCACATCCCGGGCTCCCTAATCAGTGTTTTTAATGCCTCTGTTTAGGCCCCGCAACTTCCGACACCCAATATGCCCTCGTTAGTCAAAAGAAGGTGACTTCTTTTTTACTCGTTTCGAGGGTTCAGGTTATTTGCATTGATTTTTGTGCCTTCAATAGATCAAGATTTCCCTTTGATTCTTTCGAAGCGCTTCGAAACTTTTACCGCTGGACCTATTTAGGGTACAAGAGCCACCCAAAGAGGGAATTCAAAAGGCCCTAGAATCCTCATTTCTTTCCACTTATAAAAATTCAAAGAAAATAAAAATTAAAAACCCAAAAATAGAGTCTTGATTGGTGTCGACGCAACAGCATCATCGTACCCTCCGTCATCCCGTAGGGGAAGAAGGAAGAAGCTTTAAGGGCCCCATCTGAGGCACCCGTACCCAACTCGATACCGAGCTATGTCGTGGGCTGTAGAGCCGGCTTACGCCGATCCTGACTCATCCCCGCCACATTCTCCAACCCATTCCCATACTGAAGAAGTTTTTACTTCCACCCCCCTTACCCAATCAACCCTCACCATAACCAGCCAGTTCGATGCCCCTATTTTACCTTCCACCACTTCCTAAAATCCCCAAAATCTAAATTTCTTGTCATTTTCTCAAGCCATGCCTTCATCCATGGCCATCTCTAAGCCATCTCACCTTCCTTCCACACCCGTTCAAAACCCATTCTCTACCTTAACCAACATACCCTATTTTTCATCCGCCCAACCCAATCCACCTACATCCATCCATACCACATCCAATCCCCCACACATCCCTTCATTTACCCAAGTCATGGCCATCTTTTTCGAAGCCATGACCAACTTTCCTCTCTCATTCTCCACCTCTATGCTCCATGCATCTCCCCCATACATGCCTAATCCACCACCAATGCCCCACCTCATTTCTCCAATCCACCCCATATCCCACCCCTCACCCGAGCCATGCCCGATTTTACCCAGGCCATGCCCAAATTTTCTTCTTCACACACCCCATCCATACCCCTACAACCCTCAAATAACCCATTTCCATCTGATCCCCCTTCCATGGCTATGATGGAGGAGATGTTCCAAACTTACAACAAGTGGAAGGCCTCCCAACACATCCCCTCTCATCCACACCACACATCTATGGATCCATCCCATACCCTATCAAGCCTCCATGCCTCACTCCCCCATGACCCCCATCAACCCCCATCATCCACACTATCCAAACCCCCATTTCCCACACGTCCCAAGGCCCAATGGCCCAAATCCCCATTTCCGACATGCCTCAAGGCTGAATGGCCCAAGCACCCATTTCCCACATACCCCACAGCCCAATGGCCCAAACCCCATGTCCCAAGGCCCAATGACCCAAACCCTCATTTCCCACATGTCCCAAGGCCCAATGGCCCAAACCCCCATTTCCCCCATTTCCCACATGTCCCAAGGCCCAATGTCCCAAAACCCCATAACCCATACCCCTCAAGGGCCCATGTCCCAGACCCATCAAGGGCCAATAGGCCAGACCCACCAAGGGTCCATGGCTCAGACCCATCAAGGCCCAATGGGTCAATGGGCCAGACCCACCAAGGGCCCATAGCCCAAACCCATCAAGGCCAATGGGCTAGACCCACCAAGGCCCACTGGGTTAGACCCATCAAGGTCCAGTGAGCCAGACCCACCAAGGGCCCATAGCCTAAACCAATCAATGACCCATGACCCAAACCCACCATGGACCCCAGGGCCACACCTATCATGACCAAGGCTTTATGGCCCAAGCTTCCGAAGGATCCATGGGCCAAACCTTCATAGCCCAACCCCACCAAGGCTTCATAACCCAAACCGAAGCCCAGTAAAACCTTGGAGCCTCACACCCATACCCTTCACAATTCCTCCAAAATTTCACCCATTCGCAACCCTCATACCCAGCTCAAACTCATGCCTTATATCAACCCCAATTCACCCATATCCCAACATCCCAAAGTCATTGTCACACCTTTCCCCAGGCCCAATGGCCTCATAAGGCCCCACTCTAAAATCTAACTTCCACTCATCCCATCATCCAACAAAGTTTCCCTCATCCCCAATGGACTCACCCAACCCCCATTCATTACATGCCCCTCCAATCCATGCTGCACTAGCAAGAGAACCCCGCCCTCACTGCACCTTATGTAGACCAGCAGTAGGAAGAGGATGAGATTAGAAAAAGAAAAGCCTATGATGGGGCATTGACCAGCATTAACCCTTCTCCTATAATTGCCCACCCCCTAATAGCCCATAGTGAAGTCCAACCGGCTATCGAGAAAGTGGCTCCCATGTCCAAGGAATCAGAGTAGCTGAAAGAGCAGTTAGATAAAATCCAAAAGCAGTTATTGAAGATGGGTAGTGCTGAAATCCACGCCACAGACTTCTCAGATTTATGTTTATTTGTTGAGGTCCCCTTGCCTCCAAAATTTAAAATGCCAGGTTTTGACAAATACAACGACACCGACAATCCCATAGCACACCTCAAGTCTTAGGTTTGGGGGTGTGTTGAGAACTGGAAAATACCATTTTTCACCCCTTAATCTGGGCCTTGATAGACCCTTGAGAGAACTAAATAAGTGTTTTAAGTGCCTATATTGCAGCTAACAATAAAGACAGGCTTAACCATAAAAGCAGCTTAAAAGTGCTAAAAAGATGACAATCCATGTCAGTCCAAAGAAAAGAAGTGAAGAAACAACCTCATCAGCTGTTGAAAGGTCTAAAGTAAAGAGGCAAAGACCTGTAGGTGAAGCAGGGAACAATTCAAACAGAGAAATGCACTACAGAGTTCTTTTCACAAAGAACCTGCACTTTTCGTAAAGAACCTTGAACTCTGCGAAAAGGACTAAAACTCCAGGCATAGATTTCGAAGAGCATCTGAACTCCTCGAAGAGAAGATTGAACTTTGCGAAAAGGTCCCCAAGCTTTGCGAATAGATCTCCAGAAGTTACAGTTCTTTTCGAAAAGGTCTCCAATCTGTGCGAAAAGAGCTTCAGAAGTCACAACACTTTGCGAAAAGACCCTTAAGCTTTGCGAAAAGGTATTTTGGAGATTCGCAGCTTTAACAAGGGAAATTCAGTAATCTATTGCACGTGTCCCAATGCATTTTAAAACCAAAGGACATTCCGGAAGATTCTGAGCACAAACCAAAGGCATATTCCACCCCATGTGAACACCCAAAGATGAAATTACTTGGCGGGAACTTCTAGAAGCTCAAACAGATTTTTGAATTTCCTAACAGAATTGATGCCTCTGTTTCCTGATTGGCTGAACCAGATCAAGCAGTTCTGATTGGCCAGAACAGATCTGGATCCTGGTGCTCGACTCCTATTGGCTGATATGAATTTAACCAACTCTGATTGGTTGATACACATCTGAGCTGGACCTGGGGAAAGCTATAAATTGACGAAGCATTTGCCCAATTTGGGTATCCAGATTTTGAGTTTCATTTCTAACCCCCCATTTCCCAGTCAGACAGCTTGTCTGTAATCCCTGTAATAGCTTCACTTTGACTAGCAATTGAGAGCTGTGAGATATTTTTTTAATTCAAAAGAGAGTTGTATTCAAGACTGCAAATCCGAGGGCTGTTAAGCCGTGCTCTGTAAGTATAACGGTGGATTTTAAAAGGTTGCTGTAAACTATGCATTCTCCATTGGACTCATGTCAAGGGTTCCCTCTGATCTCCTTAGTACATTAGACTCCTTTAGATTCATTGTTTTGCATGCAATTTCCCTTGATTCATTAATCCTGTAAGAATTAGTGTTGGTAACCTAGTCTCTTACAGCATTTGTAGTGATGTTTCTTGTTCTGAATCGAGGATTTGGATTAAAGACTATTGGATGGTTTGGGGCCATTAAAGTGGACAGACCATAGCCATAAGTGTAAGCCTAATCCTTGAATTAGATTTATCTCTCTTACATCTGTGCTTGTAGCCAGATGAAGATTGGATCACCTCTGCTGAGCTTCAGTTTTTCTCATTAGATTTCAAGGACCAAATCAAAGTTAGATATTACTTCTCCATTTTTTGTATAAGTTTACCTCAAACATTTCCCCAACTCAGATCTGGATCACTTAGTTTAATTTTTACTTTTATCATTTAAGTTAACGTGACAAATTCAACCTCCCATCTTATGTGCTTTGTAGATAGGATCAGAGGTCAGATCTGGTAGCCCAGATCTGAAGGTTTATCTTAAATTTTAAATCAATTCCCTGTGGACGATCTTTCATTGACTTACTTTTAAAACTTGCTACAATTGGCCCTGATCTTGCAGGCTAATTCTCTTCTAACTGTGTTGATATTTCTTTATTTGTTTATATAGTCTAGAACCACTGTAATTTAGCAGCTATAAATCTGTTTTCAAAACTCACATAAATCAAGCACACTAAGAAGTAACAACAAGTTTTTGGCGCCGCTGCCGGGGAATAGATTTTAAAATTGGTAGACCTAAGTTTTTCAATCTTGTAGATTTGATTTTTATTTTAATTTGTGCTTTAAAACTGCACTTTGCATTCCAAGTGCCTGATTAAATGTCTACTGCAGTTTTGTATAGAAAACCTGTTTTACTGCAGCAGAATTTTTTTATTTTTCTGAGTTTTTATTCTTTGCCTTCTAGTTATTTGAATAAATGCTGCTGCCACTCTTTTATCTTTTTTTCAAATTTGGGCAGTAGCCTGAGTTTTTCTTTTTATTTTTGTCAATATACTTGAATAAGGTACTCTGCAATTTTTGGATTTTTGCAGATCTGAAGCAGCCGCCCAACAAGGAGCATCTGGACTAAAGCTGGAGCAGATCTGCTTGAGTTTGCATCCCCTTCTCCTTTGCATTCATTTTCTATTTTTAAATTCTTGAGAACCAGCAGTTCTGTTATATTTAATGTTTATTTTGATTATAATTTCTGCTGTCTTTTAGGCATGCTGATTTTTTTTTTTTTACAAAACCAAATACAAAATAAAAGAAAATGGAAACACAAATAGAAAATCTCTGAGTTGTTTCTCATTATTTTCAGCAGTAGTAAATAAGGGCTCTTGTTGAGCCCGGGCTGATCCAAAACAAAAAAAAAAAAAAATATATATATATATATATATATATATATATAGATATCTTCCGGATGTGCTGTTTTTCTCCATATGCATCCACTTTTCCCATCTGGACCTGCTGAGATCATTTTTTTTCTTTGTAGGAATCATGTAGGATAATGAGTAGTGAATCATAGGCTGTTTTGAATATTCAATGGACCCACTGATTTTATTTTCCTTCGAGATTTCTTCATCATAAATGGGTCTCAGCTGTGTGAGAACCCTGTTTTTAATATGTGCTCCCATGCTTCATTATTTTTTTTTTATTCATGCACATCATCAACAAAGGGGTCAGTCTTATGAATCTTGCTTTTCACTGTATTCCTGCTAATCATTTTTATAATCACTTAGATTCATAAGTATCTCAGGCTTTTGTTTTTTTTTCTTTCTTTGGGCTTAGGATGTATCATTTGGCATTAGATTTTCTGTTTTAGGAATTTTAGTTTCAAATTCTGTTTTTAGAACGCTGATTTTTTTTCTTTCTTAGGTTAATGTGTCCTCATTTTACTGATTTCCGTCATTTTTCTGTGAGTATAGTCAGTTTCTAACTTTGTTTTCCTATTTTGCATTCACAAATTCTGTTTTTGTATCAACACTTTTCTTTTTCTTTTTTAACTTTGTATTCAGTCCCTTACCTTGCTTTTACTGTTTCTCTGTTATTAGCATTAGTTTCCTTCCATTTTCTTTGCAGTTCTTTTATTTTTCTGATCATATATTCAGTTTTTAGATTTTGTTTTTATTTTTTTAGCAGTTCTAGCTTAGTTTGTTATTTTTCTGTTTTATCAGTCATTTCCTATATTTATATAACATTTGCATAGTAATCCTTCTATTTTTTAGATTTTATTTAGCAGTTCTAGCGTTGGTTTGTTGATTTTTCTTGCATTTGTATATCATGTTTTCCATTTCCTTGCTCATATCTTTAGTTTTACATTTTTATTTTCTGCTGCATATAGTTTAGATTTTTTCTGTTCTTAGTTTTTCTTTCTTCTTTTACCCTGCTGCCCCTAGTCTCTCATTGTCTAGAACATTGAGGACAATGTTCATCTTAGGTTTGGGGGTATGGCAGGTATGCCAATGAAATAAGTTAATGCTTGATGCAGCTTATGATCAGCAGAATTTTTGAAAATGAAGTAATCTCACACCTGTTTTTTTTTTAAAATGAGGAAGTTAAAACTTTTTAAAATTGATTTCTAGTGTAATTCTAATACTTTCATGAAGTGAAGGTCAGAAAATTTCTAAAAAAAATAAAAAATTGATGTTTTTAGTGAGATTTGGGCCTGCTGAAATGTATTCTTTGGAGGTATGAATTGGCAATTTTTTCTGCTCTAGGGACTGTTTGAACTGGCTTGTTATCACTAGAAGTTACACATATCCAAGTTAAAATAGCTTGACAGCAATCATGATATTAAAGACATGATGTAAGGCCTCCTTTTGGACAGTTTGAACTTCAAAAAGCCCAACCTTTTGAAACTACCCTTGATACACACCAATTGAGCTTTATAAATCCAAGATTTCTTTGAAACCTCATCAACCTCATTTAGCCTAACCCTCACTCTGAGAATTCAGAAGGTAAAGGAAAGAAAGCTGAAGAAAGGTGAGTTGGGTAACGCTTTGGTAAAAGAAAAGAAAAATAATTGAAGGCAATGATGTAAGAAGAAATGTGGCATTCCGTCAATGTTGATTTAAAAAAAAAAAAACAAAAGAAAAGAGAAGGCATTTCATTGGAAGTTTGAAAAGAAAGAGAAAAGATGACCACTTTGGCTCAAAATTCAAAGAAGAAGATGAAATTAGTGAATTGAAGAAGGTGTGTTTATCACCTCCTTACCTTGACCGACTTCTCAATTTTGAACTCCATTCCACCCCTTTATTCTTGATAAATTTCACCCATAAGCCACCTTACAACCCAAGTTAAAGTCCTTCATCGATCAATGATGGATTGAGTCACATGGAGATAAGGATTTGTGTAATCTATGGTGAAAAAGTAGTAAATTCAGAATAAAAGCAATGCCTATGCTCCTGCTTACATTCCTATTTGAGGACTGTAATTGCTCTTGAGCTGTGTGAAATAGTGCAACCCTCATATTTGTATGGTGAGTGAAAACCTTGGTGAGAGTTGAGTTTGAAATCAAATTATTTGGGGTAACATCAAAACTGAATTTTCAAATAGAAGGCAAGCTTTTCATTAATTTTTCTTGTAAAAACTTTTTGACACCAACTGAGTGAATGGTAAAGGAATTACAGCAGAATTTTAGTTTTGAACTGATGTTTTCTTGAAAATCTTCTTACAACCTGACTGATGCAGATGTGAGTAATCTGATTGGATGAAAGTTTGCTTTAAATAGAACTGCATTGATCTTAACTGATTTATTGGAGAAGTTTGTGGGTACCTTCACTGAAAACCCTCAGGAGACTTCACTCCTCCACTAGGGATCACCTAGGGGTTTAAAAGGCTTGTTGCATATGCTAAATGCAACTGTGCTCCCTACAAAAATGGCTTTTCATTTTATTTTTAAATTTTGTCTTTGCTCAGGGACTAGCAAAGCTTAGGTTTGGGGGTGTGTTGAGAATTGGAAAATACCATTTTTCACCCCTTAATCTGGGCCTTGATAGACCCTTGAGAGAACTAAATAAGTGTTTTAAGTGCCTATGTTGCAGCTAACAATAAAGACAGGCTTAACCATAAAAGCAACTTAAAAGTGCTAAAAAGATGACAATCCATGTCAGTCCAAAGAAAAGAAGTGAAGAAACAACCTCATCAGCTGTTGAAAGGTCTAAAGTAAAGAGGCAAAGACCAGAGGCAAGGGAACAATTCAAACGGAGAATGCACTACAGAGTTCTTTTCAAAGAACTGACTTTCAGAAAGAACCTTGAACTCCTGAAAAGGACTAAAACCTGTGCATAGCTTTGAAGAGCATCCAACTCCTCAAGAGAAGATTGAACTTTGAAAAGGTCCCCAAGCTTTGCGAATAGATCTCCGGTTACAGCTTCTTTTCAAAAGGTCTCCAATCATGTAAAAAGAGCTTCGTGGTTACAAAGACTTTGCGAAAAGACCCTTAAGCTTTGCGAAAAGGTATTCTGGAGATTCGCAGCTTTAACAAGGGTAATTCAGTAATCTGTTGCATGCGTCCCAATGCATTTTAAAACCCAAGGATATTCCGAAAGATTCTGAGCACGAACCAAAGGCATATTCCACCCCATGTGAACACCCAAAGATGAAATTACTTGGCGGGAACTTCTAGAAGCTCAAACAGATTTTTGAATTTCCTAACAGAATTGATGCCTCTGTTTCCTGATTGGCTGAACCAGATCAAGCAGTTCTGATTGGCCAGAACAGATCTGGATCCTGGTGCTCGACTCCTATTGGCTGATATGAATTTAACCAACTCTGAGTGGTTGATACACATCTGAGCTGGACCTGGGGAAAGCTATAAATTGACGAAACATTTGCCCAATTTGGGTATCCAGATTTTGAGTTTCATTTCTAACCCCCCATTTCCTAGTCAAACAGCTTGTCTGTAATCCCAGTAATAGCTTCACTTTGACTAGCAATTGAGAGCTGTGAGATATTTCTGTAATACAAAAGAGAGTTGTAATCAAGACTGCAAATCCGAAGGCTGTTAAGCCGTGCTCTGTAATTGTAACGGTGGATTTTAAAAGGTTGCTGTAAACTATGCATTCTCCATTGGACTCATGTCAAGGGTTCCCTCTGATCTCCTCAGTACATTAGACTCCTTTAGATTCATTGTTTTGCATGCAATTTCCCTTGATTCATTATTCTGAATTAGTGTTGGTAACCTAGTCTCTTACAACATTTGTAGTGATGTTTCTTGTTCTGAATCGAGGATTTGGATTAAAGACTATTGGATGGTTTGGGGCCATTAAAGTGGACAGACCATAGCCATAAGTGTAAGCCTAATCCTTGAATTAGATTTATCTCTCTTACATCTGTGCTTGTAGCCAGATGAAGATTGGATCACCTCTGCTGAGCTTCAGTTTTTCTCATTAGATTTCAAGGACCAAATCAAAGTTAGATATTACTTCTCCATTTTTTGTATAAGTTTACCTCAAACGTTTCCCCAACTCAGATCTGGATCACTTAGTTTAATTTTTACTTTTATCATTTAAGTTAACGTGACAAATTCAACCTCCCATCTTATGTGCTTTGTAGATAGGATCAGAGGTCAGATCTGGTAGCCCAGATCTGAAGGTTTATCTTAAATTTTAAATCAATTCCCTGTGGATGATCTTTCACTCACTTACTTTTAAAACTTGCTACAATTGGCCCTGATCTTGCAGGCTAATTCTCTTCTAACTGTGCTGATATTTCTTTATTTGTTTATATAGTCTAGAACCACTGTAATTTAGCAGCTATAAATCTGTTTTCAAAACTCACATAAATCAAGCACACTAAGAAGTAACAACAGACATGTGTCAGTATGGAGGGGATAAAAGACTATTGATAAAGGTCTTTTAGAAAAGTTTGACCGGTCCAGTCTTGAGATGGTTTACATCTTTGGAATCATCTATGATGAAAACTTGGAAGGACTTGACGCACTTGTTTCAGGAATAATATGTCTACAATATAGATATTGAACCGCATAAGTCAGACTTGGCCCGTTTGAAGCAGAACTCGAATGAGATCTTTAGTGATTATTTGGGGCGTTGGAGAGCATTGGCAGCTTAGTTTAGAAATAGGATACCTGATGATGAACAGATAGAAATGATTTTCTAAAATATTCTGCCGCTGATCTCAGGCTTTTTAGTGTACCAGCAGCAGTTCAACTTTACTGATCTGGTAAGGAACGCCAATCACTGTGAAGATGATATCAGGGAAGGTTGCCTGAATAAGAAACCACCAAGTAGAGCCAGTGGGGTTAGAAGGTTTTCAGAATAGAGGAATGAGAAGAGGACAAGGGCCGATGTCCAGAACATTGCCAACACCAGACCTAATAATAATATAACCCCATTCCAATTTCAAGCAGCCTAGCCAGCACCAGTCAGAACTGAATAGATACAGAGACCGAGGAATGGATAAGGAATGCAGATGACTCCAAAGCAGAGGAGAGCCCTCTACGATCGAGTGTTTACACTCCTAGGGCAATCTTTAAATGTACTTTTACCTCTACTAATAGAAAAGGGATAGTTACTGCTCGTCAACCGTAACCCCCTCCTCACCCAATCTCAAAAAATTATGACCCTAATACTTACTGTAATTTTCATTAGGGTCCGGGTCACCCGACTAATCGCTACTTCCCATTGAAGCTTGCGATCTAAGATTTAATCAATGCCAAAAAAATCATTCCACTAGCACCTTCTCAAGTAAACCAGCACTCTAATATTCATCAGGTGCCATTACCCCCACATCCTACCAGAGGAGCAGGTCCCAGACCCACCATCAAGATGATAGAAGAATGTGAGGAGGAATTTAAATTTGATCCATCAGATTACATCAATGATCGGGAGAGTTATGTGGCACCATTGCCAAGAAATTATGAAGAACAGAATATTAGGGTGATTGAACCCCTGAATTTATCAGATTATTTCCCCAACCTAGCACCACGAGTTGAACCCTTAGATCTTAGGGCTTATTTCCCATCTTCCACTCTTGTCAATTATGTGCATATAAATGCATATCAACCATACACCACCACCCCCATCAATTACCCGATAGCCCACTATGCCCACAATCACCCACCAGCACCTATCAGCTACCAATGGCCTACTCCTACCCCTTTACCCCCGGTGCAACTACCCACAAGCTTCACCACCCCCATCTGGCCTAATTTTGCCACCCAACTAGCTATCACCAAAGTAAATCAAGTGTTACCCACACCTCCAGAGCCCACAGTGCAAGTGCATCTGATACCAGTAGCTATACCATTTCAGATTTCGGGATCAACCTATAATCCTCATTAAGTCCCCTTGAGTTATGAACAAATTGATATCAACGCTGACAGTAACAGAGAAGCGGTAGTGGACTTTGTTACCCAATTCGAGAAGATTTTGAAGCAGCCATAAGCACCAGCACCAGCACTAGCATAAGCCCAACTAAAGGAAAAGAAAGATAGTGTTGTTAATCCTTTCGAAAAAATGAGTTGAGAATATATACTGGAGACTCAACTGAGAAGGATGCCAGCTCACATCACTGTATGGGATCTGTTAATGATGTCCCCACTCCATTATCAAGCACTAATGGGGGCGTTAAAGAATGCGCATGTATCGCTTCAGGTTAGCCCGGATGAAGTCTGGCAAATAATTGGTCAAGTGATGGCTCCAAATGCCATTTCATTTTTGGATGCCGATTTATTGAATGAAGGGAGTAATCACTCCAAATCCCTTAACATTATTGTTGAGTTTGAAAATATGATAATTTCTGTAGTTCTAATCGATAATGGGTCTGCGTTAAATATATGCCCACTGAGAATCGCCACCAAGATTGGGATAGATCCATACATGCTAAGGCCCATGAGAACTAGTGCTAGAGGCTTCGATAACACACGAGATAATGGGAGAAGTTGACCTTTAGCTATTAATTGGGTCAATGACCTTCTCCATATTATTTCAAGTGATGGACATTAAATCCTCATTCAATCTACTATTACAGCACCTGTGGCTGCATGAGGTCAGAGCAATCCCATCCACACTACACCAGAAGCTCAAGTTTGCGTCTGGGCATAAGATTATCACTATCATCGGTGAGGGGCACAGTGAGAAAGAAAAAGCCACCAACAGCGTCGAAAAGCTCAAAGTGTTGGATGTGTCACACACCGCTGAGGATGTCGACCTCCAGAGCTTCGAGTACAAGGTATCAACATTACTCTCGGAGCCCATAGAGGGCATCATTCTAAGAATCGGAGGTGGAATGGTAGTGGCAGTGGCTATGCTCCAAAAGTGTGGTTATAAAAAAAGAAGAGGACTGGGGCCCAAACTGTAAGGTAGGAAGGAGCCCGTCATACTTAAGGGGGGCCAAAAAGTCAAATTTGGGCTAGGTTACAAGCCCATGGAAGAAGAAGTGCGAGAGCCTAAGGAGAAAGCCCGTGCGACGGCAACTGCGAGAGCTAGGGGGATACACAGAGGAAAAATCCCATCCCATGCCTCACATCAAAGACTCATTCGTGAGTGTTGGGGTTGTGAAGATTGATCAGAATGGGTAGCCTGATTAACCCCACACAAGCCTACTGCATCGGTTTACCCCACCAATCCCCACATCACCCTTCCTAGCCTAGAAATAGACTTGGCTGCATTATCCCTCTTTGAGGAACGATGGTCTGTACCTGAACAAACTCCCCCTATGGTGAATCACCATAAAATTATGTTAACATTTGAGGACATCATCTCAGACGAAATGGGGATCAATATGGTGGAGGCTGACTCCGAAGAGTCGTATCAATCAATACCCTCCATCCAAACAAGTAAAGGAGCCGCCTCTCAGGTATGCAACTGGGCATCTTTGCCCCAAACCCTAGAAGCGGGGAGTGGCCTAACATTTGGCACCTGTTTCTTAAAAAAAATAGCTTATAAAGAGTGACATAAGCCCTTGGCAAGAAATATCTTGTATATATGCAGACTCGCGCTGCCAAGGGTCCGTCTTCGAAGAAAATAAAAATTCTAAAAACATTGAAAAAATATAAAGTCTAAAAATATTGTCATTTAAAATTCCAAATAAAATTCCATAAAAAGATGCCTTAATTGAAATACCCACCCCACATAAAATCGACCCCTTTCCTATAAAAATACAAGAAGAGGTAGGTGTTACAAGTCTGGGCAAGGATATCCCTTTGGAGGAGCTCCCCAATGAGCTCCTTGACTGATTTATTGAATTTGAGCATGGCTCTAGCCCCATTGTTGAAGAAATTGAGGACGTTAATCTAGGGACAGAGGAGATTCCCTTAATTACTAAAATCAGAACGTCACTATCTCTCGAAGGAAGAAAATGCATGATCGACTTCCTTCGATCATACCATGACATTTTTGCCTAGTCATACGAGGGCATGCTTGGTTTGGACACTGATTTGGTCGAGCATGAGTTACCTCTCTACCCTAATATGAAGCCGGTTAAGTAGAAGCTGAGACATCTCCGACCAGAGTGGATGTTGAAAGTCAAAGACGAGGTCATCAAGCAGTATAATGTAGGGTTTCTCATGGTATCTAAGTATACGTAGTGGCTAGCCAATATTGTGCCTGTGCCGAAGAAGGATGGAAAGGTCCGCATGTGCATTGATTTTAGAAATTTAAAGAAGGCAAGCCCGAAGGACGACTTCCCATTGTCGCACATCGACATCCTGGTCGATAACACAGCTAAGCACGGGATGCTTTCTTTTATGGATGGATTCTCCTAATACAATCATATTAGAATGGCAGAGGCAGATCGAGAGAAGACGGTGTTCATCACTCCTTGAGGAACCTTTTACTACAGAGTCATGCCGTTTGGGCTGAAGAATGTCGGTGCAATGAACCAGAGGGCTATGACTGTGCTATTTCATGACATGATGCACTAAGAGATTGAGGTGTACATCGACGATATGATAGACAAGTCACCAGAGTGAAGTGATCACTTGGTAAACCTTTAGAAGTTGTTTGAGAGGTTGAGAAAGTATAAGTTATGTCTGAACCCACAGAAGTGCGCATTTGGTGCTATGTCCGAAAAACTCTTAGGATTCATCGTCAACAGGAGAGGGATCGAGGTCAACTCGGTCAAAGTTAAACCTGTCACAGAAATTCCACCACCATCTACGGAGAAAGAAGTTAGAGGGTTCTTGGGCAGAATACAATATATCAGTTGGTTCATTTCACAGCTAACACCTATTTGCATGCCAATCTTCAAGCTACTAAGGAAGAGTTTGCCCGTTGAGTGGAATGATGATTGTCAGGTAGCATTCAAAAAAATCAAAAGCTACCTCCTTAACCCACCTATGTTAGTACCACCTGAGTCGGGGAGACCACTCTTGATGTATCTCTCCATGACAGAAGTTTTGATGGGATATGTCTTAGGGCAGCAGGACGAGACAGGAAGAATAGAGTAGACAGTTTACTATCTGAGCAAGCAATTTACTGATTATGAGATGCGCTATTTTCATCTGGAGAAAGCATGCCTGGCTCTTGTATGGGATACTCAAAGGCTCCACCATTACTTGCTATCTCAAGCCATTCTACTTTTAGCCCGAATGAACCCGTTGAAATACCTGTTTGAGAAGCCGGCTCTTACTGAACGAACCACACAATGGAAACTCCTATTGTTTGAGTTTTATATCATGTACGTTACTCAAAAGTCGATCAAGGGGAAGGCACTCGCCGATCATCTTGCCAACAATACATTGCCAGATTATGAGCCTTTTAGAACTGAGTTCCCCGATGAGGACATTCTGTTCATGACGAAAGACTACAAACGAACAAGAGGAATCTTGGGTAATACACTTTGACGAGGCAGCAAATGCCGAGGGTCAGGGAGTTGGCGCCATTCTAATTTTGTCGAAAGGATCTCAAATACCAGTCTCTATCAAGCTTAACTTCCCTTACACTAGCAACATCCTGAGTACGAAGCTTGTGCCGCTGGCCTATAGGCGGCTCTCGATCTAAATGTAACTCACCTCCGAGTGTTCGATGATTCACAGTTGATCATATGTCAGATGAATGGAGATTGGAAGATAAAATATGAGAAATTGATCCCCTACCATGAGCACCTCAAGGATCTGATAGCTTGCTTCTAAGACTTGGCATTCTCATATGTCCCCTAGATAAGGAATCACTTTGCCGGTGTACTAGCAACGTTCGCATCAATGATAGAAATCTCGTATAGCGTTGAGATGAAGCCAATCATGATCGAGCAAAGGGATGAGTCGGCCTTCTGCCTACAGATTGAGGAACCTACTAAGCCTGATGATTAGCCACCTTGGTTATTAGATATCAAGAATTTCCTCTAGACACTAACTTTCCCTGAGGGTACTTCCAGGACAGACCGATGAACCATTCAACATTTAGCGGCAGGCTACGTCATTTATGGGGATTGCCTTTATAAGTGATCGTATAATAACATTTTTCTCAGGTGCCTTACTGAAAGTGAAGCGATCAATATCATGAAGGAGATCCACAAGGGAGTATGCGGTGCCCACATCAGCGGTCACATGCTCGCTAAGAAAATTTTATGGCAGGGATACTTTTGGATCACTATGGAATCAGATTGCTGCAAACATGTTCATAAATACTACAAGTGTCAGGAATACTCCAGTCTGATACATGCTCCTACCATCGATCTTCATTGCATGACCATTCCTTAGCCATTTGCTACCTGGGGCCTTGACGTCGTCAGAATGATTAATCTAAAAGCATCAAACAGACATCAGTTCATCCTTGTCGTCATTGAATACTTCACCAAGTGGGTAGAGGCAACGTTGTCATGTCGAGAAGTTTTTCAAAAATAATATTGTGTGCCGATTTGGAGTACCCAAGGACATCATCACGAACAACAGTACAAACTTTGCAAATAAGCACATCCAAGCCTTCTGTGAGTAATATAAGATCAAGTTCCATCGCTCGTCACCTTATTGGCCTCAAACCAATGGAGCCATATCAAAGAAGTAGACACTCCTCATTCAAGGTGTCTTCTCATTTCTCTTGGGAAATCACAAATGTGAACTCGGGATGCTGGCATGACATGCTTGGCTTTCTTATCTATCAGCGTAAGCTAAAATGGAGCATTCAGGGGCCTAGTGGTAGTTGTCGAAAAGTGTGTTCCATGTCATGGATGCCCAGGGGCGATCCTATCTTGTATCGCGACCCGCTGTCATAGACAGTCAATGGGGGAAGTCAGCGTATCCTATTTCGCGGGTGTAAGGGGCATTCTGTTGCGTGGCATCACCTGCTGTGAGTGACAGTCAAACGGAAAGGAGAATTACCATATCCTAATCTGTGGGTGGGTGCAAGGGGCATCCTGCCGCATGTCATGACCTGCTGCAAGGGACAGTCAAATAGAGGGATATGACGTAGTCAAGGAATTGAGGGGCGTCATACAAATGTCCATAAACAAGGTCCAGGGACCAATAATAAAATGCAATATAATGTCGAAGGCTTTAGTAAGTCATGTCAGACCGGGTGCATCATTGCTCACACCAATGCGTGTTAGGCGTTCCCTTTCTAATTGGTGTTTGTAAGTTCTTAGATTAAATATACTCATTAATCAGTTTCTCAGGAGAATGGCCAGTTTGGGCTAGTAATTGAGGTAAATTTTGGTAGGTAAAGGATCTATTTGTTTATTTTTATTTTGATTTCTGTTCTTTTTGTTATTTTTTTTGTTTTGGGAGTAAAAGATTTTTGGTTTTTTTTTTAGAAGTTAGAGGGTTTTTTATTTTATTTCTTTTTTTTTTTGGAAGTAAAAGATTTTTTTTTTTTGAAGTAAGTTTTTGGTAGTAAGGGGTTTTAAAATTTTGGGATTTTAACTTAAGATCAATTCGGTGGTAAATCTTTGGAAAACGTGGCTTCCGAGACATCGCTGGGCAGATCCACCGGTACGGGATTTGTGGACCCAACCATTTGTGTGGTTGTCAAGACGACACTTGGCATGTCAGATACTCCGTCTAACCTTCTCGATGAATAGTGATGATTGTCTCTTATGGGAGGACTACAGTGATTCACGAGTTGAGAGAGATGGGGTTTTGAAAATATTTTGACTTAGTCATAGCTAACTATATATTTATAAGGAATATCGAGTAATTGAAAAGTGGGTAGTACTTACCTGGGGATGATACTTACCTGAATCATGTGTAGCTTGTGTAGTCTGTGATGGGACTGATGGGTTATAGGGGTCATGCTGCGATGGGACTTGGGGATTCTTCTCTTTTTTGTGTCCACTATAGCAGAGCTTGGCGATCGCCGGCATGATGTGATGTCACAGGAAAGTGATGTGGAGATGGAACTTAGGGGTTCTTCCTTTCTTTGGTTGTGTGCTGGATGAGTCCTGGTGGGACATGTAGATTCTAACAGGATCTTCGCGCTGAAACTTGGCATTGGTCGAATGCGATGGGACATGGGAGGAGTCTCGAATCTTCACGCATTTCTGTTACAAGTGTCTGGTGACTATTACGTAGTGAGCAATTTGGGAAGAGGGCTCTTTAGGATGGGACATTGATCGAGCTTTCTCCCTTTTTCATTATATGGCGTGGCAGGTGTTATTTGAACTTTTCAGGTAGTGATGTTTGCGATGGGATATTGATCGAGCATAGTTAGCGATGGGACTTTCAAAAAATTTGACTCCATGTGCTATTTTGTGAAAGGGGTTTCGGGGAGGTTTGATTGGCATCGGGGTTGTAAGACCGAATGATCTTGCTGTGTCGCAAGGGGGCATGTTCATGGTGAGAACGAGTCGTAGTTGCATTGCGAGGGGACATATACATGAATGTGCGACGGGGTTGTGTCTCATTTCTTTCTTCGGCAGATCTTGAGTTATGTAAGACCTCATTGT
Organism: Chloranthus sessilifolius; assembly: GCA_021018995.1. Taxonomy (NCBI): domain Eukaryota; kingdom Viridiplantae; phylum Streptophyta; class Magnoliopsida; order Chloranthales; family Chloranthaceae; genus Chloranthus; species Chloranthus sessilifolius. The sequence continues at coordinate 118,989,341 of CM037589.1, read as the reverse complement.
GGTTGCGTCGTGATTGGCTTAGTTTTTTGCTTCTCTCGAGGGAATGTGTGGTGGCATGATTGATTAATTGCGGTGGGACTGGGTATTAAGGTGGTATCATATGTGTGCATATTATCGTGATGGGACATGTGTGACGGGGTTACGCGATGGGGTTCTCTCCTTCTCCAATGGGATCGTGATGGGATGAGGGAAGTGGCTATCACTCCTTCTTCCTCTCTGAATAGCCTGTGAGGCTACCTGATGGGATAAGAGGATTTTGATTGAGATGGGATAAAAAGATGTGAAGGAATAGATTTTGTCCAAAGTCATGCATTGCGTGCCTATTTTAAGTTGCTCAATATGATTGTGCGCCTATTTTCGGGCGTGCGATCACAGGTTTGAAAGGTTGTTTATGCGTGTCTGACTGTGCGTGCGATTGGATTATGCGCTCCAGCAATTACGTGTGATCGACATGTCACCAGGTCACTGTGCGGGCGACCTTTCATATTGTACGGTGTGAGGTGGTCATTTGATGGGATTGCACAGTATATAGTTAGCACGTGATCGGAGCGTCACGCAGTCAGTGCGGGCGATGGTTTCATTGCGCGTTCAGGACGGAGCGAGTATTTTGGTTTGAGTGCAGTGTGCATTACCCGTGATAGAGTTAAACCGACGTGTGGTGGCGCGTGATTAAGTCCATACTCTATATAAGCGAGAGAGACTTCATTTGCTTTTCATTCCCTGGTTTAGTCTCGAGTTTTACTTTTTCAGGATCTCTTATGTTCTAAAATTTGTGTTTTAGTGATATTAGGTAATCTAACCGTCCGATTGGGATGTCGTTTCTTCCTATTCGTGATTTCGCGTGATCTTCGTCCTGAGGTGATGCTCGGGGAAGACAATATTCTAGGAATGGGCGGTATTGGGAATGAGGATGCTAGTCTTCACATCGATCCCTTTTAGGGAGCAGTGAAGGCAGTGTTGAGGAGGCGACGACGGAGGAGGTGAAGATGGCGGAAGAGAAAGGTGTTGCACGTGGAGGGATGTGTTCGCCAACCAATCCTCCACCTCTCCTTTTGAAGCCTCCGACTAGACGCTCCAAGTCTTGTGATATTCTTTTTTACGCCTCCGATTGGACGTTCTACTCCTCACTTTGTGTTGATTTCGGGTTTCTAGTTTTCATTTTTGGTTATAAGTTAGGTTTTAGGTTTTCATTTTGGGTTGTAATTTCAGGAGGTATGCCTCTGGTGGTATTTGTAAAATTTTTAAGTTATAAATAAAGAGGAATTTTTTTATTTATTGTGCTTGTTTATTTCTTTAAACTTATTTAATGGATTAGGTCTATCTGATGTGTTTGATTTAGTTTAGGATCTAACTTAGCTTAGAGTTTTAGGATTCATTCCAGGTTTATTCATAGATTAATTTGCTTCATTGAGTTTTATTTAGAGGGTTTACTTGGTTCCAATGGGTTTGTCGAGGGCATTTCTTCTTTGTGGTCTCAAACAAGTCAGGGTCTTACTTTAGAGAGCTTTTTTATTGTAGGGAATTTTTGTTTTGTTTAAAGTTCAAGGTGTTTTGTTTTGGTCTTAGGTTTGGTTTGAGATGATACTCGTTAGAAATGTGTGAATACAGGGTTTATTTTATAGTTTCTAGATGGGTGTTAAGTGTTTGAATCCTATTGGCTTGGTTATTTTGTGTTGGGTTTGTTTTTTTTTGTTAAGTGTTGCATGATTATTGGTTTATCTAAGTTGTCATGGATTGTGGTTTTTCAAACAGGGTATGTGTTTGGTTTTGGATTTGCTTGGAAGGGTTCAACGGTGTGGCACTTGTCATTTTGTAATTAGCAGGTATAGCTTATATAAGTGTGAGCCAAAGGATTTGGGTATTTGTTTTGAATCTTATTATTTTCTTCAAGCTTAGGAATAGAAGTTTTTGGGCATTTTTTTTTGTTTGTGATTTAGGGAATTTTTGTTTCATTAGTGTCTTTTCTTCCTTTCTCTTTTGTATCCCAGGTATTGAACCCGACGAGTTGTGATTATTGAGGATTATTGGGAATGGACGGGATTGGGAATGCGGGGTGATACCAAGGTTGGTGCTATCAACCCAACTCGAAGTGGTTTCCGGAATAAATTCGGATTCGAGCATTGCCTGAACATGCGGATTTTAAGTTTCTTGTTTTAAGTTATATATTCAAAGGGTATGCCCTCGGTGTATTTTGTAATTATTTTATCTATGGAGTGATTATGTTTTCTTAATTCCATTTGTAATTATTTTTATCTAGTAAATTTTGGTTTGGTTTATTTGGTAGCTTATTTGACTTGTTTTGAGTGAGACGTTTATTTATTTAAATTTATTTTGAGTTTGGTTCCTTTATTTCGAATCTGGGGTATGTTGGGAGCATTTTTAGTTTAGTTTAATCTAAGATCAAGTGCGTAAGTGATGGGGGGCATTTTTTCTCATTTTTTTTTCTTCTTTTTTATATTTTAGTTTAGTTTTGTCTTAGTTGAAGTGTATAAATGATGTTGGGGGGCATTTTTTTAGTTTAGTTTGGGGTGTACATTTTTTTAAGTCAAGAGTGCTTTTTGGATTTGTCTTAACAAGGGCATAGTTTAGGTTGGTAATCAGGGTCAGAAATTTCCTAATTTTGACCTGAGAACCTACTATTCTGGGCAGATTTTTTTTGTGTTTCTGGGGAATTGCGTGCTTCACTCCGGGCGCATAAACAAATTGCGCGCTAGAATGGGAGCGCGCGTTTCAGAGGGTCGAAAGTTCATTAAGCGTCAGAGTCCGGTCATTTAACCGAGTTAAGCGTGCTTCAAGACATGTGGGATCTTGGCAGTGGCCAGTCACTATGCGGGTGACCTTTGGCATTTACATGCCTCTATGTGGGCGCTCAAGATGATTATGCGTCCGGTAGGTGTTAGTCGCTATTTTATATCATTTTATACCCATTTAAACCTGGCTTCTGATAGGACTTAGAGTTTTTAATACTTGTTTTTAGTGTTGTTTTGTAGCAAGGAGTTAATTTTGTCCTTAGTGCAGTTTTCCGTTAAAAAGCGCCAATAAAGAGAGTTTTAAATCTATCCACAGCAGAGAATGAGAGATGAATGGAATGGCTCTTAGGCACATTGGAGGGGTTTTGAGGGTCACATACAGTAGCTGCACCTTGCGGATTGGTGTTGAAACAGAAGCACCATTGATTTGTTTAGAAGCTGGGTTCAGCACCTATTACAAGCAAGAGCACTTGGGGTCATCACTTCAGCAGCACTTCAAGCTCAGAGCCTGCGACAACAATACACTTCAAGATCCCATGCATTGGCACAGCATCGGGTCAAGTGGAGCCTCAGCAGATTCAAGCTAGTAAACTATAGCTGCATACTCCAGCCTATCGACCATTTCCTCCAAACTTTATACCTGTCGACAGCAGTCTACAGCACCCCCCAGCTATCCTCCCATCCAACCTGTCGAGGAGTCCCTTGCATGTAGAGCTTCAGGAACCTATCGATCAGTAGTCTTTACTTGCACCAACAATCCCGACAACAAGTTGCACCAGCAGCCCATATAAAGTTGTCGACAGGTTCAACATTAGAACCTCACGAGACTAGCTTTAGCTCCTTTGCAGTTGCATCCTTGGACCAGTCGAGTAGATGAGCTCCATGTACACACCAATCCTGTCGACATATACACCTTACATGCAGCTATTTCTCCAACCTCTCGACAGCAAGCTCCTCAATTTCAAACCTGTCAACACACCTTCTATTTGCAGCTGCAACAAATATCTTCATCAACCTATCGACAACAACAAGCTCCTCAATTCCAAACCTATCGACCATGTAGTGCACCAACCTCTTGAGAATCCCAGCAACTTCTAATCCTCTCGACCAGCAAAGCTGCCTTCCTCCCAAACCCATTAAACCTCTCGACAGCTTAGTCTTCCTTCCACTGACCATTTGCAACTGCAGATAAATATAAATAAATAAATATATGTATATATATATATATGCATGTCTTACCTGTTGCACTCCCAACTCCCAGCCATCTTCATGAAAGCTTTGCAGCCAATCTTCTCGAAGAACAAATGCAGTGTTTACACACTAGCCCCACATCCTCTCGACTTCATCTTCTCCACCACATTACTGAAACTACAACAGACTTGAATGGAGCTATATTAGTGCACGATGCCTCGGGCTGATTCGGCTCGGGTTCCATCAAATCTAAAGATAGAAGGTTGTTTTGATAAAGACTGTAGTTGGAACAGCAGGGGCAGCTAGGGTTCATGTTTGATGAAAAATATAAAGAGATGCAGCTGGATATTTTTGGGAAGCAAGGGCAGATTTGAGAATACCAAAGAGGTCTGCACATGGACAAGAGAGTTGCAGGAATTAGTGAAGGTCACAGTAGAAAATATATCTGGATAAAGAAGGGTAATGTTGGGAACTGCAAAACATAAGAGGCGGCTGCACATGGGTGTGAACTGATAATTGGCGGGAACAAACTACTTTAGTTGAACTGAATGAAGCTATCTTCTCTTTGATTGGTTGGAATTCTGAAACAGAGATTAAAGCATCAAATTCTCTCCTCTAATTGGCTGAAATCCAAAGCACACGGATTACTGCAAATGTATAAATAGAACTCCTTGTTGCTGTAATTTCTCAGCAAGGAATCCATGGAATAGCCTTGGTTTTCCCTAACTCATTTAAGTTTAGTTTTTAGTTTTATTTTTCCTTTTCCTCTTCCCCCTTCCCCCTTCCCTCCCTAATCCAGCATGTTAGATTAGATCTAAATAAGCAGTCCAGATCTGTTTTGTAATTGTACTTTGAAAGCTTCAAAGAATTTGTGAATAGATTGATATTGCACAAGATTGCAGATCTGAGCTCAAGAGCTGTAATATTATAGTGATTATGGATTTTAAAGGTGATTCTAATCTATATTTCACTTTTTCATATTTGATTTCCCTGGATTGGATATTCCTGCGAGTACTAGCAGGAAACGGGGAGCTAGTAGCCTAGCATCTGTAGCATCTGCAATGGTTAGCCTGTTCTAATCAAGATCAATGGATTGGAACAATCTCTAGGATGGTCTGTGACCATTAAAGTGGACGGATCATAGCCTTATGTTTGCTTCAATTCTCTGGTTAAGATTGGATTCTTATACCTTGCATCTGTCGGGGGGACTTGGGGAGCTGGTAGCCAGATGGAGGATTTGTAGCGGATCAGATCTATACAATGCCTTTTATTCGATTAATTTACAATAAGAACCAGTCCCTGGCTGCCTATTTCTCACCATTTGATCTTTATTTTACCATCCATCTTCCTCCATCTTTTAGATCTAGTTTTATATTTCTGTTTTATATATTAATTAGATCTAGTGACACTTGAAAAACTCTCTTTCTTCTTAGAATTACCAGATCAGTAGCCAGATCTGGAGGTCTACTATACACCTTCTAGGTTTAGATCACTACTCCCTGTGAGACAAACTCTTACTTATCAAAACTTCACTACAAAAAAATGGACTTTTGGAGACCGGTGTTCGAAGCCGTCTCCAATAACCATTTATTAAAGACAATCATTTTAAAGGCCGTCTCAAATCCTTTTATTAGAAACCGCTATAGCCGCCTCCCTAGATAAAATAACATATAGAGTCAATATCCGTAAGATTTACTTCATGTATAGCCAGGTGGAACGTTTAGAGATTACTTGAAAAACGGTCTAAAAAAGTATCAATAACACCAATAGAGACTGCTTCAACCCGTAGAGCCGTCTCTAAAAGATCTAATTTGGTCTTTAGTGTATAGTGAAATACAAGTCCTTATATTTTTTGAGGCTGCAAATAACCTAACTCGGCCTGGCCTTATAAATAGGCAACACTAACAAATTTTCTTCACTTTTTCAACTCGTCGCGAGGTGAAACTCAGTCTCGTTCGCTCTAATCTCCGAGAGGAAAACCCAAGCAAAACCCTTTCTCCTTCGTTCTCTCTAGTCTCTTTGTGCTCTTCGATCTCTCGTTTGTTCTTACCTCCGAGAGGAAAAAAGCTATTTGGAGTGGAAGATGAGGAGGTGGACGTTTTTGGCCGCTTTGCTTCTGTTGTTATTCATTTCTCTCTTTCCCAATCAAGGTAATTTAGGGTTTTGGGGTTTAATTTTCCATTAATGCTTCTTTCAAGCTTCGAGATCGTATGTTTTAGGGCTTTAAAACTTGAGTTTTGTATTGTTTTAGATCCAGTATTGTTTTTTAGTTTTCTTTACGGATCTTGATTTATTGTATGATTAGGTCATAAATTACATGCAAATGCTGATAGAAATGACGATTCAGAATATCTGGTTGATCCACCGAAGGTTGAAGAGAAGATCAGAGCTATTCCTGATGGATTATCCACTAATTCAGATGTTGTTAAGAGGTTTGATTGTTCTTCTATTGATTGATTGATCAATTGATCGATCGATCTCCTTTCCACCTTTAGATCTACTTAGTTCTAAACTTAAATTTATTTTCTTTTAGGGAAGCAGAATCAATGTCACGAAAATCTCTCCACACTAGTGCTGAGAAATTTGAATTTCAGGCGGAGGTGTCAAGGCTTATGGATATAATCATCAACTCCCTTTACAGCAACAAAGACATTTTCTTGAGAGAATTGATCTCCAATGCTTTTGATGTGAGCAGATCTTAAAGCCTATACATCTTTACTTGAATTTTAATGGCTTTGGTTTTATTTTTTATTTTAAAAACTTGATTATATATTTGTCTTCTTTTGTTAAGCATTGGATAAGATCAGGTTCATTGCGCTCACCGATAAGGAGGTTTTGGGTGAAGGAGATAATACAAAGCTTTTAGATCATGGTTAGTAACGATTTTAGTATTACAAAAAAGGGGATCTATTTGAAGCGTATTTTGTGAAAAGGAATTTTTTCTAAGTTTTTTGAGAATTTAGCTTTAATTTTTGTTAACTCTACCATACAATGTAGATGAAATTAGACAAGGAGAAGAAAATTCTATCGATTCGTGATCGAGGTATAGGAATGACAAAGGAGGATCTGATCAAGAACTTAGGAACCATAGCTAAGTCTGGAACTTCAGGTACTTTAACTTTATATATCTATATATATATATGAATTATCTTTTTTCTGCTTTTGGAGAGGAACAGAAGATAGTTTTGAACAAATTTTTTGCTTTTGTATACACCATTTGTGGAGAAAATGCAGACTGGGGCGACCTAAATCTCATTGATCACTATGGAGTTGGGTTTTATTCTGTTTATTTGGTTGTTGATTACATTGAAGTTATTAGCAAACACAATGATGATAAACAATAAGGGTTTCCAGCCAATTTAGTTTCTTCTTCCTTTGGCCTTTTTTATTGTATAAAATTATGAGTAATTGTATGCCTTTATGTGTTTTTTAAGCATGTATGGGAGTCAAAGGCTGATGGATCCTTTGCAATTTTTGAGGATACGTGGAAGGAACCTCTGGGATGAGATAAGGTTGCATCTGAAAGATGAAGCTGGAGAATATTTGGAGGAGGACAAATTAAAAGTGAGTATATTACTTTAATTTATATGGCTTTATTAAATATGTTTGGCAACGCTCTTCGGCCTAGGCAGCAACTTGAAAATACTTGCTTGCCTATTATTCTAGTTGTCATATATATGCACAAATTTCTTGCCTATTATTCATAAATCCTCTATCATCACTATCAGATACACACTGTCTGGTTTATAATCAGCAGAGCTTCCATTTCATTCTAGGTATGTCAATGTATCATATATTTTGTTATTTGATGGGTAAATATCAATGATAAACTATTGAAGACCTTGACAAATGGGGGGAAAGGCCCATTCCTCTACAAATTTTGGTGTTTTCACCTGAAAAATTAGTTGTGTCAATGGTCTGGAGTGCCAACCTGACCTGAGGGACACATCCTGATTTTTGGCAGGTTTTAGGCCTGCAATTCAGGCCCAATGCCTAGTTGAGGCACTACAAAAAAATCTTTTATTGGAGACGGACATTGGAGACGGCTTTTAGAAACCGTCTCCATTAACCTTTTATTACATACAGCTTTTCAAAAGCCATCTCCAATAATTACATTCTAGTTTTCAGATGGATGAAACCTTTAAGGACGACTCGAAAGGTTGTCTCTAAAAGTCTCACTAGCGACGGCTTAAAGTCTTAAAGGTCGTCTCTTAAATGCATCTCAGCACCTATGAGCCATGATCGGTCTCTCTCTCTTCTTATATAGATCTGTCTCTCTCTCTCTTCCTGTATAAATATCATATCAGAAAAACTTTCGCTATTTTGTCGAGAGAAACTCGAAGTCATTTCGTCATCTCGCCTTGTCTCTCCTTTCTCTTCCCCAGAACCTGAATAAACTCAAAAATCCTTAGATTTTGCTTCTTTTCTCAACTCAGATCAGAGCATTTTCACTTTGATCCGTGCTTCAATACAGAGATTTCAACATTTTTCATCTCGATCCGTGCTCCGACAGAAACTTTAGCCTTTCCGATACATTTTCTTTGGGTTTTGTAAATTTTTGGAGCTTTTTTGGTGTGAAGGACTCAAGGAGAGGTCAAATTTCGGGAATGCGGTATAGAATTTGTGCAGAATATTGAAAATGGAGCTTCATAGTAATTGAATCGATCCTAGATTTGGTCAAACAATGAGGCATCATACATTTTTCAACAATTGGAGAAATTAGGGGATTCCGAATCCGAGATTTGAAGAGAATCGACGAATTCATTTGATGTACGGAGCTCCGAAAATGAATGTTGTCAAAACATAGGTGAGATCTGATTTTTATTGATTTGCTAACTGAACGATTCATGCATTCTCAATTATTTAGGGTTTTGATTTTGTAAAGACACAATTCAATAATTTTATTTTAATTTTTATGTTAATTGCTCAGTGGAGAAAATGTGATGGCTGGGGATTGGACTCCTCAATTTGCATATTATTTTAGTGTTTTATTGCTTGTTTTATGGATTATTTTGGTGTTTTATTGCTTGTTTTATTGCAGGGTGTGTATTTTGCATTTGAAGTGAATCTGGTTGATCATGTATGTAGCAAACCGATCAAAAAAATCATATATGCAGCAATGCAAAGGATTTTGTAATTTCCAAGCTGAACTTAAGATATAGAAACCAACTTTATCAAGGAAGAGAATTTCTATTGTCATCTTCATTTCATTTAATATAATTTTGCCTAACCTTTTTACCTAGTAATTATTTTTCTTTCAATTACTTTCATCTTGTTCTATTTTGACTTAATTGATAGAGGGAAATATTAATGCACATTATTAACAATAATCACTAGTTATTACATATTTGGCCTGCTAATTATATATGCAACAGTGCGAAGGATTTTCCAATTTCTGAGCTGAACTTAAAATATTGAAACCAAATTTATTAGGGAAAATAACATCCATTGTTATCCTTAGTTGATTCTGGACCGCTAATATGCTAGCAAATTTATTAGCCAAAATAACTTCCATTGTTATTCTTAGTTGATTCTGGACCGCTAATATGCTGGCAAATGCTATGCTATGCACTCTTCAGTGATTTGGATCACTAGTGCAATTTTGTATCACAGCTAGATCTTCATCCATTGCTGCCACAATGGGTGTACTTCATTTTCTTCATAATTCTAAAATTTTATAACTTCAGTAAAAAAATTTCCGAGCCTTAAAATTTTGTTGGCAATGATGAGAACTTCACGAAACAAATTAGTTTATATTTCCCACCCCAACTAGTAACTCTATCTACAAGTACCCTGGATCTAGAATCTTAAGACCAAGAGCTCAACTGCAACCTACTAAAACTTTAGTCTTCTAAACAGATATTGCAGTGTCATATTTGTGATCAATCCAAGTACACCTAAGGATAGTAAAACTACAAAGCCTGATAGCAGCCTCCTCAAATATGATTTAGCCTTTTTTAGTGGGATTAGATAGCCCATTTAGTTTAATTACGTTATTTCCCATGTTCTTAATATATTGATTATAGTAAATAAACAAACAAAAATCATAGAAACCTAGATTTCTGAGTCATTGAGGAAAAAATATGCACAATTACTTTACAAAATTAAAAAATAAACAATATTAATCTTATTATAGCAGTATTTTAACAGTCAATGAGCTACTCATAAATATAAAGCCTAGCAGCGGATGATTGCGAGAATGAACAGTCAAGTATGATGTTTTAGGAGATTGGCCGGAGCTTGTTTTGTGAATATGTGGGACATCAACTTATTTGGTTGCCGAAAGGTGAATCTCGGCTTATTTTGTGAACCACACTTTTTCAAAGAGGGGGAAAAAGCTCGAGGCGTAACTCACAGTAAATCGCATTGATCAGGAATGGGGAACTCGTTGTCTCCAATGCTGGGGATTATCGCGCTGTTATGAGCAGAGTAGAGATTGCAGAGGCCCTAACTTCTGATCACCGGCTTTCAAGGGAAGATGAACGAGAAAGAATTGAGAGCCTTGTAAGTTCGCTTTTTTATGCTTATGCCTTGGCTGTTCTAGGAATAGTACCATGTTTTTACTTTGGAGGAATTACAACACGAGGTGCCCCATCTCCAACTACAAATTAATGTGTTCTCATCTATCAGATCAATTGTCCGATCATAGCTTAAAAATAGCGATGATCCAAGGATATAACTATTTGACCTGTGGACTTTTTTTGTGGGCCAGTGCTGTAATTTTAGGGTTAATGGGATGTCACCTTTGGCCTAAGACAAAACCCTCACCATCCCACTTTTGGGCCCAGTGGTGCTAAGCATCATATATTAAAATGACCCAGCCAAAAAACATGCTCATTAGAGGGTTCAAACTATTCAGTCTGGGAAGTTTGATATTGACCGTTGATATCTACGGTAGGGTTCATATTGAAGTGCTTAGATTCAATGGTATTGATTCTCCAACATGCATATTTTTTGGACTGCGCTTGAAGGACAAAAGTAAGAAGGTGAGGATTTTTTCTTTGGCCTATGGTGCCTATGGTGAGGAGAGTCAATCCCATAATTTTATTAACCCACCAATAGTAGATCTGATTGTTGTCGTTTTGAGGATATGACCTATCTTAGAGGGCTGCATTAATGACCACTTATAGTGATTCACATGTAGAGTTGTCACACTGCCAACATAAAATCCTCCTAATAAACTCTTGTATATTTCTTGGTTTTATATGGTACAAACAATTTGAGTAGCTCTAAAAAATTCACAGTTTAGGGCTCTACTTGATTATTGGCAGTTTGTACATTCACATTGCATATATATATTTCTTGATTATATGTAGTTTATTTGATCTGAGTAGCTCAAATGTAGACTACATACATTTTTTGGTCTTATGTAGTTTATTTGATGTGAGTAGCTCGTATATATCTTCGCCGATTAGTGTTCTACTTAATTGCTAGGCTTTTTAATTCAATTAATATGAGATTTACATGAGTGAGAAGTAGAGAACCCCAATTGACTCCAAACTTTGCTAAATATCAGCTTTACAATGACAAGGCTGTATGAGCCAATTACAGTAGGAAAGACTACTCTGTGTACTTTCATATGTTTTCTTGTTATTTTTAATCATGTTTTCTTCTGCATGGGTTTCTGCATTTTCTTAATGTCTGTTATCCCAGTCTTTTCGTTGTTGGAATATTAACATATTGTGGATTGGAATTGATAGAATTAATCTTTTTTCAGGGTGGATATGTGAATTCCTGCAATGGTGTGTGGAGACTACAAGGGTCGCTAGCTGTATCTAGAGGGATCGGAGATTTACATCTTAAACAATGGGTTACATCTTAAACAATGGCGTGAATTCCTGCAATGGCATGTGAATTCCTGCTCCCGTCATCATCTATATTAAGTTTAAAGCATCACTGATCCAGTTTAGACTAATCCTTCTTGCTCTATTTTGCAGACCCACATACTTGCAACTTTGTCATATCCTTTTTTTTCAGTTCCATCTGAGCGTGTAGGCACCCAATTCTCCACCTTGTGTTACGTGGTATCTTTGGGAGATCCGTTTTCTCCTTTCGTTCCATACATGTGATAAGAGCTTGGTGAGCTTAGAGGTAAATGCTTTATGAAAAACTCTTTCCCTTTTGTTGTCCTGAATTTTAGCATTTCCTTGATGCTATGCTACTTTAGCTCCTTGTATTGTTATAATTATTTTCATACTCTAAATACCAACAACCCCATCGATTTGTAAGTTAGGCCATCATCAGATCTCACTACTCTTTGGTAATTAGTTGTTGTCCTCAGTCAATTCTTCTATTTCTGGTGGGTGACATTCTTATTTTCCAAGTTTATACTATATGCAAAAAGCATTCGCTTGTGGAAAAATCTCCTATCAAACACCAGCCACAAGTGGGCATTTTCAAACAGATCTGAAGGACAACAACTCTTTCCCTTTTTGTTTTCTTGCCAATTCGATTGTCTTGGGTGAATATTTATATGTGGATCTTATTGCAATAATTGGGTTTTTTATTATATTTATGGATTTGTTCTTCACTTCTACAATGCAGAATTCTGGATATTTCCATGGATGAGCTTCAAAAGAATTTTGACATGGAGGCTTCTGATTCCATAAAAGAATCGTCTTGGTACGCGAGAAATTTTTTGGAGTACTATTGTTTCAGGGTGCTTGCGCTGTTGAAGCATGTAACTAGTCACCTTACTGATAAGAACTTCCATCGCCTAACCTTTGACATGATGCTCGCGAGGGAAGCCCCGGCCGCGGCCAGCCAACCTGTATTTAAGGTAAAGCTCCTAAAACTTATATAACTGCAACTCCTACATTCGAAGTGCAAAAAAGGTCTGTATAATACTTTAATGCTATTGCTAAGGCTCTGTTTGGACGTGTTATCAAATTAGATTACAAAAAAGGTCCGTATAATACTTTAATGCATACAGTCACCACCTACACGATAATTTGAAATGAAATTTTGGTTCAAATTTTTGGTTACAATAATGACCGAGACCGAAAATGAAACTGCTATTTTGATCCTTGGTATATCATATCGGAGGCCCAATATCTAAAACCATGGCCATAACACTAGATATCTAAAACCATGGCTATTTTGATCCTTGGTATATCATATTTGTGCAGTTTGTCAGTGTGCTAGTTGATGTTTATTTTAAAACATTATTCTTAGCATTAACTAATATTAATTCGCTTATGATGCCGAATCTGACTGAATTGAATTGCAAACTGATTCGCTGGATTCAATTAGTGATTCGCTAGGTGAGTGAGCAAATTAGGTAACATAGATATAAAGAATAATGGGAAAACTGTGATCCCTTAACACCATTAGCCAAATATGAAATTTTAAGTGGATATGAATATGTTGTCTAGATTTTGCTACATAAAAAAAATATGTTTAAGACTGCCTTGAGTTTTCCACATTGTATACAATCAATCATGAACTTTTTGAGAGGCTGAATGAAATGCTCTTTATATCAGTTCTGTGATGAAATGCTTAAGGGCAGAGTGACAAATTTTGTTGGTGGAGTTCCTTTCTCATACCATATTATAATTCTCGAATCTCTGAATTTTTAACTAATCATCTAGTAATGCAATATTGACAAAAATGGTATTTACAGTGGAGCTTATATTAGGTGACCGACCTGCTCACCTAGATTGGGTGACCAATTTTGTTCACGTCATAGTTCAATTTATTGTCCAATAATGATATATATATATATATATATATATATATATATATATATATATATATATATATATATATCATCTGATATATCAGTTTTGACCTGGACAGGGTTGATACATTGTTATGTATCCAGTGAATGAGTCGTCAAATTATTGGACGATCAGCCATGTTATGAGACTGATCTGTTTTAGCCAATCTGCCAAATTAATTTTTATGAATGTGTCATCAAATTATTGAATGGCTGCCATGAGATTAGCCCAGTCTGTTTTAGCCTATCATTTTCTAGTGCTTGTAGGATCGTAATCACATAGTAGAGATAGTTTGCTGATGCAATCTTAGATAATGGCTTCATGCACCATTTGGTGCCAGAGATAGTGCCTCTTACAAAGAATTAATGATCCACTCACCAATTTGGTGATTTGGGATTTGTTACCGGAAACTCAAGGGATTACGTTGTAATATAAATATCATTCAAATACAGTACAACTTGTACATAATTGATGACCCAAAGACAAATGCTATAAAATATTACATTATTACTCACATAGGTATTTAGATGGATTGGAAAGCTCATATAGAATTGTGCTCACATTTGAAAATGTTTTTCATCCTGGTTACTCTGCATTGTTTTACTACCAAATATCGGAACATCTAAGACAAATTTTATTGGATGCTAAAGAGTTTGTGCCATCTATTACTCTTTTTCATTCTTCACATCGAGTCATGTAAGGGTTGTCAAGCTTGTTATGGCTGTTAGAAAGTCTTAAACTCTATAGTCTTATACCATTTATTGATTTTTTTTACATTAGATGACAAGAAGTCACCTAATCCATTCCCATGGTAATAACTTTTGTTGTAGTTTCTCACTATGTAGTGATCTCTGTGCTCCTTTATCAAGTTAATGTAATTTTCATTTTTTTACTTTATGTTGTAGGTGGGATTGCAGTTTCCAATATGGCAGCCTAGTTGAGGAGGTAGATGGGCATACTGCAGTTCTTTATCATAGATTGCTGCTGGACTGGTTCCCAATGTAATATACCCTTCGACGGAAATAATTATATGATTAATGCATTGAGATATTTTGCTGCATTTTTTCTAATCTTATTATTTATGTCACCTGCAAATTTCAGTGAAAATATTTGGAAATAGGCACTATAGATGCAACTGTGTGAGGAATTCATATGCAGGAACATAAGAAGTATTATATTGAGAAAATCCAATTTGCACACTTTCCTCCATTAGAGGTTGCAATCACTATAGGTTGATGCAAAGATTTCCCCAATCAGTGCACTGGTCAAAATCATTCTTATCTTTGATGTAGGTGTGTAAAACACTTAGAATCCTAATTTTTCAGGTAGATAAGTTGGATTACAAAGTTTTTATTTGAATGAGATCCTTTTCTAGCAGAGCATCTGTAAGGCTATTGTAGTAATGTATTCCTACTTTATTTGATTCTCCAGTTCCATCTGTTGATACAAGGGGAAGTCAATTCAAAAGAAAGCGAACAATACCAAACACTTCAAGTCTAAAAAAAACAGACAAGTGTCACTAAAAAAACTGTGTGTCTCTTACTTGGGAGCCTTCCATTGGGCTATAGGTCCACTATATGTGATTAATAGTATATAATACATTAATAACTTGTTTAAAATGTGTCCTAACTTTTTATTTGGATGTGTAATCTAGGATTGAACCTATCACCCATTCTCCTAGAGGTTCCAATATTGTGAACCTTCCATTGGGCTATAGGTCCAACCCCAACACGTGTGCTAATTAGCCCCTGCATATTTATTTCTTTCTGATTTGCTCCAGTAGAGATTATCTACACATGCATTTGATCCACAAGCTTATCAGAAACACATAATCGACTATTACCCGAGTTTTAATCTAAGTAAACGTCAACCTTAAATCGATAATACTGGTCAACGGTGAAGTCCGCATTGCTGAAATCCAATATCCTCCCTGCTAAAACACATAAATTTGGTTAATAAATGAAACCTGTATTTCAAAAATCATCGACCCACATTACGCAAATTTCAACCGTCTCATCAGAATTTGAACCTGGCTGCTGAGTGAAAGTGTCCCATATATTGATCCCCTTAATTCCCTTCATGGACAACTCCTTCAAACTAGGCTCATGAAGTCCAAAAAACATGTTTAATGACTCAAACAACTATTGCCAACAGTAATGAACACATAAAAAAAATAAAAAAATGTCTCAAACAACTACTGCCAATAGTAAAGAACACATGATATATGTTTCTAAACTTGTGTTATTTCGTTCTAGGGAGCATCCAAATTGCGGTCCACAGCCAGGATTAGTGCGGGCTCACATTGAAAGTAAAGTTCATTTTTTATTTTTTGACCATGACTAGGATGTTATTAGTAAATCTTTTTTAGAGCAAAGCTTTTTTCTAATTTAACATCTTCAGGCTCCTAATCAGCCTCTTGTAATCCCATTTTTGCAGGAGGAGGTTTCAACATTTCTTCCCTAAAATCTCGAAATGGGAGGCCTCGATCTCAAGTACATCTCATGCAAATTGATCTGAAGGGGTGGGGTGCGGCTTATTTTCCACTGTTTCAGCAACATTGTCTATACCAAATGTTGAACAGTGTCATTGGTAAATTTGCGTTAAACCTAGTAATTTTATCTGCTGGTGTGTAATGTCATTTCACACCATCGTATATCACCTCTAGAGCTTGAATTTTTTAGGAATCTTTGGGTTATATGTTCCTTTTTGCTGCATGAATTGAGTTGAACCTACTTTCCTAATTTTTTTCTTTAATTAGTAATGGTAGAACCCATGTATACAATCTAAAATGGATTGTTATGTGTGTATATATATATATATATATATATATATATATATATTAAAGTTCAGAATTAAAGCCCTTTAATCGGATTGTTAAGATCTTCTAATAGAGTGATTTTGGTGGCTAAGACACCTATCAATGATGGGCTTCTAGTTGGACAAATGCTTCTCATATCCCATTATTATTTTGATCCTCGCATGCATAAGTTTTATGTTAATGTGTATGATGACTCCATAGACCTGTATTGAATGCGAAGAAGATCGCAACAAAGAACATCTAAGGGGCTGAGGCAGTTACTTTTTTCTAATAATACTTTATATTAAATTGCGTTTGTATTGATAGTTTTTTCCCTATGAACATTAAATTTTTCCCCTATGCAACCTGATCTTGTACCAAATGAATTTTGTTACTTGTACAATGGCATTATTGGATACCTTGAAACAAGGATCAAATATTGGCGTTTTGCAGCCACCCTCCCAACCACCACCACCACCAAAGAAGAAGAAGATCTGTACCATACCCATCAGATGTGCATTAAACAATATGAATGTGTGTGGGATTTATGTCTTTCTTGAAAAGCTAAATATTGTAAAACTAATGAATATATGTCTATAACATATATATGATGTACATGGGTATGAGTAGTGTATATGTAATAGGCCTATGGGCCACATCGGCAATAACAGTTGGGAGTCATATTCCTAAGCCCAAAAAATGATATGCATAGGGTGATATGTTAAATCTCTTTTGTTTTTAGTGTTTTATATATATATATATATATATATATATATATATATATATATATATATATATATATATAGCTTTATTCTACAGTAAATACCATGTTATTTTTTTATTATGCAGTAACCATTTAAGAATTTGGTTGATGGTGAGAAGCTTTTTTTCTTTACAGGATTATAAATGAGTCGACGATGGTGATACAGTCCGAATACAAGCGGAATGGGGCATATCAAAAAAGTTTTCGGTGATGAAAAAAATTACCAAAGTAGAATATGCTATGATCATTTCTTTTGTAATACTGTAGTAAAAAAAAAATGGGAGTCGTTACGTGTACACATAAATTTATTATGAATGAAATTGCGCTGTTGTGAATTAAAATTTATTTTTCTAAATGAGTATGAGCATATTAATGTGTTTATGCTAATGTGAATGAAAATGTGAGTATGTAAATGCAGGTTATGGATTTTCATAAAAAAACAAAAGCCAAATGCAGGTTATAAATTATACTGCTAGGCAATATGGTTCTTGGAGCAAAAAAATTAAATAGCATTAAAAAAAGAATTATTTAACAGGAGATCACTTATTGGAGACGTCTTTAAGTTGTCTCCAATAACAAGAGATGACTTATTAGAGATGGCTTTAAGGTGTCTCGAACATATCTTTGGAGACGGCTTATGATTGTCTCCAATAACCTTGACTATTAAAGACGACCCCCATTTGGTCTCCAAAGACAATGGAGACCGGACTATTTGAGACTACATGATAGCCGTCTCCAATACTATTGGAGTCGGCTTTGACACCTCTGGAGACGGCCAAAAGCCGTCTCCAATAAACACATTTTTTGTAGTGCTTGCTACAATGGACTCTATATCTTGCAGGTCTAGGATATTTTAGATATGCTGAATCCATTCTTTTATTTTTACTTTATTTTTATTTTATTTTTATTACCACACAATAATCAACACACTGGAAATCCCCAAATAGAAGGGTGCGCGCAACCAGATGGTCAGGTTAGTTTGAGGGGGCGATAATCTGTTTACTCGCTCAAGGATGGGAGTGTGATCCGAATTAAACGCGAGGACTGTGGTGCGCGATTCGATTGTGCACATGAATTCAAGCACGCGATTTGGCCACATTCTATAAATAGTTCAAAATTTTTTATTTTCACGCTATCCGTTTTTGTCTTCGATTCTCTAGTTTCCTTGTTTCCTTACGCTCTAATTTTCGTGTTTCCGTGATATCTTGTGATCCGCCCATCCGTTTCAGGTGCCATTTCTTTCATTCTCTTCAAATTTCTGAGCTCTTTCTTCTAGGATGGAGGATGAGGGTAGGGGTAGACACAATCTCACTGTTTCTGAGTTAGAGAGGATTATGATGGGGGAGGTAAGTGAACGTCCGAGGCTTGGACCGGTGTTGTTGTCTGGGAGGACGGCATCGGGGAGATGGTTAGAGAGAAGGTACTGGAGGGTGACCAGGTGGAGGTCAGGGAAGAGGTACTTGAGATTGAGCAGGGTGTAGCTGCGGATGAGGGTGAGAGGGTTGAAGGTGAGAGAGTTAAGGCTGAGGCTGAGAGAGCGAGGAGCGCCAGGGTGAGGAGCGTTAGGCTCACAGACACTTCCCGCTGGAGGATTTCTTCTCTCGAGGCCAGGTAGGTACCCATGAGCAAGAGTTCTTTCAAATTTTTTTTTAGGCATTTAGGTTATGACAGATTTATTAGGATCCAGAATCCCTTTTAATTTATGTCGAACCTACATTGATTATTCCTTGTGTGCTCACTCATGCATCATGAAGACCTCTAGAGATAGGTCACATTTATGTTTTGTTGTTCTTATCATATTTTGTGTGCTTGTTGTGAATTGTCATTGTGTGTCTTAATATACCTCATTTGTTTTTAGCTTTAGGTCTTTCGTCATAGGTGTATGTGTTAGTCATATTTTCCAACTCGTGTTTCATTCGATAGCATCCCCCACAGCTGGCTATCAGCTCGGCATGGACCGAGTCTCATACTTGGTATCGTGTCTTCCCGGAGTTTCAGCTGGCGTAGTTGATATCTTTCAGCTTTGGACCGATCCTAGAGCTAAAGCCCTTTCAGGTTG
This sequence comes from Chloranthus sessilifolius, assembly GCA_021018995.1. Lineage (NCBI taxonomy): Eukaryota > Viridiplantae > Streptophyta > Magnoliopsida > Chloranthales > Chloranthaceae > Chloranthus > Chloranthus sessilifolius. The sequence continues at coordinate 118,970,062 of CM037589.1, read as the reverse complement.
ATCATGGACTGATTGTGGCGATCTTAAAGAGGTGGAGGGAGGAGCATCAAGCGCTTCTCTTTCCAGTTGGTATGTTGTTGCCGACTCCAGAGGACTAGGTCAGCATTACTAGTCTTTGTTTTGAGGGCGAGCTGATCACGGGGCTGATGGCAGGAGCATATTTGGAGGTGTGTGAGGAGATTTTAGGCGTGCCATATAGGTCAAGTGGGTCGAGGTCAGGTGTGGTTCGAGTCACTTAGTTTTTCAATACACTCACCAGTGGCTTTGTCCGTCCAAGGCATCATTCAGAGGCAAGGGCATCTAATGAGACACATTGTGTGGTGGTGGCAGGTCAGGAGCCTGTAATTGAGCCGGAGTTGGCTGCGGATTGAGTGCTTCGAGCATTCTTGATGCACTTCCTTAGTGCAGTACTCTTTTCTTCTTCGACTCGGGGATGCAACATCGGGTTGATTTTGATGGTTCTCAGGGACTTAGATTGGGTCCCTACCTATGTGTGGGGTGCGACCACATTAGCACATCTCAATGAGTAGCTTTATCGTCGGGGTGGGGTGTCACGACGATCGGAGGTTTCCTTCCCTTACTCCAGGTGAGTTTTAGTTAATCAGTGTCATGACGTCTTTGTTTTTTTTTTCTTTTGGTGGATATTTAACATTTCTTCTTTTTGCATTTTCTAGTTTTGGGCATACGATCACTTCGCCTTTCCTCGCCCGAGGGTTCCCTTGGAGGTGAGGTTCACATTTTTGCAGATGCATGTGTGGAGGGCAGTGTTGAGGATCGTCGCTAGTCTTCTGATCTTCAGACTGCATGGGGTCTTTTTGAGGACATGCACACAGGGTAGGTATATCATCATGTTCTCATTTTGTTTCATTTTATTTTAGGGTCTTAGGATCGAAGGTTTCATTGATGGGTTGGCTTGCTTGTCTGGTTATAGGTGGTCTGGAGGCCCTACGAGGATGGGGAGGATGCTGATGTGCCGGTGATTCAGTCTGGCCAGCCTATCTTTGACTTGGACATATGGGTTCATTGTTTTGAGAAGGTGGAGAGGGTCCACCTATCTCAAGTTGTACAATGGATGGGACTCACTCAAGGAGTCCCTCAAGAGATTCGCTATAGAGTGGCGAAGAGGATGACCGGCCCCCCTAGCCAAAATTTTACAGAGTGGATGGCGCTTCAGATGGCCAATTTTAGAGCTAGGGGGACCAGGGTCACGAGGGCGCGTGACAAGGCAGATGTCTGAGAGTATGTGAGGTGGTTTAGTGCTCTAGGTGGTGGGCGCCTCTTCACACGTCCCTTCCATGGGAGCAGTTCTTTCGCGGTAGGTGGATCGAAGTCGGCGTCAGCATTGAGGGAGAGACTGGTCGCATTGGATCAGGGCCATCTTACCACGAGTGTACGGGGGGCATTAGATGCCCTTCATAGGGCGATGGAGCAGATGGGGTGTGCTCCTCGACCTGATGAGGAGATGGTGCATTCCCTAGCCACCTTAGTTGCTCAGGCTAGGGGAGTGGAGGATGAGTTAGGGGCTCGGCTAGCGGAGACTCGACGGCTCCTGGTTAGTTAGTTTATTAGTTTAATTGCTTGTGTGTCATGTTAACTTAGTCTTCCAGTCATTCTGATACAGTCGTGGTGTCTCGTTTTATTTTGGGCTGTCCCAGAGGGAGGCCGAGGTCGCTGGTCATGCGGCGATGGTCGATTTGTTACGCAGTCAGCAACAGGCTGGCCGGGAGGTGGAGGCCAATCTGCGATCTGAGATCAATTGATTGGTAAGTGTCTATATGAACATGGTTTTGATTCGTCAAATCGTTGAATGCTTTAGCCATTCGTTCGATATCCGCATCTTGGGATTTAGTGAAGGACACTTCCTTCTGCCTTGGTACATCCGCTTTCTCGGTGGTCCCATAGACGAAGTGGTCATATAGAGTCCATTTTGGCGAGATAGGGAATAAGTCAGCTTGTGGGCCATCCGATTGGTAACCTAACCCTATGTGTTTGCGTATTTTCGTTGGGATGATAGGTCCTACACGACCTTGCTTGTTTTTACCGAGTCCGGTGTGGGGGATGTACCCGCGTTGATACAAAAGGGCCTACCCTTTTATCGCGGTTAGGTTGATGTCATAAATTTTGGCGAGGTCTGGGCCAACCTCTCTTCTCATCAATTTTTATTGATGCATTAGGGGAGAACTAGGAGGGTTAGGGGGACGGACTTCCGCAATGGTTGCCTCATCGGAGATTTGAGTTTTTTGAATATGGCCCATGTTCAATACAGAATCAGGGGTTGTCAGAATACTTATCGCGTAATCAGTGTCCATCTCCTGGAGGGGTGAGTCAGCGTATATATGGACAATGGAGTCCTCATATGAGAATTTGATGCATTGATGGTATGTGGACATGACAGCCTTCATTGACTCTAACTATTTTCTTTCTAAGATAAGATTATACATACTAACGGAATCAGAAACATGGAAAGTGAAGTCTTTCGTTACAGGTCCAAGGCAAACCTGGAGTTTGATAGTTCCTTTGGAGAAATTACATGAGCCGTCATAAGCTATAAGAGATAACGCTGAGGGCCTGATATCCTGCTCTGTGTATTCAAGCATCTTTAACATTGTGATAGGGAAAATATTAAGTCCTGCTCCTGTATCGACCAATGCGTTGGGTACGGAGAATCCTCTAATTATGGTTGTAAGGTATATGGGAGTTGCGCTTCTGCGGAGCAACTCTTTAGGCACGTCTGCGTCCATGAAAGTGAGTGTCGGATTTTGTGCCATGATCGAGGTAATTTGATGTAACTCATCCAATGTTGTGTCCTCATCCACTTGTGTGTCTTCAAGTGTCCTTATAAGTAGTCGGTGATGGTCAGGCGACTTCTTGATGAGTTCTAGTATAGATATATGAGCCAAGATCTTTTAGAGATACCGCAGAAGGTCATATTTTTGCCCTGGCTCGAGTACAATTTCTTTGCCTGACTGATGAGCCTTGGGTGCAGGTGGTTGGAGTGGTTGAGGTGCATGGATTGGTGGAGGGATAATGTGAGGTGGGGGCAGCAAGTTAACTTCTCTTTCTCATACGTTCTCCTTTGGTGATTGTGCGTTCGTGAAATCCTTATTTCGAGGGAAGAGTGGAGGTGGATAATTGGTTCCTAATTTAAGAATCGGACAAGTCGATTGTTGACCGAACCTGGTGTGGCTCAACGTTGAGGTGCCTATGAAGTGAGTGAAATTTGAGGTTGGAGCGTGTACTTGCGTTGGGCCGCTCTAAGATGGGAGGTACAGTGTGTAATCCTCTTCTTCTAGGAAAGTAGAGACCAGTGTCTCGCACGGGTCAGGATGTTCTTGTCGCTCACTTTCTTCTATGTTTAGTGAACACTCAGTCTTTGTTTCATTTTTTTGGCTTGGAGTCTTTCGGATGACACTTTCTACCCATGTGATAATTTGCGCTATAGTTTGAAGAACATGATCTCCATACTCGGGTTCAGAATCGGACGAAGGGAGCGACACTGGTGCTGGTTTAGGATTTGAAGGGGTTGAAGGTTCTTGTGGGTGACTATGGAGGAATGGTCTCCTGGCCCTAAAGGAGTGGGCTCGTATCTGAGTGAATTTCAGGTAAGGAGGTGGCCTAGGCAGGGCAATTTGAGTGATCAAGGCCGAGGGGTGCGGGGGTGAAGGAATTCTCAGAGGTATGGCAGAAGTATCGGAGGGTTGGATGCGAGTGATTAAGGTAGAGGGCTAGAAAGAGCATTGATCGGAAAGATCCACGGTAGTAACCTAGGCCGGTGTTGCTTTGTTGTGGTTAGGCATGGGGTTATTAATGATCCCTAAATTTTGTTGGGGTTGGTTATTGTTAGGGTTATGATTTCTAAGGGCTTCCTAATCAATTTGATTCTGGTCATTCATGTCATAGATCACATCCCGGAGGACCCAACAGTCTTCCAAGTTATGTCCCGCGTATTGATGGAATGCGCAGTATTTGCTATAATCTAAGTTTGCCAGCCATGGTCGAGGCCTTTCCTACGGGAATAAGAGGAGATTCTGAGTGTTAAGGAGACGAAAGATGTTGGGGATCGTATCAGGTACAGGGGGATAGGATTCCCGCCTTGGCTGATATGGGCCTCTAGCTGGATTGAAGTTTTGCGATGGGGGTACACTATTGTAGTTTTACGCATAGGCTGATCGATTTTGTGTGGTATTCTGGTTCTAGTAAGTGTTAGGATATTGGTTTCTATTCTGGTACTGGCCCTGATTTTGGTCCTGGCCTTGGTTTTACTTTGCATATATTTGTTGGTTAGTGCCTTGGTTTTGGTTCGTGTACCGTTGTTGATTTTGATTTTGCCAGAAATTTTACGGTTAGCAGTTTTCGTTCCCAGAGTCCTGTCCTTGGTTGACAACAGTGTTGACCTATTTGGTTCATGAGGCTTTCTTATTATTTTTCGACTTTGATTCACTAGGAGAGCCTACTTTCGCAGTGACTATGGATAGGGCGAGGTCTCCGCCTTTGATGTGTCTCGCTAGTTGGGATGCCCGGGAGTGGAGTGCAGTGAAGTCGAGGCAATCACTTATGATAAGCGTGCTCTTTAAAGGTTCTCTAGTATTGTCGATGATATTGTCAATCGAGTCTTTCTCTTTCATCGAAGTGCTGGTCCTGATAGCGAGCTTCCTCCATCGGGCGATGAAGTCGGGAAATTCTTCATCCAGTCCTTACTTTGCCGCCATCAGATCGCTGAGACTGACTATCTCCTGGATCAAGTGTTTGTATTGGTCTAGGAATTGACCGACTAAATCGTCAAATGTTTCTATCTTATAAAGCGGGAATCCTGCAAACCAATCCAAAGCTTTTCCTTCTAATGAGCATTGGAAATAGTGAATGAGAAGTCCTTGATTATCATGTATGGGTCAAAAATCATTGTCAAAGAGGGCCAAGTGATGGTTTGGATTTCTTGTGCCATTGTATTTGGTAAATTTTGGCAGTTTGGATCCTATCGGTAAGTTAAATTTCACGTCCCGATAAAATTTGTCAAATCCGAATGAGTGACCAGGGCGCTCTATTTTGTTTATGTATTCATTGAGCATTATAGGGAGATCTTTATTTTTGATAGTGCTGTCTTTTGGAGCGGCCCGCGAGCCAATCTTGTCTGGGGAATCATCATTGAAGAATGTGTGAGTAGGTTGTCTCAATGGTGAGGCACGGGCTGACACCGTGCTCTAAGTAAGATGAGGCCTTTCCTGTCATTCTTGGTGTTCTGAAAATTATCATGACCTAATGGTCTCATACATAGCAGCCAATCCCCAAAGCAATTTCTCGGAGTCCTCGTCTCCTCTTTGTATTCTCTGAACACTAAGTTCTACAATTTGTTGAGCAGTGAGGTTTTGTCCAGTGTTACTATCTCTCCCGTTATGATTATTACCGGTGTGTAGGGTAGAGAAGGGATTTTCTTGTTCGCCAGCCATGTTAATCTCAGGTTGTCGTAGGCTAGAATTGTAAAGTGGTTCTTCGTACATGGGGTTGTCATGATATCCCTACAATGGTGGGTCTCCTAAACTCACTCTTCGTTTACCGGACATCTCGAGTCTTTGACGAAGACTCATATATTTGAGGAAATCTAAATGATGCGATAGAAATAAAAACAGGAAAGTAAAATAGAAACTAACAATCTAAGAGAGAAAGAGTTTGCAAAAGTGTCCCATCATGATCGCTAGTCTGTTGGTGCGCGCTTTTTCTGAGTTCCTCTCGGTCCCCGTTGAATCAGTGGTCTAATTCTGTACAAGTGGACTCTGGCAATGCCATGTTTGGAAATAAAGGGGGGTTTTCTAGGAAGATTCCCACTTTATTGCGATCTCCAGCTGCAGATATCTAACAACGCTACAACACGTCAGTGATCACGTTTTAGAGCGGGTGTGGGTTACTTCTTTACTAAATTGTCCGCCTACGAACGTCAGCAACTATGGCTCTTTCTTATAATCTAGATAGTTTAGTTTTCTTTTCTTTCCCTGTGATTGTTATAGTTTAAATTTCCTAATTCTATTGTGAGTCTGGTTGTGAAATTGTTGTAGTGAATGAATTTAATATTCTAATCTTATTAGGAGTCTACTTGGTTTAAGTGTTCTAGTTTTATTAGCAGTCTAATTAATTAAGTTTCCTAATCCTACTAGGAGTCTAATTAATTAAATCTCCTAATCCTACAAGGAGTCTAATTAATTTAAATGCTCTAATCTTATTAGGATTCTAATTAATTTAGTTTCCTAATCCTACTAGAAGTCTAATTAATATTAGTCTCCTAATCGTACTAGGAATGCAAATATGTTAATTTTAATGAAACTTTAATTAAATCAAGTATGCTAATTATACTTAAATTCTAAGTAAAGCAATATTCCGATTTTACTGAAGTTCTAATTAAAGCAAGTGTTCTAATTGTACTAAAATTCTAATTGAAATAGTATACTAGTTCTACTGAAATTCTAATTGAAATAGAGAACTAATTTTATTGAAACTCTAATTTAGGAAAAGGAACTAATTTTATTAAAAAATATAATTGAAGAAAACAAGCTAATTTTATTAAAATTTTGATTAAAGCAATGAATTAACCATACTAGAATTTTATCAAAGCAATGAGTTGACTATACTAAAAATCTAATTAAAGCAATGAATTAATTATACTAAAATTCTAATTAAAGTAAAGGAATTTATTTTACTAGAATTATGATCAGAGCAATAAATTAATTGTACTGAAATTCTAGGAAAACAATGAGACTAATTTTACTGATCCTAATTAAAGCGATAAATTAGTTCTACCAAAATTCTAAGAAAAAAAGGGGTGTTGGGCCTGCCATGCTAAGGAGGATTGGCCTCATTCCCGAGTACCCTCCGTAAGCTCCCTCGGGCAAATCGGGTGGCTGAGATTAAAATAAGTTAAATTTTAGATTTTAAAATAGTATTTTTAGATTTTTAGAGTCGTTTTCAGGATTATAATTATGGATTAAATTATAAAACTAGGATTATAGAAGGCTAAATCAATATTTGGGACTTTAGAAATATTACACTAAGGAATTAAAATTAGAATTTCAAAATCTAAGGACTGAATTCAAGTTCGAAATCAGAAAATTAGGCTGTATGATTAAGGACTAGTTCTAGAAACTAAGAACTAGAACTAGAGATTAATGATAGGACTAGAAATTAAGATTTTAGAACAAAATTAAAGTCTATGGTCGGTGAATTAGGCTGTCATATTAAGGACTGGTTCTAAATTCGAAGAACTAGAACCAGGTATTAAAATTATGGTCTAAAAAAGGTGCTACGATTTAAGACTGAAAATTTAATATTAATAATTAAAGCTAAGAAAACAATCCTAGATTTAAAGGGTAAAACTCTGGTCGGAAACTAAAAGTTATATTCTTACCTAAGGTCAGGGCTGCAGAGAGGAATCTCAAAAATTCAAAGCTTGAATATCAAAATCATGGCTATGTTTCTCTATGTGTTTGTTATCGGAATTCTCTTATCTCGAAATCTCAAAAAAATTTGTTCTCTTCCCTCTCTCCTTCGTCCAACCTCCTGGTCGAATTAAAAAAAGGCTTTTATAGATTTTTCTCTAATTAAACGCCCTGTTCCAAGCGTTTATCCAAATTACACGCCAGTTTCCCGATACTTAATCGTTTTGAGTCGGTCACCGACTCAGTGAGCGATCGATTGACTTGCTCAGCGAGTTTCCTAGTTCTAACAATATTAGGATTAATTGTGCGCTCATTGTGGGGTGTGCAATCCGATTAAGCGTCTCATTTGAGGAGTTAATCAAGGAAGCTTAGGGGTCAAGGACTATAAGACTAGGTTGGGCGTAGAGCAATTGGGAGCCGGTGGTGGGGCGCTCAATCCGATCATGCGCGTCATGGTGGTCGCGTGATCGTGTCTCGTAGTGGTCTGGGAAAGGAAGTCTGGTCTGAAAGGGGGACTGACTGTATGTGTGTGATTTAGCATGTAATTGAATTGTGTGTGTGGTTTTTAGCATGTAATTCGGGGTTGTCTTGGGTTAGGTCTAAAATTTCAGACTATTGTTTCAACCTGCATTTCGACTATATACTATTGTTTCAGTATATAGTCTCCCTTCGTTGGAATTTGAGCCACAGAGCATTGTTTTAGCCTGTGTTCAATCATGTACTATTGTTTCAGTGTATGGTTCTCAATTTAGGGTTTGGAGGCCTGAAATGCTAGACTATTGTTTCAGCCTGCATTTCGACTATATATTATTATTTCAGTATATAGTCTCCCTACGTTGGGAGCTGAGCCACAGAGCTATTGTTTCAGCCTGTGTTCAGCCATACGCTATTGTTTCAGTGTATGGTCCCACATTAGGGTCTTGGGGCCTGAGCCACAGAGCTATTGTTTCAGCCTGTGTTCAGCCATACACTATTGTTTCAGTGTATGGTCCCACATTAGGGTCTTGGGGTCTGAGCCACAGAGCTATTGTTTCAGCCTGTGTTCAGCCATGTACTATTGTTTCAGTGCATGGTTCCCACGTTGGGGTCATGGGGCCTGAGCCACAGAGCTATTGTTTCAGGCTGTACCCAGCCATATACTATTGATTCAGCATATGATCCCACATTAGGGTTAAGGGGTCAAAGGTTGACCGAACAGATTTATATATTCTGAGAGGGCAAAATGGGAGTGTCTACAATGGTATCTATTAAATTAACACAAGTAGAGTAGTGAGACGACACCAGAACCCCTTCCGACCGGCTATGACGGAATCGACGTCTATGTTGTGGCTTTTGAAAAATAAATAAAAAATAAATAAAAAATAAAAATGCAAGCTCAAAGCAAGATGAACGTGGTGAAAACCCGAAAGGGCACTACGGGTAAAAACAAAGAGTTTGTGCAGACCAGGTGAAAACCCAAAAGGGCGCATGGGGTAAGAGAGCTAAACCCATGGACGTGGTGAAAACTCGAAAGGGCGCCACGAGTAAAAAGAGGGCAAAAACGCCACGACGAACCCACCTTGGGTGTTGTGAGTAAAAAGAAGTTGAAAAAGAAAATTTTGAATTAATTGATAAAATTGATGTTTGAAAAGCCCTTTTGGTTGCTATCCTTGATCCGCTTTTTCTGAATGAGCCACTAATGTTAGTTCGAATCGGGCTCCGACCAGAATTGTCTTTGTAAAACTACTTCGTCAAACATATGACTCAAGGTAAGGAGAAAGGTTTGACTCAATCCAAAGGGATTGATGTTCCAGTCTTGGTAAAGTTGATGAAACTCACCCAAACCCGACCATTTAAAAGGGGGTTTGACATGCGCGAAAGAGGACCCGAGATTCTCACTCGGTGATTGAGGCATCAAACCAAACAAAAATGAGAATAAAGGACAGGGAGGATGGCCCTTTTTGTCAAAGATAATAATTTCCCTTTTCCACTTCCATGGCCAGGCTGTGCACATTCCAAAAAGGGCCCATTAATAAAAAAGAATAACAAAAAAAGAGAAGCCTTTTTAAATATAATAGATTTTCTTTTTCCATTTACAACTGCACCGCTTACACCACATTCCAAAAAATAGTCGATGTGATGTCTTTCTTTCTTTCTTTCTTTCTTTCTTTTTACAAAAGCAGAAAAAGTAAAAACATAAAGAAAATATGTGTACCAAAAAATGTGCATCTGTAAAGGGGTTTCTTACACCCCTTTTCTGTATATCTGATCTGTGAAAAAAGATATATGTGCAGGAGGGAATCAACGGCCCAGCTCGTGCTTTAAGACACTAATCTCAGTGAGAAAACCACCCTCCCAAACATTTCGCTCAGTCAACCAACGACCATACAAGCTCTTGTACCTCTTTCAAGAAGCATCAATAGCCACATGAGCAACATTCAAGGACCCTTCCAAACAAAGGACCTCACTCTCAGCTATGTCTGCTCTGGTCTCTGCTACCTCTACTCTAACTTTCTCTTGTGTCAAAAACTCTTGCAGGACCCTCTTGTCATCGGTCAATAACTCAATGCGGGCATGAAGTGTCGTCTCCTTCTTCGGCCAGGGGCCTCCCATATCGATACTCTCCGTCTAATCCAGATGATCAACAGCAGGCTGCTCAGCCAATAGCCAAGCCTCGTACTCAAGGGAAGACTGAACTGAATCTCCCCGCTCCATATCACACATCAGTGTCAACTGACAGATCTCCCAAAGAGCAGCAATCTGATCCACATCCCCAGAAGACCCCCTAGAAAAGATCAAATCACAAAGAGGGGGTTTTACCTCGCAAGGCACCTGCTGAGAGCAGCCAAACTAATGCAACACCTAGAATGGGAAGTAGAAAGTGCTACCAGTCAATCCTAAGAGGGTGATGCCCTCATGGTCTCTGAAACAAACTACTGAGAAGGTCAAATCCAACCAAAGCTTTGCATATCAGCTTTGCATCAGTCAGGCAAAGCTTCATAACTGACAAATCGCCCTGCGAAAGGAAGTCACACCTACCCAGAAAGCATCGAGCCACCTCACCTCGAGAGATGTTAAAGCGTAGCACAAGTCCCAAAATAGCAAGATGTTCACCTAACTAGACCTAGAGCAGCAAAAGACATCCCTTGTGGCTCTCCACCTTGCCCAGAGCGAATGCATCAAGGCATCGGTATAATTCATCAAGGACCAGGTGCATCACTGATCGACCCTCTACCAACTCAGTCAAAACTTTGCAGAGAGCCAGAGAGAAGCTCTCTCCCCCAGTGAAGAAAAGGACTTCCAAAATGAGACTGAGAGTAAAAACTTTCACATTGAAGATATTCCTAATCAGCAATTTTCAAAGACTTTCGTCACCAAAAAGTTCTTTGAGGAATTTGATCAAACACCTTGTGGCCCCCCCCAATGAGACTTTTCTCATACTCAAATTTCTTCAAACCTAGGGTAAGGTGAACGGATTTAGAGTAACCCAATTTTGGTGTGACTCTTACAAGGCCTCTGTGGAGCTTCAAGCCGAATAAATTAGATAACTCATCAAGAGTGGGAATTAGCTCTCGCTTTCCAAAACGGAACACATGAGCATTTGTATCCCAAAATGAGGTTGTCGCATGAAGTAAGTCCCACTGTGGAGGAACCTCAAGAAAGAAGGGAAGATGTGATAATCTAAGCCACTCAAGTTCAACGAGCTCGCTCTCATTCAAGCTCCCAAGCCAACATTTTAGAAAATTGGGACCCAAGCCCAAAGAAAGGAGTAAACTGGTTTCAAGCCCTCCATGTAAGAGAGGGTTAGAAAGTAGGTCCATAAACATACAAATATCTTTCAAGAATATAAAATTCAATGTATGTCGATGGACCCACCCTTGGGAAAGCAAGGAGAGGAAAAATCAGCTGAAAAAGTGAGATCAAAGAGAAAAGAGAAAAAATGGACTATCTCGGGCATATAAGGGCCCACTGCCCCCAGGATATACCTGGCACAACTAATAGTTGCACCAATGTAAATTCACCTGATGATTAGCCTGGCGCAACTAATAGTTGTGCCAGGCTAATCTAGCCCCCTTTTATTCCTTTTTAAGCTTTTGAGGGGATTTTTTGTAGGCCTTTGCTGGCCCCCTTAGCTAGTTAGCCTGTTCACCTACTTTATATTATAAATACATTCACAAACATGAAAATTAAAGGGCACCTAATAGTGAAATAATTTGACTTTTTATGCAGGAGAAACCCGCACCAAGGCATGCGACCTCGAGGGCCACTTTTATGAGCAATCGTCAAAACCACCCTGCAAGCAGTCGGATATATGCGAGGGAAAGATAACATGCAATCAAAGAAACAACACTAAACATTTGCAAGTAGAAAAATCATCTAAAAAAAAAGTGCCACAATTATCCATCACAATTTGTTTAACATCCCAAATCATCATCCCCAATGTGCTAAATGTTTAAAAGCAGAAGCTAAGGCCTAGTCCTTGTTGGCGCCATTCAATTTCTTTCACCAATGCAAGGAGCTTTGGAAGGTCCGCATATCTCCTACTCGGGACCATGCCTACAACAGCCGGCTGAGAAAAGAGCGTGACTCCTTTGCGTGTGCACGCTGCAAGTCATAGTCAAAATCAGAAATCATGATCAATTGAGGAACAAAGGATGGTAAACCAGTGAGAAAAGCATGTCAGTAGAATACTCACCCCCTCCACATCCGGAAGCTCGGCAAGGTTGTGATAACACGTAGTAAGTTCCACGGCCGAGTCAAAGTTCTACATTCAGAGGAAAAGGATGTCACTCGCAGGGACTGTGTTGGGGTGTTTACCTTCTCTTCAAAGAGGGTCTAAAATCACTAATAAGACTAGGTAGAACACACTCACACAGACCTGCAAGTAATCAGGGTCTGTTGTAGCAAGTTTTAAAAAGAGGGTGAGTAAGGGAATGTCCACAGGGAGGTTGGTTTAAAAATGTGATGAATCTCCAAATTTGTAAGAGATCTGTCACCCTAACTAATGCTAAGTTAGCTAAAAGACAGGGGAGAGGTTTGAAAGGGATTGTCACTTAAGCTAAGCTACAATTAAACGAAAACTAACTTGGATCGAGTTTGGGAATCTAGATCTCGCAGGGGAAAGGAGTAAAAAGCAGAAGCATCGATCAGAATAATTAAAACCACTACAGATGCTGCAATTCCAAGGTCACAGACTCAGGGAATTACAGGAGTATCAGATCCAGGGAGATCGGATGGTATCCAAGAGGTCTACCAGTTAAGTGGGTGAGCTAATCTACAAACTCCTCTACACAAATCCAATCGAGCACCAAATGAAACCAAAGGAACTTTAGATCTAATTATAGCATTACAAACAACATTTACATTGCAATCAAACTCACTCTACAATGGAAATGTTCTCAGATCTGTAGTCTGTGCAACAGTGAACCCGCAATAGCACTCTCAACCTTACCAAATTACAGATCTAACCTCTCTCCTCGCTACTCCAAGGGAATTATCCAACTATTGTTGGGCTAAAAGAGGGAAAATAGAGTTTCTCTGCAAGCTCTAATCTCCAAAATTTAGCTCAGATCTCGATCTCCTCCAATTACAATTGCGGGTCTCTATATATAGCTTTCTCCTCTATTTTTCCTGCCAAAAATCTCTTCTAAAAGGTCCTCAGAGTTTGTTAGGGTTCTGTTAGAGCACGTGGGTCGGTTAGGGTTTCCTAGGGCATCTTCTGAAATCATCATGCTGGTCACCAAGTGCCTCAGGTTGTATGCAACAGGTCACCAAGTCACAGCGTGTGCATAGCTGAGTTTCTGAGAAGTTCTACACTCGATTTCGACAGGTTGGAGAAGCTTCCGACAGGTTTTGGTAAGGCTTTTCAGACCTTTCGCTAGGTTCTCCTATCCCTTCGATAGATTTTGATAGGATGAGCTTTGAGGCTTTATCTTCATTGCACTTTATCTGGAACATTCGACAGGTTGGAGGAGTACTTCGATAGGGTGGGAGACCGTGTCATCAGGTTGTAGCTTTGCATTCCATCACTTCGATCGGATGGCTCTCACTCCTTTGATAGGTTCTTGTTCCAACACCCCTATTTCATTAGGTTCAGGCGGTCTTTCGATAGCTTCTGAAGACCTTTCGATAGATTCAGGAACCCTTCGAAAGGTTCCCTTTTTTCCTCAGGTAGATTTTGTCAGGATGAAATCTATCTTTCTCTCAACTGTTCGATAGGTTCTTGGATCCTATCAATTTTCACAATCCTCACGACTTCTTCTTCTTTTTATCTTCAGATCTTATCGAAACCTCTCCAATCTACATAAATTCCTCTAATTCAACTCTCAGCTCCTATCGAAATCTTCAGATTTCCTCTCGATAGGATGTTTTTGGCTTGTCTTCAGTTCCTTCGCCTTGTTCTGCAGCAGCAAAGCACTCTAAGGGTCCAGTGATGTGCTACCCTCTGGTGTGCTATTACTGGGTCTGTCCTGTGCTGAGAGATGGCCCCTTTGTGGGCATTCTTGAGTGGTTTTCTGCATTAGTATCATCTTTTATTGTTGTCTACAAAATACACTCGACAGAGGCTTATTAGTGTGCTCACAGGTCTATCAATGGTCAAATAAAAGGGTGAAAAGTATCATTTTTTACCACTTAACACACCCCCAAACCTAAGCTTTGCTAGTCCTTGAGCAAAGGATAATTAAAAAGAATTAAAAATGCCACTTTCGTAAGGAGCACAGATGCATTTAGCATATGCACCAAGCCTTTTAAACCCCTAGGTGATTCCTAGTGGAGGAGTGAAGTCTCCTAAGGGTTTTCAGTGAAGGTACCCACAAACTTCTCCAATTAAATTTAGTTCATCATAGTGCAACCTGTTAAAGCAGAGTTTGAGTAGATAAAATGGATTCACACCATGCACCTTTAGTGGAATTTCAACAGGGAGAGCATCCCTTTGGATCATGAAAGTCTGTTGTAATTTCTTCATCATCCCTCAGTTCATGTCAAGGCCTTTCTTTCAAAAAATTGATGCAGAGCTCGCCATTCATTTAAGCTTCTATGCTGATACTACCCCTGTCAAATTAGATTGCAGGCCCAATTCTCACCAGGGCTGTTCACTCATAACAAGAATAGAAGAGTGCATCATTTCACACAGCTCAAGAGCAGTTGCATCCCTCAAATAGGACTGCAAGCATGAGCATAGGCAGTGCTCTAATTTCTGAAACTTTCTACTCTTTTCACCATAGATCAAACAAATCCTCATCTCCACATTCCAGCTAAATCAATTTCAGATTAGTAAGGACTTTTTATTGGGTTGTAATGTGGCTTATGGGTGTTAAGACCTGAAAAGTACCACTTTTCACCCCTTAACTTAACCTGTGATTAGACCCTTAGCCCTTTAAAAAATGTTTGTTAAGCTATTTTTTTAGGTAATAAATAGCAGTGCAATAAGGCCATAAATCTTGCTAAGGAGCCTGTTTTGACCCCAAAAGTCCCTCAGAAGAATGAGAACTTAATCCAGACCTGAGAAGAGCCTCGCACAGCTTCCCAAAGCTTCAGAGGATTCAGAAAAATATACTTCACGCAGCCCTCACGAATTCCCAAGACTTCACAACAACTTCTCGCATAGTTGAGTGACAGACTAGCTTCAGAATCCTGCCTCGCGCAGCTGTCGCGCAGTAGCCACAGGATGCAAACGTCAAGAGAACCTCTCGCGCAGTCCAGAAACTATCAAAGCCTCGCGAGAATCCTCGCGAAGTTCCATTAAGAAGTATACTTCTCACACAGTTCTCACACTGTTTAGGAAGAAAGCAGCCTTGCGAAGCCAGAGTTAGCCTCGCGAAGATCTATTGTGAAATGGAATGCTCGCGTAGTTCTCGCGCTATTCACAAGTAGCAATCCAACCTTGCGAAGCTCAATCCAGCGAGAGCACACCAACCTCGCGACAGTTGAAGCTTCAGAGTTAAACTCAACCACACGAAGAACAGAGCTACCACACGATGAGTCTGGGAAACGAAGGCTACCTAGCGAAGCTCTAAACTTTAACCTTCCATCACTTCAGCAGAGGACTTTTTGAGAATTTCTAAGGATTAGGGCACGGACTCCCATGCTCAAATCTCTGTGCATGAGCCCCGAGGCATCCAAGGAACAGTATTTGGTCACGTGGCATCGTTAAAATTAGGGTTTCCTAACCCTAATACGCCACCACACCACTGCTATATAAACCCAAACTTGGTTTAGGTTTAGGAGCTCAGACTTTATCACTGATACGGGATCTGAGATCATTTTCTTTTTCTATGCTTCTGTAGTTGTAAGTAGTTTTCCTTTTTCATTTTCTTTCTCTCCATGGCCCAGCACTTGCTGGCCATGCCTATGTATGTTTATTGAGAGTAGATTAATGGAATTTGTGATTGGGTGTTGTACTTTTATGGGATTCGTGTGTTTGTGAGTTGCTCTGTGCAAGGCTGCTGCCTTGTGATCTGCCATTGCTTTGGCTGTGATTCAAAGCAATGGATGACTGATTCTAAGGATCCATTCAGATCCAAGTGACCTGTGTGTCTGGGATATCATGGTTCGATACAGCCTTAGTCCCACCACAGGACCCACTAGATCTGAAATCCCCATGGGAGCCTGAGCTGGTAGCCTTGTGACCATGGTGGTGGCAGCAATATTACTATTCTATTTTGGACTCTATGAGGAGGATAGCCTCTGGGATAGTCTATGACCATTCAAGTGGACAGGCTATAGCCTTAGGGTGAAGCCAATTCGTAGGATCCAAGATGGATTCTTCTTCTCTGCACATGTGCTTGTAGCCTTGTGGGAGATTGTACAGAGGCAGACTCCCCTATATTTGTATAGACATGCCATCAGATGTTAGATCTGATCTGGTTATGGAGATTGTAGGCTTGTGACTGGACCATTGTAGTTCCTCTAAAGCAATGGACAGCTAGATCTAAGGTGGTACTCAATCTCTTGCTGGTTTTATGTGTCTGGCCTAACATGGTCCTATACAGCCCTAGCCCCACACATAGAGCTTTGGAGGTTGAGGTTCCCTATGGATTCCTGAGCTTGTAGCCTGGATGAAGTAGTGTTGTTGGCGGATTTCTGAGTGTGTGCTTACTTTATTGGTTGGTGGTGAAAGTCATTTAAAAATCAAAGAAAGAGTAAAACAAGGGATGGAATCAGCACAACTAAGAAATCCTAGGCCTGTAAGATACAGGGTCCATTGTAGCAAGTTTTGATAAGTAAGAGTTTGTCCCACAGGGAAAGGTGATCTACAGCTCCAAAGGAGCCATCTCTAGTAGTCCCTCCAGATCTGACTACAGATCTGGCAGTCCTAAAAGGAGGGGAGTTTAAGGTCACTTATTCTAAGTATTCTAATGTCTAAACTACAGAGAGGGTTGAGAGGATGGATGGAGTGTGGAAAATAAATATAAAAGGGTTGAGAGGATGGATGGAGTGTGGAAAATAAATATAAAAGGGTGAGAAGTATGTTATCGAGCCCAGATCAGAGGAATTTTGTAACTCAGATTCAGATCTGATGTTATAGAAATCCTGTCCAGTGGCTACATTATCACCACTGAGGAGAAAGGATCCAACCCATCACTCTGCCATGATTCCACCCGTAAGGCTATAACCTGTCCACTCAAATGGTCACAGATTATCCCATAGGGGAACCACTATCTAGGGATAGGTCAAAACATAACCAGTAAATCATTACAGACACTATTTCATCTAGGCTACCAGCTCAAGAATCCATAGGGAACCTCAACCTCCAAAGCTCTATATGAGGGGCTAAGGCTGTATAGGACCATGATAGCCCAGACACATAGAACCAGCAAGAGATTGAGTACAACCTTCGATCTAGCTGTCCATTGCTTGAGTGAGGCTACAATGGTCTAGTCACTAGCCTACAATCTCTATAACCAGATCAGATCCAACATCTGATGGCAGATCTATACAAATATAGGGGAGTCTGCCTCTGTACAATCTCCCACCAGGCTTCTACAAGCTCAGGGTAAAGAAGAAGGATCCATCTTAGATCAATGGATTAGAATTACCCTAAGGCTATAATCTGTCCACTTAAATGATCATAGACTATCCCGAAGGTTATCCTCCTCACGGAGCCCAAGACAAAACAAGAATATCGCTGCTACCACCATGGTCACAAGGCTACCAGCTCAAGCCCCCATGGGGATTTCAGATCTAGTGGGTCCTATGGTGGGGCTAAGGCTGTATAGGACCATGATAGCCCAGACACACAGGTCACTTGGATTTGAGTGGCCCTTAGAATCAGTCCTCCATTGCTTTGAAACACAGTCAAAGCAATGGCGGATCACAAGGTAGCAGCCTTGCACAGAGCATCTCACACACAAACACAAATCCCACAAAGTACAGATCCTATTATAGAACTTCCATTAATCTAGTTCAAAATACATACAAAGACATAGCCAGTAAGTGCTGGACTATGGAGAGAAGGAAAAAGAAAAAGAAAGCTACTGACAACTACAAAAAGAAAAACTAAACGATCTCAGATCAGGTCTCCCAGAAATGAGATGGGTTCCTAGCTATTCCAGGATGTAGAAAGAAAAGAAAGTCTAAGCTCCTAAAACCTAAGCTTAGTGTGGGTATTTAAAGCAGTGGTGTGGCGGTGCATTAGGGTTAGGAAACCCTAATTTTAATGATGCCACGTGGTCGAATAGTGATCCTTCGATGCCTTGGGGTGCGTGCATAGAGATTTGAGCGTGGGAGTGCATGCCCTAATCGCTGGAAATTCTTAGAAAGTCCTCAGCTGAAGAGATGGAAGTTTGAGGTTCAGATCTTCGCTAGGTAGCCATTGTTTCCCAGACTTGTCGCATGGTAACTTTTGTTCTTCGCTAGGATGATTTGAAATTGAAGCTTCCGCCTTTGCGAGGTTGGCTTGGTTTGCTCTTCAGGCAGTCGCGAGGTTGAGTGGACATCAGAGCCTCAGATGTCGCGGGGTTGGATCTTAAGCAGTCGCGAGGTTGATCTTCGCGAGGATAGATTTGAATAGCGCGAGAACTTCGCGAGCACTTATCCTCACTGGGCTTCGCGAGTTACCTCGCGAGGCTTTGATGAGTTCTAAACTGCGCGAGGTTTCATGTCTTAACTGATCTTTGCGAGGGTGGCTTTGCCTTCGCAACGACGCTTTCTTCTTGAATGGCAGGCGACGGAGTTCTCTTCGATAATTGCATCTGCGGTGATCGCACATACTCTGAGGAGTCTTCAAGCTCTCTCTTCTCGGCCGTTAAGCGAGGCATGCACAATTGAGAGTCGCTTTGAACTGTGAGGTATGCGGTGTTCTACTCTTGAGCTTTGCGAGAGCTGCGCGAGTTTATGTTTCTGAGGCTCTTCAGTCAATCATCTGCGTGAGAAGTTGTTGTAGAGTCTTGGGAAGCTCAGCTGGACTGTGCGAGGCTCATTTTCAAGTCTGGATTCAAACTTCATCCTTCTGAGGGACTTCTGGTGCCAAAATAGGCTTTTTAGGAGGATTCCTGGCCTTATTTCACTGCTAGGTACTACCTACATAAAACACTTAACAAGGACTTATTAGGTGGCAATGGGTCTAATCAAAGGTTAAGTTAAGGGGTGAAAAGTGGTACTTTTCAGGTCTTAACACACCCCAAAACCTAATCTTTGCTAGTCCCTTAGCAAAGCTACATTAAACCTAATATAAAAATGAAATGCCACTTTCGTAGGGAGCACGGATACATTTAGCATATGTACCAAGCCTTTTAAACCCCTAGGTGATCCCTAGTGGAGGAGTGAAGTCTCTTGAGGGTTTTCAGTGAAGACACCCACAAACTTCTTCAATGAAACAGTTAACAAAAGTGTAATATCATTCAATGAGAAATCAAGGGACAAACTTAGTTTACTCTTACATCATTAAGCAGAAAAGAAATTTAATTCATTGGTTGCACAGTAACTTAAACAGCATAAACTCTTGATGTTTACACAGCATTTCCAATTAGTTTACAATCACAGAAAACTGCACTAGTGTGTGCCAGCACTGAGCTTATGCTTAGGTCAAAAATTAGGTTAAGGTCATACATAATGCATTCAAGTTCAGACCCAAAAACTTTGCAGGGCATACTCTCATAAGGGTTTTGTTGAGGGGTTCATTCTCTCACAGGCTCAAGAGCAGTTACATCCCCCAAATGGGTCTGTAAGCATGAGCATAGGCAGAGTTCTTAAGTGCTGACATCATTGGCAGTTTCTCACCATAGATTGGATAACTCTTTATCTTCACATGACAGCTCACTCAACTTTTGGATCACAAGGGGTTTTAATTGGGTTGTAATGTGGCTTATGGAGTGGGGTTGAAAGAATGGAGGGTTGAGAAGGGGTTCAAAATTGAGAAATCAGTAGGTGACAGAGGTGATTCATGACTTCACCTTCTTGAATTTAGCTCCTTTCATCTTCTTTGAGATTTTCAGATTTGAAGTGATCAGTTTCTCTTCTTGATTTTGATTTTCCAATGAAAGTTCCTCTTGACTCCTCCCTTACTTCTCTTCATTGTTATTTTTGTTTCCTTCTTGCGGAATTTTTTTATTTTTATTTTTTTTGTTTTTACTTTTCAGAAATGCCACCATGCTCCCAATTATCATACTGCCAGATTTGAGGTATTTCTTTTCCATTCACCTACTGTTGACCATAGCTAGTCCATCTTCAACTTTTTCTCCTTTACCTTCTGAATTCTCAGAGTGAGGGTAGGCTGAAGCAGGTTCATAGGTTCAGGTTCAAGTACTCAGGTGTATTTTGAAGAAATTTAGGATTTAAAGCTCAAAGGGGGTATGGACAAGGGCAGTTACTTAAGGGTTGGTCTTATTAGGCTCAAACTATCTAAGAGAAGGCCTTGATCCTTTCCTCAGTCTCATGAGTACTGTCAGTTGTTTCAACTTGGATTTACCTAACTTCTAGTGAGCACAGTGACTCAGTCAGTCTTTAGAACTAGAAGGGATTGCCTTGGTTACTCCTCAAAAGATGGAAATTGTTTTTATATAGGCCCAATTCTCACTGGTTATGGTCTTCCTTTGAACTTTTAAGTATGTCCTCACCTTTTTCTCTCTCTACTAATTCACTAAGTGCTGATACAAGTGAGTTTCCTTGGTGATATTATCATGGAAATGTGGAGTATTAAAGTTTATAATGTCCAAGGTTTGTAAAAATTTTAAACTTCTTATTTTCATGATTCTTAAGTGAACAGAGGTCCATTTCCATATTGCTCAGATGAGTCTGCTGCACTTATGTTAGCTATTCCATTGGAAGGGTCTGCCTGGCACACCCCCAAACCTATGAGGAGCAGGGTCCTCACTGGTTCAAAGGTGTCTGTGCAGCAGAGTTATTACAGCATAAAAGACGAGAACAAGAAACAAACACACGACATACAACGCAAGATAGTAATGACAGGGGAATAAAGTCTATTAAAAATGAGAAGTGTACAAACTACAAGAAAACAGAAGCAAAAGAGTGCGAAAATAGATAAAATCCTATGGACAATCTCGTTAGAATCTGGCTCAACGCTTGTCCCAACCCATTTTCTTGGCATGTTCTTGAAGGTAAGCCTCCTCTTCTTTCTTCCTTCGTTCTCTCTCTGCCTTTCTTTGGTCGGCAGTTTTGGGTATGGTTGGAGCCCTGACCCTCATTTTTCTCCTCTTTGGTTCAGGAGGGATCTCTGAAGATTTATCAGTGGTTGGCTCAGGGGGTTTGGTGGGAGATTTTCCTTTGGGGCCCTTACCTTTGGAGGATTGCCCTGGCTGGGCTGGAGGGGGAATAAGAGGGGATTGGGCTGGTGCTGGCTCAGGAGGGACAATAGGGGATTTAGCTTTTACTTTCTCTTGAGGTAGGAGAGGACTTTTCCCTTTCACTGGTTTAGGGGGAGCCACAGAAGATGGATCTTGTACTTTGGCTGCAGGAATGGCAAGGCTCTTCCCTTTCACGGGTTGGCATAGTGGTGGTGCCTCCTCAGACTGGGCAGATTTGTCTTTTCCAATTTTCAAGGAGCCACTTGGGGGAGTAGTCCTCTTGGCAGCAACCTTCCTTCGCTGAGGATAGGATCGTTCAGCAGGGCTTGATGAAGGAGCAGCTGCAGTAGTGGGGGCACTGGGATCCTTTGGTGGTGCAGAATCAAAGTCAGAGTCAGAAGAAAAAAGTTCAGTGGGATCCAATCCAAGGGCAGCAGCAGCCTGTCTGTGTTCCTCTTTGGAAAGTAGGCAACCATGGGGATCATCCTGAGAGAAGCTCTGGTGACCTTTGGAGGTGGGGATGGAGGGGCCGGCCTTTTACCTTTTTGGGCTACAGTGGCTCTTTTGGAAGTGGAAGTTTTCTTGGAAGGAGTGCGTTTTCTTTCTGGAGCAGGAGAGGGAACAGGGGGGCACTGAGACAGGAGCAGGAGCTACAGTAGGGACTTGAGCAGGAGCAACAGGTTGTGTAGGTACTGTAATAGGAACTACAGTAGGCATTTGAGGAGGAACAGGAGGAGGTACCTGAGTTGGGGCTGTAGGAGGTGGGGGAACAGGTGGTGTAGGTGTTGGGGTAGGGGTGGTGGAAGAAGATGGGCCTGGTTGTGTGGAAGAAGATGGGGCCACAGGGGGAGCTGTGGCGAGAGGGGTGGCCTGCATGGGTTGGGAAAGTAGGAAGGCAACTCTCTGTTCCAAGATTTCAACTTTCTTGTTAGCCCACAGGAGATTGGTATCTGCAAGCTCCTTACTGAGTCGGTTGATCTCTTGAGCATTGTTCAATTTTTTCTCTAATAACCGATTGTGCTTTTTCGCCCTTTCTACATTGGCTTTTTCAATCTCAGTAGTGATTCTGTAATACGTTGCCGCAGCCTTGTTCGCATTTAGGGTCTCCAAAATTGCCTCCCACCCTTTGGAAATATCTCTCAGCTGCTCGCGGTGAGCAAGCTTCAAGTCACTAAGTTTCTGCAGCAAGGGGTATTCGATGGCTTGGCGGAGTTGGGCCATGCCATTGAGAACATCCCTCTTGATATAGGGATTGTCCCTCATGGCATGGAGGAGGGTGAAGTAGGGGGGGTGTAATAGGAGTGTCTGGGTAAGATGGGTAGAAATGGAGTGGAAGAAGTAGAAGGGGATTGATCCTGGGGGGAAGAGTGGGTGGTGTAAGGAGGAAGTCAAGAGAAGGGGTGGAAGTGGCTGGGGTAGTCTGTGTTGAATGGTTAGTGAATTGAGGAGGGGGTGGGAGAAGAGGTGGAATGGAAGGTATGGGTGGAAAGTGAAATGAAGGAAGGGCAGTGGATGTGGATGGGTCTGGGTAAGGGAAGAATGGAATGGTGAAGGGTCGAAATGGAAGGGGTGGGGTTGCAAATAAGTGGGGTTGAATGGGAATGGAATGGGGTCAGTTTGGGTAGAAGTGTTGGTAAACTGAGGTGGAGGTAGTATTAGAGGGGGTAGGGTAGGTAGAGAGGGGAAGGAGTGGTAGGGTATGGTGTCATGGAGGGAGAAGGGTGTAGGTAAGTCAATGTGGGTGAGGTCTGTTGGAACTGTGGAGTCAGAGGTGGAAGGGGGTTGGGTCAATGGGGTGGTAGGAGGTTGTGTAGGGATGAGTGGGTTTGTCAATGTTTGAAGGGTGGATTGTATGTTGGTGATGTCCGTTTGCATTTGGGCTTGGGCCTGTGTGGTGGTGGAGAGTTGGGTTTGGATGCCATGTATGAGGGAAACGATATGGGTGAGGGTATCTGAGGTTGGTTGGGGTGGAGTATGAGGATAGGAGGGAACAGGTTGGAAAGGGAAAGTGGGGGCATGATGGAAAGTGGTAGGGGGAGAAAGTGAAAGGTCTAGGGAGTATTGTGGTGAAGGGAGTGGTGAATCTGGGAAAGGGATGTCATGGGTGGGCAAGGTATCAAGCAAGGTAGTCATGAAGGCCTGATATCCTAAAGTGGTGGCTAAGTTAAAGTCAAGATCATGGAGGGAAGATGTAGTTGGGAGGGGTTGGACTAGGGGTTGGTCAATATGGGGAGTGCCTGTAGGAATGACAGTGGAGGTGGAAGTGGGTAAAGATAAGGCATGGGTAGTGTGAGAGGTTTTCTTTTTAAGGTAGGTTATCAAGGGAGGGCTGTCAGGGTTGAGGTCAGAGGATGTCAAAGGTACTGGGGCTGTGTATTGAGGTAAGGTGGGTGAAGGCGGAGTGTTGTCATGGAGTTCAACACTTTCCACCTAGGAACGAATCACAGCGGGGGGTGGAATGTGTTGAGAACTAGAAAGTACCATTTTCCACCCTTTAACCTGGGCCTTGATGGACCCTTGACAGAACTAAATAAGTGTTTTAAGTGCCTGTGTTACAGCTAACAATAAAGACAGGCTTAACCATGAAAGCAGCCTATAAGTGCCAAAAAGATGATAATCCATGTTGATCCAAAGGAAGAAAGAGAAGGGACAACCTCATGAGCTGTCAAAATTTCTAAACTAAAGAGGACAAAGGCCTGGTTGTAACCTGGAAAGTGTGGAGCTATTCGAACAAAAGAATGCATTACAGAGTGCTTTTCGCAAAGAATCTGAACATTTCGAAAAGAACCTGAACTTTGCGAAAAGAACTAAAAGCTCCAGGTTTAGTTTTCGAAGAGCACCTGAACTCTTCGAAAGGATTTCTGACCTATTCGAAAAGAAGAGAACTCCTTGCGAACAGCACCTGAACTTTGCGAAAAGAGCTTCAGAAGTCACAGTACCTTGCGAAAAGTTCCCCAAACTATGCGAAATGGTATTCTGGAGATTCCTAGCATCTGCAAGGGTAATTTAGTAATCTTTTACACGTGCCCCAATGCATTTAAAAACTCAGAGACATTCCAGAAGATTTTGAGCATGAACCAAAGGCATATTCCACCCCATGTGAGCACCCGAAGATGAAATCAATTGGCGGGAACTTCTAGAAGTTCTAACAGATTTTTGAATTACATAACAGAATTGATGCTTCTGTCATCTGATTGGCTGAACCAAATCAAGCAATTCTGATTGGCCAAAACAGATCTAGATCCTCGTGCTCGACTACCATTGGTTGATACAGATCTAAGCACTTCTGATTGGTCAACACACATCTGAGCTAGACCTGGGGGAAACTATAAATAGATGAACCATTTGTCTAATTTGGGTATCCAGATTTTGAGTTTCATTTCTGTTGCTCCATTTCCAATTCAGATAGCTTGTCTGAAACTCTTGTAATAGCCTAACTTTTACTTGCAATTGAGAGCTGTGAGATACTTTTGTAATTCAAAAGAGAATTATATTCAAGACTACAAATCCGAGAGCTGTTAAAGCTGTGCTCTATAATCGTAATGGTGAATTTGAAAAGGTTGTTGTGAACCGTACATTCTCAATTGGATTCGTGTTGAGGGTTCCCTGTGATCCCCTTATTGCACTAGACTCCTTTAGATTTACTCTTTTCCAAGCAATTTTCCTTGATTCATTATCCCTGTGGGAATTAGTGTTTGTAACCTAATCTTTCACAGCATTTGTAGTGGTATTTCTTGTTCTGAATTGAGGGTTCGGATTAAAGACTATTGGATGGTCTGTGGCCATTGAAGCGGACATACCATAGCCATAAGTTTAACTCTAATCCTTGAGTTAGATTACTTCCTCTTGCATCTATGCTTGTAGCCAGATGAAGATTGGATCATCTCTCATTTGATCTACATTTATTCTCATTTTGTTTCAAAAACCAAATCAAAGTTAGATATTATTTCTCCATTCTTATTAATTTACATCAAAATCTCCCCAACTCAGATCTGGATCATTTAGTTTAATCTTTACTTTTATCTTTTAGTTAATGTGACAAATTCAACCTCCCATCTTATGTGCTTTGTAGATAGGATCAGAGGCCAGATCTGGTAGCTCAGATCTGGAGGTTTATCTTACATTTAAATTCTCTATAAATGATCTTTTACTCACTTACATTTAAAACTTGCTACAATTGGCCCTGATCTTGCAGGCTAATTTACTTCTCGCTGTGCTAATATTTCTTTATTCTTTTTAGTTTTCCAAATTCAGTACAATTCATTATTTGTAAGTCTGTTTTCAAAACACAAATAAATCATGCACACTTAGAAATAAACAAGTTTTTGGCGCCGTTGCCGGGAAATTAGTTTTAAAATAGGTAGACCTAAGTTTTCATTTTGTTTTTATCTTTACATCAGTGCAAAACTATTCTATTGTTTAAATTTGTGCAGTTATTCATATACATTTTGAAGCGTGGAATCTACTTTAAAAGGAATTCTGAAGGTTTGCTGTGCATAATTTAATTCTCTGTTCTGTGTTGTATGTTTGGTAGGACTCTCAGCCCTGAGATTGTCCCTCTAAATTTAGAAGTTGAAAGGCTACTACGAACCAGACAATCATCACAAAATTCTGCTAAAACAACTACTATGGGTGAAGAGCCTCGACTTTTGAGGGATTACTTTGCACCTGGTACCTATATTTCTCCATTTTACATTCAATTTCCTACTGTTGAAGGAAATTATGAGATCAAATCATCAATTATCCAAATGCTTCCTTCCTTCCATGGTTTGAGTAAGGAAGATCCATACAAACATGTGGATGAATTCTTGTCTCTTTGCACCACATTCAACATAGCTGGACTTGGTCCAGAGGCAACCAAGCTTAGGCTCTTTCCTTTTTCATTAAAGGACAAAGCTAGAGCATGGTTGTCTATGTTAGCACCAAATAGTATCACTTCTTGGAATGATTTGCAGTGTCAATATTTAGCCAAATATTTCCCTATGTCTAAAACAAGCCAGTTGAAATAGAGTATTATTTCCTTCTCACAACATTCAACTAAAACTTTCCATGAAGCATGGGAAAGATCTAAAGAACTTTTAAGGCAATGTCCTCATCATCAAATCCCCCGATGGCAGCTTGTTCAAAGCTTCTATCAAGGAATTGATCAAAAGGGCAAGAATATGGTAGATGCTTCCTGTGGAGGCACTTACTTGCAAAAAATAGTTGAGGAGGTCTGGGATTTATTTGAAGTAATTGGTGAAAATTCAACTCAACAGGAATCTTTGTCAAGAGATATTGAGAATCTTGCTAGGTTGAACACTCAGCAAACGACCAAAGGAAAGATTTATGAGGTGAATGAGTTAGAAAGGAAGATGGATAATTTAACCACAAGTTTGATAGATTGATAGACTCACTTAAAAATCCAATGGTTGCAAGAGTAGAGGAGGCATGTCTGATATGCCTGTCCCCTACTCATTCATATGATCAATGTCCTGCTGCACCACAGTTCCTAGATCTAGTGGTGGAACAAGCTCATGCTGCCCAATCATTTGGACAAATGCAGTCAAATGAATATGCATGGAGAGGACACCCCAATTTAAGGTGGAGCCAAGGCAATTATCAATCGCAACAACAGCAGTAATCAAAGAACCAAGTACCTTTCAAAACTGCTCAGCCTTATCAGCAGAATTTTTATACCAAGCTAACTTTTCAAATTGACCCATTCCACAACAACGCAGACAATCTGCTCCGGTTCAAGCCCTTCCGGATCCCCTTCTTTTGAAGATCAAGTTCTAAATTCACTGAATTTAGGGTCTTTAACTTCATCGTGAACTTTACGGTTGAGCATAAAGAAGATTGAAGAAACATTGGGTCAACTTTCAAATACTTTGGCCAAAAGAGAGGAAGGAAGGTTACCCAGCCAACCTTTGAACAATCCTAAAGGACAGTTCATGGTTGGAGAGGCTTCTGTTTCACATGAAGAAGTAAAAACTATCACTACTTTGAGAAGTGGAAGAATTGTAAATAACAAAGTGGGTACTGATAAGGAAGAAGAAAAAATTGAGGAAACTGATAGAGATATGCAGCAGGAGCAGCATGATGTTAGCATTGGGGGTGCTGATGTACCTCAGAAAAATCAAAAAAATGAAAAACAAAAAAATCAAAAAGATTCTGATAATGTTTCTAAAGCTGTAAATGAAGGACTAGTTCCTCATTTACCATTTCCTCATGCCATGAAATCTGCATCACCTTTTGATAAAGGGAACACAAAAATAGATGAAATGATGGAGACTTTCAAGCAAGTCAAGATAAATCTACCTTTGCTTGATGCAATCAAACAAATTTTAGCATATGCAAAATTTCTGAAAGATATTTGCACTCACAAAAGACAGTCTAGGATACAGTTATCCAAGAAGGTCTTTGCTGTGGAAAGAGTTAATCAGGTGTTGTCCATTACCACACCTCCTAATCTTCAAGATCATGAAATCCCCACGATCCCTTGCAGTATTGGGGAACATACCATTGAAAAGGCTTTATTAGATTTGGGTGCTAGTGTCAACCTGCTTCCATATTCTGTATATGAGAAATTAGGTTTGGGAGAATTAAAACCCACTCATGTGGTGTTACAACTAGCAGACAGATCTGAAAGAAAGCCAGTTGGGATGATTGAGGATGTATTGGTAGGAGTAGATAAGTTTTTCTACCCTGCTGATTTTCTGGTATTGGACATGGAACCTACAAAAAGCAAAACTTCCATCCCTGTCATTTTGGGGAGACCATTCCTGGCTACAGCCAATGCTTGCATTCAATGCAGGTCTGGTATTATGGAAGTCTCTTTTGGAAATATGAAGGTGAAATTAAATGTTTATAATGCAGTCACACAGCCTCAATTCAGTTCTGAGGAATGTTTTCTTGTTGATTTATTGGATGAACTGGTGGAAGAGACTCTACCACAGTTTTTGCAGTGTGAAGATTTTACCACAGACTTGAAAAATGCTTGGAAAAATGCTATGGAAAAAATGGTTTGTACCTCAAAGTCTGAGGAAGCAAATGTTGTGCAAGGAACTCATGATCAATCAATAAGGTTCTCTTCATGGAAACCTGCTATTCTTCCCCTTCCACAAACAACCAAGGTACCTTTGTTACCTTCTTTTCTCAACCCACCGGATGTAGAGCTAAAGCAGTTGCCAGAAAATTTGAAATATGTATTTTTAGGAGACCATAAAATATTGCCTGCGATTATTTCTTCCTCCCTCACTGAGGAGCAGGAGGAAGAGCTGTTGATTGTATTGAAACAGCATAAGAAAGCAATTGGCTGGACTATTGCTGATTTGGGAGGAATCAGTCCAGCTGTTTGCATGCATAAAATTCATTTGGAAGAAGATGCAAAGCCTTCTATGTAAATGCAAAGGAGGCTGAATCCTCATATGCAAGAAGTGGTCATGAAAGAGGTTGTTAAACTGTTGGATGCAAGGGCCATTTACCCCATTTCAGATTCAGCTTGGGTGGCACCTACACAGGTGGTACCTAAGAAATCTAGGATCACTGTTGTAACCTCAGATTCTGGTGAGCTTATGTTAACCAGACAAACAACTGGTTGAAGGGTCTGTATTGATTACAGAAAACTAAACACAATGACCAGAAAAGACCATTTCCCTCTTCTCTTCATTGATCAAATTTTAGATAAGCTAGCAGGAAAAGCTTATTACTGTTTTCTTGATGGTTGCTCTGGTTACAACCAGATTCCTGTGTATCCACAAGATCAGGAAAAGACCACGTTCACTTGCCCTTTTGGCACTTTTGCCTATAGGAGAATGCCTTTTGGTCTTTGTAATGCTCTTGCTACCTTTCAAAGATGCATGTACTCCATTTTCTCTGATATGACTGACCAATTTATGGAGATTTTTATGGATGATTTTTCAATCTATGGAGACAGTTTTTCCCAGTGTTTACATCATCTCAAATTGGTGTTACAGAGATGTGAAGAAACCAATCTAGTTTTGAGCTGGGAGAAGAGCCATTTCATGGTCACCCAAGGCATTGTCCTTAGCCATGTTGTCTCCCACAAGGGCATTGAGGTGGATAGAGCAAAAATTGATTTAATTGCACATTTGCCACCTCCCAAAACTGTTAAACAAATCAGAAGTCTTCTGGGACATGCTAGATTCTACAGAAGGTTCATTAAGGACGTCAGTAAAATATCCAAGCCTCTTTGTCATTTATTGTGCCAAGATGTCCCTTTTGTTTTCAACAATGAATGCTTGAAGGCATTTGAATTCTTAAAAAACTGTTTGATTTCAGCTCCAATATTACAGTCTCCAGATTATTCACTGTCTTTTAAACTGATTTGTGATGCATCAGATTATGCTTTGGGAGTTGTTCTTGGGCAGAGAAAGGATAAGCTGCCTCATGTCATAGCTTATGCCAATAGATCAATGATTGATACACAGCTTAATTACACAACAACTAAGAAGGAGCTGCTGGCAATTGTTTTTGCTGTAGAGAAATTCAGGTCATATGTTTTGGGTTCACAAATAGTGGTGTTCACTGACCACTCAGCCCTGAAATACCTTCTGTCTAAGAAGGATACCAAACCAAGATTAATCAGGTGGATCCTCTTATTACAGGAGTTTGATTTACAGATCAAAGATAAAAATGGTGTGGAGAATGTGGTGGCTGATCACCTGTCTAGAATTTTAACTGCTGAGATTGATAGGCTGCCTATCAATGAATCTTTCCCTGATGAGCAACTTTTTGCTATCAGTATACACACCCCTTGGTTTGCAAATATAGTCAACTTTTTGGCTACTAGAAGAACTCCTCAACATTGGAATAAAATGGATAAAGATCTTTTCTTCTCAAAGGTTAAACATTTTATTTGAGAGGATCCTTATCAGTTCAAGATTTGTGTAGACCAAATAATAAGAAGATGTGTTCCTGAAGAAAACTTTCATAGCATACTTTCTATGTGTCATGAGCAGGCCTGTGGAGGTCATTTTAGTGGAAACAAAACTGCTGCAAAGGTTTTGCAGTGTGGATTTTATTGGCCTACACTTTTCAAAGATGCTCTACAGCACTGTTAGTCTTGCCAGAACTGCCAGAAATTGGGCAGCATTTTTAAGAGAAACGCAATGCCATTACAGCCTATTTTGGTAGTTGAATTGTTTGATATTTGGGGGATAGACTTCATGGGTTCCTTTCCTCCTTCCAATGGGTGTAATTTCATCTTAGTAGCTGTGGATTATGTATCCAAATGGGTTGAAGCCACAGCCACTAAAACCAATGATCACAGAGTGGTTCTAAAATTTTTAAAGGATAACATTTTTTCCAGGTTTGGTTTTCCCAAAGCTATTATCAGTGATGGGGGAAGCCATTTTTGTAATAAACATTTTGAAGCTTTATTGAAAAAGTACTCTGTGACTCATAGAGTAGCTACTCCATATCATCCACAAACTAGTGGACAAGTGGAGATTTCCAATAGAGAAATCAAACATATACTGGAAAAGACTGTGAAGAAGGACAGAAAGGATTGGTCCTTTAAGATGAATGATGCATTGTGGGCATATGGGACAGCCTATAAAACCCCAATTGACATGTCCCCATTCAGATTGGTCTATGGCAAAGCATATCATTTACCAGTAGAGTTAGAATATAAGGCCTTTTGGGCTATTAAAACCCTGAACATGGATCTTACTACTGCTGGTAATCACAGGAAACTGCAGCTTGAGGAGTTAGAAGAGTTGAGGATGGATGCATACACCAATGCAAGATCCCCTGAGGTAGTTCTTATTGAGTCCCCTTCACCTCTCCTTACTTTCTCTGATCAATCAACTCAGATAGACCCTGAGATCATTATTTTGGACTCCTCTTCTCCCACTCCCACTGCTGGGATACCATTGGTCCCCTACCACTCCATTCCCATTCCCAGATTTGCCACTCTCAAAAAGGCTATGGAAAAGAATCCATATATCTGTCGAGATGTCCTTAAGGGGTTAGCTGATTTGCAAGCTTACATTAGAACCCCTTATGAAAACCAAATTCGGAAATTGGAGTTATTCATGAAATTTGAGAGAGAGAAGATGCAGGACCTGCTGGGTCAAACTTTTCAGATGGTTAGGAGTGAGCAGCACAAGGTGACCATGTTGTAAACACAGCTTGAACAGGAAAAATTGAAGACTACTAGACTTGAAAAATATATTGGCCTCACTAAAAAGATCAAAACTGAGGAATACACCGAGCTGAAAAACACAATCCAGGAGAAGGCTAAATCAAGTTCAGACTCCAATACTGATTCTAGTTCTGACTCTGACAGTGACTCCAGTTTTGATCCCATTGAACCAACTTATGATACAGACTTTGACCCCAGTTATTAGAATACATTGTACATATCTGTTTTATGGGTCTATAATATAAAATTTTGGTTTTGTGTTAATACATTGTACATACATTGTGCATTTCTTTTCTTTCTTCTTGTCATTATGATTTCTGTTTGATTGTTTCTTTTCTTTCCTAATACACTTCGGACCAGTGCAGACCCTACTCACCATAGGTTTGGGGGTGTGGCAGAAATGCCAATAATTGAGTTAACATTAATGCAGCTGATGATCAATAGAATTTTTGAAAATGAAGTGATTTCACACTTGAAAAATGAGGAAGTTAAAACTTTTAAAACTGATTTTTAGTGTAATTCCAATACTTTCATGAAGTGAATGTCAGAAAACTTTTAAAATAAAATTTGATGATTTAGTAAATCTAAAAAGAGAGAAAACAGTGATGATATACCTCAAGAAGTTGATAGATAACTACACCCAGTGAGACTTGGGCCTGAAATGTATTTTTGGGAGATATAAATTGGCAATTTTTTCTGCTCTAGGGACTGTTTGAACCTGCTTACTATCACTAGAAGTTACACATATTCAAATTAAAATAACTTGACAGCAATCATGATATTAAAGACATAATGTAGGGCCTCCTTTTGGACAGCTTGAGCCTCAAAAAGCGCCACCTTTTGAAACTGCCCTTGATACACATCATTTGAGCTTTATAAATCTAAGATTTCTTTGAAACCTCATCAAACAACTTCATCAACCTCATTTAGCCTAACCCTCACACTGAGAATTCAGAAGGTAAAGGAAAGGAAGCTGAAGAAAGGAGAGTTGGGTAACAATTTGGTAAAAGAAGAAGAAAAAGAATTGAAAGCACTATTGTATCAACAATAGAAATGTGGCATGTCAGTAATTGTTAAAAAAAAAAAAAAAAAAAAGGGAGTCATTTCATTGGAAGTTTGAAAAAGAATGAGGAAAAGATGCCACTTTGGCTCTGAAAATTTAAAGAAGAAAATAAAATTGTGCTGAAATGAAGAAGGTGTATCTGTCACTTCCTCACCTTGACTGGCTTCTAGATTTTGGAATCCATTCCAACCCCTTTATTCTTGATAAATTTCACCCATAAGCCACATTACAACCCAAGTTAAAGTCCTTACTAATCAATGATGGAATGAGCTGTCACATGGAGATAAGGATTTGTGTAATCTATGGTGAAAAGAGCAGTGAATTCAGAACTAAAAAGCAATGCCTATGCTCATGCTTACAGTCCTATTTGAGGGTTGTAACTGCTCTTGAGCCGTGTGAAATAGTACAACCCTCTTACTTCCATGTTGAGTGAAAATCCTGGAGAGAGTTGGGTTTGAAATCAACTCATTGGGGTAACATCAAAACTGAATTCTCAAATAGAAGGCAAGCTTTTCATTAATTTTTCTTTTACAAACTTTTTGACACAAATCGAGTGAATGGTAAAAGAATTACAGCAGAATTTCAGTTTTGAACTGATGTTTTCTTGAGAATCCCCTTATAGCTTGACTGATGCAGGTGTGAATAATTTGATTAGATAAAAGTCTGTTTTAACAGAACTGCATTGATCTTAACTGAAAGTCTGTTTTAACAAAACCGCATTGATCTTAACTGATTTATTGGAGAAGTTTGTGGGTACCTTCACTGAAAACCCTCAGGAGACTTCACTCCTCCACTAGGGATCACCTAGGGGTTTAAAAGGCTTGTTGCATATGCTAAATGCAACTGTGCTCCCTACAAAAGTGGCTTTTTACTTTGTTTTTAATTTTATTTTTGCTCAGGGACTAGCAAAGCTTAGGTTTGGGGGTGTGTTGAGAAATAGAAAATACCATTTTCCACCCTTTAACCTGGGCCATGATAGACCCTTGAGAGAACTAAATAAGTGTTTTAAGTGCTTGTGTTACAGCTAACAATAAAGAGAGGCTTAACCATGAAAGCAGCCTACAAGTGCCAAAAAGATGATAATCCATGTTGATCCAAAGGAAGAAAGAGAAGGGACAACCTCACGAGCTGTCAAAATGCCTAAACTAAAGAGGACAAAGGTCTGGTTGTAACCTGGAAAGTGCGGAGCTATTCGAACAGAAGAATGCATTACAGAGTGCTTTTCGCAAAGAATCTGAACATTTCAAAAAGAACCTGAACTTTGCGAAAAGAACTAAAAGCTCCAGGTTTAGTTTTCGAAGAGCACCTGAACACTTCGAAAGGATTTTTGACCTATTCGAAAAGAAGAGAACTCCTTGCGAACAGCACCTGAACTTTGCGAAAAGAGCTTCAGAAGTCAATGTACCTTGCGAAAAGTTCCCCAAACTATGCGAAATGGTATTCGGGAGATTCCTAGCATCTACAAGGGTAATTCAGTAATCTTTTACATGCGCCCCAATGCATTTAAAAACTCAAGGACATTTTGAAAGATTCTGAGCACGAACCAAAGGCATATTCCACCCCATGTGAGCACCCGAAGATGAAATCAATTGGCGGCAACTTCTAGAAGTTCTAACAGATTTTTGAATTACATAACAGAATTGATGCTTCTGTCATCTGATTTGCTGAACCAAATCAAGCAATTCTGATTGGCCAAAACAGATCTAGATCCTCGTGCTCGACTACCATTGGTTGATACAAATCTAAGCACTTCTGATTGGTCGACACACATCTGTGCTAGACCTGGGGGAAACTATAAATAGATGAACCATTTGTCCAATTTGGGTATCCAGATTTTGAGTTTCATTTCTGTTGCTCCATTTCCAATTCAGATAGCTTGTCTGAAACTCTTGTAATAGCCTAACTTTTACTTGCAACTGAGAGCTGTGAGATACTTTTGTAATTCAAAAGAGAATTGTATTCAAGACTACAAATCCGAGAGCTGTTTAAGCTGTGCTCTTTAATTGTAATGGTGAATTTGAAAAGGTTGCTGTGAACCGTATGTTCTCAATTGGATTCGTGTTGAGGGTTCCCTGTGATCTCCTTATTGCACTAGACTCCTTTAGATTTACTGTTTTCCAAGCAATTTTCCTTGATTCATTATCCCTGTGGGAATTAGTGTTTGTAACCTAATCTTTCACAGCATTTGTAGTGGTGTTTCTTGTTCTGAATTGAGGGTTCAGATTAAAGACTATTGGATGGTCTGTGGCCATTGAAGTGGACGTACCATAGCCATAAGTTTAACTCTAATCCTTGAGTTAGATTACTTCCTCTTGCATCTGTGCTTGTAGCCAGATGAAGATTGGATCATCTCTCATTTGATCTACATTTGTTCTCATTTTATTTCAAAAACCAAATCAAAGTGAGATATTATTTCTCCATTCTTATTAATTTACATCAAAATCTCCCCAACTCAGATCTGGATCATTTAGTTTAATCTTTACTTTTATCATTTAGTTAATGTGACAAATTCAACCTCCCATCTTATGTGCTTTGTAGATAGGATCAGAGGCCAGATCTGGTAGCTCAGATCTTGAGGTTTATCTTACATTTTAAATAAATTCTCTGTGGACGATCTTTTACTCATTTACATTTAAAACTTGCTACAATTGGCCCTGATCTTACAGGCTAATTTACTTCTCCCTGTGCTGATATTTCTTTATTCTTTTTAGTTTTCCAAATTCAGTACAATTCATTATTTGTAAGTCTGTTTTCAAAACACAAATAAATCATGCACACTTAAAAATAAACAACAGAATGAAAAAGTGAGATAAGAGAGGGAAAGGGAGAGATGGAATAGGTGAAGAAATTAGTGGAGAGGAAAGTGTGGTAGATGGAGGGATTGCTACAGAAGCAGAGGTGACAGATGCTCGCGCCACCTTCTTTGGGGCAGGGGCTTTAGCCTTCTTTTTGGGGGCAGGGGTGGCCTTTGCCACAACAGCTCCCTCTCCCTGGTCGGAAACATTCTGAGCTTCAACCTTCTTCTTCTTCTTCTGGGGATCCATTAGACTTCTGCTGATCCCCCATTGTCTTTTAGCAAAAGTGGTGGGAGTGAGGTCAGCAGATAATTCCCCCACTGGTATCTTGTATCCTCCCTTCAAAAGTAATTTGGTGATGAGTCTTCCATAGGGGAGAGTGTGGACCTTCTTTTGCAGCCCAAGCTTCACCATCATATCTTTCATGGCCTCAAAAATCAACCATGCAGCATTAAATTCGTGGCCCAGAGAGAAGGAATAGAGAGCATCAGCAATTGGTGTCCTCCTTTCTTATGGATGGCCGGAGCAGTAGATATTCTTCCTTAGCACTTGATCGATGAACAGCAGCTTGCGATCCAAATCTCTTCTTCTGATGGAGTCCCCTGTGGCCTTCAAGCCTCTAGTAATGGCCTGGGCAATCGTATCAAGAGGGGCACTCACAGGGGCACCATAACCGCAGTTGGGATAAAAAATGGCAGGGATGCCCATGACTTCAGCAATCAACACTGGGTTAAGCAGCATCTCAAAATTGTCAACTAACACAAGGAGGCCAGGCTGCCCATGTGTGTCTGGTTTGACCCTATGGTGTTGGTAAAAGAGTTGCACTAACCTAGGATAGGCTAGTGCAGGAATCATTTGCATCAAGGGGAACAAACCAGCGTTGCGTAAGAACTCAATGGCAGGAGCTGACAATGGCTCAGATTCAAAGAACGATATATCAAAAATGGCTTCAGGTTCTAAGGGAATGGAAATGAGGAGCTCAGAGAGAGTAGAGTAATCAGGTGCTTTTGCAGCCACCTCAGGAATCACCTCCTTCCCTTTTTATTGTGCCGTAGAGGACTTGGCTTTCTTAGGGACAGGCTCCACGGTGGCCTGGTCCCTGGCTCTCTTCACTGGTGCACTTTTAGGAGCCATCAAGATTCTTCTTGGTGAGTGTGCAGTTGAAATTTTGAAAGGAAAGATTAAGAGCTGAGTCTAACCCTAAAAGTTAGGGTTCTGTTCAATTTGACGCACGATAGATCGCAAGAGCTCCTAGCAGGGGGCAAATGTTGATGGAAGCTTTAAGAACAAAAATCCAGAATTTCAAAGTGAGCAATGAACTGTAGACAGGAAGCTGGAGGAGAGAGATTTAGAGGAGTGGGAGCTAGGATTTCGCTGGAAGGAGAGGAAAGAGAAAGCAGTAAAGAAAAGTAGCGCGGGGTGGGATTTAAATATCGCGAGGCTCGGCGCGCTTTGAAAATATCCGCTCGCTAGCTAGGCATGAATGGGTCGCAAGATTAGATGTTCATTTAAACTGCGTGAGGCAGCCCACCCAGTTATATCTGAAACTCGTGACAGCAAAACAAAGTAGTTCTTTATGAACTATGCGAGAGGGGACCAAACCCATTATTCAGAACCCCGTGATGGCTTAATCGAGTTAGAATTCACTCACCCACTAGTCAGCTTTTTGACCCTGACTTTGTGGGTGGATTCTCTCACAGACTCTCTTCCAGGGACCCCCATAAGCATTATAAGGCATTCACAAATTCCCATACTCTCAAAGCATTAAATTCACACATCATGAAAAGCATTCAAATACTACCATTATAATTCAATCACTTAAAATTAGCAAACAAAGGGAACAGGAATAAAAGTAGTCATAAAGCACTAAACTCAGATTCCAACAAGATTGCTACAAATTCCTCTAAACTGTAAAGTACATATTATACAAAGGTGCGCAGTTCTTATCATCAATTCAATGAAAGATCCTCTTCAGGGTCTGAGGATCCTTCACCAATCAAAAATTGGCCCTTGGGATTAACCGGTTGGTAGGCAACCTTCCCTCTTCTCTTTTGGCTAAGGTGTTCGCTAGTTGTCCAATCTGTTCTTCCATCTTCTTAATGCTCTGACCATGAGAGTTCACAGTCTGAGCCAAGGAACCCAGGTTTTGCAGTGAGGTCAAGACCTGGTCCTCAAAAGAAGTACTTCTAGGTTGAGAAGGGGGTAAGGCCAACTGATTTTGCTGCTGATGGGGCTGCTGATGGTGCTGGAAGGTAGACCTAGGGGCATTCCCTTGATTGAACTGCTGTTGTGGCCTTTGTGGTAAGGCCAACATCTGCTGGGGCTGCATGTAGTTGTCTTGCCTCCACCTCAGATTTGGGTGGTCTCTCCATTGGTAACCAGTATTTGGTCTTTGGTATCCATATGGTGCCTATTGTAGCCCCAGTATTTTGTTGGCCATAAGATTGAAGTGACATGTTCCAAAATCAATTCAAGAAATTGCCCTGCAGATGGACATTCCTCCACTGTGTGCTATGGGGACTGGCATATCAGACATGCCTCCGCCACATGAGCAGCCCTTCTGGGTTGCATCACAGTCAATAATTTGTCAAACTTCAAACAGAGGTTTGTCATCTGCACCTGCAGGTCATTGTTCCCAGACACCTCATAAACTTTTCCTCTTTATCCAACAGCAGGCCCCACCTTTGACTCAGATTCCTGACTAGTTCTTGCCAGGGATGGCTTTTGAAAAGCATTCTCACTAATCACCTCAAACAATTCCCATGCCTCCTCAGCAGTCTTGTGCATGTAGGATCCACCACAAGAGGCATCGACCATATCTCTATTTTTCTCATCAATCCCATTGTAGAAGCTTTGTACAAGCTGCCACTCTGGGATCTTGTGGGGGGGCATTGTTTGAGCATCTCTTTAAACCTATCCCAGGACTGGTTAAAATCCTCAGTTGGGGATTGAGCAAACGCAAGAATCTCTTTCCTCAACTGGCTAGTTTTGGTCTCAGGGAAGAACTTGGTTAGGAACTTGGTCTGCAGGTCTTTCCATGAAGCAATGCTATTGTTGGGAAGAGTGGTCACCAGTCGGCCCTATCCTTCAGAGAGAAGGGAAAGAGTCTGAGCCTAGTAGCCTCAGGTCCCAAACCAGTGATATTAAAAGTGGTGCACAAGGCCAAGAACTGGTCAATATGCTTGTAAGGGTCTTCTTTGCTAAGCCCACGGAAAGCTGGCAGCATTTGGATGATTGAAGTTTTTATTTCGTAGTTCCCCTGAACATCAGGGAATTGAATGCTAAAAGGGGAGTTATAGTCATCAGGAGCATTCAACTCCTTGAGGGTTCTGGGTTGTTCTTCACCCATAATTACTGTCACAGATTCACTTGGGGGCTCTCCTGTGGTGTGCCTGTCTCTCCTAAGTCTCCTTCCCCTTTCTAACTCAGGGTTAAGAAGCTCTAAAGCAGGGCTGAGGGATCTCCTCCCAAGCATACAAGCACACCAACAGCAAGGAAAGCTTCTTGCAGGCACATTACAAAAGAATAATTGTACACTAACAAATTTATCTAACTAGTTTACAGCTATTCAAATAATACATTTAAAACTATCCTAGATACTGCTAGAAAACTTTTAAGAAAGATAGACAGAGCTTTAAAAGTCAGAGAGTTTGCAAATAGAGGTAGCTAAGCTCCAAATGCAGTCCGCTGTCCTTCGCTGCTGCTGTCTAGATCTGCAAGAAGGATTCAAAATTATGTCAGCAGTATCAATTATTCACGTGTGCAAAGAATACTAAGAATAAAAAAACTAAGGGTCTACTAATAGATCATCTCTCCCCGACAGTGGCGCCAAAAACTTGTTGGCGAATTTCTGAGTGTGTGCTTACTTTATTGGTTGGTGGTGAAAGTCATTTAAAAATCAAAGAAAGAGTAAAACAAGGGATGGAATCAGCACAACTAAGAAATCCTAGACCTGCAAGATACAGGGTCCATTGTAGCATGTTTTGATAAGTAAGAGTTTGTCCCACAGGGAAAGGTGATCTACAGCTCCAAAGGAGCCATCTCAAGTAGTCCCTCCAGATCTGACTACAGATCTGGCAGTCCTAAAAGGAGGGGAGTTTAAGGTCACTTATTCTAAGTATTCTAATGTCTAAACTATAGAAAGGGTTGAGAGGATGGATGGAGTGTGGAAAATAAATATAAAAGGGAGAGAAGTATGTTATCGAGCCCAGATCAGAGGAGTTTTATAATTCAGATTCAGATCTGTTGTTATAGAAATCCTATCCAGTGGCTACATTATCACCACTGAGAAGAAAGGATCTAACCCATCACTCTGCCATGATTCCACCCTTAAGGCTATAACCTGTCCACTCAAATGGTCACAGATTATCCCATAGGGGAACCACTATCTAGGGATGGGTCAAAACATAACCAGTAAATCATTGCAGGCACTATTTCATCCAGGCTACCAGCTCAAGAATCCATAGGGAATCTCAACCTCTAAAGCTCTATATGTGGGGCTAAGGCTGTATAGGACCATGATAGCCCAGATACATAGAACCAGCAAGAGATTGAGTACAACTTTCGATCTAGCTGTCCATTGCTTGTGTGAGGCTACAATGGTCCAGTCACCAACCTACAATCTCTATAACCAGATTAGATCCAACATCTGATGGCGGATCTATACAAATATAGGGGAGTCTACCTCTATACAATCTCCCACCAGGCTTCTACAAGGTCAGGTGTAATGAAGAAGGATCCATCTTGGATCGGTGGATTAGAATCACCCTAAGGCTATAATCTGTCCACTTAAATGGTCACAGACTATCCCAGAGGTTATCCTCCTCACGGAGCCCAAGATAAAACAAGAATATCACTGCTACCACCATGGTCACAAGGCTACCAGCTCAAGCTCCCATGGGGATTTCAGATCTAGTGGGTCTTGTGGTGGGGCTAAGGCTGTATAGGACCATGATAGCCCAGACACACAGGTCACTTGGATTTGAGTGGCCCTTAGAATCAGTCCTCCATTGCTTTGAAACACAGTCAAAGCAATGGCGGATCACAAGACAGCAGCCTTGCACAGAGCATCTCACACACAAACACAAATCCCACAAAGTACAGATCCTATTATAGAACTTTCATTAATCTAGTTCAAAATACATACAAAGACATAGCCAGCAAGTGTTGGACTATGGAGAGAAGGAAAAAGAAAAAGAAAGCTACTTACAACTACAAAAAGAAAAACTAAACGATCTCAGATCAAGTCTCCCAGAAATGAGATGGGTTCCTAGCTATTCCAGGATGTAGAAAGAAAAGAAAGTCTAAGCTCCTCAAACCTAAGCTAAGTGTGGGTATTTATAGCAGTGGTGTGGTGATCGGTGCTGAAATATGACTATATTTCACACTTTAAATCCTACACTTAGCAGTTCGATGAAAGTATTTGATGGCTATTGTGAAGTTTTGATGTTTACAGGTGTTTCTGACAGTTAGATCGTTCAAGTGCATAAAAGAAGGAAATTAAAGGCTATAAAAGAGCTATGGATAAAAAGGTCCAAAGAAGCATTGAAAGCCATGAAGAGAATCAACTTCCATCAAGAAAGGGAAGAGTCAATCGATTGAGGCATTATTGTCAATCGATTGACAGATGGAGTAAAACTCAACCCTAGAAAGCCAATCGATTGAGACATGAAATTCAATCGATTGAGACAAAAAGGCAAAAGTGTCTTAAAGGAGGTTAAATTCAAAGTTCAATCGATTGAGATCTAAGCCTCAATCGATTGAGGCAATTATTCAAAGTTCAATCGATTGAGATCTAAGCCTCAATCGATTGAGGCAATTAGGGTTAGTTTAAATCGGCTATTATAAATAAGAGGCCCACGGCTTTGTAAAGGAGGAGAGTTTGTATTCGGAGAGAGTTTTAGTTTTGAGACAAATTTGTATAATAATTAGAGACTTTTGTAAGAGAGTTTTCTTAGAGTAATAAAATTGTGTTGAGATTTTCCGAGAACATATTTTTCTTTTACACCTTCGTTGCTCTTTACTTTGGGAATGGTTTTGAATACAATTGAAGATCTTGCACTAAGGATGAAAGGCTAAAGGCTGTAGATCAAGGAGGATGCGATCCCCAGATAAGTACCCATATTTTATGTTTAATGCCATAGTATAATATTGTCATCATCAAATCGTTTTTCTCAAAGTTTGTGATTATGTTTATGTTGTTTTGATCTAAACATCATGAGATACGCTATGCTTTTAGCATGATTCATACCGCAATGTTAGGCTGAGTCATCGTTTTTAGATAGGGTATGCCGGGTTAATGATCATGCTTAATTACTAGTCATTTGATCTTTTGGAATGATGGTGTGTTTGATGATTAATAAAACTGTGGGTTTAATAATAGAAAGGGATGCAAATCTGGGGTAGCATATTCCTTGATCTCTATTTAAAATTTGTTCTTAAATTTCTCATTACAAAATTTTTAGATTAATTTATTTTCTTTCTTGCAATTAGAAAAGTGTTAATTTTTGGTAAAAATTAAATCTGCCCCTTGGTACTTCCTCGGGGATATTTTCTAAATCTCTAGGAAGAAGTGATTAAAATTTCAGATTTCCCTGTGGGTTCGACACCCTTGTTCTTGCCTTACTAGAACAGATCTTGTACACTTGCAAGGGTTAATTTAAAATCGATCAAGTTTTTGGCGCGCTGTCGGGAAATCGGTGAAATTTTGGTTAATTCTGATTAGAGATTTTTGTTTTTATAGCAGTCAATCGATTGAGAATAACCCCTCAATCGATTGACTCTATTTTGTGTGTGTGTTTGCTTGTCAGTCAATCGATTGAGCCTTGTTCTCAATCGATTGACTGTGTGTGTTTTTAGCAATAATTGTGTCTCAATCTATTGACACAACTCTGTCAATAGATTGAAAGCTGAAAATAGAAAAATCAAAAAAAAAAAAAGAAAAAAATCAAAACAAATTTCTTTCCTTAATTCTTCTCTCTTAGATTAGATTTTGCAATCTTCGTTTTTAGGAAGTTTATATTTTTATTTTTTTATTCTTTTAGGAAGTTTTTATTTTAGGAAGTTTATATTTTTATTTGTTATTCTGTTAGGAAGTTTAGTTTTTAGGAAGTTTATATTTTTATTTTTTATTCTTTTAGGAAGTTTTTATTTTAGGAAGTTTATATTTTTATTTTTTATTCTGTTAGGAAGTTTATATTTTAGGAAGTTTATATATATATATATATATATATATTTTTTTTTTTATTTTTTTTTTTTTATTCTTTTAGGAAGTTTTTATTTTAGGAAGTTTATATTTTTAGGAAGGTTTATATTCTTGTTTAGAAGTTTTTTATTTTTTTTTTTAGGAAGGATTTTATATTCTTAGTTTAGAAGTTTTTCTTTTAGGAAAGTTTTAAAAAAAAAAAAATAAAAAAAAAATAAATAAAAAATAAAAAAACAAAAAATTTAAAAAAAAAATTTCTGATTGTTTTTCTTTCCTCTTTCTCCTTACTTTGGTCACTGTGCACCTTTCTCTCAATCGATTGACCAGTCTATGTCAATCGATTGACACTGGATTTTAAACTTTTGTGAAGTTCTTGCCTTCTCTCAATCGATTGAGAGCAGCCCCTCAATAGATTGACTCGCAAAGTCATTAGTGTGTAGTTCTATGTGCTTTCTGACCCTTGAACCTCAATCTATTGAGAGTAGCTCCTCAATAGATTGACTGACAAAATTTTTGTGTGCTCTCTACTCTTTGTTCAATCGATTGACATTCCTATGTCAATCAATTGACACAACTCTTGTGTGCTTTAATCTTGGAACCTCAATCGATTGAGAGCAGCCTCTCAATCGATTGACTGACAAAGTCTTGGTGTGAAATTCTGTGTGTTTTTTTTTACTCTTGGAACCTCAATCGATTGAGAGCAGCCCCTCAATCGATTGACTGATAAAGTCATTTTTATGCAAATTTGTGTGCTTCTGTCAATCTATTGAGACCACTGTCTCAATCGATTGAGATTGTGTGTGGATTTATTTTGGATTCTTCAAACCCTTGATTGGGAGTGTGGTGTATGAACTTTACTCGTTCTCATCACCCACACTTACTACCGTTTAATCCGGAGATCGAACGATCTTTGCGAGACAATCGTAGAATCCAAAGGAATCAGTATCATCATACTGATACCATGGCTGATCAAGAGCAAGAAATGAATGGAAACAACAACCAGAATGGCAACAATGCAAATAATGGACATAATGGGAACAATAATTACTATGAGGGACCTAGAACACTTGAATATTATAATGATCCTGGTTTTTACGAGGATCAGGAATGCATCATGCATGCTCCCATCCCAGGGAACCACTATGAATTCAAATCTGCGATGATTCATATGCTACCTATTTTCCATGGTTTGGCAAATGAAAATCCACACGTTCATTTAAATGAATTCACTTTGGGGTATGCAAAATGTTCGAGTCCACAACGTTATCGAGATAGCGAAGCTGACTCTTTCCGTTCTCTTTACGAGATAAGGCAAAAACGTGGTTCTATTCCTTAGAACCACAATCTATTCGAGTTGGGCGAGCTACATCGTCGTTCCTCAAGAAGTACTTTCCCATGACGAAGGCCATTGAGCTGCGTCAAAAGATTCAATTCTTTTCCCAACAACCTCTCAAACATTCCATGAATGTTGGGAACGTTTAAGGAATTAATCGAAGTTGCCCTAATCATCAAATTCCAAGGTGGCAACAAGTCCAAAGCTTTACAATGGACTAATTCTCGAAGAAAGACGCATGGTTGATGCATCTTGTGGTGGATCTTGTGCCACAAAAGAAGCGATGAATTGTGGGCATTGTTTGAGAAGTTGTATCAAACTTGATACAAAGTGAGACCGGGCGAACCATGTTGGACTTGGCGCCTAAATCTCATATGTTGACCAAAAGCGGATTGTATGAGGTCAACAACAATACCTCGATCTATCAACCAAGGTTGATATGTTGTCCAAACAGATGAACATGTTGTTAGTGCGACCAAGCAAGCTAAAGTTCTCACCCCATTGTGTGCTCAATTTGTGACCACCCGAGGTCATATGGCTAATGAGTGCCCCACTACCTTGTCATTCTTCCTTGATGGACCTACTCACAAGAGCAGGTCAATGAGACTCAATCTTATCGCGTGGTAGTAACATGTACTCCAATACCTACAATCCGAATGGAAAAATCACTAACTTAGGATGGGGTGGATTGAACCAAACCGGTCGTACACCACCCAGACAAAGGCAATCCAATGGGTGGACAACAAGTTTTTCCACAAAGATGTCAGCCAAATTTGCGCCCGCCACAGAATTTCCAGCAGAATTCTAATTTCCGGCAGAATGCTCCGTATGATCATCCATATCGAATACCGTAACAACGAATTTCAATCGAATCTAAATCAATCTCATGCCAACAATTCAAAAGATTCGATCCGAAGAAAAGATGATGCGAAGCATGCAAGCTTTTCAACAGATGATGTTAGATCAATTTAGTCAATTGACTAATCAACTCGAGCCAACGAATGGAAGGTAGGCTTCCCAACCCAACCGTCAACAATCCTCGGGGTCAAACATCATCTAGTGAGGGACCATCCAACTATCAAGAATTAAAAGCTGTTACAGTGCTGAGAAGTGGGCGTGAAGTTGATAATCAAGTGGAAATGCCTACAGAAGCAAGAGAATCAGCGGAAGAGGAAGAAGGAGAAGCAGAGCAAGAAGAAGCAAGAGAAATGGAAAAAGAGAAAGAGTCAAAAGAAAGAGAAGAAGAGAAAG
Organism: Chloranthus sessilifolius; assembly: GCA_021018995.1. Lineage (NCBI taxonomy): Eukaryota > Viridiplantae > Streptophyta > Magnoliopsida > Chloranthales > Chloranthaceae > Chloranthus > Chloranthus sessilifolius. Next base: position 118,925,121 of record CM037589.1, on the reverse strand, counting down.
AGTCCGAGAAAAGAACAGAGAAAGAGAAAAGGAAAGAGAAAGAGGAGGAGAAAAGAAGAGAGAAGGGAAAAGACAAAGTAATGGAAGACGAGCCTCCTTCACTTGGCCAACAAGGGCATGAACAAGAATTAGAAATGGAATCCGCACCTTTTGTCCCAAAGGCACCATTTCCTCAATGCCTAACTCCTCCATCAAGAATGGGAAAGGGACCAACAAAAATGGAAGATATTTTCGAAACATTTAAGCAAGTAAAGATAAACCTTCCATTGCTTGAAACGATCAAGCAAGTGCCTGAGTATGCAAAGTTTTTCAAAGATTTATGCACTCGGAAGAGAAAGGCACGTAATCATGTTTCGAGGAAAGTGTTCTTGACTAATCAAGTCAGTTCCATATTGCAATTGGAAACCCCACAAAAACTAAAAGACCCTGGAGTTCCTACTGTTCCATGTGTCCTTGGTGGGCAACCAGTTGGGAAAGCGTTATTGGATTTGGGAGCCAGTGTTAATTTAATCCCATATTCATTGTACGAGAAACTCGGACTGGGTGAATTGAGACCCACAACGGTCACACTGCAACTGGCAGATAGATCAGAAAGACGACCGAGGGGCGTTATTGAGGATGTCTTGGTTGGAATAGATAAGTTTGTCTTTCCAGTGGATTTTGTTGTTTTGGACATGGAATCATCTGTTAAATCAATTAATCAAGTCCCCATCATCCTTGGACGTCCGTTTCTCGCTACTGCCAATGCTTGCATAAATTGTCGAACAGGTGTCATGGACGTTTCTTTTGGAAACATGAAGGTTCGATTGAATATTTTCCATACGATGAACCATTTCCCTGACGAGGATGAGGTCGATTGTTTTTACATCGATCGCATGGACAAAGTAATGGATGAAGCATTACCATCAATGCTCATCAACGAAGAAGTTGAAACGGCTTTGTTGGCCTTCTCTGAGAAAAAGGGATCTAAAAGGAGGCAGTTAGAAGAGAAAATTTGGTGTTCACCATGTCAAGATGCTAAAAGTGTGCCTGAGGTAGAATCACTACATTAAAGTAAAGTTTGTCTTGACCCCATCAAAGCGACCATCAATCGTGAAATTGAAACAGTTGATCCGGTATTTGATCCCGGTATTTGAGCAATGAAGAGGTCGACATTTAACACTTAAACTCGGCCTTCGGGAGGCAACCCAGTGTGTTTTACTTATTTTTGTTTTCCTTTTTGTTTTTGTTAGTTCTAGAATTTAGTTTTTAGTTTAGTTTAGGTTGTTTTTACTTTCCAAATACATATAGCCACATTACCTTCAATCTATTTTTGGTCATGTTCTAATTTGATGCGTATATTCTCTGCACCTGATCTTTGTGTGAGGTACTTTTCAACAGGTTTGGGGGTGCCTACTTATTTCAACCAATGAGGACATTGTCATTCTTAGGTTTGGGGGTATGGTTATCTATCTTGTGTTATGTATTTAAAATCTATCTTGTGTTATGTATTTAAAAAAAATAAAAAAAAAAATAATAATAATAAATAAACAATTTTAACCATCATACATGATTTACTTTGCAGTAGTTTTCAAACTTTAGTTGATGATGCATGAGAATTTAATTTTGAGAATATTGATGGCATATTTTGATTACTTGTATCTAGGATAATGAAGCTTAATGTGATAATTTGTGGATGACTTTGAAATTCATGCTTAGAATTTGTGCACTTATACCAAGCTAAGATTTAGAAATCGATGAATTATTTTAAACGTTGGATCGTAGGTTCTTAGTGGAGACTAAACCTGGTGAGCTTTAGAGCTAATTTCCCGTCATTGATGAGTGAATACATAAACTCGGAGTTTTCTTTAAATACGAATTATTTTGCATAATCTCATACATTTTATTTTTGGCTTGTGACTTTGCATGAAATCAAATTCATATTATTGTGTTAGAACGTACTGTATATCTACTCAAGACAAATAGGTAAGATTACCATCTTTTAAGGATTTGATTGAAGGCCATCTTTGGCTCGTTTGTGCTTAAAATGTCCCACCTCATATAAATTTATCCTTCTAGTACCCCTTTGAGCCTATTGAAAAATTTACCTTTATACATTCTTTGATAAGCCACATTAACCTTTAACCCTTTACCATTTAAAATTCACTTTACCCTTCTTATTTAGACGTTGGGAGCGAGAGATGAAAATGAGTGAAAAGAGAGTAAGTGGAGGATACCGAGTTGTGGTGTTCTTGAGAGTGTATGGCAAAATATAAAAAAAAGGGGAGAAGAAGAGAAATTTGACAAAGAATGAAAATGTGAGTGCAGATTAAGAAAAGAAATTCAAAAGAAGAAGAAAGAGTGAGAAAAGAAAAATATTGAAAAAAAAAATGGTGAGAAATTAGAAAAGAAAAAGAAGAGCAATAGAAAGAAAAAAGTTAGTACCTTTTCTGATTTCTCAGAAATTTTGAATCTAAATTCCCTTTCTTTCTTACCCTTTCTCGAGCCCCATTACAACCCTACAAAAGACCTTCATGATCTGATCTTGCATTGGTAACTGCCTTGTGGAGAGTAAATATGTGATACCTATGACACTTGATATGACATGCTTAGGATATTCAAGTATCTGTTCTTATGAGATCTGTTTTTTTTTGTTCATTGATTACATCGTGTTTCATTTATCATGTGAGACCTTTTGATTTGTTTTGTATTGATCTCTCACATGTGTGCGAAAACTTACCCATCATCGGAGTGATTTTATTTCGAGAGTATACCTAAAGTGAGGATTGAGTTGAGACATGAGATCCGATGATTTTCCGTTTGGACTAGTTCTAAGATGGATGAATCTTGGTTTTGGTATGCACACACTTCACGTTTAAGCATGAATGAATGAGTTATCTAACAATTTGAGCATTAGATTAATTTGAATGGATACTAGCATGATTGACATGACATTGGTATTTAAGATTGATGATTCACATGTTGAACCAATTAATGATGTTTTTAAATGGTATATATGTTATAAAAAAATCATATTTTGAAAACTCAATTTTGCCGATGGTTTGGAAGTTTGTGGGTAACTTCACTGTAAACCCTCAGGAGACACAACTCCTCCACTAGGGATCACCTAGGGGTTTAAAGGTGCTAAGTGCAATCGTGTTCCCTACGAAAGTGGCATTTAAATTTTAGGATGTTAGTTTTATTTTTATATTTATCATTCTCTTTGCTCGAGGACTAGCAAAGTGTAGGTTTGGGGGTGTGATCGGTGCTGAAATATGACTATATTTCACACTTTAAATCCTACACTTACCAGTTCGATGAAAGTATTTGATGGCTGTTGTGAAGTTTTGATGTTTACAGGTGTTTCTGACAGTTAGATCGTTCAAGTGCATAAAAGAAGGAAATTAAAGGCTATAAAAGAGCTATGGATAAAAAGGTCCAAAGAAGCATTGAAAGCCATGAAGAGAATCAACTTCCATCAAGAAAGGGAAGAGTCAATCGATTGAGGCATTATTGTCAATCGATTGACAGATGGAGTAAAACTCAACCCTAGAAAGTCAATCGATTGAGACATGAAATTCAATCGATTGAGACAAAAAGGCAAAAGTGTCTTAAAGGAGGTTAAATTCAAAGTTCAATCGATTGAGATCTAAGCCTCAATCGATTGAGGCAATTATTCAAAGTTCAATCGATTGAGATCTAAGCCTCAATCGATTGAGGCAATTAGGGTTAGTTTGAATCGGCTATTATAAATAAGAGGCCCACGGCTTTGTAAAGGAGGAGAGTTTGTATTCGGAGAGAGTTTTAGTTTTGAGACAAATTTGTATAATAATTAGAGACTTTTGTAAGAGAGTTTTCTTAGAGTAATAAAATTGTGTTGAGATTTTCCGAGAACATATTTTTCTTTTACACCTTCGTTGCTCTTTACTTTGGGAATGGTTTTGAATACAATTGAAGATCTTGCACCAAGGATGAGAGGCTAAAGGCTGTAGATCAAGGAGGATGCGATCCCCAGATAAGTACCCATATTTTATGTTTAATGCCATAGTATAATATTGTCATCATCAAATCGTTTTTCTCAAAGTTTGTGATTATGTTTATGTTGTTTTGATCTAAACATCATGAGATACGCTATGCTTTTAGCATGATTCATACCGCAATGTTAAATTTGAGTCATCGTTTTTAGATAGGGTATGCCGGGTTAATGATCATGCTTAATTACTAGTCATTTGATCTTTTGGAATGATGGTGTGTTTGATGATTAATAAAACTGTGGGTTTAATAATAGAAAGGGATGCAAATCTGGGGTAGCATATTCCTTGATCTCTATTTAAAATTTGTTCTTAAATTTCTCATTACAAAATTTTTAGATTAATTTATTTTCTTTCTTGCAATTAGAAAAGTGTTAATTTTTGGTAAAAATTAAATCTGCCCCTTGGTACTTCCTCGGGGATATTTTCTAAATCTCTAGGAAGAAGTGATTAAAATTTCAGATTTCCCTGTGGGTTCGACACCCTTGTTCTTGCCTTACTAGAACAGATCTTGTACACTTGCAAGGGTTAATTTAAAATCGATCAAGTTTTTGCGGGGTAGGGTTAGGAAACCCTAATTTTAACAATGCCACGTGGCCGAATAGTGATCCTTCGATGCCTTGGGGCACGTGCATAGAGATTTGAGCGTGGGAGTGCATGCCCTAATCACTAGAAATTCCCAAAAAGTCCTCAGCTGAAGAGATGGAAGTTTGAGGTTCAGAGCTTCGCTAGGTAGCCATTGTTTCCCAGACTTGTCGCGTGGTAGCTTTTATTCTTCGCTATTATGATTTGAAATTGAAGCTTCCGCCTTCGCGAGGTTGGCTTCGTTTGCTCTTCAGGCAGTCGCGAGGTTGAGTGGACATCAGAGCCTCAGATGTCGCAGGGTTGGAGCTTAAGCAGTCGCGAGGTTGATCTTCACGAGGATAGATTTGAATAGCGCGAGAACTTCTCGAGCACTTATCCTCACTGGGCTTCGCGAGTTACCTCGCGAGGCTTTGATGAGTTTTGAACTATGCGAGGTTCCATGTCTTAACTAATCTTCGCGAGGGTGGCTTTGCCTTCGCAAGGATGCTTTCTTCTTGAATGGCGCGAGAACTGCGCGAGGAGTTCTCTTCTAATAATTGCATCCTGCGGAGACTGCGCGAGGAGTCTTCTGAAGCTCTCTCTTCTTAGCCATTCAGAGCGAACTGCGCGCGGTTGAGAGAAGTCTGCTTTGAACTGCGCAAGACTGCGCGAGGTGTTCTATTCTTGATCTTCGCGAGAGCTGTGCGAGTTTATATTTTTGAGGCTCTTCAGTCAATCATCTGCACGAGAAGTTGTTGTAGAGTCTTGGGAAGCTCAGCTAGACTGCGCGAGGCTCATTTTTAGGTCTGGATTCAGACTTCATCCTTCTGAGGGACTGCTGGTGCTAAAATAGGCTTTTTAAATGGATTCCTGGCCTTATTTCACTGCTGGGTACTACCTACATAAAACACTTAACAAGGACTTATTAGGTGGCTATGGGTCTAATCAAAGGTTAAGTTAAGGGGTGAAAAGTGGTACTTTTCAGGTCTTAACAAGTGCCTACAATGATAAACTTGTTTTGACCCATCTCTGGATTGTGGTTCCCCTATGGGATAGTCTGTGGCCATTTAAGTGGACAGGTTATAACCTTAAGGGATTGGATCATGGCACAGGGATGAGTTCGATTCTTTCTCCTCAGTGGTGATAATGTAGCCATTGGACAGGATTTCTATAACATCAGATCTGAATCTGAGTTACAAAACTCCTCTGATCTAGACCCAATAGCATACTTCTCACCCTTTTATATTTATTTTCCCACACTTCATCCATCTTCTCAACCCTTTATGTAGTTAATTCATTAGGCTACCTGAGGATATTTAGAATAAGTGACCCTAAACTCCCTTCCTTTTAGGACTGCTAGATCTGTAGTCAGATCTGGAGGGACTATGAGAGATGGCTCCCTTGGAGCCGTAGATCACTTTTCACTGTGGGACAAACTCTTACTTATCAAAACTTGCTACAAATGGACCCTGTATCTTACAGGTCTAGGATTTCTCAGTTGTGCTGATTCCATCCCCTGTTTTACTTTGATTTTAAATTGCTTTTACCACCAACAAATAAAGTAAGCACACTGGGAATTGCAACAAGTTTTTGGCACCGTTGCCGAGGATAAGATGATCTATTATTCTTTATAGCTGTGAATAATTGATACTGCTGATGTAATTTTGAACCTTTCTTGCAGATCTAGACAGCAGCAGAGAAGGACAGTGGACTACATTTGGAGATTAGCTACCTCTGTTTGCAATTCTCTAACCTTTAAAACTCAGTCTAGTTTATTTGAAAATTCCATAGCAGTTATTTAGGATAGTTGTAAATTTATGTTTTCTTAAAATAGCTATAAATTTGTTAGAAAATTCTTTGAGTCAAGTACAATGTGCCTGCAAGGAGTTGTCCCTGCTGGTGGTGTGTTTGTATGCTAGGTAGGAGATATCTTAGTCCTACTTTAGAGCCTTTCAACCCTGAGCTAGAAAGGGGTAGAAGACTTCGAAGGAACAGGCACACCACAGTAGAGCCCCCAATTGAATCTGAGACAGTAGCCATGGGTGAAGAACAACCCAGAACTCTCAAGGAGTTGAATGCTCCAGATGACTATAACTCTCCATTTAGCATTCAATTCCCTGATGTTCAGGGGAATTATGAGATTAAAACTTCAATCATCCAGATGCTGCCCTCTTTCCATGGGCTTAGCAAGGAAGACCCTTACAAGCACATTGACCAGTTCTTGGCCTTGTGCACCACATTCAATATCGCTGGTTTGGGATCAGAGGCCACTAGACTCAGGCTCTTTCCCTTCTCTCTAAAGGATAGGGCTAGTACCTGGTTGGCTACTCTTCCCAACAATGGCATCACTTCGTGGAAAGACCTACAGACCAAGTTCCTGACAAAGTTCTTCCCTGAGACCAAAACTAGCCAGTTGAGGAAGGAAATTCTTTCTTTTGCCCAATCCCCAACTGAGGATTTTAATCAAGCCTAGGATAGGTTTAAGGAAATGCTCAAACAATGCCCCCACCACAAGATCCCAGACCGGCAGCTTGTACAAAGCTTCTACAATGGGATTGATGAGAAAAATAGAGATATGGTTGATGCCTCTTGTGGTGGAACCTACATGCACAAGACTGCTGATGAGGCATGGGAATTGTTTGAAGTAATCAGTGAAAATGCTTTTCAAAAGCTATCCCTCGCAAGAACTAGTCAGGAGTCTGTGTCAAAAGTGGGGCCTGCTGCATTGTCAAGAGGAAAAGTTTATGAGCTGCAGATGGCAAACGTCTCAGAGAAGATTGACAAATTACTGACTATGATGCAACACATAAGGGCTGCTCAAGTGGTGGAGGCATGTCTGATATGCCAGTCCCCACAGCACACAGTAGAGGAATGTCCATCTGCAGGGCAATATCCTGAATTGGTATTAGAACATGCTGCTGCTGCGTAATCTTTTAGCCAGCAATAACTGTGTACTAACAGATGCCATTATTTGGATACCGACCAAAATGTTGGTTACCAATGGAGAGACCACCCAACCGAGGTGGAGGCAAGACAATTATATGTAGCCCAAAGAATGTTGGCCTTACCCCAAAGAGCAATTCAATCGAGGATATGCCTAGATCTAATTTCACCAAAGAACAAAATCAATTGGTCTTACCCCCATCTCAACCCAGAAATACTTCTTTCGAGGACCAGGTCTTGACCTCACTGCAAAACCTGGGGTCCTTGGCTCAGACTAGATGCTGTCACAGTCAAAGCATCCATGAAATGGAAGAGCAGATAAGCAAAATTTCAAATGCCTTGGCTAGGAGAGATGAGGGGAGGTTGCCCTGCCAGCTGGTTGGTAACCCCAAGGGTCAGTTTTTAATGGAAGAAGCTTCCTCAAGTTTTGAGGGAACCAATGCTGTCACTACCCTAAGGTCTGACAGGCTGATAGACAACCAGGTGGGTAACAGACCAACAGAGGTCATTTCCACAGATTATTCGAATGAGTGTGATGGGGATGTTGTTGAAACACAGAGCCAAGAATTGCCTGCCACCCTGCAACAGGAGAAAAATAAAGAGGTTGTAGTTGAGCCTCAGCAGGAAGAAAAATAAGAAAAAAGAAAAAAATAGAAGTTTAGTCATGGGCTAGCAGCTGAGGAACCAGCAGTACCTCAGCTGCCATTTCCTCAAGCTTTGGGTGGTCTTGTCCCTTTTGAGAAAGGGAATGCCCATATGGAGGAAATGATGGAGACCTTCAGGCAGGTGAAAATCAATTTGCCCCTGCTTGAGGCAATTAAATAGGTCTCAGCCTATGCAAAGTTCCTGAAAGACCTCTGTACCCAAAAGAGAAAAGCTCGAGGCCATGTGTCCAAAAAAGTCTTTGCAACTGATACAGTGAATTCTGTATTTAACATATCAATGCCTGAGAAGTTGCAAGATCTAGGGATACCCACTATTCCCTGCATAATTGGAGACCATACAATCGGGAAGGCCCTTTTAGACCATAGAGCCAGTGTTAACCTGCTGCCATACAATGTATATTTGCAGCTAGGTTTGGGGGAGCTAAAACCTATGGCTCTAAGGGTTTGTAGCAAGTTTTCATAAGTAAGAGTTTGTCCCATAGTGAAAGGTGATCTACGGCTCCAAGGGAGCCATCTCTAGTAGTCCCTCCAGATCTGACTACAGATCTGGCAGTCCTAAAAGGAAGGGAGTTTAGGGTCACTTATTCTAAATATCCTATGGTAGCCTAATGAATTAACTACAGAAAGGGATGAGAAGATGGATGGAGTGTGGGAAAATAAATATAATAGGGTGAGAAGTATGCTATTGGGTCTAGTCAGAGGAATTTTATAACTCAGATTCAGATATGATGTTATAGAAATCCTTTCCAATGGCTACATTATCACCACTGAGGAGAAAGAATCCAACTCATCCCTGTGCCATGATCCAATCCCTTAAGGTTATAACCTGTCCACTTAAATGGTCACAGACTATCCCATAGGGGAACCACAATCCAGAGATGGGTCAAAACAAGTTTATCATTATAGGCACTACTTCATCCAGGCTACAAGCGCAAGAATCCATAGGGAACCTTAACCTCTAAAGCTCTATGTGTGGGGCTAGGGCTGTATAGGTCCCTGTCAGCCCAAACACAGAACCAGCAAGGGATTGAGTACAACCTTCGATCTAGCTATCCATTGCTTGAGTGGGACTACAATGGTCCAGTCACAAGCCTACAATCTCCATAACCAGATCAGATCTAACATCTAATGGCGGGTCTATACAAATATAGGGGAGTCTGCCTCTGTACAATATCCCATAAGGCTACAAGCACATGTGCAGAGAAGAAGAATCCATCTTAGATCCTACGGATTGGCTTCACCCTAAGGCTATAGCCTGTCCACTTGAATGGTCACAGACTATCCCAGAGGCTATCCTCCTCATAGAGTCCAAAACAGAACAGTAATATGGCTGGCACCACCATGGTCACAAGGCTACCAGCTCAGGCTCCCATGGGGATTTCAGATCTAGTGGGTCCTGTGGTGGGGCTAAGGTTGTATTGGACCATGATAGCCCAGACACACAGGTCACTTGGATCTGAATGGATCCTTAGAATCAGTCCTCCATTGCTTTAAATCACAGCCAAAGCAATGGCGGATCATAAGGCAGCAGCCTTACACAGAGCAACTCACAAACACACGAATCCCATAAAAGTACAACACCCAATCACAAATTCCATTAATCTAATCTCAATAAACATACATAGGCATGGCCAGCAAGTGTTGGGCCATGGAGAGAAAGAAAACAAAAAAGGAAAACTACTTACAACTACAGAAGAACAGAAAAACAAAATGATCTCAGATCTCGTATCAGTGATAAAGTTTGAGCTCTTAAACCTAAACCAAGTTTGGGTTTATATAGCAATGGTGTGGCAGTGCATTAGGGTTAGGAAACCCTAATTTTAACGATGCCACATGGCCAAATACTTTTTCTTGGATGCCTCGGGGCACATGCATGGAGATTCGAGCATGGGAGTGCATGCCCTAATCCTTGGAAATTCCCAGAAAGTCCTCTGCTGAAGCGATGGAAGGTTAAAGTTCAGAGCTTCGCTAGGTAGCCATCATTTCCCAGACTCATCGCGTGGTAGCTCTATTCTTCGCGTGGTTGAGTTTAACTCTGAAGCTTCAGCTATCACGAGGTTGGTGCGCTCTCGCTGGATTGAGCTTTGCGAGGTTGGATTACTACTTGTGAATAGCGCGCGAACTGCGCGAGCATTCCATTTCACAATAGATCTTCACGAGGCTAACTCTGGCTTGGCGAGGCTACTTTCTTCCTGAATAGCGTGAGAACTGTGCGAGAAGTTCACTTCTTAAGGGAACTTCGTGAGGATCCTCACGAGGCTTTGATAGTTTCTGGACTGCGTGAGAGGTTCTCTTAACGTTTGCATCCCGCGGCTACTACGCGAGGCAGGATTCTGAAGCTAGTCTGTCACTCAACTGTGCGAGAAGTTGTTGTGAAGTCTTGGGAATTCACGAGGACTGTGCGAAGCATATTTTTCTGAATCCTCTGAAGCTTTGGGAAGCTGCGCGAGGCTCTTCTCAGGTCTGGATTGAGTTCTCATTCTTCTGAGGGACTTCTGGGGTCAAAACAAGCTCCTTAGCAGGATTTATGGCCTTATTACACTACTGTTTATTACCTATAAAAATAGCTTAACAAACATTTATTAAAGGGCTAAGGGTCTAATCACAGGTTAAGTTAAGGGGTGAAAAGTGGTACTTTTCAGGTCTTAACAATGGGTGAGGTTTATAAAGAATGAAAGGGTGGAATGGGATTAAAAATTGAGAAATCAGTAAAGGTAAGGAGGTGGTCTAGACAACACCTTCTTCATTTCAGCACCTTTTCACTTTCTTTTTGAATTTTTAGACTTGAAGTGATCATCTTCATCAGCTCTTATCTTCTTATAGATTTTCAAATGAAGTGACTTCTCTTTCTCATCCTTTTGCTCTATTTTTTTTTTAGGCAGGAATGCCACGATGGCCACAAATGAGCTTCCTTCTCTTTCAACCAAAAGTCAAACCTTGCACCTCTAACCTCACTTCTCCTTCTTTTTCCTAATTTCTCAGATCAAGGGTAAACTGAAATAGGCCAAGGGATTTTGGGTTCAAAATTTCCTGATTTTTAGCAATGAAAATTTTGGATTTTTAAGGCTCAAATGGTGTGTATCAAGGGCAGTTCAAAGGTGGAAGATTTTAAGCTCAAACTGTCCAAGGGATGGCCTTACTTCATGTTCTCCATGTCATGAATGCTGTCAAGTTGTTTCAACTTTGATATGCCTAACTTCTAGTGGTCAAGATTAGGTCCGTCAATCCTCAGAGTAGAAGAAATTTTTCCACAACACTCTTCAAAGAAAAATTTTTAGGCCCAAGTATCACTAGGTATGGCCTTCCATCAAATTTTCTGGGGGGTATCCTTACAGTTTTTCTCTCCTTTCAGGTTCACTAAACATCAACTTTTATTTTCAAAATTTGTTGGCATTCACTTCATGAACAATGTTAAAATTGTAGTTTATTTCAATTCCAAAAAGTTTTCTGAATTAGGTGAGAGTTTACTTTATTTCCTCAAACTCCTTTTTACACCTAGCTGCACTGAAATTAACTAATTTATTGTCATACATGCCACACCCCCAAACCTAAATTAAACTGTATCCGCACTATTTATAGTAGTGGAGTATAGCATAGGAAAAATGGAAAAGAAAACAAGACAAGAGAAAGACAGTACCAAGAAGAAATTTCTATACAAGCAGCAAAAATCTGTACAAAGGGCATAGAAGAAAAACTAAACTATAGTTATTTACATGCATCATCAGGCCAATCATATAAATCTTGAAGATTTTTCAACTCAGCCTTTGATAAAGGAGGTTTGGGTGTTGGTTGAGGCTGTTTGGTGGGCTTCTTGAGTGCTTCCTCGGGTTGGGCAGTAGGTTGCTTTTTCTTTTTAGTAGAAGCAGCAAGTGGAGTGGACCAGCCATTTGAATCAGAATCAGATGGAAAGAGGGCAGGGGCATCAAGTCCCAAGGCCGCAGTAGCTTCTCGTCTCTCTTTCTTGGAAAGCAAAGTGGAAGGGGCGACTGAAGCGGGTGGGGATTTTTTGGTGGCTACCTCTTCAGAGTGGGTAGCAGGCTGCTTCCATTTTTTGTGAGTGGAAGCAGAGGATGGTCTGGTGGCAGAGATCTTTCGCTTTGCGGGAGTCCTCTTGGTTTTAGGGGGAGAAGGTTGGGCAGGAGGAGGAATTTGGGATGGAGGAGGGGGAGCAGGTACAGGTGGGGAAGGAATAGGTTGTGTGGGGGCATCGGCAGGTGATGGAGCAGTACGCTGACTGGTAGAAGAGGATGGAGGAGGTTGGGTGGAGGGGGATTGTCTGGAGGAATCGAAGACAGAGGAGCTAGTTGATAAGGCTTGGAAAGCATCACAGTAATTTTCCTCTCTAGTACCTCAATTTTCTTTTTAGCATAAAGTTCGTTTGTTTCAGCAAGTTCCAGAGTGGCCTTAAGAACTTCTTTGGAGCTGGCTAATTGTTGCTTGAAATTTTTAGCATTCTTCTTTTCAAACTCAGCAATGCGAGTCTGCGCTTCAGCAAGCAATTTGGCTGAGTGATAACGAGTGAGAATTTCTTTCCATCCTTCTGAGATATCGCGCAGCTGGATCCTCTGCTCCAATTCTAGTTGGGAAATCCTTTCCTCATATGAAACCCCCAAGTGAGTACGGAGGGCTGCCATACCATGCAGGACATCTCTTCGGATGAAGGAGTTGTCTCTCATGGCATAGAATAGGGTGAGGTAAGGGGGAATGTAGATGTTGGATCTGGGGATGATGGGCAAGGAAGGGGGTGGAGTGGAAGAAGAGGAGGGAGTGGAAGAGTCCAGAACCTCACAAGGATCAGTTAGGGTGGAGGCATCTTAGAAAATAGGTGGGGAGGTGGTGGGGGGTAGAGGGGATTCAGCTACTGCAGAGGCAAGTAGTTCTGGTGATGAGGGTAAAGTGGCTGGTGGTGAGGAAAGTATGGGGAGGGCTGGTGCTGCTACCTCCTCAGACTGGGCAGCAACAAGGTGTGGGGTAGGTATGGGTGAAGCAGGAGGGGATATGTGAGAGGGTTGAGGGGCTGGAGAGGATGGGATAAGTGTGGATTGAATTGAGTGAAGGCATGAGCTCATGAGGGTCTGGTTGTTGGTGTTGATTGTTAATTGGGATTGAATGGACTGGAAGAGGGATAGAATTTGAGTGAGGGTGTCAGGCATGGTGGGGGTGGAAGGGGCAGGTGTTGGACAGGATGGAAGGTAGAAGACGGTGCATGGTTAAAATGCGGGGGAGTAGGGTGTGGGGAGTTAGGTAGTGGAGTGTATTCATGAGCCACATCCTCCACAATGGAGGTCATGAGAGCAGTGAATCCAGTAGTGGTGAACTGGTCCACATCTTGTGTATGGAGAAGAGTTTGATCAGTGGTCGAGATGGTATGGTAGGGGTAGACTCTGAAAATGGAGGAAGGTCAAGGATTTCAGGTGGGAAGACCTGAGTGGTGGTTGAATGTAAAACTAGTTCAGAGGTGGTTGGAATGGGGCCTATTGGAAGAGGAACTGATACAAAGGGAAAGAGCAATGTGGTTGGAGGGGTAGGTAATGGGACAAGTATGGTAGGTGGAAGGGTGGATGAGGGTATTTCAGCAAGGAGATCTGATGCTTTGTCGTGGGTGTGTCAACCTCCTCCACTCCGGCTGGCTTATTTTTCTGCATCAATGTGAGGCTTGTGGACCATGCCCTCTTTCCAAATACCTTAGAGGCCACCTTCTCCACTGGCTCATTTTCCTTGATTGCAAATTTCCCAGCCTTCAGCAGACATGTGATGAGTCGACTGAAGGGCAAACCACCTTTCTTTGCAAAAGCTGACCTTTTCAGCACCTTGTCATTAATGTCCACCATTGCTTCAAAAATCAACTTGGGTGCATTCACAAATTGCCCCTTTGAACGATAGTATAGGGCATCCACTAATGGGGCCCTTCGCTCTTGCAAATGCCCAATGACATAGACATTTTTCCTCAAAATGGTGTCCATGAGTCTTAAGGTAGGAAGAAGGTCCCTTCTCATCAGAGATTCACCAGAGCCCACAATACTATTTGTGAGTTATTTCGCCATTTCCCTAAAAGAAGCCGAAATAGGTGCTCCCTCGGCTCTGGTGGAGTCAAATCGATATGGGACTCCCAAAGCCATCCTAATGTCTTTACAGTCTACAATCAGCTGCTAATCATCAATCAAAATCTCAAGTGCATCTTCAGTCCCAGGCACCACCTTCTTGGTCAAGTTTTGATACCACAATTTCATCAACCTGAGATAAACCATTTCCTTCAAAGGCGAAAGCAGGGGTAACAGACTTTCTTTCTTCAAATAGTTCAATGTCCCCTGGCACTCTCCAATGTTAGCAAAGTATGCCAGGTCAAAATCTGTCTCAGGGACAAGACTCAAAGTGTCCACAAATTCATTGGGGGTAGTTAACCCAACTGGAAGGGTGGGCAAAGGTATATCCGCAAGGTGTTTCTACCAGTGCTCACAATTTCAATGGATTTGGCTTTCTTGGCTTTATGGGCCTTCTTGGGTGTCCCTTCAGAGAGCTTCCTCTTTGTAGGTGGTTTGGTGGGAGGCTTCGCTTTCTTGGCAGATTTAGGGGTGGAAGCAGTTGTTTGCTGAAACAGGTCAGCTAGGGTTTCATCAAAATCGGCCATTTTTGCTTTTGAAAATGGAACAGTATCTAGTGAAAACGTGGAATGGGTTGCTAGAAAAATGACGGAGGGAAGCAGAAAGACAACTTACCCTCAAATCCTAAGTTTTCTTTCAGATGTCGCAATTTATAGCTCCAATTTCTCTAAAATCTGAGGCAAAATGCTCTGTTGCTAATTCTAAGTGTGCATGATTTATTTGTATTTCGAAAATAGATTTGCAAATGATAAATTATACTGAATTTGGAAAATTAAAAAGAATAAGAAATATCAGCACAGAGAGAAATTAATTAACCTGCAAGATCAGGGCCAATTGTAGCAAGTTTTAAATGTAAGTGAGTAAAAGATTGTCCACAGGGAATTGTTTTAAAATGAATGGTAAACCTCCAGATCGGAGCTACCAGATCTGGCCTCTAGTACTATCTATAAAGCGAATAAGATGAGGTTGAATTTGTCACATTAACTAAATTATCTAAAAGTAGAATTTAAACTAAGTGATCCAGATCTGAGTTGGGGGAATTGGATGTAAACATTAATAAGAATGGAGAAATAATAGTTGACTAAAGCTTAATAACTGATTACAAAATGAGAACTAGTGTAGCAGAGTCGAGAAAGTATCCAAATCTTCATCTGGCTACCAGCTCAGATGTAAGAGAAAAATAATCTAACTCAAGGATTAGGATTGAGTTGAACTTATGGCTTATGATCATCATCCTTGTCATGGACACAGATCATCCAATAGTCTTCAATCCGAATTCTTGATTCAGAACATGAACACCACTACAAATGTTGTAAGAAATTAGGTTACCAACGCAAATTCTTACAGGGATAATGAATTAAGGGAAATTGCTTTAAAAATAGTAAATCTAAAGGAGTTCTAATGAGTAAGGAGATCACAAGGAACCCTCAACATGAATCCGATTAAGAACGTACTGTTGAAAGCAACCTTTTCAAATCCACCATTACAATTACAGAGCACAGCTTAAACAGCTCTCGGATTTGCAGTCTTGAATACAATTCTCACTTGAATTACATAAGTATCTCACAGCTCTTAGTTACAAACAAAAGCTAGGCTATTACAGAGGTTTCAGATAGCTATCTGAATTGGAAATGGGGCAGCAGAAATGAGACTCAAACTCTGGATACCCAAATTGGGCAAATAGTTCGTCTATTTATAGTTTTCCCCAAGTCCATTTCAGATGTGCATTAACCAATCAGAATAGGTTAGATCCATATCAGCCAATAGGAGTCGAGCACAAGGATCCAGATCTGTTCTGGCCAATTAGAATTGCTTGATCTGGTTCAACCAATCAGGCGACAGAAGCATCAATTCTATTATGTAATTCAAAAATCAGTTTGAGCTTCTAGAAGTTCCCGCCAAGCAATTTCATCTTTGGGTGTTCACATGGAGTGGAATATGCCTCTGTTTCGTGATTCGAATCTTCCAGAATGCCCTTGGATTTTTAAATGCATTGGGGCACGTGCATAGATTACTGAATTACCCTTGCGGATGCTGAGAATCTTCAGAATACCATTTCGCATAGTTTGGGGACCTTTTCGAGAGGTACTGTAACTTTTGAAGCTCTATTCGCACAGTTCAGGTTCAGTTCACAAAGCGTTTCCTTCTTTTCGAATAGATCTTCAGCAAGTTTGGTTCTTTTCGAATAGATCAAGTGCTCTTTGAGAACTAAACCTGGAGCTTTTAGTTCTTTTCGAATAGTTCAGGTATCCTATCGAAAGGCATTCTGTAATGCATTCTTCTTTTCGAGTAGCTCTAAACTCTTTCTAGGTTGAAACCAGGCCTTTGACCTCTTTAGTTTAGGCATTTGGACAGCTAGTGAGGCTGTCCCTTCTCTTTCTTCCTCTAGATCAAAATGGATCATCATCTTTTTGGCACTTTTTAAGCTGCTTTCAGGGTTAAGCCTGCCTTTATTGTTAGCTGTAAAACAAACACTTAAAACACTTATTTAGTTCTCTCATAGGTCTATCAAGACCCAGGTTAAGGGGTGGAAAATGGTATTTTCCAGTTCTCAACACACCCCCAAACCTAAGCTTTGCTAGTCCCTGAGCAAAGACAAAATTTAAAAAAAAAAAAAAAATAGAATGCAAAGCCATTTTTGTAGGGAGCACAGTTGCATTTAGCATATGCAACAAGCCTTTTAAACCCCTAGGTGATCCCTAGTGGAGGAGTGAAGTCTCCTGAGGGTTTTCAGTGAAGGTACCCACAAACTTCTCCAATAAATCAGTTAATATCAATGCAGTTCTATTAAAGCAAACTTTCATCCAACCAGATTATTCACACTTGCATCAGTCAGGCTGTAAGAGGAATCTTTAAGAAACTATCAGTTCAAAACTAAAATTCTGCTATAATTCCTTTTACCATTCACTCAGTTTGTGTCAAAAAGTTTTACAAGACAAATTAATGAAATGCTTGCCTTCTATTTGAGAATTCAGTTTTGATGTTACCCCAATAAGTTGATTTCAAACCCAATTCTCTCCAGGATTTTCACTCACCATGCAAGTAAGAGGGTTGTACTATTTCACATAGCTCAAGAGCAGTTACAGCCCTCAAATAGGACTGTAAGCAGGAACATAGCCATTGCTTTTCAGTTCTGAATTTACTGCTCTTTTCACCATAGATTACACAAATTCTTATCTCCATGCGACAGCTCAATCCATCTTTGATCAGTAAGGACTTTAACTTGGGTTGTAATGTGGCTTATGGGTGAAATTTATCAAGAATAAAGGGGTGGAATGGAGTTCAAAATTGAGAAGTCAGTCAAGGTAAGGAGGTGGTATGGACACCTTCTTTATTTCAACACAATTTCATCTTCTTTAAATTTTCAGAGCCAAAGTGGCCATCTTTTTCTTTTTCTTTTTCAAACTTCCAATTAAATGCCTCCTTTTCTTTTTCTCTTCCTTTTTTTTTTTTCAAAGTAACATTGACTGGAATGCCACATTTCTTCTGCTAATACATCATTGCCTTCAATTATTTATTTTTTTTACCCAATTGTTACCCAACTCACCTTTCTTCAGCTTTCTTTCCTTTACCTTCTAAATTCCCAGAGTGAGGGTTAGGCTAAATGAGGTTGATGAGGTTTCAAAGAAATCTTGGATTTATAAAGCTCAACTGGTGTGTATCAAGGGCAGTTTCAAACGGTGGGGCTTTTTTTTGAAGTTCAAACTGTTCAAAAGGAGGCCTTACATCATGTCTTTAATATCATGATTGCTGTCAAGTTATTTCAATTTGGATATGTGTAACTTCTAGTGATAACAAGCAGGTTCAAAGAGTCCCTAGAGCAGAAAAAATTGCCAATTCATACCTCCAAAGAATTCATTTTAGGTCCAAATCTCACTGGATGTGGTTTTCTATCAAATTTCTGAGGTATATCATTGTTGTTTTCTCTCTTTTTAGGCTTACTGAAACATCACTTCTCTTTTGGAAATTTTCTAACATTCACTTTATGACAGTATTAGAATTACAAAAAAAAAATAAAAAAATTTTAAACTTCCTCATTTTTCAAAAACAAATAGGTGTGAAATCACTTTAATTTCAAAAAAATTCTGTTGATCATAGGTTGTATTGATGTTAACTTAACTATTGGCAGTTCTGCCACACCCCCTAACCTATGAGGATCAGTGTCCTCACTGGTCCAGAAGTGAATAAGCAAAAGAAGAAAAGAACAAAAAACAAAAAGCATATTGACAGAGAAGAAAGAAAAGAAATGCACAGTAATTGTAAATTAACAAAAGTCAGCAGTAAACATTAATTACACAGTATAGAACCAACAAAACAAACATGTACAAGGTATTCTAATAACTAGGGTCAAAATCTGTATCATAAGTTGGTTCAATGGGGTCGAATCGAATCCTTTATTGGAATGAACTTGATTCGATGTTAGTCTGAACTCGATTTAGCTTTCTCTTGGATTGTGGCTTGAAGTGCAGTGTACTCCTCAGATTTGATCTTTTTTGTGAGGCCAATATATTTTGCAAGTTTATCAGTCCTCAGTTTTTCCTGTGCCAGACTCTCTTGTAACATGGTAACTTTGTGCTGCTCACTCCTAACCATCTGAAATGTTTGACTCAACAAGTCTCGCATCTTATTTCTCTCAAATTCCATAAACAGCTCCAGCTTCCTAATCTGGTCTTCATAAGGGGTCCTGATGTAAGCTTGAAGATCTGTTAACCCTTTGAGGACATCGCGAAAGATGTAAGGGTTCTCTTCCATAGCCCTTTTGAGAGTGGCAAAACGTGGGATGGGAATGGAGTGGTAAGGGACCATATGTATCACAGCAATGGGGGTGGGAGAAGAGGAATCCAAAAGTGCTACCTCAGGTTCTGTTTGGGTGGCTTGATCAGAGATATTAAGGATGGGTGGATCTAGAACTATTACCTCTGGTTCTGTTTGGGTGGCTTGGTCAGAAACAGAAGGTATTGTGGCTAAGGTAGTTGGTTGGGATGTGGAGGCCAAGGTTTGGAGAATGGAATTTATCACAGACTGGTTGTCTGTGTTAATCTGTAGTTGGGCTTGGATGGATTGGAGAAAGATGAAGATTTGGCTAATTGGGTCAGGTGTGGGTGTGGTATGCAAAGTAGGGGCTGGTAAAATTGATGTAGATGGTTGAGGGGCAATGGGTGAAATGGCCGTAAAGGGGGAAGTAGCCAAAGGGTTGAAATGAGGAGGGTCAGGTATGGGAACAGATTCAAGCCCAATATTCTCCAAGATAGATCCCATCAAAGATGAATATGCCTCTGTTGTGAATATCTCAGGTTCAGGGGTATGGGTGATTTCAGGTGTATGAGTTGAATGGGCAGGTGAACCTGAGAAGCTATGGAGGAGGGGAGTGCTAGAGAGTTCAACAAAATCTGTGGCAATATCTTGGACATGGTTAGGTGAAATTGGTGGTGTAAGTATGGCTAGAGTGGTTGGTGTAGAGGGAGAGTCTGAAATTGGGATTGTGGTGGTGATGAGTGATGGGACTACTGGAATGGGTGAAGGAATAGGAGTTGTGCTAGGTGAAGTGGGTAAGATGATGATCTCCTCATCAATGGGTATAGCTAAAGAGCTGGGAACCTCCTCAATAGTGGTATGTTCAATGTCAGCTGCAGTTGCAATAGGTGCAGCTAAAGAGCTGGTCACCTCTGGTTTCGGTATAGCAGGTTCACTGGCAATTGCAGGAGCAATGGGTGCAGCTAAAGAGCTGGTCACCTTGGGTGCAGGTATATCAGGTTCTTGAGCAGGCTCAACTTCCTCCCTCATTCTATTCAACATGGTTTGGCTTGTAGTCTAAGCCCTCTTCCCAAAACCTTGAGGGGATACAATTTCAAATGGCTCTTGCTCATCAATGTCAAATTTGGCCCTAAGTAGGGCTGTGATTAGCCTTCCAAATGGTAGGCCAGCTATTTTTCTGTTCCTTCTTCAGCTTGGCACTAATGTTAGCCATGGCTTCAAAAATAAGCATAGGGGCATTGAAGAATTGCCCTTTTGAAAAATGAAAGAGGGCCTCCAAAATAGGTGTCCTTCTTTCCTGACTGTGCCCAGTGACATAAAAACAACCTCTCAAAATGGAGTCCATCAGCAAAAATTGCGGTGCTAAGTCTCTCCTCATGATGGATTGTCCAGTTCCAACTATGCCTTGGGTTATATGTGCAACCATTTCTCTAAAAGAAGCTGTCTCTGGTGCAGTCAAAGGACCAGCCAGATCATGGTTAAATGGTATCCCCAAAGCATTTCCAATGTTTCATAAGTGACTGTTAAATCACAATCATCAATGCAAATTACAAGAGTTGGGACATCAACATCCTTCTCAGTCACTTTCACCATGTTTTGGTACCATAATCTCACCATTCTTGGATAGATTTTCTCTGGAAGAGGGGTTAAGATATTGCTCAGTAAAGCATCCCTTATGTAATTCAAAGATAGCTTGCATTCAGGTTTGTTGAAGAAAAAAGTTTCATCAACAATAAGCTCTGGGATCAGCTTCTGAGCTTTGATGAAAGGGTTTGGCAGCACCAAATGCATAGGGAGAGGAGGAAGCTCAGGCTCAAAACTAGGGTCAGCTGCTGGGATGGGTTCCTCATGTCTAACCTTCTTCCCTTTCTCAATCTTATCAGCTTTATCCATCGACAGTTTCCTCTTGGCTGAGGTTTTAGCTTTTCCTTTTGTGGAGGGTTTGCTAATTTTCTTAGCAGAAGATCTAGGGAACATTTTAGCCAGCAATTTTTCAGTTTTCCCCATTCTAAAATTTTGTTGAATCTCACACAATGTATGCTGGCACAGAAATCAACTTTGTAAAACACAAATAGAGGATATGCAAAGAAAAATACCGAAATCTAGGGTTTTACTTAAAATCTTTGATCGCTTGATTAACTTCACCAGGATCAGAAGCAATGGGTCCTTCTCTTCAAGCTTACTCAGAGGAACAGAAATGAAGGAAATTTGATCTGAGCTCCAAAAGTACGCAGGGATAGAAAGAAAATGGGTTTTCTGTGAAAAACAGGACACTCTGGGAATGCTTTCGAATATGAAACCCTTGCTTCGAAAGGTTTTAAATATGCTTAAATCGATTTTCACAAAGCATCTTTGAAGGTTTTCAAAAAGTTCAAAACAGTCCTTTTCAAAAAGGAGAATGGCATCAGTACCATTCAAAAAGCAAATGACTTAAGCGACAACTTTTCAAAAAGCAAAAGGCTTCAGAACAAACTATTCAAAACGCAAAAGACTCCAGAAATAACTATTCGAAAAGCAAACAACTTCAGAAATAACTATTCGAAAAGCAAATTCATTCATTTCTAACAGAAGATTGTTGCTTTTCGAAATGAACTTTTCTTTACGAAATGATTGTAGAACTTTTCGAAAATTATGAACAAAAGTTCTGAAATACAGAACTCACATTTAACCATAAAACTTTCAGAACTTATGATTCCTCCAAGAAAATTTAACTAAAACCTGACTAAAATAGAGAAAAAACAATTACAAAATTATTCAAAAATCACAGAACAGAGACAGTTATAATACATATGATACAATTGTGTGACATCAGATTTGTGGAGGCGCTTGATGATAGATGGTCATCACAGGCTCCAGAATATTTTCAAGGCATGGTTTGAGCCTCTGACCATTTACTTTCAAGGTTCTCCCATCACTTGGGTCCATAATTTCAACAGCCCCAGAAGGAGAAGCTTGAATGACAGTATATGGTCCTTCCCATCTGAATCTCAGCTTTCCAGGAAAAAACTTAAGTTTTGAGTTGAATAGCCATACCTTAGAGCCAGCTATGAACTATTTTCTCAACAGATTTTTGTCATAGAAAGCCTTAACTTTTTCTTTGTAAGATCTTGCATTGGTGTATGCATCCATTCTCAGCTCCTCCAACTCAGCAAGCTACGGGTTTCACGTGATTAATCCATGTTCAAAGTTTTAATAGCCCAAAAGGCCTTATATTCTAACTCCACTGGTAAATGGCATGCTTTGCTATCATAGACGAATCTGAATGGGGACATGCCAATTGGGGTTTTATAGGCTGTCCTATATGCCCACAATGCATCATTCAGCTTAAAGGACCAATCCTTTCTATCCTTCTTCACAGTCCTTTCCAGTATAAGTTTGATTTCTCTATTGGAAATCTCCACTTGTCCACTGGTCTGTGGATGATATGGAGTAGCTACTCTATGAGTCACAGAGTACTTTTTCAATAGAGCTTCAAAATGCTTATTACAAAAATGGCTCCCCCCATCACTGATAATAGCTCTGGGGGAAGCAAACCTGGAAAAAATGTTATCCTTTAAAAATTTCAGGACAACTCTGTGGTCATTGGTTTTAGTGGCTGTGGCTTCAACCCATTTGGATACATAATCCACAGCTACTAAGATGAAATTAAAATCATTTGAAGGAGGAAAGGGTCCCATGAAATCAATCCCCCAAATATCAAACAATTCAACTACCAAAATGGGATGTAAAGGCATTGAATTTCTCTTGGAAATGCTGCCCACTCTCTGGCAATTCTGACAAGACTTACAGTGCTGCAGTGCATCTTTGAAGAGTGTGGGCCAATAAAATCCACAGTGCAAAACCTTTGCAGCAATTTTGTTTCCACTAAAATGACCTCCACAGGCCTGTTCATGACACATGAAAAGTATGCTATGAAAGTCTTCTTCAGGGACACATCTTCTAATTATTTGGTCTGCACAAATCTTGAACAGATAAGGATCCTCCCAAATAAAATGTTTAACCTTCGAGAAGAAAAGATCTTTATCCATTTTATTCCAGTGTTGAGGGGTCCTTCCAGTAGCCAAAAAGTTGACTATATTTGCAAACCAAGGGGTGTGTACATTGATAGAAAAAAGTTGCTCATCAGAGAAAGATTCATTGATAGGCAACCTATCAATCTCAGCAGTTAGAATTCTAGACAGGTGATCTGCCACCACATTTTCCACACCCTTTTTGTCTTTAATCTGTAAATCAAACTCCTGTAATAGGAGGATCCACCTGATTAATCTTGGTTTGGTATCCTTCTTAGACAGAAAGTGTTTCAGGGCTGAGTGGTTAGTGAACACCACAATTTGTGAACCCAAAACATATGACCTGAATTTCTCCAAAGCAAAAACAACTGCTAGCAGCTCTTTCTCAGTTGTTGTGTAATTGAGCTGTGTATCAATCATTGATCTACTGGCATAAGCTATGACATGAGGCAGCTTCTCCTTTCTCAACCCAAGAACAGCTCCCAAAGCATAATCTGATGCATCACACATCAGCTCAAAAGGCAGTGAATAATCTGGAGACAGTAATATTGGAGCTGAAATCAAACAATTTTTTAAGAATTCAAATGCCTTAAGGCATTCATCATTGAAAACAAAAGGGACATCTTGGCACAATAAATGACAAAGAGGCTTGGATATCTTACTGAATTCCTTAATGAACCTCTTGTAAAATCCGGCATGCCCCAGAAAACTTCTTATTTGCTTAACAATTTTAGGAGGAGGCAAATGTGCAATTAAGTCAATTTTTGCTCTGTCCACCTCAATGCCCTTGTGGGAGACAACATGGCCAAGGACAATGCCTTGGGTGACCATGAAATGGCTCTTCTCCCAGCTCAAAACTAAATTGGTTTCTTCACATCTCTGTAACACCAAGCTGAGATGATGTAAACACTGGGCAAAATTGTCTCCATATATTTAAAAGTCATCCATAAAAATCTCCATAAATTGGTCAATCATATCAGAGAAAATGAAATACATACATCTTTGAAAGGTAGCAGGAGCATTACAAAGACCAAAAGGCATCCTCCTATAGGCAAAAGTGCCAAAGGGGCAAGTGAATGTGGTCTTTTCCTGATCTTGTGGATACACAAGAATCTAGTTGTAACCAGAGTAACCATTAAGAAAATAGTAATAAGCTTTTCCTGCTAACGTATCTAAAATCTGATCAATGAATGGAAGAGGAAAGTGATCCTTTCTGGTCATTGTGTTTAGCTTTCTGTAATCAATACAAACCCTCTAACCAGTTGTTTGTCTGGTTGAAATGAGCTCACCAGAATCTAAGGTTACAACAGTGATCCCAGATTTCTTAGGTACCACCTATGTAGGTGCCACCCAAGCTGAATCTGAGATGGTGTAAATGACCCCAGCATCCAACAACTTAACAACCTCCTTCATGACCACTTCTTGCATATGAGGGTTCAACCTCCTTTGCATTTCTCTAGAAGGCTTTGCATCTTCTTCCAAATAAATTTTATGCATGCAAACAGCTGGACTGATTCCTCCCAAATCAGCAATAGTCCAGCCAATTTTCCTCTTATGTTGTTTCAATACACTCAACAGCTCTTTCTCTTGCTCCTTAGTGAGGAAGGAAGAAATAATCATAGACAATATTTTATGGTCTCCTAAAAACACATATTTCAAATTTTCTGGCAACTATTTCAGCTCTACATCAGGTGGGCTGAGAAAAGAAGGTAACAAAGGTACCTTGGTTGTTTGTGGAAGGGGAAGAACAACAGGTTTCCATGAAGAAGACCTTGCTGATTGATCATGAGTTCCTTGCACAACATTAACCTCCTCAGATTTTGAGGCACAAGCTGTGTCTTCCACAGCATTTCTCCAAGCATCTTTAAAATCTGTGGTTAAATCTTTACACTGTAAAAACTGTGGTAAAGTTTTTTCTACCAGTTCATCCAACAGATCAACAAGAAAGCATTCCTCAGCACTGAATTGAGGCTGTGTAACTGCATTGTAGACATTTAACTTTAGCTTCATATTCTCAAAAGACACTTCCATAATACTAGACCTGCATTGGATGTAAGCATTGGCTGTAGCCAGGAATGGTCTCCCCAAAATAACAGGGATGGAAGTTCTACTTTTTGTAGGTTCCATGTCCAATACTAAAAAATCAGCAGGGTAGAAAAACTTATCTACCCCTATCAATACATCCTCAATCATCCCAACTGGCTTTCTTTCAGATCTGTCTGCTAGTTGTAACACCACATGAGTGGGTTTTAACTCTCCTAAACCTAGTTTCTCATATACAGAATATAGAAGCAGGCTGATACTAGCACCCAAATCTAATAAAGCCTTTTCAATGGTATGTTCCCCAATAATGCAAGGGATTGTGGGGATTCCAGGATTTTGAAGTTTAGGAGGTGTGATAATGGATAAAACCTGATTAACTCTTTCCACAGCAAAGACCTTCTTGGATAACTGGATCCTAGATTGTCTTTTGTGTGTGCAAATGTCCTTCAAAAATTTTGCATATGCTGGGACTTGCTTGATTGCATCAAGCAAAGGAAGATTTATCTTGACTTGCTTGAAAGTCTCCATCATTTCGTTTATTTTTGTATTTCCTTTATCAAAAGGAGATGCAGATTTTATGGCATGGGGAAATGGTAAATGAGGAACTAGTTCTTCATTTACAGCTTTAAAATCATCACCAGAATTTTTTTTATTTTTCTGAGGTACATCAGTACCCCCAATGCTATCATCATGCTGCTCCTGCTGCATATCTCTAGCATTTTCCTCAATTTCTTCTTCCTTTTTAGTACCTACATTGTTATTTACAATTCTTCCACTTCTCAAGGTAGTGATAGCTTTTACTTCTTCATGTGAAACAGAAGCCTCTCCAACCATGAACTATCCTTTAGGATTATTCAAGGGTTGGCTGGGTAACCTACCTTCCTCTCTTTTGGCCAAAGTATTTAAAAGTTGACCCAATGTTTCTTCAATCTTCTTTATACTCTGACTGTGAAAGTTTACAGTCTGAGTCAACGACCCTAAATTCTGGAGTGAAGTTAGAACTTGGTCTTCAAAAGAAGGGGATCTGGAAGGGGTTTGAACTGGAGCAGATTGCTGCACAGGTTGTGCCATCTGTTGTGGAATAGGCTACTGAAAATTTGGCTTGGTATAAGAATTCTGCTGGTAAGGCTGAGCAGTTTTGAAAGGTATTTGGTTCTTTGGTTGCTGCTACTATTGTGATTGATAATTGCCCTGGCTCCACCTTAAATTGGGGTGCCCTCTCCATGCATATTCATTAGATTGCATCTGTCCAAACGATTGGGCAGCATGAGCTTGCTCCACCACTAGATCTGGGAACTGTGGTGTAGCAGGACATTGATCATGGGAATGAGTAGGGGACTGGCATATCAGACATGCCTCCTCCACTCTTGCAACCATTGGATTTTTAAGTGAGTCCATCAATCTATCAAACTTTGTAGTTAGATTATCCATTTTCCTTTCCAACTCATTCACCTCATAGATCTTTCCTTTGGTGGTCTGCTGATTGTTCAATCGAGCGGGATTCTCAATGTCTCTTGACAAAGATTCCTATTGAGTTGAATCTTCACCAATAACTTCAAATAGGTCCCAGACCTCCTCAACTATTTTTTGCAAATAGGTGCCTCCACATGAAGCATCTACCATATTCTTGACCTTTTGATCAATTCCCTGATAGAAGCTTTGAACAAGCTACCATCGGGGGATTTGATGTTGAGGACATTGCCTTAAAACTTCTTTAAACCTTTCCCATACTTCATGAAAAGTTTCAGTTGAGTGTTGCGAGAAGGAAACAATATTTTGTCTCAACTGGCTGGTCTTAGACATAGGAAAGTATTTGGCTAAAAATTGACATTGCAAATCATTCCAAGAAGTAATACTGTTTGGTGGCAACATGGACAGTCATGCTCTAGCTTTGTCCTTTAATGAAAAAGGAAAGAGCCTAAGCTTGGTTGCCTCTGGACCCAGTCCACTATGTTGAATGTTGTACAAAGAGACAAAAATTCATCCACATGCTTGTATGGATCTTCCTTACTCAAACCATGGAAGGAAGGAAGCATCTGGATAGTTGATGATTTGATCTCATAATTTCCTTCAACAGTTGGAAATTGAATACAAAATGGGGAATTATATGCACCAGGTGCAAAGTAATCCCTCAAAAATCTAGGTTGCTCAACCATAGTAGCAGTCTCAGCCAAATTCTGTGATGTTTGTCTGGTTCTTAATAGCCTTTCAACTTCTAAATTCAGAGGGACAATCTCAGGATTGAGAGTCCTCCTACCAAACATACAACACAGGAAATAGAGAAAAAAAAAAATTATGCAAAGCAAACCTTCAAAACTGAGTAGATTCCAAGCTCAAATGTAACTGCAAAGATTTAAACAACAGAACAGTTAGCACTGATGTAAAAATAAAATAAAACAACTTAGGTCTACCAATTTTGAAACAATTCCCCGGCAGCGGTGCCCAAAACTTGTTGCTAATTCTAAGTGTGCATGATTTATTTGTATTTCGAAAACAGATTTGCAAATGATAAATTATACTGAATCTGGAAAATTAAAAAGAATAAGAAATATCAGCACAGAGAGAAATTAATTAACCTGCAAGATCAGGGCCAATTGTAGCAAGTTTTAAATGTAAGTGAGTAAAAGATCGTCCACAGGGAATTATTTTAAAATGAATGGTAAACCAGATCTGAGCTACCAGATCTGGCCTCTAGTCCTATCTATTAAGCGAATAAGATGAGAGGTTGAATTTATCACATTAACTAAATGATCTAAAAGTAGAATTTAAAATAAGTGATCCAGATCCGAGTTGGGGGAATTGGATGTAAACTTAATAAGAATGGAGAAATAATAGTTGACTTAAGCTTAATAACTGATTACAAAATGAGAACTAGTGTAGCACAGTCGAGAAAGTATCCAAGTCTTCATCTGGCTACCAGCTCAGATGTAAGAGAAAAATAATCTAACTCAAGGATTATGATTGAGTTGAACTTATGGCTATGATCTGTCCACTGTCATGGACACAGATCACCCAATAGTCTTCAATCCGAATTCTTGATTCAGAACATGAACACCACTACAAATGCTGTAAGAAATTAGGTTACCAACGCAAATTCTTACAGGGATAATGAATTAAGGGAAATTGCTTTAAAAACAGTAAATCTAAAGGAGTTCTAATGAGTAAGGAGATCACAAGGAACTCTCAACATGAATCCGATTGAGAATGTACTGTTGAAAGCAACCTTTTCAAATCCACCATTACAATTACAGAGCACAGCTTAAACAGCTCTCGGATTTGTAGTCTTGAATACAATTCTCACTTGAATTACATAAGTATCTCACAGCTCTTAGTTACAAACAAAAGCTAGGCTATTAAAGAGGTTTCAAACAGCTATCTGAATTGGAAATGGGGCAGCAGAAATGAGACTCAAACTCTGGATACCCAAATTGGGCAAATAGTTCGTCTATTTATAGTTTTCCCCAAGTTCATTTCAGATGTGCATTAACCAATCAGAATTGGTTAGATCCATATCAGCAATAGGAGTCGAGCAAAAGGATCCAGATCTGTTCTGGCCAATCAAAATTGCTTGATCTGGTTCAGCCAATCAGGCGACAGAAGCATCAATTATGTTATGTAATTCAAAAATCTGTTTGAGCTTCTAGAAGTTCCCGCCAAGTAATTTCATCTTTGGGTGTTCACATGGAGTGGAATATGCCTCTGTTTCGTGCTTCAAATCTTCCAGAATGCCCTTAGGTTTTTAAATGCATTGGGGTGCGTGCAGAGATTACTGAATTGCCCTTGCGGATGTTGGGAATCTTCAGAATACCATTTCGCATAGTTTGGGGACCTTTTTGAGAGGTACTGTAACTTCTGAAGCTCTATTCGCACAGTTCAGGTTCAGTTCGCAAAGCGTTTCCTTCTTTTCGAATAGATCTTCAACAAGTGTAGTTCTTTTCGAATAGATCAAGTGCTCTTCGAGAACTAAACCTGGAGCTTTTAGTTCTTTTCGCAGAGTTCAGGTTCTTTTCGAATAGTTCAGGTATCCTATCGAAAAGCATTCTATAATGCATTCTTCTTTTCGAGTAGCTCTAAACCTCTTTCTAGGTTGAAACCAGGCCTTTGTCCTCTTTAGTTTAGGCATTTGGACAGCCAGTGGGGCTGTCCCTTCTCTTTCTTTCTCTTGATCAAAATGGATCATCATCTTTTTGGCACTTTTTAAGCTGCTTTCAGGGTTAAGCCTGCCTTTATTGTTAGCTGTAAAACAAACACTTAAAACACTTATTTAGTTCTCTCAAAAGTCTATCAAGACCCAGGTTAAGGGGTGGAAAATGGTATTTTCCAGTTCTCAACATGCTCCCTTGTGCCGGCGAAATGTACTAACAAAGTGGCAAACTGAATAGATGATGATTTTTGTGGTATTTAGCCGAGAGAAGGGGGAGGCAAAAAATGAGGAAGAGAGCTAGGGTTTGCAGTCGGTACCAATATGGGGCGAAAATGACTTATCGATAGGTATTTAAAGGATGATATACAATTTTGACAGGATGAATAGGTTGGTTTTGATAGGTTGATGCATCCTATCGACAGCGTGACAATCAAATCTTTTTAAAGTGGATGATTCGATAGGTTCATGATAGGTGGAATCATCTTTCCCATAGGTGTAGGGGTACCTAATTCATCTTTTCGATATGTTTCCGATAGGTATCCAGAACTTATTGAAATCAATATTTTTCCCTTGCTGACTTATCGAGAAGTTAGTTTTACCTATCGATCATGTTCAGTACCTATCGAAACCCCCAATTGTCCTGTCGAAGCCATATAGCGACCTAACGAAGAGTACAATTGGCCTATCGACAGGTCCCAAAACCACACAAAACTACAATTCTAGGCATTCTCAGCTGCAGCACTCAGCAGGCTTCCCTGTTATGCTGCTCTACAGTTTGTTTCCCTGATGGACAAACTCCCATTATCTTAGGCCAGGTTGAAATGATGGTCTGATGTTTGTGATAGCATATTTATTTCAAAAAGAATTTCACTGGAAAAATAAATACCTAGAACAACAGCAAAGTATAATACATATGGTACATACTGGACTACAGGGGCTAATCCGGATGATCTGGGAGGTCCACAACATTTGTATGATCAGTACCTTTCGTGGATTCTTTCCTTAGCCAGTGTCCCTCACCTGAGTGTAGTTTTCCATCTGTGAACCAAGCATTGTCCTGCAATAGCCAATGTGTATTTTCATGCATCACCTTCTTTTGTGCATTAATGGAAAAACAAGCCTCGTCAAGAGAGGGTTGATAGCCAGTACTATACACATTCTGCTTAACCTTCATGTTTCCAAATGACACTTCCATGATTTCATACCTGCATTGTATGTAGGCATTGGCCGTGGCCAAAAAGGGCCTGCCTAGAATCATAGATATGGAAGAAGCACATTTGCTTGGTTCCATGTCCAACACCAAAAAGTCAGCAAGAGAGAAGAATTTGTCAACTCCAACCAACACATCTTCAATTATCCCCACGGGTTTCCTTTTAGATCTGTCAGCCAGCTATAGGACCACATGTGTGGGCTTTAATTCTCCCAAACGCAGTTTCTCATATAGTGAATATGGAAGCAAATTTACACTGGCTCCCAGATCTAATAAGGCTTTGTCAATGGTGTGATCCCCAATGATGCAGGGGATAGTGGGGGTTCCAGGGTCTTGCAATTTGGTTGGGGTTGCAATAGACAAAATTTGTTTCACTTTCTCTGCTAAAAAGACTTTCTTGGATAGGTGTATCCTAGATTGTCTTTTATGGGTGCATAGTTCTTTCAAAAACTTGGCCTAGGCTGGGACTTGTTTAATTGCATCAAGTGAAGGTAAATTGATCTTTACTTGCTTGAAAGTCTCCATCATTTTCTTTATTTTACCTTGCCCCTAATCAAAAGTGGAAGGTGCTTGCAGTGCCTTAGGAAATGGCAAATGTGGGATTACTCCCTCACTTACAGCCTTAGCCAATGGGGCCTCTTTCTTTTTTATTTTATTCTTTTCTTGAGGATCCTCATTATCCTCTTTATTCATAGCTGGTTGCTCCTTCAGGTCCACCACTGGTGACCTTTGTTGTGTTCTTGTAGAAATCACATCATTTTCTTCCTCCAAGCTCCTCACAGGCTCACAGCCCACTTGGTTCTCCACTAACCTACCACTTCTCAATATTATAATAGATTTGGCTTTCTCATAAGTGGAGGAAACTTCACCCACTACAAACTGTCTTCGTGGGTTGTCCTGTGGTTGGCTAGGTAGCCTCCCTCCTTCTCTTCTAGTCAAGGCATCAGACAACTGACCAAGTTGATCCTCTATCTTTTTGATGCTCTAATTGTGAGAGTGCATAGTTTGGGATAAGGAGTTCAAGTTCTGCAGTGAAGATAGAACTAGTTCCTCAAAGGAAGATGCTCTCGTAGCTGGAGGAGACGCAGATTGCTGCACAGGAGGAGCTACAGGTTGGGCCATGGGTTGCTGATATTGAGGCCTTGGGACATAACCTTCTCAATAGGGCTGAGCATTTCTGTAGGGCATGGGCTGTTGGGGCTGCTGCTGCTGGCTGGGGTATGCATCTTGTCTCCACCTCAGATTGGGGTGGTTCCTCCATTGATACCCAGCAGCAGGCTGCTGCCCATAAGACTAAGCTGCAGCCACATGCTCTATTATAAAATCAGGAAACTAGCCAACAGATGGGCATTCTTCAAGGGAGTGAGCAGGGGACTGGCATATGGCACATGCCTCCTCCACCCTAGCAACCACAGGTGACTGCATTGCTCCCATCAGCCTATCAAATTTTAGGGCTAGACTGTCCACTTTCCTTTCCAAATCACTTGATACACTCACTTCATATAACTTTCCTCTTGAAGTATTCTCCTTCACCAACCTAGGAGGCTCTAGATCTCTAGCCAAGGTTTCCCTTTGGATAGAGTTCTCACTAATAACATCAAAGAGCTCCCATGCCTCCTCAGCAATTTTATAGAGGTAGGTGCCTCCATAGGAAGCATCTACCATGTCTCTGCTTTTAGAATCAATTCTCTGATAAAAGCTTTGAACCAATTGCCATTATGGGATTTGATGATGGGGGCATTTCTTTAGGAGTTCCTTAAATCTCTCCTAGGATTGATGAAAATCTTCAGTTGGATCTTGGATAAAAGAGATGATACCCTTCCTCAACTGGCGGATTTTTGACATAGGGAAGAACTTGGCCAGAAATTGACATTGGAGATCACTCCATGACTGAATGCTGTTGGGTGGAAGCAAGGATAACCAGGTCCTGGCTCTATCCTTTAATGAAAAAGGAAAGAGTCTCATCCTGGTGGCCTCCTCCCTCAAACCTGTGATGTTAAATGTAGTGCACAATCCCAAGAACTCATCAATGTGCTTGTAGGGGTCTTCTTTAGTCAGGCCATGAAATGAGGGCAGCATTTGAATTATAGAAGATTTTATCTCATAGTTTCCTTGAGCAGCTGGGAATTGAATGCAGAAGGGGGAATTATAGACCCCTGGTGCATTAAACTCCTTGAGGGTTCTCGGCTGTTGTTGCTCACTCATTTCTACAGAGTCAATTGCAACAGATGTGGGCGTAGTTGGTCTGGATCTGAAAAGTCTTTCAACCTCTGGATTTAGTGGAATAATCTGAGGTTGGAGAGTTCTCCTACCAAACATACAACACTAAAATTTTGAATGCAGAACAGATCCTCAATACAACAAGTAGAATCAACCAAACTTTCTAACTACTCTAAAAATCAAAAGATCTGAAAAATAAAAGGGGAGTAGAGGAATGCAAACTACAGAGCAGCCTTCAGCACAATTCTCCTCTCACTGGCAACCTCAGATCTGATGAAATGCACACAATATACTGAAAAATAACAAAACTCACAAATGCAGTTAAAAAAATCAAATAAACAAGTACAGATCTATGATTAAAACTTAGATGTACCAATTTCTAAACACACCTCCCCTGCAGCGGTGCCAAAAACTTGTTGGGGTGTTTACCTTCTCTTCAAAGAGGGTCTAAAATCACTAATAAGACTAGGCAGAACACACTCACACAAACCTGCAAGTAATCAAGGTCTGTTGTAGCAAGTTCTTAAAAGAGGGTGAGTAAGGGAATGTCCACAAGGAGGTTGGTTTAAAAATGTGATGAATCCTCAGATCTGTAAGAGATCTGGCACCCTAACTAATGCTAAGTTAGATAAAAGATAGGGGAGAGGTTTGAAAGGGATTGCCACTTAATCTAAGCTACAATTAAATAAAAACTAACTTGGATCGGGTTTGGTAATCTGGATCTCGCAAGGGAAAGGAGTAAAAAGCAGAAAATAGAGAAGAGTAGCTTGGAAATTGGTCTCACTGAAATCAGGTTAGATTAATCATGCTGCAGAGGTTCAGGGCACACAATTCCCTCAACTGGCTATAAGCACAGCTGCAGGGTAGAAGACTCCACTCTAAATCATAGGATCTCACTGATCTTAAGGCTATGATATGTCCACTTGAATGGTCACAGACCATCCTATAGACTTTATCTAATCCAGGGATTTACAGCAGACGAATCCAATTGGAGCCTGGGCTTAGACTAATCTTAAGGTTATGATCTGTCCACTTTAATGGTCATAGATCATCCTAGGGATCTCCTCCAAAGCAGAAGCATCAATCAGAATAATTAAAACCACTATAGATGCTGCAATTCTAAGGTCACAGACTCAAGGAATTACAGGAGTATCAGATCTAGGGAGATCGGATGGTATCCAAGAGGTCTACCAATTAAGTGGGTGAGCTGATCTACAGGCTCCTCTACACAAATTCGATCGAGCACCAAATGAAACCAAAGAAACTTTAGATCTAATTATAGCATTACAAACAATATTTACATTGCAATCAAACTCACTCTTCAATGGAAATGCTCTCAGATCTGTAGTTTGTGCAGCAGTGAACTCATAATAGCACTCTTAACCTTACCCAATTACAGATCTAACCTCTCTCCTCGCTACTCCAAGGGAATTAGCCAACCATTGTTGAGCTAAAAGAGGGAAAATAGAGTTTCTCTGCAAGCTCTAATCTCTAGAATTTGGCTCAGATCTTGATCTCCTCCAATTGCAATTGGGGGTCTCTATATATAGCTTTCTCCTCTATTTTTCCTGCCAAAAATCCCTTCTAGAAGGTCCTCAGAGTTTGTTAGGGTTCTGTTAGAGCATGTGGGTTGGTTAGGGTTTCCTAGGGCATCTTCTGGAATCTTCGTGTCGGTCACCAAGTGCTGCGGGTGGCGTGCAGCAGGTCACCAAGTCACAGCATGTGCATACCTGAGTTTCTGAGAAGTTCTACACGATTTTGACAGGTTGGGGAAGCATCCGACAAGTTCTGGTAAGGCTTTTTAGACCTTTCGCCAGGTTCTTCAATCCCTTCGATAGATTTCGATAGGATGTGCTTTGAGGCTTTATCTTCACTGCACTTTATCTGGAGCATTCGACAGGTTGGAGGAGTACTTTGATAGGTTGGGACACCATGTCGTCAGGTTGTAGCTTTGCATTCCATCACTTCGATAGGATGGCTCTCACTCCTTCGATAGGTTCTTGTTCCAGCACCTCTGTTTCGTTAGGTTGAGGCGGTCTTTCGATAGGTTCTGGAGACCTTTCGATAGGTTCAGGAATCCTTCGAAAGGTTCCCTTTTTTCCTCAGGTAGATTTCGTCAGGATGAAATCTGTCTTTCTCTCAACTGTTTGAAAGGTTCTTGGATCCTATCAATTTTCACAATCCTCACGACTTCTTTCTATCTTCAGATCCTATCGAAACCTCTCCAATCTGCACAAATTCCTCTAATTCAACTCTCAGCTCCTATCGAAATCTTCAGATGTCCTCTCGATAGGATGTTTTTAGCCTGCCTTCACTTCCTTCACCTTGTTCTGCTGCAGCCAAGCACACTAAGGGTCCAGTGATGTGCTACCCTCTGGTGTGCTATTGTTGGGTCTGTCCTGTGCTGAGAGATGGCCCGTTTATGGGCATTCTTGAGTGGTTTTCTATATTAGTATCATCTTTTATTGATGTCTATAAAATACACTCGACAGAGGCTTATTAGTGTGCTCACAGGTCTATCAATGGTCAGGTTAAAGGAAAAAAAGTGGCATTTTTCACCACTTAACAGACTGGTAACAAGCACATGCATTTATCAAAGGAGCCAAGACAAAGGAAGAATGATCGTGGGAGGGCTTACCCCTTGACAGAAAGTCGTCGTCGAGGCACCTGAAGGTCCCATGAGCCACAATAGGAGCACCGCCCAAGACACCCATACGAGAGGAGCCTGAAGGACCTGCATCGGAAGGACCAGCACCTAAGGAACTGACACCAGAAGGACCTGCCCCTAAGGGACCCGCACCGGAAGGATCAACATCTAAGGGACCCACTCTTGAAGCATCCACGATACCCGCCGCCACCTTGCCTTCATCATCTGAGTCTTCTCCCTAGATAAACAATGAACAAAATAGAGATTCGCTCAGTGGAACCTGTAGACACCCAAATTCAGCCCAAGGCCCAATCGGTCTGTACTCAGGGAGAAATGCACCCCTGTGCTTCCGATGGCACCCTTGAACCCTTGGGAATCTATCCAGACCTTTAGGAATCACCAAAAACCCATTAGAACCATTCCCCCAACCCTTAGAGATCACCCCTAAACCCTAGGATCCCTTCCCAAACTCAATTTAAACCCTTCTGAGTATTTGATGGGAGGAGAGCTACAAATTTTTATACCAACTACTTCTAAGGATGACCTACATACCTTTGGAAAGAGGACTTCTCCATCTTTCCATGGAGCCAAAGATCACCCGATTTGGAGTTGTGGTTCAAAAGTTATGGCCGATTGAAGTTTCACATAAAATGATAACTTTTGCTCAGGCGTATGTATTACATACGCCCAGCCATTGGCCCCAGATTGGTCAGGCGTATATATTATATACGCCTGACATTTTTGGGCCAAATTTGGCCAGGCGTATATAATATATACGCCCAACATAGGTGGGACCCACCACAGGCACCCATCTTCTTAGATTCCCCCTGATTTTCTTGATGTTTACTGTGCATAAGCGGGGCGTATGTAATATATATGCCCAACTTAACTACAGTATCTGTCATTAAATGCTCGAATTTCCTCCATCTGGTTTGACCCTTTGACCATCCCCTTGGTTAAGGTGGGTGTCTTGAGGTTGGTTGCACCCCCTTTGAGCTTATTGGCAACCCTTAAGTCACCCACGGTCTCACCCCATCATCCGCCATTAAAACCAGTTTCCCAAAACCCTAGGACCTTGAAAACCTAGAAAACCTTAGATGGGGGATTACCTAATTGCTAAACCAATTAGCTCTTAAGTAAGCCCCTAACCCATCCCTTCTCTATAAATAGAGAGGCCCCCCTCTTCCCAAAGGGTTGGTTGAAAAAAAAAGGTTAAGAATTTTGAGCTTAAGAGAGAACCCTAGTGAGAGAAAATGCACCCATTTTTCCAGAATTTCAGCATGCCTAGTTCATCCATTTCAATCCATTTCCACCATTATATCACTCTCTTTTAGCCAAAATCTATTCCCTAGCTTCACTCTACACTTCCTATTTATCGAATCCTAGCTTTAGAGCCCATTTCCTTATTGTTTAAGCCATCGAAAGCATGCCGAAGCAAGGTCTTCCACGGTGTAACAAGGGCCCGTGAGCTCCAGCTCACCCCTCTCTTCCTCTACCTTCTTGGTGTCTCCTCCGTCCAAGGATTCAAGCCGTTACGCCGCCAAAATTTCGGTTTGGCTCAAAGCTTGATAGGACCGTATTGCCTTCGGGCAAGGGGAAACTCCGCCCCTTTTATTTTTATTTATGGCCATAGATAGAGACCGCTACGTGCGGGTTGATCGGGTTCCTAAACCCTTCCTGATCGATAACCGAAGCCCCTACCCTAGAGCCTTTGGCAAAGACCGGTAAATCAGAGTCATATTTAGCACTTCGGTGCTCAAAATATCAATTTGAAGGTTTCCCGGGTCACCAAAAGCTCCGGGTGGCGACTCTACATTTCATTCTTAGCGAGTGCATCGCCGCGACGGGTTCGCGAGGAACAATGGTCGCACAGATGGCGACTCTGCTGGGGATATCACCCTAGCGCTTCCCCTCTTGTTGGCCTTTCTTTTTGTTACTAACCATTGTTGTTTTTTTTTTCTTATTTTCTGTTGTTTTTACTAACGTACTCACCCCTACGATTCAGTCCTTTAAGTGCCTTAGCCGATTGGCGGGCCTACGTGCGCCTTTAAATTCCTGTTTTTCCGATTCTTGTCATTTAAGCCACCTTAGCCGTTTGGCGGGCCCGCTCGTATTTAGTTTTACGTCATTTAAATTTCAGTCATTTACGAGCCTTAGCCGTTTGGCGGGCCTACGTGTGCTTTTCATTTCAGTCATCATATCTCACCATTGAACGTCGGCCCGTTGAGGCGGCACGGGCTTGTCATCCCCAACCCGATTTTGGACTTAATTTCACTCCCCTTTAAAAATCTGTAATTAAAAGTGAACCAACAGTGTGGGGACATCATCAAAATTATTTTTATATTTTTGGGTAGTTTTCGGGGGGTGTAGGCACAGATATAATTTACCCGGTTCCCAGTAAGGCGGCAGCCCTAGTGGTGATGATCCTGAAAAGAACCACCCCTTCCAGTACCTGAGAAGGCGCTTGCGCCGGAGGTATATCGGTTGGGTTGCCAATTCCAATCAAGCCGTAAAACCCGCATCGGTGAGAGCGTAGACAGCCCAAATTCAGTCGTGTATCCCTAGGAAACGGAAAGGAGGGACCCGATAACATACACAGCAGTCCCCGGGAGCATCCCTCCCCAGAAACCAGTTCAAAGACCCACATTCGGGCTTGCTGTTCACTGTCAAACTTCACTGACAGAACTATTTTTGCCAAGCGTATATAATATATACGCCCAATAAAAAAATCCCCAGGTTTACTCAGGCGTATATAATATATACGCCCGGCCAAAACCTCCAGATTTAAGCCTGGCGTATATGATATATACACCCAGCCAAATCTGCCTTTTTTTGGTCAGGCGTGTATAAAACATACACCCAGTGTATACTGGGTCACAGCAACCCGATCTGAGGCCCAATCCACCACCCCAATTCCCCGATTAGCGGTATTAGTGCCCGCAGTAGCCTCCCGCATTCTATAACACCCAACATGCCCCTGCCCGGTCAAGAGAAGGCGACTTCTCATTGATCTGCTTCGGGGGATCGGGTCATTTGCGTGGAATCCCTCACCTTCAATAGAACGAAAGGGTTCCCTTTCGCTTCTTCCGAAGTGTGTCGGATCTCACCGTGGGACCTACTAAAGGTACACATACCACCCGAGACGGGAATTGACCCTGGGATCCAGGTCATCATTCATCTAGGTAGAGGGGAGTTAATTTCCATCCGAAAGAAAGAAAGAATCATCTTCAAAAAAAAAAACCAAACCAAAAAAAAAAACAAGAAAAAACAAAAATCAACAAAACAAGAAAGAGAGAGAGAGAGAGAAAATCAATAATATATATATATATATTGGTATAACCGTCACTACGACAACCTCAAACCCGGCCCGTAGGAGAACCAGGAAGGTGATCCGAGACATCGATACAACACTCATCAGCGGATCATGTCAAGAGCCGATACATCCCCACCGTCATCCCCATCCCATTCCCATGTAGGAGAAGACCCGATCTCCGACACCTTCGCCCAAACCCGGTTCGATATCACGGGTCCCTTTGGGGCACCCGTGTTCAAATCCACCCCAACCCCCTCCCTCACGTTCTCCCAACATACCACCTTTTCATCCCCTACTGAAACCCCTCATTTCCCAACCGATCCATACATCCCCATCTCCCATCCATACACCCTTACCGCACCCCCATACTCCCAAAGACCCCATAGGGAGCCCCATCCCCCGCCTACTTCCCACATTCCATCCATCTCATCATCCATGCCCCCTACATCCCACATCCCATCCACCCCGTCTCACATACCATTCCCACCACATGGCCCATCCACATCCCAACATACCCCCCCATTTACCCAGGTCATGCCCAACTTTTCCCAAGATATGACCAATAGCCCACCATCTTCCATAGTCATACATCCATACCCCCCAAGCACAATCATCCATACCCCCCATACCCGGGTCATGCCCAATTTATCCCAACCCCCTCCATCCTTAAGTGAGCCATCACCCCCCAATCTCACACCTGAATCGATGCCCTCAATGGAGGACATGAGAACGATGTACGTCCTATGGGCTACTTCTCGGAACCCTACATCTCAAACCCCGCATCCAAATCTCCAAAACCTCCATACCCCATTCCCTCCTAACCATGCCCAACCACCCATCGTCCATACCTCCCAAAATCTCCTACCTCAATTCCAGGCCCAAACCCATACAAATCCATGGGCCCAAGCCCAAACACCTTTAGAACCATGGGCCCAAGCCCATCAGACCCAGGCCCAAAACCCTCAAAACCAATGGGCCCAAGCCCAAGCCCATCAGACCCAGGCCCAAAACCATCAAAACCCATTGGCCCAAGCCCATCAGACCTAGACCCAGACCCAGGCCCAAAACCGTCAAAACCCCTGGGCCCAAGCCCATCAGACCCAAGCCCAGGCCTAAACCCCTCAAAACCCATGGGCCCAAGCCCAAGCTCATCAGACCCTGGCCCAGTTCCAAGCCCCTCAGGGCCCTTGGACCCAAACCTATCAAGCCCAAGCCCAGGGCCCATGGACCCAAACCCAATCCCCTCATGGCCCATTAGTCCAAACCCAACAAGGCCCATTGGCCCAAAGTCATACTAACCCCCACACCCAGGCCCAAGGCCCATCAACCCAAGCCTTCCAAAACCATCAAGCCCAAATCCCTCAAACCCAAGGTCCATCCACCCACGCTCATCAAGGCCCATTCACTAACCCCATACCCTCCCACCAGTACCCTTCATTCACTTATACCCCTTACGCCCCCATCTCACCTCCAACAGAAAATCCAATCCATCCCGTTCCTCAAACCCACAACATCCCACCACATCAACCACACCCCCATCACCCCCAGAATGTGCACCCAGCTCAGCACATCATTTATCCACAAACCGCTCATCCATTTATCCCTTCTCATCCCCTACAAACCTTATGGCCCCACCAGGTCATCCAACCCCTCACCCCCCAAGTGCAAATAGCAAACCTCGCCCCTCACCAATACCATGACCAACAGTACGAGGAGGATGAGATCCGCAACAGTGGAGGAGTTCCCAGCTTCAACCCTCCCGGGCCCACCATCATCACACCTAGGGTCGAACAAAATCGGGCAGGTCCAGCTCTGACCTCAAAAGAACCAGAATAGTTGAAAGAACAAATAGACAGAATACAGAAGCAACTGATGAAGATGGGAGGAGTAGAATTGCATTCAACAGACTTTTGAGACTTATGTCTATTCTCTGATGTCCCCCTGCCATAGAAATTCAAGATGCCATCATTTGATAAATATAATGGCACTGGCAACCCCATCGCCCACTTAAAATCTTACTGTGGGGATATGTGCCCGTATGGCGGAGATGAACGACTCCTCATCAAAGTGTTCCAAAAGAGTCTAACGGGCCCATCTCTAAGGTGGTTCACATCCCTGGAACCGTCCATGTTAAAAAAATTAGAAAGATCTGACACGCTTATTTCAAGAACAATATGTCTATAACATGGACATAGAGCCAAGGAAGTCAGATTTGGCCCGTTTAAAGCAAAGGCATGATGAAGCTTTCAGTGCTTACTTGGGAAGGTGAAGGATATTGGCCGCTAAGGTAGCTCACCGGATTCCCGATGATGAACAGATTGAATTGATAACTAAGGGAGCCCTCCCGGTCATCGAAATTTTTTTAGTATATCAGCAACAGTCTAGTCTTGCTGATTTGGTCAGAAATGCCAACCGTTGCGAAGATGCCATTAGAGAAGGCAGGCTAGGGAGAAACATGGCAATGCCACCGGGTTGAAAAAGTCACGAACCAAGAATTGAAAGAAGACCAGTGGATAGAGGTACGAACATTGTTTACCCTGTGCCAATACCAATGCCCCCGACATGACTCCTGTGTCACACAACCACCCCCAGCCCATTTCGAGCAAGCACCAAGGCCAAACAATGGACCAAGAGCCCTGTTTACCCAGGAGCAGATGAAAGCATGATTTGAACGAGTGTCCATACCATTGGGGCAATCCTTAAGTATCTTACTGCTAGTATTGCTATAGAAAGGTCTAGTCAATCCGCACCACCCCATCCCATCTCAAGAAACTATGACCCGAATCTGCATTGCAATTTCCACCAGGGATCGGGTCACCCTATGGATCGGTGCTTCCCCCTGAAGCACGCGATCCAAGATTTAATAGAGGCAAGAAAAATTATTCCCCTGCCACTTCCTCATGGGCAGAACTAGAACATCCATCAAGCCCCTCTACCATCGCACCCAAGAGGCCCCAAGCCTAAGATCCATTAGATAGAGGAGGAGGAAGAAGAGTTTGACCCCTCAGATTATATCAGTAATTAGGAGGAGTTTTCATTCCCCAAGATGAATGAAGGAGGACCATTCGTTGGGGTTATCGAGCCATTGTATTTGGTTGATTATTTCTCCGTGCCGGCATACCAAGAGGAGCCTTTAGATTTAGGGCAATATTTTTCTACTCCCGCTCCCACCTATCAAATCCAAACGGGCACAGCCCTGCCGCAATCATACACATATCCACCCCACTCCCAATTTACCCCATACACCTCCCTGTCATACCCGAATCACCCCATACCATACATAACTCCGCCATCCCCATATTATCCTACCCCATACACACCCCCAAATATCTCCACCTAATACACTACTCCGCCATCCCCAAATCACCCCGCTCCATGCACAACTCCATCATCCCCAATCTACCCCATTTCATCCACAAACCCATCATCACCCCACCATGCCACCCCCTATACAAACCCTTCATATCCCTATCACCCCGCTCCACCCGCACCTCAGACGTCTCCCCATCCCTCCATCCCAGTCACACTCCCGCCATCCCTTCGTTATTTTGGCCCCAATCTAACTCCACCGCCACCCAAGCAAGCAACCCCTCACCCAATCCCCTTATCACCCGCTCCCAATCACCACTGGTCTTACCAAGCCCAGGTAATACCTGTACAAGCCCCCCCGCACCCACAAATCCAACCTCGCCAATTCCTGCCACTACCATTCCGCCCCCTATTGGAGTCAACCTGGTTGGACCCGAGAAACTGGCGTGTCCAACCCAATCCTCCCCAGAATCACCATACACTCCTTTCCTCATCCCGAAACCTCCCTATGACCCGCATCAGGTGCCATTAAGCTATGAACAGATGGGCATGAATGTTGGTTACAACAAAGAGGAGGCTGTTGAATTTGTTACCAGGTCAGGCTGGAATTCTATACAGTTGAAAGCATCAGGGGCCGTCAGAGGAGAAGAGAAGAAGAAAGAACAGGCCGCAGGGAATCCCTTTGAAAAAATGGCCAGAGAACACATACTGGAGACACAGCTCAAGAGAACACCCGCACATATTACTGTGTGGGATTTGTTAATCACATCCCCACTCCATTTCTAAGCCTTAATGGGAGCACTCAAGGATGCACATGTCTCCACTCACGTAACTCCAGATGAAGTAGGAGAAATAATAGGGCAAGTGTTGGCCCCAAATGCCATCTCATTCACTGATGCAGACCTACCGATCGAGGGGAATGACCACTCTAATCTCCTGAATATAACAGTGGAAGTAGGAAACCTGGTGGTGTCGTTGGTCTTAATAGACAACGGGTCGGCGCTGAACGTGTGCCCTCTAAGGACGGCAATCAAAATTGGTAAGAACCCCGACACCTTCCGGCCATCCATATCAAGCGCCAAGGGATTCGACAACACCAAAAGAGAAATCATAGGAGAAGTAGACCTCGACCCGATCCTTGAGCCGCAAACCTTCACCACCCCCTTTCAGGTGATGGACATTAAGTCTACGTTCAATCTACTGTTGGGTCGGCCATGGATACATAAGCTCGGAGCAATACCATCGACTCTACACCAAAAGCTCTAATTTATTTTAGAGGGAAAGATCATCACCA
Source organism: Chloranthus sessilifolius (assembly GCA_021018995.1). NCBI lineage: Eukaryota > Viridiplantae > Streptophyta > Magnoliopsida > Chloranthales > Chloranthaceae > Chloranthus > Chloranthus sessilifolius. The sequence goes on along the minus strand of CM037589.1, from coordinate 118,881,893 downwards.
TCTTGGGTGAGAGCAGCGAAGACAGGGAAAGAAGCACTCTGCATATCGAAAATTCGAAAGTGCTAAACATACCACACACAGCAGATGATGCCGATCTCCACCGATTCGAGTATGACTTCTCGGTCATTACACTCGGGCCAACTGAAAAAAGTCCTGACAAAACTGGAGGAGGAATGGATGCAGCTGTGTTCATGCTCGACAAATGGGGCTACCAGAAAGGAAAGGGGCTGGACCCGCGCCTTCAAGGAAAAAGAGACCCCGTTAGGGCTAAGGGGCAGCAAACCAGATTTGGCCTAGGCTACAAGCCTGACAAAGAAGAAGTCAGAGAGGCCAAAGAAAAGATGAGAGCTGCAGCAGTCGCCAGGGCCAGAGGAATCATCTTGGAAGAAGAACCTCGCACTCGACCCCACATCCATGAAACCTTTGTGAGCGTCGGGGTAGTGCAAATTGATCTGAATAGGGAGCGAGGGTAACCCCACATAAGCCTACTTCAATCCACCCCACCAATCCCTATATCATTCCCCCAGACTTCGAGATGGACTTAGCCGCCCTTTCCTTATTTGAGAAAGAAGTTTCCCGGTCCACCCATCACTCCAGCACCAGCCACTCTGGGCCCATCCTAGCCATGGAGGATAGGGTCCCAGAGGATCCCTCTATAAATATGCTGAGGGAGGAACTACAAGAGCCTACTGATGCCGCTGCCAACCAAAGAGGTAAAGGCCAAGCCTCGCAGGTGAGTAACTGGGCATCCTTGCCCCAACTCCTGGGAGCTGCCAAATACCGTGAAAACAGTACCGACTCTCCAAAAAAAAACAACCTATAAAATGTGAGGTTAACCTCTGGACCACTCTGTCCTGTATATATAGTGATCCACCTTGCCAGGGGCTGACCTCCAAAAAAATGCAAAAAGCCATAAAAATAGAAAAAATACCAATTCTAAAAATATTATCCTTTAAAATTCCCAATAAAATTAAAATTGATGTCGTGATACCCGTCCCACGTGAAGCCGACTCCTTTCCTGTAGAAATATAAGAAGAGGTAGGAGTCTCAAGTCTGGACGAGGAAGGTCAAACCGATGAGCTCCCCAATGAGCTCCTTAAACAATTTACCAATTTTGAGCATGGCCCTACCCAGATCGTTGAAGAGACGGAGGCTGTTAATTTGGGCACCAGAGAGGCCCCTAGAATCACCAAAATCAGAACATCATTGTCCCCTGCAGAGAGGAAAGGTATGATAGACTTCCTTCTGTCATACCAAGACATCTTCGCATGGTCATATGAAGACATGCCTGGTTTAGATACCGATATGGTCTAGCATGAGTTGCCACTCTACCCCGATGTTAAGCCAGTTAAAAAGAAGCTGAGACGCCTCCGACCAGAGTGGATGTTGAAGGTGAAGGACGAGGTCATTAAGCAGTATGACGCAGGTTTCCTCATGGTATCCAAGTACCCCCAGTGGTTGGCCAATATCGTCCCCATACCGAAGGATGGAAAGGTTCAAATGTGCATTGATTTCTGAAATCTCAATAGGGCAAACCCTAAGGATGACTTTCCGCTACCACACATTGATATCTTGGTCGATAACACTGCAAAGCACGGAATGCTCTCATTTATGGATGGATTCTCAGGCTACAATCAGATTAAGATGGCAGAGGCCGACCGAGAAAAGATTGTGTTCATCACCCCCTGGGGTACCTTCTGTTACAAGGTAATGCCGTTCGGGCTCAAGAATGTTGGGGCAACCTACCAGAGAGCAATGACGGCCTTATTCCACGACATGATGCACCGAGAGATTGAAGTGTATGTCGACGACATGATTGCCAAATCACCAGAAAGGGACAACCACTTAGCAAATCTTCGGAAGCTGTTTGAGAGGTTGAGAAAGTACAAGTTATGGTTGAACCCCCAGAAGTGCGCGTTCGGCGCTATGTCTGAAAAACTGTTGGGCTTTATTGTCAGCAGGAGAGGGATTGAGGTCGATCCGACCAAGATCAAGGCCATCACGGAAATGTCATCACCATCTACAGAGAAGGAAGTTAGAGGCTTCTTAGGCAAAATCCAATACATCAGCTGGTTCATTACACAGTTAACTCTGATATGTGCACCAATCTTCAAGCTACTGAGAAAGGACTCCCCAGTTGAGTGGAATGATGACCGCCAAGCTGCATTTGATAAGATTAAGGGTTACCTCCAAAATCCTCCAGTATTGGTACCACCTGTACCTGGTAGACCCCTGAAAATGTACCCGTCCACGACAGAGTTTTCCATAGGCTGTGTGTTAGGGCAGCACGATGAGACAGGAAGAAGAGAGCAGGCCATCAACTACCTGAGCAAGAAGTTCACTGATTACGAGATGCGCTACTCTCATCTGGAGAAAGCATGCCTAGCACTCGTGTGGGCTACTGTTAAGACCTGAAAAGTACCACTTTTCACCCCTTAACTTAACCTTTGATTAGGCCCTTAGCCACCTAATAAACTCATCTTAAGTGTTTTGTTCAGGAAATAATCAGCAGTGAAATAAGGCCAAGAATCCTATTATGGAGCCTGCTTTGGCACCAGATGCCCCTCAGCAAGAATGAACCTTGAAGCCTCGCGCAGATCAGCTGAGCTTCCCAAGGCTTTACAAGCAACCTCTCGCGCAGATGAATGACTGAGGAGCTTCAAAAACTCAACTCCACGCAGCTCTCGCGAAGCTCAAGAGTAGAACGCAGCGCTCAGTGTCGCGCAGTTCAAAGCAGACCTCTCTCAATCTCGCGATGGTCGCTTAAGACAGCTGAGGAGAGAGAGCTTCAAAAAATGTCTCGCACAATCACCGCGGGGTACAATTCTCAGAGGAAGAACACCTCGCACAATTCACGCGCCATTCAAGAAAGAAAGCATCCTGGCGAAGGCAAAGCCAAGCTCGCGAAGATTGAGTGAGACAAAGAACCTCGCACAGTTCAAAACTCAAAAGAATCTCGCAAGGCAACTTGCGAAGTCCAATAAAGAGAAAAGCTTGCGTAGTTCTCGCGCTACTGCCCAGCGAAGACTAATCTACCGCGTGACTGCTTGAATAGCAACCTCGCGACGCTTGAGACTGTATTTTCTATTCAACCTCGCGAACTCCAACCCAGCGAGAGCTCAACTCTCTACCGCGTGACTGCCTGAAGAGCAAACCAAGTCAACCTCGTGACGGTTGAAGCTTCAGTGTCAAATCATCCTAGCAATGAGCTACCACACGAAAAGTCTGGGAAACTATAGCTACCTAGCGAGGCTCTGAACCTAAACTTCCATCTCTTCAGCAGAGGGCATTCTGGAAATTTCTAGTGATTAGGGCACGCACTCCCATGCTCAAATATCTCGTGCACACACCCCGAGGCATCCAAGGATCAGTAGAAGGCCACGTGGCATCGTTAAAATTAGGGTTTCCTAAGCCTAATGCACCGCCACCCCACTGCTATATATACCCAGGCCTAGCTTAGGTTTAGGTATCTGGGAACCTATCTTAGATCGCTTTTCTTTTCTCTTTCTTTTTAGCAGTAAGTAGTTTTTCTTTTTCTTTTTCTTTTCTTCTCTCCAGAGTCCAGCAATTGCTGGCTATGACTTTGCATATGTATTTGAGTTAGATTAATGGAAGTTTTGCAATAGGATTTATACTTTGTGGGATTGTTGTTTATATGTGAGATGCTCTGTGCAAGGCTGCGGCCTTGTGATCCCCCATTGCCTTGGCTGTGTTTCAAAGCAATGGAGGACTGATTTTAAGGGCCACTCAGATCTAAGTAACCTGCGTGTCTGGGCTGTCATGGTCTTCCAGCCTTAGCCCCACCACAGGACCTACTAGATCTGAAATCCCCATGTGAGCTTGAGCTGGTAGCATGGTGAACATGGTGGTAGCAACGATGATATTGTTTTGTTTTGAGGAGGATAACCTCGGGATAGTCTGTGACCATTTAAGTGGATGATTATAGCCTTAGGGTGATTCTCGATCCACCCATCCAAGATGGATCCTTCTTCTTTTCACCGAGCTTGTAGAAGCCTAGTGAGGGATTGCAGAGGCGCACTTCATATTTGTATAGATCTGCCATCGATGTCGGATCCGATCTAGTTATAGAGATTGTAGGTCGCGTGATCGGACCATTGTAGCCTCTCTCAAGCAATGTGCTTCGTTCAGTTGCGTATTTGCTTATCTTCTTTGAACCTCTGATTATACCATACTTTGAAGGCGACATGTCCTCAAAAGCTAACCTCCAACAAAACTCACATTTCTTTGAGTTTGATCGCGTACAATTTAGGGTTCAGGGATGTCCAATGGTAGGCAAAAAGTCCAGTTTCTACAATTTATTGGAGGCGCCATCAACATGGTTGATGCATTTTGCAGTGGATAGGTTATAGCCCTAAGGGTGGAGTCATGGCAGTAGAGATGGGTTGGATCCTTTCTCCTCAGAGATGATAATGTAGCCTCTGGACAGGATTTCTATAACATCAGATCTAAATCTGAGTTACAAAAACTCCTCTGACCTTGGCTCAATAACATATTTCTCACCTTTTATAATTATTTTTCACACTCCATCCATCCTCTCAATCCTTTCTGTAATTTAGTTATTAGAATACTTAGAATAAGTGACCTTAAACTCCCCTCCTTTTAGGACTGCCAGATTTGTAGACAGATCTGGAGGGACTACTAGAGACGGCTCCCTTGGAGCCTTAGATCACCTTTCCCTATGGGACAAACTCTTACTTATCAAAACTTGCTACAAAGGACTCTGTATCTTGCAGGTCTAGGATTTCCGAGTTGTGCTGATTCATCCCCTGTTTTATTCTATTTTTGATTTTTAAATAACTTTCAACACCAACCAATAAGCGAAGCACACTTGAGATCAACAACAGCTACTCAAAGACTTCGACACTACCTGTCATCCCAAGCCGTCCTACTTCTAGCTCGGATGGACCCCCTGAAGTACCTATTTGAGAAACCTTCTCTCACTGGCCGAACTGTGCGATGGAAAGTTTTATTATCTGAATTCGACATGACGTACGTCACTCAGAAGTCGATCAAGGGGCAGGCGCTTGCTGATCATCTTGCCGACAATCTGTTACCTGATTATGAACCTTTGAGAACGGAATTCCCCGATGAATACATCCTATTCATGACGGAAGATGGTACAGAGGAAGCAGAGGAATCATGGGTAATGCACTTTGACGGGGCATCGCATGTCGAAGGCCAAGGAGTTGGCGCCATCCTAATTTCGCCAAGAGGATCGCATGTACCCATATCGATCAAGCTCAACTTCCCCTGCAGTAATAATATGGCTGAGTATGAAGCTTGCGCCGCTGGTCTGCCGGCAGCTCTTGATCTAAATGTAACCCACCTTAGAGTTTTTGGTGACTCACAGTTAATCATATGTCAGACCAACGGAGATTGGAAGACCAAGGATGAGAAACTGATCCCATACCATGAACATCTGGAGGATCTGATAGTCTGTTTTGAAGAGGTCACCTTCTCCTATGTACCACGAGCAAGGAATCGGTTTGCTGACGCCCTGGCTACCTTGGCCTCTATGGTTGAGATTCCATATGGAGTTGTGATGAAGCCGATCATGATAGAACAAAAGAACGAACCGGCTTTCTGTCACCTAATCGAGGGACCTACAGAGGTAGATGATGAACCACCCTGGTTCTCAGACATCAAGAATTTCCTCGAGACCCGAACTATCCCAGAAGGAACATCGAAGATAGACAGACGCACCATCTAGCGATTGGCAACGAACTACGTCATCTGTTGCGATCTCCTGTACAGACGGTCTCACGACAATATTTTGCTCCAATGCCTAACCTGGAAAGAAGCGGGTGAGATCATGAAGGAGATCCATGAAGGAGTCTGCGGGGCACACGTCAGTGGACACATGCTTGCTAAGAAAATTCTAAGGCAAGGATACTTGTGGACCACATTGGAGATCGATTGCTGCAAACACGTGCAGAGGTGCTACAAATGCCAAGAGCACTCCAGTCTAATACATGCTCCGGCCATTGATTTGCACAGCATGGCCACTCCTTGGCCGTTCGCCACCTGGGGTCTCGACATCATCGACAAAATCAATCCTAAGGCTTCCGACGGACATTAGTTCATCCTCGTCGCGGTAGAGTATTTTACTAAGTGGGTAGAGGCAGCCTCCTACACGAGCATTAAGGGTAGTCATGTTGAGAAGTTCATCAAGAACAACATCATTTGCAGATTCGGCGTACCCAAAGATATCATCACTAATAATGGCACTAATTTTTCCAATAGGCGCATCCGGGCCTTGTGTGAGCAATTCAAGATCAAGCATCATCGATCATCCCCATACAGGTCGCAGACGAACGGAGCTGTGGAAGCAACCAACAAAACTTTGATCCACATCCTAGAGAAGATGATAGTCACTTACAGAGATTGGAGTGAGCAGTTAACCTTCGCACTTTGGGCCTATAGAACGTCTATCCGTACCGCTACAGGGGCAACGCCATTCTCCCTTGTGTACGGAACTGAGTTCGTGCTACCCGTTGAGGTCGAAGTACCGTCACTCCGTATCCTTTTGGAATCCCATCTACCCGAGGCTGAGAAGGAAAGAGCCCGTTTTGAGCAGTTGGATTTAATTGACGAGAAGAGACTCCTAGCCTTGTGCCACACCCAGATCTATCAGAGGAGAATTGCACATGCTTACAATAAGCGTGTCCGCAGTCGAGGTCTGAAGGTAGGAGACACTGTACTGAAGAAAATTTTCTTGTCTCTCCACGCCAATCCGAGAGGGAAGTTTAAGCCGAATTGGGAAGGACCCTACATCGTCCGACAGGTTTTGCCAGGATACGCCGTTCGCCTCGCCACCATGGACGGAGACCACTTTCCTGAGCCCATCAACACTGGATACCTTAGTAGGTTCTACTCATAGGTCTTGAGACAAGGTAAGTGTTGATAAAAGTAGATATGTGACTGCCTAAGGACCCCATAGAAGAGGCCATCATTTCAAAGGCAAGTAGCCCAAAAGAAATATTCCCTGAAAACCTTCACCCTTTTTACTACACACATCGGGCCAATAGCCATTTCTTTCATATACCCCTCCCAAAATTCTAGAAAAAGAGAAAAGAGGAGAGGAAAAATCCAAACCAAAAAAAAAAGAGAAAAAAGAGAGAGAAGGAGAAAGCAAAACCCCAAAAAGAGAGGGGGACCAAGAATAAAAAAGAAATGACTGGGACATGTACCATAAAAAGCCTTTGAAAAGAAAGAGGAGTCACCGAATCTAGAATTCACTCAAAACTTAGATCCAAACCCCTAGAGAAAACCAACCCGTTTGAACCCCGGCCACATTACAACCCGGACGAAAGCCCTCTTTAAGGTCCACAAGCGGTTATAGCATCTATTGCATCAGAACAAGCTGAGTTAACAAACCACACGGAACTTCATTCAGCCGGCTATGATGGAATCAACGTCAATGTCGTGGCCTTCTAGTTCTTGAAAAAAAAAAGAGAAAAAAGAAAAAAGTTTATTTGAGTTCAAAGCAAGATGGACGTGGTGAAAATCCGCAAGTGCGCCATGAGTAAAAACAGCGAACTCACGCGGACCAGGTGAAGACTTGAAAGGGCACCTGGGGTAAGAGAGCGAACCCATGGACGTAGTGAAAACCCGAAAGGGCGCTACGGGTAAAAACAGGGATGACGGGCATAGCGAAAACCCGTCTTGGCCGCTATGAGCAAAAATGTCAAGAAGAGAGAGATTAGGAGAAGACTTGTTCTAGCCCACCCATTTCAGTTTGAACCCCTTGAGTCTCTTTCTCCCCTTTGATGGGCCACTCATAATAAAAATTAGATCGGATCCCGATCAAGTATGTCGTCTCTACCGCGGCGTCTGACGCATGACCAAAGGGAAAGACAGAAGACTAGACCAATCCCAGGGAAGCTGACCTTCCCATGTTTAAAGGAAAAACTTGTACCTCATGAACAGGGTTTGACCATGCTAAAAAAAAAGGGGGGGGCCCACTGGTTTGGCCTCGTAATTACCGACATCACAAAAAGATCCAAAGGGAGAAAATTTCAAGAAAGATAATAGATTTCCCCTTTCCATAAAAAGCCCCACACTGTGGAGGAGAAAATTTTTAAAAAGATAATAGATTTCCCTTTTCCATAAAAAGCCCCACACTGTGGAGGAGAAAATTTCAAAAAAGATAATAGATTTCCCTTTTTCATAAAAAGCCCCACACTATGGAGGAGAAAATTTCAAAAAGGAAAATAGATTTCTCTTTTCCATAAAAAGCCCCATACTATGGAGGAGAAGATTTCAAAAAAAAAAAAGATAATAGATTTTCCTTTCTCATCAAAAGCCCTACACTATAGAAATTTTTTTTTTCGAAAAAAGAGATAATAGATTTTCCTTTTCCATGAAAAGCCTTACACTGCGAAATGTACGAACGAAAAAGTCGAAAAACAAAAAAATATATGTATGTATAGATTTCATTCCATTTCTTACAGTATTACGTGCGGAGTGTCACGTCCCAAAAAGATAACGACATGACACACTTTCTATTTTTCTGCCTTCTTTACAAGTGAAAACAAAATATATATATATATATATATATATATATATATATATAACAAAAATAGCAAAAAAGGAAAGTAACCCAAAAAGAGATCTGTGTTATGGGGCATTCCTCCCCTCCGTGTATATGATCTATGGTATGTGCAGGAACAGGTCAAGGGCAGGGACCACGCTTCAAAGCACTTATCTCTGCAAGAAGATAGTCCTCGCGAGCATTTCGATCAGACATCCACCTACCATGAAGACTCTTCTGCCGTCTCCGTGAAGCGTCAGCTGCACTGCGAGACTCAGTTAAAAGCCCAGTCAACCGAAGAATCTCACTCTCGGCTGTAGTAGCTCTCGCTTTTGCAATCTCAGCTCTGACCCTTTCTTTCTCCAAAGCCTCGGTCAAAACCAGCCAAACCTCGCAATCAGGAAAGATGACACCCCCTTGAACAAAGCTGCACATGTGCACCGATTGGCGGGTCTCTCAGAGGGCGGCTATGCGGTCAAGATCACTAAGAGAATCCCGAGAGAATATCAGAGAGCACAAAGGTGGCATTACGGTACACGGCACATGTTGGTCGTATCCGAATTGACGAAGCACCCGAGATGGGACATAGAATGTGCTACCTGTCAACCCCAGAAGCGTGATACCCTCACAATCCCGAGAGCGGACAATCGGAAAGGTGCCTTCCGACCAGGGAAGTTGCCAGATCAATGCCACATCTGACAGCCACGTGCTCAGCTCCTCGGCGCTCCCATGAGGTAATCTCGAGCACCGGATCAGAAAGCCCCGAGCCACATCCCCTCTTATCAAGCACAGTCTCGGCACAGGTCCCATGATAGCCAAATGTTCACCTAGCCAGATCTGAACAAGGAGCGGGCTCCCGCTGAGAATCCCAACCCGGCCCGAGGCTGAGACATCCAAGCCCCGATACATCTCAGCCAGGACCAGGTGTACCAATGAACGACCTCCCTCCAATTCAGTCAAGACATCGCACAGCCCAAGGGAAAAGGTCTCACCCCCAGCAAAGAAGAGAACTTCCGATAGCAAATAAAGGGCAAAGGCCTTTACATTGAAGGGATCTCGAATAGGCAACTTTCAAAGACTCGAGTCGCTGAAAAGTTCTCTCAGGAATTTCACCGAACACTTGGTGGGCCCTCCGGCGAAACATTTCTCATACCCACCCTTTTTTAAACAGAGAACCGCATGAACCGCCCTTGCATACCTCGGTTTGGGCACTACTTTGGTAAGGGCTCGATGCATCTTCAAGCCAGTAATAGAGGCCAGCTCTTCCAAGGTTGGGGTCAGCTCCCTGGACCCAAATCTAAAGACATGGGCCCTATGGTCCCACGACGCCAAAGCCGCCTACAGCAGGTTGGGCAACAGAGGAATAGCAAAGAGGGAGGAAAGGCGGGACAACCCGAGGCAATCCAGAACAGCGAGCTCGCTCTCAGCCAAGCTATCATGCCATTTTTGCAAAAAACTGGGCCCCAGGCCCAAACAGGGAAGTATACTAGCCCCACCCCCCGTATATGAACTTGGGCCCCTTGTCGAAGGCGGGTCCATGGACGTACAAAGATGTTCTTTATGAAAATCAATCAATGTATGGGGATGGAGCCCCTAGAAAAAATAGAAGGGAGGGAAAAGAAAAAGAAGGGCAAAAAAGGCCAAGACAGGGTGAAGGAAGAGACAAGGGGGGCCAGATTGTTGCAGGCGTATATATTATATATGCCTGGGCAACAATTTAAACCATTTTGCCCGGCGTATATAATATATACGCCCAGCCATTTTTACTGTGGATTGGCCAGGCGTATATAATATATATGCCCGGCCTTTTGTTGCTGAACATTTGCCAGGCGTATATATTATATACGCCCAGCTAAGTTCAGGGAACTATGGCTTCCCACACATTGGTCCATTCTTGTCCCCAGAGGAGGAACACATTTTGCTTAAGCCTACTTTTTCATCTCAGGGCAGCCCATAGGCAGGCATGCTCGCGCACCCATGGGAAACCCCAGGATGACGCACTATCCGTAGGTTATATACGGAGAATCACCTGCAAGATCAACCCCATCATTGGAGGGGTGCCGGCTCATTTCTGGCCAAAGAAAAGGAAACCAGCAAAGCAAAGAGATAATCAAATGGAACATTCACATAAAACATGAAAATTATAAAACCATCCAAAAAAAATATGTGTTGTTTTAAAATATATATATATAATAATAATAATAATTTATTACATATCCCCCAAGTAAACCAAAAGTCTAAATTGTTTCTTTGTGTCAAATTTTCAAAGAATGAACTAGTCCTGGGCAGCCCCCTTCGACTTCTTCCGACGCCGGCTCGCGCTTTGGAAAGTACGAGTCTGCCCGACCCGAGTCCACGCCTGAGAAAGAACGCGACTCCTTTTCACGAGCACGCTGCAGGAGCACACCAAAGGCCATCAGGTAGAGAAACAGGCGAAAAGTAAATAAGAAAATGATTAGGTTGGGTCAGTATTCACTCACCACCTCGGTCTCCCTAAGCCCAACAATGTTACGATAATATTCGGCTTGACTCACTGCCGACTCATAATCCTGGCCAGTAAGAAGAAGAGGTGTCAGTCACACAGGCCATCAACATAATTCAAAGGGAAAGAGAGCAAAGCAACAAGGTAGAGATTACCCCAGGGATCAGCTCAGGAGGTGGGACCTGGATAGCCTCAGCAAAGATACATGCCTTCTCAGCCACGTCGGCACACACGCGTGACAAGAAAGCATCGTCCAAACACTTGAAAGTCCCCTGGACCTCGGCGGGCGAACTACTAGAAGCACCAGCACCAGAAGGGTCAGAGGGTCTAGCACCAGAGGCTACACCAGAAGCACCAGTACCGGAAGGGTCGGAGGGTCCAGCACCTGTAGCATCATAAGGAGCAGCCGCCTCATCCCCCTCATCTGAGTCGCTGCCCTACTGAAACTGTAAAGAGAAACATTTTATCGTTTAAAATGGTTGGTCAATCAAAGTAATCACAAGGGGGCTGCTAAATAAAAAGAGAAAAGAGCATTACCTGAGATCGCGGTCCGCCAAAAGCTAAAAAGTTAGCACCACGCACGAAGCGGGGCAGCAGAAAATGATTAGGAGAATAATTAATATTAGTCTCCTAATCGTACTAGGAATGCAAATATGTTAATTTTAATGAAACTTTAATTAAATCAAGTATGCTAATTATACTGAAATTCTAAGTAAAGCAAGTATACCGATTTTACTGAAGTTCTAATTAAAGCAAGTGTTCTAATTGTACTGAAATTCTAATTGAAATAGTATACTAGTTCTACTGAAATTCTAATTGAAATAAAGAACTAATTTTATTAAAACTCTAATTTTGGCAAAGGAACAAATTTTATTAAAAAATATAATTGAAGAAAACAAGCTACTTTTATTAAAATTTTGATTAAAGCAATGAATTAACTATACTAGAATTTTATCAAAGCAATGAGTTGACTATACTAAAAATCTAATTAAAGCAATGAATTAATTATACTAAAACTCTAATTAAAGTAAAGGAATTGATTTTACTAGAATTATGATCAGAGCAATAAATTAATTGTACTAAAAATCTAGGAAAACAACGAGACTAATTTTACTGATCCTAATTAAAGCGATAAATTAGTTCTACCAAAATTCTAAAAAAAAAAGGGGTGTTGGGCCTGCCATGCTAAGGAGGATTGGCCTCATTCCCGAGTACCCTCCGTAAGCTCCCTCGGGCAAATCAGGTGGTGATCGGTGCTGAAATATGACTATATTTCATACCTTAAATCCTACACTTAGCTGTTCGATGAAAGTATTTGATGGTTGTTGTGAGGTTTTGATGATAACAGGTGTTTCTGACCTTTGGATCTTCCAAGTGTATAAAAGAAAGAAATTAAAGGCTACAAAAGAGCTATGGAACCAGGGTCCAAAGAAGCGCTGAAATCCGTGAAGGGAATCAAACTCCATCAAGAAGGGGAAGATATTGAAGTTGCCGCGAGGAACAAAGTGTAAATAAGCCTTCGCGCAGTTGGAAGAAATGGCCGTCGCGCGGTTCCCGCGCCACACACTTCAACCTAGTGACTACAGCAATTCAACCACGCGAAGAGCACTATCTAACCCAAATGAGGAGAAATCTAAGAAAGTCCTGCATTTCAACCTCGGCGATCGCTTTCACCGAGGGCATATTGGAGATTTCCACCAATTAGGGCATCTACTTCCAACTAGTGTCAATCGATTGAGACATGAAATTCAATCGATTGAGACAAAAAGGCAAAAGTGTCCTAAAGGTGATTAAACTAGTGTCAATCGATTGAGACATGAAATTCAATCGATTAAGACAAAAAGGCAAAAGTGTCCTAAAGGTGATTAAACTAGTGTCAATCGATTGAGACATGAAATTCAATCGATTGAGACAAAAAGGCAAAAGTGTCCTAAAGGTGATTAAATTAAAAGTTCAATCGATTGAGATTTAAGCCTCAATCGATTGAGGCAATTAGGGTTAGGTTGAATCGGCTATTATAAGTAAGAGGTTGCGGCATTGTAAAAGAGAGCTTTTTGAATAGGGAGAGTTTTTTCTGAGAAAGATTTGTGTAATAATTTGCCGAGAGAGACTTTTGTAGAGGGTTTTCTTAGAGTAATAAAATTGTGTTGAGATTTTCCGAGAACATATTTTATTTTACACCTTCTTTGCTCTTTACTTTGGGAATGGTTTTGAATGAAATTGAAGATCTTGCACCAAGGATGAGAGGCTAAAGGCTGTAGATCAAGGAGGATGCGATCCCCAGATAAGTACCCATATTTTATGTTTAATGCCATAGTTTGATAATTTCATCATCAAATCGTTTTTCTCAAAGTGTAGTGATCATGTTTTTATTGTTTTGATCTAAAATACCATGAGATACGCTATGCTTTTCACATGATTCATACCGCGATTAAGCTGAGTCATTATTTTTAGATAGGGTATGCCGGGTTAATGATCATGCTTAATTACTAGTCATGTTTCTCTTAGAATGATGGTGCGTTTGAAGTTAATAAAATTGTGGGTTTAAAAATAGAAAAGGGTATAAATCTGGGGTAGCAAATTCCTTGATCTTGTTTTTAAAATTTGTTCTTAGATTTCTCATTACATAATTTTTAGATTAATTTATTTTCTTTCTTGCAATTAGAAAAAGTGTTAATTTTTGGTAAAAATTAAATTTGCCCCTTGGTACTTCCTCGGGGATATTTTCTAAATCTCTAGGAAGAATTGATTAAAGTTTCAGATTTCCCTGTGGGTTCGACACCCTTGTTCTTGCCTTACTAGAACAGATCTTGTACACTTACAAGGGTTTATTTAAAAACGATCAAGTTTTTGGCGCGTGCGGGAAATCGCGTAAATTTTGAGTAAATTCGATTAGAGATTATTTTTTTGTTTTATAATCCAATCGATTGAGACTTGTTTCTCAATCGATTGAGGTTGTGTGTTTTTGGCAATAATTGTGCCTCAATCGATTGACTCAACTCTGTCAATCGATTGACAAACTTGAAAATTTTAAAAAAAAAAAATTTCTTTCCCTAATTTTCTTTCTTAGATTAGATTTTGTGATATTCTTTAGGAAGTTTAGGTTTTTAGAAGTTCTTAGTTTAGAAGTTTTTCTTTTTTTTATTATTTTCCACTTTTAGAAATTTTAGGATTTTCTAAAAATTGGTTATTCATTTTTTTAGGAAGTTTATATTTTTAGGAAATTTATATTCTTAGTTTAGAAGTTTTCTATTAGGAAAGATTTTCTAGGTTTTTAATTTCTAATTTCTAATTTTCGAATTTAGATTTTATTTTTATTTTTTTTTTGAATTTTAATTTTTAAAAAAAAAAAAAAAAAAAAAAACATAATAATAATAATAATAATAAAATAATAATAAAATAAATAAATAAATAAATAAAAATAAAAATAAAAATTTCCTGAGTGGTTTTCTTTCCTTTTTCTTCTTACTTTGCTCTCTGTTCATAGCAGCATTCAATCGATTGAAGCTCCTTTCTCAATCGATTGATACTGAGCTACTTTCTGTGTGCTCTCTACTCTTTTCTCAATCGATTGACATTCCTATGTCAATCAATTGACAGAACTCTTGTGTGTTTTAATCTTTGAACCTCAATCGATTGAGAGAAGACTCTCAATCGATTGACTGACAAAGTCTTTTACGATATTCGTGCTTCGACTTTGAACCTCAATCGATTGAGAGCATCCTCAATCGATTGACCGACAAGTCATTTGTGTGAAATTTTATAAGCCACATCAATCTATTGAGACCACTCTCAATCGATTGAGTCTTGAGGACTTATTTTGGGTTCTTCAAACCTTTGATTGTGGGTGGTGTATGAGCTTTACTGCTCATCACCCACATTTGCTACCGTTTAATCCGGAGATCGAACGATCTTTGCGAGACAATCGTAGAATCCAAAGGAATCAGTATCATCCTACTGATACCATGGCTGATCAAGAGCAAGAAATGAATGAAAACAACAACCAGAATGGCAACAATGTAAATAATGGAAATAATGGGAACAATAATTACTATGAGGGACCTAGAACACTTGAATACTATAATGATCCTGGTTTTTACGAGGATCAGGAGTGTATCATGCATGCTCCCATTCCAGGGAATCATTATGAATTCAAATCAGCGATGATTCAAATGCTACCAATATTCCATGGTTTGGCAAACGAAAATCCGCACGTTCATCTGAACGAGTTCACTGGGGTATGCAAAATGTTCAGAGTCCACAATGTTACTGATGAGATAGCGAAGCTCCGACTCTTTCCGTTCTCTTTAAGAGACAAGGCAAAAACTTGGTTCTATTCTTTAGAACCGCAATCTATTCAGAGTTGGGCCGAGCTACATCGTCAGTTCCTCAAAAAGTATTTTCCCATGACTAAAGCCATAGAGATGCGTCAAAAGATCCTTTTCTTTTCCCAACAACCTACAGAGACATTCCATGAATGTTGGGAACGTTTTAAGGAGTTGATCAGAAGTTGCCCTAACCATCACGTTCCAAGGTGGCAACAAGTCCAAAGTTTCTACAATGGATGATTCAAGAAAGACGATGGTTGATGCATCTTGCGGTGGATCTTGTGCCTAAAGAGGCCGATGAGTTGTGGGCATTGTTTGAGAAATTGTATCAAACCTCGATACAAAGTGAGACATCAGGCGAACCACTTTGGACTTAGCACCTAAATCTCATGTGTTGACCAAAGACGGATTGTATGAGGTCAACAATAATAACTCTGATCTATCAACCAAGGTTGATATGCTGTCCAAACAGATGAACATGTTGTTAGCTGCAACCAAGCAAGCTAAAGTTCCTGACACCCCCACTGTATGCTCAATTTGTAGAACACCTGTGTCATATGGCTAATGAGTGCCCAACTACCTTGACATTCCTTCCTGATGAATCTACTCTTCCAGAGCAGATAAATGTCACTCAATCTTATCAGCGGCAAGGTAGAAACGTGTACTCAAATACCTACAACCCAGAGTGGAAAAATCACCCCAACTTAGGATGGGGTGGATCAAACCAAACTGGTCAGGTCAACCAGCAATACCGAGCCAATCCTATGAGTGGACCACAAGCGATTCCACAAAATCTTCAGCAAAATTTCCGTCCACAACAGAATTTTCAGCAGAATTCTAATTTTCACCAGAATTCTAACTTTCAGCAGAATGCTCCATATTCTCATCCAAATTCTGATTTCTGGAAAAATCAGAATTTCAATCAGAATCCTAATCAAACTCATACAAGCACTTCAAAGGATTCTGATCTGGAAGAAAAGGTGATGCGCAGTATGCAATCTTTTCAACAGATGATAATCGACCAAGTCAGTCAATTGGCAAATCAACTGAGTCGACGAGAGGAGGGTAAGCTTCCCAGCCAACCCATCAACAATCCTCGCGACCAAGCATCATCTGATGAAGGACCATTAAATAGTCAACAGTTGAAAGTCAACTCGTGTTGAGAAGTGGACGGAAGTTCATAATCAAGTGGAAATGCCTGTGGAAGCAGAGGAAGAAAGTGAAGGTATAAAGAGCAGGAAGCGAGAAAGAGAAAGAGTCGAGAAGAGCGGAGAAAGAGAAAGAAAAGAGAAGAGGAAGAGAAAAGAAGAGAGAAGGAAAGAAAAGGTGATAGAGGATGAGTCTCTCAACCGGCCCAACAAGGACAAGACGAAGATTCGTAAGGGGAACCTGCACCTTTTGTCCCAAAGGCACCATTTCCTCAATGCCTAACTCCTCCATCAAGAATGGGAAAGGGACCAACAAAATGGAAGATATTTTCAAACATTTAAGCAAGTAAAGATAAACCTTCCATTGCTTGAAACGATCAAGCAAGGAGTATGCAAAGTTTTTCAAAGATTTATGCACTAAGAGAAAGGCACGTAATCATGTTTCGAGGAAAATGTTCTTGACTAATCAAGTCGGCCCATATTGCAATTGGAAACCCCAAAAACTAAAAAGACCCTGAGTTCCTACTGCTCCATGTGTCATTGGTGGGCAAACCATTGGGAAAGCGTTATTGGATTTGGGAGCCGTTAATTTAATCCCATATTCATTGTATGAGAAACTTCGGATGGGTGAATTGAGACCCACAACGGTCACCTGCAATCGGCAGATAGATCGAGAAAAGACGACCGAGGCGTTATTGAGGATGTCTTGGTTGGAATAGATAAGTTTGTCTTTCCGGATTTTGTTGTTTTGGACATGGACACACTGTTAAGTCACTTAATCAAGTCCCCATCATCCTTGGACGCCCGCTTCTCGCCATCGCTAACGCTTGCATTAATTGTCGAGCAGTCATGGACATTTCTTTTGGAAACATGAAGGTTCGATTGAATATCTTCCATGCGATGAACCATTTCCCAAATGAGGATGAGGTCGAATGTTTTACATCGATCGATAGATGAAGTGGTGGATGAGGCATTACCTTCAATGCTTACCAAAGAGGAATTTGAAAATGCTTTGTTGGCCATCTATGAAGAGAAAGGATCGGAAGAGAAGCAGACGAGATAGAGTCTAGCTCATCATGCCGGATGATCACTTAGATGCAGTGTGCAGAGATAGATTCATTACTGTTGAGGTGAAGGAAGTCTGCCTCCATCACTTGAGCACCACCAATTGTGGAATTGAAACAATTGCGAGTCCCTTAAATATGCTTTTCGGGACCTCGTGAAACACTTCCAAGAATAATCTCATCCACGTTGTCTGAGAACAAGAAAAAGAGTTGTTGAAGGTCTTTGAAAGAGCACAAGGAAGCTATCGGTTGGACTTTCACTGATCTCAAAGGGATTGACCCATCGGTAAGTATGCATAAAATACATTTGGAAGATGAGAGTAAACCTTCAAGGGAACCACAGAGGCGACTTAATCCAAACATGCAAGAAGTCGTTCTAAAAGAAGTCATTAAGCTCCTTGATGCTGGAATCATCTATCCGATTTCTGATAGTGAATGGGTTAGTCCACCAAATTGTTCAAAAGTCCGGAATCACCGTGTGAAGGAAATCGAAGGAGAATTGGTCCCCACTCGAGAAACTCTTGGATGGCGTTCGCATTGACTATCGGAAATTAAACACCGCCACCAGAAAGGATCATTTTCCCCTTCCGTTCATTGATCAAATCCTTGAGAAGTTAGCTGGGCAAGAGTTTTACTGTTTTCTTGATGGGTATTTGGGATACAATCAAGTGCCTGTCTACCCAGCTGATCAAGAAAAGACAACGTTCACATGCCCTTATGGTACGTTTGCATACCGCAGGATGCCATTCGGCCTATGTAATGCCCCGGCCACATTTCAACGGTGTATGTTGGCCATATTTTCGAATATGATCGACAAATTCATCGAAGACATCATGGACGACTTCTCGGTTTTTGGGAGAACCTTTGATTCTTGTTTGAATCATCTTTCACAAGTGCTGCAACGTTGTGTTGACTCCAAACTTGTTCTTTGCTGGGAGAAGAGCCATTTTATGGTTAAACAAGGGATTGTTCTGGGGCACGTTGTTTCACAGAAAGGAATCGAGGTGGATAGAGCAAAATTGATCTAATTGCTAACTGCCACCACCCAATGTTCGACAAATTCGATCATTTTGGGTCATGCAGATTTTATAGAAGGTTCATTAAGGATTTCAGCAAGGTGGCTAAACCATTGTGCACCTTGCTTGGCAAAGATGTTCCTTTTGAATTTATCGAGGACGCATGCAAGCATTTTGAAATTGCGAAAGCTCTTATCCAATGCACCAATCATCCAAATCGGATTATTCTCTCCCATTCGAACTCATGTGTGATGCATCCGATTACGCAATTGAGCCGTCCCTAGGCAGAGGGTGAATAAATTACCTCACGTAATTTATTATGCTAGCAAGTCATTAATTGATGCCCAACTCAATTACACCACGCCGAAAAGAATTATTAGCGTGGTGTATGCTCGGACAAGTTTCGTTCCTATTTGCTTGGATCGAAAATAGTGGTCTTTTCGACCATTCCGCTCAAATATCTTCTAGCAAAGAAGGATACTATACCGAGATTAATCCGTTGGATCCTTCTGCTCCAAGAATTCAATTTCGCGATTAAGGATAAGAAGCGGGTTGAGAACGTGGTGGCTGATCATTTGTCGTGAATTCTACCTCAAGAATCTGCAATACACGAGACCATCCGTGACACGCTTCCGGATGAACATTTGATAGCAATTGATGTAGCAAAGGTTCCATGGTTTGAACATTGTGAATTATCCGTTACAGTGTAATCCCACCGAGTGGGGTAAGAATGATAAGAATATCTTTTTCTCCCAAATAAAATACTATTTTGGGATGAACCATGTGTTTCAAATTCGCCGGATCGGATCATCGGAGATGTGTACCAAGAGGAGCAAATGAGCGTCCTACACTTTCATGTGGGCGGCCATTTCGGAGGATGTAAGACCGCCTGTAAAAATCCTTCAAAGCGGATTCTCTGGCCCTCCATCTTCGTGAGCTCAATTTTGCAAGGAATGCCGACGATGTCAACAAACTTGGCAATATTTCAAACGGAATATGATGCCCCTTAATCCAATTCTGATTGTTGAAATTTTTGATGTTTGGGGGATTTACTTTATGGGTCCTTTCCCCCCATCCTTTGGGTTTTCATATATTCTAGTGGTTGTTGATTATGTCTCGAAATGGATAGAAGCTGTGGCAACCCGATCGAATGATCATAAGGTTGTGGTCAAATTCCTCGAGAAAATGTGTTTAACCGATTCGATTCCAAGAGCAATCATCGCCGATGGCGGTTCGCATTTTGTAATATCCATTTTGCCACCTTAATGAAGAAATGCACGTCACTCACAAAGTTGTTACTCAGCGTACCATCCAACTAGCGGTCGTGGAAGTGTCTAATCGGGAAATTAAATTTTAGAAAAACGGTCCGGATAGAAAAGATTGGTCAAACCGGCTCTGAGGCGTTGCTAGGGCCTATCGGACCGCATTCAAGACTCGATTGGAATGTCTCATTTTGAATTGTTTACGGAAAGTGTGCCATCTTCGTAATTGGAGCATAAAGCATTCTGGGCGATAAAAAGATTTAATTCTGACATGCAAGCAGCCGGGTCGCATCGCCGATTGCAATTGAATGAATTGGAGGAATTACGCTACGAAGCGTATGAGAATTCGAAGATGTACAAGGAAAGGTACAAAAAGCTGCATGATGCGTCCATTTCTCGAAAAGAATTTCACGTTGGCCAAAAAGTTTGGTTATTCAATTCCCGACTAAAGCTCCACCCGGGAAAATTAAAATCTCGATGGGAAGACCCATTTCAGGTAGTGTCCATTAGTGCGCATGGTGCCATTGAAATTCAGAGCCTTGCTGACAATCGCATTTGTAAAGTTAATGGGCAACGACTCAAACCAATGTTTGAGCCGGTCACCCAGTTTAAGATTGAGGCGATGCACCTCCGTGATCCTGAGGAGTGATCACTGAAAGGTCGAGCTGTCGACATGTAAACTCAGCGCTTCCTGGGAGGCACCCCAGTGTGTTTTACTTATTTTTGTTTTCCTTTTTGTTTTTGTTAGTTCTAGAATTTAGTTTTTAGTTTAGTTTAGGTTGTTTTTACTTTCCAAATACATATAGCCACATTACCTTCAATCTATTTTTGGTCATGTTCTAATTTGATGCATATATTCTCTGCACCTGATCTTTGTGTGAGGTACTTTTCAACAGGTTTGGGGGTGCCTACTTATTTCAAACAATGAGGACATTGTCATTCTTAGGTTTGGGGGTATGGTTATCTATCTTGTGTTATGTATTTAAAAAAATAAAAATAAATAATAATAATAATAAATAAACAATTTTAACCATCATACATGATTTACTTTGCAGTAGTTTTCAAACTTTAGTTGATGATGCATGAGAATTTAATTTTGAGAATATTGATGGCATATTTTGATTACTTGTATCTAGGATAATGAAGCTTAATGTGATAATTTGTGGATGACTTTGAAATTCATGCTTAGAATTTGTGCACTTATACCAAGCTAAGATTTAGAAATCGATGAATTATTTTAAACGTTGGATCGTAGGTTCTTAGTGGAGACTAAACCTGGTGAGCTTTAGAGCTAATTTCCCGTCATTGATGAGTGAATACATAAACTCGGAGTTTTCTTTGAATACGGATTATTTTGCATAATCTCATACATTTTATTTTTGGCTTGTGACTTTGCATGAAATCAAATTCATATTATTGTGTTAGAATATACTGTATATCTACTCAAGACAAATAGGCAAGATTACCATCTTTTAAGGATATGATTGAAGGCCATCTTTGGCTCGTTTGTGCTTAAAATGTCCCACCTCATATAAATTTATCCTTCTAGTACCCCTTTGAGCCTATTGAAAAATTTACCTTTATACATTCTTTGATAAGCCACATTAACCTTTAACCCTTGACCATTTCTGAAAATTCAGCTTTACCCTTCTTATTTCTGAGACGTTGGGAACGAGGGATGAAAATGAGTGAAAAGAGAGTAAGTGGAGGGATACCGAGTTGTGGTGTTCTTGAGAGTGTATGGCAAAAATATAAAAAAAAAAAAAAAAGGGAGAAAAGAGAATTTGACAAAGAATGAAAATGTGAGGTACCATTAAGAAAAGAAATTCAAAAGAAGAAGAAAGAGTGAGAAAAGAAAATATTGAAAAAAAATGGGTGAGAAATTAGAAAAGAAAAAGAAGAGCAATAGAAAGAAAAAGTTAGTACCTTTTCGATTTCTAAAATTTTGAATCTAAATTCCTTTCTTTCTTACCCTTTCCGAGCCCCATTACAACCCTACAAAAGACCTTCATGATCGATCTTGCATTGCTAAGCTTGCCTTGTGGAGAGTAAATATGTGATACCTATGACACTTGATATGACATGCTTAGGATATTCAAGTATCTGTTCTTATGAGATCTGTTTTTTTTTGTTCATTGATTACATCGTGTTTCATTTATCATGTGAGACCTTTTGATTTGTTTTGTATTGATCTCTCACATGTGTGCGAAAACTTACCCATCATCGGAGTGATTTTATTTCGAGAGTATACCTAAAGTGAGGATTGAGTTGAGACATGAGATCCGATGATTTTCCGTTTGGACTAGTTCTAAGATGGATGAATCTTGGTTTTGGTATGCACACACTTCACGTTTAAGCATGAATGAATGAGTTATCTAACAATTTGGGCATTAGATTAATTTGAATGGATACTATAGCATGATTGACATGACATTGGTATTTAAGATTGATGATTAACATGTTGAACCAATTAATGATGTTTTTGTTTTTGAATGGTATATATGTTATAAAAAAATCATGTTTTGAAAACTCAATTTTGCCGATGGTTTGAAATTTTTTTTGGAAGTTTGTGGGTAACTTCACTGTAAACCCTCAGGAGACACAACTCCTCCACTAGGGATCACCTAGGGGTTTAAAGGCTTGTTGCACATGTTAAGTGCAATCGTGTTCCCTACGAAAGTGGCATTTAAATTTTAGGATGTTAGTTTTATTTTTATATTTATCATTCTCTTTGCTCGAGGACTAGCAAAGTGTAGGTTTGGGGGTGTGATCGGTGCTGAAATATGACTATATTTCATACCTTAAATCCTACACTTAGCTGTTCGATGAAAGTATTTGATGGTTGTTGTGAGGTTTTGATGATAACAGGTGTTTCTGACCTTTGGATCTTCCAAGTGTATAAAAGAAAGAAATTAAAGGCTACAAAAGAGCTATGGAACCAGGGTCCAAAGAAGCGCTGAAATCCGTGAAGGGAATCAAACTCCATCAAGAAGGGGAAGATATTGAAGTTGCCGCGAGGAACAAAGTGTAAATAAGCCTTCGCGCAGTTGGAAGAAATGGCGTGCAGCGGTTCCATACACACTTCAACCTAGCGACTACAGCAATTCAACCACGCGAAGAGCACTATCTAACCCAGCGAGGAGAAATCTAACCTAGCGAAAGTCTGTGCATTTCAACCTGGTGACTGTTTCTGCTGAGGGCATATTGGAGATTTCCACCAATTAGGGCATCTACTTCCAACTAGTGTCAATCGATTGAGACATGAAATTCAATCGATTGAGACAAAAAGGCAAAAGTGTCCTAAAGGTGATTAAACTAGTGTCAATCGATTGAGACATGAAATTCAATCGATTAAGACAAAAAGGCAAAAGTGTCCTAAAGGTGATTAAACTAGTGTCAATCGATTGAGACATGAAATTCAATCGATTGAGACAAAAAGGCAAAAGTGTCCTAAAGGTGATTAAATTAAAAGTTCAATCGATTGAGATTTAAGCCTCAATCGATTGAGGCAATTAGGGTTAGGTTGAATCGGCTATTATAAATAAGAGGCTGCGGCATTGTAAAAGAGAGCTTTTTGAATAGGGAGAGTTTTTTCTGAGAAAGATTTGTGTAATAATTTGCCGAGAGAGACTTTTGTAGAGGGTTTTCTTAGAGTAATAAAATTGTGTTGAGATTTTCCGAGAACATATTTTATTTTACACCTTCTTTGCTCTTTACTTTGGGAATGGTTTTGAATGAAATTGAAGATCTTGCACCAAGGATGAGAGGCTAAAGGTCAGATCAAGGAGGATGCGATCCCCAGATAAGTACCCATATTTTATGTTTAATGCCATAGTTTGATAATTTCATCATCAAATCGTTTTTCTCAAAGTGTAGTGATCATGTTTTTATTGTTTTGATCTAAAATACCATGAGATACGCTATGCTTTTCACATGATTCATACCGCGATTAGGCTGAGTCATTGTTTTTAGATAGGGTATGCTGGGTTAATGATCATGCTTAATTACTAGTCATGTTTCTCTTAGAATGATGGTGCGTTTGATGTTAATAAAATTGTGGGTTTAAAAATAGAAAAGGGTATAAATCTGGGGTAGCAAATTCCTTGATCTTGTTTTTAAAATTTGTTCTTAGATTTCTCATTACATAATTTTTAGATTAATTTATTTTCTTTCTTGCAATTAGAAAAAGTGTTAATTTTTGGTAAAAATTAAATCTGCCCCTTGGTACTTCCTCGGGGATATTTTCTAAATCTCTAGGAAGAATTGATTAAAGTTTCAGATTTCCCTGTGGGTTTGACACCCTTGTTCTTACCTTACTAGAACAGATCTTGTACACTTGCAAGGGTTTATTTAAAAACGATCAGGTGGCTAAGATTAAAATAAGTTAAATTTTAGATTTTAAAATAGTATTTTTAGATTTTTAGAGTCATTTTCAGGATTATAATTATGGATTAAATTACAAAACTAGGATTATAGAAGGCTAAATCAATATTTGGGACTTTAGAAATATTACACTAAGGAATTAAAACTAGAATTTCAAAATCTAAGGACTGAATTCAAGTCCGAAATCAAAAAATCAGGCTGTATGATTAAGGACTGGTTCTAGAAACTAAGAACTAGAACTAGAGATTAATGATAGGACTAGAAATTAAGATTTTAGAACAAAATTAAAGTCTATGGTCGGTGAATTAGGCCGTCAGATTAAGGACTGGTTCTAAATTCGAAGGACTAGAACCAGGTATTAAAATTATGGTCTAAAAAAGGTGCTACGATTTAAGACTGAAAATTTAATATTAATAATTAAAGCTAAGAAAACAATCCTAGATTTAAAGGGTAAAACTCTGGTCGGAAACTAAAAATTATATTCTTACCTAAGGTCGGGGCTGCAAAGAGGAATCTCAAAAATTCGAAGCTTGAATATCGAAATCATGGCTATGTTTCTCTATGTGTTTGTTATCGGAATTCTCTTATCTCGAAATCTCAAAAAAATTTGTTCTCTTCCCTCTCTCCTTCGTCCAACCTCCTGGTCGAATTAAAAAAAGGCTTTTATAGATTTTTCTCTAATTAAACGCCCTGTTCCAAGCATTTAACTAAATTACACGCCAGTTTCCCGATACTTAATCGCTTTGAGTCGGTCACCGACTCAGTGAGCAATCGGTTGACTTGCTCAGCGAGTTTCCTAGTTCTAACAACATTATGATTAATTGTGCGCTCATTGTGGGGTGTGCAATCCGATTAAGCGTCTCATTTGAGGCGTTAATCGAGGAAGCTTAGGGGTCAAGGACTGTAAGACTAGGTTGGGCGTAGAGCAATTGGGCGCCGTTGGTGGGGCACTCAATCCGATCACGCCCGCCATGGTGGTCGCGTGATCGAGTCTCGTAGTGGTCTGGGAAAGGAAGTCTGGTCTAAAAGGGGGACTGATTGTATGCGTGTGATTTAGCGTGTAATCGAATTGTGCATGTGGTTTTTAGCATGTAATTCGGGGTTGTCCTGGGTTAGGTCTAAAACGCCAGACTATTATTTCAACTTGCATTTTGACTATATACTATTGTTTCAATATATAGTCTCCCTTTGTTGGGATTTGAGCCACAGAGCATTGTTTTAGCCTGTGTTCAGTCATGTACTATTGTTTCAGTGTATGGTTCTCAATTTAGGGTTAGGAGGCCTGAAATGCTAGACTATTATTTCAGCCTGCATTTCGACTATATACTATTGTTTCAGTATATAGTCTCCCTACGTTGGGAACTGAGCCACAGAGCTATTGTTTCAGCCTGTGTTCAGCCATACGCTATTGTTTCAGTGTATGGTCCCACATTAGGGTCTTGGGGCCTGAGCCACAGAGCTATTATTTCAGCATGTGTTTAGCCATACACTATTGTTTCAGTGTATGGTCCCACGTTAGGGTCTTGGGGCCTGAGCCACAGAGCTATTATTTCAACCTGTGTTCAGCCATGTACTATTGGTTCAGTGTCTGGTTCCCACGTTGGGGTCATGGGGCCTGAGCCACAGAGCTATTGTTTCAGGCTATACCCAGCCATATACTATTGTTTCAGCATATGATCCCACATTAGGGTTAAGGGGTCAAAGGTTGACCGAACAGATTTATATATTCTGAGAGGGAAAAATGGGAGTGTCTACAATGGTATCTATTAAATCAACACAAGTCGAGTAGTGAGAGGACACCAGAACCCCTTCCGACCGGCTATGACGGAATCGACGTCTATGTTGTGGTTTTTGAAAAAATGAAAAAAATAAAAAATAAAATAAAAATGCAAGCTCAAAGCAAGATGGACATGGTGAAAACCCGAAAGGGCACTACGGGTAAAAACAGAGAGTTTGTGCAGACCAGGTGAAAACCCGAAAGGGTGCATGGGGTAAGAGAGCTAAACCCATGGACGTGGTGAAAACTCGAAAGGGCGCCACGGGTAAATAGAGGGAAAAAACGGGCACGACGAACCCACCTTGGGCGTTGTGAGTAAAAAGGGATTAAAAAAAGAAGTTGAAAAAGAAAATTTTGAATTGATTGATAAAATTGATGTTTGAAAAGCCCTTTTGGTTGTTATCCTTGATCCGCTTTTTCTGAATGAGCCACTAATGTTAGTTCGAATCGGGCCCCGACCAGAATTGTCTTTGTAAAACTGCTTCATCAAACATATGAATCAAGGTAAGGAGAAAGGTTTTACTCAATCCAAAGGGATTGACATTCGAGTCTTGGTAAAGCCGATGAAACTCACCCAGACCCGACCATTTAAAAGGGGGTTTGACCATGCGCGAAAGAGGACCCGAGATTCTCACTCGGTGACTGAGGCATCAAACCAAACAAAAAAGAGAATAAAGGACAGGGAGGATGGCTCTTTTTGTCAAAGATAATAATTTCCCTTTTCCACTTCCATGCCCAGGCTGTGCACATTCTAAAAAGGGCCCATTAATAAAAAATAATAACAAAAAAAGAGAAGCCTTTGTAAATATAATAGATTTTCTTTTTCCATTTACAACTGCACCGCTTATACCACATTCCAAAAAATAATCGATGTGTTGTCTTTCTTTCTTTCTTTCTTTCTTTCTTTCTTTTTACAAAAGCAGAAAAAGTAAAAACATAAAGAAAATATGTGTACCAAAAAATGTGTATCTGTAAAGGGGTTTCTTACACCCCTTTTCTGTATATCTGATCTGTGTAAAAAGATATATGTGCAGGAGGGAATCAACGGCCCAGCTCGTGCTTCAAGGCACTAATCTCAGCGAGAAAACCATCCTCCCAAACATTCCGCTTAGTCAACCAACGACCATACAAGCTCTTGTACCTCTTTCGAGAAGCATCAATAGCCGCATGAGCGACATTCAAGGACCCTTCCAAACAAAGGACCTCACTCTCAGCTATGTCAGCTCTGGTCTCTGCTACCTCTACTCTAACTTTCTCTTGTGTCAAAAGCTCTTGCAGGACCCTCTTGTCATCGGTCAATAACTCAATGCGGGCATGAAGTGTCATCTCCTTCTTCGGCCAGGGGCCTCCCATATCGATACTCTCCGTCTAATCCAGATGATCAACAGCGGGCTGCTCAGCCAATAGCCAAGCCCCGTACTCAAGGGAAGACTGAACTGAATCTCCCTGCTCCATATCACACATCAGTGTCAACTGACACATCTCCCAAAGAGCAGCAATCTGATCCACGTCCCCAGAAGACCCCCAAGAAAAGATCAAATCACATAGAGGGGGTTTTACCTCCCAAAGAGCAGCAATCTGTCTTCAGTTCCTTCGCCTTGTTCTGCTGCAGCTAAGCACTCTAAGGGTCCAGTGATATGCTACCCTCTGGTGTGCTATTGCTGGGTCTGTCCTGTGCTGAGAGATGGCCCCTTTGTGGGCATTCTTGAGTGGTTTTCTGTATTAGTATCATCCTTTATTACTGTCTACAAAATACACTCGACAGAGGCTTATTAGTGTGCTCACAGGTCTATCAATGGTCAGGTAAAAGGGTGAAAAGTAGCATTTTTTACTACTTAACACACCCCCAAACCTAAGCTTTGCTAGTCCCTGAGCAAAGGAGAATTAAAAGGAGTTAAAAATGCCACTTTCGTAAGGAGCACAGATGCATTTAGCATATGCACCAAGCCTTTTAAACCCCTACGTAATCCCTAGTGGAGGAGTGAAGTCTCCTGAGGGTTTTCAGTGAAGGTACCCACAAACTTCTCCAATTAAATTTAGTTCATCATAGTGCAACCGGTTAAAGCAGAGTTTGAGTAGATAAAATGGATTCACACCATGCACCTTTAGTGGAATTTCAACAGGGAGAGCATCCCTTTGGATCATGAAAGTCTGTTGTAATTTCTTCATCATCCCTCAGTTCATGTCAAGGCCTTTCTTTCAAAAATTTGATGCAGAGCTCACCATTCATTTAAGCTTTCTATGCTGATACTACCCCTGCCAAATTAGATTGCAGGCCCAATTCTCACCAGGGCTGTTCACTCATAACAAGAATAGAAGAGTGCATCATTTCACACAACTCAAGAGCAGTTGCATCCCTCAAATAGGACTGCAAGCATGAGCATAGGCAGTGCTCTAATTTCTGAAACTTTCTACTCTTTTCATCATAGATAAAACAAATCCTCATCTCCACATTCTAGCTCAATCCATTTCAGATTAGTAAGGACTTTTTATTGGGTTGTAATGTGGCTTATGGGTGAGGTTTATAAAGAATGAAAGGGTGGAATGGGATTCAAAATTGAGAAATCAGTAAAGGTAAGGAGGTGGTCTAGACAACACCTTCTTCATTTCAGCACCTTTTCACTTTCTTTTTGAATTTTCAGACTTGAAGTGATCAGCTTCATCAGCTTCTTATCTTCTTATAGATTTTCAAATGAAATGACTTCTCTTTCTCATCCTTTTGCTCTGTTTTTTTTTTTTTTTTTTAGGCAGGAATGCCACGATGGCCACCAAATGAGCTTCCTTCTCTTTCAACAAAAAGTCAAACCTTGCTCCTCTAACCTCACTACTCCTTTTTCCTGATTTCTCAGATCAAGGGTGAACTGAAATAGGCCAAGGGATTTTGGGTTCAAAATTTCCTGATTTTTAGCAATGAAAATTTAGGATTTTTAAGGCTCAAATGGTGTGTATCAAGGGCAGTTCAAAGGTGGAAGATTTTAAGCTCAAATTGTCCAAGGGATGGCCTTACTTCATGTCTTCCATGTCATGAATGCTGTCAAGTTGTTTCAACTTGGATGTGCCTAACTTCTAGTGGTCAAGATTAGGTCCAGTTAGTCCTCAGAGCAGAAGAAATTTTGCCACAGCACTCTTCAAAGAAAAATTTGTAGGCCCAAGTCTCACTGGGTATGGCCTTCCATCAAATTTTCTGGGGTGTATCCTTACAATTTTTCTCTCCTTTCAGGTTCACTAAACATCAATTTTTATTTTCAAAATTTGTTGACATTCACTTCATGAACAATGTTAAAACTGTAGTTTATTTCGATTCCAAAAAGTTTTCTGAATTAGGTGAGAGTTTACTTTATGTCCTCAAACTCCTTTTTACACCTGGCTGCACTGAAATTAACTAATTTATTGGCATACATGCCACACCCCCAAACCTAAATTAAATTGTATCCGCACTATTTATAGCAGTGGAGTATAGCATAGGAAAAATGGAAAAGAAAACAAGACAAGAGAAAGACAGTACCAAGAAGAAATTTCTATACAAGCAGCAAAAATATGTACAAAGGGCATAGAAGAAAAACTAAACTACAGTTATTTACATGCATCATCAGGCCAATCGTATAAATATTGAAGATTTTTCAACTCAGCCTTCGATAAATGAGGTTTGGGTGTTGATTGAGGCTGTTTGGTGGGCTTCTTGAGCACTTCCTCGGGCTGGGCAGTAGCCTGAGTGGTGGTTGAATGTAAAACTAGTTCAGAGGTGGTTGGAATGGGGCCTATTGGAAGAGGAACTGATACAAAGGGAAAGAGCAATGTGGTTGGAGGGGTGGGTAATGGGACAGGTATGGTAGGTGGAAGGGTGGATGAGGGTATTTCAGCAGGGAGATCTGATGCTTTGTCGTGGGTGTGTCAACCTCCTCCACTTCGGCTGGCTTATCTTTCTGCATCAATGTGAGGCTTGTGGACCATGCCCTCTTTCCAAATACCTTAGGGGCCACCTTCTCCACTGGCTCATTTTTCTTTATTGCAAATTTCCCAGCCTTCAGCAGACATGTGATGAGTCGACTGAAGGGGAAACCACCTTTCTTTGCAAAAGCTTACCTTTTCAGCACCTTGTCATTAATGTCCACCAATTGCTTCAAAAATCAACTTGGGTGCATTCACAAATTGCCCCTTTGAACAATAGTATAGGGCATCCACTAATGGGGCCCTCCGCTCTTGCAAATGCCCAGTGACATAGACATTTTTCCTCAAAATGGTGTCCATGAGTCTTAAGGTAGGAGGGAGGTCTCTTCTCATCAGAGATTCACCAGAGCCCACAATACCATTTGTGAGTTGTTTCGCCATTTCCCTAAAAGAAACCCAAATAGGTGCTCCCTTGGCTCTGGTGGAGTCAAATCGATATGGGACTCCCAAAGCCATCCCAATGTCTTTGCAGTATACAATCAGCTGCCAATCATCAATCAAAATCTCAAGTGCATCTTCAGTCCCAGGCACCACCTTCTTGGTCAGGTATTGATACCACAATTTCATCAACCTGGGATAAACCATTTCATTCAAAGACAAAAGTAGGGGTTACAGACCTTCTGTCTTCAAATAGTTCAATGTCCCCTGGCACTCTCGAATGTTGGCAAAGTATGTCAGGTCAAAATCTGTCTCAGGGACAAAACTCAAAGTGTCGACAAATTCATTGGGGGTAGTTAACCCAATTGGATGGGTGGGCAAAGGTATATCCGCAGCGGGGACAGCTCTCTCTAAAGGTGTTTCTACCACAGGCTCCTGAATTTCAATGGATTTGGCTTTCTTGGCTTTATGGGCCTTCTTGGGTGTCCCTTCAGAGAGCTTCCTCTTTGTAGGTGGTTTGGTGGGAGGCTTTGCTTTCTTGGCGGATTTAGGGGTGGAAGCAGTTGTTTGCTGAAATAGGTCAGCTAGGGTTTCTTCAAAATTGGCCATTTTTGCTTTTGAAAATGGAACAGTATCTAGTGAAAACATGGAATGGGTTGCTAGGAAAATGACGGAGGGAAGCAGAAAGACAACTTACCCTAAAATCCTAAGTTTTCTTGTCGGAATTTACGTAATTCTGACTCAATTTCTCTAAAATCTGAGGCAAAATGCTCCCTTGTGCCGGCGAAATGTACTGACAAAGTGGCAGACTGAATAGATGATGATTTCTGTGGTATTTAGCCGAGAGAAGGGGGAGGCAAAAAATGAGGAAGAGAGCTAGGGTTTGCAGTCGGTACCAATATGGGGCGAAAATGACTTGTCGATAGGTATTTAAAGGATGATATATAATTTCGACAGGATGAATAGGTTGGTTTTGATAGGTTGATGCATCCTATCGACAGTGTCACAATCAAAGCTTTTTAAAGTGGATGATTCGATAGGTTCACGATAGGTGGAATCATCTTTCCGATAGGTGTAGGGGTACCTAATTCATCTTTTCGATATGTTCCCGATAGGTATCCAGAACTTATCGAAATCAATATTTTTCCCTTGCTGACCTATCGAGAAGTTGGTTTTACCTGTCGATCATGTTCAGTACCTATCGAAACCCCCAATTGTCCTGTCGAAGCCATATAGCGACCTAACGAAGAGTACAATTGGCATATCGACAGCTCCCAAAACCACACAAAACTACAATTCCAGGCATTCTCAATCAAGACTCAGAAGCTTCCTCTTTCTCTGATTGTTTCCCTGATGGACAAACTCCCATTATCTTAGGCCAGGTTGAAATGATGGTCTGATATTTGTGATAGCATGTTTATTGCAAAAAGAATTTCACTGGAAAAATAAATACCTAGAACAACAGCAAACTATAATACATATGGTACATACTGGACTGCAAGGGCTAATCCGGAGGATCTGGGAGGTCCACAACATTTGTATGATCAGTACCTTTCATGGATTCTTTCCTCAGCCAGTGTCCCTCACCTGAGTGTAGTTTTCCATCTGTGAACCAAGCATTGTCCTGCAATAGCCAATGTGTATTTTCATGCATCACCTTCTTTTGTGCATTAATAGAAAAACAAGCATCGTCAAGAGAGGGTTGATAGCCAGTACTATACACATTCAGCTTAACCTTCATGTTTCCAAATGACACTTCCATGATTTCATACCTGCATTCTATGTAAGCATTGGCAGTGGCCAAAAAGGGCCTGCCTAGAATCACAGATATGGAAGAAGCACATTTTCTTGGTTCCATGTCCAACACAAAAAAGTCAGCAGGATAGAAGAATTTGTCAACTCCAACCAACACATCTTCAATTATCCCCACAGGTTTCCTTTCAGATCTGTCAGCCAGCTGTAGGACCACATGTGTGGGCTTTAATTCTCCTAAACGCAGCTTCTCATATAGTGAATATGGAAGCAAATTTACACTAGCTCCCAGATCTAATAAGGCTTGTCAATGGTGTGATCCCCAATGATGCAGGGGATAGTGGGGGTTCAAGGTCTTGCAATTTGGTTGGGGTTACAATAGACAAAATATGTTTCACTTTCTCTGCTGAAAAGACTATCTTGGATAGGTGTATCCTAGATTGTCTTTTATGGGTGCATAGTTCTTTCAAAAACTTGGCGTAGGCTGGGACTTGTTTAATTGCATCATGTAAAGGTAAATTGATCTTTACTTGCTTGAAAGTCTCCATCATTTCCTTTATTTAACCTTGCCCCTAATCAAAAGGGGAAGGTGCTTGTAGTGCCTTAGGAAATGGCAAATGTGGGATTGCTCCCTCACTTACAGCCTTAGCCAATGGGGCCTCTTTCTTTTTGATTTTTTTCTTTTCTTGAGGATCCTCATTATCCTCTTTATTCACAGCTGGTTGCTCCTTCAGGTTCACCACTGGTGACCATTGTTGTGTTCTTGTAGAAATCACATCATTTTCTTCCTCCAAGCTCCTTATAGGCTCACAGCCCACTTGGTTCTCCACTAACCTATCACTTCTCAATATTATAACAGATTTGGCTTCCTCATAGGTGGAGGAAACTTCACCCACTACAAACTGTCTTCATGGGTTGTCCTGTGGTTGGCTAGGCAGCCTCCCTCCTTCTCTTCTAGTCAAGGCATCAGACAACTGACCAAGTTGATCCTCTATCTTTTTGATGCTCTAATTGTGAGAGTGCACAGTTTGGGATAAGGAGTTCAAGTTCTGCAGTGATGATAGAACTTCTTCCTCGAAGGAAGATACTCTCGTAGCTGGAGGAGATGCAGATTGCTGCACAGGAGGAGCTACAGGTTGGGCCATGGGTTGTTGATACTGAGGCCTTGGGACATAACCTTCTCTATAGGGCTGAGCAATTCTGTAGGGCATGGGCTGCTGGGGCTACTGCTGCTGGTTGGGTATGCATCTTGTCTCCACCTCAGATTGGGGTGGTTCCTCCATTGATACCAGTGACAGTGCTGCCCATAAGATCGATCGACCCACAGCTCATTTTAAAATCAGGAAATTGGCTAGCAGATGGGCATTCTTCAAGGGAGTGAGCAGGGGACTGGCATATGGCACATGCCTCCTCCACCCTAGCAGCCACAGGTGACTGCATTGCTCCCATCAGCCTATCAAATTTTAGGGCTAGACTGTCCACTTTCCTTTCCAAATCACATGGCACACTCACTTCATATAACTTTCCTCTTGAAGTATTCTCCTTCACCAACCTAGGAGGCTCTAGATCTCTAGCCAAGGTTTCCCTTTGCATAGAGTTCTCACTAATAACATCAAAGAGCTCCCATGCCTCCTCAGCAGTTTTATAGAGGTAGGTGCCTCCATAGGAAGCATCTACCATGTCTCTGCTTTTAGAATCATTTCTCTGATAAAAGCTTTGAACCAATTGCTATTATGGGATTTGATGATGGGGGCATTTCTTTAGGAGTTCCTTAAATCTCTCCCAGGATTGATGAAAATCTTCAGTTGGATCTTGGATAAAAGAGATGATACCCTTCCTCAACTGGCTGGTTTTTGACATAGGGAAGAACTTGGCCAGAAATTGACATTGGAGATCACTCCAGGACTGAATGCTATTGGGTGGAAGCAAGGATAACCAGGTCTTGGCTCTGTCCTTTAATGAAAAAGGAAAGAGTCTCATCCTGGTGGCCTCCTCCCTCAAACCTGTGATGTTAAATGTAGTGCACAATCCCAAGAACTCATCAATGTGCTTGTAGGGGTCTTCTTTAGTCAGGCCATGAAATGAGGGCAGCATTTGAATTATGGAAGATTTTATCTCATAGTTTCCTTGAGCAGCTGAGAATTGAATGCAGAAGGCGGAATTATAGACCCCTGGTGCATTAAAATCCTTGAGGGTTCTCGGCTGCTGTTGCTCACCCATTTCTACAGAGTCAATTGCAACAGATGTGGGTTTGGTCTGGATCTGAAAAGTCTTTCAACCTCTGGATTTAGTGGAATAATCTGAGGTTGGAGAGTTCTCCTACCAAACATACAACCAAAAGTTAACTTGGGTGCATTCACAAATTGCCCCTTTGAACAATAGTATAAGGCATCCACTAATGGGGCCCTCCGCTCTTGCAAATGCCCAGTGACATAGACATTTTTCCTCAAAATGGTGTCCATGAGTCTTAAGGTAGGAGGGAGGCCTCTTCTCATCAGAGATTCACCGGAGCCCACAATACCATTTGTGAGTTGTTTCACCATTTCCTTGAAAAGAAGCCCACATAAGTGCTCCC
This sequence comes from Chloranthus sessilifolius, assembly GCA_021018995.1. Lineage (NCBI taxonomy): Eukaryota > Viridiplantae > Streptophyta > Magnoliopsida > Chloranthales > Chloranthaceae > Chloranthus > Chloranthus sessilifolius. The sequence continues at coordinate 118,847,226 of CM037589.1, read as the reverse complement.
TCGGCTCTGGTGGAGTCAAATCGATATGGGACTCCCAAAGCCATCCCAATGTCTTTGCAGTCTACAATCAGCTGCCAATCATCAATCAAAATCTCAAGTGCATCTTCAGTCCCAGGTACCACCTTCTTGGTTAGGTTTTGATACCACAATTTCATCAACCTGGGATAAACCATTTCCTTCAAAGGCAAAAGAAGGGGTAACAGACCTTCTTTCTTCAAATAGTTCAATGTCCCCTGGCACTCTCCAATGTTGGCAAAGTATGCCAGGTAAAAATCTGTCTCAAGGAATTACAGGAGTATCAGATCCAGGGAGATCAGATGGTATCCAAGAGGTCTACCAATTAAGTGGGTGAGCTGATCTACAGACTCCTCTACCCAAATCTGATCGAGCACCAAATGAAACCAAAGAAACTTTAGATTTAATTATAACATTACAAATAATATTTTCATTGCAATCAAACTCACTCTACAATGGAAATGCTCTCAGATCTGTAGTCTGTGCTGCAGTGAACTCATAATAGCACTCTCAACCTTACCCAATTACAGATCTAACCTCTCTCCTCGCTACTCCAAGGGAATTAGCCAACCATTGTTGGGCTAAAAGAGGGAAAATAGAGTTTCTCTGCAAGCTCTAATCTCTAGAATTTGGCTCAGATCTCGATCTCCTCCAATTGCAATTAGGGGTCTCTATATATAGCTTTCTCCTCTATTTTTCCTGCCAAAAATCCCCTCTAGAAGGTCCTCAGAGTTTGTTAGGGTTCTGTTAGAGCACGTTGGTCGGTTAGGGTTTCCTAGGGCATCTTCTAGAATCGTCGTGTCGGTCACCAAGTGTTGTGGGGTGCGTGCAGCAGGTCACCACATCACAGCATGTGCATAGCTGAGTTTCTGAGAAGTTCTACACACGATTTTGACAGGTTGGGGAAGCTTCCGACAAGTTCTAGTAAGGCTTTTTAGACCTTTCGTCAGGTTCTTCAATCCCTTCATAGATTTTGATAGGATGTGCTTTGAGGGCTTTATCTTCACTGCACTTTATCTGGAGCATTCGACAGGTTGGAGGAGTACTTCGATAGGTTGGGACACCATGTTGTCAGGTTGTAGCTTTGCATTCCATCACTTTGATAGGATGGCTCTCACTCCTTCGATAAGTTCTTATTCCAGCACCTTTGTTTCGTTAGGTTGAGGCAGTCTTTCGATAGGTTCTGGAGACCTTTCGATAGGTTCAGGAACCCTTCGAAAGGTTCCCTTTTTTCCTCAGGTATATTTCGTCAGGATGAAATCTGTCTTTCTCTCAACTGTTCGATAGGTTCTTGGATCCTATCGATTTTCACAATCCTCATGACTTCTTCTTATTTCTATCTTCAGATCCTATCGAAACCTCTCCAATCTACACAAATTTCTCTAATTCAACTCTCAGCTCCTTTCGAAATCTTCAGATGTCCTCTCAATAGGATGTTTTTGGCCTGCCTTCACTTCCTTCGCCTTGTTCTGCTGCAGCCAAGCACTCTAAGGGTCCAGTGATGTGCTACCCTCTGGTGTGCTATTGCTGGTTCTGTCCTGTGCTGAGAGATGGCCCCTTTATGGGCATTCTTGAGTGGTTTTCTGTATTAGTATCATCTTTTATTGATGTCTACAAAATACACTCGACAGAGGCTTATTAGTGTGTTGTTGCTACCCCAGCTATGCTTTCTTTATTTGTTTGTGGTAAAAGAAATTTAAAATCAAATTAAAATAGGGGATGAAATCAGCACAACTGAGAAGTCCTAGACCTGCAAGATACAGGGTCCATTGTGGCAAGTTTTGATAAGTAAGAGTTTGTCCCACAGGGAAAGATAATCTACAGCTCCAAGGGAGCCATCTCTAGTAGTCCCTCTAGATCTGACTACAGATCTGGCAGTCCTTAAGGGAAGGGAGTTTAAGGTCACTTAGTTTACAGATCCTAAGGTAGCCTAATGTCTAAACTACAGAAAGGGTTGAGAGGATGGATGGAGTGTGGAAAATAAATATAAAAGGGAGAGAAGTATGTTATTGAGCCTAGATCAGAGAAGTTTTGTAACTCAGATTTAGATCTGATGTTATAGAAATCCTGTCCAATGGCTATGTTATCACCACTGAGGAGAAAGAATCCAACCCATCTCTGTGCCATGATTCAATCCCTTAAGGTTATAACCTGTCCACTCAAATGGTCACAGACTATCCCATAGGGGAACCACAATCCAGAGATGGGTCAAAACAAGTTAATCATTGTAAGCACTATTTCATCCAGGCTACCAGCTCAAGAATCCATAGGGAACCTCAACCTCTAAAGCTCTATGTGTGGGGCAAAGGCTGTATAGGACCATGATAGCCCAGACACATAGAACCAGCAAGAGATTGAGTACAACCTTCGATCTAGCTGTCCATTGCTTGAGTGAGGCTACAGTGGTCCAGTCATAAGCCTACAATCTCTATAACCAGATCAGATCTAACATCTGATAGCGAATCTATACAAATATAGGGGAGTCTGCCTCTGTACAATCTCCCACCAGGCTGATACAAGCTCAGATGCAGAGAAGAAGGATCCATCTTGGATCGGTGGATTAGAATCACCCTAAGGCTATAACCTGTCCACTTGAATGGTCACAGACTATCCCAGAGGCTATCCTCCTCACGGAGCCCAAGACAAAACAAGAATATCGCTGCCACCACCATGGTCACAAGGCTACCAGCTCAAGCTCCCATGGGGATTTCAAATCTAGTGGGTCTTGTGGTGGGGCTAAGGCTATATAGGACCATGATAGCCCAGACACACAGGTCACTTGGATCTGTGTGGCCCTTAGAATCAGTCCTCCATTGCTTTGAATCACAGCCAAAGCAATGGCGGATCACAAGGCAGCAGCCTTGCACAGAGAAGATCACATTCAAACACAAATCCTATAATGTAAAAATCCTATTACAAAACTTCCATTAAGCTAGTTCAAAATGCATACAAAGACATAGCCAGCAAGTGCTGGACTATGGAGAGAAGGAAAAAGAAAAAGAAAACTATTTACAGCTACAAAAGAAAAGAAAAACGATCTCAGATCAAGTCTCCAAGAGATGAGATGTGTTCCAAGATCTCTAAACCTAAGATAAGTATTGGTTTATATAGCAGTGGTGTGGCGGCGCATTAAGGTTAGGAAACCCTAATTTTAACGATGCCACATGACTTAATAGTAATCCTTGGATGCCTCGGGGCGCGTGCACAGAGATTTAAGTGTGGGAGTGTGTGCCCTAATCGCTGGAAATTCCCAGAAAGTCCTCTATTGAAGTGATGGAAGTTGAAGTTCAGAGCTTCGCTAGGTAGCTATTGTTTCCCAGACTTGTCGCGTGGTAGCTCTTGCTCTTCGCGAGGATGGTTTGACATTGAAGCTTCAACCATCGCGAGGTTGCCTTTGTTTGCTCTTCAGGCAGTCGGGCGGTAGAGAATTGTGCTCTCTCTGGATTGGGCTTCGCAAGGTTGAGTAGACATCAGACCCTCAGATGTCGCGGGGTTGGAGTTCAAGCAGTCGCGAGGTAGCTGCGCATTCACTGGGTTGATCTTCGCGAGGATGGATTTGAATAGCACGAGAACTGCGCGAGCACTCCTCTTCAATGGACTTCATGAGTTTCCTCGCGAGGCTTTAATGAGTTCTGAACTGTGTGAGGTTCCATGTCTTAATTGATCTTCTCAAGGATGGCACTGTCTTTGCGAGGATGCTTTCTTCTTGAATAGCGCGAGAACTATGCGAGGCCATCGTATGGCGCATCAAGAGTCTTCTGAAGCTCTCTCTCCTCAGCCGTTTTGAGCGAACTGCGCGAGGTATATTTCTCCTGAATCCTCTAAAGCTTGGGTCAGCTGCGCGAGGCTCATTTCAGGTCTGGATTCAGAGTCCATCCTTCTAAGGGACTTTTCGTGCCAAAACAGGCTCCTTACTAGGATTCCTGGCCTTATTTCACTGCTGATTATTACCTACATAAAACACTTAACAAGAACTTATTAGATGGCTAAGGGTCTAATCAAAGGTTAAGTTAAGGGGTGAAAAGTAGTACTTTTCAGGTCTTAACATGTGCTCACAGGTCTATCAATGGTCAGGTTAAAGGGTGAAAAGTGGCATTTTTCACCACTTAACATACTGGTAACAAACACATGCATTTATCAAAGGAGCCAAGACAAAGGAAGAATGATCGTGGGAGGGCTTACCCCTTGAACCACCTCAGGAGGAGGGACCCGGGCCACCTCAACTGAGATGCGTGCCTGCTTATCCACATCGACGCATAGATCCAACAGAAAGTCATCTTCGAGGCACCTGAAGGTCCCATGAGCCACAGTAGGAGCACCGCCCAAGACACCCATATGAGAGGAGCCTGAAGGACCTGCATCCGAAGGACCAGCACCTAAGGAACTGACACCAGAAGAACCTGCCCCTGAGGGACCCGCACCGGAAGGACCAGCATCTAAGGGACCCACCCTTGAAGCATCCACAATACCCACCGCCACCCTGCCTTCATCATCTGAGTCTTCTCCCTTGATAAACAATGAACCAAATAGAGATTCACTCAGTGGAACCTGTAGACACCCAAATTCGGCCCAAGGCCCGATCAGTCTGTACTCCTAGAGAAATGCACCCCTGTGCTTCCAATGGCACCCCTGTACCTTGGGAATCTATCCAGACCTTTAGGAATCACCTGAAACCCATTAGAACCATTCCCCCAACCCTTAGAGATCACCCCTAAACCATAGGATCCCTTCCCAAACTCAATTAAAACCCTTATGAGTATTTGATGGGAGGAGAGCTACAAATTTTTAAACTGACCACTTCTAAGGATGAGCCACATACTTTTGGAAAGAGGACTCCTTCAGCTTTCCAACGAGCTAAAGATCACCAGATTTGGAGTTGTGATTCAAAAGTTATGGCCGATTGAAGTCTCACATAAAATGATAACTTTTGCTCAAGCGTATGTATTACATACGCCCAGCCAATTTGGCCCCAGATTGGTCAGGCATATATATTATATACGCCTAGCATTTTTGGGCCAAATTTGGCCGGGCGTATATAATATATATGCCCAGCATAGGTGGGACCCACCACAGGCACCCATCTTCTTAGATTCCCCCTAGTTTTCTTGAGTTTTACTGTGCATAAGCGGGGCGTATGTAATATATATGCCCAGCTTAGCTACAGTATCTGTCATTAAATGCTCGAATTTCCTCCATCTGGTTTGACCCTTTGACCATCCCCTTGGTTAAGGTGGGTGTCTTGAGGTTGGTTGCACCCCCTTTGAGCTTATTGGCAACCCTTAAGTCACCCATGGTCTCACCCCATCATCCGCCATTAAAACCAGTTTCCCAAAACCCTAGGACCTTGAAAACCTAGAAAACCTTAGATGGGGGATTACCTAATTGCTAAACCAATTAGCTCTTAAGTAAGCCCCTAACCCATCCCTTCTTTATAAATAGAGAGGCCCCCCTCTTCCCAAAGGGTTGGTTGAAAAAAAAAGGTTAAGAATTTTGAGCTTAAGAGAGAACCCTAATGAGAGAAAATGCACCCATTTTTCCAGAATTCCAGCATGCCTAGTTCATCCATTTCAATCCATTTCCACCATTAGATCACTCTCTTTTAGCCAAAATCTATTCCCTAGCTTCACTCTACACTTCCTATTTACCGAATCCTAGCTTTAGCGCCCATTTCCATACTGTTTAAGCCATCGAAAGCATGACGAAGCAAAGGTCTTCCACGGTCCAACAAGGGCCCGTGAGCTCCGGCTCACCCCTCTCTTCCTCTACCTTCTTGGTGTGTCCTCCGTCCAAGGATTCAAGCCGTTACGCCGCCGAAATTTCGGTTTGGCTCAAAGCTTGATATGACCGTATTGCCTTCGGGCAAGGGGAAACTCCGCCCATTTTATTTTTATTTATGGCCATAGATAAAGACCACTACATGCGGGTTGATCGGGTGCCTAAACCCTTCCCGATCGATAACCGAAGCCCCTACCCTAGAGCCTTTGGTAAAGACCGGTAAATCAGAGTCATATTTAGCACTTCGGTGCTCAAAATATCGATTTGAAGGTTTCCCGGGTCACCAAAAGCTCCGGGTGGCGACTCTACATTTCATTCTTAGCGAGCACATCACCGCGACGGGTTCGTGAGGATCCATGGACGCACAGATGGTGACTCTGCTGGGGATATCACCCTAGCGCTTCCCCTCTTGTTGGCCTTTCTTTTTGTTACTAACCATTATTGTTTTTTTTTCTTATTTTCTGCTATTTTTTCTATATTTTTGTTATTTTTACTAACGTACTCACCCCTACGATTCAGTCCTTTAAGTGCCTTAGCCGATTGGCGGGCCTACGTGCGCCTTTAAATTCCTATTTTTCCGATTCTTGTCATTTAAGCCACCTTAGCCGTTTGGCGGGCCCACTCGCATTTACTTTTACGTCATTTAAATTTCAGTCATTTACGAGCCTTAGCTATTTGGCGGGCCTACGTGCGCTTTTCATTTCAGTCATCATATCTCACCATTGAACACCGGCCCATTGAGGCGGCACGGGCTTGTCATCCCCGACCCGATTTTGGACTTAATTTCACTCCCCTTTAAAAATCTATAATTAAAAGTGAACCAACAGTGTGGGGACATCATCAAAATTATTTTTGCATTTTTGGATAATTTTCTGGCGGTGTAGGCACAGATATAATTTACCCGGTACCCAGTAAGGCGGCAGCCCTAGTGGTGATGATCCTGAAAAGAACCACCCCTTCCAGTACCTGAGAAGGCGCTTGCGCTGGAGGTATATCGGTTGGGTTGCCAATTCCAATCAAGTCATAAAACTCGCATGGGTGAGAGCGTAGACAGCCCAAATTCAGCTGTGTATCCCTAGGAAACGGAAAGGAGGGACCCGATAACATACACAGCAGTGCCCCGGAGCATCCCTCCCCAGAAACCAGTTCAAAGACCCACATTCAGGCTTACTGTTCACTGTCAAACTTCACTGACAGAACTATTTTTGCCAGGCGTATATAATATATACGCCCAACAAAAAATCCCCAGATTTACTCAGGCGTATATAATATATACGCCCGGCCAAAACCCCCAGATTTAAGCTAGGTGTATATGATATATACGCCCGGCCAAATCTGCCTTTTTTTGGTCAGGCGTGTATAAAACATACGCCCAGTGTATACTGGGTCACAGCAACCCGATCTGAGGCCCAATCCACCACCCCAATTCCCCGATTAGTGGTATTAGTGCCTGCAATAGCCTCCCGCATTCTATAACACCCAACATGCCCCTGCCCGGTCAGGAGAAAGCGACTTCTCATTGATCTGCTCCGAGGGATTGGGTCGTTTGCGTGGAATCCCTCGCCTTCAATAGAACGAAAGGGTTCCCTTTCGCTTCTTCCGAAGTGTGTCGAATCCCTCCGTGGGACCTACTAAAGGTACACATACCACCTGAGACAGGAATTGACCCTGGGCACCAGGTCATCATTCATTTAGGTAGAGGGGAGTTAATTTCCATCCGAAAGAAAGAAAGAATATCTTCGAAAAAAAAAAAAAACCAAAAAAAAGAAAAAACAAAAATCAACAAAATAAAAAAGAGAGAGAGAGAGAGAGAGAGAAAATCAATAAATAAATAAATAAATATATATATATATATATATATATTGGTATAACCGTCACTACGGCAACCTCAAACCCAGCCCGTAGGAGGAGAACCAGGAAGGTATATGGCCCTTATCCGAGACATCGATACAACACTCGTCAACGGATCATGTCAAGAGCCGATACATCCCCACCGTCATCCCTATCCCATTCCCAAGTAGGAGAAGACCCGATCTCCAACACCTTCGCCCAAACCCGGTTCGATATCACGGGTCCCTTTGGGGCACCCGTGTTCACATCCACCCCACACTCCTCCCTCACGTTCTCCCAACATACCCCCTTTTCATCCCCTACTAAAACCCCTCATTTCCTAACCGATCCATACATCCCCATCTCCCATCCATACACCCTTACCGCACCCCCATACTCCCAAAGACCCCATAGGGAGCCCCATCCCCCGCCTACTTCCCACGTTCCATCCATCTCATCATCCATGCCCCCTACATCCCACATCCCATCCACCCTGTCTCACATACCATTCCCACCACATGGCCCATCCACATCCCAACATACCCCCCCCCCATTTACCCAGGTCATGCCCAACTTTTCCCAAGATATGACCAATAACCCACCATCTTCCATAGCTATACATCCATACCGCCCAAGCACAATCATCCATACCCCCCATACCCAGGTCATGCCCAATTTATCCCAACCCCCTCCATCCTTAAGTGAGCCATCACCCCCCAATCTCACACCTGAATCCATGCCTTCAATGGAGGACATGAGAACGATGTATGCCCTATGGGCTACTTTTTAGAACCCTACATCTCAAACCCTGCATCCAAATCTCCAAAACTTCCATACCCCATTCCCTCCTAACCATGCCCAACCACCCATCGTCCATACCTCCCAAAATCCCCCACCTCAATTCCAGGCCCAAACCCATACAAATCCATGGGCCCAAGCCTAAACACCTTTAGAACCATGGGCCCAAGCCCAAGCCCATCAGACCCAGGCCCAGGCCCAAAACCCTCAAAACCCATGAGCCCAAACCCAAGCCCATCAGACCCAGACCCAAGCCCAGGCCCAAAACCCCTGGGCTCAAGCCCAAGCCCATCAGACCCAAGCCTAGCTCCAAGCCCCTCAAGGCCCTCAGACCCAAACCTATCAAGCCCAAGCCTAGGGCCCATGAACCTAAACCCAACCCCCTCATGGCCCATTAGCCCAAACCCAACAAGGCCCATTGGCCCAAAGTCATACTAACCCCCACACCCAGGCCCAAGGCCCATCAACCCAAGCCTTCCAAAACCATCAAGCCCAAATCCCTCAAACCCAAGGCCCATCCACCCAAGCTCATCAAGGCCCATTCACTAACCCATACCCCCCCACCAGTACCCTTCATTCACCTATACCCCTTACGCCCCCATCCCGCCTCCAACAGAAAATCCAATCCATCCCGTTCCTCAAACCCACAACATCCCACTACATCAACCACACCCCCATCACCCCCAGAATGTGCACCCAGCTCAGCACATCATTTATCCACAAACCGCTCATCCATTTATCCCTTCTCATCCCCTACAAACCTTATGGCCCAACCAGGTCATCAAACCCCTCACCCCCCAAGTGCAAATAGCAGACCTCGCCCCTCACCAATACCATGACCAACAGTATTAGGAGGATGAGATCCGCAACAGTGGAGGAGTTGTCAGCTTCAACCCTCCTGGGCCCAGCCTCAAAAGAACCAAATCAGGGGGAAGCAGTCCCCGCTACAGCCTTAAAAGAACCAGAATAGTTGAAAGAACAAATAGACAGAATACAGAAGCAACTGATGAAGATGGGAGGAGTAGAACTACATTCAACAGACTTTTCAGACTTATGTCTATTCTTTGATGTCCCCTTGCCATAGAAATTCAAGATGCCATCATTTGATAAGTATAATGGCACCGGCAACCCCATCGCCCACTTAAAATTTTACTGTGGGGATATGTGCCAGTATGGCGGAGATGAACGACTCCTCATCAAAGTGTTCCAAAAGAGTCTAACGGGCCCAACTCTAAGGTGGTTCACTGTTGAGAACTGGAAAATAGCATTTTTCACCCCTCAACCTGAGTCTTGATAGACCTTTGAGAGAACTAAATAAGTGTTCTAAGTGCTTGTGTTTCAGCTAACAATAAAGACAGGCTTAACCATAAAAGCAGCTTAAAAGTGCCAAAAAGATGATAATCCATGTTGATCCAAAGGAAGAAAGAGAAGGGACAACCTCACTAGCTGTTAAAAGGTCTGAACTGAAGAGGCAAAGACCTGGTCTCAATCCAGAAAACAAGTATGGAGCAATTCAAACAGAAAAATGCCTACAGAGTACTTTTCGCAAAGAACCTGAACTCTGCGAAAAGAACTAAAAACTCTAGGCTTAGCTTTCGAAGAGCACCTGAACCCTTCGAAGAGATAATTGACCTTTGCGAAAAGAAGAAAACTCAATTCGAACAGAACCAAAACATTGCGAAAAGAGCTTCAGGAGTTACAACACCTTGCGAAAAGTCCCCTAAGCTATGCGAAAAGGTATTCTGGAGATTCCCAGCTTTTGCAAGGGCAATTCAGTAATCTTTTTCACGTGTCCCAATGCATTTAAAAACCTAGGGACATTCCAGAGGATTCTAAGCATGATGCGAAGGCATATGCCACCCCATGTGAGCACCCTGAGATGAAATAACTTGGCAGGAACTTCTAGAAACTCTAACAGACTTTCAAAATGCATAACAGAATTGATGCTTTTGTCACCTGATTGGCTGAACCAGATCGAGCAATTCTGATTGGCCAGAACAGATCTGGATCCTTGTGCTCGACTACCATTGGTCGATCTGAGATCGCACTTGATTGGTTGATACACATCCGAAATTTGGACTTAGGGAAAACTATAAATAGATGAACCATTTGCCCAATTTGGGCATCCAGTTTTGAGTTTCATTCCTAGTCCCCATTTCCAAATCGATAGTTTATCCGAAATCCTCACTTTTACTTGTAATTGAGAGCTGTGAGATACTTCTGTAATTCGAAAGAGAGTTGTATGCAAGACTACAAATCTGAGAGCTGTTTAAGCTGTGCTCTATAATTGTAATGGTGAATTTGAAAAGGTTGCTATAAACCGTACATTCTCCATTGGACTCATGTTAAGGGTTCCCTCTGATCTCCTTATTGCATTAGACTCCTTTAGATTTACTATTTTTCATGCAATTTCCCTTGATTCATTAATCCTGTGAGAATTAGTATTTGTAACCTAATCTCTCACGGCATTTGTAGTGATGTTTCTTGTTCTAAATTAAGGATTTGGATTAAAGACTATTGGATGGTTTGTGGCCATTAAAGTGGACAGACCATAGCCATAAGCTTAAATCTAATCCTTGAGTTATATTTATTTCTCTTACATCTGCGCTTGTAGCCAGATAAAGATTGGATCATCTCTCAGTTGAGCTGCAGTCATTCTCATTAGATTTCAAGGACCAAATCAAAGTTAGATATTACTTCTCCATTTTTATAAGTTTACCTCTAAATTCCCCCAACTCAGATCTGGATCATTTAGTTTAACTTTTACTTTTATCATTTAGTTAATGTGACAAATTCAACCTCCCATCCTATGTGCTTTCTATATAAGATAAGAGGCCAGATCTGGTAGCTCAGATCTTGAGGTTTATCTTGCATTTTAGACAAATTCTCTGTGGGCGATCTTATACTCACTAACATTTAAAACTTGCTACAATTGGCCCTAATCTTACAGGCTAATTCACTTCTCTCTATGCTGATATTTCTTTATTTTTTTTAATATTCTAGATTCATTATAACTTAGCAGTTGCAAACCTGTTTTCAAAACACAAATAAATCAAGCACACTTAGAAGCAACAACAAGTTTTTGGCGCCGCTGCCGGGGAATTTGTTCTAAAATAGGTAGACCTAAGTTTTCACTTTTATTTTTATATCAGTACTAAACTGTTCTATTGTTTATACCTGTGCAGTTATCCATATCCAATTTTTGAAGAAGGGAAACTACTTAAAAAAGGAATTATGAAGGTTTGCTGTGAATAATCAGATTTTTTGTTCTGAGTTGTATGTTTGGTAGAAGGACTCTCAGCCCTGAGATTGTCCCACTGAATTTAGAAGTTGAAAGGCTATTACGAACCAAACAAACAACACAGAATTCTGCTACTATGGGTAAAGAACCTCGACTTTTGAGGGATTACTTCGCACCTGGTGCTTATAATTCTCCCTTTTGCATTCAATTTCCTACTGTTGAAGGAAATTATGAGATCAAATCATCGACCATCCAAATGCTTCCTTCCTTCCATGGGTTGAGTAAGGAAGATCCATACAAACATGTGGATGAATTCTTGGCTCTTTGCACCACATTCAACATAGCTGGACTTGGTCCAGAAGCAACCAAGCTTAGGCTCTTTCCTTTTTCATTAAAGGACAAAGCTAGAGCATGGTTATCTATGTTAGCACCAAATAGTATCACTTCTTGGAATGATTTGCAGTGTCAATTTTTAGCCAAATACTTCCCAATATCTAAAACAAGCCAATTGAGACAAAGTATCATTTGTTTCTCACAAAACTCAACTGAAACTTTCCATGAAGCATGGGAAAGATTTAAGGAACTTTTAAGGCAATGTCCTCATCATCAAATCCCCAGATGGCAGCTAGTTCAAAGCTTCTATCAAGGAATTGATCAAAAAGGCAAAAATATGGTGGATGCCTCCTGTGGAGGCACTTACCTGCAAAAAACAGTTGAGGAGGTTTGGGACTTATTTGAAGTAATTGGTGAAAACTCAACTCAACAGGAATCTCTGTCAAGAGATATTGAATATCCTGCTAGGTTGAACAATCAGCAAATCACCAAAGGAAAGATTTATGAAGTGAATGAGTTGGAAAGAAAGATGGACAATTTAACCACAAAGTTTGATAGATTGATGGACTCACTTAAAAATCCAATGGTTGCAAGAGTAGAGGAGGCATGTCTGATATGTCAGTCCCCTACTCATTCAATTGACCAATGTCCTGCTGCACCACAGTTCCCAAGTTTAGTGGTGGAACAAGCTCATGCTGCGCAATCATTTGGACAGATGCAGTCAAATGAATATCCATGGAGAGGGCACCCCAATTTGAGGTGGAGCCAAGGGAATTATCAATCACAACAACAGCAGCAACCAAAGAACCAAATGCCTTTCAAAACTGCACAGCCTTATCAACCGAATTTTTATGCCAAGCCAAATTTTCAGCAGCCCATTCCACAACAACCTGTACAGCAATCTGCCCCAGTTCAAACCCCTTTCAGGTCCCTTTCTTTTGAAGATCAAGTCCTAAATTCACTCCAGAATTTAGGATCTTTAACTCAGACTGTGAATTTTCACAGCCAGAGCATAAAGAAGATTGAAGAAACATTGGGACAACTTTCAAATACTTTGGCCAAAAGAGAGGAAGGAAAGTTTCCCAGCCAATCCTTGAACAATCCCAAAGGACAGTTCATGGTTGGAGAAGCTTCTATTTCACATAAAGATGTAAAAACTGTCACAACTTTGAGAAGTGGAAGAATTATAAATAACAAAGTGGGTACTGAAGAAGAAAAAAATGAGGAAAATGATAAATATATGCAGCAAGAGCAGCATAATGATAGCAGTGGAGGTGCTGATATACCTCAGAAAAATCAAACAAATGAAAAACAAAAAATTCAAAAAAATCCTGAAAATGCTTCCAAAGCTGAAATGAAGGACTAGTTTCTCATTTGCCATTTCTTCATGCAATGAAATCTGTATCCCCTTTTGATAAAGGGAACACAAAAATAGATGAAATGATGGAGACTTTCAAGCAAGTCAAGATAAATCTACCTTTGCTTGAGGCAATCAAACAAATTCCAGCATATGCAAAATTTTTGAAAGATATTTGCACTCACAAAAGACAGTCTAGGATACAGTAATCCAAGAAGGTCTGGAAAGAGTTAATCAGGTGTTATCCATTGCCACACCTCCTAAACTTCAAGATCCTGGAATCCCCACAATCCCTTGCATTATTGGGGAACATACCATTGAAAAGGCTTTATTAGATCTAGGTGCTAGTGTCAACCTACTTCCATATTCTGTATATGAGAAACTAGGTTTGGGAGAATTAAAACCCACTCATGCGGTGACACAACTAGCAAACAGATCTGAGAGGAAGCCAGTTGGGATGATTGAAGATGTATTGGTGGGAGTAGATAAATTTTTCTACCCTGCTGATTTTCTAGTTTTGGACATGGAACCTACCAAAAGCAAAACTTCCATCCCTGTCATTTTGGGAAGACCATTTCTCACAAAGAAATGCTTGCATTCAATGCAGGTCTGGTATTATGGAAGTCTCTTTTGGAAACATGAAGGTAAAATTAAATGTTTATAATGCAGTCACACAGCCTCAATTCAGCTCTGAGGAATGTTTTCATGTTGATCTATTGGATGAACTGGTAGAAGGGACTTTACAATAGTTTCTGTAGTGTGAAGATTTCACCATAGATGCTAAAGATGCTTGGGGAAATTCCAAGGAAGAAACAGTTTGTATCTCAAAGTATGAGGAAGTAAATGTTGTGCAAGGAACTCATAATCAATCAGCAAGTTTCTCTTCTTGGAAACCTGCTACTCTTCCCCTTCCACAAACAGCTAAGGTACCTTTGTTACCTTCTTTTCTTAGACCACCTGATTTAGAACTGAAGTGGCTGCCAGAAAATTTGAAATATGTGTTTTTAGGAGATCATAAATCATTGCCTGCAATTATTTCTTCCTCCCTCACAAAGGAGTAAGAGGAAGAGCTGTTGATTGTTTTGAAAGAATATAGAAGGGTAATTGGTTGGACTATTGCTGATTTGGGAGGAATCAGTCCAACTGTTTGCATGCACAAAATCCATTTGGAAGAAGATGCAAAGCCTTCTAGGGAAATGGAAAGGAGGCTGAACCCGCATATGCAAGAAGTGGTCATGAAAGAGGTTGTTAAATTGTTGGATGCAGGGGTCATTTATCCCATTTCAGATTCAACTTGGGTGGCACCTACACAGGTGGTACCTAAGAAATCTGGGATCACTGTTGTAACCTCAGATTCTGGTGAGCTTATGTCAACCAGACAAACAACTGGGTGGAGGGTCTGTATTGATTACAGAAAATTAAATTCAATGACCAGGAAAGACCATTTCCCTCTCCCATTCATTGATCAGATTTTAGATAAGCTAGCAGGAAAAGCTTATTACTGTTTTCTTGATGGTTACTCTGGTTACAACCAGATTCTTGTGTACCCACAAGATCAGGAAAAGACCACATTCACTTGCCCTTTTGGCACTTTTGCCTATAGGAGAATGCCATTTGGTCTTTGTAATGCCCCTGCTACCTTTCAAAGATGCATGTATTCCATTTTCTCTGATATGATTGACCAATTTATGAAGATTTTTATGGATGATTTTTCAATCTACGGAGACAGTTTTTCCCAGTGTTTACATCATCTCAAATTGGTGTTACAGGGGTGTGAAGAAACCAATCTAGTTTTGAGCTGAGAAAAGAGCCATTTCGTGGTCACCCAAGGCATTGTCCTTGGCCATGTTGTTTCCCACAAGGGCATTGAGGTGGACAGAGCAAAAATTGATTTAATTGCACATTTACCACCTCCCAAAATTGTTAAACAAATCAGAAGTTTTCTGGGACATGCTAGATTTTACAGAAGGTTCATTAAGGACTTCAGTAAAATAACCAAGCCTCTTTGTCATTTGTTGTGCCAAGATGTCCCTTTTGTTTTCAATAATGAATGCATGAAGGCATTTGAATTCTTAAAAAACTATTTGATTTCAGCTCCAATATTGCAGTCTCCAGATTATTCCCTACCTTTTGAACTGATGTGTGATGCATCAGATTATGCTTTGGGTGTTGTCCTTGGACAGAGAAAGGAAAAGCTACCTCATGTCATAGCTTATGCCAGTAGATCAATGATTGATGCACAGCTCAATTACACAACAACTGAGAAGGAGCTGCTGGCAATTGTTTTTGCTTTAGAGAAATTTAGGTCATATGTCTTGGGTTCACAAATAGTGGTGTTCACTGACCACTCTGCCTTGAAATACCTTCTGTCTAAAAAGGACACCAAACCAAGATTAATCAGGTGGATTCTCCTATTACAAGAATTTGATTTATAGATCAAAGATAAAAAGGGGGTGGAGAATGTGGTGGCTGATCACCTGTCCAGAATTTTAACTACTGAGATTGATAGGCTGCCTATCAATGAATCTTTCCCTGATGAGCAACTTTTTGCTATTAGTGTACACACTCCTTGGTTTGCAAACATAGTCAACTTTTGGCTATCGAAGAATTCCTCAACATTGGAATAAAATGGATAAAGATCTTTTCTTCTCAAAGGTTAAACATTTCATCTGGGAAGATCCTTATCTATTTAAGAGTTGTGCAGACCAAATAATAAGAAGATGTGTCCCTGACCAAGAGTTTCATAGAATACTTTCTATGTGTCATGAACAGGCCTGTGGAAGTCATTTTAGTGGAAACAAAACTGCTAGAAAGGTTCTGCAGTGTGGATTTTATTGGCCTACACTTTTCAAAGATGCTCTGCAGCACTGTAAGTCTTGCCAGAACTGTCAGAAATTGGGCAACATTTCCAAGAGAAACTCAATGCCTTTACAACCTATTTTGGTAGTTGAGTTGTTTGATGTTTGGGGGATAGACTTCATGGGTCCCTTTCCTCCTTCCAATGGGTATAATTTCATTTTAGTAGTTGTGGATTATGTATCCAAATGGATTGAAGCCACAGCCACTAAAATAAATGATCACAAAGTGGTTCTTAAATTTCTAAAGGAGCACATTTTTTCCAGGTTTGGTTTTCCCAGAGCCATTATCAGTGATGGGGAAAGCCATTTTTGTAATAAACATTTTGAAACATTATTGAAAAAATACTCTGTGACTCATAGAGTAGCCACTCCATATCATCCACAAACCAGTGGGTAAGTGGAGATTTCCAATAGAGAAATCAAACATATACTGGAAAAGACTATGAAGAAGGACAGAAAGGATTTGTCCCTTAAGCTGAATGATGCATTGTTGGCATATAGGACAGCCTATAAAACCCCAATTGGCATGTCCCCATTCAGGTTGGTCTATGGCAAAGCATGCCATTTACCAGTGGAGTTAGAATATAAAGCCTTTTGGGCCATTAAAATATTGAACATGGATCTAACTACTGCTGGTAATCACGAAGCAACTTCTTTGAGTTGGAGGCGAGAATGGATGCATACACAAATTCAAGAGTTTACAAAGAGAAAGTCAAAGCTTTCCATGATAAAAATTTGTTGAGAAAAGAGTTCACAGCTGGCTCTAAGGTATGGTTATTTAACTCAAAACTCAAGTTTTTTCCTGGAAAGCTGAGATCCATATGGGAAGGGCCATATCATCATTCAGCTGACTCATAGGCTGTTGACATCCTAGATCCAAGTAATGGAAGAATCTTGAAAGTAAATGGTCAGAGGCTCAAACCATGCATTGAGAATACCCAGGAGCCTGTGCTGCCCATCTATCATCAAGAACCTCCCCAAATCTGATGGTATACAACTGTACAATATGCTTTTAGTTCATAGTTTTTGCTTAGTTTCTTTTTCTCTGTTTTTATTCATGATTTGTCTCTTTTCGCATGGTTTAAATATGTGAAAAGTTAAGTCGCAAAGTAAAAATTATCTTTTCGCATAGTTCAATTTACTTTTCAAAAAGACTCTGGATTTGTAACGAACTGCTCGAAAGCAAGGATTTGCTTTTCGAATAGTTGGTTCTGAAGCTATTTTCTTTTCGAAATGATGTTTCTGAAGCCATTTTCTTTTCGAAAAGATGTTTTTGAAGCTATTAACCTTTTGAATGGTACTAATGCCATTCGCAGTTGTAAAAAGGTCTATTTTGGAACTTTTCGAAAACTTAAAAAGGACTTTGCAAAATTAACTCTGAGCATATTTAAACCCTTTCGAAGTAAGGGTTTCATATTCGAAAGCTTTCTGAGAATGACCTGTTCCACAGAAACCCTATTTCCCTCTTTCCTTGCGTGATTTTGGAATCTAGCCACACTTTTCTTCACTTTTGTTCCATCATTTGAGTTATCGGAGAAGGATTTTAGCTTCTGGTTTGGGGGATTTCAGCAAGCAAGCAACACGCTCAATCAAAAACCCTAGATCTCGGTATTCTTCTGCGCATTCCCTCTGTTTATCATTTGCAAAATTTGATTTTGTGTCAGCATCTGTTGTGGGCATTTTCATACATAAATTTAGAATGGGAAAAGCAGAGAAATCATTGGTTGCCATGTTCCCAAAATCCTCTGCTAAGAAAGTTAGCAAACCTACCCCTAAAGGAAAAACCAAAACTTCCGCCAAAAGAAAATTATCAATGGATAAAGCAGATAGGGTGGAGAAAGGGAAGAAAGTGAGACATGAGGAACCCATCCCCGTAGCTGCTAGTCCTGAGCCTGAGCTTCCTCCTCTGCCTATACATTTGGTACTGCCAAATCCATTCATTGAAGCTCAGAAGCTAATTCCTGAGCTGATTGTGGACGAAACTTTTTTCGTCAACAAACCAGATTGTCTGCTATCTCTAAGATACATGAGAGATGCCTCACTAAGCAATATCCTTACCCCTCTGCCTGAGAAAATTTACCCGCGAATGGTGAAATTATGGTACCAAAACCTGGTAAAAGTCACTGAAAGAGATGCTGATGTCCCCACCCTGGTTATCTTTATTGATGATTGCGATCTAACTGTCACATTTGAAGACATAGGGAATGGTTTGGGGATACCATTCCAATTTGATCCTTCTGGTCCATTGGCTGCACCAGAAGCAGCCTCCTTTAGAGAAATGGCTGCACATTTAACCCAAGGAATTGTTGGCACTGGACAGTCCATCATGAGGAGAGACCTAGCCCCCCAATTTTTATTGATGGATTCCATTTTGAGGGGAAGTTTTTATGTCACCGGGCACAGCCAAGAGAGGAGAACACCAATTCTAGAGGCTCTCTTTCATTTTTCTAAGGGGCAGTTTTTCAATGCCCCTATGTTAATTTTTGAAGCCATGGCTGATATTAGTGCCAAGTTGAAAAAGGAGCAGAAATTAGCTGGACTCCCATTTGGTAGATTGATCACAGCCCTCCTCAGAGCCAAGTTTGACATTGATGACCAGGAGCCATTTGAAGTCATAGCCCCTCACAATTTTGGGAAAAAGGCTTGGACTACAAGCCAAGCCATGCTGGAAAGACTGAGAGAAGAAGGTGAACTGCACGCACTGCGCACTGTAATGAACCCGCCTGCAACTCCCTTAGAACCGGTTTGCAGTCCTCGAGGTGACCAGCTCTTTAGCTGCACCAATTCTTGAAGCAGCTCTGCCAGACCCTGTGGTGACCAGCTCTTTAGCTGCACCCATTCTTGAAGAAACTATCCTCCCCATGGTGACCAGCTCTTTAGCTGCTCCAATTCTTGAGGAAATTGGCCTTTTACCCTCCTCACCTAGTCCAGCCCCTGCCACTTCACCTACCCCAGCTGTCCCATCTCCCATACCCACCATTATCCCAATTATAGATTCCCCCTCTACACCAACCACTCCAACCATACTCACACCACCAATGCCCAAGTTTTGGCTGCAGACTTTATTGCCCAATCTCCCTGCACTCCTCTGCTCCAAAGCCCTTCAAATTCACCTGCTCATTCAGCCCACACACCTGAAGTTTCCCATACACCTGAACCTGAGCCTTTCACTACAGAGGCTTATTCCTCATTAATGGGATCTCCTTTTGAAACCGTGGGGCTTGAACCTATCCCTATACCTGACCCTCATCATTTCACTCACCTACCTACTTCTCCCTTTACAACCATTTCACCCATTGCACCTCCACAATCCATTTCAGTTGTACCAGTCCCTGCTTTGCACACCTCTCCCCCACCTGCATCTATTAACCAAATACTTGCCTACCTCCAATCCATTCAAGCCCAACTACAACTCAACACAGAAAACCAGTCTGTGACCAATGACCTTCTCCAAACTTTAGCCTCCACATCCCACACAACCACCATTACCCCTGTACCTACTGTTGATGCCCATGCTACCCAAACTGAACCAGAGGTAATATTGGTTGATCTGCCCACCCCCACCACTACTGCCCATGCTACCCAAATCGAACTGAAGTACTGTTGCGTTCCCCTTCACCACTCCTCACTTTCTCTGAGCAAGCCACTCAGACCGACCCTGAAGTCCTCCTTCTGGACACTTCTTCTCCCACTCCCATAGCTGGGATACCTTTGGTCCCCTACCATTCCATTCCCCTCCCCAGATTTGCCACCCTCCGAAGAGCCATGGAAGAAAATCCATATATCTGCAGAGATGTTCTAAAGGGATTAGCTCATTTACAAGCCTACATTAGAACCCCCTATGAAAACCAGATTCGGAAATTGGAGTTATTTATGAAATTTGAGAGAGAGAAAATGAAGGACTTGCTGGGGCAAACTTTCCAGATGGTTCAGAGTGAGCAGCATAAGGTGACCATGTTGCAAGCACAGCTTGACCAGGAAAAACTGAAGACCACTAGACTTGGCAAGTACATTGGCCTCACCAAAAAGATCAAATCAGAGGAATACACTGAGTTGCAACATACAATCCAGGAGAAAGCTAAATCAAGTTCAGACTCCAATACTGATTCTAGTTTTGACTCTGACAGTGACTCCAGTTCTGAGCCCATTGAACCAACTTATGATACAAATTTTGACCCCAGTTATTAAAACACTTTGTACTTATCTGTGTTATGAGCTTGTAATATAAATTCTGGTTTTTCTTATGAAATTACTGTGCATTTCTGTCTGTCCTCTTGTCATCATGATTTTTTTCTTGCTTATATCTCTTCTTTGCTTTGGACCAGTGTGGACCCTGCTCCCCTTTGGTTTGGGGGTGTGACAGAAATGTCAATAATCAATAATTGAGTTAACATCAGTACAGCTTATGATCAGTGGAATTTTTGAAAATGATGTAATTTCACACTCACACCTGCTGTTTTGAAAAAAAAATGAAGAAGTTAAAAACTTTTTGAAATTAATTTCTAGTGTAATTCTAATACTTTCATGAAGTGAATGTCAGGAAATTTCCAAAAGAAAATTGATGTTTTAGTAAACCTAAAAAGAGGGAAAACAATGATGATACACCTCAGGAATTTGATAAAAAACTACACCTAGTGAGGTTTGGGCCTGAAATGTATTCTTTGGAGGTATGAATTGGCAATTTTTTTTGCTTTTGGGACTGATTGAACCTGCTTACTTGCATTAGAAGTTACACATATCCAAATTGAAATAATTTGACAGCACTCGTGATATTAAAGACATGATGTAAGGCCTCCTTTTGGACAGTTTGAACCTTACAAAGCCCCACCTTTTGAAACGGCCCTTGATACACACCATTTGAGCTTTACAAATCTAAGATTTCTTTGAAACCTCATCTAATAACCTCATCAACTTCATTTAGCCTAACCCTCACTCTGAGAAGTCAGAAGATAAAGGGAAGGAAGCTAAAGAAAGGAGAATTGAGTAACAACAAGAGAAGAATAAAAAATTGAAGGCAATGATGTATCAGCAGAAGAAATGTGGCATTCCAGTCAATGCTAATTTGAAAAAAAAATATATATATATATATATTTTTTGAGAAAAACAAAAAGAGAGAAGACATTTCATTGAAAGTTTGAAAAAGAGAGAGAAAAAGATGGCCACTTTAGCTCTGGAAATTCAAAGAAGAAGATGAAAATATGCTGAATTAAAGAAGGTTTGTGTATCACCTCCTTACCTTGACTGACTTCTCAATTTTGAACACCATTCCACCCCTCTATTCTTGAGAAATTTCACCCATAAGCCACATTACAACCCCAGTAAAGTCCTTACTGATCAATGATGGATTGAACTGTCACATGGAGATAAGAATTTGTGTAATCTATGGTGAAAAGAGCAGTGAATTCCAAACTAAAAGCAATGCCTATGCTCATGCTTACAGTCCTATTTGAGGGCTGTAACTGCTCTTGAGCCGTGTGAAATAGTACAACCCTCTTACTTGCATGTTGAGTGAAAATCCTGGTGAGAGTTGGGTTTGAAATCAACTCATTGGGGTAACATCAAAGCTGGATTCTTAAATAGAGGGCAAGCTGTTCATTCATTTTTCTTGTAAATAACTTTTGACATAAATTGACTGAATGGTAACAAGAATTACAGCAGAATGTTAGTTTTGAACTGATGTTTTCCTTGAAAATCTTCTTACAACATGACTGATGCAGGTGTGAATAATCTGATTGGATGAAAGTTTGCTATAACAAAACTGCAGTGATCTTAACTGATTTATTGAAGAAGTTTGTGGGTACCTTCACTGAAAACCCTCAGGAGACTTCACTCCTCCACTAGGGATCACCTAGGGGTTTAAAAGGCTTGTTGCATATGCTAAATGCAACTGTGCTCCCTACAAAAGTGGCTGTTTACTTTGTTTTTAATTTTTTCTTTACTTAAGGACTAGCAAAGCTTAGGTTTGGGGGTGTGTTGAGAACTGGAAAATACCATTTTTCACCCCTCAACCTGAGTCTTGATAGACCTTTGAGAGAACTAAATAAGTGTTCTAAGTGCTTGTGTTTCAGCTAACAATAAAGACAGGCTTAACCATAAAAGCAGCTTAAAAGTGCCAAAAAGATGATAATCCATGTCGATCCAAAGGAAGAAAGAGAAGGGACAACCTCACTAGCTGTTAAAAGGTCTGAACTGAAGAGGCAAAGACCTAGTCTCAACCCAGAAAACAAGTATGGAGCAATTCGAACAGAAAAATGCACTACAGAGTACTTTTCACAAAGAACCTGAACTGTTAGCAAAGAACCTGAACTCTGCGAAAAGAACTAAAAACTCTAGGTTTAGCTTTCGAAGAGCACCTGAACCCTTCGAAGAGATAATTGACCTTTGCAAAAAGAAGAAAACTCAATTCGAACAGAACAAAAACATTGCGAAAAGAGCTTCAGGAGTTACAACACCTTGCGAAAAGTCCCCTAAGCTATGCGAAAAGGTATTCTGGAGATTCCCAGCTTTTGCAAGGGCAATTCAGTAATCTTTTTCACGCATCCCAATGCATTTAAAAACCTAGGGACATTCCAGAGGATTCTAAGAATGATGCGAAGGCATATTCCACCCCATGTGAGCACCCTGAGATGAAATAACTTGGCGGGAACTTCTAGAAACTCTAACAGACGTTCAAAATGCATAACAGAATTGATGCTTTTGTCACCTGATTAGCTGAACCAGATCGAGCAATTCTGATTGGCCAGAACAGATCTGGATCCTTGTGCTCGACTACCATTGGTCGATACAGATCTGTGCACTTCTGATTGGTTGATACACATCTGAGCTGAACTTAGGGAAAACTATAAATAGACAAACCATTTGCCCAATTTGGGCATCCAGATTTTGAGTTTCATTCCTAGTCCCCTATTTCCAAATCAGATAGTTTATCTGAAATCCCTGTAATAGCCTCACTTTTACTTGCAATTGAGAGCTGTGAGATACTTCTGTAATTCGAAAGAGAGTTGTATGCAAGACTACAAATCTGAGAGCTGTTTAAGCTGTGCTCTGTAATTGTAATGGTGAATTTGAAAAGGTTGCTGTAAACCATACATTCTCCATTGGACTCATGTTAAGGGTTCCCTCTGACCTTATTGCATTAGACTCCTTTAGATTTACTGTTTTTTATGCAATTTCCCTTGATTCATTAATCCTATGAGAATTAGTGTTTGTAACCTAATCTCTCACGACATTTGTAGTGATGTTTCTTGTTCTAAATTAAGGATTTGGATTAAAGACTATTGGATGGTTTGTGGTCATTAAAGTGGACAGACCATAGCCATAAGCTTAAATCTAATCCTTGAGTTAGATTTATTTCTCTTACATCTGCGCTTGTAGCCAGTTAAAGATTGGATCATCTCTCAGTTGAGCTGCAGTCATTCTCATTAGATTTCAAGGACCAAATCAAAGTTAGATATTACTTCTCCATTTTTATAAGTTTACCTCTAAATTCCCCCAACTCGGATCTGGATCATTTAGTTTAACTTTTACTTTTATCATTTAGTTAATGTGATAAATTCAACCTCCCATCTTATGTGCTTTCTATATAAGATAAGAGGCCAGATCTGGTAGCTCAGATCTGGAGGTTTATCTTGCATTTTAGACAAATTCTCTGTGGACGATCTTATACTCACTAACATTTAAAACTTGCTACAATTGGCCCTGATCTTGCAGGCTAATTCACTTCTCTCTGTGTTGATATTTCTTTATTTTTTTTAATATTCTAGATTCATTATAACTTAGCAGTTGCAAACCTGTTTTCAAAACACAAATAAATCAAGCACACTTAGAAGCAACAACATTCACATCCCTGGAACCGTCCATGATAAAAAATTGGAAAGATCTGACACTCTTATTTCAAGAACAATATGTCTATAACATGGACATAGAGCCAAGGAAGTCATATTTGACCCGTTTAAAGCAAAGGCATGATGAAGCTTTTAGTGCTTACTTGGGAAGGTGGAGGGCATTGGCCGCTCAGGTAACTCACCGGATTCCCGATGATGAACAAATTGAATTGATAACCAAGGGAACCCTCCCGATCATCGCAGATTTTTTAGTATATCAGCAGCAGTCTAGTTTTGTTGATTTGGTCAGAAATGCCAACCGTTGCGAACGTGCCATTAGAGAAGGCAGGCTAGGGAGAAACATGGCTAGCGGGGCCACCGGGGTTCGAAAAGCTGTCGAACCAAGAATTGAAAGAAGACCAGGGACAGAGGTACAGAACATTGTTTACCCCCAGGCCAATACCAATGCCCTCCCGATACAGCTCCAAGTCACACAACCACCCTCAGCCCATTTCAAGTAAGCGCCAAGGCCAAACAATGGACCAAGAGCCTCATTTACACAGGAGCAGATGAAAGCATGATTTGAACGAGTGTTCACGCCATTGGGGAAATCCTTAAGTGTCTTACTGCCAGTATTGCTACAGAAAGGTCTGGTCAATCTGCTCCAACCCCGCCCACCACCCCATCCCATCCCAAGAAACTATGATCCGAATCTGCATTGCAATTTCCACCAGGGACCGGGTCACCCTACGGACCGGTGCTTCCCCCTGAAGCACGCGATCCCAGATTTAATAGAGGCAGGAAAAATTATTCTCCCGCCGCTTCCTCAAGGGCAGAACCAGAACATCCATCAAACCCCCCTACCACCACACCCAGGAGGCCCCAGGCCTAACATCATTAGATAGAGGAGGAGGAAGAAGAGTTTGACCCCTCAGATTATATCAGTAATAAGGAGGAGTTTTCATTCCCCAGGATGAATGAAGGAGGACCATTCGTTGGGGTTATCGAGCAGTTGTATTTGGCTGATTATTTCCCTGTGCCGGCATACCAAGAGGAGCCCTTAGATTTAGGGCAATATTTTTCTACTCCCGCTCCCACCTATCAATTCCAAACGGGCACAATCCCGTCGTAATCATACACATATCCACCCCACGCCCAATTAACCCCATACACCTCCCCGTCATACCCGAATCACCCCATACCATATATGACTCCGCCATCCCCATATTATCCTACCCCATACACACCCCCAAATATTTCCACCCAATACACTACTCCGCCATCCCCAAATCACCCTGCTCCATGCACAACTCCATCATCCCCAATCTACCCCATTTCATCACAAACCCATCATCACCGCACCATGCCACCCCCTATACAAACCCTTCATATCCCTATCACCCCGCTCCACCCGCACCTCAAACGTCTCCCCATCCCTCCATCCTTGTCAACTCCCGCCATCCCTTCGTTATTTTGGCCCCAATCCAACTCCACCACCACCCAAGCAAGCAACCCCTCACCTAATCCCCTTATCACCCACTCCCAATCACCACTGGTCTTACCAAGCCCAAGTAATACCTGTACAAGCCCCGTCCGCACTCACAAATCCAACCTCGCCAATTCCCGCCACTACCATTCTGCCCCCTATTGGAGTCAACCTGGTTGGACCCGAGAAACTGGCGTGTCCAACACAATCCTCCCCAGAATCACCATACACTCCTTTCCTCATCCCGAAACTTGCCTATGACCCGCATCAGGTTCCATTAAGCTATGAACAGACGGACATGAATGTTGGTTGCAACCAAGAGGAGGCTGTTGAATTTGTTATCAGGTCAGGCCAAATTTCTATACAGCCGAAAGCATCAGGGGTCGTCAGAGGAGAAGAGAAGAAGAAAGAATAGGCCGCAGGGAATCCCTTTAAAAAAATGGCCAGAGAACACATACTAGAGACACAGCTCAAGAGAACACCCGCACATATTACTGTGTGGGATTTGTTAATCACGTCCCCACTCCATTTCTAAGCCTTAATGGGAGCACTCAAGGACGCACATGTCTCCACCCATGTAACTCCAGATGAAGTGGGAGAAATAATAGGGCAAGTGTTGGCCCCAAATGCCATCTCATTCACTGATGCAGACCTACCGATCGAGGGGAATGACCACTCTAAACCCCTGAATATAACAGTGGAAGTAGGAAACTTGGTGGTGCCGTTGGTCTTAATAGACAACGGGTCAGCGCTGAACGTGTGCCCTCTAAGGACGGCAATCAAAATTGGTACGAACCCCGACACCTTCCAGCCATCCATATCAAGCACCAGGGGATTCGACAACACCAGAAGAGAAATCATAGGAGAAGTAGACCTCGACCTGATCCTCGGGCTGTAAATCTTCACCACCCCCTTTCAGGTGATGGATATTAAGTCTACGTTCAATCTACTATTGGGTCGGCCATGGATACATAAGCTCGGAGTAATACCATCGACTCTACACCAAAAGCTTCGATTTATTTCAGAGGGAAAGATCATCACCATCTTGGGTGAGAGCAGAGAAGACAGGGAAAGAAGTACTCTGCATATTGAAAATCTAAAAGTGCTAAACATACCGCACATAGCAGATGACTACGATCTCTACCGATTCGAGTATGACTTCTCGGCCGTTACACTCGGGCCAACTAAAAAAACTCCTGACAAAATTGGAGGAATGGATGCAGCTGTGTTCATGCTCCACAAATGGGGCTACCAGAAAGGAAAGGGGTTGGGCCCGCGCCTTCAAGGAAGAAGAGACCCCGTTAGGGCTAACAGGCAGCAAACCAGATTTGGCCTAGGCTACAAGCCCGACGAAGAAGAAGTCAGAGAGGCCAAAGAAAAGATGAGAGCCGCAACAGTCGCCAGGGCCAGAGGAATCATCTTGGAAGAAGAACCTCGCACTCGACCCCACATCCGTGAAACCTTTGTGAGCGCCGGGGTAGTGAAAATTGATCTGAATGGGGAGACGAGGGTAACCCCACATAAGCCTACTTCAAACCACCCCACCAATCCCTACATCATTCCCCCAGACTTCGAGATGGACTTAGCCGCCCTTTCCTTATTTGAGAAAGAAGTTCCCCGGTGCACCCATCACTCCAGCACCAGCCACTCTGGACCCATCCTAGCCATGGAGGACAGGGTCCCAGAGGATCCCTCTGTAAATATGCTGAGGGAGGAACTGCAAGAGCCTACCGATGCCGCTACCAACCAAAGAGGTAAAGGCCAAGCCTCGCAGGTGAGTAACTGGGCATCCTTGCCCCAACTCCTGGGAGCCACCAAATACCATGAAAATGGTACCGACTCTCCAAAAAAAAACAACCTGTAAAAAGTGAGGTTAGCCTCTGGACCACTCTACCCTGTATATATAGAGATCCACCTCGCCAGGGGCTGACCTCCAAAAAAATGTAAAAAGCCATAAAAATAGAAAAAATACCAATTCTAAAAACATTGTCCTTTAAAATTCCCAATAAAATTAAAATTGATGTCGTGATACCTGTCCCACGTGAAGCCGACCCCTTTCCTGTAGAAATACAAGAAGAGGTAGGAGTCACGAGTCTGGATGAGGAAGGTCAAACTGATGAGCTCCTCAAACAATTTATCAATTTTGTGCATGGCCCTACCCCGATCGTCGAAGAGACGGAGGATGTTAATTTGGACACCAGAGAGGCCCCTAGAATCACCAAAACTGAAACATTGTTGTCCCCTACGGAGAGGAAAGGTATGATAGACTTCCTTCGATCATACCAAGACGTCTTCGCATGGTCGTATGAAGACATGCCTGGTTTGGATACCGATCTGATTGAGCATGAGTTGCCACTCTACCCCGATGTTAAGCCAGTTAAATAGAAGTTGAGACGCTTCCAACCAGAGTGGATGTTGAAGGTGAAGGACAAGGTCATTAAGCAGTATGACACAGGTTTCCTCATGGTATCCAAGTTCCCCCAGTGGCTGGCCAATATCGTCCCCGTACCGAAGAAGGATGGAAAGGTTCAAATGTGCATTGATTTCTGAAATCTCAACAGGGCAAGCCCTAAGGATGACTTTCTGCTACCACACATTGATATCTTGGTCGATAACACTGCAAAGCACGGAATGCTCTCATTTATTGATGGATTCTCAGGCTACAATCAGATTAAGATGGCAGAGGCCGACCGAGAAAAGACTACGTTCATCACCCCCTGGGGTACCTTCTATTACAAGGTAATGCCGTTCGGGCTCAGGAATGCTGGGGCAACCTACCAGAGAGCAATGACGGCCTTATTCCACGACATGATGCACCGAGAGATTGAAGTGTATGTCGACGACATGATTGCCAAATCACCAGAAAGGGACGACCACTTGGTAAATCTTCAAAAGTTGTTCGAGAGGTTGAGAAAGTACAAGTTGCGGTTGAATCCCCAGAAGTGCGCATTCGGCGCTATGTCCGAAAAACTGTTGGGATTTATTGTCAGCAGGAGAGGGATTGAGGTCGATCCGACCAAGATCAAGGCCATCACGGAAATGCCATCACCATCTGTAGAGAAGGAAGTCAGAGGCTTCTTAGGCAGAATCCAGTACATCAGCCGGTTCATTGCACAGTTAACTCTGATATGTGCACCAATCCTCAAGCTACTGAGAAAGGACTCCCCAGTTGAGTGGAATGATGACTGCCAAGCTGCATTTGATAAGATTAAGGGTTACCTCCTAAATCCTCCATTATTGGTACCACCTGTACCTGGTAGACCCCTGAAAATGCACCTGTCCACGACAGAGTTTTCCATGGGCTATGTGTTAGGGTAGCACGATGAGATAGGAAGAAGAGAGCAGGCCACCTACTACCTGAGCAAGAAGTTCACTGATTACGAGACACGCTACTCTCATCTAGAGAAAGCATGCCTAGCGCTCGTGTGGGCTACTCAATGACTTCGACACTACCTGTTATCCCAAGCTAGCCTACTTCTAGCGCGGATGGACCCTGTTGTTGCTTCTTAGTGTGCTAGATTTTTGTGTTTTGAAAACAGATTTATAGCTGCTAAATTACAGTGGCTCTAGACTATATAAAAAATAAAGAAATATCAGCACAGTTAGAAGAGAATTAGCCTGCAAGTTCAGGGCCAATTGTAGCAAGTTTTAAAAGTAAGTGAGTGAAAGATCGACCATAGAGAATTTGTCTAAAATGTAAGATAAACCTCCAGATCTGAGCTACCAGATCTGGCTTCTTATCCTATCTAGAAAACTGATAAGATGAGAGGTTTGAATTTGTCACGTTTAACTAACTAAAAACAAAGAAAAATTTAAACTAAATGATCCAGATCCGAGTTGGGGGAGTGATTGAAACAAAGATGGAGAAGTAATATCTAAATCTGATTTGGTCTTTGAAATCTAATGAGAATAACTGCAGCTCAGCAGAGGTGATCCAATCTTCATCTGGCTACAAGCACAGATGTAAGAGAGATAAATCTAATTCAAGGATTAGGCTTACACTTATGGCTATGGTCTGTCCACTTTAATGGCCACAAACCATCCAATAGTCTTTAATCCAAATCCTCAATTCAGAATAAGAAACATCACTACAAATGCTGTAAGAGACTAGGTTACAAACACTAATTCTCACAAGATTACTGAATCAAGGGAAATTGCATGCAAAACAATGAATCTAAAGGAGTCTAATGTACTGAGGAGATCAGAGGGAACCCTTGACATGAGTCCAATGGAGAATGCATAGTTTACAGCAACCTTTTAAAATTCATTCTTACAATTTACAGAGCATGGCTTAACAGCTCTCGGATTTGCAGTCTTGGATGCAAACTCTCCTTTGAGTTACAAAGAAGATCTCACACTCTAAAATGCAAGTACAAAGTAGGCTATTATAAGGATTGCGCATAAGTCGTCTGGCCGGGAAATGGGGATTAGAAATGAAACTCAAAATCTGGATGCCCCAATTGGGCAAATGCTTGTCTATTTATAGCTTTCCCAGTCCTCGGATGTGTATCAACCAATCGGAGGTTCTCGAGATCTGTATTGACCAATGGTAGTCGAGCACGAGGATTGAGATCTGCTCGCCAATCAGCATTCCTCGATCTGTTTGACCAATAAAAGGCATCAATTCTGTTATGCATTTTGAAAGTTTGTTAGCATTTCTAGAAGTTCCCGCCAAGTTATTCCCTCTCTAGGTGCTCACGTGGGATGGAATATTCCTTCGCTTTATGCTTAGAACCCTCTGAAATGTCCTTAGGTTTTAAAACGCATTGGGACGCGTGTAATAGATTACTGAATTGCCCTTGTTAAAGCTGTGAATCTCCAGAATACCTTTTCGCAGAGCTTAGGGGCCTTTTCGCAAAGTGCTGTGACTTCTGAAGCTCTTTTTGCAATGTTCAATCTCTCTTCGAATTGTGTTTTCTCCTTTTCGCAAAGTTCAATCTTCTCTTCGAAGAGTTCAGATGCTCTTCGAAAACTAAGCCTGGAGTTTTAGTCCTTTTCGCAGAGTTCCAGGTTCTTCTGAAAAGTGCGAGTTCTTTGAAAAGAACTCAGTAGTGCATTCTCTCTTAATTGTTCCCTGCTTCTCTTACAGGTCTTTGCCTCTTCCATTTAGACCTTGCAACAGCTGATGAGGTTGTTTCTTCACTTCCTTCCTTTGGATTGACATGGATTGTCATCTTTTTGGCACTTTTAAGCTGCTTTTATGGTTAAGCCTGTCTTTATTGTTACCTGCAACATAGGCACTTAAAACACTTATTTAGTTCTCTCAAAGGTCTATCAAGACTTAAGTTTAGGGGTGAAAAATGGTATTTTTCACTTGTCAACACACCCCCAAACCTAAGCTTTGCTAGTCCCTGAGCAAAGAAAAAATAAAAAGAACAAAGTAAAGAGCCACTTTTGTAGGGAGCACAGTTGCATTTAGCATATGCAACAAGCCTTTTAAACCCCTAGGTGATCCCTAGTGGAGGAGTGAAGTCTCCTGAGGGTTTTCAGTGAAGGTACCCACAAACTTCTTCAATAGTTTAGTTAATAAGATCACTGCAGTTCTGTTACAGCCACTTTCCTCAATTGATTATTCACACCTGCACCAGTTATTTTGTAAGAAGGTTTTTCAAGAAAGATATCAGTTTTAAAGCTAAAATTCTGCAGTAATTCTTGTTACTACTCAGTCGATTTATGTCAGAGGCCATTTACAAGGAAAATTAACGAACAGCTAGCCTTTGATTTAGGAATCCAGCTTCAATGTTGCCCTAATTAGTTGATTTTAAACCCAATTCTCACCAGGATTTTCACACAGCTCAAGAGCAATTACAGTCCTCAAATAGGACTGTAAGCAGGAGCATAGGCATTGCTTTTAGTTAAAAATTCACTGCTCCTTTCACCATAGACTACACAAATTCTTATCTCCATGTGATAGCTCAATCCATCAATGATCGAGGACTTTTACTTGGGTTTGATTGTGGCTGATGGGTGAAATCTCTAAAAAGGGTTGGAAAGGTGTTCATATTTGAGAAGTCAGTCAAGGTCAGGAGGTTATATGCAAACCCACTTTTCTTCAGCATAGTTTCATCTTCTTCTTTTGAATTTCCAGAGCCAAAGTGGCCATCTTCCAATAAAAATGCCTTCTTTCTTTTGTTTTGCTCAAATATTTTTCTTTTCTTTTTCGAATTAGCACTGACTGCATGCCATATTCCCTCTACTGTTTCATTATTGCCTTCAACTTTTATCCTTCTTTTGCTATTAAATTGTTACTCAATTCTCCTTCCCTCAGCTTTCTTCTCTTTCTCTTCTGACTTCTCGGGGTAGGGTTAGGCTAAATGAAACTGATGAGGTTTATTGGATGAGATTTCAAAGGATTCATCGATTTATACAGCTCAACTAGTGTGTATCAAGGGCAGTTTCAAAAGGTGGGGCTTTGTAAGGTTCAAACTTGTTCAAAAGGAGGCCTTACATCATGTCTTTAATATCATGAGTGCTATCAAAATATTTTAATTTGGATATGTGTAACTTCTAGTGCCAGTACGCAGATTCACACAGTCTCAAAAGCATAAAAGATTGCCACAACATACCTCCAAAGAATATATTTCAGGCCCAAACCTCACTGGGTGTGGTTTTTATCAACTTTTTGAGGTATATCTTCACTGTTTTCCTTCATTTTAGGTTTACTAAAACATCAATTTTCTTTTGGAAATTTCCTGACATTTACTTCATGAAAGTTTTTTTAGAATTACATAAGAAAGTAATTTTAAAGAACTTCTTAATATATTTCAAAACAACAGGTGTAAAAAATATATATATATAAATTGCTGATCCAAAACTGTACTGATGTTAACTCCTTAATTGATTATTGCTATTTCTGTCACACCCCCAAACCAAAGGGAAGCAGGGTCCACACTGGTCCAAAACAGAGGAAAAATATATGCAAGAAAGAAAAACAACAAAAGTAATGATGGCAGAAGACAGAGTGAAATGCACAGTAGTAGACACAAAACAGAATTTTCTATTACAACTGTATAACACAAAAAGTACAATGAGAGCTAATAACTGGGGTCAAAATCTGTATCATAGGTTGGTTCAAGTGGCTCCGAACTGGAGTCACTGTCAGAATCAGAGCTAGAGTCAGTGTTGGAGTCCGAACTTGATTGAGCTTTCTCCGGAATAGTGTTTTTCAGCTCAGTATACTCCTCAGATTTGATCTTTTTGGTGAGGCCAAGGTGTTTGCTGAGGCTAGTGGTCTTCAATTTTTCTTGATCCAGTTGGGCTTGCAACATGGACACCTTGTGTTGCTCAGTCCTCACCAGCTGAAATGTTTGACCCAGCAGGTCCCTCATTTTATCTCTTTCAAATTTCATAAAGATCTCTAACTTCCGAATCTGGTTTTCATAAGGGGTACGGATGTAAGCTTGCAAATCAGCTAGCCCCTTTTGAACATCTCTGCGGATATAAGGGTTAGTTTCCATGGCTTTGATGAGGGTGGCATATCGGGGGAGGGGAATGGAATGGTAGGGGACTAAAGGTGGCCCAGCTGTGGGAGGGGGGGAAGAAGTGGCTAGAAGGGGGACAGCAGGGTCTGTCTGAGTGGCTTGCTCAGAGAAAATGGGGAGTGGTGGAGGGGATGGAAGATCAACCAATATTACCTCTGGATCCGTTTGGGTGGCCTGGGAAGAAAAAATAGGTCTAGGGGTAATGGTGGTTGTTTGGGTTGTGGAAGCTAAGGTATGGAGCAGTTCCATGGTTACAGACTGATTGTCTGTGTTGATTTGAAGTTGGGCTTGGATGGATTGGAGGTAGGTAAGGATTTGGGTAATGGATGCAGGTGTGGGAGAGGTGGGCATAGTAGAGACTGGGACAACTGAGGTGGAGGGAGGAGGTGCAATGGTCAGAAGGGCGAGGTTGGAAAGTGGGTGAAGGGAGGAGGAGCAGGTATAGGGGTGGGGTCTAGTTCCATGGTTTCAAAAATAGAACCCATTAACGAAGAGTAGGCCTCTGTAGTGAAGGGCTCAGGTTCAGGTGTATGGGAGACCTCAGGTGTGTGGGCTGAATGAGCAGGAGAAGGTGGGGGGCTTTGGAGCAGAGGAGTGCAGGGAGATGGGGCAATAAAATCTACAGCTAACTCCTCTAAAACCTGGGCATTGGAGGGCGAAATTGGTGGTGTGAGAATGGTTGGAGTGGTTGGTGTAGAGGGGGAATCCACAATTTGAATGATGGAGGGTGTGGGAGATGGGACAACTGGGATAGGTGAAATGTCAGGGGCAGGAGTAGGGGAGTAGGGTGCAAGGCCAACGTCCTCCATAGTAAGTGCAGCTGAAGAGCTGGTCACCAAAGGAAGGGGATTTTTATCAACAATGGGTGCAGCTAAGGAGCTAGTCACCACAGGGACAGGCAGAGTTGGTTCAAGAGGTGGTGCAGCTAAAGAGCTGGGCACCACAGGAGTTGGCAAAACTGGATCTGGCAAAATTGAAGGGCAGCTCAAAGTGCCTCTTCAGCCAGGTGGATGGGTTCTGGTGCAGGCTCATCTGTAGGGATGGGTTCTGGCTCACTCACAGCTGCAGGGATAGGTTCACTCACAGCTGTAGGTTCGGGTGCAGCAGCAGGGGCATGTGTAGGTTCACCTGCCTCTCTCATCCTTCTTAGCATAGCCTGGCTTGTAGTCTAAGCCTTTTTCCCAAAATTGTGAGGGGTAATGACTTCAAATGGCTCCTCACTATCAATGTCAAATTTGGCTCTGAGGAGGGCTGTGATCAATCTGCCAAATGGTAGGCCAGCTAGCTTTTGCTCCTTTTTCAACTTGGCACTAATGTCAGCCATGGCTTCGAAAATTAGCATAGGGGCATTGAAAAGCTGCCCCTTGGAGAAATGAAAGAGGGCCTCTAAAATTGGTGTTCTCCTCTCTTGGCTGTGCCTAGTGACATAGAAGCTTCCCCTTAAAATGGAATCCATTAATAGAAATTGGGGGGCAAGGTCTCCTCTCATGATGGATTGCCCAGTGCCCACAATACCCTGGGTTAAATGTGCAGCCATCTCTCTAAAGGAGGCTGTTTCTGGAGCAGCCAAAGGACCAGAGGGATCAAATTGGAATGGTATCCCTAAAGCATTCCCTATGTCTTCAAATGTCACAGTAAGATCGCAATTATCAATGAAAATGACTAGGGTAGGGACATCAGCATCTCTTTCAGTGACCTTGATTAAGTTCTGGTACCATAACTTCACCATTCTTGGGTAAATTTTCTCTGGCAAGGGGGTAAGGATATTGCTTAATGAAGCCTCTCTAATGTATCTTAAAGATGGTAAGCAATCCGGTTTGGTGACGAAAAAAGTTTCGTCCACCATCAGCTCACGTAGTAGTTTCTGAGCTTCAATGAAGGGGTTAGGTAAGACCAAATGAATGGGCAGAGGAGTAAGCTCAGGCTCAGGGCTAGCAGCAGCAGGGGTGGGTTCCTCATGTCTAATTTTCTTTCCTTTCTCCACCCTGTCTGCCTTATCTATTGAAAGTTTCCATTTAGCTGAAGTTTTGGCTTTTCCTTTTGCTTTTGGGGTCGGTTTGCTCACTTTCTTAGCAGAGGATTTGGAGAACATTGCAGCCAATGATTTCTCTGCTTTTCCCATTCTAGATTGATGTAAAAAAAAAATGCCCAAAATAGATGCTGACACAGAATTAAATTACTAAATGATAACCAGAGAGAATGGGTAGAGAAATACCAAGATCTAGGGTTTATGTTTGAACGAGTTTGTTTGCTTTGCAGAAATCCCCCAGATTATAAGCTGAAATCCTTCTCTGAAAATGCAAATGATCTACACAATCAGTTACAAAAGGGTAGTAACTTGTTAACTCGTGCAAGGAGAGAGCGAAGTAGGGTAGCAGTGAAGAGTCGCTCTGCAGAAAGAGTTTGAAATGAAACCCCACCGTCGAAAGGGTTTAAATATATTCAAAGTTAATATCGCAAAGTGCCTTTAAGTTTTCGAAAAGTTCCAAAAGAGACCTTTTTACAATTGTGAATGGCATCGCATTTATTCGACAAGTTAACAATTTGAAACATCATTTCGCAAAGGAATTAGCTTCAGAACTATCTTTTCGAAAAGAAAATGGCTTCAGCACCAACTATTCGGAAAGCACATCTTTGCTTTCGAGCAGTTCATTACAGCTCCAGAGTTTATTCGAAAAGCAATTTGGACTTTGCGAAAAGTGAATTATGATTTTGCGACTGAACTTTAAGCATGTTTAAACTATGCGAAAAGAGATAAAAGCAGAAACAGAGAAAATAAGCAAAAACTATGATATACAAACATAATGTACAGTTTTCTACCATCAAATTTTTGGAGATTCGTGATGATAGATGGGCAGCACAGGCTCCTGGGTATTTTCAATGCATGGTTTAAGCCTCTGACCATTGACCTTTATGATTCTTCCATTACTTGGATCAAAGATGTCAACAACTCCCGAAGGGGCTGCTTAAATGACAGTGTATGGCCCTTCCCATCTGGATCTCAGTTTTCCTGGGAAAAACTTGAGCTTTGAGTTAAATAACCATACCTTAGAACCAGCTGTGAACTCCTTTCTCAATAAATTTTTATCATGAAAAGTTTTGACTTTCTCTTTATACAATCTTGAATTTGTGTATGCATCCATTCGCAGCTCTTCTAACTCAGCAAGTTGCAATTTCCAATTGGGGTTTTATAGGCTGTCCTATATGCCCACAATGCATCATTCAGCTTAAAGGACCAATCCTTTCTGTCCTTCTTCACAGTCTTTTCCAAAATATGTTTGATTTCTCTATTGGAAATCTCCACTTGTCCACTGGTTTGGGGATGATATGGAGTGGCTACTCTATGAGTCACAGAGTATTTCTTCAACAATGTTTCAAAATGTCTATTACAAAATGGCTTCCCCCATCACTGATAATGGCTCTGGGAAAACCAAACCTGGAAAAAATGTGATCCTTAAGAAATTTCAAAACCACATTGTGATCATTTGTTTTAGTAGTTGTGGCTTCAATCCATTTGGATACATAATCCACAGCTACTAAAATGAAGTTATTCTCATTGGAAGGAGGAAAGGGACCCATGAAGTCTATCCCCCAAACATCAAACAACTCAACTACCAAAATAGGCTGTAAAGGCATTGAGTTTCTCTTGGAAATGCTGCCTAATTTCTGACAGTTCTGGCAGGACTTACAATGCTGCAGGGCATCCTTGAAAAGTGTAGGCCAATAAAATCCACACTGCAAAACTTTTGCAGCAGTTTTGTTCCCACTAAAATGACCTCCACAGGCCTGTTCATGACACATAGAAAGTATTCTATGAAATTCTTGGTCAGGGACACATTTCCTTATTACTTGATTTGCACAACTCTTAAACAGATAAGGATCCTCCCAGATGAAGTGTTTAACCTTTGAGAAGAAAAGATCTTCATCCATTCCATTCCAATGGTGAGGAATTCTTCCAGTAGCCAAAAAGTTGACTATGTTGGCAAACCAAGGAGTGTGTACACTAATGGCAAAAAGTTGCTCATCAGGGAAAGATTCATTGATAGGCAACCTATCAATCTCAGCAGTTAAAATTCTGGAGAGGTGATCAGCCACCACATTCTCCACCCCTTTTTTATCTTTAATCTGTAGATCAAATTTCTGTAATAGGAGAATCCACCTGATTAATCTTGGTTTGGTGTCCTTAGACAGAAGGTATTTCAAGGCAGAGTGGTCAGTGAACACCACTATTTGTGAACCCAAGACATATGACCTGAATTTTTCTAAAGCAAAAGCAATTGCCAGTAGCTCCTTCTCAGTTGTTGTGTAATTGAGCTGTGCATCAATCATTGATCTACTGGCATAAGCTATGACATGAGGCAGCTTATCTTTTCTCTGTCCAAGGACAGCTCCCAAAGCATAATCTGATGCATCACACATCAGTTCAAAAGGTAATGACTAATCTGGAGACTGCAATATTGGAGCTGAAATCAAACAGTTTTTTAGGAATTCAAAAGCCTTCATGCATTCATTATTGAAAAGAAAAGGGACATCTTGACACAGCAAATGACAAAGAGGTTTGGTTATTTTACTGAAGTCTTTGATGAACCTTCTGTAAAATCCAGCATGTCCTAGGAAACTTCTGATTTGTTTAACAGTTTTGGGAGGTGGTAAATGTGCAATTAACTCAATTTTTGCTTTGTCCACCTCAATGCCCTTGTGGGAAACATCATGACCAATGACAATGCCCTGCCTGACCATGAAATGGCTCTCTTCCCAGCCCAAAACCAGATTGGTTTCTTCGCCTCTTTGTAGTACCAATTTGAGAAGGTGTAAACCGGAAAAATTATCTCCATAGATTGAAAATCATCCATAAAAATCTCCATAAATTGGTCAATCATATCGTAAAAATGGCATACATGCATCTTTGGAAGGTAGCAGAGCATTACAAAGACCAAAAGGCATTCTCCTATAGGCAAAAGTGCCAAAAGGGCAAGTGAATGTGGTCTTTCCGATCTTGTGGGTACACAGGAATCGTTGTAACCAGAGTAACCATCAAGAAAAAAGAATAAGCGTTTCGCTAGCTTATCTAAGATCCGATCAATGAATGGGAGGGGAAATGGTCTTTTCGGTCATTGCATTTAATTTTCAGAATCAATACGACTCTCCATCCAGCTTGTTTGTCCTGGTTGACATAAGCTCACCGTAATCTGAGGTTACAACAGTGATTCCAGATTTCTTAGGTACCACCTGTGTAGGTGCTACCCAAGCTGAATCTGAAATGGGGTAAATGGCCCCTGCATCCAACAACTTAACAACCTCTTTCATGACCACTTCTTGCATGTGAGGGTTCAACCTCCTTTGCATTTCCCTAGAAGGTTTTGCATCTTCTTCCAAGTGGATTTTGTGCATGCAAACAGCTGGACTGATTCCTCCTAAGTCAGCAATAGTCCAGCCAATTGCCCTTTTATGTTCTTTCAAGACTATCAACAACTCTTCCTCTTGCTCCTTAGTGAGAGAGGATGAAATAATGGCAGGCAATGATTTATGATTACCTAAGAACACATACTTCAAATTTTCTGGCAGCTGCTTTAGTTCTAAATCAGGTGGGCTGAGAAAAGAAGGTAACAAAGGTACCTTAGACGTTTGTGGAAGGGGGAGAGTAGCAGGTTTCCAAGAAGAGAAACTTGCTGATTGATTAAGAGTTCCTTGCACAACATTTATTTCCTCCGAATTTGAGATACAACTTGCTTCTTTTTTAGCATATCCCCAAAGCATCTTTAACATCTGTGGTGAAGTCTTCACCCTGTAGAAATTGTTGTAAAGTCCCTTCCACAAGTTCATCCAATAGATCAACATGAAAACATTCTTCAGAGCTGAATTGAGGCTGTAGCATTATAAACATTTAATTTTACCTTCATGTTTCCAAATGAGACTTCCATAATACCGGACACGCATTGAATGCAAGCATTTCTTGTAGCAGAGGAATGGTCTTCCCAAAATGACAGGGATGGAAGTTTTGCTTTTGGTTGGTTCCATATCCAAAACTAGAAAATCAGCAGGATAGAAGAATTTATCTACTCCCACCAATACATCTTCAATCATCCCTACTGGCTTTCTTTCAGATCTGTCTGCTAGTTGTAACACCACATGAGTGGGTTTTAATTCTCCCAAACCTAGTTTCTCATATACAGAATACGGAAGTAGGTTAACACTAGCACCCAGATCTAATAAAGCATTTTCAATGGTGTGTTCCCCAATAATGCAAGGGATTGTGGGGATTTCAGGATCTTGAAATTTAGGAGGTGTAGCAATGGATAACACCTGGTTAATTCTTTCCACAGAAAAGACCTCTTTGGACAACTATATCCTAGACTGTCTTTTGTGAGTGCAAACATCTTTCAAAAATTTTGCATATGCTGGAATTTGTTTGATTGCCTCAAGCAAAGGTAAATTTATTTTGACTTGCTTGAAAGCCTCCATCATGTCATCTATTTTTGTGTTCCCTTTATCAAAAGGGGATACAGATTTCATTGCATGAGAAAATGGTAAATGAGGAACTAATCTTTCATCAACTTTAGAAGTGTTTTCAGAAATTTTTTTAATTTTCTGTTTTTCATTTTTTTGGTTTTTCGGAGGTACATCAGCAACCCCACTGCTATCACTATGCTGCTCTTGCTGCATATCTTTATTCTCTTCCTCATTTCTTTCTTCTTCAGTACCCACTTTGTTATCTATCATTTTTCCACTTCTCAAAGTGGTGACAGTTTTTACTTCTTCATGTGAATTAGAAGCTTCTCCAACCATGAACTGTCCTTTGGGATTGTTCAAAGGTTGGCTGGGTAACTTACCTTCCTCTCTTTTTGCCAAAGTATTTGAAAGCTGTCCCAATGTTTCTTCAATCTTCTTTATGCTCTAGCTGTGGAAGTTCATTCTGAAGTTAAAGATCCTAAATTCAAGTGAATTTAGGACTTGATCTTCAAAAGAAAGGGACCTGGAAGGGTTTTGAATCAAAGCGCATCACGCATGCGTTGTTGTGGAATGGGTCAACAAAGTTTGGTTTGACAAAATTTGGTCGATACGGTCAGGTGCGCTTTGAAAGGCATTTGATTCTTTGGTTGTTGCTGTTGGGATTGGTAATTCCCTTGGTTCCACCTCAAATTGGGGTGTGCCCTCCATGGATATTCATTTGACTGCATCTGTCCAAATGATTAAGCAGCATGAGCTTGTTCCACCATTAAATCTGGGAACTGTGATGCAGCAGGACATTGGTCAATTGAATGAGTAGGGAACTGGCATATCAGACATGCCTCCTCTACTCTTGAATTATTTGGAGTTTTAAGTGAGTCCATCAATCTATCACACTTTGTGGTTAGATTGTCCATCTTTCTTTCCAACTCATTCACCTCATAGATCTTCCCTTTGGTGGGTTGGTGGTTGTTCAACCTAGCAGGATTTTCAATTTCCCTTGACAGAGATTCCTGCTGAGTTGAGTTTTCACCAATCACTTCAAATAAGTCCCAAACCTCTTCAACTATTTTTTGCAAGTAAGTGCCTCCACAGGAGGCATCCACCATATTTTTGCCTTTTTGATCAATTCCTTGATAGATGCTTTGACCTAGCTGCCATCTAGGAATTTGATGATGAGGACATTGCCTTAAAAGTTCCTTAAATCTTTCCCATGCTTCATGGAAAGTTTCAGTTGAGTTTTGGGAGAATGAAATGATACTTTGTCTCAATTGGCTTGTTTTAGACATTGGGAAATATTT
Source organism: Chloranthus sessilifolius (assembly GCA_021018995.1). Lineage (NCBI taxonomy): Eukaryota > Viridiplantae > Streptophyta > Magnoliopsida > Chloranthales > Chloranthaceae > Chloranthus > Chloranthus sessilifolius. The sequence goes on along the minus strand of CM037589.1, from coordinate 118,806,481 downwards.
TGCTAAGAATTGACACTGCAAATCATTCCAAGAAGTGAAACTGTTTGGTGCTAACATAGATAACCATGCTCTAGCTTTATCCTTTAATGAAAAAGGAAAGAGCCTAAGCTTGGTTGCTTCTGAACCCAATCCAGCTATGTTGAATGTGGTGCAAAGAGCTAAGAATTCATCCACATATTTGTATGGGTCTTCCTTACTCAACCCATGGAAGGAAGGAAGCATTTGGATAGTTGATGACTTGATCTCATAATTTCCTTCAACAGTAGGAAATTGAATGCAAAAGGGAGAGTTATAAGCACCAGGTGCAAAGTAATCCCTCAAAAGTCGAGGTTCTTCACCCATGGTAGCAGAATTCTGTGTTGTCTGTTTGGTTCGTAGTAGCCTTTCAACTTCTAAATTCAATGGGAGAATCTCTGGGCTGAGAGTCCTCCTCCCAAACATACAAATCAGAACAAAAACAATCTGATTATTCACAGCAAACCTTCAGAATTTCTTTTTAAGTAGTTTCCCTTCTTCAAAAATTGGATATGAATAACTGCACAGGTATAAATAATAGAATAGTTTAGTAATGATAAACAAAATTAAAGTGAAAACTTAGGTCTATCTATTTTAGAACAAATTCCCCGGCAGCGGCGCCAAAAACTTGTTGTTGCTTCTTAGTGTGCTAGATTTTTGTGTGTTTTGAAAACAAATTTATAGCTGCTAAATTACAGTGGCTCTAGACTACATAAAAAAATAAAGAAATATCAGCACAGTTAGAAGAGAATTAGCCTGCAAGTTCAGGGCCAATTGTAGCAAGTTTTAAAAGTAAGTGAGTGAAAGATCGTCCACAGAGAATTTGTCTAAAATGTAAGATAAACCTCCAGATCTGAGCTACCAGATCTGGCTTCTTATCCTATCTAGAAAACTGATAAGATGAGAGGTTTGAATTTGTCACATTTAACAAACTAAAAACAAAGAAAAATTTAAACTAAATGATCCAGATCCGAGTTGGGGGAATGATTGAAACAAAGATGGAGAAGTAATATCTAAATCTGATTTAGTCTTTGAAATCTAATGGGAATAACTGCAGCTCAATAGAGGTGATCCAATCTTCATCTAGCTACAAGCACAGATGTAAGATAGATAAATCTAATTCAAGGATTAGGCTTACACTTATGGCTATGGTCTGTCCACTTTAATGGCCACAAACCATCCAATAGTCTTTAATCAAAATCCTCAATTCAGAACAAGAAACATCACTACAAATGTTGTAAGAGACTAGGTTACAAACACTAATTCTCACAGGATTACTGAATCAAGGGAAATTGCATGCAAAACAATGAATCTAAAGGAGTCTAATGTACTGAGGAGATCAGAGGGAACCCTTGACATGAGTCCAATGGAGAATGCATAGTTTACAGCAACCTTTTAAAATTCATTCTTACAATTTACAGAGCATGGCTTAACAGCTTTCGGATTTGCAGTCTTGGATGCAAACTCTCCTTTGAGTTACAGCAGTATCTCACAGCTCTAAAATGCAAGTACAAAGTAGGCTATTACAAGGCTTGTGGACAAGCTGTCTGGCTGGGAAATGGGGGATTAGAAATGAAACTCAAAATCTGGATGCCCCAATTGGGCAAATGCTTCGTCTATTTATAGCTTTCCCCAGGTCCAGCTCAGATGTGTATCAACCAATCAGAGGTTCTCAGATCTGTATTGACCAATGGTAGTCGAGCGCGAGGATTGAGATCTATTCTGGCCAATCAGCATTCCTCAATCTATTTCAGCCAATCAGGTGAAAAAGGCATCAATTCTGTTTTGCATTTTGAAAGTTTGTTAGCGTTTCTAGAAGTTCCCGCCAAGTTATTCACTCTCTAGGTGCTCACGTGGGGTGGAATATTCCTTCGCTTTATGCTTAGAACCCTCTGGAATGTCCCTAGGTTTTAAAATGCATTAGGACGCGTGCAACAGATTACTGAATTGACCTTGTTAAAGCTGCGAATCTCCAGAATACCTTTTCGCAGAGCTTAGGGGCCTTTTCGCAAAGTGCTGTGACTTCTGAAGCTCTTTTCGCAATGTTCAATCTCTCTTCGAATTGTGTTTTCTCCTTTTCGCAAAGTTCAATCTTCTCTTCGAAGAGTTCAGATGCTCTTCGAAAACTAAGCCTGGAGTTTTAGTCCTTTTCGCAGAGTTCCAGGTTCTTTACGAAAAGTGCAAGTTCTTTGCGAAAAGAACTCTGTAGTGCATTTCTCTGTTCGAATTGTTCCCTGCTTCTCTTACAGGTCTTTGCCTCTTCCATTTAGACCTTGCAACAGCTGATGTGGTTGTTTCTTCACTTCCTTCCTTTGGATTGACATGGATTGTCATCTTTTTTGCACTTTTAAGCTGCTTTTATGGTTAAGCCTGTCTTTATTGTTAGCTGCAACATAGGCACTTAAAACACTTATTTAGTTCTCTCAAAGGTCTATCAAGACTTAAGTTTAGGGGTGAAAAATGGTATTTTTCACTTGTCAACAGACCCCCTGAAGTACCTATTTGAGAAATCTGCTCTCACTGGCCGAACTGCGTAATGGCAACTTTTATTATCTGAATTCGACATCACGCACGTCACTCAGAAGTTGATCAAGGGGCAGGCGCTTGCTGATCATCTTGCCGACAATCCGTTACCTGATTATGAACCTTTGAGAACAAAACTCCCTGATGAAGACGTCCTATTCATGACAGAAGATGGTACAGAGGAAGCAGAGGAATCATGGGTAATGCACTTTGACGGGGCATCGCATGTCGAAGGCCAAGGAGTTGGCGCCATCCTAATTTCTCCAAGAGGATCGCATGTACCCATCTTGATCAAGCTCAACTTCCCCTGCACTAACAATATGGCTGAGTACGAAGCTTGCGCCGCTGGTCTGCAGGCAGCTCTCTATCTGAATGTAACCCACCTTCGAGTTTTTAGCGACTCACAGTTAATCATATGTCAGACCAACGGAGATTGGAAGACCAAGGATGAGAAACTGATCCCATACCATGAACATCTGGAGGATCTGATAGTCTGCTTTTAAGAGGTCACCTTCTCCTATGTACCACGAGCAAGGAATCGGTTTGCTGATGCCCTGGCTACCCTGGCCTCTATGGTTGAGATTCCATACGGAGTTGTGATGAAGCCGATCATGATAGAACAAAGGAACGAACCGGCTTTCTGTCACCTAATCGAGGGACCTACAGACGTAGATGATGAACCACCCTAGTTCTCAAACATCAATAATTTCCTCGAGACCCAAACTATCCCAGAAGGAACATCGAAGATAGACAGACACACCATCCAGCGATTGGCAACGAACTACGTCATCTGCGGCAATCTCCTGTACAGACGGTCTCACGAAAATATTCTGCTCTGATGCCTAACCCGAAAAGAAGCGGGTGAGATCATGAAGGAGATCCATGAAAGTGTCTGCGGGGCACACGTCAGTGGACACATGCTTGCTAAGAAAATTCTAAGGCAAGGATACTTTTAGACCACATTGGAGACCGATTGCTACAAACATGTGCAGAGGTGCTGCAAATGCCAAGAGCACTCCAGTCTAATACATGCTCCGGCCATTAATTTGCACAGCATGGCCACTCCTTGGCCGTTCGCCACCTGGGGTCTCGACATCATCGGCAAAATCAATCCTAAGGCTTCCAACGGACATCAGTTCATCCTCGTCGCGATAGAGTATTTTACGAAGTGGGTAGAGGCAGCCTCCTACACAAGCATTAAGGGTAGTCATGTTGAGAAGTTCATCAAGAACAACATCATTTGTAGATTCGGCGTACCCAAAGATATCATCACTGATAATGGCACTAATTTCGCCAATAGGCGCATCCGGGCCTTGTGTGAGCAATTCCAGATCAAGCATCATCGATCATCCCCATACAGGCCGCAGACGAACTGAGCTGTGGAAGCAGCCAACAAAACTTTGATCTGCATCCTAGAGAAGATGGTAGTCACTTACAAAGATTGGAGTGAGCAGTTACCGTTCGCACTTTGGGCCTATAGAACGTCTATCCGTACCGCTACAGGGGCAACGCCATTCTCCCTTGTGTACGGAATCGAGGCCGTGCTACCCATTGAGGTCGAAGTATCGTCACTCTGTATCCTTTTGAAATCCCATCTACCCGAGGCTGAAAAGGAAAGAGCCTATTTTGAGCAGTTGGATTTAATTGATGAGAAGAGACTCCTAGCCTTGTGCCACACCCAGATCTATCAGAGGAGAATTGCATGTGAGGTGGCAAGTCAGAAAACAAAAAACATGAAAGAAAAATACATCCAAATGAAAGAAAAACAATAATGAAGAGGAATAGGAGAGGAGTCAAGAGGAAAAGGTCATTGAAAAAATCAAAAATAAGAGAAGCTGGCTACTTCAAGTTTGAAGAATTTAAATAAAAAAAAATGAAAGGTGCTGAATTAAAGAAGATGAGGTCATGAATCACCTCCTTCACCTACTAATTTCTGATTTTTGAATCCCTTCTCAACCTTCCATTCTTTATAACCTATCCCATAAGCCACATTACAACCTAGTCAAAAGACCCTGTGATCCAAAGTTGAATGAGCTATCATGCAGAGACAAGGAGTTGTCCAATCTATGGTAAGGATTAGCCAATGATGCTAGAACTTAGATGTTATGCCTATGTTCATGCTTATAGGCCCATTTGGGGCCTGTAATTGCTCTTGAGCTTGAGAGAAAATAGAAACCCTCAAAGTTCCTTGTGAGAGTATGCCCGAGTGAGCATTGGGTCTGATGTTGAATGTATTAGGCATGGCCTATAACCTAATTTTTGAATTAATAATGAGCTCAGTACTGACCTACATGTGATGTTGAATGTATTAGGCAGTTGAGGTCTGAAGGTAGGAGACACTGTACTGAAGAAAATTTTCCCGTCTCTCCACGCCGATCCGAGAGGGAAGTTTAAGCAGAATTGGGAAGGACCCTACATCGTCCGAGAGGTTTTGCCAGGATACGCGGTTCGCCGCACCACCATGGACGGAGACCACTTTCCTGAGCCCATCAACGCTGGATACCTCCGTAGGTTTTACTCATAGGTCTTGAGACAAGATAAGTTTTGATAAAAGTAGATACGTGACTGCCTAAGGACCTTATAGAAGAGGCCATCATTTCAAAGACAAGTAGCCCAAAAGAAATATTCCCTGAAAACCTTCACCCTTTTTTTCTACACACGTCGGGCCAATAACCATTTCTTTCATATACCCCTCCCAAAACTCTAGAAAAAGAGAAAAGAGGAGAGGAAAAATCCAAATAAAAAAAAAAAGAGAAAAAAGAGAGAGAAGGAGAAAGCAAAACCCCAAAAAGAGAGGGGGACCAAGAATAAAAAAGAAATGACTGGGACATGTACCATAAAAAACCTTTGAAAAGAAAGAGGAGTCACCGAATCTAGAATTCACTCAAAACTCAGATCCAAACCCCCAGAAAAAACCAACCCGTTTGAACCCCGGCCACATTACAACTCTTTAAGGTCCACAAGCGGTCATAGCATCTATTGCATCAGAACAAGCTGAGTTAACAAACCACACAGAACTTCATTCAGCCGGCTATGATGGAATCGACGTCCATGTCGTGGCCTTCTGGTTCTTGAAAAAAAAAAAGAAAAAAGAAAAAGGTTAATTTGAGTTCAAAGCAAGATGGACGTGGTGAAAACCCGCAAGTGCGCCACGGGTAAAAATAGCGAACTCATGCGGACCTGGTGAAAACTTGAAAGGGCACCTGGGGTAAGAGAGCGAACCCATGGATGTAGTGAAAACCCGAAAGGGCGCTACGGGTAAAAACAGGGATGACGGGCATAGTGAAAACCCGTCTTGGGCGCTATGAGCAAAAATGTCAAGAAGAGAGAGATTAGGAGAAGACCTGTTCTGGCCCACCCATTTCAGTTTGAACCCCTTGAGCCCCTTTCTCCCCTTTGATGGACCACTCATAATAAAAATTGAATCGGATCCCGATCAAGTATGTCATCTCTACCGTGGCGTCTGACGCATGACCAAAGGGAAAGACAGAAGACTAGACCAATCCAAGGGAAGCTGACCTTCCCGTGTTTAAAGGAAAAACCTGTACCTCATGAACAGGGTTTGACCATGCTCAACAAAAAGGGGGGGACCCACTAGTTTGGCCTCGTAATTACCGACATCACAAAAAGATCCAAAGGGAGAAAATTTCAAAAAAGATAATAGATTTCCCCTTTCCATAAAAAGCCCCACACTGTGAAGGAGAAAATTTCAAAAAAGATAATAGATTTTCCTTTTCCATAAAAAGCCCCACACTATGGAGGAGAAAATTTCAAAAAAGATAATAGATTTCCCTTTTCCATAAAAAGCCCCACACTGTGGAGGAGAAAATTTCAAAAAAGATAATAGATTTTCCTTTTTCATAAAAAGCCCCATACTGTGGAGGAGAAGATTTCAAAAAAAAAAAAGATAATAGATTATCCTTTCTCATCAAAAGCCCTACACTGTAGAAAATTTTTTTTTCGAAAAAAGAGATAATAGATTTTCCTTTTCCATGAAAAGCCTTACACTGTGAAACGTACGAAAGAAAAAGTCAAAAAACAAAATAATATATGTATGTATAGATTTCATTCCATTTCTTACAGTATTACGTGTGGAGTGCCACGTCCCAAAAAGATAACGACATGACACACTTTCTATTTTTCTGCCTTCTTTACAAGTAAAAACCAAATATATATATATATATATATATAACAAAAACAACAAAAAAAGAAAGTAACCCAAAAAGAGATCTGTGTTATGGGGCATTCCTCCCCTCCGTGTATATGATCTATGGTATGTGAAGGAACAGGTCAAGGGCAAGGACCAGGGTTCAAAGCACTGATCTCTGCAAGAAGAGAGTCCTCGCGAGCATTTCGATCAAACATCCACCTACCATGAAGACTCTTCTGCCGTCTCCGTGAAGCGTCAGCTGCATTGCAAGACTCAGTCAAAGGCCCAGTCAATCGAAGAATCTCACTCTCAGCTGTAGCAGCTCTCGCTTCTGTAATCTCAGCTCTAACCCTTTCTTTCTCCAAAGCCTCGGTCAATACCAGCCTCTCTACAGAAAGAGACTCGATCCTAGTTCGGAGAATCATTTCCTTATATGGCCAATGCCCCGTCTCTATCACGTCTACCGAAACTGGGCTAGGGGCAGGTAATTCCTCAAATGCCAGCCAAACCTCGTAATCAGGAGAGACGACACCCCCCTGAACTAAGGTGCACATGTGCGCCAATTGGCGGGTCTCCCAGAGGGCGGCTATGCGGTCAAGATCACTAAGAGAACCCCGAGAGAATATCAGAGAGCACAAAGGTGGCATTACGATACACGGCACATGTTGGTCGTATCCGAATTGACAAAGCACCCGAGATGGGAAATAGAATGTGCTACCTGTCAACCCCAGAAGCGTGATACCTTCACAATCCCGAGAGCTAACAATCGGAAAGGTGCCTTCCGACTAGGGAAGTTTCCAGATCAACGCCGCATCTGACAGCCACGTGCTCAGCTCCTCGGTGCTCCCATGAGGCAATCTCAAGCACCGGATCAGAAAGTCTCGAGCCACATCCCCTCTTATCAAGCACAGTCTCGGCACAGGCCCCATGATAGCCAAATGCTCTCCTAGCCAGATCTGAACAAGGAGCGGGCTCCCGCTAAGAATCCCAACCCGGCTCGAGGCCGAGGCATCCAAGCCTCAATACATCTTAGCCAGGACCAGGTGTACCAATGAACGACCCCCAGTAAAGAAGAGAACTTTCGACAGCAAATAAAGGGCAAAGGCCTTTACATTAAAGGGATCTCGAATAGGCAACTTTCGAAGACTCGAGTCGCCAAAAAGTTCTCTCAAGAATTTCATTGAACACCTGGTGGGCCCTCCGGCGAAACATTTCTCATACCCACCCTTTTTTAAACCGAGAACCGCGTTGACCGCCCTTGCATACCCCGGTTTGGGCACTACTTTGGCAAGGCCTCGATGCATCTTCAAGCCAGTAATAGAGGCCAGCTCTTCCAAGGTTAGGGTTTGCTCCCTGGACCCAAATCTAAAGACATGGGCCCTATGGTCCCACGACGCCAAAGCCGCCTGCAGCAGGTTGGGCAACAGAGGAATAGCAAGGAGGGAGGAAATGCGAGACAACCCGAGGTAATCCAGAATAGCGAGCTCGCTCTCAGCCAAGCTATCATGCCATTTTTGCAAAAAACTGGGCCCCGAGCCCAAACAGGAAAGTATACTAGCCCCAGCCCCCGTATGAGAACTTGGGCCCCTTATCGAAGGCGGGTCCATGGGCGTACAAAGATGTTCTTTATGAAAATCAATCAATGTATGGTGATGGACCCCCTAGAAAAAATAGAAGGGAGGGAAAAGAAAAAGAAGGGCAAAAAAGGCCAAGACAGGGTGAAGGAAGAGACAAGGGGGGCCAGATTGTTGCCGGCGTATATATTATATACGCCTGGGCAAAAATTTAATCCATTTTGCTCGGCGTATATAATATATACGCCAGCCATTTTTACTGTGGATTGGCCTAGCGTATATAATATATACACCCGGCCTTTTGTTGCTGAACATTTGCCAGGCGTATATATTATATACGCCCAGCTAAGTGCAGGGAACTATGGCTTCCCACACATTGGTCCATTCTTGTCCCCAGAGGAGGAACGCATTTTGCTTAAACCTACTTTTTCATCTCAGGGCAGCCCACAGGTAGGCATGCTCGCGCACCCATAGGAACCCCCGGATGACGCACTATCCGTAGGTTATATACGGAGAATCACCTGCAAGATCAACCCCATCATTAGAGGGGTGCCGGCTCGTTTCAGGCCAAAGAAAAGGAAACCAGCAAAGCAAAGAGATAATCAAATGGAACATTCACATAACACATGAAAATTATAAAACCATCCAAAAAAAAAATGTGCTGTTTTAAAATATATATATATATAATAATAATAATTTATTACATATCCCCCAAATAAACCAAAAGTCTAAATTGTTTCTTTGTGTCAAATTTTCAAAGAATGAACTAGTCCTGCGCAGCCCCCTTCGACTTCTTCCGGCGCCGGCTCGCGCTTTGGAAAGTACGAGTCTCCCCCACCCGAGTCCACCGAGAATACGAAGGTAGAACGCGACTCCTTTTCACGAGCACGTTGCAGGAGCACACCAAAGGCCATCAGGTAAAGAAACAGGCGAAAAGTAAATCAGAAAATGATTAGGTTGGGTCAGTATTCACTCACCACCTCGGTCTCTCTAAGCCCAACAATGTTACGATAATATTCGGCTTGACTCACTGCCGATTCATAATCCTGGCCAGTAAGAAAAAGAGGTGTCAGTCACACAAGCCATCAGCATAATTCAAAGGGAAAGAGAGCAAAGAAACAAGGTAGAGATTACCCCAGGGATCAGCTCAGGAGGTGGGACCTGGATTGCCTCAGTAGAGATACGTGCCTTCTCAGCCACGTCGGCACACACGCGCGACAAGAAAGCATCGTCCAAATGCTTGAAAGTCCCCTGGACCTCGGCAGGCGAACTACCAGAAGCACCAGCACCAGAAGGGTCAAAGGGTCCAGCACCTGAGGCCGCACTAGAAGCACCAGCACCGGAAGGGTCGGAGGGTCCAGCACCTATAGCATCATAAGGAGCAGTCGCCTCATCCCCCTCATCTGAGTCGCCGCCCTGCTCAAACTGTAGAGAGAAACATTTTATCATTTAAAATGGTAGGTCAATCAAAGTAATCACAAGGGGACTGCTAAATAAAAAGAGAAAAGGGCATTACCTGAGATCGCGGTCCGCCAAAAGCTAAAATGTTAGCACCAGGCACGAAGCGGGGCAACAGGAAATGATTAGGAGAATAATTAATATTAGTCTCCTAATCGTACTAGGAATGCAAATATGTTAATTTTAATGAAAGTTTAATTAAATCAAGTATGCTAATTATACTGAAATTCTAAGTAAAGCAAGTATACCGATTTTACTAAAGTTTTAATTAAAGCAAGTGTTCTAATTGTACTGAAATTCTAATTGAAATAGTATACTAGTTCTACTGAAATTCTAATTGAAATAAAGAACTAATTTTATTAAAACTCTAATTTAGGCAAAGGAACTAATTTTATTAAAAAATATAATTGAAGAAAACAAGCTAATTTTATTAAAATTTTGATTAAAGCAATGAATTAACTATACTAGAATTTTATCAAAGCAATGAGTTGACTATACTAAAAATCTAATTAAAGCAATGAATTAATTATACTAAAATTCTAATTAAAGTAAAGGAATTGATTTTACTAGAATTATGATCAAAGCAATAAATTAATTGTACTAAAATTCTAGGAAAACAACGAGACTAATTTTACTGATCCTAATTAAAGCGATAAATTAGTTCTACCAAAATTCTAAAAAAAAAAGGGGTGTTGGGCCCGCCATGCTAAGGAGGATTGGCCTCATTCCCGAGTACCCTCCGTAAGCTCCCTCGGGCAAATCGGGTGGCTGAGATTAAAATAAGTTAAATTTTAGATTTTAAAATAATATTTTTAGATTTTTAGAGTCTTTTCCAGGATTATAATTATGGATTAAATTACAAAACTAGGATTATAGAAGGCTAAATCAATATTTGGGACTTTAGAAATATTACACTAAGGAATTAAAACTAGAATTTCAAAATCTAAGGATTGAATTCAAGTTCGAAATCAAAAAATCAGGCTGTATGATTAAGGACTGGTTCTAGAAACTAAGAACTAGAACTAGAGATTAATGATAGGACTATAAATTAAGATTTTAGAACAAAATTAAAGTCTATGGTCGGTGAATTAGGCCGTCAGATTAAGGACTGGTTCTAAATTCGAAGAACTAGAACCAGGTATTAAAATTATGGTCTAAAAAAGGTGCTACGATTTAAGACTGAAAATTTAATATTAATAATTAAAGCTAAGAAAACAATCCTAGATTTAAAGGGTAAAACTCTGGTCGGAAACTAAAAATTATATTCTTACCTAAGGTCGGGGCTGCAGAGAGGAATCTCAAAAATTCGAAGCTTGAATATCGAAATCATGGCTATGTTTCTCTATGTGTTTGTTATCGGAATTCATTTATCTCGAAATCTCAAAAAAATTCGTTCTCTTCCCTCTCTCCTTCGTCCAACCTCTTGGTCGAATTAAAAAAAGGCTTTTATAGATTTTTCTCTAATTAAACGCCCTGTTCCAAGCGTTTAACCAAATTACACGCCAGTTTCCCGATACTTAATCGCTTTGAGTCGGTCACCGACTCAGTGGGCCATCGGTTGACTTGCTCAATGATTTTCCTAGTTCTAACAACATTAGGATTAATTGTGCGCTCATTGTGGGGTGTGCAATCTGATTAAGCGTCACATTTGAGGCGTTAATCGAGGAAGCTTAGGGATCAAGGACTGTAAGACTAGGTTGGGCGTAGAGCAATTGGGCGCTGGTGGTGGGGTGCTCAATCCGATCACGCGCGCCATGGTGGTCGCGTGATCGAGTCTCGTAGTGGTCTGGGAAAGGAAGTCTGGTCTGAAAGGGGGACTGATTGTATGTGTGTGATTTAGCGTGTAATCAAATTGTGCGTGTGGTTTTTAGCATGTAATTCGGGGTTGTCCTGGGTTAGGTCTAAAATGCCAGACTATTATTTCAACCTGCATTTCGACTATATACTATTGTTTCAGTATATAGTCTCCCTTCGTTGGGATTTGAGCCACAGAGCATTGTTTTAGCCTGTGTTCAATCATGTACTATTGTTTCAATGTATGGTTCTCAATTTAGGATTAGGAGGCCTAAAATGCTAGACTATTGTTTCAGCCTGCATTTCGACTATATACTATTGTTTCAGTATATAGTCTCCCTACGTTGGGAACTGAGCCACTGAGCTATTGTTTCAGGATGTGTTCAGCCATACGCTATTGTTTCAGTGTATGGTCCCACATTAGGGTCTTGGGGCCTGAGCCACAGAGCTATTGTTTCAGCGAGTGTTCAGCCATACACTATTATTTCAGTGTATGGTCCCACGTTAGGGTCTTGGGGCCTGAGCCACAGAGCTATTATTTCAGCCTATGTTCAGCCATGTACTATTGTTTCAGTATATGGTTCCCACGTTGGGGTTATGGGGCCTGAGCCACAGAGGTATTGTTTCAGGCTATACCCAGCCATACACTATTGTTTGAGCATATGATCCCACATTAGGGTTAAGGGGTCAAAGGTTGACCGAACAGATTTATATATTCTGAGAGGGCAAAATGGGAGTGTCTATAATGGTATCTATTAAATCAACACAAGTCGAGTAGTGAGACGACACCAGAACCCCTTCCGACCAGCTATGATAGAATCGACGTCTATGTTGTGGCTTTTGAAAAAATGAAAAAAATAAAAAATAAAATACAAATGCAAGCTCAAAGCAAGATGGACGTGGTGAAAACCTGAAAGGGCACTACGGGTAAAAACAGAGAGTTTGTGCAGACCAGGTGAAAACCCGAAAGGGCGCATGGGGTAAGAGAGCTAAACCCATGGACGTGGTGAAAACTCGAAAGGGCGCCACGGGTAAAAAGAGGGCAAAAATGGGCACGACGAACCCACCTTGGGCGTTGTGAGTAAAAAGGGATTAAAAAAAGAAGTTGAAAAAGAAAATTTTGAATTGATTGATAAAATTGATGTTTGAAAAGCCTTTTTGGTTGCTATCCTTGATCCGCTTTTCTAAATGAGCCACTAATGTTAGTTCGAATCGGGCCCCGACCAGAATTGTCTTTGAAAAACTGCTTCGTCAAACATATGACTCAAGGTAAGGAGAAAGGTTTGACTCAATCCAAAGGTATTGACGTTCCAGTCTTGGTAAAGCCGATGAAACTCACCCAGACCCGACCATTTAAAAGGGGGTTTGACCATGCACGAAAGAGGACCCGAGATTCTCACTCGGTGACTGAGGCATCAAACCAAACAAAAACGGGAATAAAGGACAGGGAGGATGGCCCTTTTTGTCAAAGATAATAATTTCCCTTTTCCACTTCCATGCCCAGGCTGTGCACATTCCAAAAAGGGCCCATCAATCAAAAAGAATAACAAAAAAAGAGAAGCCTTTGTAAATATAATAGATTTTCTTTTTCCACTTACAACTACACCGCTTACACCACATTCCAAAAAATAGTCGATGTGATGTCTTTCTTTCTTTCTTTCTTTTTACAAAAGCAGAAAAAGTAAAAACATAAAGAAAATATGTGTACTAAAAATGTGTATCTGTAAAGGGGCTTCTTACGCCCCTTTTCTGTATATCTGATCTGTGTAAAAAGATATATGTGCAGGAGGGAATCAACGGCCCAGCTCGTGCTTCAAGGCACTAATCTCAGCGAGAAAACCATCCTCCCAAACATTCTGCTCAGTCAACCAACGACCATACAAGCTCTTGTACCTCTTTCGAGAAGCATCAATAGCCGCATGAGCAACACTCAAGGACCCTTCCAAACAAAGGACCTCACTCTCAGCTATGTCAGCTCTGGTCTCTGCTACCTCTACTATAACTTTCTCTTGTGTCAAAAGCTCTTGCAGGACCCTCTTGTCATCGGTCAATAACTCAATGCGGGCATGAAGTGTCATCTCCTTCTTCGGCCAGGGGCCTCCCATATCGATACTCTCCGTCTAATCCAGATGATCAACAGCGGGTTGCTCAGCCAATAGCCAAGCCCCGTACTCAAGGGAAGACTGAACTAAATCTCCCTGCTCCATATCACACATCAGTGTCAACTGACACATCTCCCAAAGAGCACCAATCTGATCCACGTCCCCAGAAGACCCCCTAGAAAAGATCAAATCACATAGAGGGGGTTTTACCTCGCAAGGCACCTGCTGAGAGCAGCCAAACTAATGCAACACCTAGAATGGGAGGTAGAAACTGCTACCAGTCAATCCTAAGAGGGTGATTCCCTCATGGTCTCTGAAACAAACTACTGAGAAGGTCAAATCCAACGAAAGCTTTGCATATTAGCTTTGCATCAGTTAGGCAAAGCTTCAAAACTAACAAATCGCCCTGCGAAAGTAAGTCACACCTACCCAGAAAGCAGCGAGCCACCTCACCTTGAGAGATGTAAAAGAGTGGCACAAGTCCCAAAATAGCAAGATGTTCACCTAACTATACCTGGAGCAGCAAAGGACATCCCTTGTGGCTCTCCACCTTGCCCAGAGCGAATGCATCAAAGCATCGGTATAATTCATCAAGGACCAAGTGCATCACTGATCGACCCTCTACCAACTCAATCAAAACGTTGCAGAGAGCCAGAGATAAGCTCTCTCCCCCAGTGAAGAAAAGGACTTCCAAAATGAGACTGAGAGTAAAAACTTTCATATTGAAGATATTCCTAATCAGCAATTTTCAAAGACTTTCGTCACCAAAAGGTTCTTTGAGGAATTTGATCAAACACCTTGTGGGCCCCCTAATGAGACTTTTCTCATACTCAAATTTCTTCAAACCTAGGGTAAGGTGAACAGATTTAGAGTAACCCAATTTTGGTGTGACTCTTACAAGGCCTCTGTGGAGCTTCAAGCCGGACAAATTAGATAACTCTTCATGAGTGGGAATTAGCTCTCGCTTTCCAAATCGGAACACATGAGCATTTGTATCCCAAAATGAGGTTGCCGCATGAAGTAAGTCCCACTGTGGAGGAACCTCAAGAAAGAAGGGAAGACGTGATAATCTAAGCTACTCAAGTCCAACGAGCTCACTCTCATTCAAGCTCCCAAGCCATCGTTTTAGAAAATTGGGCCCCAAGCCCAAAGAAAGGAGTAAACTGGTTTCAAGCCCTCCATATAAGAGAGGGTTAGAAAGCAGGTCCATAGGCATACAAAGATCTTTCAAGAATATAAAATTCAATGTATGTCAATGGACCCACCCTTGTGAAAGCAAGGAGAGGAAAAATCAGCTGAAAAAGTGAGATCAAAGAGAAAAGAGAAAAAATGGACTGTCTCGGGCATATAAGGGCCCACTGCCCCCAAGATATACTTGGCACAACTAATAGTTGCGCCAGTGTAAATTCACCCGATGATTAGCCTGGCGCAACTAATAGTTGTGCCAAGCCAATCTAGCCCCCTTTTATTCCTTTTTAGGCTTTTGAGGGGATTTTTTGTGGGCCTTTGCTGGCCCCCTTAGCCAGTTAGCCTGTTCACCTACTTTATATTATAAATACATTCACAAAGATGAAAATTAAAGGGCACCTAACAATGAAATAATTTGACTTTTTATGCAGGAGAAACCCGCACCAAGGCATGCGACCTCGAGGGCCACTTTTATGAGCAATCGTCAAAACCACCCTACAAGCAGTCGGATATATGCGAGGGAAAGATAACATGCAATCAAAGAAACAACACTAAACATTTGCAAGTAGAAAAATCATCTAAAAAAAAAGTGCCACAATTATCCATCACAATTTGTTTAACATCCCAAATCATCATCCCCAAACTGCTAAATGTTTGAAAGCAGAAATTAAGGCCAAGTCCTTGTTGGCGCCATTCAATTTCTTTCACCAACGCAAGGAGCTTTGGAAGGTCCGCATATCTCCTACTCGGGACCATGCCTACAACAGCCGGCTGAGCAAAGAGCGCAACTCCTTTGCATGTGCACGCTGCAAGTCATAGTCAAAATCAGAAATCATGATCAATTGAGGAACAAAGGATGGTAAACCAGTGAGAAAAGCATGTCAGTAGAATACTCACCCCCTCCACATCCCGAAGCTCGGCAAGGTTGTGATAATATGTAGTAAGTTCCAGGGCCGAGTCAAAGTTCTACATTCAGAGGAAAAGGATGTCACTCGCAGGGACTGTGTTGGGGTGTTTACCTTCTCTTCAAAGAGGGTCTAAAATCACTAATAAGACTAGGCAGAACACACTCACACAGACCTGCAAGTAATCAGGGTCTGTTGTAGCAAGTTTTAAAAAGAGGGTGAGTAAGGGAATGTCCACAAGGAGGTTGGTTTAAAAATGTGATGAATCTCCAGATTTGTAAGAGATCTGGCACCCTAACTAATACTAAGTTAGCTAAAAGACAGGGGAGAGGTTTGAAAGGGATTGTCACTTAAGCTAAGCTACAATTAAATGAAAACTAACTTGGATCGAGTTTGGGAATCTAGATCTCGAAGGGGAAAGGAGTAAAAAGCAGAAAATGGAGAAGAGTGGCTTGGAAATTGGTCTCACTGAAATCAGGTTAGATTAATCATGCTGTAGAGGTTCAGGGCACACAATTCCCTCAACTGGCTATAAGCACAGCTGCAGGGTAGAAGACTCCACTATAAATCATAGGATCTCACTGGTCTTAAGGCTATTATCTGTCCACTTGAATGGTCACAGACCATCCTATAGACTTTATCTGATCCAGGGATTTACAGCAGACTAATCCAATTGGAGCCTGGGCTTGGACTAATCTTAAGGTTATGATCTGTCCACTTTAATGGTCACTGATCATCCTAGGGATCTCCTCCAATGCAGAAGCATCAATTAGAATAATTAAAACCACTACAGATGCTGTAATTCCAAGGTCACAGACTAAGGGAATTACAGGAGTATCAGGTCCAGGGAGATCGGATGGTATCCAAGAGGTCTACCAGTTAAGTGGGTGAGCTGATCTACAAACTCCTCTACATAAATCCGATCGAGCACCAAATGAAACCAAAGGAACTTTAGATCTAATTATAACATTACAAGCAACATTTACATTGCAATCAAACTCACTCTATAATGGAAATGCTCTCAGATCTGTAGTCTGTGCAGCAGTGAACCCACAATAGCACTCTCAACCTTACCCAATTACAGATCTAACCTCTCTCCTCGCTACTCCAAGGGAATTAGCCAACCATTGTTGGGCTAAAAGAGGGAAAATAGAGTTTCTCTACAAGCTCTAATCTCTATAATTTGGCTCAGATCTCGTTCTCCTCCAATTACAATTGGGGGTCCCTATATATAGCTTTCTCCTCTATTTTTCTTGCCAAATATCTCTTCTAGAAGGTCCTCAGAGTTTGTTAGGATTCTGTTAGAGTACGTGGGTCGGTTAGGGTTTCCTAGGGCATCTTCTAAAACCATCGTGCCGGTCACCAAGTGCCTCAGGTTGCATGCAGCAGGTCACCAAGTCACAGCGTGTGCATGGCTGAGTTTCTGAGAAGTTCTACACACGATTTTGACAGGTTGGGGAAGCTTCCGACAGGTTCTGGTAAGGCTTTTTAGACCTTTTTCCAGGTTCTCCAATCCCTTCGATATATTTTGATAGGATGAGCTTTGAGGCTTTATCTTCACCGCACTTTATCTGGAAGATTCGACAGGTTGGAGGAGTACTTCGATAGGTTGGGAGACCGTGTCGTCAGGTTGTAGCTTTGCATTCCATCACTTCGATAGGATGGCTCCCACTCCTTCGATAGGTTCTTGTTCCAACACCTCTATTTCGTTAGGTTCATGCGGTCTTTCGATAGGTTCTGAAGACCTTTCGATAGGTTCAGGAACCCTTCGAAAGGTTCCCTTTTTTCCTCAGGTAGATTTCGTCAGGATGAAATCTGTCTTTCTCTCAATTGTTCGATAGGTTCTTGGTTCCTATCAATTTTCACAATCCTCACGACTTCTTCTTCTTTCTATCTTCAGATCCTATCGAAACCTCTCCAATCTGCACAAATTCCTCTAATTCAACTCTCAGCTCCTATCGAAATCTTCAGATGTCCTCTCGATAGGATGTTTTTGGCCTGTCTTCACTTCCTTCGCCTTGTTCTCACCACTAAGCACTCTAAGGGTCCAGATGTGCTACCCTCCTGTGCTATTCCTGGTCCCTTTATGGATATTCTTGAGTGGTTTTCTGTATTAGTATTATCTTTTATTGTTGTCTACAAAATACACTCGACAGAGGCTTATTAGTGTGCTTACAGGTCTATCAATGGTCAGGTAAAAGGGTATAAAGTAGCAGTTTTTACCACTTAACACACCCCCAAACCTAAGCTTTGCTAGTCCCTGAGCAAAGGAGAATTAAAAGGAATTAAAAATGCCACTTTCGTAAGGAGCACGGATGCATTTAGCATATGCACCAAGCCTTTTAAACCCCTAGGTGGTCCCTAGTGGAGGAGTGAAGTCTCCTGAGGGTTTTCAGTGAAGGTACCCCCAAACTTCTCCAATTAAATTTAGTTCATCATAGTGCAACTGGTTAAAGCAAAGTTTGAGTAGATAAAATGGATTCACACCATGCACCTTTAGTGGAATTTCAACAGGGAGAGCATCCCTTTGGATCATGAAAGTCTGCTATAATTTCTTCATCATCCCTCAGTTCATGTCAAGGCCTTTCTTTCAAAAATTTGATGCAGAGTTCACCATTCATTTAAGCTTTCTATGCTGATACTACCCCTGTCAAATTAGATTGCAGGCCCAATTCTCATCAGGGCTGTTCACTCATAACAAGAATAGAAGTTGCATCCCTCAAATAGGACTGCAAGCATGGGCATAGGCAGTGCTCTAATTTCTGAAACTTTCTACTCTTTTCACCATAGATCAAACAAATCCTCATCTCCACATTCCAGCTCAATCCATTTTAGATTAGTAAGGACTTTTTATTGGGTTGTAATGTGGCTTATGGGTGAGGTTTATAAAGAATGAAAGGGTGGAATGGGATTCAAAATTGAGAAATCAGTAAAGGTAAGGAGGTGGTCTAGACAACACCTTCTTCATTTCAGCACCTTTTCACTTTCTTTTTGAATTTTCAGAATTGAACTGATCAGCTTCATCAGCTTCTTATTTTCTTATAGATTTTCAAATGAAGTGACTTCTCTTTCTCATCCTTTTGTTCTGTTTTTTTTTTTTTTTTTTTTTTAGGCAGGAATGCCACGATGGCCACCAAATGAGCTTCCTTCTCTTTCAACCAAAAGTCAAACCTTGCTCCTCTAACCTCACTTCTCCTTCTTTTTCCAGATTTCTCAGATCAAGGGTGAACTGAAATAGGCCAAGGGATTTTGGGTTCAAAATTTCCTGATTTTTAGCAATGAAAATTTAGGATTTTTAAGGCTCAAATGGTGTGTATCAAGGGCAGTTCAAAGGTGGAAGATTTTAAGCTCAAACTGTCCAAGGGATGGCCTTACTTCATGTCCTCTATGTCATGAATGCTGTCATGTTGTTTCAACTTGGATGTGACTAACTTCTAGTGGTCAAGATTAGGTCCCGTCAGTCCTCAGAGCAGAAGAAATTTTGCCACAGCACTCTTCAAAGAAAAATATTTAGGCCCAAGACTCACTGGTTATGGCCTTCCATCAAATTTTCTAGGGGGGGTATCCTTACAGTTTTTCTCTCCTTTCAAGTTCACTAAACATCAATTTTTATTTTCAAAATTTGTTGACATTCACTTCATGAACAATGTTAAAACTGTAGTTTATTTCAATTCCAAAAAGTTTTCTGAATTAGGTGAGAGTTTACTTTATTTCCTCAAACTCCTTTTTACACCTGGCTGCACTGAAATTAACTAATTTATTGGCATACATGCCACACCCCCAAACCTAAATTAAACTGTATTCGCACTGTTTATAGTAGTGGAGTATAGCATAGGAAAAATGGAAAAGAAAACAAGACAAGAGAAAGACAGTACCAAGAAGAAATTTCTATACAAGCAGTAAAAATATGTACAAAGGGCATAGAAGAAAAACTAAACTACAGTTATTTACATGCATCATCAGGCCAATAGTATAAATCTTGAAGATTTTTCAACTAAGCCTTTGATAAAGGAGGTTTGGGTGTTGGTTGAGGTTGTTTGGTGGGCTTCTTGAGTGCTTCCTCGGGCTGGGCAGTAGGTTGCTTTTTCTTTTTAGTAGAAGCGGCAACTGGAGTGGACCAGTCATTTGAATCAGAATTAGATGGAAAGAGGGCAGGGGCATCAAGTCCTAAGGCCGCAGCAACTTCTCGTCTCTCTTTCTTGGAAAGCAAAGTGGAAGGGGCGACTGAAGGGGGTGGGGATTTTGTGGTGGCTACCTCTTCAGAGTGGGTAGCAGGCTACTTCCCTTTTTTGTGAGAAAAGCAGAGGATGGTCTGGTGGCGGAGATCTTTCACTTTGCGGGAGTCCTCTTGGTTTTAGGGGGAGAAGGTTAGGCAGGAGGAGGAATTTGGGACGGAGGAGGGGGAGCAGGTACAGGTGGGGAAGGAATAGGTTGTGTGGGGGCATCAGTAGGTGGTGGAGTAGTAGGCTGAGTGGTAGAAGAGGATGGAGGAGGTTGGGTGGAGGGGGATTGTCTGGAGGAATCGAAGACAAAGGAGCTGGTTGATAAGGCTTGGAAAGCATCACAACAATTTTCCTCTCTAGTACCTCAATTTTCTTTTTAGCATAGAGTTCGTTTGTTTCAGCAAGTTCCAGAGTGGCCTTAAGAACTTCCTTGGAGCTGGCTCATTGTTGCTTGAAATTTTTAGCATTCTTCTTTTCAAACTCAGCAATGCGAGTCTGTGCTTCAGCAAGCAATTTGGCTGAGTGATAACGAGTGAGAATTGCTTTCCATCCTTCCGAGATATCACGCAGCTGGATCCTCTGCTCCAATTCTAGTAGGGAAATCCTTTCCTCATACGAAACCTCCAAGTGAGTACGGAGGGCTGCCATACCATGCAGGACATCTCTTCGGATGAAGGGGTTGTCCCTCATGGCATAGAGTAGGGTGAGGTAAGGGGGAATGTAGATGTTGGATCTGGGGATGATGGGCAAGGTAGGGGGTGGAGTGGAAGAAGAGGAGGGGGTGGAAGAGTCCAGAACCTCACAAGGATCAATTTGTGTGGAAGCATCTTGGAAAATAGGTGGGGAGGTGGTGGGGGTAGAGGGGATTCAGCTACTGCAAAGGCAAGTAGATCTGGTGATGAGGGTAAAGTGGCTGGTGGTGAGGAAAGTATGGGGAGGGCTGGTGCTGCTACCTCCTCAGACTGGGCAGCAGCAGGGTATGGGGTAGGTATGGGTGAAGCAGGAGGGGATATGTGAGAGGGTTGAGGGGCTGGAGAGGATGGGATAAGTGTGGATTGAATTGAGTGGAGGCATGAGCTCATGAGGGTCTGGTTGTTGGTGTTGATTGTTAATTGCGATTGAATGGACTGGAAGAGGGATAGAATTTGAGTGAGGGTGTCAGGCATGGTGGGGGTAGAAGGGGCAGGTGTTTGGACAGGATGGAAGGGAGAAGACGGTGCATGGTTAAAATGCGGGGGAGTAGGGTGTGGGGAGTTAGGCAATGGAGTGTATTCATGAACCACATCCTCCACAATGGAGGTCATGAGAGCAGTGAATCTAGTAGTGGTGAACTGGTCCACATCTTGTGTATGGAAAAGAGTTTGATCAGTGGGTGGAGATGGTATGGTAGGGTTAGACTCTGAAAATGGAGGAAGGTCAAGAATTTCAGGTGGGAAGATCTGAGTGGTGGTTGAATGTAAAACTACTTCAGAGGTGGATGGAATGGGGCCTATTGGAAGAGGAACTGATACAAAGGGAAAGAGCAATGTGGTTGGAGGGGTGGGTAATGGGACAGGTATGGTAGGTGGAAGGGTGGATGAGGGTATTTCAGCAGGGAGATCTGATGCTTTGTCGTGGGTGTGTCAACCTCCTCCACTCCGGCTGGCTTATTTTTCTGCATCAATGTGAGGCTTGTGGACCATGCCCTCTTTCCAAATACCTTAGGGGCCACCTTCTCCTCTAGCTCATTTTTCTTGATTGCAAATTTCCCAGCCTTCAGCAGACATGTGATGAGTCGACTGAAGGGCAAACCACCTTTCTTTGCAAAAGCTGACCTTTTCAGCACCTTGTCATTAATGTCCACCATTGCTTCAAAAATCAACTTGGGTGCATTCACAAATTGCCCCTTTGAACAATAGTATAGGGCATCCACTAATGGGGCCCTCCGCTCTTGCAAATGCCCAGTGACATAGACATTTTTCCTCAAAATGGTGTCCATGAGTCTTAAGGTAGGAGGGGGGTCTCTTCTCATCAGAGATTCACCAGAGCCCACATTACCATTTGTGAGCTGTTTCGCCATTTCCCTAAAAGAAGCCCAAATAGGTGCTCCGTCGGCTCTGGTGGAGTCAAATCGATATGGGACTCCCAAAGCCATCCCAATGTCTTTGCAGTCTACAATCAGCTGCCAATCATCAATCAAAATCTTAAGTGCATCTTCACTCTCAGGCACCACCTTCTTGGTCAGGTTTTGATACCACAATTTCATCAACCTGGGATAAACCATTTCCTTCAAAGGCGAAAGCAAGGGTAACAGACCTTCTTTCTTCAAATAGTTCAATGTCCCCTGGCACTCTTCAATGTTGGCAAAGTATGCCAGGTCAAAATCTGTCTCAGGGACAAGACTCAAAGTGTCCACAAATTCATTGGGGGTAGTTAACCCAACTGAAAGGGTGGGCAAAGGTATATCCTCAGCGGGGACAGCTCTCTCTAAGGTGTTTCTACCACAGGCTCCTGAATTTCAATGGATTTGGCTTTCTTGGCTTTATGGGCCTTCTTGGGTGTCCCTTCAGAGAGTTTCCTCTTTGTAGGTGGTTTGGTGGGAGGCTTTGCTTTCTTGGCGGATTTAGGGGTGGAAGCAGTTGTTTGCTGAAATAGGTCAACTAGGGTTTCTTCAAAATTGGCCATTTTTGCTTTTGCAAATGGAACAGTATCTAGTGAAAACATGGAATGGGTTGTTAGGAAATTGATGGAGGGAAGCAGAAAGACAACTTACCCTAAAATCCATATTTCTTTCAGATGTCGCAATTTATAGCTCCAATTTCTCTAAAATCTGAGGCAAAATGCTCCCTTGTGCCGGCGAAATGTACTGACAAAGTGGCAGACTGAATAGATGATGATTTCTGTGGTATTTAGCCGAGAGAAGGGGGAGGCAAAAAATGAGGAAGAGAGCTAGGGTTTGCAGCGGTACCAATATAGGGCGAAAATGACTTGTCGATAGGTATTTAAAGGATGATATACGATTTCGATAGGATGAATAGGTTTGTTTCGATAGGTTGATGCATCCTATCGACAGCGTGACAATCAAAGCTTTTTAAAGTGGATGATTCGATAGGTTCACGATAGGTGGAATCATCTTTCCGATAGGTGTAGGGGTACCTAATTCATCTTTTCGATATGTTCCCGATAGGTATCTAGAACTTATCGAAATCAATATTTTTCCCTTGCTGACCTATCGAGAAGTTGGTTTTACCTGTCGATCATGTTCAGTACCTATCGAAACCCCCAATTGTCCTGTCGAAGCCATATAGCGACCTAACGAAGAGTACAATTGGCCTATCGACAGCTCCCAAAACCACACAAAACTATAATTCCAGGCATTCTCAGCTGAAGCACTCAGCAGGCTTCCTTGCTGTGCTGCTCTACAGTTTGTTTCCCTGATGGACAAACTCCCATTATCTTAGGCCAGGTTGAAATGATGGTCAAATGTTTGTGATAGCATGTTTATTGCAAAAAGAATTTCACTGGAAAAATAAATACCTAGAACAACAGCAAACTATAATACATATGGTACATACTGGATTGCAGGGGCTAATCCGAAGGATCTGGGACGTCCGCAACATTTGTATGATAAGTAACTTTCGTGGATTCTTTCCTCAGCCAGTGTCCCTCACCAGAGTGTAGTTTTCCATCTGTGAACCAAGCATTGTCCTGCAATAGCCAATGTGTATTTTCATGCATCACCTTCTTTTGTACATTAATGGAAAAACAAGCCTCGTCAAGAGAGGGTTGATAGCTAGTACTATACACATTTAGCTTAACCTTCATATTTCCAAATGACACTTCCATGATTTCATACCTGCATTATATATAAGCATTGGCAGTGACCAAAAAAGGCCTGCCTAGAATCACAGATATGGAAGAAGCACATTTGCTTGGTTCCATGTCCAACACCAAAAAGTCAGCAGGATAGAAGAATTTGTCAACTCCAACCAACACATCTTCAATTATCCCCACGGGTTTCCTTTCAGATCTGTCAGCCAGCTGTAGGACCACATGTGTGGGCTTTAATTCTCCCAAACGCAGCTTCTCATATAGTGAATATGGAAGCAAATTTACACTGGCTCCGAGATCTAATAAGGCTTTGTCAATGGTGTGATCCCCAATGATGCAGGGGATAGTGGGGGTTCCAAGGTCTTGCAATTTGGTTGGGGTTACAATAGACAAAATTTGTTTCACTTTCTCTGCTAAAAAGACTTTCTTGGATAGGTGTATCCTAGATTGTATTTTATGGGTGCATAGTTCTTTCAAAAACTTGGCGTAGGCTGGGACTTGTTTAATTACATCAAGTAAAGATAAATTGATCTTTACTTGCTTGAAAGTTTTCATCATTTCCTTTATTTTACCTTGCCCCTAATTAAAAGGGGAAGGTGCTTGCAGTGCCTTAGGAAATGGCAAATGAGGGATTGCTCCCTCACTTACAGCCTTAGCCAATGGGGCCTCTTTCTTTTTAATTTTTTTCTTTTCTTGAGGATCCTCATTATCCTCTTTATTCACAGCTGGTTGCTCCTTCAGGTCCACCACTGGTGACCTTTGTTGTGTTCTTGTAGAAATCACATCATTTTCTTCATCCAAGCTCCTCACAGGCTCACAGCTCACTTGGTTCTCCACTAACCTACCACTTCTCAATATTATAACAGATTTGACTTCCTCATAGGTGGAGGAAACTTCACCCACTACAAACTGTCTTCATGGGTTGTCCTGTGGTTGGCTAGGCAGCCTCCCTCCTTCTCTTCTAGTCAAGGCATCAGACAACTGACCAAGTTGATCCTCTATCTTTTTTATGCTCTAATTGTGAGAGTGCACAGTTTGGGATAAGGAGTTCAAGTTCTGCAGTGAAGATAGAACTTGTTCCTCAAAGGAAGATGCTCTCGTAGCTGGAGGAGATGCAAATTGCTGCACAGGAGGAGCTACAGGTTGGGCCATGGGTTGTTGATACTGAGGCCTTGGGACATAACCTTCTCGATAGGGCTGAGCATTTCTGTAGGGCATGGGCTGCTGCTGCTGGCTGGGGTATGCATCTTATCACCACCTCAGATTGGGGTAGTTCCTCCATTGATACCCAGCAGCAGGCTGCTGCCCATAAGACTGAGCTGCAGCCACATGCTCTGTTATAAAATCAAGAAACTCGCCAGCAGATGGGCATTCTTCAAGGGAGTGAGCAGGGGACTGGCATATGGCACATGCCTCCTCCACCCCAGCAGCCACAGGTGACTGCATTGCTCCCATCAGCCTATCAAATTTTAGGGCTAGACTGTCCACTTTCCTTTCCAAATCACTTGGCACACTCACTTCATATAACTTTCCTCTTGAAGTATTCTCCTTCACCAACCTAGGAGGGTCTAGATCTCTAGCCAAGGTTTCCCTTTGCATAGAGTTCTCACTAATAACATCAAAGAGCTCCCATGCCTCCTCAGCAGTTTTATAGAGGTAGGTGCCTTCATAGGAAGCATCACCATGTCTCTACTTTTAGAATCAATTCTCTAATAAAAGCTTTGAACCAATTGCCATTATGGGATTTGATGATGGGGGAATTTCTTTAGGAGTTCCTTAAATCTCCCCCAAGATTGATGAAAATCTTCAGTTGGATCTTAGATAAAAGAGATGATACCCTTCCTCAACTGGCTGGTTTTTGACATAGGGAAGAACTTGGCCAGAAATTGACATTGGAGATCACTCCAGGACTAATGTTGTTGGGTGGAAGTAAGGATAACCAAGTCTTGGCTCTATCCTTTAATGAAAAAGGAAAGAGTCTCATCCTGGTGGCCTCCTCCCTCAAACCTGTGATGTTAAATGTAGTGCACAATCTCAAGAACTCATCAATGTGCTTGTAGGGGTCTTCTTTAGTCAGACCATGAAATGAGGGCAGCATTTGAATTATGAAAGATTTTATCTCATAGTTTCCTTGAGCAGCTGAGAATTGAATGCAGAAGGGGGAATTATAGACCCCTGGTGCAATAAACTCCTTGAGGGTTCTCAGCTGCAGTTGCTCACCCATTTCTACAGAGTCAATTGCAACAGATGTGGGTGTAGTTGGTCTGGATCTAAAAAGTCTTTCAACCTCTGGATTTAGTGGAATAATCTGAGGTTGGAGAGTTCTCCTACCAAACATACAACACTGAAATTCTGAATGCAGAACAGATCCTCAACACAATAAGTAGAATCAACCAAACTTTCTAACTACTCTAAAAATCAACAGATCTGAAAAATAAAAGAGGAGTAGAGGAATGCAAACTACAGAGCAGCCTCTAGCACAATTCTCCTCTCACTGGCAACCTCAGATCTGATGAAATGCACACAACATACTAAAAAACAACAAAACTCTCAAATGCAGTTAGAAAAATCAAATAAACAACTACAGATCTATGATTAAAATGTAGATGTACTAATTTCTAAACACACCTCCCTGGCAGCGGCGCCAAAAACTTGTTGGGGTGTTTACCTTCTCTTCAAAGAGGGTCTAAAATCACTAATAAGACTAAGCAGGACACACTCACACAGACCTGGAAGTAATCAGGGTCTGTTGTAGTAAGTTTTTAAAAGAGGGTGAGTAAGGGAATGTCCATAGGGTGGTTGGTTTAAAAATGTGATGAATCCTTAGATCTGTAAGAGATCTGGCACCCTAACTAATGCTAAGTTAGCTAAAAGATAGGGGAGAGGTTTGAAAGGGATTGTCACTTAAGCTAAGCTACAATTAAATGAAAACTAACTTGGATCGAGTTTGGGAATCTGAATCTCGCAAGGGAAAGGAGTAAAAAGCAGAAAATGGAGAAGAGTAGCTTGGAAATTGGTCTCACTGAAATCTGGTTAGATTAATCATGTTGCAGAGGTTCAGGGCACACAATTCCCTCATTTGGCTATAAGCACAACTGCAGGGTAGAAGACTCCACTCTAAATCACAGGATCTCACTGATCTTAAGGCTATGATCTGTTCACTTGAATGGTCACAGACCATCCTATAGACTTTATCTGATCCAGGGATTTACAGCAGACGAATCCAATTGGAGCCTGGGCTTGGACTAATCTTAAGGTTATGATCTGTCCACTTTAATGGTCACAGATCATCCTAGGGATCTCCTCCAAAGCAGAAGCATCAATGAGAACAATTAAAACAACTATAGATGCTACAATTCCAAGGTCACAGACTCAAGGAATTACAGGAGTATCAAATTCAGGGAAATCGGATGGTATCCAAGAGGTCTACCAATTAAGTGGGTGAGCTGATCTACAGACTCCTCTACACAAATCCAATCGAGCACCAAATGAAACCAAAGAAACTTTAGATCTAATTATAGCATCACAAACAATATTTACATTGCAATCAAACTCACTCTCCAATGGAAATGCTCTCAGATCTATAGTCTGTGCAGCAGTGAACTCATAATAGCACTCTCAACCTTACCCAATTACAGATCTAACCTCTCTCCTCCCTACTCCAAGGGAATTAGCCAACCATTGTTGGGCTAAAAGAGGGAAAATAGAGTTTCTCTGCAAGCTCTAATCTCTAGAATTTAGCTCAGATCTCGATCTCCTCCAATTGCAATTGGGGGTCTCTATATATAGCTTTCTCCTCTATTTTTCCTGCCAAAAATCCCTTCTAGAAGGTCCTCAGAGTTTGTTAGGGTTCTATTAGAGCGCGTGGGTCAATTAGGGTTTCCTAGGGCATCTTCTGGAATCTTTGTGTCGGTCACCAAGTGCTGCGGGTTGCGTGCAGCAGGTCACCAAGTCACGGTGTGTGCATAGCTGAGTTTCTGAGAAGTTCTACACATGATTTTGACAGGTTAGGGAAGCTTCCGACAAGTTCTAGTAAGGCTTTTTAGACCTTTCGCTAGGTTCTTCAATCCATTCGATAGATTCTGATAGGATGTGCTTTGAGGCATTATCTTCACTGCACTTTATCTGGAGCATTCGACAGGTTGGAGGAGTACTTCGATAGGTTGGGACACCGTGTCATCAGGTTGTAGCTTTGCATTCCATCACTTCGATAGGATGGCTCTCACTCCTTCGATAGGTTCTTGTTCCAGCACCTCTATTTCGTTAGGTTGAGGCGGTCTTTCGATAGGTTTTGGAGACCTTTCGATAGGTTCAGGAACCCTTCGAAAGGTTCCCTTTTTTCCTCTGGTAGATTTTGTCAGGATGAAATCTGTCTTTCTCTCAACTGTTTGATAGGTTCTTGGATCCTATCGATTTTCACAATCCTCATGACTTCTTCTTCTTTATATCTTTAGATCTTATCGAAACCTCTCCAATTTGCATAAATTCCTCTAATTCAACTCTCATCTCCTATCGAAATCTTCAGATGTCCTCTCGATAGGATGTTTTTGGCCTGTCTTCACTTCCTACGCCTTGTTCTGCTGCAGCCAAGCACTCTAAGGGTCCAGTGATGTGCTACCCTCTGGTGTGCTATTGCTGGGTCTGTCCTGTGCTGAGAGATGGCCCCTTTATGGGCATTCTTGAGTGGTTTTCTGTATTAGTATCATCTTTGATTGATGTCTACAAAATACACTCAATAGAGGCTTATTAGTGTGCTCACAGGTCTATCAATGGTCAAGTTAAAGGGTGAAAAGTGGCAATTTTCACCACTTAATAGACTGGTAACAAACACATGCATTTATCAAAGGAGCCAAGACAAAGGGAGAATGATTGTGGGAGGGCTTACCCCTCGAACCACCTCAGGAGGAGGGACTTGGGCCACCTCAGCTGAGATGCATGCCTGCTTATCCACATCGGCACATAGATTCGATAGAAAGCCGTCATCGAGGCACCTGAAGGTCCCATGAGCCACAGTAGGAGCACCGCCCAAGACACCCATATGAGAGGAGCCTGAAGGACCTGCATCCGAAAGACCAGCACCTAAGGAACTGACACCAAAAGGACCTGCCCCTGAGGGACCCGCACCGGAAGGACCAGCATCTAAGGGACCCACCCTTGAAGCATCCACGATACCTACTACCCCCCTGCCTTCATCATCTGAGTCTTCTCCCTGGATAAACAATGAACAAAATAGAGATTCGCTCAGTGGAACCTGTAGACACCCAAATTCGGCCCAAGGCCCGATCGGTCTGTACTCAGGGAGAAATGCACCCCTGTGTTTCCGATGGCACCCCTGAACCCTTGGGAATCTATCCAGACCTTTAGGAATCACCTAAAACCTATTAGAACCATTCTCCCAACCCTTAGAGATCACCCCTAAACCCTAGGATCCCTTCCCAAACTCAATTTAAACCCTTTTGAGTATTTGATGGGAGGAGAGCTACAAATTTTTATACTGACCACTTCTGAGGATGGACCACATACCGTTGGAAAGAGGACTTCTCTAGCTTTCCAACGAGCTAAAGATCACCCGATTTGGAGTTGTGGTTCAAACGTTATGGCCGATTGAAGTTTCACATAAAATGATAACTTTTGCTCAGGCGTATGTATTACATACGCCCAGCCAATTTAGGCCCAGATTGGTCAGGCGTATATATTATATACGCTTGGAATTTTTTAGCTAAATTTGGCCGAGCGTATATATTGCATAGGTGGGACCCACCACGGGCACCCATCTTCTTAGATTCCCCCTGGTTTTCTTGAGTTTTACTGTGCATAAGTGGGGCTTATGTAATATATACGCCCAGCTTAGCTACAGTATCTGTCATTAAATGCTCGAATTTCCTCCATCTGGTTTGACCCATTGACCATCCCCTTGGTTAAGGTGGGTGTCTTGAGGTTGGTTGCACCCCCTTTGAGCTTATTGGCAACCCTTAAGTCACCCATGGTCTCACCCCATCATCCGCCATTAAAACTAGTTTCCCAAAACCCTAGGACCTTGAAAACCTAGAAAACCTTAGATGGGGGATTGCCTAATTGCTAAACCAATTAGCTCTTAAGTAAGCCCCTAACCCATCCCTTCTCTATAAATAGAGAGGCCCCCCTCTTCCCAAAGGGTTGGTTGAGAAAAAAAAGGTTAAGAATTTTGAGCTTAAGAGAGAACCCTAGTGAGAGAAAATGCACCCATTTTTCCAGAATTCCAGCATGCCTAGTTCATCCATTTCAATCCATTTCCACCATTAGATCACTCTCTTTTAGCCAAAATCTATTCCCTAGCTTCACTCTACACTTCCTATTTATCGAATCCTAGCTTTAGAGCCCATTTGCATACTGTTTAAGCCATCGAAAGCATGCCGAAGCGAAAGTCTTCCATGGTGCAACAAGGGCCCGTAAGCTCCAGCTCACCCCTCTCTTCCTCTACCTTCTTGGTGTCTCCTCCGCCCAAGGAGTCAAGCCGTTACACCACCGAAATTTTGGTTTCGCTCAAAGCTTGATAGGACCGTATTGCCTTCAGGCAAGGGGAAACTCCGCCCCTTTTATTTTTTTTTATGGCCATAGATAGAGACCGCTACGTGCGGGTTGATTGGGTGCTTAAACCCTTCCCGATTGATAACCGAAGCCCCTACCCTAGAGCCTTTCGCAAAGACCGGTAAATCAGAGTCATATTTAGCACTTCGGTTCTCAAAATATCGATTTGAAGGTTTCCCGGGTCACCAAAAGCGCTGGGTGGCGACTCTACATTTCATTCTTAGCGAGCGCATCGCCGCGACGGGTTCGCGAGGATCCATGGTCGCACAGATGGCGACTCTGCTGGGGATATCACCCTAGCGCTTCCCCTCTTGTTGGCCTTTCTTTTTGTTACTAACCATTGTTGTTTTTTTTTTCTTATTTTCTGCTGTTTTTTCTATATTTTTGTTGTTTTTACTAACGTACTCACCCCTACGATTCAGTCGTTTAAGTGCCTTAGCTGATTGGCGGGCCTACGTGCGCCTTTAAATTCCTGTTGTTTGAATTCTTGTCATTTAAGCCACATTAGCCGTTTGGCGGGCCCGCTCGCATTTACTTTTACGTCATTTAAATTTCAGTCATTTACGAGCCTTAGCCGTTTGGCGGGCCTACGTGTGCATTTCATTTCAGTCATCATATCTCACCATTGAACGCCAGCCCGTTGAGGCGGCACGGGCTTGTCATCCCCAACCCGATTTTGGACTTAATTTCACTCACCTTTAAAAATTTGTAATTAAAAGTGAACCAATAGTGTGGGGACATCATCAAAATTATTTTTACATTTTTGGGTAGTTTTCGGGGGGTGTAGGCACAGATATAATTTACCCGGTTCTTAGTAAGGCGGCAGCCTTAGTGGTGATGATCCTGAAAAGAACCACCCCTTCCAGTACCTGAGAAGGCGCTTGCGCCTAAG
This sequence comes from Chloranthus sessilifolius, assembly GCA_021018995.1. Taxonomy (NCBI): domain Eukaryota; kingdom Viridiplantae; phylum Streptophyta; class Magnoliopsida; order Chloranthales; family Chloranthaceae; genus Chloranthus; species Chloranthus sessilifolius. The sequence continues at coordinate 118,775,280 of CM037589.1, read as the reverse complement.
GTATATCGGTTGGGTTGGCAATTCCAATCAAGCCGTAAAACCCGCATCGGTGAGAGCGTAGACAGCCCAAATTCAGCCATGTATCCCTAGGAAACAGAAAGGAGGGACTCGATAACATACACAGCAGTCCCCGGGAGCATCCCTCCCCAGAAGCTAGTTCAAAGACCCACATTCGGGCTTGCTGTTCACTGTCAAACTTCACTGACAGAACTGCTTTTGCCAGGCATATATAATATATACGCCCAGCAAAAAATCCCCAGATTTACTCAGGCGTATATAATATATACGCCCGGCCAAAACCTCCAAATTTAAGCCAGGCGTATATGATATATACGCCGGGCCAAATCTGCCTTTTTTTGGTCAAGCGTGTATAAAACATACGCCCAGTGTATATTGGGTCACAGCAACCCGATCTGAGGCCCAATCCACCACCCCAATTCCCCGATTAGTGGTATTAGTGCCCGCAATAGCCTCCCGCATTCTATAACACCCAACATGCCCCCGCCCGGTCAAGAGAAGGCGACTTCTCATAGATCTGCTCCGGGGGATCGGGTCGTTTGCGTGGAATCCCTCGCCTTCAATAGAACGAAAGGGTTCCCTTTCGCTTCTTCCGAAGTGTGTCGGATCCCACCGTGGGACCTACTAAAGGTACACATACGACTCGAGACGAGAATTGACCCTGGGCACCAGGTCATCATTCATCTAGGTAGAGGGGAGTTAATTTCCATCCGAAAAAAAGAAAGAATCATCTTCCAAAAAAAAAAAAAACCAAAAAAAAAAACAAGAAAAAATAAAAATCAACAAAACAAAAGAGAGAGAGAGAGAGAGAGAAAATCAATAAAAAAAAAATATATATATATATATATATATATATATTTTTTGGTATAATCGTCACTACGGCAACCTCAAACCCGGCCCGTAGGAGGAGAACTAGGAAGGTATACGGCCCTTATCCGAGACATCGATACAACACTCGTCAGCAGATCATGTCAAGAGCCGATACATCCCCACCGTCATCCCCATCCCATTCCCATGTAGGAGAAGACCCGATCTCCGACACCTTCGCCCAAACTCAGTACGATATCATGGGTCCCTTTGGGGCACCCGTGTTCACATCCACCCCACCCCCCTCCCTCACGTTCTCCCAACATACCTCCTTTTCATCCCCTACTGAAACCCCTCATTTCCCAACCGATCCATACATCCCCATCTCCCATCCATACACCCTTACCGCACCCCCATACTCCCAAAGACCCCATAGGGAGCCCCATCCCCCGCCTACTTCCCACGTTCCATCCATCTCATCATCCATGCCCCCTACATCCCACATCCCATCCACCCGATCTCACATACCATTCCCACCACATGGCCCATCCACATCCCAACATACCCCCCCATTTACCCAGGTCATGCCCAACTTTTCCAAAGATATGACCAATAACCCACCATCTTCCATAGCCATACATCCATACCCCCCAAGCACAATCATCCATACCCCCCATACCCGGGTCATGCCCAATTTATCCCAACCCCCTCCATCCTTAAGTGAGCCATCACCCCCCAATCTCACGCCTGAATCCATGCCCTCAATGGAGGACATGAGAACGATGTACGCCCTATGGGCTGCTTCTCGGAACCCTACATCTCAAACCTCGCATCCAAATCTCCAAAACCTCCATACCCCATTCCCTCCTAACCATGCCCAGCCACCCATTGTCCATACCTCCCAAAATCCCCCACCTCAATTCCAGGCCCAAACCCATACAAATCCATGGGCCCAAGCCCAAACACCTTTAGAACCATGGGCCCAAGCCCAAGCCTATCAGACCCAGGCCCAGGCCTAAAACCCTCAAAACCCATGGGCCCAAGCCCATCAGACCCAGGCCCAGGCCTAAAACCCTCAAAACCCATGGGCCCAAGCCCAAGCCCATCAGACCCAAACCCATGCCCAGGCCCAACCCTTAAAACCCCTGGGCCCAAGCCCATCAGACCCAGGCCCTGGCCCAAAACCCTCAAAACCCATGGGACCAAGCCCAACCCCATCAGACCCAGGCCCAGTTCCAAGCCCCTCAGGGCCCTTGGACCCAAACCTATCAAGCCCAAGCCCAGGGCCCATGGACCCAAACCCAACCCCCTCATGGCCTATTAGCCCAAACCCAACAAGGCCCATTGGCCCAAAGTCATACTAACCCCCACACCCAGGCCCAAGGCCCATCAACCCAAGCCTTCCAAAACCATCAAGCCCAAATCCCTCAAACCCAAGGCCCATCCACCCACACTCATCAAGGCCCATTCACTAACCCCATACCCCCCCACCAGTACCCTTCATTCACCTATACCCCTTACGCCCCCATCCCGCCTCCAACAGAAAATCCAATCCATCCTGTTCCTCAAACCCACAACATCCTGCCACATCAACCACACCCCCATCACCCCCAAAATGTGCACCCAGATCAGCACATCATTTATCCATAAACCACTCATCCATTTATCCCTTCTCATCCCCTACAAACCTTATGGCCCCACCACGTCATCCAACCCCTCACCCCCCAAGTGCAAATAGCAGACCTCGCCCCTCACCAATAGTATGACCAACAGTACGAGGAGGATGAGATCTATAACAGTGGAGGAGTTGCCAGCTTCAACCCTCCCGGGCCCACCATCATTAAACCTAGGGTCGAACAAAATTAGGGGGAAGCAATCCCCGCTATAGCCTCAAAAGAACCATAACAGTTGAAAGAACAAATAGACATAATACAGAAGTAGCTGATGAAGATGGGAGGAGTATAACTGCATTCAATAGACTTTTCAGACTTATGTCTGTTCTCTGATGTCCCCCTACCACAGAAATTCAAGATGCCATCATTTGATAAGTATAATGGCACTGGCAACCCCATTGCCCACTTAAAATCTTACTGTGGGGATATGTTCCAGTATGGCGGAGATGAACGACTCCTCATCAAAGTGTTCCAAAAGAGTCTAACAGGCCCAGCTCTAAGGTGGTTCACATCCCTGGAATCGTCCATGATAAAAAATTGGAAAGATCTAACATGCTTATTTCAAGAATAATATGTCTATAACATGGACATAGAGCCAAGGAAGTCAGATTTGGCCCGTTTAAAGCAAAGGCATGATGAAGCTTTCAGTGCTTACTTGGGAAGGTGGAGGGCATTGGCCGCTCAGGTAACTCACCGGATTCCCGATGATGAACAGATTGAATTGATAACCAAGGGAGCCCTCCCGATCATCGCAGATTTTTTAGTATATCAAAAATAGCCTAGTTTTACGACGATTTGGTCATAAATGCCAACTGCTATGAAGATGCCATTAGAGAAGGCAAAGGCTAGGAGAAACATGGCGGGGACCACCGGTTCAAAAGTCAACCAAGAATTGAAAGAAGACCAGGGACAGAGGTACAGAACATTGTTTACCCCCAGGCCAATACCAATGCCCCCCCGATACAACTCCAGGTCACACAACCACCCCCAGCCCATTTCGAGCAAGCACCAAGGCCAAATAACGAACCAAGAGCCCCGTTTACACAGGAGCAGATGAAAGCACGATTTGAACGAGTGTTCACACCATTGGGGCAATCCTTAAGTGTCTTACTACCAGTATTGCTACAGAAAGGTCTGGTCAATCTGCTCCAGCCCCGCCCACCACATCATCCCATCCCAAGAAACTATAACCCAAATCCGCATTACAATTTCTACCAGGGACCGGGTCACCCTACGAACTGGTGCTTCCCCCTAAAGCACGTGATCCAAGATTTAATAGAGGCAAGAAAAATTATTCCCCCGTCGCTTCCTCAAGGGCAGAACCAGAACATCCATCAAGCCCCTTTGCCACCCACCCAGGAGGCCCCAGGCCTAACATCCATTAGATAGAGGAGGAGGAAGAAGAGTTTGACCCCTCAGATTATATCAGTAATCAGGAGGAGTTTTCATTCCCCAGGATGAATGAAGGACCATTCGTTGAGGTTATCAAGCCATTGTATTAGGCTGATTATTTTCCCGTGCCGGCATACCTAGAGGAGCCCTTAGATTTAGGGCAATATTTTTCTACTCCCGCTCCCACCTATCAAATCCAATCGGGCATAGCCCCGCCGCAATCATACACATATCCACCCCACGCCCAATTTACCCCATAAACCTCTCCGTCATACCCGAATCACCCCATACCATACATAACTCCGCCATCCCCATATTATCCTACCCCATACACACCCCCAAATATCTCCACCCAATACACTACTCTGCCATCCATCCCCCAAATTACACTCCATGCAGCTCCATCATCCCCAATCTACCCCATTTCATCCACAAACCCATCATCACCCCACCATGCCACCCCCCCTATACAAACCCTTCACATCCCTATCACCCCGCTCCACCTGCACCTCAGACGTCTCCCCATCCCTCCATCCTAGTCGCCATCCCTTCGTTATTTTGGCCCCAATCCAACTCCATCGCCACCCAAGCAACCAACCCCTCACCCAATCCCCTTATCACCCGCTCCCAATCACCACTGGTCTTACCAAGCCTTGGAAATACCTATACAAGCCCCCCCCCCCCGCACCCACAAATCCAACCTCGCCATTTCCCGCCACTACCATTCCGCCCCCTATTAGAGTCAACCTGGTTGGACCCGAGAAACTAGCGTGTCCAACTCAATTCTCCCCAGAATCACCATACACTCCTTTCCTGATCTCGAAACCTACCTATGACCCGCATCAGGTGCCGTTAAGCTATGAACAGACGGACATGAATGTTGGTTGCAACCAAGAGGAGGTTGTTGAATTTGTTACCAAGTCAGGCCAGATTTCTACACAGCCAAAAGCATCAGGGACCGTCAGAGGAGAAGAGAAGAAGAAAGAACAGGCCGCAGGGAATCCCTTTGAAAAAATGGCCAGAGAACACATACTGAAGACAGCTCAAGAGAACACCCACACATATTACTGTGTGGGATTTGTTAATCACATCCCCACTCCATTTCCAAGCTCCAGGGGATTCGACAACACCAAAAGAGAAATCATAGGAGAAGTAGACCTCGACCTGATCCTTGGGCCGCAAACCTTCACCACCCCTTTTCAGGTGATGGACATTAAGTCTACATTCAATCTACTATTAGATCGGCCATGGATACATAAGCTCGGAGCAATACCATCGACTCTACATCAAAAGATCCGATTTATTTCAGAGGGAAAGATCGTCACCATCTTGGGTGAGAGCAGAGAAGACAGGGAAAGAAGCGCTATGCATATCGAAAATCCGAAAGTGCTAAACATACTACACACAGAAGATGACGCCGATCTCCACCGATTCGAGTATGACTTCTCGGCCGTTACACTCGGGCTAACTGAAAAAACTCCTGACAAAACTGGAGGAGGAATGGATGCAGCTGTGTTCATGCTCCACAAATGGGGCTACTAGAAAGGAAAGGGGCTGGGCCCATGCCTTTAAGGAAGAAGAGACCCTGTTAGGGCTAAGGGGAAACAATTCAGATTTGGCCTAGGCTACAAGCCCGATGAAGAAGTCAGAGAGGCCAAAGAAAAGATGAGAGCCGCAACAGTCGCCAGGGCCAGAGGAATCATCTTGGAAGAAGAACCTCGCACTCGACCCCACATCCGTGAAACCTTTGTGAGCGCCGGGGTAGTGAAAATTGATCTGAATGGGGAGACGAGGGTAACCCCACATAAGCCTACTTCAATCCACCCCACCAATCCCTACATCATTCCCCCAGACTTCGAGATGGACTTAGCCGCCCTTTCCTTATTTAAGGAAGAAGTTTCCCGGTCCACCCATCACTCCAGCACCAGCCACTCTAGGCCCATCCTAGCCATGGAGGACAGGGTCCCAGAGGATCCCTCTGTAAATATGCTGAGGGAGGAACTGCAAGAGCCTACCGACGTCACTGCCAACCAAAGAGGTAAAGGCCAAGCCTCGCAGGTGAGTATATAGGCATCCTTGCCCCAACTCCTGGGAGCCACCAAATACCATGAAAACAGTACCGACTCTCCAAATAAAAACAACTTGTAAAAAGTGAGGTTAGCCTCTGGACCACTCTGCCCTATATATATAGAGATCCACCTCGCCAGGGGCTGACCTCCAAAAAAATACAAAAAGCCATAAAACTAGAAAAAATACCAATTCCAAAAATATTGTCCTTTAAAATTCCCAATAAAATTTAAATTGATGCCGTGATACCCTTCCCAGGTGAAGCCGACCCCTTTCCTGTAGAAATACAAGAGGTAGGAGTCACGAGTCTGGACGAGGAAGGTCAAACCGATGAGCTCCCTAATGAGCTCCTCAAACAATTTGTCAATTTTGAGCATGGCCCTACCCCGATCGTCAAAGAGATGGAGGATGTTAATTTGGGCACCAGAGAGGCCCCTAGCATCACCAAAATCGGAACATCGTTGTCCCCTGCGGAGAGGAAACGTATGATAGACTTCCTTCAGTCATACCCAGACGTCTTCGCATGGTCGTATGAAGACATGCCTGGTTTGGATACCGATCTGGTTGAGCATGAGTTGCCACTCTACCCCGATGTTAAGCCAGTTAAACAGAAGCTGAGACGCCTCCGACCAGAGTGGATGTCGAAGGTGAAGGATGAGGTCATTAAGCAGTATGACGTAGGTTTCCTCATGGTATCCAAGTACCCCCAGTGGCTGGCCAATATCGTCCCCGTACGGAAGAAGGATGGAAAGGTTCGAATGTGCATTGATTTCTGAAATCTCAATAGGGCAAGCCCTAAGGATGACTTTTTGCTACCACACATCGATATCTTGGTCGATAACACTGCAAAGCATGGAATGCTCTCATTTATGGATAGATTCTCAGGCTATAATCAGATTAATATGGCAGAGGCCGATCGAGAAAAGACTACTTTCATCACCCCCTGGGGTACCTTTTGTTACAAGGTAATGTCGTTCGGGCTCAAGAATGCTGGGGCAACCTACTAGAGAGCAATGACGGCCTTATTCCACGACATGATGCGCCGAGAGATTGAAGTGTATGTCGACGACATGATTGCCAAATCACCAGAAAGGGACGACCACTTGGTAAATCTTTGGAAGCTGTTCGAGAGGTTGAGAAAGTACAAGTTGCGATTGAACCCCCAGAAGTGCGCGTTCGGCGCTATGTCTGAAAAATTGTTGGGCTTTATTGTTAGTAGGAGAGGGATTGAGTTCGATCCGACCAAGATCAAGGCCATCACGAAAATGCCATCACCATCTACAGAGAAGGAAGTCAGAGGCTTCTTAGGCAGAATCCAGTACATCAGCTGGTTCATTGCACAGTTAACTCTGATATGTGCACCAATCTTCAAGCTACTGAGAAAGGACTCCCCAGTTGAGTGGAATGATAACTGCTAAGCTGCATTTGATAAGATTAAGGGTTACCTCCTAAATGCTCCAGTATTGGTACCACCTGTACCTGGTAGACCCCTGAAAATGTACTTGTCCATGACAGAGTTTTCCATGGGCTGTGTGTTAAAATAGCACGATGAGACAGGAAGAAGAGAGCAGGCCATCTACTACCTGAGCAAGAAGTTCACTGATTATGAGACGCACTACTCTCATCTAGAGAAAGCATGCCTAGCGCTCGTGTGGGCTACTCAAAGACTTCGACACTACCTATTATCCCAAACCGTCCTACTTCTAGCATGGATGGACCCCCTAAAGTACCTATTTGAGAAACCTGCTCTCACTGGCCGAACTGTGCGATGGCAACTTTTATTATCTTAATTCGACATCACGTACGTCACTCAGAATTTGATCAAGGGGCAGGCGCTTGCTGATCATCTTGCCGACAATCCGTTACCTGATTATGAACCTTTGAAAATAGAATTCCCCGATGAAGACATCCTATTCATGACGGAAGATGGTGAAGAGGAAGCAGAGAAATCATGGGTAATGCACTTTGACGGGGCATCGCATGTCGAAGGCCAAGGAGTTGGCGCCATCCTAATTTCACTAAGAGGATTGCATGTACCCATCTCGATCAGGCTCAACTTCCCCTGCATTAACAATATGGCTGTGTACGAAGCTTGCGCCGCTGGTCTGCAGGCAGCTCTCGATCTGAATGTAACCCACCTTCGAGTTTTTAGCGACTCACAGTTAATCATATGTCAGACCAACGGAGATTAGAAGACCAAGGATGAGAAACTGATCCCATACCATGAACATCTGGAGGATCTGATAGTCTGCTTTGAAGATGTCACCTTCTCCTATGTACCACGAGCAAGGAATCGATTCGCTGACGCCCTGGCTACCCTGGCCTCTATGGTCGAGATTCCATACGGAGTTGTGATGAGGCCGATCATGATAGAACAGAGGAATGAACCAGCTTTCTATCACCTAATCGAGGGACCTATAGAGGTAGATGATGAACCACCCTGGTTCTCAGACATCAAGAATTTCCTCGAGACCAGAACTATCTCAGAAGGAACATCGAAGATAGACAGACACACCATCCAGCGATTGGCAATGAACTACGTCATCTGCGGCGATCTCCTGTACAGACGGTCTCACGACAATATTCTGCTCCGATGCCTAACCCGAAAAGAAGCGGGTGAGATCATGAAGGAGATCCATGAAGGAGTCTGCGAGGCACACATCAGTGGACACATGCTTGCTAAGAAATTTCCAAGGCAAGGATACTTTTGGACCACATTGGAGATCGATTGCTGCAAACACGTGCAGAGGTGCTACAAATGCCAAGAGCACTCCAGTCTAATACATGCTCCGATCATTGATTTGCACAGCATGGCCACTCCTTGGCCGTTCGCCACCTGGGGTCTCGACATCATCAGCAAAATCAATCCTAAGGCTTCCGACGGACATCAGTTCATCCTCGTCACAGTAGAGTATTTTATGAAGTGGGTAGAGGCAGCCTCCTACACGAGCATTAAGGGTAGTCATGTTGAGAAGTTCATCAAGAACAACATCATTTGCAGATTTGGCGTACCCAAAGATATCATCACTAATAATGGCACTAATTTCGTCAATAGGCACATCCGAGCCTTGTGTGAGCAATTCCAGATCAAGCATCATCGATCATCCCCATACTAGCCGTAGACGAACGGAGCTATGGAAGCAGCCAACAAAACTTTGATCCGCATCTTAGAGAAGATGGTAGTCCCTTACAGAGATTGGAGTGAGCAGTTACCCTTTGCACTTTGGGCCTATAGAGCGTCTATCCGTACCACTACAGGGGCAATGTCATTCTCCCTTGTGTACGGAACCGAGGCCGTGCTACCCGTTGAGGTCAAAGTACCATCACTCCGTATCCTTTTGGAATCCCATCTACCCGAGGCTGAGAAGGAAAGACCCCGTTTTGAGCAGTTGGATTTAATTGATGAGAAGAGACTCCTAGCCTTGTGCCACACCCAGATCTATCAGAGGAGAATTGCACGTGCCTACAATAAGCATGTCCACAGTCGAGGTCTGAAGGTAGGAGACACTGTGCTGAAGAAAATTTTCCCGTCTCTCCACGCCGATCCGAGAGGGAAGTTTAAGCCGAATTGGGAAGGACCCTACATCGTCTGAGAGGTTTTGCCAGGATACGCCGTTCGCCTCGCCACCATGGACGGAGACCACTTTCCTGAGCCCATCAATGCTGGATACCTCCGTAGGTTCTACTCATAGGTCTTGAGACAAGGTAAGTTTTGATAAAAGTAGATACATGACCGCCTAAGGACCCCATAGAAGAGGCCATCATTTAAAAGACAAGTAGCCCAAAAGAAATATTCCCTGAAAACCTTCACCCTTTTTTTCTACACACGTCGGGCCAATAACCATTTCTTTCATATACCCCTCCCAAAATTCTAGAAAAAGAGAAAAGAGGAGAGGAAAAATCCAAACCAAAAAAAAAGAGAAAAAAGAGAGAAGAAGGAGAAAGCAAAACCCCAAAAAGAGAGGGGGACCAAGAATAAAAAAGAAATGACTGGGACATGTACCATAAAAAGCCTTTGAAAAGAAAGAGGAGTCACCGAATCTAGAATTCACTCAAAACTTAGATCCAAACCCCCAGAAAAAACCAACCCGTTTGTACCCCGGCCACATTACAACCTGGAAGAAAGCCCTCTTTAAGGTTCACAAGCGGTCATAGCATCTATTGCATCAGAACAAGCTGAGTTAACAAACCACACAGAACTTCATTCAGCCGGCTATGATGGAATCGGCATCCATGTCGTGGCCTTCTGGTTCTTGAAAAAAAAAAAAAGAGAAAAAAGAAAAAAGTTAATTTGAGTTCAAAGCAAGATGGACGTGGTGAAAACCCGCAAGTGCGCCACGGGTAAAAACAGCGAACTCACGCGAACCAGGTGAAAACTTGAAAGGGCACCTGGGGTAAGAGAGCGAACCCATGGACGTAGTGAAAACCCGAAAGGGCGCTACGGGTAAAAACAGAGATGACGGGCATACTGAAAACCCGTCTTGGGCGCTATGAGCAAAAATGTCAAGAAGAGAGAGATTAGGAGAAGACCTGTTCTGGCCCACCCATTTCAGTTTGAACCCCTTGAGCCCCTTTCTCCCCTTTGATGGGTCACTCATAATAAAAATTGGATCGGATCCCGGTCAAGTATGTCGTCTCTACCGCGGCGTCTGACGCATGACCAAAGGGAAAGACAGAAGACTAGACCAATCCCAAGGAAGCTGACCTTCCCATGTTTAAAGGAAAAACCTATACCTCATGAACAGGGTTCGACCATGCTCAAAAAAAAGTGGGGGACCCACTGGTTTGGCCTCGTAATTACCGGCATCACAAAAAGATCCAAGGGGAGAAATTTTCAAAAAAGATAATAGATTTCCCCTTTCCATAAAAAGCCCCACACTGTGGAGGAGAAAATTTTAAAAAAGATAATAGATTTCCTTTTTCCACACTGTGGAGGAGAAAATTTCAAAAAAGATAATAGATTTTCCTTTTCCATAAAAAGCCCCACACTGTGGAGGAGAAAATTTCAAAAAAGATAATAGATTTCCCTTTTCCATAAAAAGCCCCATACTGTGGAGGAGAAGATTTCAAAAAAAAAAATGATAATAGATTTTCCTTTCTCATCAAAAGCCCTACACTGTAGAAAATCTTTTTTCGAAAAAAGAGATAATAGATTTTCCTTTTCCATGAAAAGCCTTACACTACGAAAGGTACGAAAGAAAAAGTCGAAAAACAAAAAAATATATGTATGTATAGATTCCATTCCATTTCTTACAGTATTATGTGCGGAGTGTCACGTCCCAAAAAGATAACGACATGACACACTTTCTATTTTTCTGCCTTCTTTACAAGTAAAAACCAAAAATATATATATATATAACAAAAACAGCAAAAATAGAAAGTAACCCAAAAAGAGATCTGTGTTATGGGGCATTCCTCCCCTCCGTGTATATGATCTATGGTATGTGCAGGAACAGGTCAAGGGCAGGGACCACGCTTCAAAGCACTGATCTCTACAAGAAGAGAGTCCTCGTGAGCATTTCGATCAGACATCCACCTTCCATGAAGACTCTTCTGCCGTCTCCGTGAACCATCAGTTGCACTGCGAGGCTCAGTTAAAAGCCCAGTCAACCGAAGAATCTCACTCTTGGTTGTAGCAGCTCTCACTTCTGCAATCTCAACTCTGACCCTTTCTTTCTCCAAAGCCTCGGTCAAAACCAGCCTCTCTACAGAAAGAGACTCGATCCTAGTCCAGAGAATCATTTCCTCATATGGCCAAGGCCCCATCTCTATCACGTCTACCGAAATTGGGCTAGGGGCAGGTAATTCCTCAGATGCCAGCCAAACCTCGTAATCAGGAGAGACGACACCCCCCTGAACTAAGCTTCACATGTGCGCCGATTGGCGGGTCTCCCAGAGGGCGGCTGTTAAGACCTGAAAATTACCACTTTTCACCCCTTAACTTGACCTTTGATTAGACCCTTAACCATCTAATAAGTTCTTGTTAAGTGTTTTATGTAGGTAATAATCAGCAGTAAAATAAGGCCAAGAATGCTGCTAAGGAGCCTGTTTTGGCACCAGAAGTCCCTCAAAAGGATGAACTCTGAATCCATACCTAAAATAAGCCTCGCACAGCTAACCCAAGCTTTAGAGGATTCAGGAGAAATATGCCTCGCGCAGTCCAACTGAGCTTCCCAAGACTTTACAAACAACTTCTCGCGTAGTTGAGTGACTGAAGAGCTTCAGAAGCACAAACTCATGCAGCTCTCGTGAAGCTCAAGAGTAGAACACATCGCGCAGTCTCGTGCAGTTTAAAGTAGACCTCTCTTAGCCTCACGCAGTTTGCTCAAAACGGCTGAGGAGAGAGAGCTTCAGAAGACGCTTCGACAACTATCGTGCAGTAGCCGTGAGATGTAAATATCAGAAGAGAATGGCTCGCGTAGTTCTTGCGCTATTCAAGAAGAAAGCATCCTCGCAAAGACAGAGCCATCCTCGTGAAGATCAATTAAGACATGAACCTCGCGTAGGTCAGAACTCATTAAAACCTCGCGAGGAAACTCGCAAAGTCCATTGAAGAGAAGTGCTGGCGAAGTTCTCGCGCTATTCAAATCCATCCTCGCGAAGATCAACCCAACAAATGCGCAGCTACCTCGCGACTACGTGAACTCCAACCTCACGACATCTAAGGCTTTGATGTCTACTCAACCTCGCGAAGCCCAATCCAGCGAGAGCGCAATTCTCTATCGCGCGACTGCCTGAAGAGCAAACCAAGGCAACCTCGCGATAGTTGAAGCTTCAATGTCAAGCCATCCTCGTGAAGAGCAAGAGCTACCATGCAACAAGTCTGGGAAACAATAGCTACCTAGCGAAGCTCTGAACTTCAACTTCCACCTCTTCAGCAGAGGACCTTCTAGGAATTTTCAGTGATTAGGGCATGCACTCCCATGCTTAAATATCTGTGCACGCGCCCCGAGGCATCCAAGGATCACTATTAGGCAATGTGGCATCGTTAAAATTAGGGTTTCCTAACCCTAATGCGCCTCCACACCACTGCTATATAAACCCATACTTAGCTTAGGTTTAGACATCCTGGAAAATCTTAGAAATCTTGGAACAAATCTGGGAACACGTCTCATCTCTTGAGGATTTGATCTGAGATCATTTTTCTTTTCTTTTGTAGTTGTAAGTAGTTTTCTTTTTCTTTTTCCTTCTCTCTATAGTCCAACACTTGTTGGCTATGTCTTTGTATGCATTTTGAACTAGTTTAATGGAAGTTTCGTAATAGGATTTGTACTCTATGGGATTTGTGTTTGAATGTGATCTGCTCTGTGCAAGGCTGCTGCCTTGTGATCCGCCATTGCTTTGGCTGTGATTCAAAAGAATGGAGGACTGATTCTAAGGGCCACTCAGATCCAAGTGACCTGTGTGTCTGGGCTATCATGGTCATATACAGCCTTAGCCCCACCATAGGACCCACTAGATCTGAAATCCCCATGGGAGCTTGAGCTGGTAGCCTTGTGACCATGGTGGTGGCAGCGATATTCTTGTTTTATCTTGGGCTCCGTGAGGAGGATGGCCTCTGGGATAGTCTGTGACCATTCAAGTGGATAGGTTATAGCCTTAGGGTGATTCTAATCCACCGATCCAAGATGGATCCTTCTTCTTTGCACCTGAGCTTGTATTAGCTTGGTGGGAGATTGTACAGAGGCAGACTCCCCTATATTTGTATAGATCCACTATCAGATGTTAGATATGATCTGGTTATAGAGATTGTAGGCTTGTGACTGGACCATTGTAGCCTCACTCAAGCAATGGACAGCTAGATCGAAGGTTGTACTCAATCTCTTCTTTGGTTACTGTCGTGGCTATCATGGTCCTATACTTAGCCCCACATAGGTTGAGGTTCCCTATGGATTCTTGAGCTGGTAGCCTGGATGAAATAGTGCCTACAATGATTAACTTGTTTTGACCCATCCCTGGATTGTGGTTCACCTATGGGATAGTCTGTGACCATTTGAGTGGATAGGTTATAACCTTAAGGGATTGAATCATGGCAGAGAGATGGGTTGGATCCTTTCTCCTCAGTGGTGATAACGTAGCCATTGGACAGGATTTCTATAACATCAGATCTGAATCTGAGTTACAAAACTTCTCTGATCTAGGCTCACTAACATACTTCTCACCCTTTTATATTTATTTTCCACACTCCATCCATCCTCTCAACCCTTTCTGTAGTTCAGACATTAGGCTACCTTAGGATCTGTAAACTAAGTGACCTTAAACTCCCTTCCCTTAAGGACCCGCCAGACAGATCGTCCTAGAGATGGCTCCCTTGGAGCTGTAGATCATCTTTCCCTGTGGGACAAACTCTTACTTATCAAAACTTGCCACAATGGACCCTGTATCTTGCAGGTCTAGGACTCCCCAGTTGTGCTAATTTCATCCCTTGTTTTATTTTGATTTTAAATTTCTTTTACCACAAACAAATAAAGAAAGCACAACTGGGGTAGCAACAAGTTTTTAGCGCCGTTGCCGGGGAAAGTTGATCTATTAGTAGACCCTAAGTTTTGTAGTTTTATTATTCTTTGGTAGTGAAGAATAATTGATACTGCTGATGTATTTGTGAATTTTTTTGCGGATCTAGAGCAAGTGAGTGAAGGGACAGTTAATTTCTTAGCTACCTCTGTTTGCAAACTCTCTAACTTTTAAAACTCTGTCTATCTTTCTTGAAAATTCTCTAGCAGTATCTAGGATAGTTGTAAATGTATTCTTTGAATAGCTGTAAATTAGTTAGATAAAATTTGTTAATTGTAAAGTTATTCATTTGTAATGTGCCTGCAAGAAGCTCTCCTTGCTGTTGGTGTGCTTGTATGCTAGGGAGGAGATCTCTCAGCCCTACTTTAAAGCCTCTTAACCCTGAGTTAGAAAGGGGAAGGAGACTTAGAAGAGACAGGCACACCACAGGAGAGCCCCCAAGTGAATCTGTGACAGCAAATATGGGTGAAGAACAACCTAGAACTCTCAAGGAGTTGAATGCTCCGGATGACTATAACTCCCCTTTTAGCATTCAATTATAACTCCCCTTTTAGCATTCAATTCCCTGATGTTCAGGGGAATTATGAAATAAAAACTTCAATCACACAAGCACTTAGAACACCTATTTAGTTCTCTCAAAGGTCTATCAAGACTCAGGTTGAGGGGTAAAAAATGGTATTTTCCAGTTCTCAACACACCCCCAAACCTAAGCTTTGCTAGTCCCTGAGCAAAGACAAAATTAAAAACAAAGTAAAAAGCCACTTTTGTAGGGAGCACTGTTGCATTTAGCATATGCAACAAGCCTTTTAAACTCCTAGGTGATCCCTAGTGGAGGAGTGAAGTCTCCTGAGGGTTTTCAGTGAAGGTACCCACAAACTTCTTCAATAAATCAGTTAAGATCACTGCAGTTCTGTTACAGTAAACTTTCATCCAATCTGATTATTCACACCTGCATCAGTCATGTTGTAAGAAGATTTTCAAGAAAAACATCAGCTCAAAACTAAAATTCTGTTGTAATTCTTGTTACCATTCAGTCAATTTATGTCAAAAGTTACTTACAAGAAAAATTAATGAACAGCTTGCCTTCTATTTAAGAATCCAGCTTTGATGTTACCCCAATGAGTTGATTTCAAACCCAACTCTCTCTCTCCAGGATTTTCACTCAACATGCAAGTAAGAGGGTTGTACTATTTCACACGGCTCAAGAGCAGTTACAGCCCTCAAATAGGACTGTAAGCATGAGCATAGGCATTGCTTTTTAGTTCTGAATTCACTGCTCTTTTCACCATAGATTACACAAATTCTTATCTCCATGTGACAACTCAATCCATCATTGATCAGTAAGGATTTTACTTGGGTTGTATGTGGCTTATGGGTGAAATTTATCAAGAATAAAGGGGTGGAATGGTGTTCAAAATTGAGAAGTCAGTCAAGGTAAGGAGGTGATAAACAAACCTTCTTTAATTCAGCATATTTTCGTCTTCTTCTTTGAATTTCCAGAGCCAAAGTGTCCATCTTTTTCTCTTTCTTTTTCAAACTTCCAATGAAATGCCTTCTCTCTTTTTCTTCTCCTTTTTTTTTTTTTTTTTTTCAAATTAGCATTGACTGGAATGCCACATTTCTTCTGCTGATACATCATTGCCTTCAATTATTATTCTTCTTTTGTTGTCAAACTGTTACTCAATTCTCCTTTCTTCAGCTTCCTTCCCTTTATCTTCTGACTTCTCAGAGTGAGGGTTAGGCTAAATGAAGTTGATGAGGTTATTTGATGAGGTTTCAAAGAAATCTTAGATTTGTAAAGCTCAAATGGTGTGTATCAAGGGCAGTTTCAAAAGGTGGGGCTTTGTAAGGTTCAAACTGTCCAAAAGGAGGCCTTACATCATGTCTTTAATATCACGATTGCTGTCAAATTATTTCAATTTGGATATGTGTAACTTCTAGTGAAAGTAAGCAGGTTCAATCAGTCCCAAAAGCAGAAAAAATTGCCAATTCATACCTCCAAAGAATACATTTCAGGCCCAAACCTCACTGGGTGTGGTTTTTTATCAAATTCCTGAGGTATATCATCACTGTTTTCCCTCTTTTTAGGTTTACTAAAACATCAATTTTCTTTTGGAAATTTCCTGACATTCACTTCATGAAAGTATTAGAATTACACTAGAAATTAATTTCAAAAAGTTTTTAACTTCTTCATTTTTTCAAAACAGCAGGTGTGAAATTACATCATTTTCAAAAATTCCACTGATCATAAGCTGTATTGATGTTAACTCAATTATTGATTATTGACATTTCTGCCACACCCCCAAACCTAAGGGGAGCAGGGTCCATACTGGTCCAAAGCAAAGAAAAGAATAATAAAATAAAATAAAATAAAATCATAATGACAAGAAGAAAGAACAGAAATGCACAGTAATTTCACAAGAAAAACCAGAAGTTTATATTACAAACTCATAGCACAGATAAGTACAAAGTGCTTTAATAACTGGGGTCAAAATCTGTATCATAAGTTGGTTCAATGGGATCAGAACTGGAGTCACTGTCAGAGTCAGAACTAGAATCAGTATTGGAGTCTGAACTTGATTTAGCTTTCTCCTAGATTGTGTTTTTCAGCTCAGTGTATTCCTCTGATTTGATCTTTTTGGTGAGGCCAATGTACTTTCCAAGTCTAGTGGTCCTCAGTTTTTCCTGGTCAAGTTATGCTTGCAACATGGTCACCTTGTGCTGCTCACTCCGAACCATCTGAAAAGTTTGACCAAGCAGGTCCTTCATTTTCTCTCTCTCAAATTTCATGAATAACTCCAATTTCCGAATCTGGTTTTCATAAGGGGTTCTAATGTAGGCTTGTAAATCAGCTAACCCCTTGAGAACATCTCTACAGATATATGGATTTTCTTCCATGGCCCTTCTGAGGGTGGCAAATCGGGGAAGGGGAATGGAATGGTAGGGGACCAAAGGTATCCCAGTTGTGGGAGTGGGAGAAGAAGTGTCCAGAAGGATGACTTCAGGGTCGGTCTGAGTGGCTTGCTCAGAGAAAGTGAGGAGTGGTGAAGGGGACTCAACCAGAGATACTTCAGGTTCAGTTTGGGTAGCATGGGCAGTAGTGGTGGGGGTGGGTAGATCAACCAATACTACCTCTGGTTCAGTTTGTGTAGCATGGTCATCAACAGCAGGTACAGTGGTAATGGTAGTTGTGTGGGATGTGGAGGCTAAGGTTTGGAGAAGGTCATTGGTCACAGACTGGTTTTCTATGTTGATCTGTAGTTGGGCTTGGATGGATTGGAGGAAGGCAAGTATTTGGTTAATAGATTCAGGTGTGGGGGAGGTATGCATAGCAGGGACTGGTAAAATTGAAGTGGATGGTGGAGGTGCAATGGGTGAAATGGCTGTAAAGGGAGAAGTAGGTAAGTGAGTGAAATGATGAGGGTCAGGTATAGGGACAGGTTCAAGCCCCACGTTTTCAAAAATAGATCCCATTAATGAGGAATAAGCCTCTGTAGTGAAAGGCTCAGGTTCAGGTGTATGGGATACTTGTGTGTTTTGAATGAGCAGGTGAACTTGAGAGGCTTTGGAGCAGAGGAGTGCAAGGAGATTGGGCAATAAAATCTGTAGCCAAAACTTGGGCATTGGTGGGAGAAATTGGTGGTGTGAGTATGGTTGGAGTGGTTGGTGTAGAGGGGGAATCTGCAATTGGGATAATGGTGGGTATGGGAGATGGGACAGCTGGGATAGGTGAAGTGGCAGGAGCTGGACTAGGTGAGGAGGGTAAAAGGCCAACTTCCTCAAGAATTGGTGTAGCTGAAGAGCTGGTCACCATGGGAAGTATAGCTTCTTTAAGAATGGGTGCAGCTAAAGAGCTGGTCAACACAGGGTCTGGCAGAGCTTCTTCAAGAATGGGTGCAGCTGAAGAGCTGGTCACCATGGGAAGTATAGCTTCTTCAAGAATGGGTGCAGCTAAAGAGCTGGTCACCACAGGGTCTGGCAGAGCTTCTTCAAGAATGGGTGCAGCTAAAGAGCTGGTCACCTCAGGATCTGGCAAAACCGGTTCTAAGGGAGCTGCAGGGGCAGGTTCATTAACAGCTGCAGGTGCAGGTTCACCTTCCTCTCTCAGTCTTTTCAGCATGGCTTGGCTTGTAGTCCAAGCCTTTTTCCCAAAATTGTGAGGAGCTATGACTTCAAATGGCTCCTGGTCATCAATGTCAAACTTAGCTCTTAGGAGGGCTGTGATCAGTCTACCAAATGGGAGTCCAGCTAATTTCTGCTCCTTTTTCAACTTGGCACTAATATCAGCCATGGCTTCAAAAATTAACATAGGGGCATTGAAAAACTGCCCCTTAGAAAAATGAAAGAGAGCCTCTAAAATTGGTGTTCTCCTTTCTTGGCTATGCCCGGTGACATAAAAACTTTCCCTCAAAATTGAATCCATCATAAAAAATTGAGGTGCTAGGTCTCTCCTCATTATGGACTGTCCAGTGCCAACGATCCCTTGGGTTAAATGTGCAGCCATTTCTCTAAAGGAGGCTGCTTCTGGTGCAGCCAATGGACCAGCAGGATCAAATTGGAAAGGTATCCCCAAAGCATTCCCAATGTCTTCATATGTGACAGTTAGATCGCAATCATCAATAATGATAACCAGGGTAGGGACATCAGCATCTTTTTCAGTGACTTTTACCAAGTTTTGGTACCATAAGTTCACCATTCGCAGATAAATTTTCTCTGGCAGAGGGGTAAGGATATTGCTTAGTGAGGCATCTCTCATGTATCTTAAAGATAGCAGACAGTCCGGTTTGTTGACGAAAAAAGTTTCGTCCACAATAAGCTTCGAAATTAACCGAGCTTCAACGAATGGATTTGGTAGTACCAAATGCATAGGCAGAGGAGGAAGCTCAGGCTCAGGACTAGCAGCCGCAGGGATGGGTTCCTCATGTCTCACTTTCTTCCCTTTCTCAATCCTATCCGCTTTATCCATTGGTAGTTTTCTTTTGGCTGAAGTTTTGGTTTTTCCTTTTGGGGTAGGTTTGCTAACTTTCTTAGCAAAGGATTTTGGGAACATGGCAGCCAATGATTTTTCTGCTTTTCCCATTCTAAATTTGTGTATGAAAACGCCCACAACAAATGTTGACACAAAATCAAAATTTTCAAATGATAAACAGAGGGAATGCACAGAAAAATACCGAGATCTAGGGTTTTTTATTGAGCGTGTTGCTTGCTTGCTGAAATCCCCCAGACCAGAAGCTAAAATCCTTCTCTGAAAGCTCAAATGATCGAACAAAGGAGAAGAAAAATGTGGTTGAATTCTAGAATCACGCAAAGGAAGAAAGAAATAGGGTTTCTGTGGAACAGGGCGTTCTCAGAAAGCTTTCGAATATGAAACCCTTACTTCGAAAGGGTTTAAATATGCTCCAAGTTAATTTCGCAAAGTCCTTTTTAAGTTTTCGAAGAGTCCCAAAACATACCTTTTTACAACTGAGAATGGCATCAGTACCATTCGAAAAGCTAATAGCTTCAGAAACAACTATTCGAAAAGACAATGGCTTCAGAAACATCTTTTCGAAAAGAAAATAGCTTCAGAAACAACTATTCGAAAAGCAAATTCTTGCTTTCGAGCAGTTCGTTACAAATCCAGATTCTTTTCGAAAAGTAAATTTAACTTTACGAAAAGATAATTTTTACTTTGCGACTTAACTTTTCACATATTTAAACCATACGAAAAGAGAACAAACATGAATAAAAATAGAGAAAAAGAAACTAAGCAAAAACTATGAAATAAAAACATATTGTACAGTTGTATACCATCAGATTTGGGGAGGCTCTTGATGATAGATGGGCAGCACAGGCTCCTGGGTATTTTCAATACATGGTTTGAGCCTCTAACCATTTACTTTCAAGATTCTTGCATTACTTGGATCTAGGATGTCAACAGCTCCAGAAGGAGCTGCCTGAATGACAGTATATGGCCCTTCCCATCTGGATCTCAACTTTCCAGGAAAAAACTTAAGTTTTGAGTTAAATAACCATACCTTAGAGCTAGCTGTGAACTCTTTTCTCAACAAATTTTTATCATGGAAGGCTTTGACTTTCTCTTTGTAAACTCTTGAATTTGTGTATGCATCCATTCTCAGCTCCTCCAACTCAGCAAGTTGCAATTTCTTGTGATTATCAGCAGTAGTTAGATCCATGTTCAATGTTTTAATGGCCCAAATGGCTTTATATTCTAATTCCACTGGTAAATGGCATGCTTTGCCATAGACCAACCTGAATGGGGACATGCCAATTGGGGTTTTATAGGCTGTCCTATATGCCCACAATGCATCATTCAGCTTAAAGGACCAATCCTTTCTGTCCTTCTTCACAGTCTTTTCCAGTATATGTTTGATTTCTCTATTGGAAATCTCCACTTGTCCACTGATTTGTGGATGGTATGGAGTAGCTACTCTATGACTCACAAAGTATTTCTTCAATAAAGTTTCAAAATGTTTATTACAAAAATGGCTTCCCCCATCACTGATAATAGCTCTAGGAAAACCAAACCTGGAAAAAATGTGATCCTTTAGAAATTTAAGAACCACTTTGTGATCATTGGTTTTAGTGGCTGTGGCTTCAATCCATTTGGATACATAATCCACAGCTACTAAAATGAAATTATACCCATCGGAAGGAGGAAAGGGACCCATGAAGTCTATCCCCCAAACATCAAACAACTCAACTACCAAAATAGGCTGTAAAGGCATTGAGTTTCTCTTGGAAATGCTGCCCAATTTACGGCGATTACTGGCAAGACTTCTGATCTTTAGCATCTTTGAAAAGTGTAGGCCAATAAAATCCACACTACAAAACCTTTGCAGCAGTTTTGTTTCCACTAAAATGACCTCCACAGGCCTGTTCATGACACATAGAAAGTATTCTATGAAAATCTTGGTCAGGGACACATCTTCTTATTATTTGGTCTGCACAACTCTTAAACAGATAAGGATCTTCCCAGATGAAATGTTTAACCTTTGAGAAGAAGAGATCTTTATCCATTTTATTCCAATGTTGAGGAATTCTTCCAGTAGCCAAAAAGTTGACTATGTTTGCAAACCAAGGAGTGTGTACACTAACAGCAAAAAGTTGCTCATCAGAGAAAGATTCATTGATAGGCAGCCTATCAATCTCAGTAGTTAAAATTCTAGACAGGTGATCAGCCACCACATTCTCCACACCCTTTTTATCTTTGATCTGTAAATCAAATTCCTGTAATAGGAGAATCCACCTGATTAATCTTGGTTTGGTGTCCTTCTTAGACAGAAGGTATTTCAGGGCAGAGTGGTCAGTGAACACCACTATTTATGAACCCAAGACATATGACCTGAATTTCTCTAAAGCAAAAACAATTGCCAGCAGCTCCTTCTCAGTTGTTATGTAATTGAGCTGTGCATCAATCA
The DNA here is from genome assembly GCA_021018995.1 of Chloranthus sessilifolius. Classification (NCBI taxonomy): domain Eukaryota; kingdom Viridiplantae; phylum Streptophyta; class Magnoliopsida; order Chloranthales; family Chloranthaceae; genus Chloranthus; species Chloranthus sessilifolius. The sequence continues at coordinate 118,753,388 of CM037589.1, read as the reverse complement.
TTGATCTACTGGCATAAGCTATGGCATGAGGCAGCTTTTCCTTTCTCTGTCCAAGGACAGCTCCCAAAGCATAATCTGATGCATCACACATCAGTTCAAAAGGTAGTGAATAATCTGAAGACTGCAATATTGGAGCTGAAATCAAACATTTTTTTTAGAATTCAAATGCCTTCATGCATTCATTATTGAAAACAAAAGGGACATCTTGACATAATAAATGAGAAAGAGGCTTGGTTATTTTACTGAAGTCCTTAATGAATCTTCTGTAAAATCCAGCATGTCCCAGAAAACTTCTGATTTGTTTAACAGTTTTGGGAGGTGGTAAATGTGCAATTAAATCAATTTTTGCTCTGTCCACCTCAATGCCCTTGTGGGAAACAACATGGCCCAGGACAATGCCTTACGTGACCATGAAATGGCTCTTCTCCCAGCTCAAAACTAGATTGGTTTCTTCACATCTCTGTAGCACCAATTTGAGATGATGTAAACACTGGGAAAAACTGTCTCCGTAGATTGAAAAATCATCCATAAAAATCTTCATAAATTGGTCAATCATATCAGAGAAAATGGAATACATGCATCTTTGAAAGGTAGCAGGAGCATTACAAATACCAAAAGGCATTCTCCTATAGGCAAAAGTGCCAAAAGGGCAAGTGAATGTGATCTTTTCCTGATCTTGTGGGTACACAGGAATCTGGTTGTAACCAGAGTAACCATCAAGAAAACAGTAATAAGCTTTTCCTGCTAGCTTATCTAAAATCTGATCAATGAATGGGAGAGGGAAATGGTCTTTTCTGGTCATTGAATTTAATTTTGTGTAATCAATACAGACCCTTCACCCAGTTGTTTGTCTGGTTGACATAAGCTCACCAGAATCTGAGGTTACAATAGTGATCCCAAATTTCTTAGGTACCACCTGTGTAGGTGCCACCCAAGCTGAATCTGAAATGGGGTAAATGACCCCTGCATCCAACAACTTAACAACCTCTTTCATGATCACTTCTTGCATATGAGGGTTCAGCCTCCTTTGCATTTCTTTAGAAGGCTTTGCATCTTCTTCCAAATGGTTTTTGTGCATGCAAACAGTTGGACTGATTCCTCCCAAATCAGCAATAGTCCAGCCAATTGCCCTTCTATGTTCTTTCAAAACAATCAACAGCTCTTCCTCCTGCTCCTTTGTGAGGGAGGAAGAAATAATCGCAAGTAATGATTTATGATCTCCTAAAAACACATATTTCAAATTTTCTAGCAGCTGCTTCAGTTTTAAATCAGGTGGGCTAAGAAAAGAAGGTAACAAAGGTACCTTAGCTATTTGTGGAAGGGGAACAATAGCAAGTTTCCAAGAAGAGAAACTTGCTGATTGATTATGAGTTCCTTGCACAACATTTACTTCCTCAGACTTTGAGGTACAAACTGTTTCTTCCTCAGAATTTCCCCAAGCATCTTTTATATCTGTGGTGAAATCTTCACACTGCAGAAACTGTTGTAAAGTCCCTTCTACCAGTTCATCCAATAGATCAACATGAAAGCATTCCTCAGAGCTGAATTGAGGCTGTGTGACTGCATTATAAACATTTAATTTTACCTTCATGTTTCCAAAAGAGACTTCCATAATACCAGACCTGCATTGAATGCAAGCATTTGCTGTAGCCAGGAATGGTCTTCCCAAAATGACAGGGATGGAAGTTTTGCTTTTGGTTGGTTCCATATCCTAAACTAGAAAATCAGCAGGATAGAAGAATTTATCTACTCCCACCAATACATCTTCAATCATCCCTACTGGCTTTCTTTTAGATCTGTTTGCTAGTTGTAACACCACATGAGTGGATTTTAATTCTCCCAAACCTAGTTTCTCATATACAGAATATGGAAGTAGGTTGACACTAGCACCCAGATCTAATAAAGCCTTTTCAATGGTATGTTCCCCAATAATGCAAGGGATTGTGGGGATTCCAGGATCTTGAAGTTTAGGAGGTGTGGCAATAGACAATACCTGATTAACTCTTTCCACAGCAAAGACCTTCTTGGATAACTGTATCATAGACTATCTTTTGTGAGTGCAAACATCTTTCAAAAATTTTGCATATGCTGGAATTTGTTTGATTGCCTCAAGCAAAGGTAGATTTATCTTGACTGGCTTGAAAGTCTCCATCATTTCATCTATTTTTGTGTTCCCTTTATCAAAAGGGGATACAGATTTCATTGCATGAGGAAATGGCAAATGAGGAACCAGTCCTTCATCTACAGCTTTAGAAGCATTAGCAGAATCTTTTTGAATTTTTTGTTTTTCATTTGTTTGATTTTTCTGAGGTACATCAGCATCCCCACTGCTATCATTATGCCGCTCTTGCTGCATATCTTTATCATTTTTTTCTTCTTCAGTAACCACTTTGTTATTTATAATTCTTCCACTTCTCAAAGTTGTGACAGTTTTTACTTCTTCATGTGAAATAGAAGCTTCTCCAACCATGAACTGTCCTTTGGGATTGTTCAAAGGTTGGCTGGGTAACTTTCCTTCCTCTCTTTTGGCCAAAGTATTTGAAAGTTGTCCCAATGTTTCTTCAATCTTCTTTATACTCTGGCTATGAAAGTTCACAGTCTGAGTTAAAGATCCTAAATTCTAGAGTGAATTTAGGACTTGATCGTCAAAATAAGGGGACCTGGAAGGGATTTGAAGCTGAGGCGATTCTTTGCATTTGTTGTGGAATGGGCTGCTGAAAATTTAGCTTGGCATAAAAATTCTGCTGATAAGGTTGTGCAGTTTTGAAAGGCATTTGGTTCTTTGGTTGCTGCTGCTGCTGTGATTGATAATTCCCTTGGCTCCACCTCAAATTGGGGTGCCCTCTCCATGGATATTCATTTGACTGCATTCGTCCAAATGATTGGGCAGCATGAGCTTGTTCCACCACTAAATCTGGGAACTGTGGTGCAGCAGGACATTGGTCAATTGAATGAGTAGGGGACTGGCATATCAGACATGCCTCCTCTACTCTTGCAACCATTGGATTTTTAAGTGAGTCCATCAATCTATCAAACTTTGTGGTTAAATTGTCCATCTTTCTTTCCAACTCATTCACCTCATAAATCTTTCCTTTGGTGGTTTGCTGATTGTTCAACCTAGCAGGATTTTTAATATCTCTTGACAGAGATTCCTGTTGAGTTGAGTTTTCACCAATTACTTCAAATAAGTCCCAAACCTCCTCAATTGTTTTTTGCAAGTAAGTGCCTCCACAGGAGGCATCCACCATATTTTTGCCTTTTTGATCAATTCCTTGATAGAAGCTTTGAACCAGCTGCCATCTGGGAATTTGATGGTGAGGACATTGCCTTAAAAGTTCCTTAAATCTTTCCCATGCTTCATGGAAAGTTTCAATTGAGTTTTGTGAGAAAGAAATAATACTTTGTCTCAATTGGCTTGTTTTAGACATTGGGAAGTATTTGGCTAAAAATTGACACTGCAAATCATTCCAAGAAGTGATACTATTTGGTGCTAACATAGATAACCATGCTTTAGCTTTGTCCTTTAATGAAAAAGGAAAGAGTCTAAGCTTGGTTGCCTCTGGACCAAGTCCAGCTATGTTGAATGTGGTGCAAAGAGCTAAGAATTCATCCACATGTTTGTATGGATCTTCCTTACTCAACCCATGGAAAGAAGGAAGCATTTGGATGGTCGATGATTTGATCTCATAATTTCCTTCCACAGTAGGAAATTGAATGCAAAAGGGAGAATTATAAGCACCAGGTGCAAAGTAATCCCTCAAAAGTCGAGGTTCTTCACCCATAGTAACAAAATTCTATGTTGTTTGTTTGGTTCGTAATAGCCTTTCAACTTCTAAATTCAGTGGGACAATCTCAGGGTTGAGAGTCCTCCTACCAAACATACAACTCAGAACAAAAAATCTGATTATTCACAGCAAACCTTCAGAATTCCTTTTTAAGTAGTTTCCCTCTTTCAAAAATTGGATATGAATAACTGCACAGGTATAAACAATAGAATAGTTTAGTACTGATATATAAAAAAAAATGAAAACTTAGGTCTACCTATTTTAGAACAAATTCCCCGGCAACGGCGCCAAAAACTTGTTGGTGAATTCTATGTGTGCATGATTTATTTGTGTTTTGAAAACAGATTTGCAACTGCTAAGTTATCTAGAACATTAAAAAGAGTAAAGAAATATCAGCACAGATAGAAGTGAATTAGCCTGCAAGATCAGGGCCAATTGTAGCACGTTTTAAATGTAAGTGAGTAAAAGATCGTCCACAAAGAATTTGTTTAAAATGCAAGATAAACCTCCAGATCTGAGCTACCAGATCTGACCTCTTATCCTATCTAGAAAGCACATAAGATGGGAGGTTGAATTTGTCACATTAACTAAATGATAAAAGTAAAAGTTAAACTAAATGATCCAGATCTGAGTTGGGGGAATTTTGATGTAAACTTATAAAAATGGAGAAATAATATCTAACTTTGATTTGGTCCTTGAAAGACAGTGAGAATGACTGTAGATCAAATGAGAGATGATCCAATCTTCATCTGGCTACAAGCACAGATGTAAGAGAAATAAATCTAACTCAAGGATTAGATTTAGGCTTATGGCTATGGTCTGTCCACTTTAATGGCCACAGACCATCCAATAGTCTTTACTCTAAACCCTTAATTTAGAACAAGAAACATCACTACAAATGCCGTGAGAGATTAAGTTACAAACACTAATTCTCACAGGATTAATGAATCAAGGGAAATTGCATGAAAAACAGTAAATCTAAAGGAGTCTAATGCAATAAGGAGATCAGAGGGAACCCTTAACATGAGTCCAATTGAGAATATACGGTTTACAGCAACCTTTTCAAATTCACCATTACAATTCTGAGCCTGACTTAAGCGGCTCTCGGTTGTAGTCTTGAATACAACTCCCTTTTGAATTACAGAAGTATCTCACCGCTCTTAATTGCAAGTAAAAGTGAGGCTATTACAGGGATTTTAGACAAACTATCTGGTTTGGAAATGGGGGAATAGGAATGAAACTCAAAATCTGGATGCCCAAATTGGGCAAATGGTTCGTCTATTTATAGTTTTCCCTAAGTCCAGCTCAGATGTGTATTAACCAATCAGAAGTGCTCAGATCTGTATCAACCAATGGTAGTCGAGCACAAGGATCCAGATCTGTTCTGGCCAATCATAATTGCTTGATCTGGTTCAGCCAATCAGGCGACATAAGCATCAATTCTGTTATGCATTTTGAAAATTTGTTAGAGCTTCTAGAAGTTCCCGCCAAGTTATTTCATCTCTAGGTACTCACATGGGATGGAATATGCCTTCGCTTCATGCTTAGAATCTTCTGGAATGTCCCTAGGTTTTTAAATGCATTGGGACGCATGAAAAAGATTACTGAATTACCCTTGCAAAGGCTAGGAATCTCCAGAATTCCATTTCGCGTAGTTTGGGGGACTTTTCGCAAGGTGTTGTAACTCCTAAAGCTCTTTTCGCAACGTTCAGGTTCTATTCGAAAGGAGTTCTCTTCTTTTCGAAAAGGTCAATCATCTCTTCGAAGAGTTCAGGTGCTCTTCGAAAACTAAACTGAGTTTTAGTTCTTTTCAGAGTTCGAGGTTCTTTTGAGCGATTCAGTTCTTTTCGAAAAGCACTCTGTAGTGCATTTTTCTGTTTGAATTGCTCCATACTTCCTTTCAGGGTTGAGACCAGGTCTTTGCCTCTTCAGTTCAGACCTTTTAACAGCTAGTGAGGTTGTCCCTTCTCTTTCTTCCTTTGGATCGACATGGATTATTATCTTTTTGGCACTTTTAAGCTGCTTTCATGGTTAAGCCTGTCTTTATTGTTAGCTGAAACACAAGCACTTAGAACACCTATTTAGTTCTCTCAAAGGTCTATCAAGACTCAGGTTGAGGGATGAAAAATGGTATTTTCCAGTTCTCAACACTAATCCTGGCTCCCTTCCCAAGACAAATTATATCTATATATATACAATCCATACATCAATTAAAAGCTTTAGCCAATCAAGAAAAGGAAAGAAATAACATGTTTGGAGCTGCTGTCATGGCCCATTTATGGCCAAGTAATTGCCTTGGGATGTGGGGAACAGCTCAACACCTTGGGATGTATGCCCTGGTACTGTGGAATCCCAAAAATGCCCCTGACATTTGAATATGGCTGCTAGAACCCATGCCTCGAGTGGCTGCAGCTTCAGAAATTGAATCTCAAGCAGATCTCGAGAGGCTGGTGGCTTTAGGTATTGCAGCTCGAGGGGATGATAATTCAACATTTACACTACTCGAGTAGCTGCTTGCTCCAGATTTTCAACATGACAGGATCTCGAGAGGCTACTCGATAAGATAAAAATAGCAGAAAAGCAACTTGATAGGTTGGAAAACTCAACCTTTAAGTGCTCGAGAGGCTAGTTTCTGTAATAAATTACTTGAGTAGCTACTTGCATCAAGTTTGCAACTCGAGAGGCTGAAATAGCAGCATTAAAGTGCTCGAGTGGATGATTTTAAAGTTGTAGGTGCTCAAGTTCTTCAAGGAAGCGGCTGTGCTGCTCATGGGGTTCAATTTCCAGCCAAAGTAGCTACTCGAGTAGATGATTGACTTCAGCACTGCAACTCGAGTGCTTGGTTTCTTCAGCAATGTAGCTCAATAGGTTGCTATTTTAAGTGTGAGCTGCTTGAGTATCTTCAAAAACTGCTCGAGTGGTTCAGGCCTTCAGCAATTACGGCTCCTAAGGATGGTTGGCTTCAACCAAATGCTCGACAGCATGGCAAACTCAGCAATAAAGCACTCGAGTGCTTGTTATAATAGGTGTGAGCTACTCGAGTACCATCAGCAATTGCTCGAGAGGTTCAAGTCTGCAGCTTGATAGGTTGGTTCTCCAGCATTTGCAACTGCTCAACAGCCTGGTTTGCAGTAATAAATGCTCAATAGTTGCTTGCTTCAGGTCTTAAGGTCGAGAGGTTGCTGGCTCTAGCTATGAAGCTCGTGAGGTTCAGTGGAACTGCTCGACGGGATGTTGAAGCAGAAAAGTGCTGAATGGTTGCTACAGGAAAGTCTTGAACTGCTCGACTGTATATGTGTTAAAGCTACTTTATAGGTTTGTTTATTCATCCACTCGACAGGTTTTCTACAATACTCTATGGACTACTCGAGTGTGCATTTGCTGTAGCATTGATGTACTTGAGTGGATGCTTTTGAGGCTGCTTGATAGGTTTGTGCAGCTGCTTTCAACTGCAACTCAACAAGTTGGTTTTAAAGCTGCACACATGATGTGCTCGAGTTGTTTAGTGTAGCAGCTGATGTTCCACTTGAGCTGCTGCATTGTTGCATGCATAAAGTGCTTGAGCTGTTGGGGTTTCATTCAAGTTGCTACAGCTGAGAACTGAATTGTTTAGAACTGAAGTGCTACAGATCTTGGAGTTGAAGCTATAATGTTCTCCACAGCTGTCCTATATAATCTACTGCAGCATCACTCCACTAAGCTTGGGCTTCACTTCTCTCTCTATACAAGCCTTCTAGGGCCCCAAGGCATGCTACACAGCCCCTATGGTATGAACCACAATGGTGCATTCACTCTGATTACCATCATCTCCACTGTTTGACTCAAAATTCTTTCTTCTTGTCTTTAAAATGATGGATTACTGTGCTAAGCTATAGTTTCTTATCTTTTATAAAAACATACTTAAAAACTCATTATTAACCAGCTCAAAGGTCCATTAAAGACTAGGTTAGGTGGAAAGTGATATATTTCAGTGATCAACATAAGGATCAATGATGTGAGGGAATAATTTCTATCTGACAATTTCTAAAAGAGATAAGTAACAGTCTTATTCTCAGGGGAGTATGGGGTGTCATGATTGAGCTCTCCGTCATGTTTCGGTACCATCAAAGTCTCACATTCTATGGTTAGTAGGAGTTTGCCCTCCTCCCACCACCTTACGATGATATCTAGTAGTATTGGGCACCAGGGATGCCCTCGCGGCTCGCTTATACTTTCCTAGTGAGGTTATTATGAATGTCCTCATGATTTGCCTATGCTTCCCTGGGCTCATTGACTTGTTCACCCGTCGTATTTCTCTCTCTCAATTATGTATGTGTATATATATTTTTTTTAAAGCAACCTACTGACGCAAGAATGGTGAGTTTTGATTGAGCCTAACATCTTTATTTTCATGCTCTAACATCCAATGGCGAGGAGAAAGGGGTGAGAATCAAGTGTTACTTATGCTTTTAGAAGAGGTCAGGTATTCCATTAGTCCTTTTTATCAAATTACCCGAATGAGAAGGTGGGCAGTGAGTCGGAAGCCTTCAAGGATATCCTGGGAAATGAAGGCATACAACCAATGAATGAGTCTCGATGACTGCGGGGGTGATAGATATAGGTATCTAACTACAGGATACAATGATCACGAGGCTAAGAGTAGTATTTCCTGAAGTACATGGCGTTTCAGGGGTTAAGGAGCTCCTCCCCATCCTGATTCACCAGCATGTATGTGTTCCCTGGGTATGCGGTCGCTATGACATATGGGCCCTCCCAGTTCGATTTCAATTTTTCCTTTGGATGAGTGTGTTTGGAAGGCATTATTTTCTTCAAGACTAATTCTCTAATTTTGAAAGTTTGCTCGAGGACTTTCTTATCGTAGGCTGGGGCCATCCTCCTCTGGTATACTTGAGCGTGATTAGCTACCCTTAGACACATCTCAACAAGTTATTCTAGCTCTGCGAGCAGAGCAATCCTCCTTTCGTTTAGAGATAGCTCATCATCAAGTTGGATACGTAGGGATGGAACTTGTATTTTGTATGGTAGAACTACTTTCATTCCATACATGAGGAGATAAGGAGTTTGGCCAGTGCCAGTGCGAATTGAAGTTCTATAGGCCCAAAGTGCTTCTAGTAATTATTTAGGCCAGTCGGCTCCATTTGCTCATCTCCACTGTTCATTTCAAGATTCGGATAAGAGTTTTATTCGTGGCCTCTGCTTGTCCATTTCCTTAGATATAGAATGGTGACGAGTGGTGCAATTCAATGCTAAATTTCTTGCATAATCTCTTCGTCTTCTCCGCAATGAACTGCGGTCCATTATCGGTGACAAACGTCCTGGGTACTCCAAAACGGGTGATGTTCTGAATGATAAACTTCACGAGCATAGAAGCGATGATTTTGACATATGACTCGACTTCTGCCCATTTATTGTAGAATGGTGACAACTACGTCCATGAAGGATCTGATGATATTGAAGGCCCACATCAAGAATGGCCATGGTGAAGTTATGGGATTCAATGCAATTGATGGAGCTTTGATGAGTGTGGCATGTTCTTGACATTGTTTGCAGCATTGGACGTAGAGGTGGCAGTCCCTTGTCATCGTCGGCCAATAGTAGCCTTATCGTATGATCTTATCTGCGAGTCTCTGTCTGTCGGTGTGGGCACCACAGGCACTGGCGTGTGCCTCTCAGATGATGTATTATCCTTCGGCTATCGTGACACACCGCCGCAACACTCCTTTGGTGAAGGCTTCTTTGTATAGCGTGATGCCCAGGATACAGAATCTTACAGATTGATTTCTAATTATCTTTCATTCAATCTTCATAAAGTAAGGAGGGATATGGTGATGCTTCAGGAAGTTCTATATATCGAAGTACCATGGTTGTCCGTCATCGGTTGGTGATTTCTCAAATCTGAAGGTTGCGACACCCACTTCTTTCTTTAAGGAGTTGCCTAAGGTAAGTTATCCTTCCTTCATGACAGCTTCTGGTCTAGTTGGCAGTTCTGGTTTCACTTGCCAGGCGACTTCGTGTGCTGGCGTTGTTAATCTTTTGACGAAGAAGGATTTGGTGTTCTATCCGACTGGTATTTGTATGACTGGGGCTAGCGTAGCGAGAGAATCTGCGAGTTCATTCTCTAATCTCAGGATGTACGTGAAAGAGATTCTTTCAAACTTTTTTATCAGGAACTGAGCTATTTCCAAATATTCCATCAGTCATCTTTCTTTGGTCTTCCATTCCTCGATGACTTGTGATATCACAAGCTTGGAGTCGCCAATTGTCTTCAACTGCTTGACACCCAACTGCAGCGCTGCTTGCAGTCCGGCGATGAAGGCTTCATATTCTACAATGTTGTTGGTGACTCGAAAGTCAAGTTGAAAGGCCTTCGGCATGACGACTCCTTCTAGGCTTAGTAGGACTATCCCGATGCCATTTCCTTTGTGATTAAGAGCATCGTCGAAGTAGAGGGTCCATGAAGTCTTGTCGGGCTCTTCATTGTGGATCGAGAGGAGATCTTCTTCGGGAATGTCTTCATGTATAGGTTCATTGCCTAGGAGTGGAAGGTTTGTGAGGTAATCGGTAATCGCTTGTCCTTTGATAGACTTCTGCGTGATATAAGTGATGTTGATCTCTTGTAGGAGCATATGTCAACGGGTAATCTTTTCGGGTGTAGCAGGCTTTTCAAAGATGTACTTCAGAGGGTCCATATGTGCTAGCACTAGTATCTTGTGTGCTTTGAAGTAGTGTCATAATTTTGTCAAGTCCCATACTAGTGTGAGGCATGTCTTCTCTATCGACATGTATTTTCGTTCGTACTCGATCATCGTTCTACTGAGGTAGTAAATGGTCTTCTCTCTCTTTCCGTCTTTTTTATATTGTCCAAAAATTACCCCTATAGCCTTATCATTTGCTAACCATAGAGGATCAGGGGTCTTCCGAAAATTGGTGGTGACTGTATTGGCGGGTTGAGGAGGTACTTCTTGATGTTATCGAAGGCTTGCTGACACTGGTCATCTCATGTGTACTCGACCCCTCCTCTAAGTAGTCTGTAAAAAGGGTCACATCTGTCTACATGCTAGGAGATGAATCTCCTGATAAATTGCAGTCTTCCTATAAGACCTCATAGTTCTTTGATGTTGTTGAGAGGTGGCATCTTGAGAATGGCTCTAACCTTCACCAGATCAACCTCGATTCCTCGCTTGCTAACTATGAATCCCAGTAGTTTTTCGGAGGTCACTCCGAACACGCATTTCTTCGGATTCATTTTTAGCTGATACTTTTTTTCTCTATAATACCAGTCACAATGCTTCAGCATGTCCTGCTCGTATTTGGGACTTCACCAATATATTGTCGACGTAGACTTCCACACACTTATGCATCACGTCATTGATATGTGGCTCCTGGGTTCTTGAGCTCGAAAGGCATGACGATGTAGCAGTACATTCCCCATGGTGTAGTGAAGTCTTTTCTTAGTCAGATTCCACTAGTTTGATCTAATTGTATCCGAAGAAGCCATCCATAAAAGATAGCATCTCATGTCTAACGGTATTATCGACCAGAGTATCACTATGAGGGAGCGGGAAGTCATCTTTTTGGCATGCCTGGTTGAGGTTTCGAAAATCGATACATACCCTTAATCTGCCATCTTTCTTAGTGACAGGTATTATGTTTGCGACCCATTTGGGGTAGAAGACGACTCAGATGAATTTTGCCTTGTGTAGTTTGTCGACTTCCTCCTTGACTTGTAGCGCTGTTTGAGGGTGCATTCTTCAAAGCTTCTACTTGATGAGTTTTGCATCGAGTTCTAGGACTAAACGGTGTTCTACTAGACTCAGGTTCAAACCGATCATATCCTCATAGGACCATGCGAAAGAGTTGAGCTGATCTTGAAGGACTTGGATGATTTGTTGTCGCTCCTTTGGGCTGAGCGTTGCACTGATTAGCAGCTTCTTAGGCTTCTCTTTGGTGCAGAAATTGATTTCTTTGGTAGGTTCCGTGGTAGCTTGAGTTTACTCATCGAAGCATTTGATGACCCGTTGGAAGTCTTGTGTCTCCTCAGCGGCTGGTATTCTTTTTCATCGTCTATGAGTTCATACACTACAAAATGGCTATACTGGGGGGTTAGCTTTGCAGGAGGCAACCCTTCATCGACGCAATTTATGACCGCGACATCCTTAGTTAGGTGTAGGTCAAAGCTATTCATCCTTATCTTGAAGTCATGGAGTATCTCATCAAGTATGATTACGGGCTTGTCAATTCATCAGGATGCTTAGCACCTTCATGAGGAAAAGGCAGTAGGGTCACTTCGAACCGAGCCGAGGCAGGGTTCTTCGATGTCGAGGGTGGGATAATGACCGTATGTGATCATGTCAGTTATTTCTTCCTTGACTCCATTGGTGTGACCACTACTCGTAGTCTTAGGAGAGAAGTCTCCTTGTCAGTCGTTGAACGGGTCGGGGTCCCTCCCTTTTCTGTGTTCTTCTAATTTTTTAGGATTTTCTATTTTTAAATTTTTATGGGTTTTAGAATTTTCTATTTGTGCAACCGTGGGATTTGTGATGATCCCATCGCAGTGATTTTCCCACTAGCAAAAATATAAAGTCGCCACCCGAAGCTTTTGGTGTCTCAGGAAGCCTAGTTCATTTTTATAAGCACCGAAATGCTAAAAATATGACTCTTAATCCGGTTCACACCAAAGGCTCTTGGGTAGGGGTAGGGGCTTCAGTTATCGATTGGGGAGGTGTTAGGCACCCAATCAACCCGCTTAACGTGGTCTCTACTAATGTCCAACACAAAAATAAAGAAAAAGAAAAGAAAATGGCTTCCACTTGCCCAAATAGGCCTTAAATCCTATTTGTGCCCCTCCGTTCCTACCAAAAATTCGGCGGCTTAACGGCACAAATGGGGGGATGGGAAGAGCTAAGGAAGAGATAGGAGAAGAAAGGGGAGAGCCGGAGCCCTCGGGCCCTTGTAGCACCGTAGGAGAGCCTTGCGTTAGCTTACTTTGATGAGCTCTTGATGGCTTTGTATGGTCTGAAATAGGATTATAACTCCTAAAGCTTAAAGCTAAGAGGTAGAGTGAGGAGTCTAGGGGGGAGCACAAACCTAGCCTAAGGGTTTTTGATGCAAGAGTAAGCTTGAAATGAGGTTGGGAGATTCTGGAATTTATGTAAAAATGGTGCACAAAAGGGAGGAAGAACTTCTCACTTTGAGCTCTTTCTCTCTTAAGCAAATTTCTCAACCTTTAATCCAAGGGGAGGGGGGCTGGAGGCTACTTAGATGCTAATTAGGTTTGGCAATTAGGTAATCTCTAATATAAGGTTTCTTAGGATTTTTAGAGCTTGAAAAGGTGTGAAGGTGGTTCTAATGGTGGATGATAGGTTAGTGTTTCAAATCACTTAAGGGTTACAAATAAGCACTAAAAGGGTGCAACAGAATTAGCAAAACACACCTCAAAGATCAAGGTGGTCAATAAGTCAAACCCCACTCACAAATTTTGGGGTAAAAACTCAGGGTCACTGTTCATATGCCTGGCGCAACTAATAGTTTCACCAGGCAAATGTACAGTAAAATAGTTCTGCACAGTAGCCTGGAAGTTGGCTTCGCGAGAGATGGGGTCCACTTTAATACTAGCGCAACTATCAGTTGTGCCAAGCTTAAATCTTGGGAAAGTGGCTTGGCGCAACTAATAGTTGTGCCATGCTAAATTGTAACTGGCACAACTATTAGTTGCACCAAGCCATTTCTAGGGAGAAATGGCCTAGCGCAACTATTAGTTGTGCCAAATCCCTAGGGGGCCAATTGAAATTATACTTTTGCTCTTCGGGTTCAGACCATCATATCTTTTAATATACAACTCCGATTAGGGCGATTCCTAGATAGTTGGAAAGCTGGAGAAGCCCTCTTTCCAATGGTATATGATTTGATATTAGTAGAAGACTTCAGCTAGTCCTAGTGCACCACTCCTCATCCATTGCCCGGGAAGGTTAGGTTTAGGGTTCGAAATGGGTACTAAGGGGTTGGGATTGGTTTCTAAAGGTTCGGGGGGTAAGTTCCTAAGGGATATAAGGTGATTCCTAAGTATTCCATACATGCCATCAAAGGCTCAGAAATGTGCCTCTCTCAAAATGTGTATCGATCAGGCCTTGGGCCAAATTTGGGTGTCTACAGATGCCCCTCTTTGGTATCCGATCATTAATGATCGAATGCCAAAGAAAAGAGACATCCGAAGAGGCCCAAGGCACTACTGACGGGTCCACTGCATTCAGAAGAAACTTCAAACATCAGATGAGTAACATGGTGAGAAAATGAAAGCCCTGGTTGCCAGGCTAAACATTTGTTTCTCAAGGTAATCGGTCTCCAAGTGCTTAGCGACATTACTGGGCATAACCGAGGTGGAACGAGTTGCGAAAGCCTTGTATGCCAAGCCAAACATTTGCTTCTCAAGATGATTTTAAGGTATTTGATGTTTAAGATTCATTCTGAATGCAACAGCTTCATAAGTTAGAGGGGTGATCTTCCCATATTCGAAGATAGGCGCGAAGTAAACATTCACAAGGCTCCACAATTTGCGTCTAATCCTACGAGGCATTTGATTGCCCCTTCTGACTATTCGCAGGTGCCCCTGTTGAAAGCAAAGTTCGAGGTCTTCGGGGGAACCCATCGATCCCAAAGTTTATTTAGCATGACTGCCCGAGCAAAGTGACTAGATGTCACAAGGCTTTTTGGGAGAACGTGCTATTTTCGAAAGCATGTCCTAGATCAACATGACCTAGAGAATCCAGCTTCAACTACCTTGAACAGATCCAACCAATCATTGGGTGTCTCTCAAAAGGGACATCCAATCCTGGTTTCTGCTAATAATGATCATAAACATCATTTAACTATGCATAAGAATGCACCCATCAGGGGCAATAAGCAACAACAAAGGCAATAGAAGCCCCGACCCGGACCTACCCGAGTACAATTTACGAGAACAAACGACCATCATACGGATACCTAGACGCATGGCGTACACTTTACAGGGACACCGCTGCCAATACAGGTTTTAAGCCTGCATAAAATAAAGGGGAAATGAACCGTTCTGAATGCATGGTTGCATATAGTTTGATGGATACGTAATCTCATTCTCAACATGGTGGTCTCAACCAATGATTGACCTTTTTGAATAGAGAAAAACAGAGCGCTCATCGTAAAGATTTAGCAGTGGAGTCGACTCGATCAAAATATTGACTATTTGACCGAGACTGACACCGTTGCTCCTACCTTAAAGCTGGATCCAAAGACCCGAGGCGAACCTTAGACTTAGGACTTTAATATGGCACAGCTACATTGCTGATAAAATATTGACATTTTGTCGCCTTATGCTTGTGTGTATCTCTGTGGGGGGACACAAACAAGTTATTATTTTATGTTTTTTTTATTTTTGTGATGATTTTTTTTTCAAAGTGCGAACCTTTTAAGTTTATTATTTTATGGATTTTTCTATTGTTTTTATCGTTTTATATGAATTTTTGGTTTTTTAAAGTTATCATTTTATGTGAACTTTTTGGTTTTTCAAAGTTATCATTTTTATGTGATTATTTTATGTGAATTTTTGGTTTTTCTGTGGGATTTTTTTCTCTTCTTTTTTTCTTCTCTTTTTTTTTTCTTTCCTTGTTTTTTAGACTTCTTTTTTTTTTATATATTTTTCTATGTGGGATCGAGAAGCCTATTGCCCTCGGTCCACTTTATTCTTAGCACGGCTTCCCGGATAGGTCGAATGAGGATCAACACACCACTTTGGGAGCACATGCATCCATCGGGAGTAGTAAGCAAACAAGGAGGGAATCTCGGGCCACGCATCTAACCCGCACCAGGCCCAAAAACCCGACCTATGTGGCTGACTCAACTATTAGTTGCGCCAAGCCAAAAGAGGGCTCAAAATTTCCTGGCGCAACTATTAGTTGCGCCAGGCTTGGCTATGGAGCAATTTAAATAGCCCGGGTTCGGGATGTAGGGTATTATTTTTGAAATTCCTCCCCCCCTTCTCCTTAAAACCGAAAAACTATCTTCTTAGGGTTCCTTTACATTGCCTCTATGCGTGCCTCATTCCCGTTGCTTGCTTGTGTCGATCGATCGCCGGCCTGCGCTAGATCAAAGACCTCATCTTCTTCACAAGGTAATCATTAAAAACTCATTTTTCTTGATTTTCCTTATTTTTTTTGGCAAATATGATCATGATCTTGCATGCTTTGATGAGTAATGGTTTACTTTCATGGTATGTATGTTTATTGATAGTGTATGGATGGTTTCTTATGAATGATGCCCTAGTTTTGTTGTTTTATGGGTTTTGCATAATATATATACATGTTGTTTCTATTGTATATATTGAAAGGGATTTTATTTTATTTTTCCAATAAAGTAAAATGATTTTTTTTGTGTTTTTTTTTTATTTTGCAAATAAAGTAAGGGAATTTTTTTTGTTTTTGTTTTTATATATTTTTTCTAGAAACACAAAGAAATGATTGTTTTTTTTTTTTTTTTGAACATAAGAGAAAGATTTTTTTGTTAGAAGCATGATGATTTTTTGTTACTTTTATTTTCCTAAGCATAAAGGAGGGATTTTTTTTTTTAAATGTAAAAGAAGGGCTTTTTACTTCTTCTTTTTTTTTTGAAATATAAAGGAATGATTTTATTTGATTCTAACTTCCTTTATCTTCAAAGATAGGAAGGGAAATTTTATTATTATTTTGTTGTTGTTTTTTTAAGATTTTTGTTTTGTATTTTCAATCTAAAAGGGATCTCTTTTTTTGTTTGTGCATATGTATCACTTATTTCTGAAAATAAAAAGAGGAAAGGGCGAGCATACTTACCTTCCTTAGTAGCATAGTACATCATGATTATTTATCATTGATCTTCTCTGATGTAATTGCCTTTTGTTGCCCCAGCATGTCTGGTGATGATGAGCATGTTCCCGCAGAGGGCCAGGAGGAGGGGCCCGAGGTAGTATATGGTCCACGAGGGGAGGAGTTCCTTTGGGTAGAGCGAAAAGCGGGTCCATGGCTTAAAATGCAAGGTGAGGCCGCCCGAGTCGGTCTTTTACATCAACAGCATATTCATATTTCAAATTTTGGCATAGCGGGCCAGGTAAAAGAAGGTTCAGATTTCTTTCTTTTGTGCAGCTCTTCTTTCTTTCCATGATCTGATGCACTTTTCTCTTCTTATGTAGGACTTGCCCTCTATTGTATTCCGCGGGGGGTGGCTTGACTTCTAAGACTTCTACCTCTATGTCCCCCCTGTAGTGAAGTTCCTACTGGCACAGGTGGGCTTTGGGGAGTTTTTGATCTTCCCTGCTATGAGGGCTGATACTGCCTATCTAAAGGCCTTGATCGAACGGTTTCGCCCCGAGACGATGACCTTCCATATGCCGTACGTCGAGATGACCCTGACGCCTGTTGATTGGACAATGATTACGGGCATTAGGATGGGAGGGATACCGATAGCCTGCCTCTCAGTGGCGAGTAGGGAGGGCATCATCCGACTGATAGGGGCCTATCCCCCTCGCGGGCAGACACATGGTACTGAGGTCAAGATGACCTAGCTTACCGCGCTTTACACGACTGACGAGTTGGTGGACCTAGGGCAGCTAGACAGGGTGCTTTATATTACACTCGAGCGGGCGATCGTCTTGGCCCGCATTACTCTTCTGATCCCGCTGGGTAGGACCCTTTTTACTAATGCGAGCGGTGGCCAAGTCAGCCTAGCGTTGCTAAGTGTCATGGATAATTGGGGTGACGTCCATAGGTGTGACTAGGGCAAGGCTGGGTACGCGTGGCTGATGTTTAACTTAGCTCGAGTCACGATCGGGGATTCCAAATCTGTTGTTGGTTTTTGGGCCGCCTTGGAGGTAATTCCTCATTCTTTTGCTTTCGCCATTTTCCTTGAATGATCTTTCTATGCTACTAACCTGCTCTTGTGTACTGTTCTTTTCAGGTATGGGGATATCATCATTTTCACCATGGGCACCCGCTTCTTCACTCGGAGGAACTTATTTATCCTCTTCTTAGCAACTGGAACCAAGCCCGGCGCCGTGATGTGGGTATGAAACACCTGGAGATGGGCTTAAGGTCCAAACTTGACCTGATGGTTCCTGAGCAGGTAAAGCCCCTCTTAACAACTTTGTTTACCCATGCTCGGAAATCCCTCTTGATTAGTATACTGCCTGTTAATTGACTGACCGCTTTTGGACTTGGGCAGATCCTCCACGACCCGTATCTCGCGTCCCCCTTCTGGGATCGGGCAGCCGTAGGCCCCTCTCGCCTGTTTAACAACCACCGTGTCATTTTCTTTTATGGGGCGTGAGCTAAGGCTTACTATTTGGGAGAGCGGGTAGTGCACCAGTACCAGGGCTACTATGCCATTCCCGTGAACCCTCCTGCAGATGTTTGGAATCATGTTGGCAGCGTTGAGGAACCCATGGCAGCCCTTCTCAATTATGGGCTCCTTATCCATGCTCTTCATATGTCCGGAGACTATCACACTTGGTACGAGAGCCTGCCATATCGGTTTATCCTATCACGATTTGTACCTAGTGTCAATTTCCTTGCATTTGGCATCCCACATGGGTAGGTAATCACCTTTTCATCTTTATATTAGTCTCTTTTTGTTTTATCTTGGCCTCTTTTCTTTCTGAGCAGATTTTTGTCTTGTTCACAGTTCACTCAAGGGGATGGTTCAGATAATGAAGGCGGGGCAACGGCGGGCACCGCTGGTTCCTCGGGGGCAGGTCCTTCTGGCGTTGACCCTTCTGGTGCGGGTCCTTCCGGCATTAGTCGGTAGGGTACTTCTCAAGCTGGTGCTCCGGGGGGTGACCCGACCGTGGTCTACGAGACCTTCTGACACCTTGATGGCGGCTTTCTCTCGAACCTGTGTGCCGACGTGGATAGGCAGGCGCGTCTCTCCGATGAAGCGGCCCGTGTCCCTCCTCCTGAGGTGATCCCCGTGGTAAGTCTTCTGATGGCCCATCTCTTTCTTGTTTTGGCCTCCTTTTGCACATGTTTTTATGATTGTCCTAATAGCTGGCATGACATTTTCTGAATGTAGGACTTTGACTCGGCTATGGAGTACGCGGCGTATCATCGTAACCTCGCGGAGCTTCGGGATGTGGAGACGGTGAGTATTTTGCTGCTCTACTCTCCCTGTGGGTTTCAACTCTTCCCCCTTTTATGTGTGTCCCCTGATTGGTCCTGATCTTTGCTTTCTGCCATGACTTGCAGCGTGCACATGCCAAGGAGTCGCGATCCTTACTTAGCCAGATTTCTCAAGCCTGATCCCGGGTGGGGGATATGCGGACTTACCAGGGCTTCGCTCGTCGTCGGAAGAAATCAAAGGGTGCGGACAAGGAATAGGCCTTAGTTTCTATTTTTTAAAAAAAATTAGTACTCTTGGGATTGATGATTTGAAATTTTAGACAGCTTAGGATGGATGATGTGGCACTTTGTGGATGATTTTTTATTTTGGAAATATTTTAGTGCTTTTGTCTTGATTGCATGCCATGGTTTCCTTACACCGTATCTATTTTTTTGTAGGATGTGCCTACCAAGCGCTCTCAGAAAGCGACCTTTTGGGTTGCATGCTTTGATGTAGGATCTATCATGCACATAAAGAAACAAAGTAGTCTCTAAATTGTTAGTGGCATTTAAAGATTTGTGAACGTTGCTTATGACCACCAACATTTTTGACTGATTTTTTAAAGGGCTGCAAACAAACAAAATTCCCCCCAATCAAGCTCCAAAACGGCTTAGGAGGAGGGAGCTTTAGTCTGGCACAACTATTAGTTGCACCAGGCTAAAACTATAGAAAAATTGTATTGGCGCAACTATTAGTTGTGCCAGACTAAAGTTTGGGAACATTGTACTGGCGCAACTATTAGTTGCGCCAGACTAAATTTTGAGACAAAATGCACTAGCGCAACTAATAGTTGTGCCAGCCTTAGCCTGGGGAGCAGTGGTCCTTATATACCCAAGTCAGTCCAAAAACTCTTTCTTTTCTGTTTGACTTGGCCCTTTTGAATGATTCTTTTTGTTCCTGCCTTTCAAAGGCGGGTCCATCACCATACATTGATTTTTATCTTCTTGAAAGATCTTTGTACGTCTATGGACCCGCTTTCCGACCTCCCTTACATGGAGGGCCCGGAACCAATTTATCCCCTTCCTTGGGCATGGGACCTAAATTTCTAACATGTTGGGTTGAGAGCTTGAATGAGAGTGAGCTTGTTGACTTGGAGTGCCTTGGGCTATCTCGCCTTCCTTCCTTTCTTGAGGTTCCCCCACGGTGGGACCTTCTTTATGCCGCCACATCTTTTTAGAACCTGAGTGGGCATGTGTTCCGATTTGGGAGTCGGGAGATAACTCCTACTCTTGAGGAATTGTCCAAATTGTCTGGTCTGAGGCTTCACAGGGGCCTTGCCATAATTGTACCGAAGCCGGGCTATGCCAAAACCATTCACCTTACCCTAGGCCTAAAGAAAAATGAATATGAGAAAAGTCTCATTGGGGGGCCCACTAGGTGTTCGATGAAATTCCTTAAATAACTTTTTGGTGACGAAAGTTTCCGAAAATTGCCGACTCAAAACACCTTCAACGTGAAAGCATTCTCTCTTGGCCTTATCTCAGAAATACTTTTCTTTATCAAGGGAGAGAGATTCTCTTTGGCAATTTACGATATTTTGACCGAGTTGGAGGCGGGCCGATCTATGATGCATTTGGTGCTCTCTGAACTTTTTCGGTGCCTTGATGCATTTTCTCTTGGGAAGACTAGGAATCTTAGAGGTTACTCGCTCTTACTTCAGGTTTGGCTGGGAGAGCATCTTGCCATTTTGGGACCAGTGCCCCGCTTTTATCTTGCTCGAGGAGAGGTGGTCCGGTGCTTTTTGGGCAGGTGTCATATGATTCCCCAACGAGTTTTGTCAGAATTGAAGCTATGGCTGATTGGCGCGGATCTTATATGGAGACTTCCTTGGCTAGAGCAGACCTTTCCTGTGATTCGTTCTAGAGACGACGAGGGCATCACCCTTCTGGGATTGACTGACAGCACTTCTACTTCCCATTTCGAGTGTTGTGTCAGTTCGACTGCACTCAGCAGGTACCTTGTGAGGTAAAACCCCCTCTGTGTGACTTAATCTTTTCTAGAGGGTCCTCTGGGGACATAGTTCGGATCACCGCTCTTTGGGAGACACGTCAATCGACATTGATGTGCGACATGGAGCAGGAAAATTTGGCTCAGTCTTCTCCTGAGTATGAGGCCTGGCTACTGGCTGAGTAGCCTGTTACTAATCGTCTGGATTCAGCGGAGAGTATTGACACTGGAGACCCCTGGCCAAAGAAAGAGACAGAACTCTAAGCCCTCATCGAGCTACTAGTGGATGAGAAGAGGGCCCTGCACGAGCTTTTAACGCAGGAAAATATCATAGCAGAGAATGCAGAGGGAGAGGTCCTTCATTTGAAAGGATCCTTAAGCGTTGCCCTTGGAGCCGCTGATACTTCTCGGAAGAGGTATAAGAGCCTGCATGGTCGTTGGTTGACTAAGCAGAATGCCCGGGAAGATGATTTTCGTGCTGAGATTAGTGCCTTGAAGCACGAGCTGGGCCGCTGATTCCTTCCTACACACTTAACTATTTGCACAGATCAGATACACAGAAAAGGGGTGTAAGAAACCCCTTTTTGAGATACACACTTTTTTGTAT
This sequence comes from Chloranthus sessilifolius, assembly GCA_021018995.1. Classification (NCBI taxonomy): domain Eukaryota; kingdom Viridiplantae; phylum Streptophyta; class Magnoliopsida; order Chloranthales; family Chloranthaceae; genus Chloranthus; species Chloranthus sessilifolius. The sequence continues at coordinate 118,731,896 of CM037589.1, read as the reverse complement.
ACATATTTTCTTTATGTTTGTTTTTTTTGTTTTTTTTTTGTAAAAAGAAAGAAAGAAAGAAAGAAAGAAAGTTGGACATCACACCGACTATTTTTTGGGATCTGGTGTAAGTGGTGCATTCTGTAAATGGAAAAGGAAATCTATTATATATACAAAGATTCCTCTCCTTTTTTTGTTTGTTTTTGTTTATTTCTTTCTTCTTCTTTTTATTAATGGGTCTCTTTAACAAAGAGGGATTTTCACCCTGCTCTTTATTCTCTTCTGTTTGGTTTGATGCCTCAATCACAGGGTGAGAACTCGGGTCCCCTTTTTGGGCATGATTGAGCCCCCTTTAAGTAGTCGGATCTTGGGTGAGTTTCAACAGTTTTACCAAGACTGGAACGTTAATCCCTTCTAATTAAATCAAACTTTTCTCCTTACCTTGAGTCATACATTTGACAAAGCAATTTTACAAATGCAATTCTGGTCGGGGTCCAATTTGAACCAACATGAGCGGCCCAATCGGAAATAGGGGACAGGGAGAGTAATCAAGAGGGCTCCTCCAACATCAATCCTTTCAATTAGTTCAAACCTTTCTTCTTTTCTTTTTTTTATCTTCTTTTTTTTCTTCTTCTTTTTTATTTATTTATCTCTTTTTTTACCCGTGGTGCCCTTTCGGGTTTTCACCACGTCCATGAGTTTAGCTCTCTTACCCCAAGCGCCCTTTCGGGTTTTCACCTGGTCAACACAAGCTCGTTGTTTTTTCCCGTAATGCCCTTTCGGGTTTTCACCATGTCCATCTTGCTTTGAGGTAGCATTTTTATCTTTTTTTTCTCTTTTTTTTTTAAAAAGCCATGATATAGACGTCGATTCCGTCATAGCCAGCCAGATGGGGTTCTGGTGTCGTCCCACAGCTTGGCTTGTGTTGACTTAACAGATATTATGACTGCTTGTAAACCTAAAAGAGGGCTTTCTTCAGGGTGTAGCTTGGCCATGGGTTAGGTTAGGATTTGAAGGTATGCTAGGCTAAAAGGGTTTCCTTGATACAGCTTCAGTTTTCTCAACATACTTTCTTCCTTGGGGGTTTTTACTATACATGCCCCGTGATTCTTCTACCTTTTTTTATTCTTTTTGCTCCATTTCAGGCAATCTCTTTTTGAGGTTATGCTTTTCTTATTTTTATTTTTTGAATTTTGATAGTAACTTTACTTCCCATTTTTGTATATGTACACACACATTTTTTTTGGGGAAGGGGGTTATTGAAATAAAGGCCCAGGCTTAAAAAAAGGGGTAGCAAAGGATATCCTTATTTCTAGGGATATTTTTTGGCTACTGTGTTTGGAATGATGGCCTCTTTTGGGTGGTTCTTAAGCAGTCGCATATCTGTTTCACCAAAACTTACCTTATCACGGTAGACTAAGAGTAGAACCGTCAGACGTATCCAGCATTGATGGGCTCAGGAAGATGATCTCCATCCATGGTGGCAAGGCGGATGGCGTATCCCGGTAGCACCTCTCGAACAACGTAAGGTCCTTCCCAGTTCGACTTGAACTTTCCTCTCAGATCGGCGTAGAGGGATGGGAAGATCTTCTTCAACACAATGTCTCCTACCTTTAGATCTCAACTACAAACACGTTTATTGTAAGCGCGTGCGATTCGCCCCTGGTAGACTTGAGTATGGCATAAGGCTAGGAGTCTCTTCTCGTCCAATAAGTTTAATTGTTCAAAGCGGGATCTCTCTCTTTCTGCTTTGGGTAAGCCTGATTTCATAAGGATTCAGAGTGAGGGTACGTCAACCTCAACCGATAGGACGGCCTCAGTTCCATATACAAGGGAGAATGGTGTTGCCCCTGTAGCGGTACGGATCGATGTTCTGTAGGCCCACAAAGTAAATGGCAGCATTTTGCTCCACTCTCGATAAGTGACGACCATCTTCTCAAGGATGCGGATGACCATCTTGTTCGCAGCTTCCATGGCTCCATTAGTTTGAGGCCGATAAGGTGACGAGCGATGGTGCTTGATTTTGTATTGCTCGCAGAAGGCTCGGATGCACTTATTCGCAAAGTTTGTGCCATATCTGTGATGATATCTTTGGGTACTCCAAATCGGCACACAATATTATTCCTGAGAAACTTCTCGACGTGACTGGCCATGATGTTGGCATAAGACGCTGCCTCTACCCACTTGGAAAAGTATACAATGGAGATGGGGATGAACTGATGTCCGTTTGATGCTTTTGGATTAATCATTCTGACGACGTCAAGTCCCCAGGTAGCAAATGGCCAAGGAGTGATCATGCAGTGTAGATTGATGGCCGGAGCGTGTATCAGACTGGAGTGTTCCTGACACTTATAGCATTTCTGAACATATTTACAGCAATCTGATTCCATAGTGGTCCAAAAGTATCCCTGCCGTAAAAAAATTTTAGCAACCATGTGACCGCTGACGTGGGCTCCGCATACTCCCTCATGGTTCTCCTTCATGATATTGATCGCTTCACTTTCAATAAGGCACCTGAGTAGGATGTTATTGGAGGCTCGCTTGTAAAGGCACTCCCCACAAATGACGTAGCCTGCTACTAGACGTTGAATGGTTCGCCTGTCCATCTTGGATGTACCCTCAGGGAAAGTTAGTGTCTCGAGGAAATTCTTGATATCCGAGAATCAAGGTGGCTCATCATCAGGCTTTATAGACTCCTCAATCTGGAGGTGGAAGGCCGGCTCATTCCTCTGCTCGATCATGATTGGCATCATCTCAGCACCATACGGGATTTCTATCATTGATGCCAACATCGCTAGTGCATCGGCGAAGTGATTCCTTATCCGGGGGACATATGAGAATGTCACGTCTTAGAAGCAAGCCATTAGATCCTCGAGGTGCTCATGGTAAGGGATCAGTTTCTCATCTTTCATCTTCTAATTTCTATTTTTCTGGCATATGATCAACTGCGAATCACCAAACACTCGAAGGTGAATTACATTTAGATCGAGAGCCGCCTGCAGACCAACGACACAATCTTCATACTCAGCTATGTTGTTAGTGCAAGGGAAGTTGAGCTTGATAGAGACGGGTACGTGGGATCATTTTGGCAAAATCAGAATGGTGCCAACTCCCTGACCCTCGGCATTTGCTGCCCCATCAAAGTGCATTATCCAAGAATCTTCTACTTCTTCTGTATCATCTTCCGTCATGAACAGAATGTCCTCATCAGGGAATTCGGTTCTCAAAGGCTCATAATCAGGCAAAGGAATGTTGGCAAGATGACCGGCGAGTACCTGCCCCTTAATCAACTTCTGAGTGACGTACGTGATATCGAACTCAGACAATAAAAGCTGCCATCATGCGATTCACCCAGTGAGAGCCGGTTTCTCGAACAGGTATTTCAAAGGATCCATGCTAGCCAAAAGTAGAACAGCTTGGGATAACAAGTAATGGTGGAGCCTCTGAGTAGCCCATATAAGATTTAGGCATGCTTTCTCCAGATGAGAATAGTGTATTTTATAATCATTAAACTTCTTGCTTAGATAGTAAATGGCCTACTCACTTCTCTCTATATTATCATGCTGCCCCAAGACACATCCCATCGAAACTTTTGTCGTGGAGAGATACATCAAGAGTGATCTCCCCGGCTCGGGTGGTACCAAAATAGGTGGGTTAAGGAGGTAGCTTTTGATTTTATTGAATGCTGCCTGACAATCATCGTTCCATTCAATGGGAGAATTCTTCCTTAGCAGCTTGATGATCGGTGTACAGATAGGCGTTAGTTGTGCAATGAACCGACTGATATATTGTATTCTACCCAAGAACCCTCTGACTTCCTTCTCAGTAGACGGTGGTGGCATTTCTGTGATAGCTTTGACTTTGACTGGGTCGACCTCGATCCCTCTCCTGCTGATGATGAATCCTAATAGTCTTTCAGACATAGCACCAAAAGCGCACTTCTATGGATTCAGACGTAATTTGTACTTTCTCAGCCTCTCAAATAGTTTCTGGAGGTTTACCAAGTGATCACCTCACTCTGGTGACCTGGCTATCATATCGTCGACATACACTTCAATTTCTCGGTGCATCATGTCATGGAACAGTGCAGTCATTGCTCTCTAGTACATTGCATCGGCATTCTTCAGCCCAAACGACATGACTCTGTAGCAAAAGGTTCCCTAAGGAGTGATGAACACAGTCTTCTCTCGATCTGCCTCTATCATCTATATTTGATTATATTCAGAGAATCCATCCATGAAAGAAAGCATCCCATGCTTAGCGGTATTATCGGCCAAGATGTCGATGTACGACAATGGAAAATCATCCTTCAAGCTTGCCCTGTTCAAATTTCTAAAATCAGTGCACATGCGAACCTTTCCATCTTTCTTCGGCACAGGCACGATATTGGCTAGCCACTGCGAGTACTTGGATACCATGAGAAACCCTGCATTATATGGCTTGATGACCTCGTCTTTGACTTTCAACATCCACTCGAGTCTGAGACGTCTTACCTTCTGCTTAACCGGCTTCATACCAAGGTAGAGAGGCAACTCATGCTCGACCAAATCAGTTTCCAGACCAGGCATGTCCTCGTATGACCAGGCAAAAATGTCTTAATATGACTGAAGGAAGTCAATCATGCTTTTTCTTTCTTCGGGAGACAGCGATGTTCCAAGTTTAGTAATTCGGGGATCTCCTTAGTCCCTAGATTAACGTCCTCAGTTTCCTCGACAATGGGGGTAGGGCCATGCTCAAATTTGACAAATTGGTCAAGGAGCTCATTGGAGAGCACCTCCAAGGAGATATCCTCGTCCAGACTCGTAACTCCTATCTCTTCTTGTATTTCTACAGGAAAGGGGTCGATTTTACGTGGGACGGGTATTTCAATTAAGGCATCTTTTTGTGGGACTTTATCTGGAATTTTAAATGATAATATTTTTGGACTTTGTATTTCTTTAATGTTTGTGAGGTTTTGTATTTTTTCAATGTTTCTGAGGTTTTATATTTTTTCAATGTTTCTAAGGTTTTGTATTTCTTCGGAGATGGACCCTTGGCAGTACGAGTCTGTGTATATACAAAGTATTGTCTGCCAAGGGCTTATCTCACTTTTTATAGGTTGTTTTTTTTGTGAAAATGGGTGTCAAATGTTAGGCCACTCCTCGCTTCTAGGGTTTGGGGTAAAGATGCCCAGTTGCGAACCTGAGAGGTGGCTCCTTTACCTATTTGGATGGAGGGGGCTGACTGATATGGCTCTTTGGAGTCAGCCTCCATTATGTTGACCCCCATTTTGTCTGAGATCACGTCTTCAAACATTAACACAATTTTGTGGTGATTTACCACAGGGGGAGACTCTGCAGGTAGGGACCTCGCTCTTCAAATAAGGATAGAGCGGCCAGGTCTATTTCCAAGCTGGGAAGGGTTATGTAAGGATTGGTGGAATGGACAGGAGATGTGGGTTTGTGTGGGGTCAAATGGGTTACCCCATTTCAATCGATTTTCACAACCCCAGTGCTGACAAAGGATTCCTTGATGTGCGACCTAGGGCGAGGTTTCTCTTCTATGTTGATTCCTCGAGCTCTTGCAACTATAGCAACCCTGGCTTTCTCTTTGGCCTCTTGGACCTCTTCCTCCGTGGGCTTGTAACCTAACCCGAAATGAACTTTCTGTCCCTTGGCGATGACTGGCTCTCTTTTGCCCTACAATCTGGGCCCTAGTCCTCTGCCTTTATGATAGCCCCATTTCTAGAGCATGGTCACCGCTGCCACCATTCCACCTTCAGTTTTAGGAATGATGCCCTCAATGGTCTCTGAAAGTATTGCTGACACCTCATATTCAAAACTGTGGAGGTCGACATCCTCGGCTGTGTGCAACACATCTAGCATATTGGGTTTTTCAACCTTATTAGCGGCCTTCTCTTTCTCACTGTACCCCTCACCAATGATGGTGATAATCTTGTACCCAGATGCAAACTTGAGTTTTTAGTGTAATGTGGAAGGTATGGCTCCGACTTCGTGCAGCCACGGGTGCCCCAACAACATATTAAATGAGGATTTGATGTCTATTACTTGAAATAAAATGGAAAAAGTCATTGGCCTGATTAACAGCTCAAGATCAACTTCTCCCATTATTTCTCTCCTGGTATTGTTAAAACTTCTAGCGCTGGTTCTTGTGGGCCTCAACATGCATGAATCAACCCCGATCTTGGTGGCAGTTCTTAATGGGCATATAGTCAATGCGGACCCATTATCGATTAAGACCAAGGGGATTACCATGTTTTCAGACTCAACGGTTATATTCAAAGATTTCGAGTGGCTACCTCCTTCCTCTGGTAAGTCAGCATCCGAAAATGAAATGGCATTCGGGGCCATCACTTGGCCAATTATCTGCCTGACTTCTTCTGGGCTAACTTAAAGTGACACGTGTGTTCTTTAACGCCCCCATTAATGCTTGGAAATATAGTGGGGATGTCATCAATAGATCCCATACAATTATATGGGCATGCATTCTTCTCAGCTGAGTCTTTAGTATATGCTCTCGACTCATTTTATCGAATGGGTTCACTGTGCTATCTTTCTTCCCCTCTGGTTGGGCTTGTATTGTTGCTGGTGCTTCTGGCCGCTTTGATATCCTCCCAAATCATGTGAAAAAGTCCACTGCCCCTTCTCTGTGGCCGCCAGCCTTGGCATCTATTTGTTCATAACTCAGCGGGACTTGGTGAGGATCATAGGTCGGTCCCGATACCTGAAACGGTATAGCTGTCAGTATTGAAGGCACTTAAACTGCAGGCTCAAGAGGTGTGGGAAACACTTGATTTACCTCTTTAATAGCTGGTTGAGTGGCCAAATTGGGCCAAATGGGGGTGATGAAGCTTGAGGGTGGTGGTACTGGGGGAAAAGGGGTAAAACTAGGCCATTGGTAGCTGATAGGTGCTGGCAGGTGTTGTTGTTCTGAGTGTGCATGATTTATTTGTGTTTTGAAAACATACTTGCAAATGATGCATTATACTGAATATTAAAAAGAATAAGAAAATATCAGCACAGAAAGAACATAATTAGCCTGCAAGATCAGGGCCAATTGTAGCAAGTTTTAAATGTAAGTGAGTAAAAGATCGTCCACAGGGAATTGATTTAAAATTTAAGATAAACCTCCAGATCTGAGCTACCAGATCTGGCTTCTTATCCTATCTACAAAGCACATAAGATGGGAGGTTGAATTTGTCACATTACCTAAATGATAAAAGTAAAGATTAAACTAAGTGATCCAGATCCGAGTTGGGGAAACGTTTGAGGTAAACTTATACAAAAAATGGAGAAGTAATATCTAAATCTGATTTGGTCTTTGAAATCTAATGAGAATAACTGCAGCTCAGCAGAGGTGATCCAATCTTCATCTGGCTACAAGCACAGATGTAAGAGAGATAAATCTAATTCAAGGATTAGGCTTACACTTATGGCTATGGTCTGTCCACTTTAATGGCCACAAACCATCCAATAGTCTTTAATCTAAATCCTCAATTCAGAACAGGAAACATCACTACAAATGCTGTAAGAGACTAGGTTACCAACACTAATTCTTACAGGATTAATGAATCAAGGGAAATTGCATGCAAAACAATGAATCTAAAGGAGTCTAATGTCTTTGAGGAGATCGGAGGAACCCTTGACATGAGTCCAATGGAGAATGCATAGTTTACAACCTTTTAAAATTCATCCTTACAATTTACGAGCACGGCTTATGACTCTCGGATTTGCGGTCTTGGATGCAAACTCTCCTTTGAATTACGAGATCTCACGACTCTCAAATGCAAGTACAAAGTAGGCTATTACAAGGATTACAGACAAAGGCATTCGTCAGAAATGGGGATTAGAAATGAAACTCAAAATCTGGATACCCAAATTGGGCAAATGGTTCGTCTATTTATAGTTTTCCCTAAGCCAGCTCAGATGTGTATCAACCAATCAGAATTGGATAGATCTGTATCAACCAATAGGAGTCGAGCACAAGAATCCAGATCTATTTTGGCCAATCAGAACTGCTTGATCTGGTTCAGCCAATCAGGTGATAGAAGCATCAATTCTATTATGTAATTCAAAAATCTGTTTGAGCTTCTAGAAGTTCCCGCCAAGTAATTTCATCTTTGGGTGTTCACATGGGGTGGAATATGCCTTTGATTCGTGCTAAGAATCTTCCGAAATGTCCCTGGGCTTTTAAATGCATTGGGGCGCATGCAGAGATTACTGAATTGCCCTTGCGAGATCTTTGAGAATCTTCAGATATCATTTCGCATTTGGAGAACTTTTCGCAAGGTACCGTGACTTCAAGCTCTTTTCGCATGATTGAGACCTTTCGAAAAGAATCAGAACCGAGATCTATTCGCAAAGATTGGAGACCTTTTCGCAGAGCTTGGGGACCTTTTCGCAAAGATTGGGGACCTTTACGAATAGCATTCTGTAGTGCATTCTTCTTTTCGAATAGCTCTAAACCTCTTTCCAGGTTGAAACCAGGCCTTTGTCCTCTTTATTTTAGGCATTTTGACAGCCCGTGAGGTTGTCCTTTCTCCTTCTTCCTCCAGATCAAGATGGGTCATCATCTTTTTGGCACTTTTAAGCTACTTTCAAGGTTAAGCCTACCTTTATTGTTAGCTGTAAAACAAACACTTAAAACACTTATTTAGTTCTCTCAAGGGTCTATCAAGGCCCAGATTAAGGGGTGAAAAATGGTATTTTCCAGTTCTCAACAGCGAGGAATTGGGGATTTGATGGGGCATTAGGTAGTTGACGAGGGTGGTGGGGTTTGCAGGTGATTGGACTGGGGGTAATGGGGTGGGCGCAGGCCATTGGTAGTTTATTGGCGGGGGAGGATTGGGGGCTTGTTGGTTCATTGGGTAATTTATAAGAGTGGTGGTGTATGGTTGATATGCATTTATGTGCACATAATTGATGGGTGAGGGTGATGAAAAGTATGCCCTGAGATCCAAGGGTTCAATTTGTGGAGTCGGGTCGGGAAAATAATCTGTCAAATTCAAGGGTTCAATCACCCCGATATTCCTTTCTTCAATATTTCTCGGCAATGGTGCTACATAGCTCTCCTGATCATTGATATAATCGGATGGTTCAAACTCAAATTCCTCCCCATTTTCCTCTACCATCCTGATGGTGGGTTTGGGACCTGCTCCTCTGGTTGGATGTGGGGGCAATGGCACTTGATAGATGTTGAATGCTGGTTCACTTGAGAAGGTGCTAGGGGAATGATCTTCCCAACATCGATTAAATCTTGGATCGCATGCTTCAATGGGAAGTAGCTATCAGTCGGGTGACCCGAACCCCGATAAAAATTACAGTGGGATTTGGGTCATAGTTCTTTGCGATCAGGTGAGGAGGAGGTTGCGATTGACGAATAGTAACTAATCCCTTTTCTATTAATAAAGATAAAAGTACACTTAGTGATTGCCCCAGGGGCGTAAACACTCGGTCATAGCGGGCTCTCCTCTGTTCAGGAGTCATCTGCATTCCTTGCCCATTCCCTGTCCTTTGTATCTGCTCATTTCTAATTGGCCCTGGTTGCGCTGCTTGGAATTGGAACGGGGCTATATTGTTATTGTTAGGTCGGGTGTTTGCAACATTTTGCACCTTTGCCCCTGTCCTCCTATCATTCTTCTGTTCGATAAATCTCTTAACCCCACTGGGCCCCTCAGATGCATTCTTGTTCAACCGTCCTTCCCTGATAGCATCTTTACAGCGATTGGCATTCCTCACTAGATCATCAAAACTAGACTACTGCTGATACACCAAAAAGTCAGAGATCATTGGTAGAGTATTCTTGGAAATCATCTCTATATGCTCATCATCAGGTATTCTATTTCTAACCTCGGCTGCTAGTGCTCTCCATCGCCCTAGATAATCGTTGAAGGTTTCTGTCTTAAATGGGCTAAGTCTGACTTGCACGGCTCAATATCTATATTGTAGAAATATTGTTCTTGGAACAGGTGCGTCAAATCCCTCTACGTTTTCATCATAGATGGTTCCAAAGATGTGAACCACCTCAGGGCCGGATCCGTCAAACTCTTCTAAAAGACTTTTATTAGTAGTCTCTCGTCCCTCCCGTATTGGCACATATCCCCACAATAGGACTTGAGGTGTACGATCGGGTTGCCGGTGCCGTTATATTTGTCGAAGGCCAGCATTTTAAATTTGGGGGGCAAGGGGACCTCAGTGAACAAACACAAATTTATGAAGTCCGTGGTGTGGATTTCAGCACCACCCATTTTCATCAACTGCCTTTGTATTTTGTTCAACTGTTCTTTCAGCTGTTCTGACTCTTTCGATACAGGGGCTGCTTTCTCGGTCGTTGGTTGGACTTCACTCTAGGCCACCAAGGGGTGGGCAGTTACAGGAGGAGGGTTATGGTTGGTCAATGCCCCAGCATAGGCTCCATTATTCCTAATCTCGTCCTCCTCATACTGCTAGTCAGCATAATGTGCAGCGAGGACGGGATTCTCTTGTTGGTGTTACATGGGTTGGATGGGAATGGCATGAGTCAGGTTGGGTGAGCCCATTGGGGATGAGGGAAAGTCTGTTGGATGATGAGATGAGTGGAAGTTTGGTTTTGGGGTGGGGCATCATGGGGCCATTGGGCTTGGGGTGTGGTTTGGAGATGGTCTTGGGGTAAGGGGTCATAGGAAAATTAGGTTTGGGGTATGGCATGGGTTTGCCCGGGTGTGAAGGTTGGGTGATATGTTGGGGGTATTGTGGAAGGTATGAGTGTGGGGTTTGGGCTTGGGCCATGAAGCCTTGGTCATGATAAGTTTGGGCCATGGGCCATTGATGGGTTAGGGCCATGGACCCTTGATGGGATTGGGCCATGGGCCCTTGGTGGGTCTGGCCCAATGGTACTTGGTGGGTCTGACCCATTGGGCCTTGATGGGTCTGACCCATGAGATTTTGGTGGATCTGGGTCATGGGCCCTTGGTGGGTCTATCCCATTGGGCCTTGGTGGATCTAGCCCATTGGGCCTTTGTGGGTCTGGGCCATGAGCCCTTGGTAGGTCTGGCCATTGGGCCTTGGCGTGTCTAGCCCATTGAGCCCTGATGGGTCTGGCCCATTGGGCCTTGGAGGATTTAGGCCATGGGGCCTTGAGACATGTGGGGAATGGAGGTTTGGGCCATGGGGCATTGGGGTTTGGATGGTATGGATTATGGGGGGTTGATAGAGGTCATGGGGGAATGAGGCATAGAGGTTGCTAGGGTATGGAGTGGGTCCATGGACATGGGGTGTGGAGGAAAGGAGGTATTTTGGGAAACCTTCCATATGGAGTAAGCTTGGAACATCTCCTCCATCATGGTCATGGAAGGAGGGTCGGATGGAGATGGTGGATTTAAGGGGTGATGGGGTATAGATGGGATGGATGTGGTGGATAAATTGGGCATGGCCCCTGTAAAATCGGGCATGACCCGGGTAAGTGATGGAATATGGAGTGGATTGGAGGGATGAGGGGATGTATTGGGTATATTTTAGGATGATGGGGGGTATGGTGTGGAGGGGTGAGAAAAATCGGGCATGGCCCCGGTAAAAATGGGCATGACCCGGATAGATGGGGGAATTTGTGGGGGGTTGGATAAGGCAGAAGTGGTATATGTGAATGTGGGTGGATCGGGCCTATAGGGGGAAGATGGAAAATGGGGCATGGATGTGGATGGAAAATGTGTTAGATTTGGCATGGAAGTGGTTTGGGTAAAAGATGGAGAGATGGGATTGGACTTTGGATGTTTTGGGAGGTAGTGGTTTGGAAAATGGGGGCGCCAAATGGGCCGGTAACGGCAAAGGGCGATTGAGTGAGGGGGATGGTGGAAAAGACTTCCCTCAAATGAGAATGGGTTGGAGAACGTGGCGGGGATGAGTCGGGATCGACATGAGTCGGGTCCACCACCCATGACATTCTATGGGAGCGAGTTGGGTAAGGATGCCTTGGACAAGGCCCAAAATTCCTCTTCCTTCTTTCCCTACGGGACGACGGAAGGCAAGATGATGTCATTGTGCCAGCACCACAAGAACTCTATTTTTAGGTTTTGATTTGATTTTTATGTATTTTTTTATTTTAATTTTGGAGAAAACTTTAAAAAATAAAGGTTTCGAGGCTTTGGATTTCCCTTCTCAGGTGGCTCTCGTACCCTAATTCAAGGCCCGTGACGACGATTTTGACACACTTTGAAAGAATCAAAGGAGGATCTTCAATCTATTGAAGGCACAGAAATCGGGGCGAACAATTCGATCCCTGGAATGAGTCAAAAAGAAGTTGCCTTCTTTTGTCCGACGGGGGCGTATTAGATGTCGGAGATGGCGGGGCCCAAACAGAGGTACTAAACACACTAATCGAGGGACTCGGGAGGTGAGAAAGCCTCAAATTTTGGGCTGCTAATGCCCAAGTAAGCCTGGCATAACCAATACATGCGCCATGGTAGCAGGGCCCCTTTTTTACATTGGTGCAACTAATAGTTGCTCCAAGGTACAAATGGCAGATTTAAAGCTGGCGCAACTATTTGTTACGCCAGTTATAAATCTAAGATTTTTACACTGGTGCAACTAATACTTGCTCCAGGCAAAAATGATGCTCCATAATTTATAACAGCAGCCTGAAAATGGGTCTTTTTTTGGGTTTTGTGGAAGCTTAGGCTTCCAGGAACTAAGCTATTTTTGTGATCGGTTCTCTCCTCACTGCACCTAAAGGGTTTGAGTCTGATATAACTCGCTAGCGCGCTCCCCAAGGGTTTTAAGCTTTGGAATGGGAACTCACCCGATATTCTTTCGGCGTAAGCACCTTCTCAGATACTAGGTGGGCTGGGACTTTTCTGGATCATTACCACTAGGAGCTGCCGCCATACTAAGACCCGAGTGGTTGTATGTGTGCCTAAACCCAATTTTAATTAAGCTCCCTATTCTTGATTCAATTTTAACTCTTTTTTTTCAAAACATTTTTTTTTATGGAAGTTTTCTTTATCCCAAAAGACGGAGGCGATGACCCCGTGCCGCCACTATAGTCTGGCGTCCACTGTCAGAATATATTTGCACAAGTAGGCCCGCCAATCGACTAAGGCACTTTAAATGACGGAAATATAAAGAAATTAAATTTCAATGCACAAGTAGGCCCGCCAATCGGCTAAGGCACCAAAAATGATAGAAATGTAAAGAAAATTAAAGACTACGCGTAAGTAAGCTCGCCGATCGGCTAAGGCATGTAAATGACAGAAAAGTAGGGGTGAGAAAATTAAAAAAATAGTTTAAAAAATAGCTAAAATGATTAGTAAAATAAAAAGAAATGGCCAAATTTCAAGGAGAAGCTCTAAAAGCTATCCCAGCAGAGTCACCATTTGTGCAACCGTGGGATTTGTGACGATCCCATCACGGCGATGCACCCGCTAGCAAAAATATAGAGTCGCCACTCGGAGCTTTTGGTGTCTCGAGAAATCTAGTTCATTTTTATGAGCACCGAAGTGCTAAAAATATGACTCTGAATCTGGTCCACACCAAAGGCTCTTGGATAGGAGCTTCAGTTATCGATCAGGAAGGTGTTAGGCACCCGATCAACCCGCTAAATGCGGTCTTTATTAATGGCCAATATAAAAATAAAGTAAAAGAAAAGAAAATGACTTCCTCTTGCCCAAATGGGCCTTAAATCCTATTTGTGCCCCTCTGTTCCTACCGAAAATTCGGTGGCATAACCGCACAAATGGGGGGATGGGAAGAGCTAAGGAAGAGATAGGAGAAGAAAGGGGAGAGCCAGAGCCCTCGGGCCCTTGTAGCACCGTAGGAGAGCCTTGCATTGGCTTGCTTTGATGAGCTCTTGATGGCTTTGTATGGTATGAAATAGGATTCTAACTCCTAAAGCTTAAAGCTAAGAGGTAGAGTGAGGGGTCTAGGTGGAGCACACACCTAGCCTAAGGGTTTTGGATACAAGAGTAAGCTTAAAATGAGGTTGGGAGATTTTGGAATTTATGTAAAAATGGAACACAAAAGGGAGGAAGAACTTCTCACTTTGAGCTCTTTCTCTCTTAAGCAAATTTCTCAACCTTTAATCTAAGGGGAGGGAGGCTCTATTTATAGGAAATGGGTGGATTAGGAGGCTAGTTAGATGCTAATTGGGTTTAGCAATTAGGTAATCTCTAATCTAAGGTTTCTTAGGATTTTGAGAGCTTGGAAAGGTGTGAAGGTGGTTCTAATGGTGGATGATAGGTTAGTGTTTCAATTCACTTAAGGGTTGCAAATAGACACACCCCAAATATCAAGGTGGTCAACAAGTCAAACTCCACTCACGAATTTTAGGGTAAAACTGTGGTCCTTTGTTCATATATGGCACAACTAATAGTTGTGCAAATATCTGATAAAGCAGATTCAGATAGCCTGGAAATTGGCTTCACAAGGGGTGGGGTCCACTTTAATACTGGCGCAACTAATAGTTGCATCAAGCTTAAATCTTGGGAAAGTGGCTTGGCACAACTAATAGTTATGCCAGGCTAAATTGTAACTGGCGCAACTATTAGTTGTGCCAAATCCCTAGGGGGGGCCAATTGAAATTACACTTTTGCCTTTCGAGTTCAGACCGCCATATCTTTTAATGTACAACTCCGATTGGGGCAATTCCTGGACCGTTAAAAAGCTGAAAAAGTTCTCTTTCCAATGGTATATGATTTGATATCAGTAGAAGACTTCAGGAAGTCTTGGTGCACCACTCCTCATCCATTGCCTGGGAAGATTAGGTTTAGGGCGAAATGGGCTCTAAGGATCGGGATTGGTTTCTAAAGGTTTGGGGTAAGTTCCTAAGGGATCTAGGGTTATTCCTAAGGGTTCCATACATGCCATCAAAAGCTCAGAAATGTGCCTCTCTCGAAATGTCTCTCGATCAATCCTTGGGCCAAATTTGGGTATCTACACTATTTTTTTATTTTTGACAAGAGATATGGTACAAGGTCGGTTGCCTAGAGAAGAATCGGCAGAATTGCTTCTTCTAGTTGAGGAAGTTGGACTGTTGTCAAAGTCGTTCATGTGAGTCTTCAGATAACATGGACTCATTCAAAATTTGGCATTTCTTTCTAGAGTCCTCATCTAGGGTGATCCTCCTGATGAATGAGGATGGCGACGGTCCAACTGATGTGCCTTCTTCTTCTATTATGTAAGTTGCTTCATCCTCGAGAAGGATGGAGAGGCAGTAGTTGTCTAAGCTCTCTTTTTATGAACTGGACTGAAGATATTCTTGCTGCTGAGGTTGTTCGAGACATTCTTCTGGACCGGTGAGTCCTCGAATTTGTACCTCGTAGTATGATACGATGAGTATGCATACCTTACAGCGTGCCTGATATGGGTGAGATATACAAGGATCTCCCCAGGGGCATTCCCAGCCTTCGTTTTTGAGGTTGCCATTATTGAAGTCGAGGTCGTCTTCCTTACTGCTCTTGAAAGCCTTTGGCTAACTACTCTGCTAATTCGAGCGTCGAAAGGTCTATCCAGTAGTCTTCATCATCACTCGGAGGTGGTTGTC
This sequence comes from Chloranthus sessilifolius, assembly GCA_021018995.1. NCBI lineage: Eukaryota > Viridiplantae > Streptophyta > Magnoliopsida > Chloranthales > Chloranthaceae > Chloranthus > Chloranthus sessilifolius. Next base: position 118,716,407 of record CM037589.1, on the reverse strand, counting down.
ATTCCTCTTCCAGTGAGTTTCAGAATATCATAAGTTGCGGCGTCCAAAGATTGAGGAGCGTCGAGCTCCAGCTCTTCTTGGAATTCTATAAAGCCAATGTGAGACTCTTCTGTGTTAAAGGTCGACCAAATTTCATCCATGACAGCCTTTTGACATCGTAGCATCATAGCATGGCACCAACCACAGTAAGGTAGTTTCGGGTAACGGCACTGACATGGGCACTGCCAATTATCGATCACATACTGATAATCGAAGTCATCGTCAGGATTTGAAGTCTTTTTTCGAGAATGATTTTCCTCTTCGAACCATTCTAGGCGGTCAGCTCTTATGAGGTCTTCAAGCTCTATGTCCGTATGGTTATCCCAATAGTCTTTTTCTTCGCTTGACATTGAAAGCCAGTCCTCTCCTTCTGACTCGTGAGGATGGAATGACTGATTCTTCCTCGTTTCCTAAAGAGGCGATGTGGAAGTCTTCCTGATCGGTTGACTCCCAATCTTTTAGGTGGGGCTCGTGTTCTGGTGGTTCTCTTCTTCCAATAGCGCAGGGATCCTTAGTCTTAAACAACAGTCCTACACCCTCATGCAACATGTCGATGTCGTCGTTTCCTTGGTTCAAGCTTTTCAGGTCCTCATAGGTTCTAGCGATCTGCTCAATTTTTGTCACTTGTGGTTTGGTGAGGGATGCTTCATTTCTTTTCGGCACATCGGCCTTCTCAGTGGTTCCGTAGATAAAATGGTCATAGAGTCACCATTTAGGCGAGATTGGCAGGAGGTCAGCTTACTTGTCGTCTGACCAGTAAGCCAATCCTATGTGCTTGCGAACATTCTTCGGAATGACCGTCCCTATTCACCCTTGCCTATTCTTTCCAAGTCCAGTATGTGGGATGTATCTAAGCTGGTACATGAGGTCTCACCATTTCATCGTGATTGGATTTATATCATACAATCGGGTGAGGTCGAGCCTGTTGGTACGTGCTTTTTTTGGGTTCCTCTCGATCCCCGGTGAAACAGTGGCCTAATTCTGTCCTGAGCGGACTCTGGCAATGCGGTGATTTGAATGTTGAAAATTAAAAATGGGGGGTTCTAGGAAGATTTTTAGTTTGTTTCGATCGTCAGCTGCAGATATTTAACGACGCTGCAACACGTCAATGATCACGCTTTGGAGCGGGTGTGGGTTACTTCTTTACTGAATCATCGGCCTACCAACGTCAGCAACACTGGCTCTTCTTATAATTTAGATAGTTTAGTTTTTCTTTTCTTTTCTTTCCTTATGATTGTTGTAATTCTAATTGGTTTAAATTACCTAATTCTACTATGAGTCTAATTGTGTGGATTTATTGTGGTGGATTAATCTTAGTGTCCTAATCCTAGTATAATTCTACTTGGTTTAAGTGTTCTAATCTTATTAAAAGTCTAATTAATTAAGTCTCCTAATCCTATTAGAAGTCTAATTAATTAAGTCTCCTAACCCTATTAGGAGTCTAATTGATTTTAGTATTTTTACTCTTATTAAAAGTCTAATTAATTAAGTCCCCTAATCCTACTAGGAGTCTAATTAATTCTAATGTTGTGATCTTATTAGAAATCTAATTAATTTAGTTTCCTAATGCTACTAGAAGTCTAATTAATTTTAGTCTCCCAATCGTACTAGGAATACAAATATACTAATTCCAGTGAAACTCTAATTAAAGTGAGTATACTAATTATACTAAAATTCCAATTAAAGCAAATACACTAGTTCTACAAAAATTTTAATTAAAGCAAATATACTAATTATACTAAAATTCCAATTAAAGCAAATATACTAATTCTACTGAAATTCTAATTAAAGCAAGTATACTAATTCTATTAGAATTATAATTAAAGCAAATAGACTGATTTTACTAAGATTCTAATTACAGTAATGAATTAATTTTACTAAAAATCTAATCGAAATAAAGGAATTAATTTTACTAAAATTCTAAAAAAGGGGTTTTGGGCTTGCTATGCTAAGGAGGATTGGACTTGTTCCGGAGTACCCTCCGTAAGGGGGGCGAATCGGGTGGCTGAGATTAACGTAAATTGAATTTTGGATTATGATATAGAATTTTTTTGGATTTTTAAAGTCGATTATTTTGGATTATAATTATGAATTAAATTATGAAACTAGAAATTGAAAACTGAATTATAAATTGGGATTTTTAGAAATCTTAAATTGAGTAATTAAAAACTAAAATTTAAAAATCTAAGGACTGAATTCGGGACCGAAATCAAAAAATTAGACTGTATGATTAAGGACTTGTTCTAGAAACTAAGAACTAGAACCAGAGATTAATGATAAGACTGGAGATTAAGATTTTAGAACAAAATTAAAATCTGAGGTCGGTGATTTAGACCGTCAGATTAAGGAGTGGTTCTAAAAACTAAGAACTAGGACCAGATATTAAAATTACGGTCTGAAAGGTGCTACGGCCTAAACTGAAAATTCAATATTAATAATTAAAACTAAAACAACTAAATCTAAGAACTAAAAACTAAGGTCGGAAACTAAAGACTAGATTTTTACCTAAGGTCGGGGCTGCAGAGAGGAATCTCGAAATTCAAAGCTCGGATGCAAAGGGCTTGAAGTTCGAATCTCCAAGTCATGGCTATGTTTCTCTCAGTGTTCGCTCTTAAAAATTTTCAACCCCTCTCCAAAATTCCCAGCCTCTATTGGGGCAAATTAAAAAAAGTCTTTTATTGGTTCCTAATTAAATGCCCTGTTTCAGGCATTTAACCGAATTACGCGCCGATTGCCCGGTGCTTAATCACTTTGAGTCGATCACTGACTCAGTGAGCGATCGGTTGAGCCAATAAGCCGAGTTTCCTAGTTCTAACCATGTTAGGACTAATTGTGCGCCTAGGGTGGAGTGTGCAATCCGATTAAGCATTTCATTTGAAGCACTTAATCATGGAATCTTAGGGGTCAAGGACTGTGAGACTAGGTCGGGTGTAGGCCAATTGTGCGCCTGTGATGGGGTGCTCAATCTGATCATGTGTGCCATGTGGGGTGCGTAATCGAGTCTCGAGGTGGTCTGGGGAAAGGAAGTCTGGTCTGAGGGGGGATTGATTGCACGTTTGTAGGTATGTGTGCAATCAAATTGCACGCGTGGTTTTAAGTGCGTAATTCGAGGTTGTTTAGGTCGGGCCTGAAATGCGAGACTATTATTGCAGCCTGCATTTTGACTATATACTATTATTTTAGTATATAGTCTCCCTACATTTGGATCTGAGCTACAGAGCTATTATTTTATCATGTGTTCAGTCATGTACTATTGTTTCAGTGCATGGTTCCTAATTTAGGGTTAGGGGATCTGAGCCACAGAGCTATTGTTTCAGCCTATGTCCAACCATATACTATTGTTTCAGCATATGGTCCCCACATTAGGGTTAAAGGGTCTGAAATGCCAGACTATTGTTTCAACCTGCATTTCGACTATATACTATTATTTCAGTCTATAGTCTCCCTATGTCAGAATCTAAGCCACAAAGTTATAATTTCACCCTGTGTTACGCCATGTACTATTATTTCATTGTATAGTCCTTACGTTAGGGTCATGGGGCCTGAGCCACAGAGTTCTTGTTTCAGCCTATGTCCAGCCATATACTATTGTTTCAGTATATAGTCCGACATTAGGGTTGTGAAACTTTCAGAGAAGGTAAGTCCTTTCCGAAAAGTGACGGGCGAGGTCAAAGGTTAACCGAACAGATTTGTATATTTTGAGAGGGAAAAATGGGGGTGTCTACAGGGCCCTGCTGTTCTCTTTGTTAATTTTGACTGGTATGGGGGCGAGCTAGGATGAGTGACTTTTGCTATTGTCGTATCGTCAAGTGGTTGTACCTTTCTGATGTGGCCTATGGATAGGACAGAGTCGTGAGCTGTTGGAATACTTGTCATGTAATCAATATTTGCTTCTTTAAGAGGTGCGTCGGCATATATCCTAACAATAGAGTCTTCATGCGGGAACTTGATGTATTGATGATATGTAGATGCTACAGCTTTCATAGACTCCAGCCATTTCCTACCTAGGATCAGATTGTAGGTACTAAACGAGTCGGAGACATGGAATGTGACATCTTTAGTGATTGGTCCGAGACGAACTTATAATTTAATGGTCCCCTTAACAAAGCGTCGAGATCCATCATACGCGACTAGGGACAAAGACAATGGCCTTATGTCTTGCTCGATATATTTGAGCTTCTTGAGCGTGGTGATGGGACATATGTTGAGTCCCGCCCCTGTGTCAACCAGCGCATGAGGGATCGAGAATCCCCTAATTACGACCATTAGATATATAGCGGTCAAGCTTCCTTGTAAAGATTCCTTCAACATATCTGCATCTATAAAAGTGAGGACCGGTGGTTACGCTATGACTAAGGTGATCTGATGTAGCTCGTCCAAGGTAGTGTCTTCCTCTATCTGTGTCTCTTCCAGCACCTTCATTAATAGCTGATGGTGGTCGAGTGACTTCTTGATAAGCTCAAGTATTGATATCTATGTCGGAATCTTCTGAGATACTGTAGGAGATCATATTCCTGACATGTCTCGAGGGCAGGCTCTTTTCCTAATCGTGTGCCCTATTTGCGGTTGGATGAAGCGGTTGAGGTGTCGAAATTGGCGGCAGAGGAATGATGTGAGGTGGAGTCAAATTAGTCTCTGTCTCTCTCGTGTTCCTTTCTAGTGGTTATGCACCCATAGGTTCCTCTTCAACCACATCGCGACTTGTGCTGATGAGCCTGCTAGAGCATTTGTCATGAACGGGGTGAAGCTTGAAGAAGGGATGCATACTAGGGCTAGGTCGCTCCATGGTGGGAGGTACTGTGTATAGTCCTCTTCTTCAAGGAAGGTGGAAATCAGGGCTTCCCCCATGACGGACTCATCGCTCTGCTGAGTTGTCTTAGCATGTCAGTAGTGCTCCACCGTAGTTTCATGTCGCTAACTCAAAGTATTTTGGGTGACATTGTCCACCCACACTGCAATCTGCTCTATAGTTTGAACCTCATATTCGGGTTCAGAGTTAAACGTCAATAGAGTCTACTGCAGGTTTGGAGGAGTGAGAGGTTCGGGCGGACATTGATGGAGGTTTGGTCTCCATGCCTTGAACGATTGAACTCAGACTTGGGTAAAATTTGGGTAGGGAGGTGGACTTAGGTGTGTGATCCGAGTGATTGAGGTCGAAGGGTGTGGCCGAATAGCTGGGGGCCTTAGAGGCTCTACTGGATTGACAAAGGTAGTAGGAGGGCGGAGGCGAGTGACTAAGGCGGAAGGACAGAAGGAGGGTGTTGGGTAAATGGAGTGTGCTGATTTAGTGTGTAACAAAATAAAATCAAATTAAAATAAAGGATGGATTTAGTACAACTACAATCTCCTAGACCTGCAAGATACATGGCTACTGCAGCAAGTTTTATAGGTAAGTAAGGGTATGTCCACAGGGAAAATGTGAATAAACCATGATGGATCTCCAGATCTACAATAGATCTGGCACTCTATCCTAATTTAAGCTACTCTAAAATAGGAGAGAGGAGAGGTTTTTAGGTTTTTGTCACTATAAACTATAGATTTTAAATGCAGTTGATCCAGAGCTTAAGAGAACACAGAGGTAAGCGAAAATGGATTAAAAATCAAAAGGATGAAGATCAGCAGCTAGGAATTTCGTATTCCACTAAAAATGAATCGAATCAAAGGCAATGCTTAGATCAAATCTATAACAATCCTTCATCTGGCTACAAGCTTCCCAGGTTTTACCCCGACAGATGCATGGTAAAAGAATCCAATCTCAACCAAAGAATGGAAGCAATCCTAAGGCTATGATCTATCCACTTTAATGGTCACCGACCATCCATGAGATTGTCCCAATAAATCAAAGCAATCCTAAGGCTATGATCTATCCACTTTAATGGTCACTGACTATCCTAGAGATTGTCTTGGGTCAATAGTTTTAATTAGAACAGGTTAACCATTGTAGATGCTGTGAATGCCAGGCTACAAGCTCCCCATTTCTGGTTGGCTCACAGGAGTATCCAAACTAAGGAAATCAAATACGAATAAATGAAATCTAGCTCAAAATTAACTCTAAAACCCATAATTCCATTTCAATGCAACTACTTACAATGATGTGCTCAGATTTACAATCTGTGCAGCATCCAATCTCTCACTAAGCCTCAACTCTCAATTACAGATCATACCCTCACCCTAGCTACTGAAGAGGTTTTTAACCAACCATCATTAGCTAATAGCGAGGAAGAAGAAGAAGGAAAAGAGAGGGAGAAATTGGAGGGAAAAATGAATTCGATCTCGGCTCTGCTCTCTCAATTTTTGGATGTCTTTGCAATGTCGTTGCTCCTCTATTTATACCTTTTTTTCATATCTGTTTCAGCCAATCAGAATTCAAAAGAATAATGCAGTTATGCTGATGTGGTTGATCCCTCTTCTAGAATATTTTCTCCTATTGGCCCACAATTGACAAGTACATATGAGGTAGTTAGAGTTCCCGCTCGTGCTCAGTTGAATACCAAAAATACTCCCCAGGGATCGCTGTCGTGCCTTGGTGCGTGTGTGCGAAACCTGAAAGTTGTGACTACTGAAGAAGGGTCATTGGAAGTTCCCAGAATCAATGTCGAGAGGTTTTAGAAAGTTTTTCGACGGGTTCTTGGTCTGTATGCTCAGTCTTTTGATAGGTTTGGGATAAACCTCTCACTGGGTTGAAGTGTACTAGTCGCTAGGATTAGCCTCTCTCGACAGGTTTGAAGTAGCTCTCGATACCCTCTGTTTAGTTCTTCCTTCATCCTATTGATAGGTTTCAACCATCCTGTCACCTTGGTGAGGTGATCGATATGTTGGGGATCATCTCGACAGGTTTTGAAGGCTTCTCTTATTCTACTTGATAGGTTTATCTGAACCTTGCGACTTCTACTCCACCTTCAAGTAAGGTGTCGACAGGATTCTTTCTTTCTGCAATCACAACCTATCGACAAGCAGGAACCTTGTGATAGCTTACTGGATCCTCTCGGAAGCTTAGCAATTGAGCTTCAGAACTTCTCGACAGCTTCTTCCTTGACTTTCCTCAGTTGGCACCTATTTCTGGTGCACTATCTTCCATCTGTTAGCACTCAGCAACCTCTTGGTGAGTTCAATCTATCTTCTCCGCAACTGTGTTTAGTCTCAAGCATGACTTGTTGAACCCATGACCTTCTCATGAATTTATACAACTCTGATTGCTTGACTGACAGGCTTTTGGGCTGTTGTGAAACCGTGATGAGGAACAAATTGCCAATTGGCCTTTTTAGGTGGATATCTACACTAAGGCTGGATTTTATTGCTTATCTACAAAACATCCTTAACACACCTTATTAGTCAATTCAAGGGCCAAACAAAGGTTAGGTTAGGAGGTGAAAAATGGTATTTTTCATTGCTCAATAGAGGGTCGATAGGGAAGGTCCACTGTGGTGATGCAAGACATTAGCCCTTGGTTGTGATTCGGCATGGGGTTGTTAATAATTCTCAAGTTTTTCACTGCTCAAAACACCCCCAAACCTAAGCTTTGATAGTCCCTGAGCAAAGAAGAAATTCAAAATAATTATTGAAAATGAAAAAAAATCACACTTTTGTAGGGAACATAGATGCATTTAGCATATGCATCAAGCCTTTTAAACCCCTAGGTGATCCCTAGTGGAGGAGTGAAGTCTCCTGAGGGGTTCTCAGTGAAGTTACCCACAAACTTCCCCAATGGTTCAGTTAATGTTAATGCAGCATGTTGAGAACAAAAATCAAGTCAAAATGAAATTCATTCCACACCTTGTTCCTTTAAGTTCATAAGGTTTTTATTAAAAACACAGTCTTTTAAAAACTGAAATTCTGCTGCATTTCCTTCATAATCAATCAGCTCATGTCAAGGCATTTTATCCGAAACTTAATACATAGCTAGCTATCAAATTGAGAATGTCTGTTATGATGAAACTCCCAACAAACTTAATTTTAGACCCAAAGCTCACCAGGGCTTGTCACTCAGAAGGAAACTAAAAAGGTGCATCAGTTCATTGCTCTAATTTCTGAAATTTCCTAACTCTTTTCACCATAGATCAGACATATCCTTGTCACCACATGACAGTTCAATCCATTTCAGATCAGTAAGGTCTTTTTATTGGGTTGTACTGTGGCTTATGGGTAAAATTTATATAGAATAAAAGGGTAAAAAGGATTCAAGATTGAGAAATCAGTGAAGTAAGGAGGTGATGCATAACTTCACCTTCTTCATTTCAGCATAAATCTTCATCTTCTTTCTTGAATTTTCATATTTGAAGTGATCAGTTTCTAATCTTCTTTTTCAAAATATCAAATGAAATGACTTCTCTTTCACTCTTTTATTTTATTTTATTTTTTTCTCTTTCTTTTTGTATGCTTTTTTTGTATTTTTTTGCATTTGTCTTTTTTTTTCTCTTTCTTTTTTATGGGCTGGCATGCCACAATTACACATCACTCTTGCCTTCACATGTGTTTTCTTCTTCTTGTACCAAATTGTCAAAACTTACTCCTCTAACCTCTTCAATTCCTTCACCTTTCCTTCTGAAATCTCAAAGTGAGGGTCAGGCTGCATCAGGTCATTGAGGTTGTGGGTTCAAATTTTCTGGTTTTTATCAAAGAAAAGCTTGGATTTCAAGGCTCAAATGGTATTTATCAAGGGCAGTTCAAAGGGTAAGGATATTTTCAGCTCAAACTGTCCAAGGAATGGCCTTAGTTCATGTTCTCAATGTCAAGAATGTTGTCAAGTTGTTTCAACTTGGATTTGCCTAACTTCTAGTGATCAAAGCTGGATCCAGTCAGTCCTTAGAGCAGAAAAATTGCCAAGACACTCTTTAAAAAGATAAGTTCTTAGGCCCAAATCGCACTGGGTATGGTCTTCCATCAAATTTTATGGGGAGTATCCTCACAGATCTTCTTTCCTCTCAAGGTCACTAAGTGTTAATTTTTGAGTAGAAGTTCCTGACATTTACTTCATTATAGTGTTAGAACTACAGCATTATTCCAATGTTAAAAAAAAATTCTTTTTCAATTTTCCTCAAAAAAAAATTCAAGTGGGAATTTACTTCATTTTCTTAGTTTTTTATTGAACCTTGTTGCACTACTATTAACTATCCATTGGTAAGGCATACCTTGCCACACCCCCAAACCTAAGAGAAGCAGTGTCCTCACTATGTTAAAGATAACAGTGGGTATGCAGCAAGGGAAAAAAAAACAAAGATACACAAAAAGAAAAGAAATATAAGACATAAATATCAAAGAAACTAATTAACACCAAAAAGAAATTATATTAAAATATATACAGAGAGTATGCAAATCCTTAAAAAAAAAAAAACTGGGAGAAAATCTAAAACAGTCTACAATTATGTGCAAGCATCATCAGGTCATTCATACAGATCGGCTAGATTCCTCAACTCTTTGTTGGAGAGAGGTTTTTTCTTCTTGGGTATGGACTTCTGGGCGGGCTGGCTCAGTGCCTCCTCAGACTGGGTAGCAGGTTCTTTGTCTTTCTTTAGATTAGCGCCAGAGGGGATAGATCTTTTTGCAGTGACCTTTCTCCTGGAAGAAGGTCGCTTAGGCTCCGGAGGGGCAGGCTCAGTGTTGGGAGAGGCTTGGACTGGAGGAAGAGCAACATCCACAGGTGGAGTAGGAATAGGCTGAGTGGAAGAAGCTGTAGAGGGTTGAGTGGAGGGAGGATTGGTAGAAGGAGCTGAAGCTAGAGGGGCTGGCTGATATGGTTGGGAGCTCAGCGCAGCAATCTTCCTTTCCAAAATTTCAATTTTCTTCTCTGCATAAAGCAGATTAGACTCAGAGAGTTCTTTGGTGGCTTTAATTATCTCCTGGGCATTGTTTAATTTTTTCTGGAGAAATTTAGCATTCTTCTTCTTAGCTTTGGCAATGAGACTCTCAATAGCAGCAAGTTGTTTTGCTGACTCATATCGAACCAGGATTTTCTGCCAACCTTTAGATATATTCCGGAGCTGGATTCTATGCTCCAGTTCCATGATAGCAATCCTTTCCTCATAGGGGGCTTCAAAGGAAGCACGGAGGGCAGCCATTCCTCGTAGGACATCCCTATGGATGTAAGGATTATCCCTCATTGCATATAAAAGTGTGAGGTAAGGGGGAACGTAGAAGGAATGTCGAGGCACAATGGGGAGGAAAGGGAGTGGAGTGGAGGAAGATGAGGGAATGGAGGATGCCAGTTCCTCAGGGGAAGGTAAAATGGTAGGGCTAGCTGGGAATGGGGTGGAGGAGATTCAGGGTCAGTTTGGGTGGAGGCATCTGTGAAGGCAGGTGGAGTGACCTCTGCAATAAGGAGTGGGGAAGAAGTAGGTTGGGTAGGTAAATGGGTAGGTGGCTGTGGAGATGGTTGGGCTAAATTGGTCAATGAAGATTGGATGGCTGCTAAGGTCTGGGAGATAGAGGCCTGGTTGAGAAGGGTGGAGGTTATGCATAAGAGTGTGGCCTCAATGGAAGATTGGGTAGCGGTATTGGCCATGACATGGGATTGTATTGATAGGAGGAGGTCTAGGATTTGGGGTAAGGGGTCAGGTTTGACAGCAGGTGGGTGTTGGAAGAGAGGGGGTAGTGGAAATGAGGAAGTGTGGTCATGTTGGTCAAGGTTGAAGGAGGTTGAGAATGAGAAAAATGGGGGAATGTGGGCTGTGGAGAGTCAGGTAGTGGATTATAGTCATGACCAATATCGTCCACTATGGATGTCATCAAGGATGAAAATCCTTCAGTGGTTGATAGGTCCTGAGTTAGTGCAGGTGAGATGGAAAAAATTGGCTCACTCGCAAGGGGAGTGAAGAGTGTAGAAGACATGGAAGGGCTGAAAGGTGTAGTGGTTGATGTGAATAATCTAGCTAGAATGGTGAATGAGGGCAAAGTAGGGATGGGGTCTGTGAGTGGAGGATCTAAAAATGGGGTGGATGTGGAAATGGTTGTGGAAAGGGAGACTGGACTGTTGTGGGGAATGGGAATTGGCAAAGAGGGACAACAAGTGAGATGGTTGGTGTGGGCGATAGAGGGATTTGGGGGCTAGTAGAATGGGACTAGTCATAGAGAAATGCAAATCAATGGTAGGGGTGAATGAGGGTGCAGAGGATACGAGTGGAGGCTCCAAGCCAGGAGCAGCAGATGTGAGCAAAGGCTCACGGGTGACTGAGGTAGAGACCTCAGGAGGGGGTGCTGAAATCGGGGCAACAGAGGTGCCAGGAACTGCTTCCTCAATCTCTTCAGTTGACCTGTGGGTGCCTTTACCAATGAGGGTTCCACTGGCAGACCAAGCCCTTTTTCCAAACACTGTGGGCTTCACCTTCTCCACTTCCTCATTCTCTTTAAGCACAAATCCCTTTCTCCTAAGCAGAGCATTGATGAGCTGGCTGTAGGGGAGCCCTGGTAGGGCTTGAGCTTTCCTACATTTTTCATTCACATCCTCCATTGCTTCAAATACCAACCCAGCAGCATTAATGAATTGGCCTTTAGCGAAGAAGTACAGGGCATCCACTATTGGCGTTCTTCTTTCTTACTGATGGTAACTAACATAGATATTCTTTCACAAAATTGAATCGAAAAACCACAAGCTAGGGGATAAATTTCTTCTTCTAATTGAGTCCCCAGACCCTACAATGCCTTGAGTCAGATGCCTGGCCATTGATTTGAAAAAGACATTTTCAGGTGCGGCCAGGCCATAAACTGGGTCAAAAACAGAAGGGACTCCCAATACTATCCCTATATCTCTGTAATCCACCATCATTTTCATATGATCAATCAAGATTTCCAGGCAAGGCTCAAGAGAATCTGGCTTGGTTTGTTTCTCTAGATTTTGATACCACAACTTAACCAGCCTTGGGTAAGACTTTTCATTCAATGGGCTCATCACGGGTGTCAGGCCCGCCTTCCCCAAATAATTCAAAGTATCCTGACACTCCCCCATCTTAGAGAAATAGGGGATTTCGAAAATGGTTTTCGGGATCAAATTTAATTTATCCACAAATTCATTGGGTGTGGATCTAAGATTAAGCTTAGCCTTAGAACTTTTCGACTCAAGGTTAGGTTGTGTTTTAGGGGCCTCATCAACAATGTCTTCACTGGTTTGGGCATTCTTAGATTTCTTGGACTTCTTAGATTTCACAACTTTCTCAGCTTCCTCCATGAAAAGTTTTCTTTTGGCCGGTGGGGTTTCCTTAGGCTATGTGGTTTGCCTATTTAGAAGGCACTTTAAAAAGATTTACTAATACGTCCTCTTGCTCAGCCATTGATTACTCAAACACTTCGAATTCACAACTAATCACCACACAAGCTTCTTAGGATACTCGAATTACTCCCCCGAATTCACAATACAAACGCCCAAACTTGAAACAACATAGCGAAGTAGAAGGAAAGCTTACCGACAGAAATCTAGGGTTTGTGATATCTTGATGGGTGTGGGACCAAAACAGCTCGAACTAGGTATAAAATGTAGCTTTTGATGGATTGAAGCAATGTGGAAAATTGCTAGGAGGTTGCAGTAACAGCCAGTGAGGTAGAGAGCAAAAATAGAAAAAATCGCCAGAGCAGCTTACAGCGCAAAAAGAAGGTGTCGAATGATGAAAAATGAAGTTGTGAGGTTTTAAAGTGACGAAAAACATTCGTCGCAGGGATTGGGGCAAAATGTCGACAGGTTGTAACAACCTGTCGAAAAGTAAAGGATGGCCAATCATCACGAGAAGGTCGACTAATCCTCTCGACTAGTCCCAAGGTTAGAAAAAATTCATTTTGAGAGGTTCCAAGAACCTCTCGACAGCAATTTGGGCATATGTAACATTCTCTCCGATAGGTTCTTTGCTCCTATTGAGAAACTATCGATATGCATCAAGAGAACCTTCAGAATCTGTTGATAGATTATAATTCACTTCAAACAGGCTTGAAACCTTCCCCACATTTATTTTACACATAAATTTATCAAAACCCAAGTTAAATCACACAGTTCTTGCTTCTAGCCAACCTATGAAGGGCCCAAGATGTGCGCATGTGAAATAATATGGAAAATTTCAAAAGAAATAAGAATAGCAGTAATAATAACTCACCATAGTAACTAGTATACATAATGTACATTGTTGAGACTCAGCCGTGCTAAGGAGGGTCATGATAGTGGTTGATCAGCACTGGTTTCCCTGCATGTAGAAACATATCATCAGCACGACCACAAGGACCAGTATACTGCAGCAGCTTGGGCAAAGTCAAAAGCCTATCCACTATTTCAATTGAGGAACAATCCTCACCATTCAAGTGGGGCTGATTGGCTGAATTGTAAACATCCAATTTAACTTTCATGTTGTCAAATGACTCCTCCATTACTCCTGATATACACTGTATGCATGCATTGGCAGTGACCAAGAAAGGTATGCCCAAAATCACAGGAATAGGGGTGGTGCACTTGCTTGGCTCCATGTCAAGCACCAAGAAATATGTTGGATAGAAGAATTTATCAACTCCAACTAACACGTCCTCGATGATTCCCACAAGTTTTCTTTTAGATCTGTCAGCTAGTTGTAAGACCACATGTGTGGGCTTCAACTCACCTAAGCCCAACTTCTCATATACTAAATATGTAAGTAAATTTACACTAGCTCCCAAATCTAATAAGGCTTTTTTAATGGTATGATCCCCAATGATGCAGGGGATAGTGGAACTCCAGGGTCTTGGAGCTTTGTTGGAGTTGCAACAGTCAACACTTGATTCACTTTCTCAGCACAAAAGACCTTCTTAGATAACTGTATCCTAGACTGTCTTTTGCGAGTGCATAATTCCTTCAAGAACTTAGCATAGGCTGGCACTTTCTTGATTGCATCAAGTAAAGGCAGGTTGATCTTTACTTACTTAAAGGTTTCCATCATTTCCTCTACTTTGACATTCCCCTTATCAAAAGGAGAAGCTTCTTTTAAAGCATTTGGAAATGGCAAATGGGGAACTAGCCTCCCATTTGCAGCCTTAGCCAACTCATCAAATTTTTCTTTATTTTTGTTTTCAATTTTTTTTTCTTTTTTTTCTTTTTTCTATTGGGGAGCATTAGCATCCCCCTTATTCAAACTGGGCTGCTCCTGCTGGACATTCTTTGGGACTGCTTCATCATCTTCCTCGGAATTTGTCAAAAGCCCACAGCCTACCTGATTGTCTACCAGCTTTCCACTTCTTAACGTGATGACAGATTAGCTTCCGCATGGGAAGAAGAGACTTCACCTACCACATATTATCTCTTTGGATTGTTCATGGGCTGACTAGGCAGCCTACCTTCCTTTCTTTTTGTCAATGCATTAGACAGTTGACCAAGATGGTCTTCTATATTTTTGATACTCTGACTATGAGAGTGGACTATTTGAGACAAAGAGCCTAAGTTCTGCAATGAGGCCAGAACTTGCTCTTCAAAAGAGGGTGTTCTAGAAGCTGAAGTTAGGGCATTTGGTTGCAAAGGTTAAACCATAGGCTGAACCATAGGTTGCTGGTATTGGATCCTTGCAACAAAATTATGTTGATAAGTTTGGGGACCAGGTTTAAAAGGCATTTGTTGTGGTTGCTGGTAGAACTAATGCTGGAACTGCTGCTGGTTTTGATTTTACACATTGTCTTGCTTCCACCTCAGGTTAGGGTGGTTTCTTCAGGAATAACCAGCAGTTGGCTGCTAACCATAAGACTGAGCAGCAGCCACATGTTCCATTACCAATTTTGAGAATTGCCCAGCAGAGGGCCAATCCTGAATGGGATGAGTGTGAGATTGACAAATGGGACATGCCTCTCCCACACTAGCAACCAATGGAGACTGCCTCTCCTCCATCATATTCTCCAGCTTTTGAGTTAAGCTGGCTACCCTTCTTTCCAAATCGTTATACCCACCAATCTCATACAATTTTCCTCTTGATGTATTCTCCTTCACCATTCCTCCTAGGGTGTCCACATCCCTAGCAAGAGACTCTTGCTGTAATGAATTTTCACTATTAACATCAAACAATTTCCATGCTTCCTCAGATGTTTTATGAAGGTATGTGCCTCCACAAGAAGCATCCACCATATTTCTACTCTTTGAGTCAATTCCTTAATAAAAACTTTGGATAAGTTGTCATTCAGGAATTTGGTGGTGGGGGCACTGCCTCAATAGCTCCTTGAATCTCTCCCATGCCTCATGGAACCCTTCAGTTGGGAGTTGAGAAAATGAGAAGATATTCTTCCTCAACTGACTGGTTCTAGACATGGGGAAGAATTTAGCTAGGAATTAGCTTTACATGTCATTCCACAAGTTGATATTATTAGGGGGAAGCAAAGATAATCAGGCCCTGGCTTTGTCCTTTAATGAAAAAGGAAATAGCCTAAGCTTGGTGGCTTCTGGCCCTAGACCTGTAATGTTAAAGGTGATACACAAGGCAAGAAATTCATCCACATGGTTGTATGGGTCCTCTTTACTCAAACCATGGAAAGAAGACAACATCTGAATGGTTGAGGACTTAATCTCATAATTAGTTTCCACAACAGGAAACTGGATACAAAAAGGAGAGTTATATGCACCAGGTGCATAATAATCCTTCACCAACAACCTCGGTTGCTCACCCATTACAACATATTCAGTTTTAGCATATGTAGATGGGGTTTGTTTAGGTCTAAGAATCATTTCAACCTCTGGATTTAATGGCAAGATATGGGGGTTAAAAGTTCTTCTTCCAAACATACACCACTCACACAATGCCCAAAATACAGTTCACAACCAATACAACAAGGAACAAGCACAAACAGCTAATAAATCTATAAATGCATAGATCTGAAAAATAATAGAGGAGTAAAGAGATGCAAACTTCAGCACAACCTCTAGCACAATGCTCGGAGAACCACAGATTCAGATCAGAAAAGAAAATCAAGCTACAAAATACTACAAGTGCAATTAGTCAAACACTTAACAGGTAATCACAATTACAAATCTAAAAACTTAGTAAGAAAACTTAGATCTACAAAGTTTAGATCACATGATCCCCGACAGCGGCGCCAAACACTTGTTGGGGAAATGGAGTGTATTGATTTAGTGTGTAACAAAATAAAATCAAATTAAAACAAAGGATGGATTCAGCACAACTACAATCTCCTAGACCTGCAAGATATAGGGCTATTGCAGTAAGTTTTATAGGTAAGTAAGGCTATGTCTATAGGGAAAATATGAATAAACTATGATGGATCTCCAAATCTATAATAGATCTGGCACTCTATCCTAATTTAAGCTACTCTAAAATAGGAGAGAGGAGAGGTTTTTGGGTTTTTATCACTACAAACTACAGATTTTAAATGTAGTTGATCCAGAGCTTAAGAGAACACATAGGTAAGAGAAAATGGATTAAAAATCAAAAGGATGAAGATCAGCAGTTAGGGATTTCGTATTCCACTGAAAATGAATCGAATCAAAGGCAATGCTTAGATCAGATCTACAACAATCCTTCATCTAGCTACAAGCTCCCCAGGTTTTACCCCGACAGATGCATGGTAAAAGAATCCAATCTCAACCAGAGAATGGAAGCAATCCTAAGTCTATGATCTGTCCACTTTAATGGTCACCGACCATCCCAGAGATTGTCCCAATAAATAAAACAATTCTAAGGCTATGATCTGTCCACTTTAATGGTCATCGACCATCCTAGAGATTGTCTTGGGCCAATGGTTTTAATTAGAACAGGTTAACCATTGTAGATTCTGTGAATGCCAGGCTACAAGCTCCCCATTTCTGGCTGGCTCACAGGAGTATCCAAACTAAGGAAATCAAATACAAATAAATGAAATCTAGCTTAGAATTAACTCTAAAACCCACAATTCCATTGCAATGCTACTACTTACAATGATGTGCTCAGATCTATAATCTGTGCAGCATCCAATCCCTCACAAAGCCTCTGAAACTCTCAATTACAGATCATACCCTAACCCTAGCTACTGAAGAGGTTTTTAGCCAACCATCATTAGTTAATAGCGAGGAAGAAGAAGAAGGAAAAGAGAGGGAGAAATTGGAGGGAAAAATGAATTCAATTTGGGCTCTGCTCTCTCAATTTTTGGATGCCTTCTTCATGTCGTTGCTCCTCTATTTATACCTTTTTCTCATATCTGTTTCAGCCAATCATAATTTAGAAGAATAATGCAGTTATGCTGATGTGGCTGATCCCTCTTCTAGAAGCTTTTCTCCTATTAGTCCACAACTGACAAGTACATGTGAGGTAGTTAGAGCTCCCGCTCGTGCTCAGTTGAATACCAAAAATACCCCCAGGGGTCGTTGTCGTGCCTTGGAGCGTCTGCACGAAACCTGGAAGTTGTGACTGCTAAAGAAGGGTCATTGGAAGTTCCCAAAACAAATGTCGAGAGGTTTTAGAGAGGTTTTCAATGGGTTCTTGGTCTGTATGCTCAGTCTTTTGATAGGTTTGGGATAAACCTCTCGCTGGGTTGAAGTGTACTAGTCACTAGGATTAGCCTCTCTCGACGGGTTTGAAGTAGCTCTCGATACCCTCTGTTTAGTTCTTCCTTCATCCTGTCGACAAGTTACAACCATCCTGTCGCCTTGGTGAGGTGATCGATATGTTGGGGATCATCTCGATAGGTTCTGAAGGATCCTATTGAAGGCTTCTCTTGTTCTGCTTGATAGGTTTATCTGAACCTCGCGACTTCCACTGCACCTTCAGGTAAGGTATCAACAGGATTCTTTCTTTCTGCAATGAAAACCTATCGACAAGTAGGAACCTTGCAATAGCTTACTAGATCCTCTTGGCAGCTTAGCAATTGAGCTTCAGAACTTCTCGACAGCTTCTTCCTTGACTTTCCTCTGCTGGCACCTATTTCTGGTGCACTATCTTCCATCCGTTAGTACTCAGCAACCTCTTGGTGGGTTCAATCTATCTTCTCTACAATTGTGCTTGGTCTCATGCATGACTTGTTGAGCCTATGACCTTCTCATGAATTTTTATAACTCTGATTGCTTGACTGACAGGCTTTTGGGCTGTTGTGAAACCGTGATGAAGAACAGATTACTTCTTTGGCCTTTTTAGGTGGATATATGCACCAAGGTTAGATTTTATTGCTTATCTACAAAACATCCTTAACACACCTTATTAGTCAATTCAAGGGCCCAACAAAGGTCAGGTTAGGAGGTGAAAAATGGTATTTTTCATTGCTCAATAGAGGGTCGATCGGGAAGGTCCACTGTGGTGATGCAAGCCATTGGCCCTTAGTTGTGATTCGGCATGGGGTTGTTAATAATTCTCAGGTTTTGCAGTGGCTGACTGTGATTAGAATTATAATTCCTTGGAGACACCCAGTCGATCTGATTTCCATCACTCATGTCGTAGATCACGGCCTGAAGAACCCAATAGTCTTCTAAATTGTGTCCTGCATATCGATGAAATGCACAGAACTTACTATGGTTGGGGTTGTACTGAGCGAACTTACCAGTCAGATCCTCGCCGTATACGGGGCTGCCGTGGTAGTTTCATAACGGAGGATTACCACTGTCAGTGAGATTTATTCTTCATATTCCAGCCATCTCGAGCCTCTGATGGATGCTCATGCACTTTCGAGAAATCCTCGGTAGTATAGTGGGTGTAGGAAAGGAATAAGGCGAGAAAGAAAATCGGTTTATAAAGAAAATTTAACTAAACGGAGGCGACTTTGGTGACAAGAAGTCCCATCGCGATCGCCAATCTATTGGTACACACTTTTTATGGGTTCCTCTCGGTCCCCAGAAAGAGTGGCCCAATTTGGTCTGTGGACTCTGGCGGAAGGTGATGAATGGTAAATGTAGAAATAAAAGTGGTAAATTCTAAAAGGAAAATACCTGGTTCATTGTGATCGCCAGCTGTAGATATTTATCGATGCTGCAACATGTCACTGATCACACCTTTCGGGGTGTGGGTTCGACTTTTTTACTGAATCGTCGGCCTGTCAACATTAGCGGCACTGGGTCACCTAGGAGTTTTGTTTATATGGCTTTCATAATCCTGCTCTAAGCCTGATTGCTTTAGTTTTCCTGATCCTACCGGGGAGTCCAATTAATTTAATCTTCTAACCCTACTAGGAGTTCAAATTATCCTAAGTCTCCTACTTCTATTAAAATTCCAATTAATCCAAATATCCTAATTTTATTAGGACTCTAATTAATTCAAGTATCCTGATTCTATTAGAACTCTAATGAACTTAGGTGTCCTAATTCTATTAGAACTCTAATTAACTTAGGTATCCTAATTCTATTAGAACTCTAATTATTTTAAGTTTCCTACTTCTATTAAAAGTCTAATTCTAACAGGTCTCCTAAGTCCACTAGGAGTCTAATTAATCTACCTTTTTTAATTCTACTAAAAGTTTAATTTATGTAAATATCCTAATTTTACTAGGACTCTAATTATTCTAAATGTTCTATTTCTATTAGAGATCAAATTATTTTGAGTGTCCTACTTCGACTAGGAGTCTAATTATTTTGAATATCCTAATTACGCTAGAAATCTAAAAAAGGGGGGTTTGGCCCGCTATGCTAAGGAGAATCGGCCTCGTTCCCGGGTACCCTCCGTAAGCTAGCTTGGGCAAATCGGTTGGCTAAGGGTCATTTTAAGAAATAGTATAAATTTAAAAACTAATTTTGAATTGAGAAGTTAAAATTTTGAAGATTAAAATTAAAGGATTCTTAAGATTAAGATTAGTGCTGAAGAATTATAAACTAGAAAAGATAAAAGGCTACAAAAAAAAGGCTACGATCTGAACTAAGAACTAGTTCTAGGGATTGAGAACTAGAAACAAAATTTAAAGATTAAAATTAGGAACTGGTTCTAGGAACTGAAACCTAGAACCAGAAATAAAGAGAACTAAGAATTTGAATTTAAAATTGAGAAATAAAATTGAAAGTCTAGAGATTTAAAGATTAGGAACTAGAAGAAAACTAGAACTAGGAAAAGAACTAGAATTTAGAACTAGAACTAAAAAAACTAAAATGAAATTTAAGGATTAAAAGCTAAGGACTGGTTCTAAGAACCAGAGATTAAAAACTAGGATTTAAAAACTAAAACTGAAACCTAAGATCTAAGGCTAGAAATTAATGACTAAAAACTAGAACTTAAGAACTAGAGCCTAGAACTAGAAAGGAAATTAGAAACTAGAACTAAGAAATTACCTGAGACTGAGCGCTGAAGAGAATCTCAAAATCCCTAGCTTCGAAGAGAGGAACTCAAAAACTTGATTGTCTGGTGTGTTTGGATGTGTGGGGTAGGGGGTCTATTTATAGATATTCGGGTAATTACGTGCCCAGTGGGAGATGCGCAATTAATTGGTCAAACCTGATTGCGCGCCCTATCTAGTGTGCTCAATCGGATTATGCGCCCTATCCCAGGCGCATAATCACTTTGAGTCGGTGACTGACTCAGTGAGTGATCAACTGACTGGCTCAGTTGGGTGTCCGAGTTCTAATCTAATTAGAACTAATTGTGCACCTTGTACAGCGCACACAATCAACTGTGTGTATTGGTTTGGGCACGCTATCGGGTTTTAAGGCGTCCTCTAGAAAGTTAGGGTGGTCCATGTTGGACCGATTATGCATCAGTGATGGGGAGTGCTATTGGGTTGCGCACGCTCTGTAGGGCGCGCAATCTACTCCTAAGGCGACTCACGGAAGGACAGTCTTGGTCCAAGTGGGACCAATTATGTGCCAACCATGGGGCGTGCAATCGAATTGTGCGTGTTAGGCAGGGCACGCAATTCGAGACCTTTCCTGGGATTGAGTCGGGTCCGAACCACAAGGCTATTATTTTAGCCTGTGCTTTGACTATATACTATTGTTTCAGTGTACAGTCCCTGTACTAGGGTTGCGGGTCTGAGCCACAAAGCTATTATTTTAGCCTGTGTTCAGCCATATACTATTATTTCAATATATGGTCCCCGTACTAGGGTTTAATAGCTTTCAGAGAAGGTAGTCCCTTCTTAAAGGCATGGGTAAGGTCAAAGGTTGACCAAACAGGTTTATATACTCTGAGAGGGCAAAATTGGGGTGTCTACACTAGGCTTCATTATCAGTAAAAGAGGCATCGAGGTTGACCCAATCAAGGCAAAAGTCATCATCGAAATGCTCCCACCATCTATCGAGAAAGCGGTCAGAGGCTTCTTAGGCAGGATACAGTACATCAGTCGGTTCATTGCACAACTAACTCCCATCTGCATGTCGATCTTCAAACTACTGAGAAAAGATATGTCAGTTGAATGGAGCGATGACTGTCAAGCAGCATTTAATAAAATTAAGGGTTACCTTCTCAACCCGCCAATTTGGGTGCCACCAATATCCGGGAGATCACTCATAATGTATCTCTCTACAACAGAGGTTTCGATGGGATGTGTCCTAGGGTAGCATGATGAAACAAGAGGAAGAGAACAAGCCATATACTATCTCAGCAAGAAGTTCACTAACTACGAGACACGCTATTCTCATCTGGAGAAAGCATGCCGGCTCTCGTATGGGCTACACAGCGACTCCGTCATTACTTACTATCTCAAGTCGATCTCTTGCTAACACTGATGGATCCTTTGAAGTATTTATTTGAAAAGCCAGCTCTCATGGGCCGAACCGCACGCTGACAGCTTTTCTTATCAGAATTTGACATCACACATGTCACTCAGAAGTCAATCAAGGGGGAAGCACACGCTAATCATCTTGCTGAGAATTCCTTACCTAACTACGAACCTCTAAGGACCGAATTTCCCGATAAGGACATCTTGTCCATGGCAGAGGATGATACAGTAGAGACAGAAGAGTCCTCGGTAATGCACTTGATGGGGCAGCAATTGTTGAAGGTCAAGGAGTTGGCACTATTCTGATTTCACCAAAAGGATCTCACATACCGGTCCCCATCAAGCTCAATTTCCCCTGCACTAATAACATGGCCGAATACGAGGCCTGCACAGCCGGCTTACAGGCAGCACTAGACCTGAATGTCACTCACCTCTAGGTATTTTGCAACTTACAGCTGATCATATGCCAGACCAATGGAGATTGGAAGACAAGGGATGAGAAGTTAATCCCATACCATGAGCACCTCGAAGGTCTGATAGCATGCTTTGATGATGTTACCTTCTCCTATGTCCCGTGAGCAAGAACTTTCTTTACCAATGCACTAGCAACATTGGCATCAATGGTGGAAATCCCCTATGATGTCGAGATGAAGCCGATCATGATTGAGCAGAGAACTGAAACTGCCTTCTACCTCTAGATTGAGGAACCCACAAGGTTAGATGATGAGCCATTATGGTTCTCAAATATCAAAAAGTTCCTCAAAGCTTGTACCTTCCCTGAGGGGACATCCAAGGAAGACAGACGGACCATTCAACGATTAACAGCTAATTATGTCATCTGCGGCGAGTGCCTCTACAAGCGGTCCTATAACAACATCCTACTCAGATGCCTAACTGGCAGCAAAGCAGCCAACATGATGAAAGAAATACATGAAGGGGTATGTGGGGCCCATGTCAATGGGCACACGCTCGCCAAGAAGATCCTACGGCAAGGGTATTTCTGGTTCACCATGGAAGCTAACTGCTACAAGAACGTGCAGAAGTCCTATAAATGCTAAGAACACTCCACTCTGATACATGCTCCTATTGTAGATCTACACAGCATGACTACTCCCTAACCATTTTCCACTCGGGGCCTTGTTGTCATCGGAAAGGTCAACCCAAAGGCCTCTAATGGCCATCAGTTCATCCTCGTCACTATTGAATATTTCACCAAATGGGTAGAGACAGTATCGTATACGAGCATCACAGCTAGTCATATCGAGAAGTTCATCAAGAATAATATTGCGTGTCGGTTCGACATTCCCAAAGACATCATCACCGATAATGGCACTAACTTTGTGAACAAGCACATCAGAGCCTTCTACGAGCAGTACAAAATAAAGCATCATCGCTCATCACCATATTGACCACAAACCAATGGAGTCGTCGAAGCTGCTAACAAGACAGTCGTTCGAATCCTTGAGAAGATGGTCATCACCTATCAAGAATGGAGTAAAATGTTACCATTCACCCTATGGGTCAATTGAACATCAATCCGTACTGCTACAGGGGCAACATCATTCTCCCTTGTGTATGGAACCGAGGTCGTGCTACCGGTTGAGATTGAAGTACCTTCACTCTGCATTCTCATTGAATCAGGTGTACCGGAAGCTTAAAGAGAAAGGTCCCGCTTTGAGCAGCTAAACCTGCTCGATGAGAAAAGGCTCCAAGCCCTGTGTCATACCCAAGTTTATCAAGGATGAATCGCATGCGCTTACAATAAACGTGTTCGCATTCGAGATTTGAAAGTTGGTGATACTATACTTAAGAAAATCTCCCCTTCTCTCCACACCGATCCGAGAAGGAAATTCAAATCCAACTAGGAGGGACCTTACGTCATCCGAGAAGTGCTCTCAGGGTATGCACTCCACCTTGCCACCATGGATGCTGATCACTTTTCTGAGCCCATCAACGCTAGATACGTACACCAATTCTACTCCTAGTCTCGACGGCAAGGTAAGTACTAATAAAAATGAATATGTGACTGCTTAAGGACCCCATAAAAGAGGTCATCATTTCAAAGTCAAGTAGCCAAAAAAGTGTCTCTGAACACTTATACCCTTACTACACCAGTTGAGCCATTGGCCTTTCTTTCGTTAAACCCCTCCCCATAAAAGAAGACGGAAAAAGTGTATATATCAAGCGAAAAAAGGAGAAAAAGTGTTACCGTCAAATCCAAAAAAAATCAGAAAAGTAAAATCTCAAAATCCCAAAAAAGCAAAAAAGCAAAAATCAGAATAGCCAGTGATTTGCTTTTAGCTTCTCGCGATGGGACATGAGGTTATGGTTGATTTATTATAATGGGATGGGATATTATGGCGATATCGTATGTGTACATGTTATCGCGATGGGGATGGGTGTTGTCGATGCTTCCTTCTCATGCAAGGATATGCGATGGGACGGGTGAGTATGTCTTTCTTTTCTGCCAGAATAGCCAGTGAGGCTACGCAATGGGACAGAAGAATTTTGACCATGATCGGATAAAAGAATGAAGGTGTAAATTTGGTCCAAAGTCAGGTATTGCGTGCTTGCTTTAGGTCACTCAATATGATTGCGGGCCAGTTTTCAGGCATGCAATCTCCGGCTTGACGGGTCGTTTATGCGTGTGGGAGTGTGTGTGTGTGTGTGTGTGATAGAATTATGTGCTATAACCGTAGTGCATGATTGAGGCATCACCAGGTCAGTGTACGGGTGACCTTTCATATTACACGGTGGCAGTGTGTCGTTTGATAAATTTGTGCGGTTCATAGAGTGTGCGCAATCGAAGTGTCGCGTCATTGGCGCGGATGATGGCTTATTTGCATGCTTTGGTTAGGGCGCGCGATTTGAATTGTACGCAACATGCTTGGCCCATGATCGAATTAAGCATATGTGTTCGGGCATATGATTAGGTTTGTACTCTATATAAGCGAGGGAGACTTTATTTGTTTTTTATTCTCTGGTTTAATCTTGAGTTTTGACTTTTTTCTGGATATCTTGTATTCTGAAATTCGTATTTTAGAGATATCGGGCGATCTAACCGTCTGATTGGGATATCGTTTCTTCCTATACTCGTTATTTCATGTGTTCTCCATCCCGAGGTGATGCTTGTGGATTGCGTTATTCTGGGAGTGGGCGATATTGGGAATGAGAGCACTGGTCTCCACATCGATCCTTTTTAAGGAGCAATGAAGGCAGTATTGAGAAGGCTGCGGTGGAGGAGGTGAAGATAGCGGAAGAGGAGTAAAAGGTGGAGGGATGTGTTTCCCAACCAATTCTCCCTTAAGCCTCCGATTGGACGCTTCGAGCAGAATCTGCTCCTCGCTTCGTCTTAGTTTCGAACCCATTCTTCGTTTTGGGTTGTAGATTGAAGTTTTAGGTTTTCATTTTGAGTTGTAGGTTAAAGTTTTAGATTTTCATTTTGGGTTGTAAATTCAAGAGGTATGTCTCCGGTGATACTTGTAACACTTTTGAGTCATATAAATGAAGGGCATTTTTTTTATTTATTATGTTTGTTTATTTGTTTAAACTTATTAATGGATTAATTTGATATATCTTATTTGTTTTGACTTATTTTAGGATTTAGTTTAGAGTTTGAGGATTCATTCTGAATTTATTTAGGGCTTATCCCGAGGTTAATTTACTTTGTTGAGTTTCGTTTAGAGGGTTTACTTGGTTATGCGAGGTTTGGTTGGGGGCATTTTTTTGTCCTAAACAAGTTAGGGTTTCACTTTAGAGAGTTTTTTGTTTGGTTTAAATTTTTATCTGGTTTAAGGTTTGATTTAACTTGAGTTTTGGTCTTTCGTTTGATTCAACATGAGACTTAAAAGGTGTGAGTTTCCAAAGATTCTCGATGGGTGTTAAATGTTTAAATCCTATTGGTTTATCAAGGCTTGGGGGGATTGGTGTTTCTTAGGGGGTTAAGTGTTGTGTGGTTATTGGTTCATCTGAGTCCATCATGGATTGTGGTCTTTCAAAGGGGGTATGTATTTGGTTTAGATTTAATTAGATTAGAAAGGTTTAAAGGTGTGGCACTTGTCATTTGGTAATCCAGGAGGTATAGTTTATAAATGTGTGAGCTAAAAGTTTTGGGTTCTTGTTGTTTTGAATTTTATCTCAAGTTTGGGATTAAAAGTTTTGGGGCATTTTATTTGTTTTGTTTTAGTTTGTTCATTAATGTATTTCCTTCCTTTCTTTTTTGTATCCCGGGTGCTGGAACCGAAGAGTTATATTTATTGCGTGAATTATTGAGAATGGATAGGATTGGGAATGCAAGGTAGCGGTCGAATTGCTGCCATGCTAAGGGAAGATGGGAAGATGGGATTTTTGTTTTTCCAAATAAATCCGGATTCGTGCACTGCCTGAACGTGCGGATTTTAAGTTTCTTGTTTTGAGTTGTATATTCAGAGGGTATTATCCTCGGTGTATTTTGTAATTATTTTATTTATTTTATGAAGTGATTATATTTTAATTATTTCTTTTATAAATTTAGGTTTAGTTTGTTTTGTAGCTTATTTGATTTATTTTAGGTGCGATGTTTGCTTGTTTAATTTATTTGTTTTGGATCGGGGCATGTCAGGAGCATTTTTGTTTTGACTTAGTTTGGGCCTAGTTGGAGTGTATGAATGATGGGGATATTTATCTTGTTTAGTTTCGCCTTAGTCGGGGCAAGTTTTTTTGTTTTGTTTAGTTTTGCTTCAAATAAATAGATGGTGGGGGACAGTTTTTTTTTAGTTTTTTTTTCTTTAGTCTTGGTATTAGTTGGAGCGTATAGGTGATGTTGGGGCATTTTTTGTATTGGTTTGGCGCATTTTCTTTTGGTTATCGAGGTAGATATTTCTTTAAATCTGAAATATTTTGGATCGAGCTTATTAAGGGTGTAGTTTGACTAATAATTAGTGTCAGAAATCTCTTAATTTAGGCATGTGAACGTGCTGTCCTGGGCATTTTTTTTATTTTGTGGGGAATTGTGCTCTTCACTCCGAGCGCATAAATTAATTACACACCAAAGAGTGAACGCACATTCAGTTCGTCAAAATGTAATTAAGCGCCTGTTTTTGGTCGTTTGACCGATTTAAACGCACGGTACCGGGCGCGTGATTAGAGCGGTGGCTGGTCACTGTATGAGTGGCCATTGGCATTCACGCCACTGTATGGACGCTTGAAGTGATTACACGCTTAGCAGGCGGCGCGCAATCAAGTGGTCGGGTTAGTTTGAGTGGGCGACGATCAGGATACGCGTTCAAAACTGGTCGTGTGATCCGAATTAAGCGCGCTTGGAGTGGTGTGTGATTCGGTTGCACGCGTGAGTTTACGTGTGCGATTCAGCTATTCTCTATAAATAGTTCAAAGTTCTCATTTTTGTCGCGCGATACGTTTTAGTCTTCGATTCTCTGTTTCCTTGTTTCTTTGTGCTCTGATTTTTTTATTTTTGCGATATCTCGTGATCCGGATGTCCGTTTCAGGCACCGTTTCCTTCGTTCTTTTTAGTTTTTCATGCTCTTCGTTCTAGGATGGAGGGTGAGGGTATTGGTGGGCACGATATTATTATTTCTGAGTTCGAGAGGATGTTAAGGGCAGAGATAAGTGAGACTTTCGAGGCTCATACCGACGTTGTCAAGGAGGTGGATGTTGTTGAGGTGGTTAGAGAGGAGGTATTGGAGGTTGACCAGTCGGGGGTCAGGGAGGAGGTGCTCGAGATTGAGCAGGGGGTCACTGAGGATGAGGGTGAGAGAGCTGAGGTGCGGCTAAGGAGCACCAGGGTGAGGAGCATCGAGATCGTAGACACTTTCCGCTAGAGGATTTCTTCCCTCGAGGCCGGGTAAGCATCCATGAGCAAGAGTTCTTTCATTTTCTTAGCCACTTAGGTTATGGCATAGGCTTATTAGGCACTAGAAACTCTTCTAATTTATGTCGAATCTGCATTAATGATTGATTGTGTTCTCACTCATGCATCACGACGGCATCCAGAGATAGGTCATATTTCTATTCAGTCATTTTTATCACGTTTTGTGTGTTTGTTATAAACTATTATTATGTTTGGGGCATATTTGACTTGCTTTTAGTTTTAAATTTGTTGGTCTTTTGCCATAGGTGTGTGTTAGTCTTACTGTTATTGTTTGTGTTTCGTTCAATAGGAGCCCCCGCAGCTGGCTATAAGCTCGGCATAAGTCGAGTCTCATACTTGGTATCGTGCCTTCTTAGAGTTTCAGCGGGCACAGCTGGTGTCTTTCGATTTCAAACCGATTCTGGAGCTAGAGCCCTTTCAAGTGGATCGTGGCCTGATCGCGGCGATTCTATAGAGGTGGAGGGAGGACCATCAGGCACTTCTCTTTCCAGTTGGTATGATGTTGCCGACTCCGAAGGACTGGGTCCGCATCACCGGTCTTCATTTCAAGGGTGAGCCAATCACAGGGCGGATGGCAGGACATAATTTGGAGGTGTATGAGGAGATTTTGGGTGTGCCGTATAGGTTGAGTGGCTCGGGGCCAACTGTAGTTCGAGTCACTTGGTTTTTTGATATGTTTGCGAGTGGCTTCATCCCCCCGAGGTGCCATTCGGAGGTGAGGGCATCTTATGAGGCACATTGTGCGGTGGTGGCAGGCCAGGAGCCCGTGGTGGAGCTGAGGTTGGCTGCGGATAGGGTGCTTCGAGCATTCTTGATGCACTTCCTTAGTGCGGTACTCTTCTCTTCTTTGACTCAGGGATGCGTCACCGGGTTATTTTTTATGGTTCTCGGAGACTTGGATCAAGTCCCTACCTATGCGTGGGGTGCGGCGGCATTGGCGCACCTCTATGAGCAGCTTTACCATTGGAGACAGGGCGTCATGTCGATCGGAGGTTTCCTTCCGTTTATCCAGATGAGTTTTAGTTAATTGGTGTCGTGATTCTTTAGTTTGGTTAATTTTTTGTCATAGAGACTATCTCAGTATTTCCTTTTATGTGTCATTGTTGTTGTTGTTATTTTTCTTTTCAGTTTTGGGCGTATGATCATTTCGTTTTTCTTCGTCCGGGAGTTCCGTTAGAGGTGACATTCACATTTCCGCGGATGCATGTGTGGAGGGAGGCATTGAGGGGTCACCGTTGGTCTTTGGATCTTCAGACCGCACACGGTCTTTTTGAGGATATGCATGTGTATTTTTTTTGGTCTTTTAGGATCTGAGTCTTTGTTGACGGGTCGGCTTGTTTGCTTGGTTGTAGGTGATTTGGAGGCCGTATGCAGATGAGGAGGATGCGGGCGTGCCAGTGATTCAATCTAGTCGACCCTTCTTTGATGTGGACATATGGGTCCATTGTTTTAAGAGGGTGGAGAGGATCCACACAGCTCGAGTGGTACAGTAGTTGGGACTCGATCAGGGAGTCCCTCCAGAGATTCACCATAGAGTGGCGAAGAGGATGACCGGCCCTCCTGACCCAAATTTTACAAAGCGAATGGCGCTTCAAATAGCATATTTTAGAGCTGGGGGTCCAGGGTTACAAGGTCGCATGATGAGGTGGACGCCCGAGAGTATGTGCGGTGGTTTAGTGCATTGGGTGGTGGGTGCCTCTTCACATGTCCCTTCCATGGGAGTGGCTCTTTCGCGATTGGTGGGTCAGAGTCGGCGTCGGCTTTGAGGGAGAGGTTAGCTGTGTTGGAGAAGGGCCATCTCACCGCGAGAGTGCAGGGGGATTTAGACGCTCTCCATAGGGTGATGAAGCCAATGGAGTGTGCTCCTCGTCCGACTGAGGAGATGTTGCACTCCATAGCCTCCTCGGTTGCTCAGACTAGGGCAGTGGAGGATGAGTTGAGGGCTCGGCTAGCGGAGGCTCGACGGATCCTGGTGAGTTAATTTATGGTTTTTTTTATATTATGTGGACTTGGTCTTCTAATCATTCTGACATGGTTGTGGTGTCTCGTTTCATTTTTTTTTGGAAAATCTGTGAGGGAGGGTGAGGTTGCCCGTCAGACGGCGATGATCGAGTTATTACGCGATCAGCGGCATGTCGGCCGAGAGGTGGAGGCCAGCTTACGAGCTGAGATTGACTGATTAGTAGGTTTATTTATAAATATAATTTAGTATTGTTAGGATTGTGAGCTTGCCAACTGATGTGTTTATTGTTATTCATAAAGAGCCTAGCTTGCTGCTGGAGGTTTCGTTCCGGCATTCGATCCATCTTCAGTTGCTTCCTCTAGTCGAGAGGATCCAGCGATGGCTC
Source organism: Chloranthus sessilifolius (assembly GCA_021018995.1). Taxonomy (NCBI): domain Eukaryota; kingdom Viridiplantae; phylum Streptophyta; class Magnoliopsida; order Chloranthales; family Chloranthaceae; genus Chloranthus; species Chloranthus sessilifolius. Next base: position 118,686,614 of record CM037589.1, on the reverse strand, counting down.
AACTTTGGGTCGAGCTAGATCATTGGTTAAGTTCCATTCAATCTTTTATCTTGTTTATGTCATTGCATTAGTTTGTTGGGTGTCATTATTTCGCTCTCTTAGCAGTTTATTAACATTATGTAGTATTTCAGCGTATGGTTGCCAAGGACCTTCAGACGAGGGAGGCGACTGCTGCCTCTCTACACCCGGAGAGTCAGGTATAGTTTTTATTTTTTGATGTGGCGTAATTCTGTTTAGGTTATTTGATCTTTATTTTGGTTCTGACATGTCTTGTGTTGGTTTGTTTGGTTCTTTGTGCAGGCTGTTTCGAACTTCGGTCCCGAGGCTCCCCCTCAGGAATCTGATCCTATCCCTACTCAGGTATGTTTTAGTTATTGCGTTTGTGGTTTATTTGTCATTATAGTGTTATCTAATGTGTTTGTTTGTTCTTGTTACAGCTGCCTACGTTCGTTGTTCCTTTCATGCCTCCTGTTGATCCAGTGACCACTACGACGGTTGAGCGACTCTTGGAGGAGAGACAGGGTTTGGTATAATCCTTTCCTTTTCAAAGTTTCTTATTTTATTCATATATATATATATATTAGTTTTCCTTTGACTTGGTGTGGTTATGCAGGTTCGTCAGCTCAAGGAGGGCGTCTAGAGGCGACGCGAGCACGTGCCACTCCCGAGGCGAGACGAATCCTTGGGGAGACACAGAGTCGGGAGGACCTGGTCATTGAGATGATGGTCACACAGAGGACTCAGACCGAGGCGTTAGAGGCGGCACGTCAGACGACGCGGGTGAAGATGCAGGTGTCCCTAGATCGGTTGCAGTATCGTCTGGCGAGGAGTGAGCGAGGGGTGCATAGGTTAGTTAGTCAGCTTGATGGCTTGGAGTCGAGGGCTATAGCTTCCTCGGCTAGGCAATCTCGTCACATGTCACATGATCATGTCAGGGATGATGTTCATAGGGATTTGGCCGTTCATGATATTCTTGCGGGGTATCCTCCTTGTTCTCGATCGAGGCGGTCTGTTAGTCAAATGAGTGAGGGGGTTCTCTAGCAGGGGCTCGTCGTTTAGAGGTTCTGAGGACTCCGGGTGTCGGGATTGTATTTTTAGAAGACCAGTCTACGAACCTCCGAGCTGATGATACTAGGGACAGCAGTGATCGACCATCACAGCGACAGCATAGGGAGTAGGTGTGTGTGTGTGTATGTGTGTGTGTGTGTGTGTGTGTTTTTATATCCATAACATGTGTGTGTTGTATGTATGGGGGGATGCCCCCTAGTGACAAATGTAAAAAGAAATGAAAAGATTTTGACATATATATAGAGAGAGATTTTTGGTTTAGATATACCTGATTGGCTCTTTTTTTTTTAGTTACCTCTTGCATCTACTTTTGCTTCTTAGTTGCTTTAATGCCATCGGCCATCATTGGGACTTGGATGCTCCCTGAGCTGGCCTGATGATGGTTGAAGGTTGCTTCATATTTGTACATGTGAGAGTAATGCGGTCAGTAGTTTTTGTTCTCCCCCTTGCCAATTGTCAAGGGGTGTACGTATCTCAGACCAGAGTCTGATAGCAAAAGATGAATATGTACTTTTTTCTTCTTTTTTTATTTTATTTTATTTTTTTTTACTTTTTTTTAAATGAAAATAATATAGCAGGAAAAGCAAATAGCTAAGATAAAAATAATAATAAAATAATAAAAATAAAAATGCCCTAATGTAGGAGCGTGGCATGATTGGCAGTATGGTATCTTCGGTAGCACTTTTCGAGTGGTAACTTCGTCGTTCCTTGTCTTCTTTGTGGACAAGTCGGCACTTCTGATATGGTTCTTCTAATTCAAAAAAAATGCCTCAGCATCAAGATGCAATGGAGCTTTTCTAAATTTCGAGACGAGTACTTTGGGTCTATAAGCGGTCATGGGTATTTGGTGAGTTAGTTTTGAAGAAAAGTTTATCGGTACTGTCATCGAAACGAGGGGGTCTCTTTGATTAGATCAGTTGCACACAGGGGTCTATCCTAGGGTGGCAGTCATCCTATCCCATGTTTATTAGGGAGAAGTATGGTAGGTATAGTAGGTAATTGCATCAGTCATCATTCATCAGTTTTCGATTTTATTTCTGGGAACATCCTGTAAGGCTTCTGATTTATCGCCTGAAATAAAAAATAGAAGAGGGGAGTAAGGCTCAATGATGTGGGGAATAGTTTGAATTTAATACTTCCCAAAAGGGATAGGTAACAATCTTTTTCTCAAAGGGGATACGGGATGCCATGATCGAGTTCTTCGTCATGTTTCGACACTATCAAAATCTCACATTCTATAGTTAGCAGGAGTTTGTCCTCCCCCCGCCACCTTACGACGACATCTAGTAGTATAGGGACATCAGGGATGCCCTCGCAGCTTGTTTATACACTTCTAGTAACATTACCAGGGGTGTCCTCACGGTATCCTTATGCTTCCCTAAGCCCATTGACTTGTTCACTCGTCGTAATGCTCTCACTCAACTTTTGATAAGTAAACGCATATATTTTTTGAAAGCATCCTGCAAGTGCAAGAATAATGAGTTTTTATTGAACCTAACATCTTTATTATTTTCTACTCTAATGTCTCCTCCAATGGCAAGGGAAGGGAAATGAGGATCAGGTGTTACTTATGCTTTTGAAAGAGGTTAAATAGGTCACTAGTCCTTTAATCAGATTACCCAAGTGAGAAAAGGTGGGCGATAAATCAAAGGCCTTAAGGATATTCTGAGAATTGAAGGCGTACGACTAATGAATGGGTCGTGACGACTACGGGAATGATAAGTATAAGTATTTAACCACGGGATATGATGATCACAGAGCTAAGGGTAATATTTTCTAAGGTACATGACATTCCAAGGGCTAAGGAGTTCTTCCCCATCTTGGTTTGCCAGTTTGTAGGCATTTCCAGGGTATGCGGCTTATAGACACCCCCATTTTGCCTTCTCAGAATATATTTCTTATTCGATCAACCTTTGACCTTCTTTTTAACCCTAATATGGGAACCATGTACTGAAATAATAGTACTGAACACAGGCTAAAATAATAACCTTGTAGCTCAAATCCCGAAATGGGGAGGCTATATACTAAAACAATAGTATATAGTCGGAATGCAGACTGAAAAAATAGTTTTGCATTTCATTCTAGAGACTAGACCTGGACAACCTCGAATTAAGCGCTTGAAACCCCACTCGTAATTCGATTGCACGCCAGACCACAAATGCGCAATCAGTCCCCCTTTCAGACCAAACTTTCTTTCTCAGACTTATTCGAGACTCGTTCACGCGCCTGAAATCGGACACGCGATCGGATTGAGCGCCACAAAACCAGTGCGCAATTGACCTACGCCCAACCTAGTCTCATTACCCTTAACCTTTAAGTTCCCTTGATTAAGCGCTTATGAGTAAACGCTTAATCAAATTGCGCACCTCCCATCACACGCGCAATTAGACCTAATTTCGTTAGGACTGAAAAACTTGCTAAACAAGTAAGTCGGTCGCTCACTGAGTCGGTGACCAACTCAAAGCGATTAAACGCCCGAAAACTGGCACATGATTCAATTAAACGCCTAAAATAGGGCGCTTAATTAAAAAAAAACTATAAAAACTTTTTCTTAATTCGACCCAAAACCCTGGCCCTCATAACTTTGAGATTCGAGTTTCAAGTTCTTCGTCTCCAAGCTTAGGATTCCGAGATTTCTCTCTGCAGCCCAGGCCGTAGGTATAATTTACTTTCTAGTTTTAATTCTCGATTTTAGATCTTAGGCTCCGATTTCTAGTCCTAGGTTTTAGTTTATAATCTCTAGTCCTAGTCTTTATTTCTTAGATTTAAAACTTAGGTTTTAATTATCAGTTTTGATTTTCAGTCTTAGACCGTAATACCTCCTTTTTAACCCGTACTTTAATCCATGTTTCTAGTTCTTAGTTTCTAAAATTAGTCTTTAATTCTATTATCTAATTTTCAATCTAAATTTCTAATTTTTTATAATTCTAATCTTGAAATTCTAATTCTTAATTCTTAAGTTTTAGAATTTAGCCCTTAGGAAATCTCTGCCCAAATCCTTAGTCTAGAGCCAACGAAGTCTCCCCAACCTTTTTTTTTAAATTATCAATCCCGTCACTTTTATGTTTAACTTATTTTGAGGTATCAAACATATTCAGATTGAATCTAAATTGGTCATGTTGGAAAGCTTATCGAAGTAGCTTTCCAACGAGCTAAAAAATGTTCAATTCCGACTTATATCAAAGAAGTTATGATCAATTTACGACCGCTGTGCAAAAAGTGACATTTTTCAAAACTCCTAGTTGAATTAGGATTAGTATCTTTATTATATTATCTTAGAAAATAGGATTTATGCTAAAAGCCTATAAATAAGACCTTTACCCCCCCTAGCCATTCAATACACAGTTTTCCTCTACACAATTCCCCCTATACAATTTTCCTCTACACAATTTTCCTCTATACAACTTTCCCCTATACAATTTCCCTCTATACAATTTCCCTCTACACGATTTAGACGATTCTTCAGGTAATTCCTTGGTCCTTAATTTTCTGGTTCTAGTTCTTAGGTTCTAGAACCAATTCTCCTTTTTTATATATATTCTAGTTCTAGATTTAGGTTCTAGCCCTCTAGTTCTTAAATTCTAGATCTTAGGTTTTAATCTTAAATTCTAGATCTTAGGTTTTAATCTAAATTTCTAATTTTTTTATTCTAGTCCTTAGATTCTAAAACTAGTCTTTTAATTTTTAGGCCCTAGTTCTTAGGCTCTAGAATTGGTCCTTAATCTCACGGTCCAAATTTTCCTAATTTCAATCTCGATTTTGGTCTTTAGATTTTACCTTTAGTCTTAATTTCTCATAATTCTAAATCATAAAATTTGCTTTATAATTTCAGTTCTTAATTCTTTTTTTTAACCCTAAAATTTTAACCCTTAAATATCAATCATCAATCTTTTATAAAAAAATATTACTTTATAATTCAAATTCAGTCTTTTTCAATTTTTAGCCACCCGATTTGCCCAAGGGAGCTTACGGAGGGCACCCAAGAACGGGTCCGAACCTCCTTAGCATAGCGGGCCCAAACCCCTTTTTTCTAATTAATTCAATTTCCAATTAAAAATAGGATATTTAAATTAATTAAACTTCTAGTAGGATTATGATATTTAATTAATTCCTAGTAAGATTAAGATATTTAAATTAATTACTCCTAGTAGAATTAGGAGACTCTTTTCTAAATTAAATTCCTAGTAGAATTAGGAGACCTTTTTTAGTCAGACTCCCAGTAGGATTAGAAGACCAAGTTAAACAAAATCTCAGCAGGAATAAGAAAATCAAACATGTTAGACTAAAGGCAACCCACAGCTGCTGACGTTCGCCGGCGAACGATTCAGTAAAGGAGTTCAACCTGCAAGCATCGCTCCCCTTACAGCGTGATCAGTGACATGTTGCAGTATCGATAAATATCTGCAGCTAGCGATCGCATCTTCTCAGGTATTCTTCATTTAGAATTTGCCTCTTTAATTTCAGCATTTAATATTTTCTAATTTATTACTCGAACACCATCATCGCTAGAGTCCACTTGGACCGCATTGGGCCACTCTTTCCGGGGACCGAAAGGAACCTAGAAAAAGCGCGTACCAACAAACTGGCGATCGCGATGGGACTCTTTTTCACTAAGGTTGTCCCGGTTTAATTAATTTGGTTTTCTATTTTCCTTGCTTTATTTAATTTGGTTCATATTTTTTGCTTTTTATTTTGATTCGCTTTTTCACTTTTCTACACACACTTGCACGTGGATAAACTTTTTCAAAAAAATAATAAAATAATAAATTAAACCAAAAAAAACTATTTTAAAATAGCCGGTATCAGAAAATTGAACTTTAATGACAATGACCCACCTGTATGGGGCTCCCATAGCGATCCCGAGTATAACGTTAGGCCGTCTCCGTGGGCAGCCCAGCATCGTACTCGAGTAAATATGGTTAATAAGAGCGAAAAATACCCCCTCGCTCCACGAAATACAAATCATAGTGATAGTACTGAAGAAAGTGGTACTGAGCGAGGCTACTCCGATAGTCAAGTTATGGACTACACTCCCAGTGCACTCACAAAAGGAGGAAAAGAAGTCGCCGCATGGCTTAGGTTCCAAGGACAAGTTACTACGAGGAACAGACAAGAAGAAAGGACGCTAACTCCTCCACATGCTCCGACTCCCCCGACACATAACACATATACCTCTCACACCTTTTACAACAACAACTGCCGAGGACAACCCTCTCCCAAGGCACGTAAAAAAGACACCGCCATAAACATAAATAACCTCCACCAATTTTTAGATGACTACATGGCTAATAAAGAACGCTCTAGTCACACTTTTGGATTCAACAAATTTTGCCGAGACATCGACTTCACTGTACCCGCTGGTTTTAAACCTCCAAAATTCAATAAATATAACAGTACGGGAAACCCAAAGCATCACTTGGCCTAATTCTGCAATGATTGTCGACCAATCAACACCAATCATAGGCTCCTGATCCATTGCATTCCGAGATCACTAGAAGGAGAAGCCCTTGACTGGTTTGGGGCTTTACGTTTAACCGAAATCGAGACATTCGAAGACTTAGCCGACAAATTCCTAAATCAATACCAACACCTGACTCATTAAGGAATCAGTCTCACTGACTTGATACACACAAGACAAGAGGACAGTGAAGACTTCTCGACATTCGCTAACCGTTGGAGAAGACTTGCCGCTCGAACGGAGAATCAAATAAAAGAAAGTGATGCGATAGAAATTGTGATTAGCAATACCCGAGAGCTTCTTAGGAGCGTTCTCATCCTAAGTGACTATCACGACCTCGCTAGCCTTTATTAACACGCCTCACGCATAGAACGTCGACTGAATAATGGAGACCTCGGTCTTCCTACCTTAACATCCAACGAACCCTCCTCCGACAACCACGAGACAAACACCCTAAACGAAGCCATAGACTCCAAATAAATCAATTCGAACCAAGAAAAAAATCAAACTAACCCTCAACCATACCACCTATATGACCAAGCTCAAGATCTATGCACAAACTTGTACCCTAACTATAACCAACTTCTATACCTTGACCAAAACCAATTACCACACACAAACTAAGATCAACACCCTCGCCAACCTCTATACACCAACCAATACACGAACCTGTACTATGACCAAAACCAACACCCCAACGACACACAAACTAGCATCACCTGTTACAATCCATTATTCGATCAAACTCAACTCGCATATGAGACTGTGCACTCATTCACCCCCGCCCCATTCCACCCAGCTAGCCTGAATCGAAGAATTGAACCTCCCTCAAAGCAAGACCATATCATTCACTTACAACCAACCAACCCTCTCCCAAACACCTATAAACGCGAAGTTACCTTTCGCCCTGAACCAGTTACCAAGAATACTAAAATCCAAACTATCACCGAATCCACCCCTAGACTAACTCAACCCATCCCCAAACTCGTTGTCGAGCTCAACGCGCTTATCTCCGAACCAACTCAACCTACTCTTGAATCCGATAACCTACCAACAAATGAATCAATCTTGACACCTCCTTAATAGACACCCAAACCAATGACACAAACTACCCCCGAACAGGCTCACGTGTCGACTCTAGAGGTAGTTTTCGAATTAATCAATCGGTATTATACGACGCCATTCATACTTAAACCAATCACAAAACTACACTCTGAATCCAAACCCGTAATCCAATGTACCTCCAAATCACTAGCCCTCTCGCTTCCAAATCAACTCCAAAACTAACCCCTAAAACCAAACTCATTATCAAACACATTACCCCACCTATCTCAAAACAAGTCCCTGAATCAATCCCTACACCTGCTTTAAAACTTGAACTCAACAACAAACACATCAACCCACTAACCTCATAATCAACTCTCGAATCAACTTCTACACCCACTTCAAAATCTAAACTCACTACCACCTCACCAACTTCAGAACAAGATCTCAAACCTAAATTTGTTACCAAACATACCTCCGAGCCACCCATTTCACTTACATCAGAATCAATCATTAAATCAACCTCAAAACCAACTCATGGATCAACCCCTACAAAATTCACCACCAAACTTATCATCCTCTCAACTCCGAAACAAGAACTTAAACCCACTATTGAACTTACCGTTCCACCAACCACGAGACTCAACCCCAAACTCAAACCTATTATAAGACCTAAACTTATCATCAAACCTAAACCTAAACTTAGCATCAAACCTAAACCTACTATCAAAACTACACCTATTATCGAAACTAAATCTATTATCAAACCTATACCTATCCTCAAACATGAATCTATCACTAAACCTAAACCCATAATCGAATTCGAACCTATCATCGGACATGAAACCAAACCGATCATTCAACTTAAACCAATCATTGAATCTAAACCCGAACCTATCATTGACCTAGCACCCATCCACAAGCTCGAACCCTCCATCAAAGGCGAACCCGCCATCAAATCCGAACCCATTGTTAAACCTGAACCTATCGTCAAACCTAAATTGATCACCGAATACAAACCTGACATCAAGTCTCCAGCTATCAGTGAATCTAAATCGACCCTCAAACCTGAACCTATCGTCAAACCTAAACCAACCACCAAACGCAAACCTGTCATCAAACCTCAAACTATCAACAAATCCAAGCCCATCATCAAACTTAAACCCATCATTAAACTCGAGCCTGTTATCAAACACGAACCCGGTACTAAAACGGAACCTATTCCTACAACGCCAACCCCACTCACCTTTGAGCCTACCATAAAACCTATCAAGGAGTCGATCATCGCTCCCACTTTCAAAATCAAACCAAACTCAAATCTAACGACACCAACCACCATCCAAATCAACATACCTCAAATCCCACCACAACGTGAAATCAACGTCACAACTAAACTCGCTTCTGATCATTAGATCCAAATCTCCATAGACCTCACAATCAAAACCTTCACCGAACTCCAATCGGCGATAAAACTATTACGTCAAACTTCTTATACTCAACCTCCTCAAAAAATTATAAATAAAACTTTAAAATAACCTCACGATAAATCCAAAGTGTGAATCAACCCAAACAAGCATAATCAAACAAAACTGGACCGCCCCACACATTAGAAAGGTCAACCTTAGACTACGCCCTCGTGTCTCCTCTTCCTACTCTACCTCTGCTTTATCTTATCACTACCTTTACAACACTATCATCCTTCTCAATGGTTTTCATTCCAACTTCACTCGCAAATAACATTCCAACCACCCGCAAACAACCCCAAAGAACTCTTTAACAACTCTATGCTTCATCTCTACGAGATGCCTCACTCCGTCGAAAAATAAAAGAAAGCCCTCCCGACAGGAGGCCACGACCATAAAAGACCCATCAAAAGAAGAAGTTAAAAGACACGACACTTATTTTGATAAACCCTATACCACCCAAAACACAAACCTAAACATAACCTCACTCTCATCCCTCGTCGATCAGATCGAAAGGGATCGATGACCCCGAAACAATATTATCTAATCGAACGGTCACTTCGACCATCCAACATGTCCCACCAAGCAGACTTCCTGAGTCAGTCCCCTACCTAAGGAACTGATGTTGTACCGTAACACAATAGTAATAACAAAAAATAATATGAAAAAATAAAAATATAGAAAAGTACAAAAAAAAAACTAAAAGTATAAATGCCCAAAACGTAAATACTCGAAAACAAAAATACTATTCTATACCCCAAACCCTTCGGACTCATACTCAATCGAGAACTCGAAGTCCAGGAACTACTACTAAGGAAAAAATGCTTACAACTGCCTCGCCTGAAGGAAAACAAACCCATATGAGAAGTATTTATATTATCTCGGCAACATGCTCAAGAAACAGCCACAAGGGAAGGACTTTCTGACCCTTGGAATCATAACTCAATGACCATCATATTTCGTAGCCTAAACAAATATACTTATATACCTATTATCCTCGCAGTCATCACAAGGCATTCGCCAGTCGTAGGCCATTATTTTTTAAATCATTTTGGGTATCATCTGACTCATTGACTACCCTTCTACTCAGGCGAATTGATCGAAAGGACTAGTGGATCATGATACTCTCTTTTTTGAAATATAGAAAACTCTGGATTCGCATACACCCTTCCAGCCATTGGAGTCGATGTTAGAGCAGAAAAAATGAAAATGTAAGGTTCCATCAAACCTCACAATTCTTGCGTTAGTAGGTTATTTCAAAAAAAATATACAGAAAAGAAATACAACCGAGCAAGAGCAATACGACGAATGAACAGTCAATGAATTCAGGAAAGTATAAGCAAATTATGAGGGCATTCCTGGTATTTTCATTAGGAGAGCATAAATAAACCGGGAGGGCCTCCCTGACATTTTCACACTACTAGATATTGTTGTACGGTGGCGGGAGTAGGACAAAACTCCTACTAACCATAAAATTTGAGACTTTGATGGCGCTAGACCATGACGGAGAGCTCAATTATGGCACCGCATTATCCACCCGAGAAGAAAGTAGTTGACTACTATTTCAAAAATTGATTGAATAAGAAGCTACCCTCAGATCAATAAACCTTATCTCTTCTTCACCTTTTAATTTTTTTTTGGACAATGAGTCAAATGATTTTCAAAATAAAACTGAAAACTTTCGAATGATAAGACCTCAACCGTAATGAAAACTATAATGCATGATGATCATTCAACACTTACTTAATCAAGTCTGTTATATGGCCGAAATAATCGAACTATTTTCCAACATGGGATCCTTACTAATACACTCCAGGACATCTGTGAGGCCGATAAAAGTCCCACCGTCACTTCACACTGGGGCATTTTTTTTAAGAGCACTAGCACCTCGATAGCGATACTCAGGTCACAAGACCGATACCCCAAACTAGGGTTTTTTTTTTTATTTTTAATTTAATTTTTGCTTTTCTACCTCGGATACCCCAAATTGGAGCATTTTTTTTATTTATTTTTATTTTTATTTTTATTCTTACTTTTCTGACATGGGACCCCAAAACGAACACCTGAAACAGAACAACAGCGATACACTCAAAAAATAAATATCATACTCTAATACTACCCATTCCTCCTCTAACATAACATACAACGACAAATATAAACAAGCATAAATGAAACAAACACAACAATAGAAAAATATCGCTCATTCTTAACAATAAAGAAAAAAATAATATAATTACAAACCTTTTAGAATTTAATACCCGAGATGCAAAATAAAAAAGGAAGAAAAGACATTAGAAACTAAAAATGCCCCAAACTTTTAAATCCTAAGTTTAAAAACAAAATTCAAAACAAAACCTAGCCCCTTAGCCTCTATTGATAACATACACCTCCTAAACCACAAAACAACAAGTGTCACCCTCACAAATGTCCTCCACCTAATTGAATCTATGGCAAACATAGATGAGCCAATGATCATACAATACTTAACCCCCTAAGGGACACCCATCCAAAGCAAAATGAATAAATCAATAGGATTTAAACATTTAACACCTAGCTAGAACTCTAAGAAAACTCACACTTTTTCAACCTCATGTTCAATTAAACAAAAGATTAAAAAACTCAAGTTAAAATCAAACCTTAAACCAGATAAAAACTTTACATTAAATTAAATTAAATTAATAATAAAAACAAACAACAATAATTCCCTGAAGTGAGACCCTGACTGGTTTAAAAAAAAATGCCCTCAATCAATCAAATAGAACCAAATAAATTCTCTACACTAGGCTTAATAAGACAAGTTTACCTCGGGATAAGCCCTGAATAAATTTGAAATGAATTCCAAAACTCTAAGTTAAGACCAAAACTAAGCTAAACAAATCAAATAAATCCAATTGATCCGTTAATAAATTTAAACGAATAAACAAGAGCAATAAGAGCAAAAGAAATGCCCCTTCATTCATAATTTTAAATTTTACAATTATCACTAGAGGCATACCTCATGAATTTACAACCCAAAACAAAAATCTAAAACTCTAACTTACAACCCAACATGAAAACTGGGTTCAAAATTGAGACAAAGCGAGCAGATTCCATTCCGAGCGTCTAATCAGAGACTTTAGGGAGCATTGGTTGGGAAACACATTCCTCCACTTTTTAGTCATGCTCTTTTGCCATCTTCGCCTCCTCCACTGCCGCTTCCTCAACGCTGCCTTCACCGCTCCCTAAAAATGACCGATGTTAAAACTAGCACCCTCATTCCCAATACCGCCCATTCCTAGAGCAACACCATCCACGAGCATCACCTCAGGACAGAAATCACGTATAATAACGAACATAGGAAGAAACGATATCCCAATCAGACGGTTAGATCGCCCAATATCACTAAAACACAAACTTCATAACACAAGAGACTTAAAAAGGGTCAAAACTTGAGACTAAATCAGAATGAAAAACAAATGAACTCCCTTCGCTTATATAGAGTACGGACTCAATCACGTGCACGGACACGTGCACTTAACTAGATCACGCGCCACTCATGCGGCGCATAATCCGAAATACGTACTCTGACCCGAGTGCGCAATTAAACCATCGCCCGCGCCATCCATGTGATGCTCCGATCACGCACAACCCATGTGTCGCGTAAACCAATTAAATGACACACTATAAATGCATAATACGAAAGGTCACCTGTATGTTGACTGTACGATGACCAAGTGACGCCTCGATCACGCGCAATGACCATAGCGCATAATCCAATTGCACGCGCACATACCCGCGCGTAAATGACCCTTCTAGCCCGAGATCTCACACCCGAACTCAGGCGCGCAATCAGATTGAGCGCTCAAAAACTGGCGCGTAATACATGATTTTAGACAAAATTTAATCCCTCAAGACCCTTTTGTCCCATCGCGGCCAAGATTCTTTTATCACGTCGCGGTCACACCCTTTTGTCCCATTGCGTAGCCTCACAGGTTGTCCCAAAAAGACACACACGCCCCTTACTGCAATGCCCTCATGACCCCACCAAGAAAAAGGAAGACTCCACGGCGATAACGTGTACATAAGCAGCAATGTCACATCAATACTCAGTCCCATCGTAATAAATTGGCCATGCCCTCATGACCCATTGCGAAAAGTCGAAAGCACACCGCCAAAAAAAAATTAAAACAATCACGACGCAACCACAACGTGATCTCACATAACTCAAGATCTATCAGAGAAAGAAACAAGACACACCTATCGCCCAAACATCTTACCAATGTCGCATCGCTAACTACGTCCACCCTTTTATCCCATCGCAAACCTCACTACCTGAAACAAAAGAAAGTTCAAACAGCACATTCCATACCGTATAATGAAAAGAGGGAAAGCTCAGTCATGTCCCATCGCTAAGGCAACAGACTCTCTCTCTCTCTTCTGAATCAATCCCTAAGTCTCATCGCGACATTATTTCTCCCAAGACGTCATATCACAACCTCCAAGCCATGCCACAGTGGGCCGGAAGAGAACAAATCTTCAAAAGTTCCATTGCTGCATTACAATCGGAACACTACATCACGACAATAGTCACAAAGTCTCATCGCGACACAACAGCACCAATCTTGCTACAAGCTGCGCTCAGCCCAGGTAAGTATCATCACAGGTAAGTACTATCTACTCTTTTTAATTACTCAATATTGCCTATAAATATAGTTAGCTATGATTAAATTAAATGTTTTCAAAACTTGTCTCTCTCGACTCACGAACCACTATAGTCCTCCCATAAGAGACAATCATCAATGTTCGTCGAGAACGTTAGATGTAGTATCCGACATACCAAGTGTCATCTTGACAATCACAATAACGATCGAGACCACACATCCCTTACCGGTGGATCTGCTCAGCGATGTCTCGAAAGCCACGTTTTCTGTCATTTTACTACCGAATTGATCTTAAGTTAAAATCCCTATAATTTCAAAATCTCAAAACCTCTTTATTTAAAAAAAAAACCTTTATTTCATAAAACAAAATCTCTTACATCAAAAGAAATAAAAAAAACTACCAAAGAAGAAAAAAAGAGAACAAAATAACAAGAAAAATAGACCCAACCCACCTTCCTTTAAATTAAACTTGAACTCGACCTTTAACTCCTAAAGACCGCCTGAACTTGCAATCAAACGCATATCTGTTGACAAGTGAAAAATACCATTTTTCACCCCTGAACTTGAGTCTTGATAGACCTTTGAGAGAACTAAATAAGTGTTTTAAGTGCTTATGTTGCAGCTAACAATAAAGACAGGCTTAACCATAAAAGCAGCTTAAAAGTGCCAATAAGATGACAATCCATGTCAATCCAAAGGAAGAAAGTGAAGAAACAACCTCATCAGCTGTTGAAAGGTCTGAATAGAAGAAGCAAAGACCTGGAAGAGAAGTATGGAACAATTCGAACAGAAAAATGCACTACAGAGTCCTTTTCGCAAAGAACCTGTACTTTTCGCAAAGAACCTGAAACTCTGCGAAAAGGAATAAAACTCCAGGCGCACAGATTCAAGAGCATCCGAACTGCTCAAGAGAGGATTGAACTTTCGAAAAGAAGAAAACACAATTCAATGTAACCAGAACATTGCGAAAAGAGCTTCAGGAGTCACAACACTTTGCGAAAAGGCCCCTAAGCTGTGCGAAGAGGCATTCTGGAGATTCGCAGCTTTAACAAGGGCAATTCAGTAATCTGTTGCACGCGTCCCAATGCATTTTAAAACCTAGGGACATTCCAGAGGGTTCTAAGCATGAAGCGAAGGAATATTCCACCCCACGTGAGCACCTAGAGAGGGAATAACTTGGCGGGAACTTCTAGAAACTCTAACAAACTTTCAAAATGCATAACAGAATTGATGCCTTTTTCACCTGATTGGCTGACCCAGATCCAGGAATTCGATTGGCGAGCAGTCTGGATCCACTGCTCGACTACCATTGGTCAATCTGATCGAGAACCTCGATTGGTTGATACACATCCGAAATTTGGACACAGGGAAAGCTATAAATAGACGAAGCATTTGCCCAATTGGGGCATCCAGATTTTGAGTTTCATTTCTAATCTCCCATTTCCCAGCCAGACAACTTGTCTGCAATCCTTGTAATAGCCTACTTTGTACTTGCATTTGAGAGTCAGGAGATACCCGAACTCAAAGGAGAGTTTGCATCCAAGACCGCAAATCCGAGAGTCATAAGTCGTGCTCGTAAATTGTAAGGATGAATTTTAAAAGGTTCAGAACTATGCATTCTCCATTGGACTCATGTCAAGGGTTCCTCAGATCTCCTCAAGACATTAGACTCCTTTAGATTCAAAGTGTTTTGCATGCAATTTCCTTGATTCATTAATCCTGTGAGAATTAGTGTTTGTAACCTAGCTTCTCAAGGCATTTGTAGTGATGTTTCTTGTTCTGAATTGAGGATTTGGATTAAAGACTATTGGATGGTTTGTGGCCATTAAAGTGGACAGACCATAGCCATAAGTGTAAGCCTAATCCTTGAATTAGATTTATCTCTCTTACATCTGTGCTTGTAGCCAGATGAAGATTGGATCACCTCTGTTGAGCTGCAGTTATTCTCATT
Organism: Chloranthus sessilifolius; assembly: GCA_021018995.1. Taxonomy (NCBI): domain Eukaryota; kingdom Viridiplantae; phylum Streptophyta; class Magnoliopsida; order Chloranthales; family Chloranthaceae; genus Chloranthus; species Chloranthus sessilifolius. The sequence continues at coordinate 118,670,990 of CM037589.1, read as the reverse complement.
AGATTTTAAAGACCAAATCAGATTTAGATATTACTTTTCCATCTTTGTTTCAATCATTCCCCCAACTCGGATCTGGATCATTTAGTTTAAATTTTTCTTTGTTTTTAGTTAGTTAAACGTGACAAATTCAAACCTCTCATCTTATCAGTTTTCTAGATAGGATAAGAAGCCAGATCTGGTAGCTCAGATCTGGAGGTTTATCTTACATTTTAGACAAATTCTCTGTGGACGATCTTTCACTCACTTACTTTTAAAACTTGCTACAATTGGCCCTGATCTTGCAGGCTAATTCTCTTCTAACTGTGCTGATATTTCTTTAATTATTTATATAGTCTAGAGCCACTGTAATTTAGCAGCTATAAATCTGTTTTCAAAACACACATAAATCAAGCACACTAAGAAGCAACAACAATATCCCACTACGCAGAATTAAATCAAGCGCATACTCTACTATGCAGACTCATTAGTTCAGACACATTAGAATTAAAATTCTTAATTTACCGACCTCTGAACTCCAGATGAATCAAGCGCACATGCCACTGTGCAGAATTCAATTGAGCACACCTTATAAGACCCCATTTCAATTACCAACCCGAATCAGCCATTCCTCTGGAAACTTGAATATTGACTATATTCAATCTAAGAACTAACAAATGCCTATTGGAAAAGGAATGCCTGACGCGCATTGGTGTGAGCAATGACGCACCCGTTCTGACATGGCTTGTAAAAGCCTTTGATATTATATGATATTTCATCTTCTTTTATTATCGGTCCCTGGACCTTGTTTTGGAAATTTGATTGGCGCCCCGGTATCTCAATTGCGTAAAATCCCTCTATTAGCTCGCGCCATGCGATGGGATGCGCCATGCACCCATAGACCCGAAATGTGTCCTTCGACAACTACCATTTGCCCTTCAAATGCTCCATTTTGGCTTATACTGATAAATAAGAAAGCCAAGCATGTCATGTCAGCATCACCAATTCCAAAGAGAAACGAGAAGACACCTCGAATGAGGGGTGTCTACTTCTTCAACACGTTCTTACTTCGCAAGAGCGCGCCGAAGAGGAGCATCTGTAGACACTCTCATTTTGCCTTCTCAGAATATATTTCTTGTTCGATCAACCTTTGACCTTCTTTTTAATCCTGATATGAGAAACATGCACTAAAACAATGGTACATGACTGAACGCAGGCTAAAACAATAGCCTTGTGGCTCAAATCCCGAAATGGGGAGGCTATATACTGAAACAATAGTATATAGTAGGAATGCAGACTGAAATAATAGTCTTGCATTTCATTCTAGAGACCAGACCTGGACAACCCCAAATTAAGCACTTGAAACCCCGCGTGTAATTCGATTGTACGCCAGACCACAAACGCACAATCAGTCCCCCTTTCAGACCAAACTTCCTTTCTTAGACCTATTCGAGACTCGATCGCGCGCCTAAAATTAAACGTGTGATCGAGATTGAGCACCATAAAATCAATGCGCAATTGGCCTATGCCTGACCTAGTCTCATTACCCTTAACCCTTAAGTTCCCTTGATTAAGCGCTTATGAGTAAATGCTTAATCAGATTGCGCACCTCCCATCACACGTGCAATTAGACCTTATTACGTTAGGACAGGGAAACACCCTGACTTAGTTAGGCGATTGCTCACTGAGTCAGTGACTGACTCAAAGCGATTAAGCGCCCAAAAACTGGTGCGTGATTCAATTAAATGCTTGAAACAGGGCACATAATTGAAGAAAAACCTATAAAAGCTTTTTCTTAATTCGACCTAAAACCCTGGCCCCCACAACTTTGAGATTCGAGTTTCAAGTTCTTCGTCTCCAAGCTTAGGATTCCGAGATTTCTCTCTGCAACCCAGGCCGTAGGTATAATTTACTTTCTAGTTTTAATTCTCGGTTTTAGATCTTAGGCTCTGATTTCTAGTCCTAGGTTTTAGTTTCTAATCTCTTGTCCTAATCTTTATTTCTTAGATTTAAAACTTAGGTTTTAATTATCAATTCTGATTTTCAGTCTTAGACCGTAATACCTCCTTTTTAACTCGTACTTTAATCCCTGTTTCTGATTCTTAGTTTCTAAAATCAGTCTTTAATTCTATTATCTAATTTTCAATCTTAAAAGTTAGTTTTTATCCTGATACCTTAATTTTCAGTCCTAATATTAATCTCCGGTTTCAATTCTTAGTTTTCTAGGACCAGTCCTTAACCCTACAGTCTGATTTTTTTTATTGACTCCGATTTCAGTCCTTGGATTTCCTTTTAGCCTTTAGTGTTAATTTTTAATTTCTTATAATTCAAATCTTTAGATTCTAATTCTTAATTCTTAATTTTTAGAATTTAGCCCTTAGGAAATCCCTACCCAAATCCTTAGTCTAGAGCCAACTAAGTCTCCCCAACCTTTTTTTTTAATTGTCAATCCCGTTACTTTTATGTTTCACTTATTTTGAGGTACCAAATGGAGTTAGATTGAGGTAAAATTGGTCATGTTGGAAAGCTTATCGAAGTATCTTTCCAACAAGCTAAAAAACGCTTAATTCCGACCTATATCGAAGAAGTTATAATTAGTTTTTGACTATTGCACAAAAAGTAACGTTTTTCAAAACTCCTAGTTGAATTAGGATTAGTATCTTTATTATATTATTTTAGAAAATAGGATTTATAGTAAAAATCTACAAATAAGACCTTGACCCCCCCTAGCCATTCAATACACAATTTTCCTCTATACAACTTTCCCCTATACATTTTCCCTCTACACAATTTCCCTCTATACAATTTCCCTCTGCACGATTTAGACGATTCTTCAGGTAATTCCTTGGTCCTTAATTTTTTTGTTCTAGTTCTTAGGTTCTAGAACTAGTTCCCCTATTTTTTTTATATATTCTAGTTCTAGATTTAGGTTATAGCCTTCTAGTTCTTAAATTCTAGATCTTAGGTTTTAATCTAAATTTCTAATTTTCTGATTCTAGTCCTTAGGTTCTAGAACCAGTCTTTTAATTTTTAGGCCCTAGTTCTTAGGCTCTAGAGTTGGTTCTTAATCTCACGGTCCAAATTTTCTTAATTTCGATCCCAATTTTGGTCCTTAGATTTTAGCTTTAGTCTTAATTTCTCATAATTCTAAATCCTAAAATTTACTTTATAATTTCAGTTCTTAATTCTTTTTTTTAGCCCTAAAATTTTAACTCTTAAATACCAATCATCAATCTTTTATAAAAAATATTACTTTATAATTCAAATTCAGTCTTTTTCAATTTTTAACCACCCGATTTGCCCAAGGGTGCTTACGGAAGGTACCCGGGAACGGGGCCGATCCTCCTTAGCATAGCGGGCCCAAACCCCTTTTTTCTAATTAATTCAATTTCCAATTAAAAATAGGATATTTAAATTAATTAGACTTCTAGTAGGATTATGAGATTTAATTAATTCCTACTAGGATTAAGATATTTAATTAATTCCTAGTAGGATTATGAGATTTCTAATTAATTTAAATATCTTAATCCTACTAGGAATTAATTAGACTCATAGAATTAGGAGACTCTTTTCTAAATTAAATTCCTAGTACAATTAGGAGACCTTTCTTAGTCAGACTCCCAGTAGGATTAGGAGACCAAGTTAAATAAAATCCCAGCAGGAATAAGAAAACCAAATCAATTAGACTAAAGGCAACCCACAGCTGCTGACATTCGCCAGCGGACGATTCAGTAAAGGAGGTCAACCTGCAAGCCCCGCTCCCCTTAAAGCGTGATGAGTGACGTATTGCAGTGTCGATAAATATCTGCAGCTGGCGATCGCATCTTCTCAGGTATTCTTCATTTAGAATTTGCCTCTTTAATTTCAATATTTAATATTTTCTAATTTATTAATCCATCACCATCATCGCCAGAGTCCACTTGAACCGAATTGGGCCACTTTTTCCGAGGACCGAAAGGAACCCAGAAAAAGTGCGTACCAATATACTAGCGATCGCGATGAGACTCTTTTTCGCTAAGGTTGCCCAGATTTAATTAATTTGATTTTCTATTTTCCTTACTTTATTTAATTTGGTTTCATATTTTTTTCTTTTTATTTTGATTCACTTTATCACTTGCATGTGAATAAACTTTTTCAAAAAAAAACAAAAAAAAAATATTTTAAAATGGTCGGCATCAGAAAATTGAACTTTAATGACAACGACCCACTTGTATGGGGCTTCCATAGCGAACCCGAGTATAATGTTAGGCCGTCTCCGTGGGCAGCCCAGCGTCGTGCTCGGGTAAACATGGTTAATGAGAGCGAAAAATACCCCCTCGCTCCATGAAATACAAATCACAATAATAGCACTGAAGAAACTGGTACTGAGCGAGGCTACCCCGATAGTCAAGTTATGGACCACACTCCTTGTGCACTCACAAAAGGAGAAAAAAAAAGTCAACGCATGGCTTAGGTCCCAAAGATAAGTTACTCCGAGGAACAGACAAGAGGAAAGGATGCCAACTCCTCCACATGCTCCGACTCCCCCGACACATAACACATATACCTCTCACACTTTCCACAACAACAACTGCCGAGGACAACCCTCTCCCAAGGCACGTAAAAAAGACACTGCCATAAACATAAACAACCTCTACCGATTTTTAGATGACTACATGGCTAACAAAGAACGCTCTAGTCACACTTTTGGATTTAACAAATTTTGTCGAGACATCGACTTCACTGTACCCGCTAGTTTTAAACATCCAAAATTCAATAAATATAATGGTACGGAAAACCCAAAGCATCACTTGGCCCTATTCTGCAATGATTGTCGACCATTATGCACCAATCATGGGCTCCTGATCCATTACTTTTCGAGATCACTAGAAGGAGAAGCCCTTGACTGGTTCGCGACCTTACCTTTAGCCGAAATCGAGACATTCGAAGACTTAGCCGACATATTCCTAAATCAATACCAGCACCTGACTCATGAAGAAATTAGTCTCACTAACTTGATATAACATGACAAGAGGACGGTGAAGACTTGTCGACATTTGCCAACCGTTGGAGAAGACTTGCGCTCGAATGGGGAATCAAATAAAAGAAAGTGATGTGATAGAAATCATGATTAGCAATACCCGAGAGCCTTTTAGGAGCGTTCTCATCCTAAGCGACTATCACGACCTCCCTAGCTTTTATCAACGCGACTCACGTATAGAACGTCGACTGAAGAATGGAGACCTCAGTCTTCCTACCTTAACAGTGAAGCGCTTGATAACCCGCTGAAAGTCCAGTGCCTCCTCAACAACTGGTATTCTTTCTTCGTCCTTGGTAAGTTCGTATACTGCGAAATTGCTACACTGGGGGTCTGAGTTTGTAAAAGGCAATCCTTCATCGGCACAATCTATAACTGAGAGATCTTCGATAAGGTGAAGGTCAAGACTACTGATTCTTCTCTCAAAGTCATGAAGTATCTTGTCTGGTATGATCACTAGCTTGTTGTTTAGCCAAGATGCTTTACGTCCTTATGCGGGGAATGGGATAGAAACCTTACGAGAAAAGTCTCCTTGTTGATCACAAATTTGGTTCAGGACGAAGAGTTTCCTTTCTTTTATGAGGTTTTCTGATTTTTTTGGATTTTATATTTCTAAATTTTTAGGATTTTCTGTTTTCTCTATTTTTTTATTTTTGACAATAAATATGGTACAAGGTCGGTCGCCTCAAGGGGCTCCGAGATAATTGCTTCCTCTAGTTGAGGGAGCAGGACGGCTACTAGAGCCGTTCAGGTGATTCTTCAAGAAATGCACTTGTTGTGAATTTGGCATTTTTTTTTGGAGTCTTCATCTGATGAGATCTTTTGAGTGAGTGACACTGGTGACAACCGCACTAACGTCTGGATTTCTTCTGCCACATTGATCGCCTCCTCTTCAAAGAAGCTCTGAAGATCGTAGTCAATTGAACTATCATCCTCTGGATTATAATAACGTTGTTCTTCCCACCGAGGGGGATCTGCTGAAGGATCCTCAGGAGTAGCGATTTCTTTTCCTTAATCTTCATAATATGTTAGGATGAGCATACATGCTTAGCGGCGAGGTTGATAATGGTGAAGGATGCAGGGGGATTCCCAAGGGCTTTCCCATCCTTCTAGGTTAGAGTCGAAGATAGTATCAAATTCATCTTCCTGATTTGATAGTGCTTGAAGTCCTAGATTGGCTCACTCTGCTAACTCAAGTGTCGGGAGGTCTATCTAGTAGTCCTCGTCATCACTTGGGGAAAGTTGCCACTCTTCCTCTGGAGATTTCCAAAATATTTGGAGTTGCGGTGAATCTAGGGATGTAGAAGTATTTAGTTCAAGTTCCTCTCCAAATTCTATGAGGGCAATGCGAGTATTTCCCCCTAGGTCGATCGGATGACCATTGGGATTTTCTGCTTCTTGCGCCGGTAGCTGAACTAGTAGATCATTACTTGTGTCGGTGATCATGAGGCTGGAGTGATTCGATCCTCCTATCGTAGAGTGTTGGATCCAACTAGTGAAGCACTCTAATATGCTGATGCATGCCCTACAGAGGGGTTGGTATGAGTAAGCGATACAAGGGGAGTCCCAAGGGCATTCTCATCCCTCAAAACCAAGGCCGAGGCGGATGCTATACTAGTTAGTACATTTTTATGGAGTGTCATCCTCTTCCCATGTTGAGCGTAAGTGCTCTTCACTACCTGAAAATCTTCGTCGTCAGTGGATTCCCAATCTTCTACTTGTGGGTCGAGTTCTCGAGGTTCTTCTCTCCTCTCTTCGATAAATTCCTTGGTGTCAAATATGGGCTTGACTCTTTCGAGCGGTTTATCAATATCGTCGTTTAAATTGGTTAAATCATTGAACACTTTAGTCATTCTCTCAATTTCTACTTCTTGAGATCTAGTGAAGGACACTTCCTTATGCTTTGGCACATCTTCTTTCTCAGTGGTCCCATAGGCGAAGTGGTCATATAGAGACCATTTTGGTGAGGTAGGGGACAAGTCGGCTTGCGGGCCGTCCGATTGGTAACCTAACCCTATGTGCTTACGTATTTGCATTGAGACAATGGGTCCTACATGACCTTGCTTATTTTTATCGAGTTCTGTGTGGCAAACGTATACAAGTTGGTACATAAGGTCCCACCCTTTTGTCGTGGTAGGGTTAATGGTATAGAGTTTGGTGAGGTCTGGGCCAACCTCTCTTCTCACTAATTTTTATTGATGCGTTGGGGGAAAACTAGGAGGGGTAGGGGGACAGACTTCCACAACGGTTGTCTCATTAGGGATTCGGGTCTTTTGAATATGACCCTATTCAACACATAATCGTGAGTGGTTGGTATGCTCACCGCATAATCAGTATCCATCTCCTTGAGGGGTGCATTAGCATATATACGGATGATGGAGTCCTCGTATGAGAATTTGACGCATTGATGGTATGTGGATGCGACGGCCTTTATTGACTCCATCCATTTCCTTTCTAAAATGAGATTGTGTGTACTAGCAAAATCAGAAACATGGAAGGTAACGTCTTTCGTTACAGGTCCGAGGCAAACCTATAGCTTGATAGTTCCTTTGATAAAGCGACGCAACCCATCATAAGCTATGAGTGACAGTGCGAAGGGCTTGACATCCTGCTCTGTGTATTCGAGTATTTTTAACATGGTGAGAAGGCAGACGTTAAGTCCTGCTCCCATGTCAACGAGTGCGTGTGGTACGGAGAATCCTCTAATTATGACCATAAGATATATGGGGGTCGCACTCCCGCGGAATGACTCTTTAGGCATGTCTGCATCTGTAAAAGTGAGCATCGGGAGTTGCGGTATGCCCGAAATGATTTAATGAAGCTCATCTAGGGTTGTGTCCTCATCCACTTACGTGTCTTCAAGTGTCCTTATTAACAGCCGGTGATGGTCAGGAGATTTCTTGATGAGTTCTAGTATGGATATCTGGGTCAAAATCATTTGGAGATGTCGCAGAAGGTTGTATTCTTGCCCTGGCTCGAGCGCAAATTCTTTACCTGGCCAATGGGCCTTAGGTGTGGGTGGTTGGATTGGTTGAGGTGCAGGAATTGGTGGAGAGATGATGTGAGGTGGGGGAGGTAGGTTAACTTCTCTTTCTCTCATATTTTCCTCTGGTGATTGTGTGTTCGTGAAATCCTTATTTCAAGGAAAAGGCAGAGGTGGGTAATTAGTTCCTGATTTGAGAATCGGGCAAGTCGGTTGTTAACTGAACTCGGCACAGCTTGACACGGATGGATTTGCAAAATGGGTGAAATTTGAGGTTGGAACGCGTACCTGAATGGTGCCGCTTCAAGGTGGTAGGAACTGTGTGTAATCTTCCTCTTCTAGGAAAGCAAAGACCAGCATCTCACACTGGTTCAGATGTTCTTCTAGCTTACTTTCTTTTAGATTCAGCCAATGCTCGGGGGTTAATTTGTCGTCTTGGCTTAGAATTTTTTGGGTGACACTTTCTACCCATGCAGCAATTTGAGTTGTAATTTGGAGAACATGATCTCCATACTCGGGTTTAGAATCAAACAAAGGGAGCAGTAATGGCGTTGGTTCGAGATTTAGAGGGGTTGGAGGTGTTGGTGGGTGACTACGGAGGAATGGTCTCCTGGCCCTAAAGGAATGGACTCGTATTTGAGTGAATTTTGAATAAGAAGGTGGATTCGGCAGGGCGATGCGAGTGATCAGGGCCGAGGGATGCGGGGGCGAAGGAGCTCTCGCTGGTGTGGCGAAAGTAGCAAATGGTTGAATGTGAGTGATGCGGGGACCGATCAGAGAGATCTACGGTGGTGACCTGAGCCATTGTGGCTTGATTGTGGTTGGGCATGGGGTTATTAAAGATCTCTAAATTTTGTTGGGGTTGGTTATTATTAGAGTTTGGATTCCTAAGCGCTTCCCAATTGATCTGACTTTGGTCATTCATGTCATAGATTACGTCCTTGAGGATCCAACAGTCTTCTAAGTTGTGCCTTGCATATCGATAGAAGGCACGGTATTTACTGTAGTCTAGATTTGTAGGTCATGGTCAGGGTTTTTCTTGTGAGAATCGGAGGAGATTCTGAGTATTAAGGAGACGAAAAATATTGGGAATTATATTCGGTAAAGGGGGATAGTGTTCTCGCATCGGCTGGTAGGGGCCTCTGGCTAGGTTAAACTTCTGCGGTGGGGGCACACTATTGTAATTCAGCACATGGGTCGGTCGATTTTGCGTCGTGTTCTGATTATGGTAGGTGTTGGGATATTGAGTTCTATTCTGATACTACCCCTGATTCATGTTCTGGCTTTAGTTTTGGTTTTCATATCTTTGCTGGTTAGTGTCTTGGTTTTGGTTCGTGTATCGTTGCTGATTTTGATTTTGCCTAAAGTTTCGTGGGTGGAAATTTTTGTTCCTAGAGTTTTATCCTTGATTAACAACTTTGTTAACCTCTTCGGTTCTTAAGGCTTTCTTATTATTTTTCAATTTTGATTCACTGGAGGAGCCCACTTTCGATGTGACTATGGATAGAGCAAGGTCTCCACTTTTAATGTGTCGCGCTAGTCGGGATGCCCAGGAGTGGAGTGCAGTGAAGTCGGGGTAATCACTTATGACAAGTGCGCTCTTTAACGGTTCTCTAGTATTATCGATGATAATATACACCGAATCCTTCTCTTTCATTGAGGTGCCGGTCCTAATAGCGAGTTTTCTCCATCTAGCGACAAAGTCGGTAAATTCTTCATCAAGTTCTTGCTTGGCTGCCATTAGATCGCTGAGACTGACTGTCTCTTGGATCAAGTGTTTGTATTGGTCCAGGAATTGACCGACTAATTCATCAAAGGTTTCTATCTTGTAAAGCGAGAGTCCCGCAAACCAATCTAAAGCTTCTCCTTCTAATGAGCATTGAAAAGTCCTTGATTATCACGTATGGGTCGGCAATCATTACAAAAGAGGGGCAAGTTATGATTCAGATTTCTCATGTCGTTATATTTGATAAATTTCGGTGGCTTAAATCCTATTGGTAAATTAAACTTGACGTCCCGACAAAATTTGTCAAATCTGAATGAGTGATCGGGGCACTCTCTCTTGACCATGTACTCGTCGAGCAATTTAGATAGATCTTCTATTTTAATGGTGCTATCTTTTGGAGCGACCCGTGAGAAAATCTTGTCTAAGGAGTCATTGTTGAAGAATGTGTGGGCATGTTGTCTCAATGGTGTGGCGTGGGCTGACACCGTGCTGGGGTAGGCGGTAGCCTCTCTTGTCGCTCTTGTTCTTCTAAAAATTATCATGACCTAATAGTTTCGTATGCAGCAGCCAACCCTCGAAGCAATTCTTCAGAGTCGTCATCTCCTCTTTGTATTCTTTGAATACTGAGTTCTACAATCTATTAACCGGTGAGGTTTTGACCGATGTTGTCATCTCTCCCATTATGATTATTATCAATGTGTGGGGTAGAGAAGGGATTTTCTTGCTCGCTAGCCATGTTAATCTCAAGTTGTCGTGGGCTAGAATTGTGAAATACTTCTTCATACATGGGGTTATTATGATATCCCCACAATGGTGGGTCTCCTAAACTCACTCTTTGACGAAGACTCATATATATATATATATATATATATATATATATATATATATATATATATATATAAGGGGATCTAAATAACACGATGGAAAGGAAAATAGGGAGGTAAGATGAAAAACTAACTATATAGAAAAAGAGTTTGCAAAAGTATCTCATCGCAATCGCCAGTCTGTTGGTGCGCGCTTTTTCTGGGTTCCTCTCGGTCCTCATTGAATCAGTGGCTCTAATTCTATCCAAGTGGATTCTAGCGATGCGGCATTTGGAAGATTAGAAATAAAGGGTTTTCTAGGAAAGTTCCTAATTTGTTGTGATCGCTAGCTGCAAATATTTATTGACGTTGCAACACGTCAATGATCACACTTGAGAGCGGGTATGGGTTACTTCTATACTGAATCGTCTGCCTGCGAACGTCAGCAGCTATGTCTTTTCTTATAATTTAGATAGTTTGATTTTCCTTTTATTTCCCGTTATTGTTATAGTTCTGATCAGTTTAGACTTTCCTGATTCTATTGCGAGTTTAGTTATATGAGTTTATTCTAATCCTATTAAGAGTCTAATTAATTTTAGTATTCCTATCATTATTAATTAAGTGTCCTAATCCCATTAGTAGTCTGATTGATTTTAGTCTCCTAATCCCATTAGAAGTCTAATTGTGATTTAGTCTCCTAATCCTATTAGAAGTCCAATTAATTTTAGTCTCCTAATCCTATTAGAAGTCCAATTATGATTAGGTTTCATAATTATACTAGGGGTGCACATGTATTAGTTCTGGTGAAACTTCAATTAAATCAAGCATGCTAGTTATACTGAGATTCTAAATAAAGAAAGTATACTAGTTGTATTGGAATTCTAATTAAAACAAATATAACAGTCCTACTAGAATTCTAATTGAATAGAAAACTAGTTTTACTAACACTCTAATTTAGGCAATGAATTAATTTTAGTAAAATATAATTAAAACAAATAAACTGTATTTATTAAAAATCTAATTAAAATAAATAAACTAATTTTATTAAAATTCTAATTAAAGCAATGAATTAATCATACTAAATTATAATTAAAGCAAGAAATTAACCAATTAAAATCTGATTTAAAGAAATTAATCAATCATACTAAAATCTAATTAATTTAATTAATTGATTATGCTGAAATAAAATAAATCTACTAGTTAATTATACCAAAAAAAGGATAAGAAAGCAATTAATTAATTCTAAAATTCTAAGAAAAAAAGGGTTTTGGGCCCTCTATGCTAAGGAAGATTGGCCTCGTTCCCGAGTACCCTCTGTAAGCTCCCTTGGGCAAATCGGATGATCAAGATTAAAGATAAATTAGAATCGTGATATAAAATAGTAATTTTAGATTTTTCATAGTCGATTTCAGAGTGATAATTATGAATTAAATTATGAACTAGGATTATAGAAACTAAAATTAATATTTAGGATTTTTGGAGGTATTAAAATAGAGAATTAAAATTAAAATATAAATTTCTAAGACTAAATTCGGGTCCAAAATCAGAACATTAGACCGTATGATTAAGGACTGGTTCTAGAGTCTAACACCTAGAACTAGAAATTAATAATAGAACTGTAGATTGAGATTTTAGAAAGGAATTAAAGCCTAGGGTTGGTAAATTAGACCGTCGGATTAAGGACTGGTTCTGAATTCGGAGAATTAGAACCAGATATATAGAATTTGCGGTCTAAAAAGGGTGCTATGGTCTTGGACTGAAAATCAAAACTAATAGAATTCCTAAATCTAGCGACTAGAAGTTACGGTCGTGAATAAAAATTAAATTCTTACCTAGGGTTGGGGCTGCGGAGAGAAATCTCGAAGATTCGGTGCTTGAAGCTCGAAATCAAGACTAGGTTGCTCTATGGGTTTGTCCTCGGAGTTCTCTGGTTTCAGAATTCCAAAAAAAAATCCGTTCTCTCTCTAAATTTTGCCCAGCCTACTGGGTGAATTAAGAAAAAAAATCTTTTATAGGTTTTTTTCTAATTAAACGCCCTGTTTAAGGTGTTTAATCCAATTGCGCACCGGTTTCCTGGTGCTTAATCGCTTTGAGTCAGTCACCGACTCAGTGAGCGACTGACTGACTTGCTTAGCGAGTTTCCTAATTCTAATAGCATTAGAACTAATTGCGTGCCCATTTTGGGGTGCGTAATCCAATTAAGTGTCACTCTCGAAGGGCTTAATCAAGGAAACTTACGGGTCAAGGACAGTGAGGCTAAGCCGGGCATAGGCCAATTGCGCGCCAGTGAAGTGGTGCTCAATCTGATCAGGCGTCTGGTTTCAAGCGCGTGATTGAGTCTTGAGATGGTCTGGGGAAAGGATGTCTAATCTGAGAAGGGACTAATTGCGTGCTTGTGATTTGGCGTGCAATCGAATTGAGCGCGTGGTTTCAAGTGCTTAATTTGGGATTGTCCAGGTCAAGGTCGGGTCTGAAATGCCAGACTATTGTTTCAACCTGTATTTCGACTATATACTATTGTTTCAGTATATAGTCTCCCTATATTGGGATCTAAGCCACAGAGCTATTGTTTCAGCCGGTGTTCAGCCATGTACTATTATTTCAGCGCATGGTCCCATATCAGGGTTATGAGGTCAAAAGTTGACCGAACAAATTTGTATGTTCCGAGAGGACAAAATGGGGGTGTCTATATTAGGGAGATTATTTTTGTTGACGGTCCTTTAACCAGCCCACACACACTTTCTTTTCTCATCCAAAGCACCCAGGATCATATACTAGGAGGCCGAAATCTGCCATCTAACCTATCTAAATGGTTTTCTTTCAGGTACCACCAACATAAACATACAAGGTCTGACCATTTTTAAACCAAATACATAGTCTAAGGGTCATTCTCCCAACTCACGACCCATCCTACAGATAAAAAAGCATGCCACAAGAAAGATATGGAACAAATGGAAGGGGAAAGCAATAACATTCATTCTAAAAACCAATCATCCAAAATATGTTCGTTACATTTACTTCCTAAAAAACAAAAGGAGAATGTTCAAAAGTCTCAAATGCTCATAAAAATAGGAAAGAAAAAGCAGGGTACACCTAATCAGTGCCCTTGGTCCTCTTTCGCCTTTGTGAGGTACTCTGATATGTCCGTACATCCCCCACCCGAGACCATGCCTGGGACAGTCTACTGAGCAATGAGCGTGACTCCTTTTCATGAGCACGCTGCAAGCATCATACCAAAAGGTCAGTTAAGTTTGGTTGGGCAGCAAAGCAAAAAGTAGAACCAATCAGTATCATACTTACCACTTCCACATCCCGATAGCTAGCAATATGAAGATAGTATTCCGCCTAGTTGACAGCCGACTCATAATCCTGCAAGAAGAAGAAAGAGAAATAGGTCAACTGCATGGGGAAAAATACAAAAGCAAGCATGTCCCTATAATAATAGGCGAAAAAGAAAACTCGCCCCTATAAACAACTGGGGAGGAGGGGCCCTAATCGCCTCAACAGATAAACGAGCCCGCTCTGTCACATCAGCACACAGGCCCGAGAGGAACACGTCATCAAAATGCCTAAAGGTCCCCTGAGTCTCCACAGTCAAGGTCCCTGAGGCCCCCGCACTAGACGGGTTTGAAGGTCTGACACCTGATGCCTCTGCAGGAATCGCTTCTGCCATGTCCTCATCAGAATCCTCCTCTCCCTCAAACTAAAGAAAGAGGCGGAAATCCAGTCAATATAGAAAAATCAAGACAAACGGGAATTCACATATGGGAGAAAGAAAAAGAAGAAGAATACCTGAGATCGCGAGTCTCCGAATGCCAAAAAGTAGGCACCTGACACAAAGCGTGGGAGGATGGGCTGGTAGGGAAGGGACTCATACCACATCTGATACCCCCATGCTCAAAGAGGCCATCAACCAGAAGCCCATGACGAAGGAGCCCATATGCAAGCTCCTTAATCATACCCTCCGGTGACATAACATCCCTGGGAGGACCCTGCGGCACTGCGAAATAGTCCTGGTACTGATGCACCACCCTCTCCTCCAAGTAATACGCTCTGACCCAGGAGCCGTAGAAGAAGATGATGTGATGATCAACAAACAATCGGGATTGGCCCACAGCAGCACGATCCCAGAAGGGGGAGCCGACATAGGGATCAAAAGTAACATGCTCAGAAAAGAAGGGCCCTATTAGTCAAAGCAACACCATCTAAAAACCCAACGAAAGAGAGAGAGAGAGGGGGGGTGGGACAGCAGCACGATCCCAGAAGGGGGAGCCGACATAGGGATCAAAAGTAACATGCTCGGAAAAGAAGGGCCCTATTAGTCAAAGCAACACCATCTAAAAACCCAACAAAAGAGAGAGAGAGAGGGGGGGAATATTGATACCTGCTCCGAGATCATCAAATGAAACTGGGACCTCAGACTCAGTTCTAGATGCTTCATCCCCAAGTCCCTGCGATGACTCTTATGCCAGCATCTCATGAGGGGTTACGTGAACTCGTCTGAGAAGAGGAGGGGCGGCCCGGATGGAAATATAAATACCCCTAAATCTGAAAGGACGAACAAATAGGAAAATATGTCAAAACAAAGCTAAAAGACAAACCATGAGGGATAAAAGAGCTAAAAAGGTCACCTCAATCGCAGGCCAAAATCCAAGAACAGAGGCCACATCCCCAACTGAGGCTCTGACCAAACTGGCCATCAACATAGCATACCTAGCCCCCCAGTCAAAACGATGCACGCTCTCCCAATTTCCCATCAAACTGAGGAGGGATAGCGAGACCCGGCCACCACTAGTATTGGCAAGAATGGTCTTACCCAGCAAGAAGAGGAGCGTAATATAGGCTAGCATAAGTGCACACTCGAGCACAATAACTATATCCATATTCGGCTGGTTCGGATCCATGAACTTGTCATCCTCGAGCTAGTCTGCCAGCCAGGGTAGCTTGACCCCGAAGTCGATCATATTCCGAGAAGTTGGGTAATCCCCAATCAACTCAATCACCTCTGCACGATCTGGTACGCGAGGGGGGGGGGGGAACCACTGGTATCCCTCCTATCTGATCCTGGTAATCATAGACTAGTCCACATGGGTGATGGTCATCTCAGTCATGGACATGTGGAAGGTCATTTGCATGATTCAAATTTTATATCTTTAATACACCTAAATTATGTGTATGTGCTTAATAACGTATTCACCGCATGCCTTTACTTTTCAAAATATTTTAACTAAAAATACATGTTTCAGTTTTTCAAGCTCATATATTTATTTTCGTCATTAATGGACACAAGTTATGAGATAGTCTATTGGTTAAAGGCTTGAGTTCTAGAAAAGAGGTCTAGAGATCAAACCTTGTTATGTGTATTATAAACATTTATTTTGGACTTTAAGGTAAAAGCCTATACACTCTTCTTTGGTGTGTTAGCTGAACACCGGATAATCTCCCAAATGTTATAAATAAGTATCTTACAGAGAACCTTAAATCATAATCTCATTCAGAGTTTTTCTTAAGAATAGAGACGTCAGAAACCCTAGAGACCTTAGAAAATGAATTCTATATCTACCTTTCTAGAACCTTTCTTTTAACATAAGGGCAGCAGAATCACCTAAGTAATTAGGAAATGTATTAATTTACTTTAGAATCATGACAACTAGAAAATTTAAAATTCCCTTGCCAAATTTAGACATTCTAAACCTTGCGATATTCTACATTTCCATGATGATTACACCATAAAAACATACTGGTATCAGCACGTAGTAAGTCAAAAGGAAGAGAAAAAGGTAAAGATATACTTAAAAGCTCAAGGAAAAACCATAACCAGTGAGAATTGAGCCCATATATTTTCCATCTCTGTTGAAGAGTGACTGAGGCAATTTTTTCTGATTCAAAGGATTGGCTGAGGCATTAGATCCACTAGAAGTTAGGAAACTCCAAATTAAAACAAGTAACAGCACTCATGAAACTGAGGAAAAGATCAAGGCCTTCTTTGGACCTTGAACCTCAATGTAACCAACCAAGAAAAATCTGCCTGTTTGTACCCCATTTGAGTGTAAATCCTACAATTCTTCATCAAAAATACTCAAAAGTACTTGCACCGAACCTATGGAACTAATTCACCTTCCCTCACTCGAGAATTCAGGAGGTAAAGGAGAAAGAATCAAGATGGGCCATTTCTGGGCAACAAGAAGAAAATGACGAGAAAATGCCTCAAAAACAGGCAGTATGGTGACTGAGAAAAGAAGAGACAAACAATGTGAAGAAGTTGCAAGCAAAAAGGCAAAAAAGGGACCTTATGTTGAAAACTGCAAGATCAAAGAAAGAACTGATGACTGTGAATGTGAGGATCTCGAAAAGAAGAAGAAAGGAGCTAATCTCAACAAGGTGGAGTCATGAACCATCTCTGCACTTCCCGAGTTCTCAAATTCAAACCTCTGCATTCAAATTGCCTTTCCTTGAAACTTCACTCCATAAGCCATACAAACAAACCTAGATTAAAAGCCCTTGTGATCCAAAGTTGAGTGAGTGTCATGTGGAGATGAGAAGTGACCCAATCTATGGTGAGGAGATGTCAATGATGCCATTGCCTAAGAATCATGCCTATGCTCATGCTTAGATCCATTTGGGAGATGTAATCGCTCTTGAGCTTGAGTGAAAATGAACCCCTCAACAAAAACAACGATGAGAGTATACCCGGTGAGTGTTTGGGTTGGAACTTGAGCACCTTAAGTATGACTTATAACCTAATTTTTATCCATAGGATGAGCTTATCACTTGGCACATTTGTATGATTTTCTATGACTGTCAGATTGGAAATATTGAAACATTCATGAGGTTTATAAATGTTTAAATTCTGCAAACAATAATCAAATTTTCGTTTCATCATTGATTCAAGAGTAACTAACTCGCTCCTTGATTGCTCATTTGATAATATTGCACCGATGTTAACTGTTTCATGGAGAAGTTTGTGGGTACCTTCATGAAAACCCTCAGAGACTTCACCTCCTCTAGGGATCACCTAGGGGTTTAAAAGGCTTGTTGCATATGCTAAATGCACTGTGCTTCCTACAAAAGTGGCTCTTTACTTTGTTTTTTATGTTTCTTTGCTCGTGGACTAGCAAAGCTTAGGTTTGGGGTGTGATAAGTAGTGAAAATACCATTTCTCACCCCTAAACATGAGCCTTGAAAGACCCTTGAGAGGACTAAATAAGTGCTTTAGTGTTCATATTGCACTAACCAAAAGACAGTCCAAATCAAAACCATCCTAAATGATCAAAAAGTCGACAACGCATGTCAAGCTCAAAGAGGGAGTGAAGAAATAGCCTCAAGAATGGCTAAAAAGGTCCTAAAAGAGCAAGAAAAGACGAAGAAGAAGAAGGATCCATTCGCAAAGAAGAATGGAAGCTAAAAGTCAATTCAAGAAGAACTTATACTATTCAAGAAAGAACCTTGAACTTTGCGAAGAAGAAAACACTCCTCGAATAGAAGAATGACCTTTGCTAAAAGAAGAAAACACTCATGCGAAAAGAAGAGAAGTCCTTTGCGAAAAGATCTCCTGAAGCCAAAATGGTTTATAAAAGATCTCCACGAAGCCAAAATGCTTTGCGAAGAGAGCTTCGAGCCAAACTACTTTGCTTGAAAAAGCCCTTAAACTATGCGAAATGGCATTCGGGATTTGCACTGGCCCTAAGGGTATTTCAGAAACTTTGCACGCTACAATGCGTTTTAAAACCCAAGGACATTAGGAAGATTCGAGCACGAACCAAAGGCATATTCCACCCATGTGAACACCCAAAGATGAAATTACTTGGCGGGAACTAGAAGCTCAAACAGATTTTTTGAATTACATAATGTAATTGATGCCTCTGCTTTCTGATTGGTGAACCAGATCAAGCATTTCGATTGGCGAACAGATCCGGATCCACGGTGCTCGACTCCTATTGGTTGATACAGATCTATCCAATTACGATTGGTTGATACACATCCGGTGGCTTAGGAAAACTATAAATAGACGAACCATTTGCCCAATTTGGGTATCCAGATTTTAGAGTTTTCATCTCTGCTTTCCCTCATTCGGTCGGATAGCTTATCCGAACCCCTATAATCCCTTCTTGTAGTTTACCTTTGAGAGCCATTGTGAGTGATTTGTACTTCCAAGTTCGGATTCAAGATCAGAACTGAGGGCTCTCGAGAAGCTCGACTGTAAGTCCGAGGGCTCTCTAAGAAGCCGTGCTCGTAATTGTAACGTTGGATTTTAAAAGGTTCTGTAATTTGTGTCTTCTCCATTGGAGTCATGTCGAGGTTCAATGTTCACCTTAGTGCATTAGACTTCTTTAGATTCACTCATCCGCATCCAACTTCCCTTAATTCATCATCCTGTCTTGAATTAGCGTTGGTAACCTAATTCAAGCAAAGATTCTGATGATGTTCATGTTCACGAACTAAAGAATAGGCCACAAAGTCGATGATCTGTGACCATTTAAGTGGATGATCACAGCCATAAGTCTAAACCTATTCCTTAATTCGATTTATTTCTCTTACATCTGTGGCCGGTAGCCGATGAAGATTGAATCGCCTGTTGAACTCTGATTCTCCATTAAAATTCAGAGGCTAAAGTACATGAAGCTATTATTTCTGTATTTGTCTTATTTTAAACACCTCCCCAACTCGGATCTGGATCATGTAGTTAGTTCTTTTCTTTATTTGCTTATAGTTAAATGTGACACAATCCAACACTCTCTTTTATCTATTCTTTATTTTAGATAATTATAGAGCCAGATCTGGTAGCACAGATCTGGAGGTTTATCTCTCTGTTTAGACAAACTTCTCTGTGGACGATCTTGAAATACTTACTTTTAAAACTTGCTACAATTGGCCCTGATCTTGCAGGCCAGTGTTAGCCCCAATGTGCTGATATCCCTTTCATAAGTTAACATCCATATAACCTAGCATTCTTTAATTCTTTAATTTTTGATTCATAATGCACACAATTATGGCACACTTGGAGCGACAACAATGATTAAATGAATACATCTATGATTAATGATTTTTAATGTTGATGATGTTGGGTTAAGGAGTCAGATTAAATGCCACCATATAATTTGATGTATTTTAAGGCATGCTCACGAATTGGAATCAATCAATTGATTCTGTAAAATCAATTGATTGATTCTGAGATAAGTAAAATGGTTTGAGAATGCACGGTTTTGAGTCAATCGATTGATTATGTTAAATCAATCTATTGAGCTTGATCGATACTAATAAATTAAATAGTTTAAGAATGCACAGTGTGAAATTAATCGATTGAGTTTGTACAGGAATGCTTTAAATACCCTCTGACAGAAAGCAATAGATTGATTTAGGAAAATCAATAGATTGAGTTGGAAATCAATAGATTTATTTTGAGAAAATCAATAGATTGAGTTGGAAAATCAATAAATTGATTTTAGGAAAATCAATAGATTGAGTTGGAAATTAATAGATTGATTTTGGAAAAATCGATAGATGAATTCAAGAAAATTAATAGATTGATTATAGAAAAATTAATCGATTGAATCTAAACAGAGAAATGTTTTAAATACTCACATAACGAAATCAATCGATCGATTATGGGAATTCAATCAATCGATTATGAGCAGTCAGAATTTACATTTAGTTCGTTTCATAAAAAGGTGTGATTAAATGTTAATATTTATATGTCATGTTTATACTCATATGCTCTTCAATGCTACATGTCATGATTATATTACATACACTTTAATGTTATATGTTTTGATTGTATTCATATGCATCCCAATGTCTCATGATGATCTACACAATATACAAATGAGACACGTAAAATAAGAAATGATAAGGGTTAATGAAATATTAGACCCAACATCTTATGCATGATGGAGTCTAAGAAAGTATTAGACCCAGCATCTTGTGCTTGATGGAGTCTAACTAAATATGATTAAGAAGTATTAGACCCAACATCTTGTACCTGATGGAGTCTAAGAAGGTATTAGACCCAACAACTTATGTAAGATGGAGTCTAACTAAACAAGAACATGATGAACACGATTAAAACCAACGTCTTGAGTGGGATGAAGTTTGACGTGCAATAAATGATATGATTGATTAGACCCAATGTCTTGAGCATGACGGAGTCTAACTAAAGAAGTGATAGCATGATTACGATCCAACATCTTGAGCGGGACAGAGTCTAATGTATATTAAATGACAAGAAAAATGAAATTAAAAGAAATGATGCATTCATGCAATGTTGATATCCATATTTATGTTTAATTTATTCCAGCTTATTGAGATTATACATGCTACAAGCACACACACATGAAGTATATAGAAATGTTCACATGGCTATGATTGATATTTTATACTTTAATGGATTGTATGTCTGGTCCATACAAGTGTAAACTTACACCCCTTATTGATGCGGGTGGCTAGATGAGACAGGTATAGCCGAGGACAACATATGGGTCTATGGTGATGAGACTGCAAGTGGTACCCAGGAATCTGAAATGAATGGCGATGATGGCTTCGTGGCCTAATTATCTATTTTCCTTTCTAACTATTATTATTGGTTTCAAATAAATAAGACATTGATTAGCTAGTATGTTATTAAGACTGTTTAAGCTTTAAGCATGTTGAACTTATTATTGGAATAAGAACATTATCATATGTTTTATTTTGATTAATTAATATTTTTTAAAAAAAACTATCTTTTGTTGTTTAAGGCGCTTTTAGTGCCTTATTATGGTTTTGGTTCATGACATGAAGGTACAATCTAAGCTCCTACAATTATGTGGTTGTGAGAACTCGGGTCGCTACAGTCATCGTCTCAGGACGAAATTGCTCCACCAAGGCCTTCACGTAGGCCATATCCCCCCTCATAATCGAGCATGACAAGAAGTCCCCAAAGCCGGCTTGGGCCAAAAGGAACCTCGCAACCTGGGGAAGATGAACGTAGAGGCGTTGAACGTCGAACCAACCTCTGTGGAACATGAGCGGGGGCAGAGGCTGCATCAAAAGAATAAGGAATGTTAGATCCAAAAGCAAAGAGACCCAAGTAGAAAAGAACAGCCAAAGGATACATCTTTTACCTTACTGGTTATGTCAAAGTTGGAGATGTGGGTGTACTGCTTATGCAGTAACCTGCGGCGTGCTACTTCACCCTGCATTTCCCACCAGTCATGGGAAGAGCGCTGCACCTGAATAAGGCGCTCCCCTCTTGCACCATAAATCATGTTGGGACCACCCTCATGGCCTTGGTCCTCTTCACTCGACATCCTAAAAAGGGAAATAGGCAGCATATAAAAATAAAAAATATTATCATTGACCGAAAATCAGAATCAGGCCATCAGGGGCATGGCTAAGGAGTATCAGATCAAAGGAAGGTGAGTATACCTCATTCACACAAGAACCTTTTCTCAAAAATAAAAGAGAGAGAAAAGAAGAGGAAAAATCATCACTTTTGTGTTAAAATCGGAGAGGGCATCGAAGGACGGCCCCCACATTTTAGTTTTAGGAAAAACATCTTTCTTCCCCTCATTATTTTTGGCTAAAAAATCCCTAACGCATATACATTGAAATTATGGGTGGGGATGCATTAAAAAAAAATCAAAATCGGATCACCCTTTTTCACCATGTATTTCAAAAATCAAGATCACACTTGTATGAAGGGAAATCAAGATTTTCGAACAAAAATTCATCCATTTTCCAAAAAAATTCAATATAAAAGAATAAAATACACCCATTTTCAAACAAAAATTCATGCAAATGGATGCAATCTTCACAAAATAAATCATACATGCAAAGGAAATCATCTAAATCCAAGAACCCTAACGACATTTGAAGAAAAAGGAAGAAAAATCAAAAGAAACAGAGGTTTAATATGATTACCTTAAAAGAGAAATAAGACCTAGATCCGGTGGGAGGGAGCGTGATTGATCGATAATGTTGAACACCGGCATAATGTTGGGGTTCGATTCGAATCCAAGGAACACAAGAGGGGTCTCCCTGTGGTTTAGGAAGAGGGGGGAAGAAGAATTTGAAAAATACCCAATTTTTAGGTTTCTGCTCGGGCCCGACTGATTTAAGTCACAATTTGGCCTAGCGTGTTTAATATACATGCTAGGCTTAATTTTGCCAGATTTGGCCTAGCATGTATAATATACACGCTAGGCATAATTCTACCAGTATTGGCCTAGCGTGTATGATATACACGTTAGGCCTAAAATCCTCCCTTACACATATGTGTGTCCCCTTTTAGGCGCATACGTATGTGTAATCGCATAACAAATAATAATAATAATAATAATAATAATAATAATAATAAATATATATATATATATATAATAAAAATATATTCAAAACCAAAAAAAGAAAAGAGAAGGAATATGTGGCACACGTCCCGAGAAGTACGTCGACTTCCTTTCTGCCCGCTTAAGGATTGTGCAAAAATAAAATGTTAGGGACGATGAGCACACTCAAAATTCTGAACAAACAAAATAATAATAATAATAATAAATATATAATAATAATAATAAATCAATAAAAATATAAAAGTATATATAATAATAATAAATATATACAATAAAACCTTAAAAATAAAATAACAAAAATATGTAACTTACCAAAAGCGGCACACACTCCCAAAAAACATTGTGACCTCAATATTCACTCTGCTTGGCTAGATGTGCTAAATTATCTCCGGGATCGATGAGTTCACTTAGAGACCTTGAACCCTACCTCGCGTAGGGGCACCCGTGACCAGTCAAGTGGGGCAATCAATGCCTCATACAATTGGACACAAAATATGGATCTTCGCATCTTTGTTTCGTATCAATCTTTTAAGTATGGGTCAACCCCCCCGCTCACACGGTTGTTTTGTAGAGAACAAAACTCAAACATCACACCTCATCAAACCATATCAAGGAGCGGACATTTTTCTCAGCATATTGGGCTTTCGCAACTCACACCATCTCGGTCATGCCCAGTAATGTTGCTAAGCGCTTGCGGACCAATAGCCTTGAGGAACAGACGTTTTTCTCGACATATAGGACTTTCGTGTACTCACCACGTTACCATTTGATGTTTGAGATTTGCTTTGAATATGACAGACTCGTTAGTGTGCCTTGGGCCTCTTCAGATGTCTTTTTCTTTAACATTCGATCATTGGTGATCAGATACCAAAGATGGGCATCTGTAGACACCCAAATTTGGCCCAAGGCTCGATCGAAACATACTTTGAAAAAGACGCACTCCCGAGCTTCCGATAGCATCTCCCATATCCTTAGAAACCTTTCCAAACCCTTAGAACTCAACTTAAACCCTTAGAAGCCTATGCCCGACCCTTGGGAGTCAACCCTACACCCCTGAAACCCTTCCCGAACTAGTTTTGAACCCTCCTGGGCAATAGTTGGAAAGAGGTGTGCCACAGCTTACAGGAACCTCTGCTAGGACTGAATCATATACCATTGAAAAGTAGAGTTTCCTAGCTTTCCAACGTGTCAAGAATCATCTCAATCGAAAATGTATATCAAAAGTTATAGTGGTTTGAGTTTAGGGCAGAGTTGGGAGAATTTTGCCTAGCGTGTATAATATACATGCTAGGCCATTTTGGAAAGAAATTTTCCTAGTGTGTGTAATATACACGTTAGGCCAATCCTGAAAGAATTTTGCCTAGCGTGTATAATATACACGCTAAGCCAAATGGGCCCCACAACGGGCTCTGAACTTCTCAAAGGCACTGTACATATGCCTAGCGTGTGTAATATACACGGTAGGCTTCGCTACAATACGTTGGGGATTTTTCCCAATTTTACTTTTGGGATTTGAGTTATTGGCCATCCCAATGTTTATGGTGGGTTTCTTTAAAACTGTTGCACCCCTATTAACCCTATTTGTAACTCTTTAACCCCTCTGAAATCCCACCCTATCATCTACCATTGAACCTAATTGCACACCTATTCATGACCTTGAAAAACCCAAAATCCTTAGATTTAGGATTACCTAATAGCTAATCACATTAGCTCTTAAGTACCCTCCTAAGCCTCTCCTTTATCATAAATAGAGAGCCACCCCTCCCTTTACAAAGGCTTGAAAAATTTTCCAAAGAGAGAAAGATTAGAGATTTCATTCTCCCCTTTGGTGCACCAAACCCATACAAATTCAAGAATTCAAAATCATCTTTTATCCCCCACCTTTCATCAAAAACCCCTTAGCCTAGGTGAGATCTACCCTTTACCCTTCTTCTACCTCTTAGCTACTAAGCCTTGGAGATTAAAACCCATTTTTCAACATTTTAAGCTATCGGAAGCTCATCAAGTGCATTCACGCGAAGGTCCACATCGGTGGTACAAGGGCCCGAGAGCTCTGGCTCTCCCCTCTATTCCTCTACCTTTTTTGCTTTTCTTTTATCCTTAATTTTACGTCGTTACGCCGCTGACATTTCGTTGATTGCGGGGAGCGTAAATAGGATCGAAACACCTTTGAACAAGAGGAAGTAATGTTTTAGTTTTATTTATTTTTCCTTTTGGCCATAAGTAGAGACCGCTTACAAGCGGGTTAATCGGGTGCCTAGCATCTCCCCAATCAATAACCGAAGCCCCTACCCAAGAGCCTTTGGCGTAGACCAGAATCAGAGTCATATTTTTATACTTCGGTACTTTCAATATTGATTTAGGTTTCTCAGGACACCAAAAGCTCTGGGTGGTGACTCTATATTTACAATATGAGCACATCGTCACGACAGGTTTGATAAAAACTCACGATTGCACAGCTGTAATGAAGACATTTAATTGAATTCGCATATCTCCAAAAGAAACTTCCATTACCCCCATTTTACTGTTTATACAAGCATTGGTCATGGCTAAGAATGATCTACCGAGTATAATGGGAATTTGCATTAGAGATTTCAAACTTGGTTCTATATCTAACACTAGGAAATCGACAGGAAAAACAAATTTATTGACCTTACCCATTACATTTTCAATAATTCCTATAGGTCTTCTTTCTTATCTATCAGCTAATTGGAGAGTTACCGGAGTAGGCCTCATATCTCTTAGCCCCAATTATAAGTAAACAGAGTATGGTAGCAAATTTACGTTAGCTCCCAGATCCAGAAGTGCTTTATTTATTTCATGATTGACTATGATACATGGAATTATAGGCACCTCAGGATCCTTAAGCTTGGGCGGAGTTCTAGCTTACAAGATTGAACTTACTTACTCCGTCAAGAAAACTTTTTTCGAGACATTGTTTTGTCGTTTCTGTTTCTGTGTACACATCTCTTTTAGGAATCGTGCATAGGCTAGGACCTATTTAATTTCCTCCAAGAGGGGCAAATTGATCTTCACCTCTTTGAAGATCTCAGTAATTTCTTCTAATTTTTTAAGATTTTTATCAAAAGGGGATGGTGCACCAAAAGCATTTGAAAATAGTAACTTTGGTATATAGGATACCTCGATCACAGATTTAGGTGTGCCATCCTCTTTATTTTCTACACTCTTTTTTTTTTGTTTTCTAATATTTTTATTTTTCTTGTGGGAGAGTCTCTTCTTTGGTTTCATTCTCTTTTTCTCTGGTCGTAGGGACAACTACTGGGGTAGGCATCTCTACTCTATTATCAACAGTCCAGCCACTCCTTAAGGTTTGAACAGCTTGAACTATGAGAATTAGTGTCTGCAAGCTCGCTTGGTTACTCTCTCTTCCCTTCCACTACAAGGCTAGTTGCCCGATTTGGGTTTCTAGATTTGTAATGGACTAAGTACAAGAGTGTAAGTTTTGGGAAATCTGAGACAACTGGGCTAATTTCATAGAGTGATGGTGCGCATGTTATTGCAAGTCCTGGAGGATTTGGATTATAGTAGCACCATCGTTCCCGTTATGAGGATATGACTGTTGCACGAAAGTTTGGTATGGGCTATATGACTGTTGGGAATTCAGAGAGTGTTGTGGGTATATATAAGATAATTCTTGTTGAGTTATCCTTGGGAAGCTGTAAGGATTGTCTCACTAAAAATTATAAGAATTCTCAACACTACCCCACTATGAGGCAAAGGCTTGCTCTGCCCCTAGCGCGACTGGATACAATGATGTAGTTGGAAATTCCATTGGGGGATAAGTCATATTGAGATTCAGCCAAGATGTTTCATCACGGCCTTGCATCTTAAATAAAATATTTTATACATATATATATATATATATATATATATATATATATATATATATATATATATTTGAAAGCAAAGAGAGACAAATCTGAGCTTCTAGTTTCTGTGGCTAGCAGAAATATTGAAACCTTTGATTCGCTGCTCCGAGTAAACCTGCAAAAGCTTAAGAAGTGATCAAAGAAAATTAAAAATATAAAAAGAGAAAGATAAATATTTTTTTTCCTAAATTAATATAAAAATAAAAACCGCATTCCCCGACAACGGTGCCAAAAACTTTACCTCTCTTGATATATTTGTTTCAGTAGTTAAGTCAGTCTATGGCAAGCGCACAATGGAAATTGTAATACTAGCATAGAATCGTTCTCACGGGAAAGTGTTTTATTTTATTTATATATTAATTTTCAGAAAACTTATATTTATCTTTTAAGATCCTAAATTACTTGAGAAATATGAATAAAAGAATGGTTTCTTAAACTAATTTTGCATAAAAGTAAATCCTAAATCCTCCTTCTTCAGATTATAGTCGTCAATCACAATCTTCAGTTATCGGATGTTTACAAATTTAAAATACTGTTACACTATACTTCAGTCCTCTAGAATTTGAGTGTCAATAAAAAACTAGTATCCTTCAATATAGATCTATACCAATCTTTAATCTACTAGAAATTTGGGCGTCAATCAAATTCTAGAAATCCAAAGATGTAAAATAAAAATTATTACACTAATCTGCAAATCTCAACCTGAGTCGTCAATTCAAATTAAAACTTGGAGATGTTTACAAAGCAGTAAATTGCAATAAAAATAAATCTAAACTAGAAAGTAATAAAAATTATATCTTTCACCCCTCAGTCGCAAGCATCAATTGCTCCTGAGAAACTACAGATATCTACTTTAATCTTCTAGCTCTCAATCCCAGTCATCAATTGTGATCGAGGAACCTTGGATATCTAAATTAAACTATTCTAATGATCGAAAGAAAACCCAACCTCAGGCGCCAATTGATGCTAAGAATTTCTTTGATTATTAATTCCTATACCAATCCCTCTTATTTATAGATCATAAGGGGCCAATTTACAAAACTCCTAATTCTAATAAAAGAAACTACTAAAACAAACGTGTCTTAATATAACTCTACTTCTAATCCTATCTTTCCTTGCTTTCAACAGTCGATGATCTTCTAGATTTTCTCCTTTATTTCAACAACAGAGTCCTTTAAGAGTCTTCCTTCGTCAATCTTCTCAGATCCGTGATTGGCCAGACTTCTAAGTCAAGAATTCTTCTAATTATATGCATGGCGGTGTAAAACCTCACGTGATCAGCAACTTCAGAGAGCTTCCTTTTATAAAATCATAAATCACGATTTTCCAGCTTTTCACTCTCTGGAAGATTCTTTATTTACGATTGTCTTCGGTTGTATCGTACTTCACTCTGAACGGCTTTTCTGAAGAATCGTAAATCACGATTTCTTACTTCTTCCTTTATAGCATTCCGCAAAATTATAAAGTACGATTTTTTGTCTTTTAGTAGGCGATGATTTGCCCTTTTCATTCAATCGTCTTTCTCATTGCTTTATGAGTTCATTTTGATGAATATTAACACTTTGGTTCTCTTTTACTATTTTTCTTTAATATCTATACATCAGTAGCTTGTTAGTAGCAGATTAAGGTCAACATCACTAAGTTAAAGGTAATAAATTGGTATATTATGTGATTGTTCATTCTAGTTAGACCAACATAGTCATTGATCCTTGCCTTGATTGGCTAAACAACGGTAAATTCCGGCCTTTAATCGTGCAAACATTGGCATATAAAATACAGACAGGGCCATGGATGATATTTGGTATCAACACCGAATTATTTAAAGAATACTTATAGTTAACTCATAATAACGAACTTAATAATAATCAACTAATTCCTAATATAATCCAAAATTTTATTTGATCATCTTGGACAAATCATAAAGAAAACTGTAACTTATGTTTAATAATATCATTGTTGTGGGTTTTTTCCTTGACATTATTGTTGCAAGTAATTTATAGAATATCAAATCATGCTTAGCTCTTGAATCTCATTGTTTCCTGCTTAGATATAAATTGAATGTCATTGAACTACTAATAATTTCGTGAATGTCTAATTTTGTATTAAATAGCATCTGCTTGTGTTCCTTATTTTTTTACTTATGCTTGCCAAATTGCTATGTTCACAATTGCTAGAAACCACACTTGCAAATGCACCTACGAAAATTTTATATACTACTTGTACAAGAAACCTAATACAATGCTAACTAAGACTTTATTGACTTTCATCGCTTATGATCGTTTCATGACCCAAAAATTTCACAGGCCAATTAGTAGCTGCCTAGTCAGGGATAGAATAGCTGAAAGGAAAGGATTCCAGAGAGAACAACTGAGCTGAAAGTTTAAAGCTCATTTTGACTATAGAGCTACTAGCACACGCACTTGGCTTTTGACAGGATCTTTCCTTTAGTTTTTTGTGTTTTACTTGGTTTCTGTTTAAGTCAATTACTTTTGAAACAGTTATAATTTTGTAATTGGGCTTGGATAAACACCAACTTTTTTTTGAAGTTATACTTTTGTAGAAAAAGTCTTCTATAATTGTTTGAATTATATTCCTTATTTGTTGAAACCCGCTACGAACAAGTCGTAAGTCCGAATATGCCCGATCAGGTTAATGAAAATGAGAAATTAAACCGATAGTATTTAATTAAAGTTTTCGTGACTACTTTGATAAATTAAATCTAATCGTTTCTGCAATTAAAAAAAATTTCTCGAGATTTTAGAAAAATAAAAACTGTGTTTTCTTACACGAAAAGAGATACAAAGTAAGAAGTTGAAATAGAAATATACAAATATAAATATGAATAGATAGAATGGTGTGCGTGCTCGTTGCGCCAGCTCGCATCGGCACCGTTGACAGACCGCGAGGCCAAGTGGGCATGACACTATTAGACATATTTTTTATATCACATGGTGCACATCCCCCAAAATACCCTAAAATCACGTGCCACTAAAAAAAATTTGGAGTAACTTTTCAGGATGTGTGCCACGTGAAATAAAAACTGACTGTTTGAGGGTACACCCATGATCTCAAGATTCATTGTTGTGGAAGATTGGGACTAAAAACGATCTCTATCGTCTATTCGAAGCAGTTAATGGTGAGATTACCTCTTTGGCTTGGGTGAAATTACAATTTCATAGGGTGCAAACCATCATTTACAGTCAATGAAGTGTAGGGGTGGGTTAGGGTCTCACCGAGCCTTAAATGGGTCAACTTTTAAAAGGGCTAAAATGGCCGGCTCATGCCCAACACGTTTATCATTCGGGCAAGGCCGGGCGGGGCTGCCTACAAAAAACCTAGCCCTTACCCGACCCAAGGAATACGCGGCCCGCCACATAATTGGGCTTGCTTCTGGACGGGCCGACTTAAAAAACCGAGCCCTTACCCTACCCAAGAAATACACGGTCCGCCATATTATCAGGCTTGGTTTTGGTCGGGCCCTGTGGGCATAAGCCCATCCAAAGCAAATTTTTAATTTTTTTAGGCTAAATCCGGGCCCGATATGAGGCCATCTAACCCTTTGGAGCAAATATAGTTGAGGTAAATTATCAAATATACCCTTTTTATAAAACACTAAAGGATTAAAACAAGGATAATATAACTAATCTCACTAAGATATATATATATATATATATATATATATATATATATATATATGGAAAAAGGTTCACCAAAAATTTACTCCATGTGGCACCAAAAATGTATCCCTGTATAATTAAATGAAATGGGTGTTTACGAATATATGCATACATATTTTTAATCGGGTCGGGCTGGCGGGGCTGGGCCAAAATAGCTCTTTAGTATAGTGGGCCGATGGGCTTGACTCTAAATGCTCAAGTTCGGCCCATTTCTATAATCGGGCTAGCCTGGCCCGACCCTTTTATTAAATATGAGCATAAAAGTGCAGCCCATACCCGACCCATAGCGGGCTGGGCTGGGCTTAAGCCCGTGACATTAATACCTTGATGAAGTTGTAACCTTGTCTCATCTCCTTGAATCAAAATGTATTGACAACTTTGAATCAAATGATGGAAAATGGTTTCGTCTCAATCTACCACACACTGGATCTTCAAATCCTGATTTATTATTAGACGGTTAATTTTTTATTCCACATGAGACATATTCCAACAAGTGACCCTAAAATCACTTTGAACTTGATATGTGCCACATTATTTTAGGGTCAGTGATTGGGATGTGTTAAAAAATGAGCATCTGATGGATGGTACACTGATTGTCTCCCAATTCATTATGTTGGAGATTGGAATGAAAAATGATCTCTATGGTCTGATTCAAAGCGATCAAAGCATGTAAGTTGGAGGAGTTGGGGTGAGGTCACAATTTTACCGGATGTAAATACTTGGTACGCCCATGATCTCATGATTCATTGTGATCTCACATTGCTCTAGATTATACAAGGTTGGTTACTCTATACCAGCTCCACATCCAATCAAATAAAAAGTGAGAAGCAAGAAAAAAAACAGTGGAGGCGTTTGGCTCTTTGAATGAAGAAAGCAAGGGATTTGGTCCAACTCATTAGAAGAAACTTCCTCACTGCTCATCAACCATTTAAGGCTCGTTCTCCCCTTTCGATCATCATCTTCTTCAAATTCGAAAATCAAAATTTTCTTTTCTTCTGAAATTTATGTGTGGAATACGTTGATCAGATGGATTGTTCAGAGCGTTACAGCTACAACCCTACATTGCATTGGAACCCTCAGGTGGAAGAATACTTCATCAAAGCATATGGAGCTGATCGGTTTTCTCGAATCTCCAAAGCCCTAACGTATGTAATCTCTTCATCTCCAACTTCTCAAATCTTTTATTTTCTTGTTTTTTCGAATTTAGTTACGGAAACTCAACACTAAAGTCGAGATGAACATGTGAATGAATTTTCACTGATTAAACTTATTTATCCGATATGTGAAGAAATTGCGGATATATGAAACTATCTATTATGTTGTTGAATACCTTTTGAAATGAAAATTAAAATGATAAATATAGATTAGTGTTGTGGTAGAGAAAGTTGAAGTTTGGATGGTAGATGGATCAAAATGGAAAAATACTAAATGCTAAAGCTCTTGGATGAGAAGAAAAACTACTAATACTTCAAAATGTAAATTGTAATAAACTATGTTAGATTGCATTTGCTTTTGATGAAGTAGGGCATACTAGTTATATCAGTTCCGGAAAAGCCTATGTTAAAGTGAAATGTGGATGGTTGATACCCCTCCCACAGTCCCATCCTACCATGAGAGAGAGAGAGAGAGAGAGAGAGAGAGAGAGAGAGAGAGAGAGAGAGAGAGAGCAATCTGGTCCATCGAATTTTAGATTAACCAATTAGAGGAAAAGATAAAATCAACAAGAGTTGAAGAGAGGATTGAAGAGAAGGATTGATGAATGGACACATAAGAGGTATGAAGTGAGATTTGAACAACAAATTGATGTTAGAACTCTCTTGGACAACTAGGGCAAGTTCGAAGGGTGTAAAGAAAAATTTGGGATTATCTTAGGAGGGTGGGTCTCTCTAGAGTAGCTGAGACTCTAAAACGATTCACCAAACTATCTGAAGTGGTGCTGTTGATCCTAATGAGGTTTTGTTGGTCTCTAGTCCTACTGGTAAGTCATGACAGACTGGTCGTTGTCCCTTCTCTTGGGAGGGTCTCTCTTTGCAATGGCTATGCTTAGGTACTTGACCTATAGACATATGTTCTATTCGTGAAGTTGTCGGTTCGGGATTATGAAAAAGATTCTGTACCCCTGGGTCCAGGGTTCAAAGACTCAATAACTACAATTGACAATTTGCACACATCTTCAATCCTAAACTAGATTATTGTGGGCGAGCTGATAAATCTTCCTATTTCTTCTTCCTTGTAGGAGCGCCAATTCGAGAATGCTAAAGCTCTTAGATGAGAATAAAAAGTGCTAATACTTCAACATGTAAATTTTAATACACTATGTTCGATTGCATTTGCTTTTGATGAAGTAGGGCATACTAGTTATATCAGTTCTGGAAAAGCCTATGTTAAAGTGAAATGTGGATGGTTGATACCCCTCCCACAGCCCCATCCTACCATGAGAGAGAGAGAGAGAGAGAGGAGGGGGGAGGGAGAGAGCAATCTGGTCCATCTAATTTTAGATTAACCAATTAGAGAAAAAGATAAAATCAACAAGAGATGAAGAGAGGATTGAAGAGAAGGATTGATGAATGGACTGATGAGAGGTATGAAGTGAGATTTGAACAACAAATTGATGTTAGAACTCTCTTGGACAACTAGGGCAAATTCGAAGGGTGTAAAGAAAAATTTGGGATTATCTTAGGAGGGTGGGTCTCTCTAGAGTAGCTGAGACTCTAAAATGATTCACCAAACTATCTGAAGTGGTGCTGTTGATCCTAATGAGGTTTTGTTGGTCTCTGGTCCTACTAGTAAGTCATGACAGACTGGTCGTTGTCCCTCCTCTTGGGAGGGTCTCTCCTTGCGATGGCTATGCTTAGGTACTTGACCTATAGACATATGTTCTATTCGTGAAGTTTTCGGTTCAGGATAATGAAAATGATTCTATACCCCTGGGTCCAGGGTTCAAAGAATCAATAACTACAACTGATAATTTGCACACATCTTCAATCCTAAACTAGATTATTGTGGGTGAGCTGATAAATCTTCCTATTTCTTCTTCCTTGTAGGCATGCCAATTAGAGAATGCTAAAGCTCTTGGATGAGAAGAAAAAGTGCTAATACTTTCAAAATGTAAATTTTAATAAACTATTTTAGATTGCATTTGCTTTTGATGAAGTAGGGCATACTAGTTATATCAGTTCTGGAAAAGCCTGTTAAAGTGAAATGTGGATGGTTGATACCATGGGTCAAAATATCGTCCGATACCAATACGTATCGGTTTTGGACCTCGGCGGTACGATACACCTTTGTATCGTACCCCCTGAAAAATACATAAATTATTGTCCGATACGGGCAATTTATCACCCGTATCGGACGATAACTTCAAATTATTGGGTGATAATTTGAAGGAATCAAACCAAAAAAACAAACTCAAATTATCGTCCGATAATTTGACCGTATCGTCCGTATCGGATGATACAATGAAATTATCGGACGATAATTTCAAATTATCGTCCGATAATTTCGATTTTGGACAGGTGGGGCCCAGCCACTTAAAATGCATGGGTTTGGGGCTTTTTTTAGCTGAAAACCCTCTTCTTCCTCCCACTTTTTTGTTTATTCTTAGGCCCTTCTCCTTTTCAAGCATTTTCTTCTTCTTCCTCTTTACTTCTTAGCCATCGGAAAGTTCAGGATCTCCGCCAAATCGCCGAAGAACGCGGAGAAGGTACGTGTTCTACCATGTTAAGTCATTTTCTCTTCATTTTCTTACATTATAGGGGTTAAAATTTCAAGATCTACCATTAAATATGATAGATCTACCCTTAAATTATTTATACAATTAATATAAGAAATATTAAGAAAATAATTAAAATAAAGTAGTTAAAAATATTTAATTATTTAATTATTAATGCATTTTTTAAGCCTTTTCTATATCAAAAGTAGTTAAAAATATTAATTTTATATTTAAAATATTTTATATTAAAAAGCCATAATATTTTATATTAAAAAGTCCTAATTTTACTTCAAATTTTATATGAAAAAGTCTTAATATTTTATATTAAAAATATTAATTACACATGTGTCACATGTGTCACATGTAATTGATGTGTCACACATGTGACACAAACCCCATGCCACATGTGACACATCAATTACAGATGTGTCACATTTATGTGTCACACATGTGACACATACCCGATGAGACATCAATTACACATGTGTCGCATGTGGCATGGGGTATGTGACACATCAATTACACATGTGTCACATGTGTTGCAACACATGTAATTGATGTGTCACATGTGACACATACCCCATGAGACATCAATTACACGTGTCACATGTGTCTCATGTGGCATGAGGTATGTGACACATGTGACACATCAATTACACATGTCACACATACCCCATGATGCATGTGACATAAATTTGATAATAATTATGGGATTTATGTGTGGCACATGCCCCATGACACATGTAATTGATGTCACATGTGGCATGGGTGACACAGGTGTCGCGACACATGATATTGATGTGTCATACATATAACACATACCCCATGACACATCAATTACACGTGTGTCACATGTGTCGCATGTTTCATAGGGTATGTGAGTATGTGATACATCAATTACACATGTCACACTGATATCCCATGATGCATGTGACACATCAATTTCAAATAAATATGATTTTCAAACGAATATGATTTTCAAATATTTTAAAAATTAGAATAATATGATTTTCTATTGTAATTTTAAAAGTTAGAATAATATGATTTTCTAATTTTAAAAATTAGAATAATATTAGATTATTTTTTAAAAATTAGAATAATATTTTCAAAATTAGAATAATATCAACTAAATACTATTTGCAAATGTAATATAAATTTTTTAAAATTTTTAATATTTTTAGAATAATATGAAATAAATATGATAAACTATAATCTAATAATTTAAAAATAAGAATAATATCAAATAAACTTTTAAAAATTAGAATAATATCAAATAAATTTTCAAAAATTAAAATAATATTAAATAAAATTTTAAAAATTAGAATAATATCAAATAAATATGGTAAAATATAATCTAATATTTTAAAAATAAGAATAATATCAAATAAATTTGGTAAAATATAATCTAATATTTAAAAAATAATAATAATATGAAATAAATTTTTTAATGTCATATAAAATTTATAAAAATTAGAATAATATCAAATAAATTTTATTTTCAAGTGTAATCTAAATGTTTGCTCATTCATGCAGGTGAAATAAATAAATATGGTACGATCATCAGATTCAGCCTGGCAATGCGACACACCAATAGATGGTGATAGACTCCGAATATAATGCAAACTTTGTAGGAAAAAATTATTGAGAGGAGGTATCACCCGGTTGAAGGAGCATTTAGCTCACGTTAAGGGAGAGACAGGAGGGTGTCCTAGTGTATCCAAAGAGGTGAAAGAAGTCAGAGCCAGTTTACAAGTGGCTAAAGGAAAGAAAAAAGCAGAAGCCAACCGAGATAGAGAAATGTATGAGAGAATAAGGACGGGAGATCCAGAGTTTCCTACACCTGGACCTAGGGATGATGAGGATGAGGATGAGGATGAGGATGTTGTGACAGCTAGAGTCATGAGGGACAGTGCTAGAGAAGCACGACAGCGACGAGATCAAGAAGAAGCCGATTATCTATTTCGATCCATCTTGAGGGGCCCATCCATGCCTGCTGGTGGTAGTGGATCTAGTCGTAGGCCACATGTTGATGTTGATGAGGATATTCAGGAGACCGCCGGGTTGCGTAGGTCAGTATCAGTGAGGGAGACCAGGCCGTCTACTACAGGTCGCACTATAGGTCCCATGGATCCGTTCATGTATCGGATAGAAAGCTCCAAGCAAAGTAAATTGAATATAATTTCACTGAAAAATGGGGGAAGAGGCTTGAAAAATCGATTGTAAAGTTCGTGATATACAATCACATTCCGAGTCAAGTTGTGGAGTCGCCGTATTTCAAAAGTATGATTGATACAAGTGCAGAAGATGGTCTAGGAGTAAAAAAGCCTTCTGCATACGAGGTATTTGGGCCCTTATTAGATGATGAGTACAAGGAGATAGAAACTTATGTGAAGAGTTTTGAGGAAGTATGGGATGAGAGAGGTTGCACAATTATGTGTGATGGATGAACCGGTTTCACAAGGAAGAGTTTAATCAACTTTTTAGTCTACAGCGATGCCGGGAGAGTTTCTAAAATCAGTTGATGCTTCTTAACACACGAAGACGGCTGATTACCTCTTTCAACTAATGGATAAGGTAGTTGCAGATGTTGGAGAGCACCGGGTTGTGCAGGTGGTAACAGACAATGCCGCTAATTATAAAGCCGCAGGAAGACAGTTAATGTTGAAGAGACGTCACTTGTACTAGAGTCCGTGTGTCGCTTATTGCGTGGACCTCATTCTTGAGGATTTAGGAAAGAGAAGCATGACACAGGCAATTATTCAGAAGGGAAGAACAATTACTTCCTACCTATACAATAGTGACAAGTTGGTGAATTTGATGAGAGACTTCACCAAGAACGATTGCTCCGGCTTGCGATTACACGATTTGCGACACAATTTCTAGCCCTACAAAGCTTAGCTAGATATAGGTTTGAACTGAAAAGCACGGTCAACTTCGAAGCATGGACAAAACATGAGTTAGAACTCACAGGAGCAAAGAGACCTGCTTGCAATGAAGTTGCTAACCTGATCTACAGCCCCGAGTTTTGGGCAAATGTTGACCACCTAATTGCCGCCACTACCCCGTTGGTTCAAGTGTTGAGGTTGGTAGATGGTGATGAGAAACCAACGATAAGGTATGTTTACAAGTCGATGGATAAAGCAAAATTGGCTATTAAAATTAAATGTCCTACAAAATATAAACGATATTGGGCGATCATCGACAAGAGGTGGGATGCACAATTCCATCAGTACTTGCATGCCGCAGGTATAACATGCTAAACTGCTTATGTAGTGATTTTTATTTATTTATTTATTATTTTTCATATTATTCATTGTTTTCATATATTGATGAGATTGTCCATATTTGATGTATAACGCACTACTTGAATCCGGCCTTCCAATATATGCAACGCTTCGAGTTGAGTGAGGGTGATGAAGTGTATAACGGTTTACTTAATGTGATCCAACAAATGCGCTCCCTGAGTTGGCCGACCAAGGTCAAGCCATCAGAGATGTAAGTAATCATACTTTCTGTGTTCTGACTAATAAGTCAAATGTCATATTAACATTATATTGATATGCGAGTTATTGTATTCCATCTTTGTAGATTGACATGTTTCGTAAGAGATATAGATCATATGGGACCCCGTTGGCACAATCCCAGATCAAGTACGATAAACCCACTGATTGGTGGATGCATTATGGAGGTGATGGCTCGATAAGTCAAATATGTTCCTCGTCCAACTATGAGCGGAATTGGAGCACATTCTCTCTCATTCACACGAAGACAAGGAATAGGCTAACTATGAAATGATTGGAAAAGTTAGTTTATTGCCACTACAACATGCGATCAAGGGTCAGAAATATGGAGAGGACCAATCGTGGTAAGCAATTATTTGAAGTCTTAGTTCATACAATTTTTATTTGATTTAATTGATGAGGCATATACTAATTCATCTATCATATTCTACCTTACAGATAGTGAATATTTTGATCCATCCAGTTGGATTATATATTTATGGAGGATGACCCTTTGAATCAGTGGATCGAAGAAAGAGAAGAGCCAGTGTTGGATACTGAGGGCACCGCATGGATGGATAATACTGAAAGAGTAGCGGAGGAGCATGCTTCCCAACCACTGAGGCGGAAAAGAAGATTAATGGTTGGATCTGATGATGAAACGCAGCCTGGTAATCATAATGACGATGATGGGGGTGATAGTGGGGGTGATGATTGAGGTGATGAAACCTACGCTGACACTAGTGGTAGAGCGGATGATATTGATCCTTATTCTTATGGAGGTATTGCCTCATGGGATGATGACCCGGTAACAATGTATGACACTCTTACATTTAGAGGTGGAGGGATTGAAGGAAGAGGAGTGCCAGAATCTTACCAAACACCACCACTACCACCACCAGGTCCACAAGATGATGTGGATTATATGATTTCTAGCTTAAGGGAATTTAGTTTGCAAAATACTGAAGATTCAGCAACCAGTAACCCATACTATCGACCTCAACCAACTTACCCCGGGCCATATGACTTCGTTGGTCAAAATTTTGGAGGACCAGCCTTTACCTATTACACTGAGCCATATTCGTCGCTAATGTCTCAGTTTCAAGGGGGCAAATATGATCATAGGTATCAATATGGCCAACATTATAGGGAAAGCTCGCGCACCAATGATGATGATCACGAGGGTCAAGAACCACCACGAAATTCAATGTGGCTTTAAAGTAAATTTTTCATGTACAATATACCTTTTAATTTTGATTATGAGTCATGTATAATGAAATTTAGGTTATGCGTTGATAAAATTATGAAATATGCATCAAATAAGTCTTAAATAAATTAAAAAAAAATATAAAAATAAATGGAAAATCATTAAATTTATTTTTTTTGATTTTTTGGGATTTTTTGGATAAAAAAATAAAATTTTCAATGTATCAAACCGATACATTGAATGTATCGGCTGATACTCGGTACGTATTGTTCTAGAGGTCAGGACGATACATAGCGGAAAACCGGTATTTTGACCCTTGCTTGATACCCCTCCCACAGTTCCATCCTACAATGTGAGAGAGAGAAAGACAGAGCAATCTGGTCCATCTAATTTTAGATTAACCAATTAGAGAAAAAGATAAAATCAACAAGAGATGAAGAGAAGGATTGATGAATGGACTGGTGAGACGTATGAAGTGAGATTTGAAAAACAAATTGATGTTAGAACTCTCTTGGACAACTAGGGCAAATTCGAAGGGTGTACAGAAAAATTTGGGATTATCTTAGGAGGTGGGTCTCTCGAGAGTAGCTGAGACTCTAAAACGATTCACCAAACTATCTGAAGTCATGTTGATCCTAATGACGTTTTGTTAGTCTCTTGTCCTAATAGTAAGTCATGACAGACTGGTCGTTGTCCCTCCTCTTGGGAGGGTCTTTCCTTGTGAGGGCTATGCTTAGGTACCTGACCTATAGACATATGTTCTATTCGTGAAGTTTTCGGTTCAGGATAATGAAAAAGATTCTATACCCCTGGGTCCAGGGTTCAAAAATTCAATAACTACAACTGATAATTTGCACACATCTTCAATCCTAAACTAGATTATTGTGGGCGAGCTGATAAATATTCCTATTTCTTCTTCCTTGTAGGAGTGCCAATTCAAGAAGGGGACATGCTGAAAGGAACTCAAAAATTATTTACATGCCCTTCCAAATTCCCTCCTTCTATTCTATGGTTGTTATGCATCCACAACCAATGTTTAAACTTTAGAAAAATATGTAAAGAGTAAAGACAAAACGCTAGATTCAAACCTTCTCTCGCCGCATCCAAAAAGCACATATATGGGTTGGGAATCGTGTCTGTTGGCACTTTCTCCAACATTTCCTTATTCATATTTGCCACTAGACGTCGAATCCTCATTCACAACAACTTTTCCTTTACCTTCCAGATTGGAGCTAGAGGAGGTTGCCGCCCCATGTGTGGTTCCCTGGGTCAACCTCTCTCCACTGTCTCCAGTGGCCGCCTAGGGAGAGATGGAGTAGTGGACTCTGTGGAAGCCCTAACCCAGGGCCTTACTTGACAAGCCTCCATTATCTTGTTGGATGGTCTTCACCCCATACATGGATGCGAACTCCTTGATAATGTTAGAAGGCGTGTGGAGTGGGGGCATCTAGGGGGCGGCAAGGCGAGGAGAGGAGAGGAGACTGAGCGGTATATCCTTGCTCCTGATAATCCCAAAAAAGTGCCTCCATTACATGGTGATAACGATGGCAGAATATTGCATTCTCTCGGAGATTGAGTGATCATCCGGATGGCATGGTCAATGTCTTCCAAGGGGAAGCTCATTGACTTGCTGGTTATGTTAAAACAAGTGTGTGGGTCAGACACGGTTGACGGTATGTGAAAATTCAGGGTAATCCAAGATATTCCTAGCGAACAATCACATAACTAATAATCCAAACCACATCAACCCAATGAGCACAATATTTTTAACGTGGAAACCCAACTCGGAAAAAGTCTCAGATTCAAGGCAAACAAAATCCACTATTAATAGTAAAACACTTACAGAAGATCTGAGCCGCGAACGTCCGTCGCAGACGATCATGACCACGGACGTCTGTGAACCGCCTTTGACAGGGCTGCCTAGGTCGGTCGGGAATTGCTTCGCGGAGAATTTGTTTGTTTATGCAGCTTTAATGAGGAGCAGATTGTCACAGGGTCACTCTTCTAGCAGTGTCAGCCCGTGCGGCACTCAACGCCTGCTGCGCTAAGTCAGCCTATTTCTCTCAAATGCGGCACGCGATGCGGATTCCCAGATGCTACGAAGGGTGGAAGGCTTGTCCTACTCAAGCTTCACCTCAACCTCTACGTTCGGACTTCGCCCTGCGAAGCAACGCAGCAGGTTAGAGCCGGCAACGACGACCGTCAAGGCAACAGGCAACGATGAACGTAAGGCAACATGCAACGAGTGATATAGCGATAGGCAGCGACGAGCATACATCAAGCCCCCCTTGGGCTAAAACCCGCACCTCGAAGGTGGTTGGGAACCACCAAAGCGATGGCCCTAGTACACGACATAGCTAGGACGACCACGCCTTAAGCATGGCCCGGATGCACGCACATAAGCCAACGAGGCTAGTGCACGTGTAGGGTCGGGGGACCCCAACTCATGTCCCCCTATATATGGTTTAAACATCAGCGATTGCCTAAATGGCGGAGGACCTCAAGCGTATTGGTTTGGCATACAGCGCCCCGCATCGCTAGGCCAACTTGAGTCAGTCGCGTCCATGTTGCGACCGTGTCTTCACCCTCCACCCCAACATGCGTCGACGCCATCGTGGCTCAGCCCAGTACATACGGTGCCGCCCTCATGGCCTTGACGCACCAGTCATACTCAGCACTTGGAGAGGAAAAGTGGCCCTACGGGTGCTCCGGATGGCCACGCCGTGTGCCCCGTCATCCTCCTCCACTCCAAATCATCAACGTCCTCGTTGGCGCGAAGGCACACATTCTGAAATTCAGTCAGTATGTCACTTGCCGGTTCCTCGGTGACACTGCCTTCACTCTCGAGCAAACCGTACATGCCCAAACTGCACTTTTCAAAATCAGCATACGGTTGGTGTCTGAGTCTTCCCACGGCCCACACCAACAAGACCGCGGTGGTATCTTTCTCAACAGTCAATTAGTCGGAGTGCCCCAACTCTAGCAATGGGCGCCTCATCATCAACCTTTTTCTTTCCTTTTTCCGCGACCATCGGGTTCAAGGCAGCCTTTTCTGGACAATCTCGCACCAGATGTGGCCCATTACATAGGAAGCAGCCCTTCTTGCTCGACCTTTCGTCTTTCTTCTTTTCATACCTACTGCCTTTGTCCTGACCAAATCGCACATGTCCTGTATCATTCTGCTTCTTTCCCTGCTTGTCAGCATTGTCAGTGGATGCTTGGACTGTCTTCTCTTTCTCAAAGCGGTGTTCGATTAGCCGCTCCGCAGCAGCCAAATTCTCATCTAGGGTCTTCAACCCTCTATAAGTCAACTCCCGCTGTGCCCATGGCGCCAAGCCATCTATGAAGTAGAAGATCCGATCCTTCTCACTCATTTCATCAATGTCTAACATCAGGCTCATGAAAGTCTTAATGTACTTGTGCAACGGTCCCGTATGCTTCAACGTCGATAATGCCTTTCGTGCTGACCATCCGACATTGGTAGGCAGAAATTGAGCCTGCAGCTCTTTCTTCAGATCGGCCCAAGAATCGACTGCACCATTCTCCATGCGCACCTTTGACTGCCTCCACCATACCCTTGCATCACCGTCCAAGTATCTCGATGCAATTCTTAGCTTAACTTTAGCATCGAGGTCCCCCAGCGTTTCGAGGTACTCCTCCACGTCCCATATGAAGTTCTCGAGGTCCTTCGCCTCGCGGGAGCCCTTGAACGTCCCTGCTGGCGCCCCTGCTGGCATTGCCAGGATGAGCTTTTTCAGCACGCTCATCTCGTCACGTACCTCCTCCAACGTGACCTTGATTTCTCGTACCTCTGCTGCCAATTCATGCGGTCTGACCACATCGGCATTGATCCTTTCATGCCTATTCAGTCGTTCCCCATGTAGTGTCATTACTGATACCACCGACTCGAGCTGGTCCGATTGAGCTTCCAAACTATCTAATCGTTCCCTTGTTGATCGTTCTCTTGTCCGTCGTCTTGCATCCTCGCTGGTCCCTTCCATCTCAGCCATCACTGTGGCTCTGATACCAAATGTCACGGGGTCACTCTTACGGCGTGTCGGCCGTGCGGCACTCAACGCCTGCTGCGCTAAGTCAGCCTATTTCTCTCAAATGCGGCACGCGATGCGGATTCCCAGATGCTACGAAGGGTGGAAGGCTTGTCCTACTCAAGCTTCACTCAACCTCTACGTTCGAACTTCGCCCTGCGAAGCAACGCAGCAGGTTAGAGCCGGCAACGACGACCGTCAAG
The DNA here is from genome assembly GCA_021018995.1 of Chloranthus sessilifolius. Classification (NCBI taxonomy): domain Eukaryota; kingdom Viridiplantae; phylum Streptophyta; class Magnoliopsida; order Chloranthales; family Chloranthaceae; genus Chloranthus; species Chloranthus sessilifolius. The sequence goes on along the minus strand of CM037589.1, from coordinate 118,627,930 downwards.
GCAACAGGTAACGTTGAACGTAAGGCAACATGCACCAACGAGTGATATAGCGATAGGCAGCGACGAGCATACATCAAGCCCCCCTTGGGCTAAAACCCGCACCTCGAAGGTGGTTGGGAACCACCAACGCGATGGCCCTAGTATACGACGTAGCTAGGACGACCACGCCCTAAGCGTGGCCCGGATGCACGCACATAAGCCCACGAGGCTAGTGCACGTGTAGGGTCGGGGGACCCCAACTCATGTCCCCCTATATATGGTTTAAACATCAACAGTGCCTAAATGGCAGGAGGACCTCAAACGTATTGGTTTGGCATACGGCAACGCCCTCCCGCATCGCTAGGCCAACTTGAGTCAGTCGCGTCCATGTCGCGACCGTGTCTTCACCCTCCACCCCAACATGCTTCGACGCCATCGTGGCTCAGCCCAGTACATACGGTGCCGCCCTCATGGCCTTGACGCACCAGTCATACTCAACACTTGGAGAGGAAAAGTGGCCCTACGGCTGCCCCGGATGGCCACGCCGTGTGCCCCCGTCACAAGATTCTGCTGGTAGATCTTTTCCATAAACTATATAATTGGCATAAAACCTATGGGAGTGTATGACCTGGATTCAATCATGATTGCGACAAAAATACTAACAATCTCCCCATTTGTCACGGTCATGACAGTACCTGGTGTACATGGACTTAGAAATAAATGCATCAAAATAGCCATTGCTCAATCTAAGCCCTATATATCAAGTCTACATGCAATGTGAAATCAAATTCAACTCAATAACTCCCCCTAAACACAGTGCCAGTTATATAAAAGCTCTAATCAGTAAAGAATCTTTAATGACAACAAACTGCAGCACCTGAACCTGTTACCTGAAATACTACAGAAGTAGATCAAGAATAGCAGGGGAATAAATGAAAAGATATCAGCAATGCTATAAATCAAAACTAACAAATCACAATACCAACCACCACCTACTCTACTCCCCCATTTTGTCAAGATTTGACAAAGAAAACCAATCAATCCAACCTCAATCCATAACACATATATGTGTGCGTGTGTGTGTGTGTGTGTGTGTGTGTGCATAACATCAGATGGACTGTGTTCATCGGGAGCAGAGAAGCAAAATTGGGCTTTAGAAACAAACCTATGCCGATTCACAAAAGAAAGAAATAAGCACACAATAACAACAACCAAATCACAACTGAGGCGGTGGAGGTGGACCTTGGGGAGGAGGAAAGACGTCATTGAAATGGGCCATCATATTGGCAAAGCCCGATTCAACGGATTCCTCAAGAGAAGCCAACCTAGCCCCATAGGCTGAGAACCCCGAATTGACCTGAGTGGCTAACACCCTAAGATCCGTATCAATGCGGTCAAAGCGTGGATCATAATAGTGTACCATGGGACCATGGGCCCGGGGAACAACCGGTGGAGAAACACCACCAAAACCACCACCAAAATCCGCACCCCCACCAGACTCCTCATTACCCTCTTCATCTCCCTGAGCCCGTTTCCCAATCTTTGAAAGCTTCCTGACAGGAGGTTGCATCTGCGATTGTGCAAGATTAGGAGGGAGATTGATATGTGAGGTAGTCACCTTCCCAATGAGGATCGAAAAGGGAAGAGAGGTCATTGCAGTCTCGTCTCGCATGCGCCGATCAATCATCTCATAGAGCATCGTAAAGAGGCATAGACGCTTGCCTGTTTCTGTCAAATAGATGAGAATGATGATATCCCAACGGACTCGGTCCTTGATGCCAGCAAGCGGAGTGAGGGAGGAGAAGAGTACAAATCAAAACCACTGGTAACACTCTTTCAGAGAAATGTAATGAAGAGTGGTGCCAACAAGACGACCAAGAGTCTCACAGACATAGTCGTAGACGCCTCGGGGATCTACCAATGTATTTGAGTCCTCGAGCAAGGGATATGGAAAGCCTTTCGGATCGATGGGAATGCCCAACACGGAGGAAATGTGAGAGGGAGAAATCCTAACATTGTGTCCATAGACAAAGCTTGTCGCAAATCTCTCAGTGGGATCATCGTCCTCGTGAATGTTATGGAGGTTGGCGTAAAATCACTGAACCAAGTCGGTGTAGGCGGGTCCAGAGAGCGAGAGAAAGAAAAGCCACTCCTGTTGTGCAAAATCCTTGTACAACCCATGATCGTGAAGAAATTTGTCAAGAACAGGGCGCTCCACCACCAAGGATTTATCGGCATAATATCAATTGAAGAGTTCCTCGACTATGGATGAGGGAAATCATAGAACATTTGGAGGAGCCTGAGTAGGAGCACGTGAGCCGGAGCCGGAATCGATGGCTGATCCTGACCCTTGGCAGTGTAGAACGACGATGAGAAGACAAGAAAAGTCGACGCAAATGTGGAGAAAACAAGAAAATTTTTGGTGAAAATGAGTGGATGAAAATTCATCCATTTTATAACGTCCGTCACGGACGTTCATCCGGAGGGACATGGATGTCCATCCTCAAGGTACGGTTGGGATTTGTTCGAATCCGTGTGAACTTAATCTGCAGCCGTTCGGAGAAACCATAAAACTCAAGCATAGACATCTGTCCTAAAGACCACAGGCGTCTGTGTTGGACGGCTATCTAAGGGTCAGAGGATGATCAAAGTACGAACATCCATCCATGATGCAACGAACCTCCGTCATAGAACTGCGCTCGAGACTAGCAAAGGTCAAAACACGATCATCCGTGCGTAAGGCACGGACGTCCATTCTGAAGTAAACCTCTGGAGGTCAGGACTTGTGCAAAGTATGGACGTTCGTCAACTTGAGACGGAAATAATCCAAAATCAGTCTTAAAATACAAAATTTTCAAATACATGCTAGTTTTGTGAAATACAATGGATGCAATCTAAGGGTTTTGTTCGCAACACATATAACTGAAAAAAGTTTATACCAATGTTGCACATTTTGCTTCCTGTAAATATCAGCTGTTACAAACCAATAAGCAATCAGAATTTTGACTCAATATGTTCGACGTTCACATGCAAACACACACCACTAGTCGACATATCCTATTTGCTTAACTGTGTGATAAAAAAAAATGTATCCAAAAACAATTCATGGCATTGCAAATCAAGTGATCTGACCAACTAGGTGTTTAGAGATATTTCGAAAAGATATTATGAAGGCTAGTTAAACATCACAAAATATGAGATTCAAGTGCACTTACAGTGACGTGTGCAATGCGCAATCCTATTAAGCTTTCTAATTACCCATGTAGCGAGCTTTAGGTCAATATCTCCCTAATCCAGATGCGTTAGGGCTATAAGTGTACAAACACCGCTACGGATTTACTTGCTCGAGTAAAAAAGGCTACAAGATTGAATAAATCACAATACGATCTTATTGAAAGAATATCTTGATATATCATTTTGAAGATGTTTGCTTCACCCTTTCTTGCTTTCTACTGACCCTTGTAGCGAGTGTTGGGCCAACGACTCCTGATCCAGTTGACTTAGGGCATTAAGTATATAACACTCCTATGGGCTTAAGAGCTCAAGTCGAATAGGCTAGGGGTAGGCTACATCAGGTCACAAAGATAGGTAAAGAATATAGACAACAAAAACATGGAAACCCAACTAGGAAAAAACCACGAGACCTCTCTCAGATCCAAGGCAAACAAAATCCACCATGAATAGTAAAACACTTACAGAAAATCTGAATGATATGCACCTATCACTCTTCCCAGCTCACAACGCTCAAATCCCACAACGTCTCTTCACAGTATCCTAGAGTTTGCTAACGCCTTCAATCAATGAGTCACACGTTGATCCAGTCGAGTCACACGAGCTGATACCAAGCTTGAGCCACACAAGCTGCACCTTCAATGGAGTATGGTAATGTCCCCTTGAGATTAATAAGTAATACGAATGTAAGGTGTAACCTCAAGGAGGCAAGGTGCTAGAGGTCTTCAGAGAACCAAAGAAGAAGCAAAAAAATATATTTTGAAGAACTAGAAAACTCGAATCTGTTGCACCTATTTATAAACAGCTGGTGCGGACATTCGGGAATCGCGGGTGTCCATGATCGCAGACGTCCGTGAACCGCCTTGATAGGGCTCCCTAGGTCGGTCGGGAATTGCTTCGTGGAGAATTTGTTTGTTTATGCATATTTTTAACGAGGAGCAGATTCTGCCGGGAGCTCTTTTCCATAAACTATATAATTGGCATAAAACCTACGGGAGTGTATGACCCAGTTTCGATCATGATTGCGACAAACATACTAACAGTATGCCATCGAATCATGGGATCTTTAGATTTGAATACTTGACTAAAGGCAGCCCAACCATCCCAGTCATCCTGCTCTTCCCGCAGTTTATGAGCGAGAACTACAAACTCTTGAGAGGCATAGGCCAACCACTCCACCTCCAGCTTTTCAATCATTTGGCCCTTTGGAAACTGAGCTAATTCTCCTTTCTGAAGGCATTTACAATCTGCTCATCAATTTTCTGCCTTATTTTTGTCAGTTCATTCAATGAGGGTCTAGTCATGGTCTCTTTTGCTGTCGGTCGTCCAACTATGGCACATCGTGCGCGAGCAGGACAATGTTTTTTGGGGTCTTAAGATCAAATATGTAATGTACTGAGATTTTGTTTGCTTCTTTGATTGTTGTGGCATTCTTGGCTATGGCTCCCTGACCTTTGCTTCAGTTTCCGCCTTCTTGATCTTCCTTTACCCGTGTCTTTTATATGTCAATAAAAGTACATTTTTTTATAAAAAATGAAGATTTTTCTTCGTTTGGATACAAAAGGAGGTGTGTAAAAGAGGCTCGAAAAACCGGACGCTTTCCTCACTTTCAGAAATGAGAAATCTGACTAAAACGTTGGATTCACTTGAAATTTGACTTACGAGAAATGACACCTCTCTCTTTGTGTCTTATCTCTGTGGTTGCAGAAACCCACAATTGAGTTTGGTATGTGAAGAGGGTATTAGTTACTAGAGTTCAGTAGTTGTTGAAGAAAGAATAAAGAAAGAGGAGAAGAGAAGATATTAGAAAGGATTAGAGTTACGAGAGTAGTTCTCATTTCTTTTTTCATTAGAATTTATATGATAAAGAGTTACAATGTTATTTTTATGCCATTAGTGAGTAAGATATGGTGTGAAGCCAAGATGTCAAGTATCAGCCATACCGATATGTATCGGTGATACGCATTGGTTTGGCCGAGAACCGATACTAATACCAGTTCGATACCGGTATCGGACTTAGAATGGGTATTAGCTGATACTATCTTTCTTTTTTTTTTTTAATAAAAAAATTTCAGTACTGGTATTGGCCGAGATGTAGTTTGCCCCTCATTTGACTAATTTTTGTGTAGTAGTTTACCCTCATTTTGCTTTATGGATCTCCATTAAGCTTATCAAGCATTAGTTAGTGCCGTGCTCTTTGATTCACCATGTTCTTGGGAGGAATCATAGCCCTACTTCCGGACACCTACTTTTCCATTTTCATTTAGTTGGCAATTGGTACTGTCCCACCACTGTGGAATTTCCTCTCATTAATGTGATATGTAATTATATCAAACTACTATTTCACAGCATTCTATATCAATGTTACTTCCTCTTATTTAGTGTGATGCAATCCCCAACACTGTTTAAGAGGAAAAAAGTACTGCAATGACTTTATGTCATAATAGATTGTCTCCTGCACCCCTAGGCCTGTTCAAATAGCTGCCTCAATTGCAACCTGTGCCTATTCTTTTACAAGTATATGCATTTCTCACTTTCCCTATCCTATTAATTAGCCCTCTTAAAATCGGCATGATGCTTATCTTAAGACTTTTAAATGTAAAATATTATTCTGTCTTTTGGGATGTTCAAATCACCTTATAAGTTTTTAACTTATATTTATCTATTTATTTTTCTCTTTGCATTTTTTTTCTGATTCTTTGTTTTGTCTAGGTGTCCATCTTCTACTTTTGCATTTTATTTATTTATTATGTTCAAATAGCTGCCTCAATTGCAATCTATGCCTATTTTTTAAAAGTATATGCATTTTTCGCTTTCCCTATCCTATAAGAACGCTTAAAATCTGGCATGATGCTTAATCTTAAGACTATCTAATATCAAACTTTATTCTCATCTCTTTTGTGATGCTCAAACTATCTGTTAAGTCTTTTATTTATTTTTCTGTTTCCATTTTTTCTGATTATTTGTTTTGTTTAGGCGTCCTTCTTGCTATTCTTATATTTTATTTATTTATTTTTCTGTGTCCATTTTTTTCTTCTGATTATTTGTTTTATCTAGGCATCCATCATGCTACTCTTGTATTCGTGTGAATACTTGACCGGGAATTTAGGTCCCTGCTTGCTTGGATCGTAGCCGAATCAAGCGACGAAAATTTACAAGGAAAAAGTGGACCAATACATGGGGCTTTTTAACAGCCTAAAAAGAAGAGTTCGTCGCTAAACGACGGACGTCCGTGACTCCTTGACGGACGTTCGTGGACTCTGACGAATGTCTGTGACCACATGACGGACATCCGTGAAAATAAGTGCTCACTGTTTTTGTGAACACCGCAAATGACGGACGTCCGTGGACACTTGACGGACATCCGTAAGACGCGCCCGAGATTTGATGGAACTATGGATTTTAGGCGAAAACTTGTCATTTAGAGTTTTGCTTTTTTAGGACTTTCTTATTTCGAGTTTTAGGTTTTGGTTAGCCTATTTAAAGGCTTGTAAACACTTTTATTATTAGTTTTGATTAATGAAAATTAGAGAGTTGTTTTTGTGCAAAGCCTAGAGAGCTTGTGAAGAGTTTTCAACCGAGGGAGTGATTCCTTCAAAACCTGAGGAGTGAGCAATCATTTCTCTTATGACTTGGTGCGAAACTGACATACAGTCTTGGTGTGAAGCCTTGGAATCGTTGGTGTGAAGCCGACAAGCATCTCTAGAGCGAACTCGGAGATCCTCTATCTTATTCTCCTTTTTATTTTGTTTTAATCGAAGATTGAGTACCCTAAACCCCTATCGCATGAGATTTACGTTATTTTAGGGTTAGCATGCGACCCCGTCCCACATGAATTTGGTATTAGAACCAGGTTCAAACCCTTGGCAAATAGATTGGTGAATCATGATTGAAGTTTAAGTTCTCAAAGTCATTCGTGATTTGAACGATTACATGGTTTCCATGAGAACGTTCGTGAAACGGTGGAACATTCCGATCGTGCATCAAAAGATGACAATGGTGGAAAAATTATGGTGCGAGGAGAAAGGTAGATCATCCGATCAATATGGGTCCATATTCAAGCATATGACACTTCTTAACAGCGTTTACTGCGAGTTGTTAAGGTCGCGTTAGAAAGTGGATGCATGGAGTGAGAATATCAGTACTACCATTATTAGGGCTTTTATTCACGATCTATCCGAAGACGTATTAGACGTGATTCAAGCTTTAAGGTCGAAGGTTACACGCTTCATTCCCATAGTTGTACCTGTGAGATGACCCCTACAGATTAAAGTTCCTCTACCCGCGCCCGTGGTAGTACCTCCAGTGGCAGAACTACAGTCTGACCCTTTGTTGGCAACTCTTTTTTAAAAAATAACTTAAAGTACCTAAAGTAAACTTTTCTAATACGCCTCTCTCTAAACCTAAACCCACGCCCTCTCTAAACCTAAACCCATGCTCCTTTCTCTCCCTCCCTCCCTCCCTCTTTTCTCTCTCTAAACATCTCGTTGCCCTCTCTAACCTTGCGCCCTCCCTCTTTTCTCTCTAGCCCATATGATATCCTCAGCTTTGTCTTCTTCCTCGCTCCAAACCAGGCAATAGATTAGGCATCCTCTGCAAGACTGCAAGTCTGCAACTCCAAGTCTCCGATCCAAGCCTATTAGGCATCCTCATTCCTCTGCAGGACTCCAACTCCAACTCCAAGTCTATTAGGCATCCTCTGCAAGACTCCAACAATCCAACTCCAAGTCTCCGACTCCAACTCCAAGTCTCCAACTCCAAGCCATTTGCAACTTGCAACTTGCAAGTGAGTAATCATAATCCCTCTTTCATTTTTCCTAATTATTAATTTATTATTTTTCTCATTCAATGCCTTTGCTTTATTATTATTTATTTATATAGATTTTTCTTAAATAATTCAATACTAAGTTTGGAATTTTCTATAATGTTGATTGTTGACTATGTAGGGCTGAATCGACTGCTTTTGACCCAATTCGGATTATGTAAATACTTATTTTTTTGTTTTATTTTTTGTTTTAATTAGGATATTCATTTGCTCTCCTCTGTTGTCTCCTACTTAGATGAATGAGCTTAACTGCTTAAGATAAAATATGGGTTTTGTTTGAAAAGAGTGAATCTGATCTGGGTTTGAAAATTTTGCTTTTTTGTTTGATTTTAATTGACAAATTGTGCAGCTTAGTTTTTTTATTTTTTATTGTTATTTATAATCAGTTGAGCTGAAATTGGAATGTGGTTTTTTGTTATAGGCTTGAATGAATCTGATGAGTTTTATTGTAAGCTTGAATGAATCTGATATGGGTTTTGTTATAGGTTTTTTGTTATAGGCTTGAATGAATCTGATTAGGGTTTTGTTTTTATATTAGAGATTATATCCATTAACTGTGCAATTGGAACTTGTGTTTTGTTTACCAGCTGAATTTGAGCAAATTTTTGTTTTTTTTATTGCTTTCTTTTTGCAAGTTGTAATTGCATTTTGACCATCGGATCTGTGAACGTTATAGTCCACAGATCCAATGGTCTAAAACTCTCCATAAAACACCATTTTTGGGCCAATTGCATTTCATTCTATGATCTATCACTTTGATGGTACGGATCACCCACATCTTAAACCATTGTTCCTTTTTTCAATGATTAACGTTAAAGTGCACCAATTTTTTGGTTTAGTTTCATTTTTTGTCTTTGAGTTGCAATAATATAGGAATTATTTTAGATGTCAGGATGTCTCTAGGATCCTAGACCTAGATTTCACATGTTAAATGCCTAATGGTTCAGATCACCTAAATCTTAAACCATTGATGGGGTAAGATCATTTAAACACCATTTTAGTGCTTACATGGTTGTTAGGAGAGTTAGCCCCTTTACTTAAAAAGTTAAAATCCCCTAATTTCAAAAGCCCTTTCTCAACCTCGCATGCCTAAGCCTAAATCCTAATTCCCTAATTCAGATATCCCTAAACTTAAAGCTCTAAAGAGACAAATTTGATATTTTGAGGTAAGTTGAGGCTTGAAATATAGATATGTCATATAGCTATTTTGAGGATATGAAGGACTGATTTGCATTTTTTGTTTATTGACCTAGTAATGCACAAATATTTTAAGAAAACATCTGAACTAGCGTCGCCTTCATCGAGAGAGAAAACATCTGAACAAGTGTCGCCTTCGGCGAAAGAAAGTAAAGTTTGTGATGCAGTACAACCTCACACACTACTTAGAAATGCTGAAAGTGGCGGAACTACGTGTGCGCTAGTGCAGACAAATATAGATGTTGGATTGACAAATCTTCCAGCAGGTCCAGGTGTGCGTCCTAAGATTTCAAGTTACCATCCTAATATATAAGAAAAGATAAGAATAACGTATTTACAGAAGAATCATTTTCAACCCAAAGGACATAATTTTCTTCGAACGAAATTTTCAAATGGGTTTCTTCGATTTAATCCTGAGTGGTTTGACGGCTTCAGTGGCTGGTTAGAATATAGCATAGAGAAAGATGCTGCATATTGCTTGTGTTGCTATCTATTTAAATTAGATAGAGGAGGACAAGGGGGTGGTGAGCAATTTGTTAGTGAAGGCTTTAGAAGTTGGAAGAGAAAAGAGAGATTAAACACTCATGTTGGAGGACCTAATAGTGCTTATCATCAAGCTTATGTGATGTGTGAAAATCTTTTAAATCAGATGTAACACATAGAGACTGTTTTCGAGAAGCATACTAAACAAGAAAATTAGATTATAAAGCTTGTTTGTATGCATCGATTGATTGCATACAATTTCTCCTTCGTCAAGGGTTGGCTTTTCATGGTCACGATGAATAAAAGGATTCAATTAATAAAGGAAACTTTCGTCAACTGTTGAATTTTCTTTCCATTCATAGCAAAGAGATTAACAAAGTTGTGTTGAGCAATGCTTTCGGAAATTTATAGTTAACATCACCTAAGATTCAGAAAGAGATTGTTCAAGCATGTGCAATTCAAACTATAAGAGTGATCATCGATGATCTTGGAGACACTTTCTTCTTACTGTTAGTTGATGAGTCTCGTGATATATCCATCAAAGAGTAGATGGTTGTTGCAGTATGATGAGGTTTTGTGGTTGAGCATGTCATAGGATTTGTACATGTTCTTGAAACTTCTGTTATATCACTTAAAAAAGAAATTGAAGAACTACTTTCCAAGCATAACTTGAGTATTACAAGAATGCATGGTCAAGGATATGATGGCGCAAGTAACATGCAAGGTGAATTCAATGGACTCAAAGCGCTTTTTTTGAAAGAAAATGAATCTGCATTTTATATCCATTGTTTTGCACATCAACTTTAGTTAATAATTGTCACTGTTGTACAAAATCACAAACCAGTTGCAACCTATTTTGAATTGATCGCTCTTATAGTGAATATGGTTGGTGGCTCATGCAAACGGAAGGATCTTCTTCGAGAGAAACACGTTGAAAATGTGAATAAAGCACTTGAGAGTCGCAAAACCTTGACTGGAAAAGGCTGTAATCAAGAAACCAATCTTAAAAGTGCGAGTGAAATACGTTGGAGCACACATTTAGATAGCTTGGTAAACTTAATTGCCATGTACCCCGTCGTGATTAAAGTACTTGAGTTTATCGATGAAGATGGTGAACTTATACAACAAAGAGCTAAAGCAAGTTCTCTATTGGATATCATGTACACTTTTGACTTTGCATTCACTCTACATGTAATGAAGGAGATTTTGTTAGTAACTTGTGTTCTATCAAAAGTGTTGCAATGAAAAGATCAGGACATTGTGAATGCCATGCATTTGGTTGAATTAACAAAGCGAAGATTACAAAAAATTAGGATAATGAATGGGATTCTATCCTCATTCAAGTTTCTATATTCTGTAATGAGCAGAATATTATTGTTCCAAATATGAATGAGAAGTTTGTAGTGCATGGACGACCACATCGTAGGGCTGAACAAATCACAAATCTACACCACTATCAGGTTAAAATCTTTTATACTGTCATTGATATGCAACTTCAAGAGCTTAATCACCGTTTTACTGAAGTAAACACTGAATTGCTACTATGTATGACTTGCTTCAATCCTTCATAATCATTTTTAGCTTTTGACGAGCAAAAGTTAATGCGTCCCACACAATTTTATCCACTTGAATTTTCAGAAGTAGATTGATTGGTTCTTAGAGGTCAGCTTAAGACGTTTCTTATGGACACGCGTTCAAACGAAAAGTTTTTTTATTTGAAGGGTATTAGTGACCTTGCGAAGAAGCTGGTAAAGACGAAAAAACACATTGGCTATGATTTGGTTTATTTGCTCATAACTCTGGCATTAGTTTTTCCAATCACCACTGCTACTATTGAGAGAGCTTTTTTTGCCATGCATATTTTGAAGAATAGGTTTCGTAATAAAATGGGAGATGGATTGATGAGTGGCTGTTTGATTACATACATTGAGAAAGATAAATTTGATAGCCTTGATAATGATACAATTGTTAATTACTTTCAGAAGATAACAAATCGTCGAGGACAATTGCCTTAAAAGAAATTTTCTTTACAGTTGACAATGGATTCAAAGTTTGATTTTTTTGTAGATGAATGATATACAATTGTCAATATCTTATTGTTAAAAATTTCTTTTTTTTTTATTGTAATTTTAATGAAAATTATATTTTATAATATAAATTAGTTTAAATTTATGTTCATTGTACAAAATTGATCTCTAATTCATTTTGTACCCCGCCTAGATGAGAATCCTGGTTTCGCCAGTGACAACCTCTACCGGTGGAAGATACCAAACCAACTGTGAATCCGAGTACCTCCATGCCTATAGAAGAACCGATGGAGCCTGTTGTTCAAGCAGATCCGGTTATTCGTATTGATCCTGTGCCTGAAGAATATCCAGTTGAAGAGTCCACATCGGTTGATGAGATCGCCGCAAATCCCGAAACTGTTGAAGAACCCGAGATCGTTGCAGCCCAAACATCTGTGATAGGCCCTATCGAACCCGAGATCGTTGCAGCCCAAGCATCCGTGATAGGCCCTACCGAGCCCAAGATCATTAGAGTACATGCATCTGTGATCATCCCTACCGAGCCTGAGATCATTCAAAAGTTCGAGATAGATGAGGAGCAAGCATACATGATAACGTCTATCGATGATGGCCAAAATTCGAGGTCAAACTTTTTTAAAGTAGAGGGGATTGACGGGGAATTTAGGTCCGCCTACCTGCATCGTAACCGAATCAAATGAAGGAAATTTACAAGGAAAAAGTGGACCAATACATGGACTTTCAAACGGCCTGAAAAGAAGAGTTCGTCGCTAAACAATGGGCGTCTGTGACTCCTTCACAGACGTCCGTGGACTCTGACGGATGTCCGTGACCAAATGACGAACATCCGTGAAAATAAGTGCTCATTGTTTTTGTGAACACCGCAGACGACGGACGTCTGTGGACACTTGACGGACATCCGAGAGACGCGCCCGAGATTTGATGGAACTATAGATTTTAGGTGAAAACTTGTCATTTAGAGTTTTGCTTTTTTAGGACTTTCTTATTTCGAGTTTTCGGTTTTGGTTAGCTTATTTAAAGGCTTGTAAACACTTTTATTATTAGTTTTGATTAATGAAAATTAGAGTTACTTTTGTGCAAATCCTAAAAAACCTGAGGAGTGAGCAATCGTTTCTCGTAGGACTTGGTGCGAAGCCGATGTACAGCCTTGGTGTGAAGCCTCAAAATTGTTGGTATGAAGCCAACCTCTCTGGAGCAAATCTGGAGATCCTCGATCTTATTCTCCGTTTTATTTTGTTTTAATCGAAGATTGAGAACACCCTAACCCCTATCGTGCGGGATTTACATTATTTTAGGGTTAGCGTGCGACCCCGTCCCGCGTCGATACTCTTAAGTCAACAAGCGATGCTGTCATCGAGAAGCTAATGGGCACTCTACAGGAAACAAAGCCTGAAAGTAATGCCCATTTCATAAGCACTAGTGCCACTGCCGATGTTCATATAGGAAAAGAGCAAAACGGCTTTTAAGATCCTATTCTCAAATCATTTCCAGATCTCTGTGGAGATGGCCATGCATAAAACATGTGTGGGTGACTTGGATCCACACTCCACACACATAATTTACTAATTTGATAAATAATTACTATTTTCTTCCCTCATATAAATTGCAGAGTTATCACATTCTAACTTTAACCACTTCAGACGTGCAAAATTTTTGGAAGTGATGATGTGTGTAGGTCTAGAAACCATTGGGCACACATTCCATTAAGGCATATGTGTTTATATATAGTTAGTACTCCCTTCCTTCGCTAGGTGATGGAACATATAGATCCTAGGGTATTTTTTCTTTTGTTTGAAAGTTCACCTTGGAAAGCTTTCCAAAATTACTTAACCTACTGGGACTAGTTAGTGTAACTTCCAGTTTACGAATCCCATTACTGGAAAAACTTGAAGTGGATTCGAATATTGTTCCTATGCATGTGCCATCTGTATTCAAATGGAGGGCCATCACTCATACTATTTAGTTATTTGATGTGGTGGCAGACACTATGTTCTGTTGAAAACCCATTCATTAACTTTCTCTGTTTATTTTTATTGTTATTTTTCCATACTGTAGTTTTTATTTCTGCGACCTTTAAATTATTTCAGGTGCTAGACATTCAGAAGTTAGCTGCAGAGATGGGATTACATTGCATAACTACGTACAGACTTGATGCTCTTAAGTCTGTTTGTCATCCGGAGAAAGAAATTGATGTTACTCCTCCAGATTGTGAGACGGAAGCCTTAGGGCTAATTGTTGAAGATTCAGGTCTATCTCGAGTTCCGGAGGAAGAAGTATCATCCAATAACATAAAAGTTTTCAAAACTGATTTAGCGTGCCTGGAAAATGGTAATAATAACTTTTGTGCTTGTCTGTCTGTTTGTTATTTTTTGTCAATAAAGCCTTTGGATATAAAAATTCATGTTGCTTCGTTCAATTATTAAGTATGCTAGGCTCTTAATAAAATTCATGTAAGAAACACCCAACAAAGGTTAATAATATAAGACATGTTGAAAATACCATCCAAGAAAAATTGAGTTCCACTCACCAACCAATATGTCGAGAAGGGAACCAAGCTGCGGACACACTGGCATCTTCAAGCAACGACTGAAGGGAATGGTGTGACAATCCTTCTGATGAGCTTTTGCATATCCTTGTTAACTGCACATACACTGTATTTCCTATTACTTTTATTAATTTAGTTGTTTCCTTACTGTCAAGAAAGACAGCAAGTACTATAAGCATGATTTGCCATTCTTGAATCCTTTGTGTACTAAAATTACTACTGGCTTAACTATGACAAGAGAAAATTAAACCCTATTGAACCACTGATAAAATTCCACTAGGCTTAACTTATGATCTAGAACTTTGTAGTTCTGGAAGGTTGGAAAATGGGAATCACATAAGGGTTAGTATTCCAAGTACTTGGAGGAAAAAGATCGAGGAGAATATTATCAATGTTTTCAATAGCGAATAACAGATAGCATAGTGTTCAACCCCTCATGTAGCGAAGCTTAAGCCTCAACGCGTGCAGCGTAAGCTTCACTATTTTTTATAATATTTAATTTTTATAAATATAAATAAATTTAAAAAATAGGAAAAAATATATAAAAAAATTTTAAAAAATAAAAAAATAAAAAAAGTGGGAAAAAATTATATGAGTAAAATTTCATAAGTAGAACATAACAAATAAGTTATAGCGTATGTCGCAGGCTCTTGTCACCGGGGCGCAGCCCGATACCGGCTATCACACTCGTGGAACGCCTCGATGCTGCATGCAACGAGGCCAGCCTAACCCACCCTCAGCTTTGATACCACCCGCCTAGAGGACGGGAACTCCCGTTCATGGTTACCTTCTTCCGAGGCCTATCATACCATCGCATCAAGTCCCTTTGCGACACACTTGCCAGCACCTCCGTGCCATACTTGGCTTGCCCAAGCTTCACCCTCACGCCATGCATTAGTACCTCGCTTCGCAATAGTGGCATGCAACTCCTCATGCCGTCTCATACTAACATGTCTTGCCATCATACCGAACCAAGCCCACCATCGTGTGAGTTCCTCATTACTAACACACGAGCATCCGACCCTCAACTGACGTGCACTACCGTGTCCCACTCAGCCCTCGAGTGCCTCCCTCATTGCTAGCCCATGTGCACCGCGACGCCGGCCCGGGGCCACATGGCAACCTCACCTTGGGTGACACATGGCATTGCTTCAGAAGCAACATCCTAGGCCCACCCCTTCAAACCTAGGAGACCACTATGCACCCTCTGGTATTGCAAGGCCCCGTGTGTGTGGAAGTAGCTCCCTAGCTCTCCTCGAACATAGATGGTTTAAACAGCACCTCAAGCCAAATAGCAGAAGAACCTCAAATGTATTGGTTTGACATATCATCATGGCACACAGACTCCTTCCATGGCACACATGGCCCATGCAACCCCAACCACGCCTTTGAGTCAGCACCCCTACGCCCACGCGCGTCTAGTCGCCACACAAGCACACCACCTAGCTCGTGTCGCTATCTACGCCACATATATGAGAGCACGCCCGCAACATAAGGCCCCACACTCCTTTGCGCTCGTGCGCCACACACCTAGCTCCAAGGCCCCACACCCCTTCCTGCTAGCCAACCAACCAGCTCCAAAGCCTCCACGCCTTCCTACTGCTACCTAGAGTATTGGCCCCGTCACATCCTCCACCACGCCACCTCCTCCCAACCTGTTAATGTCAACACACCCATGCTGACATCCCATATCTAGCCCCGAGGTCTGACACCTCTCCGCTAGCTCAAACTTGGCCCCATCCGCATTTCACTTGACATGAAGCCAACTTCTCAAACGAACAAGCAACATACTGATTCTTCACGCGGTCCCATTCCCACGCTATCCATCACCATGTCATTTACTAAGCACACGACTTGCTCTGGTACCTTGGCTTCCCCGCCTTCACCCAAGAGTCTGCCAACCAAATTCAGCTTCCGCAACACCTCGGTACCTCGGCCCTGCCTTCAGCCCTGCTCGCCAAAGTAGTCCCATTCAGAACGCTTAAAAGTCAACTTACATAAACAGATACTAAAATAGAACTTAGTAAAAGCGACATATAACCCCAAAGATGATTACGAGGTAGCGTCGTCGCCATCGTCATCCTCGATTGAGTACGAGGTAGTCATTGTATGTCTGTGAGAGCCAGCCTCGTCGGCCGAACAATCATCATGATGCTGCTGCATGGGAGGCTCCCAATCGGGGTCTTGCTCATCCTCCGACTATATCATACGGCCAACAATATCATCCTCTGAATTTGAACTGAGAAGTATTGGGTTATTTGCGAGCCCTGGTGGTCAAATAATCTAAGGCACGGGCCACACTGGTAGTGCCTGATAGACTGCTCGGGCTTGTGGTGCGATGAGCGGGGGTGGTGAGTTTTGGAAAGGGCCTCAGATTTTTGGTGCCCTGACTCGAGGACGAATCCTCGGAGGCACAAGTGAAAGCGGATGGTGTTGTGGAACTCGATCCAACTGTGGCCTCTGATATGGAGGATCTAGGTATATTACTTCGATCATTCGCCAAGCTTGAGGCGTAGGTCGCGATGCTAAAGACCTTGTGCGAGGTTGCGATGAGCCCGAAGTTCCCGACATAGCTGCCAATAATTTAGAACATTGCTACTATGCTATTAAAAATTTTAAATTGTAATAATCCACTAAAAAAATTAGACCAATCTTCAAGCATCACAGTTAACATTCGAATGGTAGTTTCATTATATCCTTTGAAATACATTTACAAACAAAAGAACTACAGTAAATAGAATAACAAGTCGTGTAAACAGACCACACACACATTGTATATACACACTCTTAACCTGATTTCTACCTACAACCCGAGGAATGACAAATTCCTGGGGAAAATGGGGGGGTTCGTCATGTGACACGATTGATGGTTGGGGAAAACGGGGTGGATGGTATATCACAATAGAGTCTATTGGAATATGGTGGCATTCGTTGATGGGACGATTATCTGGGGGGTGTTTCTAAACCTTCGAAACGCGTTGATGGCTTCCTTATATGTTCTGAACGACCTATGATAAGCCCCCGAAAATCTTGTGATTTCTCGCGAGCAATCCTCCCATGTTCGATAAACACCCGGCTTCCTACCAATGAAAGCTACGTAGTACTTACCCATGGCATCTGAGAACAACTATACTGAGTTATAAGCATGAAATAGCAAATATAAATATATTTTGAAAAATAATAGGTCACTAAAAGAGCCTTAAGTGAAATGGTACTACGCAATATTATTTTAAGAAATTCACTCAACGGGATTGTGTGTCCCACATTTTGTTTACTATATCATCGCGAAAAGCGTTCATCCACTCACAATTCGCAGGAGTTTGTGTGCTATGAACGTTTGGGTTTTCTATCTCCACTGAGTTGTCACTCAGTGGTACTATTCGATCATCCGACTATTCGTAAAAGAATTGATCCTTGCGATCGTAAGTCCTTATATAATTGTGAAACATACAACATGCAACAACTATCTTATTGTGTTTCTACAAGAATTCTCGTTTGGACTTGGAGAATTGGGAAGCATTGTTTAAGTACCCCAAATGTCCGTTCAACAACATTGCGTAATGACGCATGTCACTTATTAAATATCTCCTAGGGAGTCCTTGGGGGATTTGAGGTGTTGAATTCTTTAAGATGGTATCGCACCCCATGATATGGAGCCAGAAACCCGCATATGTTCGAATATCCCCTATCGACTAGGGAATACTTTCCCAATGGCACATGAAGTCTGTTTTCTGGCCTTGATAGCACACTTGCGAGGACTTTCGAATCGGGAGCGGATCCCTCCCATCCCGAGAGTACTTACTGGAACATGTTGATGCTAACAACACAACACGTTTTGCGATGTGTCTTGGTGGCGATTGCGGTATCTTTGTGAGTATATCTTCGGAACAGTAACATCGACATGTGTACCTTCAGCCCTGATTTTTCGCAATATTGATGTTCTAAAATTTCCTATCAATCTCCTATATTATTCAATCAAATATTCTCCTAGAGTAATTAAAAATCAGTGGGTTGAAAATGAAGATTCATTGGGAGGGAAGTGAAGCTTTGAAAATGAAGATTCATTGGGTCGAAAATTGCCTGATCAACTCTACCAATCAGTGGCTTCACAATCTGCTAACATGTAGATTCATTACAACGAAAATGAATAAATCACCTCATTCGAGATGAATCTGAGCAGTATGCACTTTGTGAAGATACTGCTGTTAACAAATAAATTTTTGTTATTTACTATGGTTATCAGTATGCAGAGCTCTCAAAAAATAATTGGCATTTTTTGTTTTCAATCAAAGACTAGTATTTCATTTTTTACTCTGTCACTCTGAATATATCAGAGAGCATTCACAAGTTCATCTACTCAATATGCAAACAAAAAAGCATTAAAAAGTTGGAAAATAACAAATATTGGACAAAAAACCGAGAAGTAGTGGTAAAGAGGAGAAAATAATGCTTCAAAAAGGAAGCTCCATACATGGGTGCTTCGGTTGCTACTATGGTGAACTCTTCATCAGTTGGAAGGCTCTTTAAATAGAAATTGCTACCTACAAACGATCAGACGGAATCAATGAGATCCATGTCGTGGTCAAGATAGCTGCAATTGCTATCTCTGATTTCGCAGGCCTACCTCTGTCTTAGACGAGTAAATGACACCTCCCAAATTCCCAATGGATTCAAGAGTGGTTCCATCCACAATTTGACATGTGACGGAGCTTAAGCTAAAGCAGTATGGGGGGCTCTGTTGTCTCTTCATCCACAGTGGTGACATGAGATGAGCCACAGATGTACTCCATCGTTCAGGAGCTTAAAATGGTGTTTTCAATGTACACCAACCCCCATTGAATGGAGAACTTTCAATCACCAGTTCACCACCGTCAATGATATATATTTTTATGATAAAGTCTACAGTTTTACCACCTTTATGAAGCACAACTGCTCAATGGGGGTAAGCCTTGCAGGCCAAGCACTATTTGCTGCTCTTCTCACCTGGACAAAGAAGATAAAGAAGACAAAATTTCTGGGTTCCAGGGATTCGAATATTGCAAAGAAAGCAATTAGTCCATGACCGTTGGAGCTTTGATCAGGTGCTTGTAAATGGGGTGCTATACTCCTCTCTCTCTCTCAGATTCAGACCATTTCCCAGAGAAAAGCCCAGAAATGGAAACGTCGCTTTCGGTTTGTTTTGCTCGGAAAGGCAGTGGGAACCACGCCATCTCCCGAACGGAGGAAAAGCTCAGGAACATACAATTTTGCCTCACTTTCCGACCTCCCATTCAGATTCCTACCATTCCTGCGTAAACGAACGAGGCCTTAGCATGATAGCTTATTTGGGATAATATTGGTTAGAGTTACGAGTTATGAGGCTGATTGCCGATCCAACTGCAATTCATAAAGTGTACTTGCTGTACACTTGGTCATACTCTTTTAGTGTTACAACTTCTCTCTTTAAATCCTTAGGAACCAAAATCCTTCAAACCTTTAGATTGCAAACCATCACGTGAAGAATTATTAAGAATTGGACTTAAGGTTGAAAGAAGCAGATCAAGAGAAGGTTTATTTTTCATTGTATTTGTTATGAACTTGTCAAATTACTTATTAAAGGATCAAAAGGTAGTCATCAATCAAACATATTAATTAATTATTGTTTGTTTGATTTGGGTTTCTTTTCCTAACTAGCAAAAATCAATCTTAATTATGAGTTAAGACAACAATTAATTATTATTTTTTAAAATTTTAGTTTTTGAGTGAACTCATGAAATTATTTTTAGAAATGAATTTTTAAATTTACCCATATCTTTTTAATTTTTTCTACTGAAAAATTAGGTTTTATTCAAATCTATCTAATCCCTTTTGTAAATTACAGTTTTTTTCAAAACAAGGAGAAAACATCTACATGTAATTCAAGATTTGTGTTTGTGATTTGAAATTTGGTTTAATCACTCCCAATAAAATCTGAGATATACCTAATAAACATGGCTCTAGTTATTTAAGATCTCTTAACCATAGTGACAAGTCGGAAAGTTGGGAATGAGTCGCGAAGGGGAAAATCGGAAGAATCTAGCAAAATCGACAAAAAGTCGGCAGAAACCGGAAAAATCCCAAATTATTAAAAAAATCATAAAAAAATATGACAAAAAGTTCTATATGCATTTAGGCAATAAGACTGAAGTATATCATATATTTAAAAATTATATCAAGTCATTGATTACCTACCTATAAATGTTCTCATGTAATGATGTAAACCATAAATCATATTTAACAAAAATAAGTTTCTACTTTCTAAAAGATAGTCTCTGATCGCACATCATTGGTATAAAAGTTCGAGATTAACTCAATACCTAACATGTTTATAAACATCAACCATAACCATTAATATGAAAGTTATGCAATGAGTCAAAGACCAAAATACAAAAAATGTCTCCATCAAAAATACGTAGGTTGTCATTTTGATCTTCTGATTCAATATTAACTTCTTTATTTAACTGGGAAAAGTTGGAGAAAGTCGGAAAAAATCGGGGAAAAAACTGGTAATTAATCGAAATTCAGAGATTTGCCGATTAATCGGATGGAAAAATATTGGTCCCTTTTTAGGGACTTGTTAAAAAGATCAGAGACGTCTGTTACTGTGCTTATAACAGCACAGTGAAAATGGGTCTTAGAAACACACCATGGAGTTGCTATGATAGTTGGTCATGGCTACTCACAACTGCAAGCAAAGAGTGGACATTGATCAAGTTGATATAGAATGTCGAATACATAGAAATTCAGGCACATAAAAACTCTATGCCTAGATATCTTTACACAGAAAGTAGTGGACAGAGAAATTACTGCTTATAAATGCACTGAAAAGTATCCAAAATAAAAATTTGTGCTCATAGAAATCTTTTGTAGTGGTCCTTCACCAGTGCGCTTGAAATCCTTCATGGCTTTATGGGCAACCCTTCATATATCACGTGGCACCGAGGCTCTCAATTAATTATTTATTGATCAATCACTAAAATTTATGACAACCTAAACCTTTAAATAGCCCTTATATCAAATTTACGACAATCTAATCTACTTGCATGACCCACTTTTCTGCCTCGATAGGGTTAGGCTATCTCTTAAGAAAATGGACTCAATCTCTTAAATCCTTGGATTCTACATGCATTGCTTCCCTCAAATCTCGACTCGGTACAGTGTTGTTTCATGTCTGTCTTCAAATATCCTTAGAAACTCTTAAAAAAATTTCATTTCACTCTTGGAACTAGTTGATGATTCTCCCTTCGGCATTTTTAGCACCTTGATACACAAAAGGTCTCTATCAGATCATCATCTTTTATGGATACCAACTAAGTCAATTCTCATCGGAGAGTTTTAAATCCTAATAGCCCTAGTTGTCATCCTAATAACCCCAATTGTCATGTACTACACATAATGGTTGCTAAACCTACGCTCCAAGCTACAACTTTCACACCCCAAAATCCACATAGGTGTGAGCTTCGTCGGATCAAAAAGATCTGCAATATGGGATTAGTAATATAATAGATTTAAAAAATATATATACCAAAAACACTTTTATTTCATTCAAACTGTTTTGAGTACAACTGACGTCTAGTACAATGAACTACATCAATATCTCACTTATTACTTATATTTTTACATTTTTCTTTAACAATACTTTCTTTACTAGTACTACGGTATCTCGAGCCTAACTACCTTTGTTTCTAAGACTTTAGTCATTCTCTTCGTCCTTAATCTGTTGTGGTAAAAACATGTGTGAGCGTCATAACTCTGCAACCAAAATTTCATCAGAGTATAAATGCAGATGACAAACAAATATGTGGATGATATTTGAAAAACCTTTTTGTAAGAAGGCTGGCAGAATATAGGCAAATACTGAAACAGAAAGCAAGTGTCTTGTAAAATGCATCGAACAAATAACAATACTTAAAATATCTGAACCGATATATAGCAGTTGGGCCAATATATAGTTAAGTCGCACAAATAGCAGGTCCTCACTCACTTGGTTTCCCGGTTGAGTAGATGTATTGCTTGCCCAACATAATGATTTTCATTAACCAAGGTTTACGCACATTCTCTATCCTCGACTTATTCGATATTTCAGATGTGAATATCGTGCAAAAGATACCAAATATTGTATTTTAAAACTTTGATATTAAATTTCAGAGCTTATTTCAGACGCCAGATATCAAATTTAAGAAACCATTTCAGATATCAGATGTCAGAATCTAATTCAGATATCAGATGTCAGAAATTATCAGATATCATATGCAGAATTAAATATCTCTAATATCAATTATCTTTTACTAATTATAAATATAGAAATTTAACAGAACCTCCATTTTCTTTTGGAAAACATGATTATATAATCATATGGAAATTCAAAACCGTCAGATGTTTTTACTCAAAACTGATGTTTAAATATTTTATATGCTACTTAAATAGTAAGTCTTCAAAAATTACAATTTATATTTTTGTTTCTTTATGAAAATGTGGTTAAAAATCGAAAATTACTTCTTCGACTATGAATATTAAATTTGTTGAAAACTACTTATGGATTATGACTAAAACGAAATTCCACGTGCCTGGATTGACGCATAGGCCTTGATCGGCTCCCTTTCTCTTCCCTCCCTTAGTATTCTCCTTACATCTTCATGTTCTCCTTCTCCCTTTCTCTTCCTTCTTTTCTTTCTCTTGTTTCTTATTATTTCTTTCTTTTAGATCTCTTTCCTCGCTTTCTTCTCTCTCTCTCTCTCTCTCTTCCTTTCTTATTATAGACCCCCAAGGAGGTGTAGGTTGGGTGCCCAAGCTGACCTACCCAACCAATAGGAGATGTCGGGTAGGGCAGCCAACATCACCCATCCAATGTGAGATATCGGCCTGCCTTGGCCAATATCACCTTCTGTCACGACCCAAAATCCATGCACTTGGATCTCGAGTCGCGACCCAGACATATCAGAATAATCTTGAAATAAAAATTTCTAACCAGGGATCGAAAACAGATATCCAGACAACCAGATTTCAGATAAACAGAAGAAACTTTTCCTTTTCTTACATAAAAACAGGTCAGACTATCTTGGTACATTCAACTAAATACTACGTACCAGACACAGAGATCTACACCAGATAACACTGCTGAAATTCCTCCAACTGATCTTTCTCCAATCTCTTTCCTTTACCTGCAGGGTGGTTAAATCACCATAAGAGCTAATCCACTAGCTCTGCAAGTATCCATTCTAATAAATATTGACTAACCACTCACCAAAATTTCTTATTTCATTTAATAAGGTACCGTACAATCTGGTATTTTGATAGAAATCAGGTTAGTATTAAAGTGTCACATCCAGGCTCACTCTAACAAAAGGGAGCGGATACTACAGGTCTATTTCTTCGGCCATTTTGGTGCTCTCCAAATGTCCTATCTAGCGTAGCTTGATTATGGCCCATTCGGTATGTCTAATTTCAGAATATTCGTCTTTGGTTGTTTCTGATACAATATAGTAAGAGATTTGGATAATCTCATGGTTTGCAACATTTGGTTCCTCATTATTCATTTCCTCAACATTGTACTCATCCTCGTTTGGGTCAGTTAGCTCTTCTTCGCTGAGGTTGTCCATTTCCTTTTCGAGGTCATCCCCGGCATCTTGTTCATCCTCACTAGGGTCAGCCCTTTCTTAGCTAAGGTCTTCAAAATTATCTGCCAGTTCTTCGCGAGATCGGAATTCGGGCAAAGAAGGTGAAGGAAGAGTGTGTTCTTCATGGCGTTGGTGGTAATTGTTGACATTGATCATTACAGACGCCGCCTGAGGTACGTGACGGCTAGCCAGCCTATACTGAACTGATTTCGGTAGCCCTGTAGTCTTTTTCGCTACCGTCCGCTCCATCATTTCCTGGTAATCATAGGAAACACAATATCACTAGCTTGTCCTTTTCTCTGGTCACTCTTCTTCGACATATCGTCCTCTATGGACATATAACATTCTCATTAGGGTCCTCACAAGACTCTCCAACCGATTACCAGTACTCCTAGGATCACAACGGTCGTGCCATAAGCATAACAAACGTTGTCACAACTCAACTCTAGCTCTGATACCACACTGCCCAAAATCCACGCACTTGGATCTCGAGTCGCAACCTAGACAGATCAGAATAATCCTGAAATAAAAATTTCTAACTAGGAATCGAAAACAGATATCCAGGCAACCAGATTTCAGATAAACAAAAGAAACATTTCCTTTTCTTACATAAAAACAGGTCAGACTGTCTTGGTACATTCAACTAAATACTACGTACCAGACACAAAGATCTGCACCAGATAACACTGCTAAAACTCCTCCAGCTGATCTTTCTCCAATCTCTTTCTTTTACCTGCAAGGTGATTAAACCACCGTAAGAGCTAATCCACATGCTCTGCAAGTACCCATTCTAATAAATATTGACTAACCACTTACACCAAAATTTCTTATTTCATTTAACAAGGTACCGTACAATAAAGCATTTTAATGGAAATCAGGTTGGTATTAAAGTGTCACATAAAACAGTACTACGGGAAAACTTATTGCCCAAACCATAAATCAGGCATATAAGTAAGAAAACCAGAAATCAGACAGAAAAGTAACAAAGCTTACATTTTAGTAAGAAATCATACAAAAATTAGACAGACATTCCTGTATAAAAAATCAAATAGATACTCAGACCGAACTCAGACAAACATTCCTGTAGACAGACGTTCCTGTATCAGAAATCAGACAGATAATTAGCTCGAACTCAAACAGACATTCCTGTATCAGAAATCAGATCGTACAGATAAATTAGACATATATGCCCAGACGATACAGATAACTTAGAAGCTTACACTTAAACTACCACAAAAGACTTATTGATGTTGGGGATTATTTTATAGCTAATAGCACGAATACCAAGTGTTGTCCTCAACTCAGCTGTTAGTTGAGATCAGATGTCAGATGTCAAATCAGATATCAGATATCATAGCAGATAACAGATTTACAACCTAGCCAAGGTCTTAACATTGTCCCATACAGACTCAGAGACATCTTGTTGCCTTTCAGATATTCTGGTATTTAAATCTAACGCAGAAATATCAGAAAACATTATATTTCACATACTTTGGTAACAAATTTCTACACAATCAGGGGGAACAGATATAACGGATTCAGGTAACAAATTTCTACACAATCAGGTGTAACAGGTATAACAGATTTCGGTAATAAGGTGTAACAGGTATAACAGATTCCGATAATCAGGTGTAACAGTTATAACAGATTCTGATAATCAAGTGTAACAGGTATAACAGATTTCGATGATTAGGTGTAACAAGTATAACAGATGTTGGTAATAAGGTGTAACAGGTATAATAGATTCCGATAATTAGGTATAACAAATTTCGATAATCAGGTGTAGCAGGTATAACAGATTCCGATAATCAGGTGTAACAAGTATAACAGATTCCAATAATTAGGTGTAACAGGTATGACAGATTCCGCTAATCAGGTGTAATAGGTGTAACAAATTCCGATAAGCAGGTGTAGCAGGTATAACAGATTCAGGTAACAAATTTCTACACATTCAAGAATCATAGGTATTACAGAGTTAGGTAATTTTTGACACACTCAGGTATCACAGGCATAGCAGAATCATATAACAAATTCCGGTATCAGATCAGTAAAACCACTACAATATGCTCAAACGGGTATGGCGCTTTTACACTGAAGAAACACAATTGTACAAACAAGATATTTCAGAGTAGGGGTACATCAAAACCTAGTAGAAGAGGTACTTGCCTCAAGCGATACGCGCAACTATACGGTTCGTCTTCGTCGAACTCACTCCTCTCTGTCAGGCTCTCTCTCTATCTACCTTTCTCTTCTTTTCTTTTCCTCTCTGGCTCTCTCTCTCTTATTTTTCTCCTCTCTGGCTCTCTTTCTCTTACTTTCTTTCTTTTTGGTTTTGTCCTTTCTGGACAACTAACTGCCCAAGAGACCTTGGGTCTCTTCTCAACGCCTCTCCAAATTTCTAGCCCCTTCTTAATCTTATATTATATTATCTTATAGAATATGATATTATATTATATTATATTAGATGGGGAATATATATTATATTGGATGGATATGAGATGGGTCATCTATCTTATATTAGACGGTCTGGGTATTATATTATTAGGTTATGTCCTATTAGCTAGGATATTATCTTTCGCAGCTACTCACTCACGGTCAACGATGCCCCCCGTAGGGATGATACTATATTATATCTTAACGCAAACTACAATTGCCACCCCCACGTAAAATGGGACAATGGATTGGGTCCTTTTAATTGCACCATCCAAACTACTGGTGGGAACCCAAGTCTAAAATATTGTCACTGCCTCAAATCACAAGATGGTGATCTAATTTCATTCCTATCTTTCATACATCGGATCCTGCGACCATAGCCTTACCATCAGACGGTTAGTTTGTGATTACCCATCACATAGTACAGGGCCCATCGAATTGGCCGTAGTGTCACGTGGCACACATGCCCAAAACTGATCTCCATGGTCTGATCTACATCAATCGGATGTTAACACATGCTTTTGAGTTGGATTGGTGTCATGTAAAATCGTCATGCTTATCAGTGGATGTGAACCACCCGTTTGGGATACTTTAATATCAGTCATTAAATAAACACATAAACAAATGATATCGTGTAGGATCAAACTACGGACTGTCAGTTAACTATCTGACCTGGTTTCAAATCGTGTCCTTACACCCTCCCCACCTCCTTTGTCCACATAATATATTTCTATATTAAATTATATTATATTCTAGTTTTAGGGTTGGTAATATTTAATTATATATCTTTTGTCCTTATCTACTAATTAGTACTTTGAATATAGTTATTCTATATGTGATGTGTCATATACACCACTCTTGTAAAAGTATCCTTTTGTCTCTAACCATTTTAAGAAATGACTATTATATCTTAAAAAGAATAATATCCATATGTTCTGAACAATCATTTTCACAAAAAATATTATTTCAGACTGATACCAGGTCATTAAACAATTAAAATGAAGATGATTTCATTAATTCCAGTCTAAACCCTGAAAGCACTTATGGCTAAACGAAGTCCAAGTCATTCATCCTAGTAGTAAGAATGTCAGCTGAGTTCGAAAAATGTCAATCTTCAGCCCATGTCTGACTTATTGGACACCTTGTAGGCGTATTTATACACACATATTAGACATCGGCATCCACCAATTATGGAACTATTACGATGACAGTAAGTAAAGTACTAAAATTATATGATAAACCTTTTTATATTTAGAGTTTTTTTTCAGTTGTTATTTTCTTAAATAGTTTTTAATTTTTCGCTAAACTTTTTAATTTTTTATTTTTTTGATATAAAATAACATTTATTCTTGATAAAAGATAATCTTGTTTTTCCTTAAATATTTCAGTTGTTAACATAGTGACAAATTTCGCTGAAATTTCATGAAATTCACCGAAATGAGGGTCAAACGAAAATTTCAGACAAATTTCAATACTTTTCGTTAATTTCGAAATTTTGATATTTTTCGATGAAATTTCGGTATTTTCTTTTTAATGTTTTTTTTTTTTTTTTTGTCAATATGGCAAAATATAGTTGGCGTTGTACTCACCACATGGCTGTGTGCTATTTTATAGCTGAAGT
This sequence comes from Chloranthus sessilifolius, assembly GCA_021018995.1. Lineage (NCBI taxonomy): Eukaryota > Viridiplantae > Streptophyta > Magnoliopsida > Chloranthales > Chloranthaceae > Chloranthus > Chloranthus sessilifolius. The sequence goes on along the minus strand of CM037589.1, from coordinate 118,599,936 downwards.
TACACTTACAGTATGAGGAATCCCAATTATATAGGTGGCTTAGACTATTCTTTTTTTTTTTCTCACCGATGTGGGACTAAACGTAGGGAAAACATCTGCAGTTTTGTCAATGGCTATCGTTTATGCACCCCAAAAGCTGCTTTGTCACCCCACTTCCTCCACCTGTTATGCATTGACCTCCTTTGAATCAGATGGTGGAGGTCATTTTTCGTCCCCATATTTTTTACTCTGGATCTATGGATCGTGGGCATACCATCAAACGGTCGGTTTTTTATTACGCATGACACACATCTCAAAACGTGACGCTAAAATCATGTTTGAGCGTGATGGAGGTCATATGATTTTAGGGTCACTTTTTGTGATGTGTACCATGTGTAATAAAAACCCAACCGTCTAATGGTACGCCCACGATCCATAGATCCATTGTGCGGAAGATGGGGACGAAAAACGACCTCTACCATCTGATTCAAAGGCGGTCAATGCATGCCGAATGAAGAATGTGGGGTGAGTATAATGGTACCCTTTGTCAATTTGTCTTTTATAGTTCTATGCTTAAACTCGGCGTTAGTGCTTGGCCACTTGGATCAATTGTTAATTTAAAAAAAAAATATTAAATGTATTTTTTATATATTTTTAATCCCCGAAATTTTTCCCAAATGTATTGAAATTAATCCGAAAGGACCCCCCACCGAAAAATTACCGAAAATGAAATTTGTCACTATGGTTGTTAACCTTTTTTTCCTTTAAAAAGAAATAAATGAATAGTAATGAAAAACGACAAGTAAAATATTTTGAAGGAAATATATTGAGACACTTCACTTAAGTTCCACGTCATATTTTGAGGTGTCAGGGACACAAAACTGTTCCGCTAAATATTTCCAAGTAATTGAAGAGTGTTACCGTGTTGACATGAGACTTATTGATAATATCACCACAAAACTGCGACATTGTTTTATTACTTTTACTACATTCAAAATCGCCTTGGAAGCAAGTAGGGAACTGGATAGTTGGTAACCCCATTTCATTTTACCATGATGTGGTTATCTGAAATTGTACTAATCAACAAAACTTTTTTGAATTTTTATGCTTCGCATTCGAACTTTAAACATTCTAGCTAGCTCTCTTTGGAATCACCTAAGTTCTATCAATCTTCAAAAACTTGTTCTTTCTTTAGCTCTAATGATTTATTGATGGCTCTCGCTTTCCCTGTTTTCTCTTTCGATTATAATTAAATATTGCACTGTTTGATGTCACAGGGAGTTGTTAAGACATGATGAAGCAGAACTCATTCAGAGATTTGATCCATCATCTCCACTTGATACGATTGGTTTCTTCATTGCAAAGTTTAATGTTGGGCAGAAAGATATTTAACTGTAGACGCCTTTCTGTGTATACTCTACCTAAGTTTGATTTAATTTTTTTGGAGAAATCTACAACTTGCCCACTGAATTTGTAACCATTGGTTACAGTGAGATCCCAAATCTAACCACAAATGGACCAGAAATCTATTGGACCTACCGTGCTTGACTGCCATTTTTTTTACGAACATGGGCGTTTTCTTGCATCTGTCTCATAGTTAAGGCGAGCTCCTTTCTTTTTGCCACTGATGTAGAAGTAAGCTATCCACCCAGCCTTTTCGGGTGATGGTTAAACTCCAAATACAACCATTAGAACCGAATCATCATCCTACTGTTACCAACCTACAATCTCTGTGGGCGCATGTATATTTTCCTCCAAGTGATCTGCATCACCTTTGTGCATCCATGTGTTAAAATCTCAGATGAGGGTGAGCCAAATTGGCTACTAATCCCTCTCATTAATGGAACCTGGTGATAAAAAACTCATCTGTATCAGAATATACAAACTGATATAGGTCCTACATATTGGTGCCAGACCCAAACAATTGGTCTTTGATACCAAGATTGGGAACCTTTTGTGCGTCTCTTTATCCAAGTTTTCCGACAGAAAAAGGGGACTACATTATTTGAAGGTAGTACTTCGTTGAGCTAATCTCCTCTTTTTACCTACCTGATTTCCATCTTCAATTTTCATCTGTTTACTCATGTTGGTGTTGTAGGTATGGAGGATCAAATTACTATGTTTCAATTATGTAAGAAATATTTATTCCCCGTAGCATTGTGGGCTTCGCGTGTATCATGGAACTGAGACAATTTTGTTGAAACGTGCTCTGTAATATTGTCAGGTTCCGCTATTTTACTGTTAATTAGTTGATCCCTAATTTATGTTCCTTTTTTACTATTTTGTGGTTAAAATTTTGCAGAAATATTAATGTTTGTAAGTTATAGAGACGTTAACTTTGAATTAAAGTACGTGTTTACGGTGGTTCAATGTTGATTTGTTCATAGTTTAAGCCGATGAGAGGCCGTACGGCCGTACTTTACACATCTTTGAGTGCACTGTTAACTTAGGGACATTCAATCCAAATATATTTATAAAATTATTAAAATTAAGAAAAAGAAAAAGAAACTGACCACCATGCCATCAGCAGTGGGCAATGGTTTTAAAAACCAAAGGAGAAAACAATATTCGTTCACCTTTCATTTTCGACATTGTTCATCTTGGTGATATAAAATTGTCCCTAAAACCTCAGAGGGAGGGATTGACCTAAGGCAAATGCGTGTCATGCCCATATGGGTAAAAGGTGTACATTTCTCTCTCTCTCTCTCTCTCTCTCTCTCTCTCTCTCTCTCTCTCTTCCAAGTGGCAATTCATCGTTGAAGCATCTCAGTCTATAGAAGCATGCCTGTAAGTGGATATCATTTTGGTGGTTATGTCGGTTAGCCGTTATCCCTTTAGTTTAAGAGTTAGTCTACAATGGGTGTCTACTCATCATAAGTGGACATTGTAGCCCACATGTCCCTATGACTGATTGACTTGCATGAATTTCTATGCATTAGCAGTCCGTGCAAGTCACTCAGTCACATGGACAACTGGACTGCGATGTTCACTCATGATGAGTGGACACCCATATATAGACTAACTCTTAGTTCAATATGGTAAACTTTTGATTGGAGGGTGAGTGTTAGGGAATTCTACTGTGTATTAGCACAGCACTAACCCTACCAATGCGTTGCATTATTTATTTATTTTATTTACCACAGTAAAATTTCTTCCATCAGACGGTCTATTTTTTGTCGGTATATTTTCTAATGACGGTGGAGTTGCTCAGAGATATTACAAGGGTTGTGAAGCCAAAAAAAAAAACGCGATCGAAACATAACAGAGACAAAAACAAAGATAAGTAGTTTTGACAATCCTTTTCAAAAAAGCATTTTTCTAGCGTGTATAGTTTCAAATGCTACTTCTCAAAAAGGTCTATAACAATGCTGCAAAAGGTGAGCACAGTGAAAGTGCGTTTTTGAAGAGGGTTGCCAAACAGAGCCCAAGAAACCTAGTTTCATGTAGAAGCTCAGGACTTTTCTAGTGAGCCTCTCTCTTTGTAGTCCCCTGCATGAAAATGACAATGGCCTTTGCTGTCTTTGAGAATCGGGCAGATCGGACGCGCTTCTTCCTTTCCCGATTTGAAGCTGGACAACTCGATCAACCATTATGGAGCACGCGATAGGACATATATTGGGAGTGTAATATACGCTAAATATCATCGACTGATATGATGACTATCCAAACCCAACCTAGTATAATATTGTCTGGTTCTGTCACTCTAGGCTCCTCGATTTCAAAGCATGTCATATCAGGGGTGAAGGGACTCTGTTATAGCCTAGGATCAGGACGATGTTGCAACCAAAGTGGGACTAAAACATCCCATAAGTTGAATCAGAGTCACAACCTTGAGGCCTCTGCTCTCTTCGAACACCCTATACTCCTCTCCCCCACTTGATTGCAGAGCCGTCTTCGGCACTGATACCATTTGTGACAACCCAAACTTGACCCGGTATGATATTGTCTAATTTTGTCATTCTAGACTCCCCCATTTTAAAACACGTCATATCAAGAGGAAAGGGTGAAGGCATGGATAAAAATATCGTCCGATACATAGATGTGTCATCCAATACGTATCGGTTTTGGACCTCACCGATATGGTACATTTAAGGTACCGTATTGGTGCCTCCCATACAAAAACCCAAAATACCAGACGATACATACCAATGTATTGTCTCGAACCAATACGTATCGTCCGGTACGTATCAGTTTTAGAGCTAAACAATATGTACCGGCTTTCCGAATTTTTTACCCATGGGTGAAGGGACTCACTTATAGCTTAAGATCCGGAAAATTTTTGAACCAATGTGAGACTAACGCATCCCATAAAAGGGAATAGGGTCACAACCCCAAGGCCTTTAGGAGTAGAACCTCCGAAGAGGCGTAGACGCCCCGAGGTTGTCACCTTGTTCTCGCTTATGGGATGCTTTAGTTTCACATTGGTTGCAAAAATCTTCATGATCCAGGGCTATAAGTAAGTCTCTTCCCCTCCTGATATAACACATTTTAAATTTGGGGAGCCTAGAGTAGCAGAACCAGACAATATCATACCGACCAGGTTTGGATTGCGCCACATCAACCACCTGCACAAAACCTGCCTTGCCGTTTGCAATTCTTGTGCCATTACAAGAGAAGGTGGCCAACTGGCTCACCAAACTTGCAACACTGTCACTGTTAATACGGTATTAAGCTAACTTACTCACATTTAAACACCAAATCTGACATCATTAAAGATATATCTTGTGAGCAATCCAAGCCATCAAAGTGACAACCTCATAGATTGAATTGAAGTGGGCAAGAAAAATAATTGTCATTAGATGATATGAACTATCTTATATATTTATTTATTCATTAGAACAAACGTCAATATGCATTAACTAGAGTCAAGAGTAAGAGCAGTTAAAATCTAATCATAGACAGTCCCCCTGCTAGATATTATATCCAAAAATGTTTAAACTCAACTCATTTTAGATAACAGATCTGCAACATAATTGGCATCACGTTTAATCAGGTTGCATTTTACTGAGTGAAAATTCAGAAGATAAGACTTTATCTCATTGAAGAGGGATCTCAGGACCGAGCAATCTGCGCCATCAACACCTATAGAATTAAGAACTACAACAGAATCTCCTTCAATAATTGTGTTGGTTAGGTTCATAGACTTCGCTAATCTAATACCCAACAGGACTACGAGAGCTTCAATTTGTTCTGGGTACGCTAACATAACATCTGTTTTCTGCTAAAGCCGCCAGTAAAGATCCTTCGGTGTTTTTGATTGCAACCCCAATGCCCCCTATATTGGAGTTTCTGCACCAACCTCCGTCAAATTTGATTTTGACAATGTTACTGGGAGGAGGCTCCCATTTATGGGGAGGATTGGGAGTCTCCTTTTGGCAGATGGAATTAGACGAGGAAGTAACGCGTTGGAAGTCCTAAAGATATTGCTCCGCATCTTTGATAGAACTTGGGATATTTGGATGAGGAGATGAGCCAGAATTGATAAGGTTTCTAGCATTCCAAATGGCCAAAGCAATGACAAAGAAAAGTTCCAAATGCTCTTTACCTGATGCCGCTAGAAAACTGATTAACCAGTCATTGAAGTTTGTATTTGGAGCAGCTTCAAGCCTCATAATAGAGAGGAGTCAAACCAAAATTGTCTTGCCATGATAAATCTTTAAGAGAGTGTTCAATTGTCACCAAGGCCGAACCACAAACTAGGCACGAGGGAACCACATTCTTGATTAGACCGAATATTCGCGCGTGTGGGAAGGAGATTGTTGCAAGCATGCCACATAAAAATCTTAGGAAAATTTGCACTTTCGGCCTTATAAGTTTGCATATTTGCAGAAACGGCCCTATAGTTTCATAACTTGCATAACAGGCCAGCTTCAAGCCTAGCCGGTCCCACGTCAGCAACCAACCGCCTTTTAAATTAAAATAACTTTTCAAGTATAAAAGTAATGGTTACTTTTAAACTTTTCATTCTTACTTTTTACTTTTAACTTTTGCTTTTCTGTAAAACCGAGAGAGCGGCGACTTATCAGCGAGAAAGTGGAAAAAAGCTCACAGCAAATTTTCAGGTAATTTTTTTTTTCTACATTTAAACACATTCAGTCATCAGTTATGTTTCTTAACAATCCGCTAACTTACCGATAACTTACCGCTAACTTACATTATCGGCCGATAACTTATAATATCTGTCGATAACTTACATTATCGATCGATAACTTACATTAGCGACCACTAATTTACATTATCGGTCGCTAATGTAAATTAGCGGACGATAATGTAAGTTATTGACCGATATTGTAAGTTGTCGGAAGTTTTTGAACCTCACTTATTTTGCTAATTAATTATTTTTTATGTATATTACAGTTCCCACTAAGTGATTCTAAAATGACTATGTCTGTAAAGCCCTTCGGGAAATGTTCTGGTGTTGGTGTCAAGAAATTTTACTTGCACTGTAACGAAGAGAGGAAGAAGATTTTAGATGGTTCAATTTTCGGTCATCTATTTAGGATAAATGAGAAATTAGGATTCATTGGAGACTTGGTTGATGCTATTTTAAGCTTTTGGTTAAAGATAATATTTTCAAGGTTAGAAATACCACTGTGTTGCTGCAAGAGTCCGATATAACATTCATTTTAGGCCTTAATATGTTGACAGAACCTGAGTTTGAGAAGGTGGCCGTGCCAGAAGAAGAAACTATTCAATACAAATTCTTTCGGGAGAAGCCGACTAAAAGACCTCGTATTGAAGAATTAGTTGATAGTGCTGATTTATTCAACGATGAAAATTTGAAACTATCATTATTATTTCTCTTATACTCTTTTTTACTTCCGGACACATTCCAGGAAGTGGACGCACGGTACTTGGCACTAGTAAATAGCATTGAAGAGTTCAACAAGTTTTCGTGGGGCGTGATAGTTTACAATAATTTAGTAGATAGTATATCAAAAGCATACCGCAGAAGGGAAATGGTGAAAAAGTCAGAAAAGGGGCAATACAATATCTACGGATGCACTATCGCCCTACAGATTTAGGCGTTTGAGCACTTTCCTGGAGTCTCCACCGCTCGTACTGAGCTCAAAGATCCATTTCCCAGGCTAATGAAATGGGAAGGCCCGAAATTCAGCCGTAATCCTAATTTATATCGAGAAATTTTTTTTAAGTCTAAAGTCATCTTAGAGCTTGAAGCTGTAAAGTACGAATTACAGTATAGATCGGTTCGACTCTTTTTTATGCAAAGAGAGATGGAAAGAGAGCAGGAAAAGGCCGAGGAGCCTGGTGATGAAGAAGATATATATGAATACGACGATGTCCCAAGTTATGAGATACGTCCTCCAGAAAGAGACGAAGAGCCGAAAACCTGAGATGACGATGACGACGATGAGGATGACGATAATGACAGCGACGAAAATGATGAGTATGAAGTCGTTGTACGTCAGCATGCTGAATCAAAGGGCAAAGGCAAATCGGAGATTAGGCCCCAACCAACAAGAGAACAGTCGGTTAGACAACCCAACCTAACCAAAGAAGTAATGGAGCTTAGAAAAGAATGCAAGATGCTCCGCATGGCTGTAAAAGAAATGAAAATTGACTTCCGACGTGTATTTATAGTGCTTAAAGGGCAAACACTCAAAATTAAACATCTGGGGAGAGAAAAGAAGACTCTCCAAGAGCAAGTTGGGTCATTACAAGATGAAGTAGGGTCACTAAAACATCGGGTCCTAAATTTAACAGAAAGAAATGCCTCAATGCAGAAGGACTTTGATGCAGTCACATCTCATTTGACGAAGGTACTAAACCATTTCTTTTTAAATTTAAAAAAATTATATATTTTTAAAGATTAATTCCAAATACGCTTGTCGACCGATAATGTAAATTATCATCCGACAACTTACATTATCGACCGATAATTTAAGTTAGCGGTCGATAATGTAACTTATCGGTCGCTAATATAAGTTTGTGGTTGATAATTAACATTATCGACCGCTAACTTATATTATCGCTTGATAATTTATATTATCGTACGATAATTTAAATTATCGATCGCTTATTTAGATTAGCGACAGATAAGTTACATTATCGATCGATAATATAAATTATCGACCAATAACTTATATTATCGATCGATAATTTGGTCGCTAATTTGATCCCAAATATAAACAAAATTTATAAAATAATGACAGTTTTTAATATATTTTGTAATTATGCAGGATAATATTCTTTCATCTGTTCTATTTGAAACCTTCGTTTTTCCTGCCACTCATCCTACAGCTTCTAAACCCACTGCTCCTCCACCAAGCCATATATCCACTGCCCCCCGAACTTCTGGCTCAAAACCCACTACTCCCCAACCTACCCATCAATCAACTGCCCCCAAAACTTTTTCCTCTAATCCTACTGACCTTAAACCCACTGCTCCTGAACCAAGCCATCAATCCACTGCCCCTCAAACTTCTGGCCAAAAACCCACTGCTCCTCGACCTACCCATCAAATCATGGCCCCCAAAACTTCTGGAGCTCCTCCACCTCCTACTAAATAACCTTGGTGGAAGTCGGTGATGAGGGTGCTCCTCTTACCCAGCCTTCTCATGAGTCACAGTCGGTATCCCTCAAATCAATTTTAGTTAAACTATCAACTGGAATAAGTAAAGCCGAGGGATATGACTTGCGTACTAGGAAGAAGAGAAAGACTCCGACAAGTAAAGCCATAATAAAAAGACCAAGATTGGTTGTGGAGGAGGAGGAGGAGGATGAGCCAAAATCGATGGAGCACAAATATATGCTCAGTTTTTGAAACCGGTCGGAGGGAGAGGACAATGTGATCGTCAATACTGTCATGGGTGTTGACATCACAGTTGGTCTTTTAAAGGCTCTCAAAGGATGCTCGTGGCTTGACAATGAAGTCATCGACGCATACTCGAGAGTCCTTGAAGTTATCAACGATCAAACGTTCACGGCAAATGTCGAAAAAAGCTGGTTCGCTTCTGCGTCCGCCCTGGTAAGGTTTCAACTATTTATTATTTCATTTGTTTCATTTATTTATCTTTTCATTCACACTTCTTTTAATTTATTTACTTACTACATAATTCTGTTTCAGACCTTGTTTATAACGGACAAGAAAAAATATGAAAAATTTATCGATAATGAAAGTCTAGCCGCACTTAGCGACTTCGATAAGTGGCAGGCCTACTGTGATGAGTGAAAGGTTCGTAATAATTTAAAGCCGCTTGAACCACTACTTATAAATGATAAACGCGGAATTCACGCTGTCGACTGTGAAACGGTACGTTTTTTAATACTACACTTTGCTTTATTTAACGTTAACGGCTTTTAAATAAAATTAATTATTTAAAATTTCGGTTCCATTTTTGTGCAGATTTATCTTCCAATGCATAGCCAAAAATATAGTCACTAGGTGTTGGCTATAATTTCATTAGTTGATCATGAAATTAAATTAATAGATCCAGCAGACCGAGAGTGCTCAAAGAGGTTCGAAGAGCATAAAGGGTGTCTATTGCATCACCTTCCGCGTCTTCTTTACGATGTCGGTTTAAAGTCTGCTTTCGATCAACAGTGGAAGGTATCGGCATTCAACAGTGTCATTCTACCGATCCAAACCAACGGTTGGGATTGCGGTGTATATGTTTTGAAGTACATGGAATACTTCTCCCAACGGCGGAATATTGATTTCAAAGAAAAACAAATGAAACAATTTAGAGCGAAAATCGGACAGCACGTTTGGGAAGAAGAGTTAAACTTTATATTTCATATCTTTATAAAATTTTATTGATTTTTGTATATATTTTTATAAAATTTTAAATATTTTATATCAACTTGTATAATTTTTATTGTATTAATTTATCCTAATTGTTTAACAATTCTTTATAAACATCATAAAAAGACTTGTATTTGATCTTCAGATTTCACAATGCCCACTGACTGAAGTTAGCGTCCGATGACTTAATCTATTGGCCGTCAACTTAAGTCATCGGCCGCTGACTTATGTCATCGGCCGCTAATTTAAGTCATCGGTCGATGACTTATGTTAGCGGCCAATGACATAAGTAATCGGCCGATGACTTAAATTAGCAGCCGATGACTTAAATTAGTGGCCGATGACATAAGTCAACGGCCGATAGATTAAGTCATCGACCGCTAGATTAAGTCATCGACAGCTGATTGTTCGCTAAAAATTAGCTTATGATGCTAAGGCCATGTTCTCAAAAAGTCTATTTGGATGATGAATGATGATAAATGGTCTTCTTCATTTGATCCAAAGCAGTTTATTTTGAATCGTGAAATGTGGCCCAAAGAAATCTGTCAAATAATATAAGTTAATTTCACGTGGGTTTATTAATCTATACAGTCCACTTGTGCTCCATGTGGCATTCAAATTCTAATAAATTTACACGAGCAACGGTTATGACCGTGTTTGTTATAATTTTTACATCGCAGTGGTCGAACTTCGTCTTTAGATCTTATTCTTCATTTCTTCGGACAGCCGACTTGATGTATTTTGTGTGGAGGCAAAACTTGAATGTCGTCTCTTTGCGAAGTCCATTGACGCTTGTTAACGGTCGGGACAAAGTGTTCTTTGTAAGTTTCCCTAAATAAGTTACTGGTAAACCAGTGCTCACAAAATTGGGGGATCTCTCTTTCTCTGTTTCGGCACGATAATGCAGCGATCGCATGTGAACATGGTAATCCAAGAATAGCCCAACATCTGCATGTACATGTTCGCTTATCTAGATCGACACTGTGAGTGTAATCACCATATTTAACTTCAATTATATCGCGACCATATGGTATAACATTTTTTCGACGGGTCCATCCTGAATTTCGTGTTATGTGTTCTTGGGCCATCGGTATTAACATGTGTGTCATTTTATTCCCTTCATCCTGACGGTGAAGATAAAATTCGGCTACCTTTGTGCGAATAGTTTCTTACATGCTCACGATCGATTCTTCCTTTGTTATTTTCAACACACTAATTATGCGTTCAGCTATATTAGTTGTCAACATATCATAATGCCTCCCTTGAAAATAAGCACGCGCCCAGAAATGATCACCAATTTCTTTAATCCATGTTGTACATTTCGGGGGGGGGGGCGTCGTCTTCTATTTTTTGCATAATTCTTTTAAATTTTGCTTCCAAAAATGTACAAGCAGCAACCCAGAAAAGCGATCTAGATATTGTATCCTTATATGTATCAAACAGATTTAGAGCTAGGTGTCGCATACAGTAGTTGTGAAAGGCGTTAGGAAAAACTTTTTTCACAGCTTCCATAAAACCTTTCTGTCTGTCTGATATCAATACAAGATGCTCTTCAAAGCTACCGATTACACGTCTCCCTAATAGATCAAGGAACCATGTCCAATGATCTTCATTTTCTTTCGGTACAGCACCGAACGCTATAGGGAATAAATGTCTATTCCTGTCTATCCCCGTAGCTATTAACAATACTCCATTGTATCATCCACACAAATGCGTTCTATCTACCGATATTATTCTTCGTAAAGTATTACGAAAGCTTCGAATGTAAGGTTCGAATGCCACAAAAAATCTCTGAAATGCATTATCAGGCTCGAGACACAATTCGGTCTGTACGTCTGGATCGACCTGCTGTAATTCGGCAACATATGATGGTAACATCTTAAATTGCTCCTTCCAGCTACCTCGGATGTCATTCAACGCCATTTCTTTTCCTCTCCATGCTTTCCAGTAAATTACTGTTATACCGTATTTTTTTTTAATATAAAAAATTATTAAAGCAGGAGTCTCGTCAAAGCCCTTTAATAGCTTATCTCTCACGAATGAAGCTATCCACGATGTCATACATTAGCGATGTCCGCTTTCGAAAGCTAGCATTCCGCACGTATGTTTCGGATGAAAAGTTTTCACAGCAAATGCGTCCACACCTACTAATTTTGATGCATATATTCACCAATCACATCCTACTTCAACACACCTCGCCGTAACTCGAAGATGACTAATTTTTATTGGTTTAATTTGAAAATTATTTACCATTGTAAATTCTTTATGAGCTTTTTGAAAGGATTTCTTATTTCTAAATGCCTGACCAATAGTAATTGGTCCCCCTTCATATATTTTCTCATCATCCGAATCCATATACTTTCCTTTCGAGTAATTAAGTTGATAGTCTTCGTCTATCAGAGATTGATCAATTCCCCTATTAGTATGAATACGTGAAGTAGGAAACAGCGGTGCTTCATTATTTTCAGGATCACTATCACAGTCATCGACTGGATGGTTATTACGTGATTGGGATTGAGCCCATTGATGTACATTTGGTTGATGTGGAGTTGTTTGGATTAATGTTGGCCGATACGGGTATGTTTGATATACGAGAGGCTGTTGTGTTGAAGGCTCGATTATCGTTGGCTCCGAAGCTATTGGTTCGGAAGGCCATTGATATGGACTAAGGCTGACTAAAAATGTTTCTCACTGATTTACCGAATCGAAGTTGAACTGAGATGTATCATGCATCGGATTCATTTGATGACAATATCTTTGATCTTCATCTCCTTCACTCTTTGGAATGTCTGAAGAGGGTTGCTCCAGAGGCCTACTGTAGGGGTAAAATCCTATATTCAAATTTCTATCATTGTCGACTATCATCGATGCAGCGATGCTCTCCTCTTCAAATCGTATTTCTGGATTTCCAATCAAATGTTTTGTTCTCACACCATCATCATCTTCGTTTGTTTCTTGGAACGGTTGAAATGCTTCTAAAGACGGTAAATTTTCTACGGCGGTAGTGACTAATAATTTTTTGATAAAAATATTTATCACACCATTACCAATACGATATGCTCTGAATAAGTTTGTAAGATCATCAAAGTCAGACAATTCAGCAAACACAAGCTCATTCCTTATGTGTAATGAAATCGTTAGTGTAATAGAATATTCTTCCGGTCGTGTCCTACTGACTTTGTACATTTTCTCCATAAACTCATCAAATGATATGTTATCCGTGACAGTGACAATTCTCCGATGTCCTCCGTTGTAAGTATTATCTCCCACACGGACGAAATCAAAATGACAAAGAAGGGGAACATCCATTTCAACCTACAATATTTTATAAAATGAAAATTGGTTGGTTAAAAGGATAATACTTGACTTAGCGCTATAATATTAAAAAATGAAAATTGGTTGGTTAAAAGGCTATCTTAGGATATCGGCCGCTATCTTAAGATATCGGTCGATATCTTAGGATATCGGTTGATATCTTAAGATATCGGCCGATATCTTAAGATAGCAGCCGATATCCTAAGATATCGACCGATATCTTACCTAGCTTGGTCTACCTAGTATATGTTAAAAATGAAGGGAAAGTAATATCTTACAAAGATAATATATCGATATCTTACCTAGCCTGTTATAGTTCTCTGAGTTATACCAACTATAGTCGAATCTCCAAATTGCAATCCAAGAAAAAGTTTTAAAATGGGCAATGCATATATATATATATATATATATTTAAAAGGCGGTTGGTTGCTGACGTGGAACCGGCTAGGCTTGGAGGTGGCCTATTATGCAAGTTATGAAACTATAGGGCCGTTTCTGCAAATACGCAATCTTATAGGGCCGAAAGTACAAATTTCTCAAAATCTTAATTTTATTTGGGACTTTGTTGTTCCAAATCAATTTCCAAATTTTATCCTCCATTACTGAACTAAAACTCGCCTGATTATTGAGATCTCCCAGTGCTACATAGTAGGCCGACTTTACTAAGAATTTTCCTTTCTTATCAAAGGCCCACGTTATTCGGTCATCATCATTACTCGAGTTTAACGGGATACATAGGATATCATTGAAATCTTCCTCAAGGAAATGGCAGTGGATGAGGTCTTTATTCTAACGAATCGGTTGGTGTAAAAGGAGATCGTGTACCCATCTGATAGATTGATCCGAGTAGGGTGTTATGGACTCAAAGGTTTGTGGTCTAGGAATCCAACGATCCTCCCAAATGTCTGTGTTTTTTCCACTACCAACGTGGTGAATGAGGCCTTTGTTTATGATATTTTTTGCTAACAAGATACTACGCCAAGTGTACAATGGATTGTGCCCCGGTTTAACATTCATGAAGGATGAAAATGGAAAATACCTTGCCTTTAGTAACCGAGCTGTGGAGGAATTGGGGGGTGGTTGATGATGTGCCAAACTTGTTTAGCCAATATAGCCTCGTTAAAGGCCATTAGGTTTTTGACGCCTAAACCTCTCTGGAATTTAGATTTACAAAGATAATATCAACTTTTCCAATGTATATTGTTCTCTGTCTCACTTTTACTCCACCAGAATTGAGCTATAATGATAGAAATTTGATGTATCAATCCCGAAGGGTGTTTGAAACAGCTCATAGAATAGGTTGGGATAGCCTGAGCAGTTGCTTTGATCAAGATTTCTTTACCGGTGTTAGAGAGGAGGCGTTTTTTCCACCCTTCAAGCTTATGCCAGATACGGTCTTTAATCAAGCTGAAAACATCTATTTTAGATTTTCTAATATTCGTAGGAAGGCCCAAATACTTTGCCATTGCCTTTTCGCTCTTAATATTCAACACCAGAAAAATACGATCCTTGACGGGTTTTAGGACCACTTTGCCAAATGAAATCGATGATTTATCATGATTGATTTGGTGCCCAGAAGAATGCTCGTAAAGAGATAGTAACTGGCTCAGTTCTATTCATTCCTCCTCCGAGGATTTTAGGTAGATCATATTATCACATCGGGCCCCGGGGTGAGAGAGGCTTCATTTTTTTAAGTGCTTTATGAACTTCCGACTCCGAAGGTAGCATTAGTCGAAAATTGTGCTTCGGATTCACCTTTGGTTCGATCACGTTCAAGGCATTATCAATGCTCTTTGAATTTGTGGGCGTGAATAGATCTTGGAAGAAACACATAAATTCCTGTTGAATCAACTGCTCATAATTTATCCAATCACCATCTGCGCATTGTCTAATAACGGTTAATATTAAAAGTTCACTGATCTGATGGTCCAAATTCTTTGAACAAGTGATTCTATAGTTGAGAGAAGTGTACATCAACACTTATGACTTAGATAAGTGTCGATAATGATAAAGAAGGAAAATGGTGCTTAAATAATCTTACTTTTGTTTCGGAGTACACTTTTTCTATTATATATAACACATGACAAAAAATTATGATTAGTCCAAGTGGCACTCCATCCTTAGAACATGCCTCAACAAAAGAGCACGATCATAGATACATCTGATCGGTGACCTTTAAGGTCAGCCGTTAAGATATAAGACCAACAATTAATATTAGAGTGAACACAAATCAAATGGTTAAGATCTCCTAAGAAGTATGATTTTCTGGGTCACTTAGTTACCAAGTTCAAATTCAACAATCATTTAGTGGCAGTGGCAGTTTAGTTTAATTTAGATAAATTCAAGAAAGATTGGGGAATTAAAAAAAATATAAGAAAAAATATTAATAAAATAGCTCCATTGGTATCTTCTCCTTTTGTGGGGATGAGGTCTTGGGTTTTACACTCCACATTTGCTTCCTTCCTTTGTATTAACAAAGGTGAGTGATTTGTTGCGTCTGATTTATTCCCAAGGTATTCTCCCAATGTGTTGCGCCATAGACGGATCCTATATGCGTGCAGGTTGCACAGGCACTACATATGGGTTGTTATATGCCGTATGACATTATCAAAAAATAAAAGATGTCTTTAAATATTAAAATAAATGTAATATAAAATCAGTTGTCATAAAAAGTTATCGGCTGAGAAATAGCTCAACTGGTATTATCTTCCTTCTATAAAAAACAAAAATTGGTGTCCTTTTCCCTTGTAGAAGTAACAGATTGTGGGTTCTAATCCCCATGTCTGCGTCTGTGATGTCCCAGAAAATTTTGTTTTTTCTGAACAGTCCGACTCGGTGTGCATGCCCGATTGGTAACGAAACTGTCGATGTGAATTAGTAGAGTAGGTTAAAGGGTAAGGATACATTTTTAGTGAGAAAGAATGAGTTAGTGGTGATGTTCACCATTTGATGTGGTACTGTACACTGAGGTACGGTGTAACAGCTTAACACCCAAAGACTAAGCTTTTAAGTATAAAAGCAAATGGAAGTAGGGAATTCATTTCCTTTACTTTCTATATTGAGATTTGTTGAGAAGAGAGAAAAAAAAAAGAGAGCTCTAGACCAAGTGTTGTGTGCGCAAGATTGGAGCTCTGCGAGAAATTCGTAGATTAAGGATCGAAGAGAATCCCCAATTTCTGACTTTGAAACCCTTTCTTAGGTGTGAGCACGTGGATCGAGGAATTGACCACTTAAAGGTGAGCATAATTATGTTTTTAGTGATTCATAGTTATGATAGGCTTTAAGTATGATATGAGTGAAAAATTAGAAGAATAGGAGTAAAATTTAAGAAAAAAATGAGTTTGGAAAGAAGAAACCCGTGATTCAAAAAAATCTGTCAAAATCGATCGATCGAAATAAGAATCCGATCAATCGATTTTGACAGAGCAAAAATGTGAAAGTTTATGGAGAAACTGATTTTTGCGAAAGTTTATGGAGAAACTGATCGATCGAAATAAAATTTGATCGATCGATTTGTGAGATCGATCGGCCAAAATGAAATTTGATCGATCGATTTTGGAGTCCGATCGACCGGTTTGAACACTGATCGATCGGTTTGTGAAAATAGTGAGCATGTTAGGAGTTTATGAAGAAACCAATCGGTCGAAATGGAATTCGATCAATCGATTTGGGAACCGATCGATCGAATTGTGGCACCATAAGTGTGTAAGTTACTGATGAAACCGATCGATCGAAATATATTTTGATCGATCAATTTTGAAAAATGATCGATCGGTTTGGGAATCGATCGATCGATTTGGACAGATTCAAAGATTTGGTCTATTTTTCGTAGGGGAATTGGGGAAGACTGTAGACCTTCCTGTTTTACATCTATTTTGATGTATAGTATGTAAATAATTGTGCTCTAGGTGTGAGCATGAGTGTGTGCTAGGAGGATTAGCTCAGATCAAAGGAATCTTCGTTTTAGCTCCGCTTTGGGGTAGGGAAAACTCTGTAACATGTGCATTTGATTATAACTAGCATGGATACCGTAATGTGATGAAAGTGTGTGTGGTTCATGAATTTTTTCATCAATTACGTGGGAATTTCGTATATGATTTCAAGTATGAAAATGTGTGTGTGTGTGTGTGCACTTTGAAAGAAATATGTGTGTGTGAAATCAGATGTGTGTGTTCGAAATCAGAAAGATTTTCTTATGTGTGTGTGTGAGCATCGATATCTAAAACTGCAAACCTAGTATAAATTACCACAATTCACAGTGAAAAATTATAAGTTAAATTTCGCACCTTGATTTAAGAATTCATGCGAAACGAACCTTTGTGTTCTGGTACGACAGGATATCCGTTCTTTGATTATCGAAGGGGCTTGGGCATTGTGAAAATAGTTCATTGAATGACGATGGTTGGGGTTCCCATCGGTATTTGTGTAGCTCTCGATACTATATATGCTCAAAATTGTATTTAAGTGATTGATTTAAGTTTCTTTGTTATAAGAGCAAATTTCAGAAATCATGATTAGTGTGCTTTGAAATATGTATCAAATGTCTGTTTTGTGTAAATTTAGAAACCTTTAAATTATGAATCTTAGCAAGAAAAGCATGTTTTGGATTATGTCATAAGATATATGTGTGATGTGAAGATCTACATGTTATTTATATTTCTCTATTGAGCTTAGAGTGTTAGATCATCCCTCAACTATACGTCATAGGTATAGGTGTAGAGGCGGGTACTGAGGACATTGATCCTGAAGACCCAAAGAAAGAGGAGACTGAGCCCCCTCCTGACGAGTTCTTCTAGTGGGCTGAGCTACAAGTGTTTATTTTTTAGATTTATTTGTAAGGCTTGATACATCCAACCAGTTTCGTTAGAAATCATATAATTATGTCATACGGTATTATTTTGCGAACCATGTTTTGGTGACGGTCAATTGTCACTGGTGGTTTAGATCGATTCTTTTGTCCATGGGTTATTGCATGAAATTAGAACTGTCTTTTGTCATGATCGTGACATTGTCATTATATAGAATTGGAGATTTAAATTCTTTATGATGACTCTATCTGCTTAGTTAGAATATATGCCTTATTTCCGCTTTGTGTGTGGATGTACCAAGTATTTGTGTGTTTCGAGATCGCCTTATGGGAGATCTGATGGCACAAGTTTTCGGGTGCAGAAATTCAGGCTGTCAAGTTGGTATCAAAGCATATGCTTTAGAGATTTCTGGCAAGCCTTAAATGTGATTCATATGTTTAAGATTTTGTCAGATTATAGGGACCTTCTGCTAATGAAACTTTTGGTTTCAGATTGCAATTATGTCCACTAGAGGTAGAGGAAGATTGAGAGGCAATCATGAATGGAACTTGAGAAGTGGGGACGAGATTCCCACTAGTTTCAATAGAGTTCTACTGCGTAACAGAGAGGTTCCGGAAGGAAGTATTACGGAAGAGAGAGATCAAGATAGAGAGGACAGATAGAGAATGTTGTAAGCCATGAAAGCCGTGAAAAATGCTATGGCTAGCAGACGGCACTGATAACTACAAATATTCCCAATAACCATCAACAGCCATCCACACCTCCGATTCCACATACGCCGTTGACATTTGTTGAGTTTAGGAGATTGAGACCTCCTATTTTCTACGGTCAGAAGGATCCGCTTGAAGCGATAAAATGGCTTAATCAAATTGAGAAACTCCTCCAAAGATTATCGTGTACTGAAGAGGAGAAAGTAAGTTGGGCCTCTTTTCAATTAGAGGGAGAAGCCGATCCGTTGTGGAAATCAGTGTTAAGGATGAGAGAGAAAGACAATCTAGATGGATTGTGGACTTGGGAAGAATTTGTTGAAGTGTTCAACAGGGAGTACTTTCGAAAGCAAGTGAGGAACCAAATAGCAGCTAAGTTTATGACATTAGAGCATGGGGGAATGTCCGTATGAGAATACGGTACGGAGTTTATAAGGTTGTCTAGGTTCGCTCCGCAGTACGTGGCTACGGAATTAATGAAGTCCAACAAGTTTGAAAGAATCTTAAGGCCAATCATACATGATGGGATCTCCGTACTAGAGTTGGAGACCTATGGAGTAGTGATGGGAAAGGCGTTGGTTGCCGAGAAAGATATTGATGATATTTATAAAAGACAGGACTAGCAGAATAAGGGCAAAGTAGGTCAAGAGAGACCAAGCAATTACGAGTCGGTGAATAAAAAGCTGAAATATGAAGCACCAGTCCTAAGACAACCTGCTCAGACAAATTATTCTAGGCCACCTATGCCTACATCAGTTAGACCTTTCCGTTATGAGGGCCTTGCTACTAATACATGAGTATCAATTACCAGGGGTTCTCTAGGGCATCATCATCCACTCCGTCGGAGACATGTTCTCGATGTGGCAAGTCTCACAAGACCTCGGATTTTAGATGGGATATGAGCGGATGCTTCAAGTGCAGAAAGATGGGGCATATGATAAAGGATTACCCAGAATTGAGAAAGAAGAGAAAGGCAACAGCTACTACACCAAGGCCTATACAGACTGCAAGGCCTACTGTGCAAGGGCGTGCATATGTCATTACCGCTCAGGCTGCCCAGAACAGCAATGATATCATGCAAGGGGAAAATTCCTTTATATTCAATATATATCATTGATTGAAATTTTAGATGAAGAAAGTGTATAAATTTTAAAAGTAGTCTTTAAATCCTAATGTCTACATGCTTAACTTTTGGTGCATATGTAATTGGTTAAATATGTATGTGACGTAGGTACTTTGCAAATGTATGATAAGGGCGATTATCTTTGTTATGAAGCAAGAGTATGGATAGACTCAGGGTCTACTCACTCGTTTGTAATGCCGCAGTTTGTGAAGAAAGTGAAGGTCATTCCCGAGACCTTTGATTTTATTTTAGGAATATCAGTCCCAACGGAAAATTCTGTCAATACCGATACAGTATGTCGGTCTGTTATAGTCGCCATCAGGGATTACCAAAGTCATGAATTTGTGGCGGATTCAATCTTGTTGGATATGAAAGGATTCGATGTAATCCTTGGGATGGACTAATTATCCACGCATGACGCAAGTGTTGATTACCGGAGAAAGATGATTACTATTCGACCGAATAGGAGTAGATTATTCAAGTTTCTAAGAATGCGATCAATCTTTGTACCGCTTATCTCCGTAGTCTGAGCGGAACGTTTGATAAGAAAGAGATGCAGTGGATACTTTGCTTTTCTGAAAAAGTAACGGGAAGAGAAGAACGTAATAGCAGAAATTTCGATTGCGTGTGAGTTTCAAGACGTGTTTCTAGATGAATTGCCAGGATTGCCACTAGATAGAGAAGTTGAGTTCTCCATTGACTTAGCACAGGGTACGAAGCCAGTATCTAAAGCACCATGTCGAATGGCTCCAGCTGAATTGAATGAGTTAAAGGATCAATTGCTGGAACTCTTTGATAAAGGGTTTATAAGACCTAGTGATCTCCTTGGGGAGCACTGGTCTTTTTTATGAAGAAGAAGGACGGGTCAATGAGATTATGCATCGACTATCATCAGTTGAATAAGTTGACCATAAAAAATTGATACCATTTGCCTAGAATAGATGATCTTTTTGATCAGTTGCAAGGTAGAAGATTCTTTTCCAAGATCGACTTGTGATCAAGATACCATCAATTGAGGGTCAAAGTCGAGGATATTCAGAAGACGGCATTCAGAACCATATATGGACATTACGAGTCCTTGGTGATACCTTTCGGCTTAACTAATGCACCAGCTTTATTCATGGATCTAATGAATCATGTGTTCAAACCATACCTTGATACTTGTGTAGTCGTATTCGTAGATGACATTCTCATCTACTCGAAAACAAAGGAGCATGAACACCAACTGAGGATTGCTCTACAGACACTACATGAACACCAACTATATGCCAAGCTCAATAAGTATGAGTTTTGGTTAGAGAAAGTGAGCTTCTTGGGACATGTTGTCTCAGAGGAAGGTGTTGCACTGGATCCAACAAAGATCGAGGCAGTAGTGAACTGGGAACTACCAAAGACTATGACTGTATTTCGCAGTTTTCTCGGTCTGGTTGGGTATTACAGAAGGTTTGTAGAGGGATTTTCAAAGATTTCAGGACCGTTCACGAGACTTACAAGAAAAGACTTAAATTTTGAGTGGACTGAAGTGTGTGAGAAGAGTTTTCAATAACTCTAGAAGAGACTGACTTCAGCACCAGTGTTGCCCATTCCATTAGACAGTGGAGGGTTTGCTGTGTATAGTGACGCTTCACACAATGGCTTAGGTTGTGTGCCCAACCAAAATAAGAAGGTTATTACATATGGGTCACCACAGCTTAAGGACCACGAGAGAAATTATCCATATATGATTTGGAACTAGCAACAATAATCTTCGCATTGAAGATATGGAAACACTACTTATATGGAGAAACCTTTGAGATGTTCACGGATCACAAGAGCCTTAGATACATGTCTATGAAGAAGGAATAAGATATGAGGCAACAGCGATAGATGAAATTTCTCGAGGACTACGATTACTCCATTCAGTATCACCCAGGCAAGGCGAACATTGTAGCAGATGCTTTGAGCCAAAATAGTTGGGCTCTACTGTCTAGCCTTATTATGGGGATCCGTAGATGGAAACTACTAGAAGATCTTTCTTTGTATGATACGAAGATCTAGGTACAAGCTTCAGGAGCCTTATTGGTAAACATCACAATCCGACCGACGATCTTCGATCACCTTTATGAGTTATAGATGAAAGATGCAGAGTTAGTAAAGATCAGACAGGGTATGATCAATGATAGTAGACCAGATTTCTCCATCAAGGAGGATGGATCGCTATTATTCAGGGGACGTCTATGTATACCGATCGATGTCGACCTTCGGCAAACTATTCTAGACAAAGCCCACAAGTCTAAGTATGTTATTCATCCTGTTGGTACTAAGATGTACTAGGATCTGAAGAACAATTATTGGTGGAAAGGTTTGAAATAGAATATTGCTGAATACGTTTTGAAGTATTTAGTATGTTTGCAAGTGAAGGTGGATGACAGACATCCGACAGGTTTATTGTAACCTCTGCTAATACCAGAGTGGAAATGGGAGTCAATTTCTATGTACTTTAAATTGGGATTACCACGGACAACAAAGCGGCATAATGCCATTTGGGTGGTCGTTGATCGACTAACCAAATCAGCTCACTTCTTGCTATATAACATAATGTATACGGCAGGCAGACTCGCAGAGATTTATATGAAGGAGATAGTTTGATTGCATGGAATTCCTGTGAGCATTGTATCAGATCGTGACTTGTTATATACTTTACAGTTTTTGTAGAAGTTTCAAGAAGGAATGGGTATGCGATTAGATTTTAGTTCGACATTTCACCCACAAACGGATGGACAAACCGAGCGGGTGAATCAAATCATTGAGGATATGTTCAGAGTGTATGCTTGATTTTGGGGAATCATGAGATCAACATTTACCATTGATCGAGTTCGCGTACAATAACAGTTTTCAGACGAGCATCGATATGGCACCTTACGAGGCACTGTATGGACAGCGAAATAGATCACCGATTAATTGGGAAGAGATCGGAGAAAAGTTTATATTGGGCCTGGAAGTCATTGAGAGCAATGTCCAAGTCGTTCATCTGATTCATAAAAGAATCAAGACAGCTCAGAGTAGACAGAAGAGTTATGCCGATATAAAAAAGAAAAGCGTCGATTTTGAAGTTGGCGATCATGTATTCGTCAAGATCTCACCAATGAAAGGTGTGATGCATTTTGGAAAGCGGGAAAAGCTAAACCCATGCTACATAGGACCTTTTGAAATTTTGGGTCGGGTTGGTGAAGTTGCATACAGAGTTGCTTTACCCCCGCAACTTGGTCGGGTACACAATGTATTTCACGTATCGTTGTTAAGGAAGTACGTGAAGGACTCGACTCGCATCTTTGACGATCAACCAATCAAAATTTATGAGGATTTGACCATGAGAGAAGAGCCGGTTCAGATCCTTGATCGGAAGGAACAGGTGTGGCACACAAAACATATTCTATTAGTAGTTGTTAAGTGGCGGAATCACTCAGCAGAAGTGGCCACTTGGGAGCAAGAAGCTGAGGTCCGGGATCAATACCCACATTTGTTTCAATGAGAGTCGAGAGAAATTTTGAAATTGTAAATTTTAATGAGATTATACACTTAGTATTATAATATATACAATGTGGCTTGTTGAAGTCATAAGGAATACCTTAGTAGAAGTTTAAAAGAAGTTGCAGTCAATGGAGAGTGAAAACCACTAATTTTAAGGTTTTCTATCAAAATCAACCGATCAAAACCTAAATTGATCAATCAATTTGACAGAACAGAGACACAGGCTTTTTCGGTGAAAACCAATCGATCGAAATGCACACTGATCGATCGAATTCATAAAACTAAGAGCAAAATGTGAACTAGCAAAAAGGTGAAAAACTGATTGATCAAAATGAAAACCGATCGATCGATATTATCGGGCGGCAAAGTTAGTATGAAAATCGATTGATATTGAAAATTGATCGATTGAAATAATCAACAGGCGTAGTTCAAAGGAAAACCTATTGATCGATTTTGAAAATCGATCGATCGATTTGGACAATATATATGGGAATCGGGTTTTTCTGGTTCAAAAAATTCAGAATTTTTTTTTAGGTTTTCTTTGGCTGGTTCTTGGAGATCAAAAAGGTCGATTTTCAACCATCTTTCATGCATTGATTCTTTAAGAGATTAAATCCAAATCTCTTAAAAGGTAAATCCTAACTTCCTTGGGGATTTTATCTCAAGTTCAAGCCTACTTTTTCCAGCCCTAGTTTTATTGAATTAGAAACCCAATGGCTCCTAAGATGAGACAGTCATCCAAACCTTCGCCGTCGAAGGAACCCACTTCATGCCCGGGATCTTCGTAGCCACCGCCACCACCACAGGAACAACCTAATGCATGGTGGGCGGCAAAAGGTTTTGAGACGGAATATATAATTGATCAAACGCACTTCCAAGAGCGGGGAGTACAAGGTATAACGAGTTGGGCCTTTCAATACCTTACTAAGGCCAGATTAGAAAAACGATTACAACCATTTAACGACTACTACTACCACCATTTGGTAAGGCTATTTTACCAAAATATGTACGTCGGTGATAGACCCAACACCATTTGTACTAAAATCAATGGTAGAGTGTATGAGTTCAGTCATGACCATGCTGCCGACACACTTGAGTGCTATGTCGAGTATGGTATTGGGATCAATTTAAGGGAGCCAAATTATAAGCCAGTTGATTTTCACATTGTCATAAAGAAGATGACCTAAGTGACCAGTCATAGAATATACTATTTTATCATCCTTAACTTAGTGATGCTAGGACTTACTTTGCTACTAACAAGTTGTTGATGTGCAGATATTAAAGAAAAATAGTAAAAGAGAGCCAATTGTTAATATTCATCAAAATGAACTCAAAAGGCTATAAAAAGACAATCGAGCGTAAGAAGATGATTTGCCACCAACTGAAAACTGAGAAATCGTATTTTACGATTGAGTACTAATACTGAAGCCAGAGAAAAGAAAAATAAGAAGTCATAATTTACGATTCTTCAAAAGACAATTCTTCATAAAGCGGCAAAAGAGTAAAAGGCGATACAGAAGAAAGCGATCGTTCGTTATAGAGAATTGTCCAGTATGAAAGTCATGGGAGCTAAAGAAAGAAAAAATCGTGATTTACGATTTTATAAAGAAAAAGGGTAATCATGAATTAAGATTACGATTATAAAAGCTTTCCTATTGCTACTGATCACGTGAGAATTTCCATCGCCCAGAATATAATTAGAAGAACTCTTTAAATAGAAGTTTGGCTAATCACGGATCTAAGAAGATTGATAAAGATAGACTTCTAAGAACTCTACTGCTGCTATCAAGGAAAGAAATCCGAAACATATCAACCATTGAAAGCAAGGAAGAATAAAATTAGAATTAGAATTATTTTAGGAATCTTTTATTTTAGTTATTTCTTTTATTAGAATTAGAAGTCTTGTAAACTGACTCCTTATGATCTATAAATAAGAGGGCTCGGTATAGGAATAATTATCAAAGAATTTTACAATATCAATTGACAACTAAGGTTTGTATTTTCTCCCGATCAAAGTAATTTAGGATTTACAAAGTAACATCGTCCACAGTTCTCTGAGGTCTGGCCTAACAACCAAGGCCGAGGAAGCTGAAACCTTTGGATGGTTCTACTTTTGCTTTCTAGTTTAGCTGTTATTTTATTTTTAGTTTAGATTTTTTATGCTTTGTAAACATCTTCGAATTTTGATTTGAATTGACAACTCAGGTTAAAGTTTCAGATTAGTGTAATGGCTTTACTTTTCCATATTTAATTATCTCGAATTTGATTGGCACCCAGATTTTAGGAGATAATTGATTAGAGTAAATCAATGTTGAACAAATTTAGTTTTTGATTGACGACCAAATTCTGGAAGGCTATAATACGATGTAACGGTATTTTAAATTTATAAAAATCGGATAGCTGAAGGTTGAGATTGACGACCTCAATCTGAAGGAGGATTAGGATTTATTTTTATGCAATTAGATTAAGAAAATATTCTTTTATTTATATTTCTCTAGTAGTTTAGGTCTTAAAAGATAAAGACAATTTTTAAAAAGGAATATAAAAATCTATAAAAAGAAAATCACTTCTTCGTGGGATTGATCCTATCACTAGTGCTATAATATCTATTGTGCATTTGCAATAGGTTAAGGCTTGATTTTAATTTAAATATTTACATACTATAAGTCGGTCATATTTTTGGCGACGTTGTCGGGGAAGCGGTTTATCTTTATCTTTTTTTTTTATATTCCCGTTTTAAAAATAAATATTTATCTTTCTCTTTTTATACTTCGTTATATTGTTAACTTTCTTTGAATCACTTCTTAATCTTTCGCAGGTTTATTCGGAGTGATAACTAAGAGTCTCAACTTTCCCTGATCAGTGAAGCTCGAGGCCCAGACTTGTTTCTCTCCTTGCTTTCTAAAATAAAAATTATATAGGGTTAAAGACACAAAAATAAGTAGTTTGTTGGTGAAGAAACCACACTCAAATTCATCCTAAAATCTTTTATGTGCGCAATTCATATTCTACTAGACAAGCATTCTGTCGTCGCAGGAAAACAATTATTATCCATCATATGTCCTCGACGGTATCATTAGCCATAGTAAATCATATGACATTTCATAATTAGCCCAACCGACGCACAATTTATTGCCAACTAACTCTCTGTAAAATCATTACGGCAATTAAGCTTGGAAGAATGAGAACATGTACTACGATGGTTCGTATTCCACCACCCAAACGCTTTAAATATAGGACTAGTTCACCCCTAGCACAATCGTTCCCTTTTGACCCCACCAGTCCGTCCCTACCCACAACCATGGTGGACGACGGACCCAATAATAACCCAATTAAGTTATTTCCAATTTGGGAGGACCCACAGCCACTGAAGGAACCAGACCCTCTATAGTTGTGGGGCGAGTACAAGAAAGTACAGCGTATCCTAGCAAAGGAAGAAAAGAAAAAGAATAAAAGAAAGAAAAAGAAAAATAAGAAGATGGAAGCATCCGCATCTGTGAACACAACTTCCATCTTTACCTCCTCACTGCCTCGTACACCTCTTCCCCCATTATCTTTCCCCTCCTCTTCACTCCATCCACCACCTGCTCAGCATCCTTCTCCTTAATTCCTACTATCAACCTTCCCGGCTTGCAGTTCCTCTTCCAAGGGCAGCAAGTTGAGGACATCCCGGAGCTAGGAGGGCAAACCATCCTTTTGATGGAATAATTTTTGTTAGAAGCCGAGGACCAATCTTTATTGAAGATTTCTTTTCGGACGTTGCTACCAGTGTCATGTCTACCTTAGTATGTGTCTAGATTTTTCCTAGGTTTACACACTTTTATGTAAATAGTTATTCTTCGTTGCTGTTCATTGTAAATATTCAGTTATATATAGAATTTTCCTTTTACTCACTATCATTTTTTTTACTAACAGTGTGTTACTAACATCACTAATATTTTTTTTTTCTCTTCTTACTAACATTTTGTTAATGATATTGCGAGAATAAGCCACATATATTTTCTCTCAAGTTTGGGGGAGTGTATCTATCTGGTCACAGATTTTTTTTCTGTAAATAATTAGTATATCAATAAATTTTTTTATTATTTTTTGTCCCCTATTTTCTGGAGGGGATACATAATTTCTATATATGTAGTTTTATTTTTAGTAATTTAAAAAAAAAATCTGATTAGTGCATAGGAATTATATTAGAAGAAACTACAAATCCTGAAAATTTACGATTCATTATAATAGAAGTTTAATAATTAGAATTTAGAACAGTTATAATTCATGCTTAGCTCATTGAAATACTGTATTAGAATGAATGCTTGAAACAATAGATTGATCTAAACTGCAATAATTTAGACTATAGTTTCAAAATTTTTAAAACAGTGAGATTTTGAGCCATAATTCCTCTTTTATTCTGAGAGAGACTGTTTCTATTCAAATCACAAAAATTTCTTTGAACTTCTATTCTGATATGAAATCTCATATTGTTGAATTGAGAATCGAATTATTTTATGAATATGATGAACTGATTTTTTCTGTCTAGAACTATCTATTAGAAATATCAAAGCAATAAGGCATCTATGCTAGTAAATCGTAAAGATGATTTAAGGCCATCTTTTATTTTAACCAGAGCTAAAAAGTCAAAATCCCAGAACATTTATCCTTTGAACCCATATTAGAAGCCTGAAACGAAATTTCTTTGTACCAAAATTTTATAAATCTTTAACCATATGTATTACCCAAAGCTTTCTACTTTTAATCCTTACAATTTCTGAGAATTTAGAAAGGAAGAAAAGGGAGTGAAAGGATTAAAAGAAGAACAAATAAAGATAATGCTAGAAGAGGTATAGAGAAAGAAAATAAAAGAAAATATGAGAAAAAAAGAAAAATCGTAACAAACGATTTTTGAAAAAGAAATTTACGATTTAGCAAAAAGCTATAAAGAAGAAAAAAAGCGTAAAAGGCGATTTTATAGCTGAAGAACTGGGATATATATATATATATATATATATATATATATATATATTTATAAAAGGAATAAATGAGAAGAAGTTATCCAATTATGGATACTTACTGAAGTAGAATAGTAGAAGAAGATAGGAAAAAGAAGAGCTAAATTTTCAGACAAATTTTGAATCATTTTCTATCTTTCCTTGATACCTTCTGAAACCCAAAACCCTATAACAGGCTGAATGAAAGACCTTTCTGATTTACGATTTGCAAAGGCATAAGCCTAGAAGAGATAAGGATAATAGATATTATGGATTATATAGGGGATCATAAGAATAGGATAGGATTATCTTTTCTATGATATTCATTTTTATAATTATCTTTGACTGAATTCTTCTGAAAAATATACTAAGAGAACCCAAAAGTTTTGATATCTTTTTGAGAGTATGTCAATAGTGATTTTTTGAATGAAAATATTTTCTAAATCTGCAGTTTAGAAAATTTTATGAAGAATAAATTGTTCACTAGTGCATATACACTTTGTGCTTATAGTGAATTAAAATTGTTAGAGTTCTACTCAAAGATAACTGTTGTAATAAAAAATAAGGATAAAGGACTGGTAATTTTAGAAAATTGAAACAGACTATGTATTGACCAATAAGTAGATTAATTAGATTTTTATTTACTATTTATTTTAATATATATATATATATATTAAAAAAAAATATATTTAAAGTTTGTAGGTAACTTTACTGAAAACCTTAAGGAGACTATAACTCCCCCACCAGGGATCACCTAGGGGTTTAAAGGTTTGTTGCATCCACTAAATTAAATTGTGCTCCCTACAAAAGTGGTATTTAATTTCTTAGTTTATATTTCCTTGTTTGCTAGGGACTAGCAAAACTTAAAGTTTGGGGGTGTGATCAGTCACAGAATATAATATTTTATCACCCTTAACTTAGTGATGTTAGGACTTAGTTTGCTACTAACAAGTTGTTGATGTGCAGATATTGAAAAAAAATGGTAAAAGAGAACCAAAGTGTTAATACTCATCAAAATGAACTCAAAAAGTAGTAAAAAAACGATTGAGCGTAAGAAGACGATTTGCCACCAATTGAAAACTGAGAAATCATATTTTACTATTGATCGCTAATATTGAAGTCAAAGAAATCGTAATTTACGATTCTTTAAAAGACGATTCTTCAGAAAGTCACAAAAGAGTAAAAAGCGATACAAAAGAAAGCGATCGTTCGTTATAGAGAATTGTCCAGTATGAAAGTCATGGGCGCTAAAGAAAGAGAAAATCGTGATTTACGATTTTCTAAAGAAAAAGTGTATTCGTGAATTAAAATTATGATTATAGAAGCTTTTCTATTGCTGCTGATCACGTGAGAATTTCCACCGCCAAGAACAGAATTAGAAGAACTCTTTAAATAGAAGTTTGGCTAATCACGGATCTGAGAAGATGGATGAAGATAGACTCCTAAGGACTCTGCTCCTACTATCAAGAAAGAAATTCAGAACATATCAACCGTTGAAAGCAAGGAAGAATAAAATTTGAATTAGAATTATATTAGGAATCTTTTATTTTAGTTATTTCTTTTATTGGAATTAGAAGTCTTGTAAACCGACTCCTTATGATCTATAAATAAGAGGGCTCAGTATAGGAATAATTATCGAAGAATTTTACAACATTAATTGACAACTGAGGTCTGTGTTTTCTCCCGATCAAAGTAGTTTAGGATTTACAAAGTAACATCGTCCACAGTTTTCTGAGGTCTTGCCTGATAATTAAGGCTGAGGAAGCTGAAAGATCAACCCTTTGGATGGTTCTACTTTTGCTTTCTAATTTAGATTTTATTTTATTTTTAGTTTAGATTTTTTATGCTTTATAAACATCTTTGAATATTCAATTTGAATTGACGACTCAGGTTAAAGTTTGCAGATTAGTGTAACGGTTTTACTTTTTCATCTTCAATTTTCTCGAATTTAATTGACGCCTAGATTTTAAGAGATTATTGATTAGATTAAATTTGTGTTGAACAATTTTAGTTTTTGATTGGCGGCCAAATTCTGGAAGGCTACAATATGGTGTAACGATATTTTAAATTTATAAATATCTGATAGCTGAAGGGTGAGATTAACGACCTCAATCTGAAAGAGGATTAGGATTTATTTTTATGCAATTAGATTAAGAAAATATTCTTTTATTCATATTTCTCCTACAGTTTAGGTGTTAAATGATAAAGATAGTTTTTAAAAAGGAATATAAAAATTTATAAAAAGATAATCACTTCTTCGTGGGATCGATCCTATCACTAGTGCTATAATTTCCATTGTGCACTTGCAATAGGTCAAGGCTTGATTTTAATTTAAATATATACATACTATAAGTTGATCACCAGGGCAAGCAAGGGTCAGGCCAGGCAATTAAGAGAGTCAGATTTGCTTAATCACTTATGGATGTTGGATACAATCTTTAAGGGCAACCTTTACCCTATGAGACACAAGACCGAAAGGGTCGGGGTTTTACAACAGGCATTATTTTCGACATTTGCGGGCCAGTGGTTTAGTACCCTAGGGGTTGTTTTTTAGGGCTTCAAGTATGTCAGAGGAAAGATGCTGGAGGGGGAGCAAAACCTGTAGATGAGATTTCGTATTTTCACCTTATCTCCAGTGTGATTGCGGATTATCAGAGACGTGACAAGTATACAATTTCAGATGATGAGCTGAGATTGACCGATAATGAAAAGCTCTACTCATGGGTCAAAATTTTAGGTATCAGATATGTATCGTCCGAGCTCAAAACCGATACGTATCGGACGATACGTATCGGAATAGTAAAATATCGGACGATACATTGAATGTATCGTCCGGGCATCTACATACAAAATGGTGATACGGTGCATTGAATGTACCGTATCATCCAAGTCTGATACCGATATGTATCGTTCGATACGTATCGGTATCGGATGATATTTTGATCCATGGCTCTACTCTCTCAAAGATTGGAATAAAACTTATAATCAGTTGAAGAAGAGCCTACGAACAAAAGAGTAAGTACCACCTGTACCTAATGCTCCTCAAGATCAAGAGCACCATGTTCATGCTGCACCGGACCAAGACCAGCCAACATCTGTAGCTCCACCTCTGTAGCATGCTTCGATCCGTGTGCCCCCACCACCTTAGCACTCATCTACTGCTACTATTGATGACGTTCTGGCCCTCATGGCTGAGAACAATCGTTAGTTGAGTTGTCGCCTGGATTACCATGAGGCTTTGATGGCTGAGACGATGCACTTTATGTACCCTTCTGACTATCTGCAATGCATGGCGGCAACACAAGCAAAAATCCCTGAGGCTTCTAGTTTCGGTGCGAGAGGACATGACGACGAGGATGAGCAGCCTGGTGATGCGAAGAATTGAACAGAGACTGCAGGGACATATTTTTGGAGTCTACAAATGATGGATTTGAAATTATATGTTTTTAATTCAAGGAGTTTTGTATGTAAATGGTTAAACTATTGTGGCATGGTTGTCACCTATAAATGCACACGTTTTGGATGTGGATAGTTGATAAATTTCACCTTGTTTATAAAAAGATTCTCTTTTTGTATTGTGTAAATGATCATGATCTCTTTAGTGTATTGATGTGTTTTAGTTGCATGGTTAGGAAGCTAGCCAAGTAAATATTAAGGATGTGTGATCAGTGTGGAATCTTTTAGATAGTAGTTTTCATGCAGGGTGTGGAGAATGTTTGAAATGTGTGTGACTCGATGTGAGTAGTTATTGTCTTGACTGTGTGCGACTAGATTCGAGTATGTAGTCTTTTAAGTCACGTCTTGTGATAGAGTTCCTTTGGTTCATTTTCGAGGACGAAAATTCCTAAGGAGGCGAGAATGTGACATCTCGAAAACTTTCATTTTTTCCAAACAATCCGACTCGGTGTGCATGCTCGATTGGTAACGAAATTGTTGGTGTGAATTAGTAGAGTAGGTTAAAGGGTAAGGATACATTTTAGTGAGAAAGAATGAGTTAGTGGTGATGTTCACCATTTGATGTGGTACCGTACACCGAGGTACGGTGTAATGGCTTAACACCCGAAGACTAAGCTTTTAAGTATAAAAGCAAATGGAAGTAGGGAATTCATTTCCTTTGTTTTGGTTCTTGAGAATTTGTTAAAGAGAAAAAAAAAGAGCTCTAGACCAAGTGTTGTGTGTGCAAGATTGACGCTCTACGAGAAGTCCGTAGATTGAGGATCGAAGAGAATCCTCAATTTCTGACTTTGAAACCCTTTCTTGGGTGTGAGCATGTGGATCGAGGAATTGACCACTTAAAGCTGAGCATAATTATGTTTTTGGTGATTCAAAGTTATGATAGGCTTTAAGTATAATATGAGTGAAAAATTAGAAGAATAGGAGTTAAATTTGAGAAAAAAATGAGTTTGGAAAGAAGAAAACAGTGATTCAGAAAAATCTGTCAAAACCGATAGATCAAAATAAGTATCCAATCGATCGATTTTGACAGAGGAAAAATGTGAAGGATTCTGGAGAAACCAATCGATCAAAATAAAATTTGATCGATCGATTTGTGAAACCAATCGATCGAAATTAAATTCGATCGATCGATTTTAGAGTCTGATCGACCGGTTTCAAACCGGTCGATCAGTTTGTGAAAACAATGAGCGTGTTAGGAGCAAGGATCAAAATTTCTGTCGAAATGACTGAAATTTTGGTCCAAATTTTTTATTTCGGTCCTCACCAAAATGATAATTTGGGCCAAAATTTTAGTCATATGTTGTATGGGATTGAAATTATTGGCCCAAATTTCGGCCAAACTATCAATTTTCGGCCGAAATTTTGGCCTACATTTTGATCCTCGGTTAGGAGTTTCTAAAGAAGCCGATCGATTGAAATGAAATTCGATCGATCGATTTGGGAACTTATTGATCAGATTGTGGCACCAGAAGTGTGTGGTTTACTTATGAAACTGACCAATCGAAATGTATTTCGATCGATCAATTTTGGAAGCCGATCAATCGGTTCGGGAATCAATCGATCAATTTGGACAGATTCAGAGATTTGGTCTGTTTTTCGTAGGGGAATTGGGGAAGACTTTAGGACTTCCCATTTTACATCTATTTTGACTTATAGTATGAAAATGATAATGCTCTAGGTGTGAGCATGAATGTGGAGGGCTAGCTCGGATCAAAGAAATCTTCGTTTTCGCTCCGCTTTGAGGTAGGAAAAACTCTGTAACATGTGCATTTGATTTCAACTAGCAAGGATATCGTGATGTTATGAAAGTTTGTGTGGTTCATGAATTTTGTCATCAATTACGTGTGAATTTCGTATATGGTTTCAAGCATGAAAATGTGTGTGTGTGTGCACTTTGAAAGAAATATGTGTGTGAAATCAGAAAGATTCGCCTATGTGTGTGTGTGAGCTTTGAGATTTAAAACTTTAAACCTAGTATAAATTACCATAATTCACGGTGATAAATTATAAGTTAAATTTCGTACCTTGATTTAAGAATTCATGCAAAACGAACCTTTGTTCTCCGATACAACGGGATATCCTTTCTTTGATTACCGATCTGCGGTAATACTTCGTTAGGCACAAGTCACCTCTTTCGAATGGGCTTGGGCATTGTGAAAATAGTTCATTGAACAATAATGGTTGGGGTTCCCATCAGTATAGGTGTGGTTCTCGATGCTATATATGCTCGAGATTGTATTTAATGATTGGTTTAAGTTTCTTTGTTATAAGAGCAAGTTTTAGAAATCATGATTAGTGTGCTTTAAAATATGCATCAAATATTTGTTTTGTGTAAATTTAGAGACCTTTAAATTGTGAATCTTAGCAAGAAAAGCATGCTTTGGATTATATCATGAGATATATGTGTGATGTGAAGGTCTGCATGTCATTTATGTTTCCCTATTGAGCTTAGACTGTTAGCTCATCCCTTGACTATACGTCACAGGTAAAAGTATAGACAGGTATTGAGGACCTTGAACCTGAGGACCCAGAGTACAAACCAGGGAAGGAGACGGAGTCCCATCCTAACGAGTTCTTCTAGTGGGCTGAGATGCAAGTGTTTATTTTTTAGATTTATCTGTAAGGCTTGGTACGTCCAGCCAGTTTCGGTAGAACTCATGTAATTATGTCAAATGGTATTATTTTACGAACCATGTTTTGGCGACGGTCGGTCATCACTGGTAGTTCAATTCGGTTCTTTTATCCATGAGTTTTTGCATGGAATTACAACCATCTTTTGTCATGATCGTGACATTGTCATTATATAAAATTAAAGATTTAAATTTCTTATGATGACTCTATCTGCTTAGTTAGAATATAAGTGGATGTACCAAGTGTTCGTGTGTTTCAGGATCGCCTTATAGGTGATCTTACGGCACGGGTTTCCAGGTGTGGAAATTCGGGGTGTCAAAATTGATATCAAAGCATATGCTTTAGAGATTTCTGATAAGCCTTAGATGTTATTCATATGTTTAAGATTTTGTCAGATTATAGAGACCTTCTGCTAATGAAACTTTTGGTTTCAGATTGCAGAAGGTTATTATGTCCACTAGAGGTAGAGGAAGACCGAGAGGCGGTCATGAACGGAACTTGAGAAGTCGGTATGAGATTCCCCCTAGTTCTAATAGAGTTCCACTGAGTAACAGAGAGGTTCTGGAAGGAAGTATTCCGAAAGAGAGAGATCAAGATAGAGAGGGCAGGCAGAGAATAGCGCAAGCCATGGAAGCTGTGACAAATGTTATGGCTCAGCAGACGGCACTGATGACTACAAATAGTCCCAATAACCATCAGCAGTCACCCACACATCTGATAGCACATACATCGTCGACATTTGTTGAGTTTAGTAGTTTGAGACCTCCTAGTTTCTACGGTTAGACGGATCCACTTGAAGTGAAAAAATGGCTTAATCAAATTAAGAATCTCCTCCATAGATTACCAAGTACTGAAGAGGAGAAAGTAAGTTGGGCCTCTTTTTAGTTAGAGGGAGAAGCCGATCCGTGGTGGAAATCGGTGTTAAGGATGGGAGAGCAAGACAATCCAGATGGATCCTGGCCTTGGGAAGAATTTGTTGAAGTGTTCAACAAGGAGTACTTTCCAAAGAAAGTGAGGAACCAAATGGCAACTAAGTTTATGACATTAGACCAAGGGGAAATGTCCGTACGAGAATACGGTATAGAATTTACAAGGTTGTCTAGGTTCGCTCCATAGTACGTGGCCACGGAATTAATGAAGGCGAACAAGTTTGAAAGTGGCTTAAGACCAATCATACATGATAGGATCTCCAAACTAGAGTTGGAGACCTATGGAGCAGTGATGGGAAAGGCGCTGGTTGATGAGAAACATATCGATGATATGTATAAAAGACGGGACCAGCAGAATTAGGGTAAAGCAGGTCAAGGGAGACCAAGCAATTACTAGTCGGCAAATAAAAAATCAAGATTTGTAGCACTAGTCCCAAGACAACCTGCTCAGGCAAATTATTCTAGGCCACCTAATCCTACATCAATTAGACCTTTTCGTTATGAGGGCCCTGCTACTAATACATGAGTATCAGTTACCCAGGGGTTCTCTAAGGTGTCATCATCCACTCTGACTGAGACATGTGCTCGATGTGGCAAGTCTCACAAGACCTCAGATTGTAGATGGGGTATGAGCGGATGCTTCAAGTGCGGAAAGATGGGACATATGATCAAAGATTGCCCAAAACTCAGAAAGGAGAGGACGGAAATAGTTGCTACACCAAGGCCTATACGAACTGCAAGGCCTACTGTGCAAGGGCGTGCATATGTCGTTACCGCTTAGGATGCCCAGAACAGCAATGATATCATCCAAGGTAAAATTTCCTTTAAATTCAATATATGTCATTGATTGAAATTTTAGATGAAGAAGGTGCATAAATTTTAAAAGTAGTCTTTAAATCCTAATGTCTACATGCTTAACTTTTGGTGCATATGTAATTGGTTAAATATGTATGTGACGTAGGTACTTTGCAAATGTATGGTAAAGGTGATTATCTTTGTTATGAAGCAAGAGTGTTGATAGACCCAGGGTCTACTCACTCGTTTGTGATGCCATAGTTTGTGAAGAAAGTGAGGGTCATTCCCGGGACCTTAGCTTTTATTTTGGAAGTATCAGTCCCAATGGGAAATTTGGTCAATACCTATACAGTATGTCGGTCCGTTATAGTCACCATCAGGGATTACGAAAGTCATGAATTGGTGGCGGATTTGATCCTGTCGGATTCGATGTAATCCTTGGCATAGATTGGTTTTCCACGCATGGCGCGAGTGTTGATTGCTGGAGAAAGATGATTATTTTTCGACCGAATAGGAGTAGATCGTTCAAGTTTCTAGGAATGCGATCAACCTTCGTACTGCTTATGTCTACAGTTCGACCTAAAAATTTGATGAGAAAGGGATGCAGTGGATACTTCACTTTTCTGAAAGAGAAATGGGAAGAGAGGAACGTAATAACAGAAATTTCGATTGCTTGTGAGTTTTAAGACATGTTTTCGGATGAATTTTCGGGATTGCCATCAGATAGAGAAATTGAGTTCACCATTGACTGAGCACCAGGTACAGAGCCAATATCTAAAGCACCATATCAAAAGGCTCCAGTTAATTTGAAGGAGTTAAAGGATAAGTTGCAAGAACTCTTAAATAAAGGGTTCATAAGACCTGTGTGTCTCCTTGGGGAGCACCGGTCTTGTTTGTAAAGAAGGATGAGTCGATGAGATTGTGCATCAACTATCGTCAGTTAAATAAGTTGATCATCAAGAATCAATACCCTTTGCCCAGAATAGATGATCTATTTTATCAGTTGCAAGGTACAAGATTCTTTTCCAAGATCGACTTGAGATCTGGATACCATCAATTGAGAGTCAAAGCCGAGGATATTCAAAAGACTACATTCAGAACCAGATATGGACATTATGAGTTCTTGTTGATGCCTTTCGGCTTAACTAATGCACCAGCTTCATTCATGGATCTAACAAATTGGGTGTTCAAATCACACCTCGATACTTGTGTAGTCGTGTTCATAGATGACATTCTCATCTACTTGAAAATAAAGGAGCATGAACACCATCTGAGGATTGCTCTACAGACACTACGTGAACACCAATTATATGTGAAACTCAGTAAGTGTAAGTTTTGGTTAGAGAAAGTGAGCTTCTTGGGACATGTTGTCTCAGAGGAAGGTGTTACAGTGGATCCAGCAAATATCGAGGTAGTAGTGTAATGGGAACAAACAAAGACTGTGACTGAGATTCATCGTTTTCTCGGTCTTGCTGGGTATTAAAGAAGGTTTGTGGAGGGATTTTCACAAATCTCAGGATCGTTCATGAGACTTACATGAAAAGATGTAAAGTTTGAGTGGACTGAAGAGTGTCAGAAGAGTTTTCAAGAACTCAAGAAGAGAATAACTTATGCGCCAGTGTTGGCTATTCGATCAATCAGTCGAAGGTTTGCTATGTATAGTGACGCTTCTCAAAGTGGCTTAGGTTGTGTATTCAACCAAAATAAGAAGGTTATTGCATATGGGTCGAGACAGCTTAACGACCACATGAGAAATTATCCAACATGCATTATTATCACCCTTAACTTAGTGATGTTAGGCTTTAGTTTGCTACTAATAAGTTACTGATGTGCAGATATTAAAGATAAACGGTATAAGAGAACCTAAGTGTTAATATTCATCAAAGTGAACTCAAATAATAGTAAGAAAGACGATTGAGCATGTAAAGACGATTCGCCAATACAAGAAAGCTGAGTAATTGTATTTAACAATTTTGCACTACTGTTGAAGTAGAAAGAAGAACGAAAGAAATAAGAAATCATAATTTTACGTTTCTTTAAAAAGATGATTCTTCATAAGCGACAAAAGTGTAAAGCCGATACAGAAGAGAAAGGCAATGAATCGTGAATAGAAAATCGTCCAGTATGAAAGCCATAAAAGAAGAGAAAATCATGATTTACGATTTTTCAAAGAAGCTATAATAGAAGAAATTGTTATCTAGGATTTCCAAAAATAAAAGCTTTCTTATTTACTGTTATTGTTGTTGATCATGTGAGAGCTATCACCGCTATGAACAGAATTAGAAGTTCAGTTGATCACGGATCTGGGAAGATTGATGAAGAAATACTCTGAAGGACTCTGCTGCTGAAGATTAAAGAACCTTCCAAAAGTGCATCAACTAAAGAAAGCAAGGAAAAGATGAAATTAGAAGTAGAGTTATATTAGGGTAGTTTTTACTTCTTTTATTAAATTTAGAACTTGTAAACCGATCCTTTATGATCTATAAATAAGATGGCTTGGTGCAGGAATAATCATCGAAGAATTTCAGCATCAATTGATGTCTGAGGTTAGATTTTCTTCCGATCAGTAGTGTAAAATAGTTAGAATAGATTAGATATCCAAGGTTTCTCAAGAGCAATTGATGATTATAATTGAGTGTTGAAGATTAGAGTAGATATCTGTAGTTTCTCAGGAGCAATTGATGACTACAGCTGAGGGGTGAAGGATATATTTTACTTTGCTTTTTTGTTTAGATTTTAGTTTATGCAATTTATATCTTTGTAAACATCTCTAAGCTTTTATTTGAATTGACGACTCAGGTTAGAATTTGCATATTAGTGTAACAGTTTTTACTTTTCCATCTTTAGTTTTCTAAGGTTTGATTAACGCCCAAATTTTAGGAAGCTATTAATTAGATTAAATCTGTATTGATAGGATCTTAGACTTGATTAATGACCAATACTAGGAAACTAGAGATATGGTGTAACGGTATTGTTTAAATTCATAAATATCCAATCGCTGAAGATTGGAATTGACAACCTCAATCAGAAGGAGGATTTAGATTTATTATATGCACTTTAGATTAAAACAAATTCATTTATTCATATTTCTCCAATAAATTATATCTTAAAGATAAATAGAAGCTTTTAAAATAAGAATTTAAATAGAAGATATAAATAAGAGAAATAGATAGACAAACTTCCTCGTGGGAACGATCCTATGCTAGTACTATAATTTTCATTGTGCGTTTGCAATAGGTTAAGACTTGAATTTAACATAATTTTAATACATAAAATAAGCTGATCAATTGCCACCAAATAGAGAAGTTGAGTTTGCCATCGACTTAGCATCGGGTATGGAGCCAGTATCTAAAATACCATATCGAATGGCTCCAGCTGAGTTGAAGGAGTTAAAGGACCAGTTGCAGGAACTCTTAGATAAAGGGTTCATAAGACCTACTGTGTCTCCTTGGGGAGCACCGATCTTGTTTGTGAAGAAGAAAGACGGGTCGATGAGATTGTACATCAACTATCGTCAGTTGAATAAGTTGACCATCAAGAATCGATACCCTTTGCCTAGAATAAATGATCTGTTTGATCAGTTGCAAGGTACAAGATTCTTTTCCAAGATCAACTTGAGATCTAGATACCATTAATTAAGAGTCAAAGTCGAGGATATTCTGAAGATGGCATTCAGAATCAGATATGGACATTATGAGTTCTTGGTGATGCAATGCACCAACTTCATTCATGGATCTAATGAATCGGGTGTTGAAACCACACCTTGATACTTGTGTAGTCGGGTTCGTAGATGACATTCTCATCTACTCAAAAATAAAGATGGAGCATGAACAATATTTGAGAATTACTCTACAGACACTATGTGAACACCAACTATACGCGAAGCTCAGTAAGTGTGAGTTTTGGTTAGAAAAAGTGAGCTTTTTGGGACATATTGTCCGAGCGAAAGGTGTTACAATGGATCTAGCAAAGATCGAGGTAGTAGTGGAATGGGAACAACTAAAGACTGTGACTAAGATTCGCAGTTTCTTTGGTCTGACTGGGTATTACAGAAGGTTTGTCGTGAGATTTTCAAATATCTCAGGACCGCTCACGAGACTTACGAGAAAAGATATAAAATTTGAGTGGGCTGAAGAGTGTGAGAAGAGTTTTCAAGAACTCAAGAAGAGACTAACTCCAGTGTTGGCTATTCCATCAGGCAATGGAGGGTTTGCTGTGTATAGTGATGCTTCACACAGTACCTTAGGCTGTGTGGTCAACCAAAATAAGAAAGTTATTATATATGGCACGAGACAGCTTAAGGACCACGAGCGAAATTATCGAACACCTGATTTAGAACTAGCAGCAGTAATCTCCGTGTTGAAGATATGGAGACACTACTTGTATGGAGAAACCTTTGAGATCTTCACGGATCACAGGAGCCTCAAATACCTGTTTACACAGAAGAAACTAAATATGAGACAGCAAAAATGGATAGAATTTACCAAGGACTACGATTGCTCCATTCAGTATCACCCAGGCCAGGCAAATATTATAGTAGATATTTTGAGCTAAAAGAGTTCGGCTCTACTGTCTAGCCTTATTATGGGGATTCATAGATGGGAACTGCTAGAAGATCTTTCTTTGTATGACATGAAGATCAAGGTACAAACTTCAAGAGGCTTGTTGACAAACATCACGATCCGACCGATGATCTTCGATCACATTTATGAGTTACAGATAAAAGATGTAGAGTTAGTAAAGATCAGACAGGGTGTGATTGATGGCAGTAGACTAGATTCTCCATTAAGGAGGATGGGTCGCTATTATTCAGGGGACGTCTATATATACCGATCGATGCCAATCTTCGGCAAACTATTCTAGATGAAACCCATAAGTCGAAGTATGCTATTCATCCTAGTGGTACTAAGATGTACTAAGATCTGAAGAAGAATTACTGGTGGAGAGGTTTTAAATAGGATGTTGCTGAATACATTTCAAAGTATTTAGTATGTCTGCAAGTGAACGTAGATCACAGACATCCGACATATTTATTGTAACCTCTGCCAATACCAGAGTGGAAATGAGAGTCAATTTCTATGGACTTCATATTAGGATTACCACAGACAGCAAAGCGGCATAATGTCATTTGGATGGTCATTGATCGACTAACCAAATCAGTTCACTTCTTGCCATACGATACAATATATATGGTAGGCAGACTCACAGAGATGTATATGAAGGAGATAGTACGATTGCATGATATTCCAGAGAGCATTGTATTAGATCATGACCAATTATATACTTCAAAGTTTTGGCAGAAATTTTAAGAATGAATGAGTACACGACTAGATTTTAGTTCGGCATTTCACCCATAGACGGATGGACAAACCGAACGGGTGAATCAAATCATTGAGGATATGCTCAGAGCGTATATGCTTGATTTTGAGGGATCATAGGATCAACACTTACCACTGATTAAGTTCACATACAATAATAGTTTTCAGACGAACATCGGTATGGCACCTTACGAGGAATTGTATGGACAACGATATAGATCACCGATTAATTAGGAAGAGACCAGAGAAAAGTTTATATTGATTGGGTCCGAAAGTCATTAAGAGCAATGTCGAAGCCCAATTTGATTCGTGAAAGAATCAAGACAGCTCAGAGTAGACAAAAGAGTTATGCCGATATAAAACGGACAAGCGTCGATTTTCAAGTTGGCGATCATGTGTTCATCAAGATCTCACCAATGAAAGGTGTGATACATTTTGTAAAGCAGGGAAAGCTAAGCCCACGCTATATAGGATCGTTTGAAATTTTGGGTCAGGTTGGTGAAGTTGCATACAGAGTTGATTTACCCCCACAACTTGATCGGGTTCACAATGTATTTCATGTATCAATGTTAAGGAAGTTCGTGAAGGACCCACCTCACATCTTTGACGATCAACTGATCGAAATTTATGAGGATTTAACCGTGAGAGAAGAGCTGGTTCAGATACTTGATAGGAAGGAACAGGTGTTGCGCACAAAGCATATTCTGTTAGTGCCTATAAAGTGGCGAAAGCACTAAGCAGAAGAGGCCACTTGGGAGTTCGAAGTCGAGATCCGTGATCAATACCCACATTTGTTTCAATGAGAGTCGAGAGAAATTTTGAAATTGTAAATTTTAATAAGATTATAAACTCAGTATTATAATGTACATAATGTGGCTTGTTGTAGTCATAAGGAATACCTTAGTAGAAGTTTAAAAGAAGTTGCAGTCAATGGAGAGTGAAAAACATAAATTATAAGGTTTTCTATCAAAAGCAATCGATCGAAACCTAAACCGATCAATAGATTTGACAGAAAAGAGACACATACTTTTTCTGTGAAAATCGATCGATCGAAATTAAAACTAATCGAGCGATTTTGAAACCGATCGATCGAAATGCACATTGATCGATCGAATTCATTAAACAGAGAGTAAAATGTGAACTAGTAAAAAGGTGGAAAATCGATCGATCGAAATTGAAACCGATCGATCGATATTATTGGACGACAAGGTTAGTATGAAAACCGACCGATCGATTTTGAAAATCGATCGATCAAAATAATTGACCGATGTAGTTCAAAGGAAAACCGATCGATCAATTTTGAAAATCGATCGATCGATTTGAAAATCGATCGATCGATTAGGACAAGATATAAGGGAATCGGGTTTTTCTGGTTCGAAAAATTCAGAAATTTTTTTTGGGTTTTCTTTGACTGGTTCTTAGAGATCAAAAAGGTCAATTTTCAACCAACTTTCACGCATTAATTCTTCAAGAGATTAAATCCAAATCTCTTAAAAGGTAAACCCTAACTTCCTTGGAGATTTGATTTCAAGTTGAAGCCTACTTTTTCCAGCCCTAGTTTTATTTAATTAGAAACCCAATGGCTCCTAAGATGAGACAGTCATCCAAACCTTCGGCGTCGAAGGAACCTTCTTCACACTCGGGTTCTTCGCAGCCACCACGACCATGGGAACGAACTAATGCGTGGTTAGCGGCAAAAGGTTTTGAGACTAAATATATAATTGATCAAGCGATCTTCCAAGAGCAGGGAGTACAGGGTATAATAAGTTGGGCCTTTCAATACCTTACTAAGGCCGGATTAGAAAGCCTATTACAACCTTTTAACGACTACTACTACCCCCATTTGGTAAGGCTATTTTACCAAAATATGTACGTCGATGATAGACCAAACACCGCTTGTGTTAAAATCAATGGTAGAGTGTATGAGTTTAGTCATGACCATGCTGCCGACGCACTTGAGTGCTATGTCGAGTATGGTGTTGGGATCGATTTAAGGGAGCCAAATCGTAAGCCAGCTTATTTTCACATTGTCATAGAGAAGATGACCCCGGGCAGGCAAGGGTCAGGCCAAGCAATTAAGAGAGTCGATTTGCCTAATCACTTATGGATGTTGGGTACAATCTTTTAGTGCAACCTTTACCCTATGAGACACAAGACCAAAAGGGTCTGGATTTTACAACAGGCATTACTTTCGGCATTTGCGGGCCAGTGGTTTAGTGCCCTAGAGGTTGGTTTTGAGGGCATCAAGTATGCCAGAGGAAAGATGCTGGAGGGGGGAGCAAAACCTATAGATGAGATTCTGTATGCTCGCCTTATCTCCAGTATGATTGAGGATTATCAGGGAGGTGACAAATATACGATTTCGGATGATGAGACGAGATTGACCGATAATGTAAAGCTCTACTCTCTCAAGGATTGAATAAAACTTATAATCAGTTGAGGAAGAGCCTGCGGGTAGAAGAGCAACTACTACCTGAACTTGATGCTCCTAAAGATCAAGAGCACCTTGTTCTTGCTGCACCGGACCAGGACCACCCAGCATCTGCAGCTCCACCTCAGTGGCATGCTCTGATCCGTGTGCCCCCACCACCTCAGCACTCATCTACTGCTACTATTGATGACGTTCTGTCCCTCATGGCAAAGAACAATCTTCAGTTGAGTCATCGCCTTGATTACCATGAGGCTTTGATGGCTGAGACGATGAGCAGAGATTGCAGGGACATTTTTTTAGAGTCTACAAATGATTATTTTGAAATTATATGTTTTTAATTCAGGGAGTTTTGTATGTAAATGGTTAAACTATTGTGGCATGGTCATCACCTATGAATGTGTACGTTTTGGATGTGGATAGTTGATACATTTCACCTTGTTTATAAAAAGATTCTCTTTTTGCATTGTGTAAATGATCATGATCTCTTTAGTGTATTGATGTGTTTTAGTTGCATGGTTAGGAAGCTAACCAGGTAAATATTAAGGA
Source organism: Chloranthus sessilifolius (assembly GCA_021018995.1). Lineage (NCBI taxonomy): Eukaryota > Viridiplantae > Streptophyta > Magnoliopsida > Chloranthales > Chloranthaceae > Chloranthus > Chloranthus sessilifolius. Next base: position 118,555,643 of record CM037589.1, on the reverse strand, counting down.
TGTGTGATCAGTGTGGAATCTTTTAGATAGTAGTTTTCATGCAGGGTGTGGAGATTGTTTGGAATGTGTGTGACTCGATGTGAGTAGTTATTGTCTTGACTGTGTGCGACTAGATTCGACTGTAGCCTTTTAAGTCGCGTCTTGTGACAGAGTTCCTTAGGTTCATTTTCGATGATGAAAATTCCTAAGGAGGCGAGAGTGTGATGTCCCAAAAACTTTTTTTTTTCTAAACAATCCGACTCGGTGTGCATGCCCGATTGGTAACGAAACTGTCGGTGTGAATTAGTAGAGTAGGTTAAAGGGTAAGGATACATTTTTAGTGAGAAAGAATGAGTTAGTGGTGATGTTCACCATTTGATGTGGTTACACCGAGGTATGGTGTAAGGGCTTAACACCCAAAGACTAAGCTTTTAAGTATAAAAGCAAATGAAAGTAGGGAATTCATTTCCTTTGTTGTGGTTGTTGAGAAGAGAGAAAACGAAAGAGAGCTCTAAACCAACTGTTGTGTGTGCAAGATTGGAGCTCTGCGAGAAATTCGTAGATTGAGGATTGAAGAGAATCCCCAATTTCTGACTTCGAAACTCTTTCTTAGGTGTGAGCATATGGATCGAGGAATCGACCACTTAAAAGTGAGCGCAGTAATATTTTTGGTGATTCATAATTATGATAGGCTTTAAGTACGATATGAGCGAAAAATTAGAAGAATAGGACTTAAATTTGAGAAAAAAATGAGTTTGGGAAGAAGAAACCTGTGATTCAGAAAAATCTGTCAAAGCCAATCGAACGAAATAAGTATCTGATCGATTGATTTTGACAAAGAAAAATGTGAAGGTTTCTAGAGAAATTGATCGATCAAAATAAAATTCGATCAATCGATTTGTGAAACCGATCAATCGAAATGAAATTTGATCGATCGATTTTGGAGTCCGATCGACCAATTTGAACACTGATCGTTCAATTTGTGAAAAGAGTGAGCGTGTTAGGAGTTTTTAAAGAAACCGATTGATCAAAATATAATTAAATCGATCGATTTGGAAACCGATCGGATTGTGGTACCAAAAGTGTGCGATTTACTGATGAAACCGATATATCGAAATGTATTTCGATCGATCGATTTGGACAGATTCAGAGATTTGGTCTGTTTTTCGTAGGGGAATTGGGAAAGACTTTAGACATCTATTTTGACGTATAGTATGTACATGATTGTGTTCTAAGTGTGAGCATGTGTGTGTGCTAGGAGGGCTAGTTCAGATAAAAGAAATCTTCATTTTAGCTTCACTTTGAGGTATAGAAAACTCTGTAACATGTGCATTTGATTACAACTAGCATGGATATCGTGATGTGATGAAAGTGTCTGTGATTCATGAATTTTGTCATCAATTACGTGTGAATTTCATATATGGTTTCAAACATGAAAATGTGTGTGTGTGTGTGCACTTTGAAAGAAATATACGTGTGTGTGAAATCAAATATGTGTGTGTGTGTGTGAAATCAGAAAGATTCGCCTATGTGTGTGTGTGAGCTTTGAGATTTAAAACTTTAAACCTAGCATAAATTATCACAATTCACGGTGATAAACTATAAATTAAATTTCCCACCTTGATTTAAGAATTCATGTGAAACGAACCTTTGTGCTCCGGTACGGCGGGATATCTATTTTTTGATTACCGATCTACAATAATATTTTGTTCGGCACAAGTCACCTCGTTCGAAGGGGCTTGGGCATTGTGAAAATAGTTCATTGAATGACGATGATTGGGGTTACCATCGGTATATGTGTGGCTCTCGATGCTATATATGCTCGAAATTGTATTTAAGTGATTAATTTAAGTTTCTTTGTTATAAGACCAAGTTTTGGAAATCATGATTAGTGTGCTTTAAAATATGCATCAAATATATGTTTTGTGTAAATTTAGAGGCATTTAAATTGTGAATCTTAGAAAGAAAAGCATGTTTTGGATTATATCATGAGATATATGTGTGATGTGAAGATCTGCATGTTATTTATGTTTCCCTATTAAGCTTAGACTGTTAGCTCATCTTTCGATTATAGTCACAGGTACAGATGTAGAGGCGGGTATGGAGGGTATTGATCCTGAGGACCCAAAGTACATACCAGAGGAGGAGACTGAGCCCCCTCCTGACGAGTTCTTCTAAAGGACTGAGCTGCGAGTGCTTATTCTTAAGATTTATCTTTAAGGCTTAGTACGTCCAGCCAGTTTCGTTAGAACTCATGTATTATTTTGCGAACCATATTTTGGTGACGGTTGGTCGTCACTGGTGGCTCAGTTCGGTTCTTTTGTCCATGAGTTTTTGCATGAAATTAGAACCGTCTTTTGTCATGATCGTGACATTGTCATTATATGGAATTAGAAATTTAAATTCCTTATGATGACTCTATCTTCTTAGTTAGAATATATGTCTTGTTTCTGCTTTGTGTGTGCATATATTAAGTGTTCGCGTGTTCTGGGATCGCCTTATGGGTGATCTGACGGCACGAGTTTCCTGATGTCAAAATTCGGGCTGCCACAGCTCTCATCCTTTGTGCAGATCTGATCCCGTGTGTTGAGTCAAAATCGGATAATCTCTACATTCAAATTTGTGCAGGCACTACATATGAGTTGTCTATGCCATATGACATCCCCTAAAAAAAGTTGTCATATAAAAGTAATAGGTAGTATGATTAAAGCTTGAAACTTCAAAAAATTTAAAAATTCGTAAAGCTGCGAGAAAAATTGGAGAATTGATGAATCAAGTGAATATTTAGCAAAAAGTTTCGCACGCCAAGTATTCAGTATTTTTTTCTAAAATTTTGAACGATTTGGAGAACTTTGAGCTTTGACGGCTTGGATTACTCACATTTTGCTCCTTTAAGACCATTTAAACAGAAGATGGTGTTCAAATGACGGGCTAGAAAGTTGGTTCATATACTCCATGGATAATGCTCCCAACGGACAATCAAACACAAAAATGGGGTTTAAATGATCTTACACCATTAAAATTAGACTTTTTATCTCACACCATTCATGTGTGATTTATTATTATTCCATCTAACACACATCTATGATCAATCTAAATTGTTCAAGTGACAATCTCTTATTGGAACAAGTCCTAACTCAAAGAAACATGCCTATAAGTGGATGATGAATGAAAACCATCCGATTAATGAACTTTAATATCAACCATTAAAACTAAAAACAATAGTTGATATTATCTTCCATAAATCAAATAGTTTATCTCTATGAAAACACCATTTTTGGCCGGCTGCATTGCAATATGATCTATCACTTAGACCGAAAGGATCACCCCATCTTAAACCATTGATGGTGTAAGGTTATGTAACACCATTTTTTTTTTGTGTTTAAATGACGGTCAGGAGAGTCTGGTCCTAATCAATCATAGGTTTTGACTCTCCTGATCGTCATTTCAACACCAATTTTGTGACCGCCAGATTTTTCCGACACAATTTTTTTTTCTTGAAACACAACACAGATACTCAAGAAAATCAAATCGCCAGATCGTAGATCACAATCTGAGAACAGAATGTTTGGTACATCCACACACATGCGAAAATCAAAGCAGATAATATACATGGCATAATTAAAATCTCCAGTTCTAATATCCAACCTGAACAGTAAACTAAAATAACCCATCGGTGATGGCCAACTATCACCTAACAAAGGTGTATCATACATGTATAATAGCATAAACGTACCAAGCCCGAACTTACCAAAATTCATAATGTACTAAATCTACGATCCCGAAAATCTTACAAATCCTCAAGTCCTCAATTCGCAAGTCTGGTATCCTGATAAGTGTTATACCTGTAACGTATAGTCGGGGTGAGCTAACAGTCTAAGCTCAGTGGAGAAAATTGATACCAATATACATCTCATCAGTCATGCATAAATTCAAAGACAAAGATCAAAACATTTTCATATTAAAACTGATGACATTTTCATACTCAAAATAGAAACTGAATTCAAAGACATTTTCTTATCAAAATTGAAATCGATTTCAAAGGCATTTTCTTATCAAAAGCATTTTTTATTAAAATCAAATTTCCAAAATATTTAATATTAAACAAAATTTCTAATCATTTTAGTATAAAGAGAAATTTCGTGTCAAAACAGAATACATTTTCATACTGAAGCGGAAAAACCCTTTTTCATAACAAAATCGAAGTCAAATATCAAAGTCTTTTCGCAGTAAAGAAAGCTTCACATCAAAACAGGGTGTCTTGTTTATATCAAAATGGAAAACAATTTACTGAATTCGATTCACTTACATGTCTTATATTTGATTGACTGAGTTCACTTACATTCACTTACGTGTCTTATCTTTAATTTACTGAGTTCACTTACATTCACTTACGTGTCTTATACATTCTTACATAGATTCACTTAGATATCTTACACATTCTTACATAGCTTACATAATCGATTCACGGATATCCTGCCGTGCCGATTTGATTCATGGATATCCCGTCGTGCCAGTCTTACACATTCTTACAAAGCTTACATAGTGAGTTCGGAGTTTTGGATTAAATGTTCGGATTTCAAAGCACAATATCAATAACGAATTATAATAAACTACCATACCAGTTTAAATTACGGATATCCAGCCGCACCAGTTCAAATTACGATTATCCTGTCGTACCGGTTCAAATTACGGATATCTCGTCGTACCGGTTCAAATTACGGATAACTTGCAGTACCGATCAAATTACGATTCTTATGTTCAAATTTTAGATTTCTAAATTCAGAAGGTTCAAATTATGGATAAACCGTCGTACCAGTTTGATTCACAGGTTTAACCGTCGTGGTGGTTCGATTCTGTCCTAGTGGCCCACAGTGTACTTATAATCCGCCCATAGCGGTCCACAGTATACTTATAATCTGCCCATAGCGGTCCACTTAAATAATCAGACTTATTAGTCGATTTACTTATTTGATGTTCGATATTTCATTCTGGATTCGATCTTCCTAAAACTTTGAAACAAATCATTTTCGATCCTCCAAATGATTCCAAAATAAAACATATTTTCAATATTTCAAAATGTTTCAAATAGATGTATTTTCAATATTTCAAAAGGGTAGAAAACGATATATATTTCAATATCTCAAAAGTTTTAAGGCAAATACACGACTATAAATATTGATATTTCAAAAGATTTCAAAGCAAACATACATTTGATATTTCAAGAAGTCTAAATACAATTCAAATACGGTCAATTTATCACATTTCGAATGATCATATCAAAGCATCTATGAAAATCAAATCGAAATGCAATTATGTATGAAATTTTTCCCTACCTTAACCTCGAAGTTGCGCGAAGCCAAGTAGAGTCCTATCGATGGCTTTTCGCCCTTAATCTATATCACAAATATTTGATGATGCATCAAGGATTAACTCTAATCACTAATAACATAGACATATTTAAGTGCTGTCTCAAAATGAGACGAAAACGAACAAGTTCGTGCTAACTTAAAATTTGATGTAACTTCCCCATAAATTTTGACCTTTAACATTTTGGATTCACGAAATTATTAATTTCACAAAAGTTGTAGTTCTTGTTGTTCTCTTTTTGTAACGCCATAAGAATCGTGTCAATCGAAATTTGGAGTAGAAAGTTACGGCTAAAATACCGAAGTAGTGTCAGTAAGCTTAGTCAAAATCGAACGATCGATTTCCAAAACCAATCAATCGATTTCTCTAAAATTTTGGCACTTTTCTGTTCTATACAAACCGATCGATCGATTTTGACAATTTCAGAAACCCTTCGGGCTTCTTCTTCCATCCAAAACACCTAAAACTCATTTTCAAACATCTTGATTATCCATAAATAATAGCCTAACTAATTCTAATCAATTTAAATCGAATCTTATCATTTAATCTCGCGAGAGCAATGCCTACGATGTGTGGAGATCGAAATCACCGGCGCTTGCGCCACATGACCAAATCGGTTTGAAACCCACATTTTTGCGATCATTTCAACACGATCTAAGCTTAAACTCCTCTCTTAATGTGCGACAAAACCCTTACGAAATCACCGACTTTGAGACTTCGAAATATCCAAATCAAAAGAGGGTTTGAAAGGATAAAACTTTCGTTTCTTTATGAATCTCCGTCGCATTGAAACTCAATGACTTCTTGCGGCACACAAACCAACGCGAAGCCAATACCTCGAAATTTACTGGAGCCGATCCGAGTTTCGGACGTCTACAGGCATCTTTTCAAGCTCTTTCTCTCTTTCTCTCTCTAGAAACCCAAAAACTCCAAGCAAATTGCAAACAACTATTAGCTTCCAAAAGAAGTTGTGCTTTTTCTATTAGAAGGGGTGTTGGTTCTCCTATGAAACACATACACCTATTTGGGTGTTAGCCTTATCCAAAGAACTAGATTCCGTGTGAAACGGATACACCTAATTAAGGTGTTGTCTATTATATAAATAAGCTTTTGGTTCGATGTGAGGCCTGCATACTCAAATCACTTATCAATTAGACTCGGTGTTGAGTTAATACACCACCACGGTGTATAAGCTTTGGTCCAAAAATCTTATACGTAGTCCAAACGGAGTTAAAATGATTTTATCTTGAAAAATTCAAAATGGTGACGCGTTTCTCAACGGACACGTACCTAATTAGGACGTACGGTTTCGGATTTTCGGGATGTTACATTCATCCTACCTTAAAGAATTTTCGTCCTGAAAAATTGACGTGCCTACTTCGAAAATGTATGAATATCTCATAGGTTCGAACAAACATAGTGATATTCTTCTTAAGAGTCAATGACTCAATGTCAACGAAAATAATTAGGGTTATTACAAATTTCGTGTTTAAATGATCTCACACGATTAATGGTTGAGTATGTTGGCAATCAAACTTTTTGAGTGATTCGAATCATCCGATTTGTTGACTATAATATAAACTATTGTTTTTAGTTTTAGTTTGAATGGCGGATATCAAGGCGTGCTTGTTTGGGCTAAGGTATGCTATACCGACAGATTGCCACTTGTACGATTTAGATTGGTCAAGATGTGTGCCATATGGTATAAAGATAAATCACAATTCACCGATATGAGATAAAAGTTAAAAATTTAATGGTGGCAAATCATTTAAACACCACTCTGGGGTTTAAATGTGGGTCAGGGTCCATTATCCCGTCGCCCGTTGTAAGAGAGAAACACCAAGGGCATGTTTGATTGCATGTAATGGCGAAATACGTTTCGAGGCTAATACACGTTTCACCTGTAATGGTACTACGCGCATTAGTCTATTGTTTGATAGCATATACAGTGAAATGCTTATTGGTCTGAAACGCGTTTAAATGTTATTTGTTAGCATGAGCTTGTAACGTATCACTTAAAAATCACTTAAATTATAAGTTATATACTTCATCAACCTTTACAAGCATGTTCGTCAATTTGGACTGTCTAATGGATTAAGTATCTCACCAATAACCCATAAACAAGTAGTTTTATCTCTTGATAAATGATTTGATTAGATTTCTCATCATTGGTGGTTGAATCATACAATTTGACAATGGCCCAAAGTACCAAGTTTTATGCCCAGATCTATCACCAGTTATTTTAGAGATTGAATAGTTTAAGATGTAAGTTGGGCTGTTTGCAACATCAAAAAGTATCCATCACATGAAATTAACGGTGTTAGATATGATGATACAATTTACTAGTTATACAAGGTTAGTTATACTAGTTAAAAACAAAAATAAAATAAAAATAAAAAATAAAAAATAAAAAATAAAACAGAATAATTCATTCACACCTTCCTACGCATCTACAAATATGAAAACGTGTTTCCATTTTATTGATCTCTGTAACCACCGTTAGATCTTAAAAAAAAGAAGCTTTGGATCTCGACCGTTGATTCCTCTATGGAACCGGAGGAAACTGAAAAATGATGAATCGGTGGAGATATGGATCTGGTGAAATGGACGGCGAGGGTGTGTTGATCGAGAGAGAATTAGGGTTTCTGGGATGACAGAGGGTAATCATTGGTGGGGTTTGTACAGAGGTATGTCGTTGGACAACATCAAGGGTTTGGTTTTGGCGTTGTCGTCGAGCTTCTTCATCGGCGCCAGCTTCATCGTCAAGTAAAGGCTATAGCTTGAAGTCGGTAGAGGTAAATCCCAACTTACCCAACTCCAAAAGAAGTCGAAGAAGATTACCAACAATATTTTCATCCTTAGTCTCTCTCTCTCTCTCTCTCTCTCTTGGTGTTATTGTTCTTGAAAATTTGAAATGGGTAATGGGCTTTATGCTGTAAATTGCACTCAAAGCTCTTATATTTGATTAGTTTAATAAGTTGATGATGCTTCTTCCATGTTGATTTATGTCATAAAGCATTAAGTTTAGCAATTTTTATTGAGAAATAAAGTTACCATCTCTGCATAAATCTCCATGCTGGCTAATTTCTTAACCTGGCTTATTGTAGTTTAGGTCGTAGTTACCTGATTCACATTTAAGTACAGTTCATTTGACACATTTTGTATTTTGATATGATTCAATCTAGTTTAAATAGCTCAACTTCCATACGATGGCTCGTAATAGCATTGCTTGGAGCAATGTGTATTTTGAAATGGTTGGTGATAACCTCAGGAAGTGGGATATATGGGTTGGAATCCCCTCTTCAGGCTACTGTAGGGATTACTGGGATTAGTCGGGTGTTCTAAGCATAGTCACCTAATTCTCTGAATTTTAAAAAGTTCGTGTATAATTCGCAGCTTTGAGGTTCTGTGAATTAATCACAAATTATTCATGAATTTTTCAAAAATTTGTGTTTTTAAAAAATTCACAAATTTTTCATGATTTTTTCAATAAATTGTGATTTAAATTTTTTTTTATACTTTTTAATCTTCTTTTCTCTTATTTTTTCTCCGAATATTTCCTGAACTTGCTGAATTATTCCAGATTTTTCCAAATTTAAACCTTGCCGAACCCCGACTTGCTGATCACTATGGTTCTAACTTCTAAGAGGCCTGGACACTCAAGTTGTCAAAATTTTAAACATATGATGACTTTGTTATGAACCCACAAAGTAAATTGCAAAAATATTAGAAAAACTACAAGATATACTTTTTATGATGCTCCTTCTGAGGGAGTGTCATCCTTACAAAATTCAATTCTAGATGCAGTAACTTCATGTCTCATCATCACCTTTTCCCCCTCTCGAAAAAAATGAACAAATTGTGGATATAGGGCTGTCCATTTCTCAAAATGGGGAGCGTTAGATTCGCTAACTTGCCTTACCTTTGTCTCAAATTAGGAAAATCTGTCATCTTGGACACAAATTCTTACCTTGGTAGACTTAGAACTTGAAATTGTATATAAAATATTCAATCCAAATAATTTTCAAGTAAAAGGTTGTAACAATTTCATCTTCTTGTGTAGATCATGATAGGAATATTCGAGTGGGTGGGTTCCCACTAGGTTTATTTTGATGCATCCAATGTTTATTTATGCTCTCATCAGTGAGCTATAGGTAGTGAGTTAAAACTTATAGATAGATCCTACTATCATATAAGTGGAGAAAAGATAGTTTCAAGAGAGTATTTATCGTAATCTTGAATTGCTGATGGGAAAGCCAAAATTTTCAGGAATGCAACTTGGGTGTCCTTTATATTTTCCAGGCGTTCAACAAGATGCACAAATAATTTTTCCATGACCCTACTTTCAATGTGTATAATATCATATATATCTATCAGTTGTTGAAAATCTTTGGAGAAATTTGTCTTAAATCTATTTTTCTTTTAGAAATTCAGTACTTTGTCTAAAAAGTTGTCTGACTAAGAGCACTTACTGTCTAATTTCATATGGAGAGTCAAATAAAATACATTAGAACATTTAACCCTCCATAAGTTCCATTGGTGATGAAAATTCAAACTCCAAACATTTGGCGTTGTACAAATTTTACAGACTCTAGATATATGCGGTATTTTTTTTAATCTAGTGCATTATTTCTTTAATCTGTAAAAATGGATACATATGGCAGTTGGAAAGTAAAGCCATAAAATCATTTCTTTTTTCATGCAATATTTTTAGATAGAATGTGGAATTGTATTATATGAATTTATGTTCATACTTTATCTCAAAGACAACATTGCTAATTTTCCCTGTTTTTTATTGATTTGGTTTATTTTGATAGGAATTGTGCTTCCAATGACTCCAAGTTCTCATCGACCAGTTTCAGTTTCCAATATATTTCACCCATGGCCAATACAAAGGCAAAGTGTATTGTTCTGCAGATATTTAAGAACCTAGTATAGGTTCTAAACTTTATTATTTGCAAGAACTGGTATTGAAGTGAGTGAGATGCTCTGTTAATGCAGAAAATGGTTCCACGCTTGGCTTCTTATAGACAAAGGATATTCCAAGTCATCTTTCATGGGGTTACTGTTGATCAAAGTGTATTCAAAAGCTCAAGATTCTTTGTTTCTCATTCTTCTCCTTCCAAATTCAGTTACGTATTAGAAACCAAGACTAACCCGTTGGGCAAATTAAATCACAAGGATTGGCTAGCACCCAATGAGGTCCTAAAAATCTTCAAAACTCTGAGGGATCCTGAATTAGTGATCTGGACCTTCAAAGAACTCTCTGAACGTAAGGATTATAAGCCCAATGAGGCTCTCTATAGCCTAATAATCAACAGGTTTGCTAATGCCCGAAAGTTTGATGCTATTGAAGATTTGTTGGAGAGGATAAAAATTGAACGTTGCCGGCTTTCAGATGAATTCTTCTATAGATTGATCAAGATTTATGGCAATGTAGCTAGCAATCCGGATCGAGCAATAAAGACCCTCTTCAGAATGCCAGAGTTCAATTGTTGGCCAAGCGTCAAGACTTTTAATTTTGTACTTAACATGCTTGTATGTGCCAAACAATTTGATGTGATTCACGAGGTATACTTAAGTGCTCCTCGTTTGGGTGTTACGCTCGATACCTGTTGCTTTAACATTCTCATCAAAGGTTTATGTCAGTGTAACAAGTTGGATGCTGCATTTGCGGTATTCCGTGAACTCCCGAAACAAGGTTGCAAGCCAAATGCAACCACTTATTCAACTTTGATGCACGGCCTTTGTAGATGTAATAAAGTGAACGAGGCATTTGAGCTGTGTGAAAAAATGGAGAGGGATGGTTGCCATCCTGATACGGTAACATTCAATATACTAATTTCCGGGCTTTGTAAACAAGGGAGGGTAGCCGAGGCGATGGCACTCTTGGATAAAATGAAGCTCAAGGGGTGCTATCCGAATTCGGGGTCTTATCAAGCACTTCTCTATGGGTTGCTTAGTTCTGAAAAATTTCTCGAGGCCAAGGATTTCATTGACCGGATGCTTTCTGAGGATAAATATCCGAGCTTTTTGTCCTACAAAATGACAATTGAGGGGCTTTGTAAGGAGAACCTATTGAGCGATGTTTCTATTGTTTTGAAGCAGATGGTGCACCGAGGATTTGTTCCTCGGATGGGGACATGGAAGATGATTCTTGAAAGCATCAGTTCAGGAAAGATTTCTTATAATTCTCTTACGTATGAGCTCCTAATCAAGTCTAGGAACTAGTTTTCTATATGGACTTACTATTCTTCCTGAAGAGTAACGAAGCTGAAGTTGTTACCGAAGAGGTATGCTATATAGATGAAAAGTTTTACTTCCATTTTGTTCTTTCATCTGGTTAATAATACTCAATCTCTTTTTAGTTTCTCAATGTTAAACATGGCATACAGTGTTACCTAGACACGTGGCACGGGTGCCAATAAATGTTTGGCACACCAATTTCTAAATATTTCAATGCGGCGGCACGACATTAAAAAAAATAAATTAAACAAATAGACCATTATTATAGAAAAATATTGAAGAGAAATCTTAGAGAGCAAATGGAGATTTGTAAAGAAAAGTTACATAGTATATGTCATGAACCTAAATAAAAGTATACTATATTATAAAAATCGTTTTCAACGATTTAAACATTTTATTTAGTAGTTACTAAACTTTACAAAATTTGTTTTTAAGTTCATTTTATCATTGTCAAAATGATGAACATTTTAATGGAATTATGTGGTATTTTCATACATGTTTAGAAGCTTTGTGCTGTTTGAGGGGTGTCTAAGGCTACCAAGTGTCGGCACGTGTACCAAGTTCCACCAGGTGTCGGCACGCCAAAAATTCCAAAAGTAGAACTGCCAAGGTAACACATTGGCATATATACAATCTTCGTCAAAGCTAGTTGCGGTACTTCACTTCCATATATACAAGCACATAGCAAAGTTGCCATCTTTGTTGGGTGCCCAAACACTGGAGTCAACCTGGCTACACAACTACCCAAAAGAAATTCTAATACCATTTTTTATTTCTTAGTTATTATTATTCCTGTTAATTTTTAAAATTACTATATTGTTGGCTTTGTATCAAATATTTCGTATATTATTATGTCACTTTATATTTTTTATTATTTCCATGTTTTTTTTTGGTTACTGTTTATTTGTTAATGATCATTTTGTTTACAAATACTACATATTTTCTCTCAATAAGTCGGTGTAAATGTATCCACATATTGGCGATTTTGCATATTCAATGACCGAAAACGTCATTTCCAACACTAAGACGTGAGTTTGTGTCATTGTTACATAGAGGAGAACAATTTTGCAACATATTATGCTGTAGGCATCTGTGGATCTTTCGTATCCATGGGAAAGAAGAAATTTATAGATTTGTCTTAAAAACATTTAAGAGTATATGGATAGTTTAATGGAGATACGGATAATAAATAGTGCCTGCCAAATGGCATCCTTCTGCACCCTCTCTTAAACTGCTTTACTTTCATATATAAAAATGGCAATGGTTTACAAGGCCTAAGGCGCAGGGCGCAGCGGTTAGCCCTCCTGTGAGGCGTAAGCCTAATGAAAAATTTAAAATTTTAATTTCAAAAATAATAAATTTAAAGTTATAAAAATAATTAATAAAAAATAATAGATATATTAGAAAATTTATAAGAAAAATAATAGATAATTTTCTAATCATAAATAAATGAATATTCAAGGACAATTAGAGGCATAAATGTACAACTATTTATCATTACAAAAGAAGGGTTCAAAATCAGAACATGGATCAAATTGCACTTTTAAGTTACTAGATATTAGTAAAGGTCGACCTCTTCTATTTCCTCCCAAATAATCTTTTCAAAGGGTAAACTTGTGAAAAAAAGTATACTTGTAAGAGAAAAAGGCTAAATTAGCAAAAATAAACGTTTACGTGAGGCTTAAACCTCACTGCGCTTCACATACGCCTTCTTACGTTTCACTACGCCTTAGTACACCTCAAGCTATGTCTCGAGGCGAAAAGTTTGTGCCTCAAACGCTATTTAAAACATTGATAATAGTATGAACATATTAGAATCAAACCTCGAACGGTAGAATCTGTTGACATAAAGTCGGAGGGTGAGAAAAATTGCCATCGTGCTCAGTAGGGGTGCTTAGCGTACTCCATAAAACAAGCTTAAGCTTAACATGAGTTTTCAACCATCATATTCAATACATGCATTTAATTTTAAGCTTATCATGTTTCAAATGTAAGTTGTATTATTTTAAATGGATATGAAAAATTTATATTGTCTAATACGTCTGACATATGATTTTCAGAAAATATTACTAATAAATTAATTCAATACTCACATACACATAAAGTCTATCCATAAAATTTATACTAAATTCATAAACATATGGATGTGCCCCATTTTAGCTGCCAACGTACCCAAACCGAGATCAAGCCAACCGTAGTACAAATTACCGTTTTCATAATATAACTGATGCATAAGAGAGACCCATAGTGCAGTAAGAGTCACAGACATCACTTAACCCGATAACTGCATCTTTTCACATGGAAGCAATTCTATACGTCCCATTCCATATAGGGGAAACCTCCGGATCGGATGGCTCAATCAAGTCTTGTGAAATCTCGTGATGGTAACTACACTATGAGTAGAATGTTACATAACTTATTCTTATTGTTAAATTCGTAATTTACTTATACAGTCTTAAAATTTCTTCATTTCTAGAACTTACGTCTTGCATCATATCTTATCTTATCTCGCCTACAGCTTAATTCCCATGAGTTATCTTAACTTATTTTATCTCGCTTATGGCTTAATTCCTGTGACTTATCTTAACTTATTTTATCTCGCCTACATCTTGCATTATATCTTTTCTTATCTCACCTACGGCTTAATTTCCGTGGCTTATCTTAACTTATTTTAGGTTCCGAGGCTTATCTTAACTTATCTTATCTCGCGTACGACTTCGGTCCAGAGGCTTATCTTGACTTATCTTATTGTAGCTTATCTGCGACTTAAGTCCCGCGATTATACCTTTAGGTTTACGGCTTAGCTCTCGTTAACCTTCTTCTTAAATTAGCTCAGCTTATCATCCTCATTCTTAACACCATAACATATCCATCGTATCAGTTTAAATCATAATTTATAAGAACTTAGACACATAAATAATAGCCTAAGACTATGTATAGTAAGACGTGAATACCTACCGTTGATAGTTGGCCAACTCATATCACCGGATGCGAATATTCTACTATTTAACCGAACCTTCCACTAATCATCGGAGGCGAATCCCTTACTAATCACCGGAGGCTGCGGTCCTCCTACTATATCACCGGATGCAAACATCCTAATAAAGGGACTTGGTATTTGACACCAATCATTAAATAACTCGGTTACTTACCAACTAAAAATAATTTCCATATGTCGTCTTTATTTTACTTAAGTTTGGTCCATGTCATAGTTTCATATAAAGCTTAATTCACCTTGCATCTTATTCTCACATGTTATCATACCGTAACATAGCATATCGACCGTACGTTATAGTATAAAATAACAGTATATTTTAGTAATAGAAGTTTGAAGGGTTAAATGAGTACGAACACTGCCATTGTATCCGAAAGACCCAAGAACCCTAAGATAGAGTCCTGATTTGCTGAAATCGGGCATTTGAATGAAAAGATACATTAAATATGTAGTAATTGGATTATTATAGAAAGAAATTATTTGATTGCAGCTAATCCGTAGGTAATTAGGTCAAACGGATAGCGCCATTGCGTTCAGAACACGTCAAAACCTCAAGATAGGTGTTGGCTGTGATTGAAACAAATTTATCATGCGATAAATATACATAATTAAATTTTCATAAGTTTAAATGTTATTAAAAAACCTTATATTATAATTTCTATTAATTAATTTTGGCTTTTCGGTATATCAGGTGTGCAAACGGACTGCGCTAATGCATCCGTAACATTGAAAAACCTCAAATTCAAGTCCTAATACATTTTAATTGGATGTCAATGTTAGAATATATCCACTATTTAATTTGAAACTAAGTTTATAAATATTTTATACTTATAAATAAGGGGGTATTAGCTTTTATGTCATAAACGATTCACCGCATAGCTAAATGGGCTATGCCATCACGTCCGGAACGCTGAAGAACTTTAATAAACATCAAATAAGGTTTTCATGATTTTAAAAGTTAAAAATACGTATTTTCTATAGTTTTAAACTTCATGTTATAATATCAATTAACTGAAATATGAAATAGGAGTTTAATTCATCCAATCCGATCCATCGGTTTGAAAAGAAAAATAAAATAATTAGGGGTAGCTCACTGGACCCAACCTCTAATTTTACCTCTACGGTACTCTTATTTAAGTTAAAGTTTTGTTAAATCAATGATTGATGAGTACTAATAACTGAAGTTATTTGTCGGGTCCTACCACTCAATCTGAACCGTTAGATTTAAAGATTACATTGTTTTAAGAGGGTCCACAATTTTCAGATATAGGTCGCGAGTCTTAAAATAATAATTATATAAATATATATAAATATTTTTCATCTTTGGTGCATAAAGGAGTTGCACCATGCATACAATGCAAATCCTAAGCACCAAATAGAAACTTAGGGGTGTTGCACCTGCAACCCCACCACAGTACATAGGCGCTCCTTGAGGAGAGCTATAGTGATCTCGCGGGATCAACCACGTTGTATCCGACGGTGGATGATGCCTCTCGGTCGGCCGGGTCTCTGGTGTTCAGTTGATATTGTTTTGGTTGTCAGCCATTCATTGCCGGTGCCGGACAGTCGGTCCAAAGTGGTTGGCAAAGTTGGCTTTTTTTGTTTTTGCAAATAGAGAGAGTGAGGGAGGAGTACTCTCCCCTAACAGAGAACTAGAAGAAGAAGACGTCTTCTTCTTCTTTACCGACCAAAAATCCCCTTTAGAGCATAATTGGGGATCTCAAGTCATCAATTATGTATCATGATCGTGAAGCAGCATTTATGTCCTCTTCTTCTTCTTTAACGATCAAAAATCCCCTTTAGAGCATAATTGGGGATCTTAAGTCATCAATTATGTATCATGATCGTTAAGCAGCATTTATTATAATGTACATGAAAAAGGTGGCCAATTTTTTTTTTCTTTTTAAATGAATCAAAAGCCATAAATGCTAAACAACTGCTATATCCAAACGGTCTGGCTTTCAATTTCAATAAGAGTAATCTCCTGCAGTGGAAAAGTTTTAAAAATTAAAGTTGTGAATATACAAAATGTAATAGTTATAATAACTTCGAATAAAACATTCAACCATACTTACGAATAAATCAGACAGATGGGAAATAGTCTTCGGGATTCTTGTCAGTGACACCCTCTTCTACGAAATTCTCTTTGTAGCTCTCTTGATCTCGATTGATAAAATCCGTCGACATAAAGTCGAAGGGTGAGCAAAATTGCCACCGTGCTCAATAGGGGTGCTTAGCATACTTCATAGATCGAGCTTAAGCTTAATATGTGTTTTCAACCATCATATTCAATACATGCATTTAATCTTAACCTTATCGTGTTTTAAATATAAGTTGTATTATTTTAAATGGATAAGAAAAACTTATAGTCTGACATATGATTTTCAGAAAATATTACTAATAAACTAATTCAATACTCACGTAGGACATAAAGTCTATCCATAAAACTTATACTGAATTCATAGATATATGACGTGCCATTTTTGCTTCCTACGTACTCAAATCCGTAGTTCAAATTACCGTTTTCATAATATAACTGATGCATAAGAGAGACCTATAGTGCAGTAAGAGTCACAGGCATCACTTAATCCGATAACCGCATCTTTTCACATAGAAGCAATTTTATACGTCCCACTCCATATAAGGGAAACCTCCGGATCGGATGGCTCGATCAAGTCTTGTGAAATCTCGTGATGGTAACTACACAATGAGTAGAATGTTACATAACTTATTCTTATTGTTAAATTCGTAATTTACTTATAACGTCTTAGAATTTCTTTATTTCTAGAACTTACGTCTTGCATCATATCTTATCTTATCTCGTCTACAGCTTAATTCCCGTGGCTTATCTTAACTTATTTTATCTCGCTTACGGCTTAATTCCCGTGGCTTATCTTAACTTATTTTATCTCGCCTACATCTTGCATCATATCTTTTCTTCTCTCACCTACGGCTTAATTCCCGTGGTTTATCTTAACTTATTTTATCTCGCTTACGTCTTGCATCATATCTTTTCTTATCTCACCTACGGCTTAATTCTCGTGGCTTATCTTAACTTATTTTAGGTCCCGAAGCTTATCTTAACTTATCTTATCTAGCTTACGTTTTAGGTCCCGAGGCTTATCTTAATTTATCTTATCTTGCCTACGACTTAGGTCCAGAGGTTTATCTTGACTTATCTTATTGTATCTTATGTGCGGCTTAGGTCTCGCGATTATACCTTTAGGTTCACGGCTTAGGTCTCGTTAACATTCTTCTTAAATTAGCTTAGCTTATCATCCTTATTTTTAACACCATAACATATTTATCGTATCAGTTTAAATCATAATTTATAATAACTTGGGCACATAAATAATAGCCTAAGACTATATATAGTAAGACGTGAATACCTACCGTTAATAGTTGGCCAACTCATATCACCGGATGCGAATATCCAACTATTTCACCGAAGGTCGTGGACCTTCCACTAATCATCGGAGGCGAATCCCTTACTAATCACTGGAGGCCGCGGTCCTCCTACTATATCACCGGATGCAAACATCCTAATAAAGGGACTTGGTATTCGACACCAATCATTAAATAACTCGGTTACTTACCAATTAAAAATAATTTTCGTATGTCGTCTTTATTTTACTTAATTTTGGTCCATATCATAGTTTCGTATAAAGCTTAATTCACCTTGCATCTTATTCTCACATGTTATCATACCGTAACATAGCATATCGACCATACGTTATAGTATAAAATAACAGTATATTTTAATAATAGAAGTTTGAAGGGTTAAATGAGTCTACGAACACTGCCATTGACTCCGAAAGACCCATGAACCCTAAGATAGAGTCCTGATTTGCTGAAATCGGGCATTAGAATGAAAAGATACATTAAATATGTAGTAATTGGATTATTATAGAAAGAAATTATTTGATTGCAGCTAAGCCGTAGGTCATTAGGTCAAACGGATAGCGCTATTGCGTTCAGAACACGTCAAAACCTCAAGATAGGTGTTGGTTGTGATTGAAACAAGTTTATCATGTGATAAATATACATAATTAAATTTTCATAAGTTTAAAGGTTATTTAAAAACCTTATATTTTAATTTCTATTAATTAATCTTGACTTTTCGTTATATCAGGTGTGCAAACGGACTGCGCTAATACCTCCGTAACACTGAAAAACCTCAAATTCAAGTCCTAATACATTTTAATTGGATGTCATTGTTGGAATATATCCACTATTTAATTTTAAACTAAGTTTATAAATATTTTATACTTATAAATAAGGGGGTATTAGCTTTTATGTCATAAACGATTCACCACACAGCTAACGGATTATGCCATCGTGTTCGAAACGCTGAAGAACTTTAATAAACATCCAAGTTTCTTCAAATAAGGTTTTCATGATTTTAAAAGTTAAAAATACGTATTTTCTATAGTTTTAAACTTCATATTATAATATCAATTAACTGAATTATGAAATAGGAGTTTAATTCAGCCAATCCGATCCATCGGATTGAAAAGAAAAATAAAATAATTAGGGGTAGCTCACTGGACCCAACCTCTAATTTTACCTCTACGGTACCCTTAGTGATAAGTTAAAGTTTTGTTAAATCAATGATTGATGAGTACTAATAACTGAAGTTATTTCTCAGGTCCTACCACTCAATCTAAACCGTTAGATTTAAAGATCACATTGGTTTAAGAGGGTCCACAGTGTTCAGATATAGGTCTCGAGTCTTAAAATAAAAATTATATAAATATATATAAATATTTTTCATCTATGGTGCACAAAGGAGTTGCACCTATGCATACAGTGCAACTCCTAAGCACCAAATACAAACTTAGGGATGCTGCACCTACAACCCCACCATAGTAGATAGGCGCTCCTTGAGGAGAGCTACAGTAATCTTGCAGGATTGACTACGCCGTATCTGACGAAGGATGATGTCGTTCGGTTGGCCGGGTTTCCGGTGTTCGGTTGGTATTGTTTTGGTTGTCAGCCATTCATCGCTAGTGCCGGACAGTCGGCCCTAAGTAGCCGGCAAAGTTTTTTTTTTTTTGGTTGCCGAGAGCGAAGAGAGGAGGATGAAGTCTTCCTCTTCATTTGTTTTTTTTTTGAAAATAGAGAGAGAGGGAGTACTTTATAAAAAAAAAGAGAGAACCATATGAAGAAGACGCCTTCTTCTTCTTTTGTTATATATATATATATATATATATATATATATATATATATATATATATATATACATATGTATATAGGTATACTTGTATTGCCCTCTTTTTTTTTTTACTATTGCAGGAAAAACACGTCATGACATGTAGCAGTTTGTTTTTTGGCATGGGTTTATGTATATATGTATACTTGTATTGTCCTCTCTTAATTCATGTTCAGCTGACATTCACAACGTGTCTTAACATATCATATCATTAGTCGGTTTTGGGCTTGGGTCCTCGTCTTGATTTTATTCTTGACATGGGTACTAGTGAGTATCTCGAGAGCTAAACCGTTATTTAGTTTCACTCCTAATGAGTATTTCGAGAGAAATAGAAAATCAAAACTTTATTTTTACTACTATTTTATTTTCATTTATCATGACACAAGGAGACTTAGTTATCAATTTCTTATCATTTGGATACTGGAATTGTTTAGCATTTATGACTTTTGATTCATTTAAAAAAAAATTGGCCACCTTTTTCATATATCGTTATAATAAATTCTGCTTCACGATCATGATATATAAGTGACAGTGTTCTTAAAATTGTCAAGGGTTCGCAGAATCGTCATAAACGCCGAGCGCTTATATATATATATATATATTTGTGCCACTCGCCAGAATAGGAGGAAGAAAAAAAAGAAGAGAATAACAAAAAAAGAGTTGTGCTCACTGCTCAGTTGCCGAAAAAAAAGTGTTATGCAAGATCATAAAAAACTGAGGAAGAAGAAGAAAAACAAAGGAAGAAGAAGAATAAAACTAAGAAGAAGAAATAAAACTGAGGAAAAAGAAGAAAAACGGAGGAGATAAAAAAAATAAAAAAATTAGGGATTGGAGCGACCCGGGCGGGTCTAGGGCGGCCGCTTGGGCGGGCTCCCCAAATCTGGTCCACCCCAGAGTTCGCCCAGGCCTAAATCGGGGCGCCCAGGGGCCCGAACCGCCCTAGCAGCCGCCCCGGGAGATTTCAGAACAATGGTAAGTGATGACTTGAGATCTGTAGTTATGCTCTAAAGGGGATTTTGGGTTGTGACAGAGATGATATCAGAGCCAATGACGACTCTTTTATAAGGTGGGAGGATTGTAATAGTCCCACATCGGATAGGGAAAAGTTCTGACCCTGGGCTATATGTGATTGCAGACGTGTTTTGAGTGGGGACTTAAGCCCATGCCAAAAAACAAATCGGGGCGGGGACCTAAGCCTAGAACCGGACAATATTGTGGCATGTGTGTCATAACACAGAATTCTATGCCCCTATAGATCGGCTAGGATTTTGGGTCGTAACAGAGATGGTATCAAAGCCTAGACTTTACTTGCTCGAGGACTGTGTGACTCATGTGAGTACACTATGGTGATTGATGTGACAATGATTATAATAGACTCCAAACTCTTGATCTTCTGAGGGCTGAAGGATTTTAAGAATGTGTGATGAACAATGACGTAAGATTCGAAGGTTCAATTAAAGACTTAAGGATTTGTTTGAGGAAGAACTTATTTAAGCCCGAAACATGTGAGAAATTAGAAATGATTTTTGAGAATTAAGTAGTAACTTGAAAAGGATCTTTGAAAATTGAGGAGCAATTAAAAGAGGCATTTTAAAGTATTGGGGAATAATTAGAAAAGATAAATTCCTGACCGATTTGATGGTTTAAATTTTCATTATAGTTTGAGAGAATAACTTTTTTGAGAGAATAAATTTCAAATAAATTACTTAAGAGATTACGAAAATTTGATTTTTTTGAAAAGTTAAGATCATAAACAGTGGAATAGCGTCCTATTGACATGAGATTTAAGAAATTCCTTGAGAATAACTTTTAAGGATCGAAAGGTTATAAAAAGAAATAATCATTAAGGACTGGATCTTAGGACTTTAACTAAGCAGGTGGTTTTAAGAATTAAGAAATTTTAATATATCAGTCGAACATTTATGACTAAGGATTTGGACCAAGTGTGACACTTGAAATATCGAGTGGTTAAGGTTAATTTGGAATGACAATTACTTTGAGACTTAAATGACTGAATGTCAATATTATTCATTAAGGAATGATGAATCACAGAATCACGAGTAATAAAGTAATGAAAACCTGTGAAAAAGAAGACATTAGATTTGATTCTTTCATACCCACTTTATTGAACACTCGAGCCAAGAATTGCATCTTGAGTGACTTTTGTTGTCAGATGAGACCATAGTTACTAAGTTTCGACTTGACAATCATTCGTTGGATGCTACTTTGGTTTAATTCGAGAAATTGGATAAAGATTCAAGGAAAATGCGAAAAATCGAAAAATTGAGCGAATATTCGATACAAAGTTCGGCAGATCCCGTATCAGAGAAAAATTGAGATTATTTTATACATTGATGAATTTAAGTCGGCTTTTATTGATATTAAGGGAGAATCATGTTGTGGTGCAAAAATGGTTACATAAAATTTTAAGGTATTGGGCGATGATTTAGATTCACAAGGCAAATAAAATTAATAATAATGACTTGAGTTTGAGGTGCCCTAATCTTATGAGATTGGAAGTTGGAAGCTAACACTTGCACACAAGATTTGTACCGTGGCTCCTCTTAGTTAAAAAAAAAAATGGTTAAATCAAAATTTAAAGTATTGGAAGATGATGAAGATTCACAAAGCCGATTATACAAATAAATAAATAAAAATGACTTTTGAGTCTAGGCACCCTAAGCTTAATGCGATTAGAAGTTGTGAGCTAAAACTTGCACGCAGGATTTATGCCATGGCACATAATTAAAATGAAAAACTTTCTTATTTTTGGGATCTGTGTCACATGGAATCTCACCTAAGCCATCTGATTTGAAGACCATGACATCAAGATCTTTAAGGCTAAAAATTGGCATGAAACATGATCTCAATCATCTGATTTGTCAGTAGGAATCAATTGATAATTTGATTGCTACTAATTTTTGAGGACAAAAATTTTATGAGGGGAGAATGTAACGATTCGGATCTTTCGCCAAAGTTGAATCGTTGACTTTGAGGAGAATGCGACTACGTTGACTAGTTTGACCATGGTCAAACTTTGGACCGGTATGACGTGGCCTCATGCCCACTATTTTCTCATAGGATGTATGCAGCTGGCACAATCCCAACGCGAATGCCTTATATAGGGCAGGTATGTGTGTGCTCGTGTGCGTGTAGCACAGGACTCAAATCCCGAGCCAAGCATCCCTTCAAATATTTTAAAGAATGGTAGAGCCAAGGATGACTCTTCTATAAGGTGGGGGAATTGTAATAGTCTCACATTAGATAGGAAAAGTCCTGACACTGGGCTATATGTGATTGCAGACGCTACATGTCATGACGCGTTTTGGGTGGAGACGGCGAAACATAATGCCCATGCTAAAAAACAAAACCGGGGCGGGGACCTAAGCCCAGAAAGATGTGAATACCAGCTTCAATGCAAGAGCAATTGGAGATGGGTTTGAACAAGTGTGAGCCATGGGATCTAACAAGGCTCAGATGAGTGAGAAGGAATGGTCTTTCTTCTGCCTAAGAGATAGAAAATATCCAAAGGGGATGAGAACAAATAGAGCTACACAAGCCAGGTATAGGGAAAGCCTAATTTCATTAGGGATATTGTGCACACTAGGCCTAATGGTCGATGTTTGACCTCTTAGATCTCGATGATCCTAACCATTTTGAGATTCATATCAGTGGGTGAGCCCCACATTTTTTGACGGTCTATCCATCTAGATAACTCATACTGCTCATGATGTTATTATTTTAATTCTTTTCTATATCTTAAAAATCCGTGAAAATAGTGTATTAACACTTAGATTAATTCTGTTGTTTCCTGCATATGTAAATAGGTGCACATTAGCCAAAGGTTACACTTTGACTCCTTTTCTTGAACAAACTGTGGGCCGAAACCCATGGACCTAATTATAGATCATTTAACCATCTGCCAAATTGATGGTCAAATTTTTATGTTAGATAATGAACCTCGATTTTTGTGCCACTTGACATAATACACATGCTTACTTGAAAACACATTTTATAGCCAAATTCTCAAATTGAGACGTAAGGACCCTAAACCTTAAAATAGGTCTATATCCTTAACCATAAGGATCCTACAAGGCCCACAAATCATTACTTGAATCCATAGATTCCACCAAGTTGACCTATTTGACCTTCAAACTTAGATGGGCCTAAGTACCCAAGAAGCTCAAATACTCAATATAAGCCAAAGATTCCTCAGAAGCCGAAGCCCAAACTTTTGTAATAGGCCCATCCCACCTTCTAAGCTTAGGATAATTGTTTAAATGCATCTTCTACCCATACTATGAAGGTGTACATATCTCGAAAACCGTGTAACAAGGATCTGACGTTCGAAACTTGTTTGAGTCACACGGGAGTCAATTCTTAGCCAAATTCACAAATGATCAGTTTGTTTTCATCAGATCGACAAGATTTATTTGATGAGACTAGTCTAACATCACTTTATGATACTTATTTTAAAACTCACATATCTTCATTGTAGGTCACCTTCTTTCTCTTAAAGATGAGCGAGGCGCCCAAAGCCAATCTTAAACCACAATCTAACCCTATAAGGTTTTAGAGTTTAATCTAATATCTATGAGTTAAAGTCTAACTCACCCTTTTATAGTGTGTAACCGTGGACCTTGCGAACCCGTCGCGACAATGCGCTCAAAAATGGAGTCGCCATCCGAAGCTTTTGGTGTTTCGGGATACCCAAAATCAATATTATAAGCACTGAAGTGCGAAATATGACTCCGAATTATTGGCCAATGCCAAAGCCTTTTGGGTAAGGACTTCGGTTATCAATCGGGAAAGTGTCAGGCACCCGATTGACCGCTTATAAGCGGTTTCTCTATGACCAAGTCTATGTTTAGATTATATATATATATATATATATATATATATATATATATATATATATATATATATATATATAAAGAGAGAAAAATCGAGTAATACTTCCTCTTGCCCAAAGGCACTTCGACCCTATTGAGCCCTTCGTACTCACCAAAAATTTGGCGGCGTAACGACTCAATTCTAAGATAGAGGAAAGCAAAGAAGGTAGAGGAATAGAGGGGAGAGTCGGAGCTCTCGGATGTTCGCGCGAGTACGACACCGGTGAGCTTCGGATAGCAAAAGGGTTAAGGTAAGGGTCTTAACTAGCTATGGCTAAGGAGATATGAGCTTGGGGGTGATGATGGAAGGGGTGGTATGAGATGGGCTAAGGCTTTATGCCTAAGAAAAAACTCAAGTCTAGGCAAATGAGGGAGCAAATTAGTAGAGTTTCTTCTCTTCGAAATTTTAAAAGATCCTTAAACAAGGGGGGGGGGGGTGTCTATTTATAGAGAATGGGAGGATTAAGAGCTCCTAATTAGGTTTAGTGAAGGTTAAAATTAGGTAATGTGTTATCTAAGGTTTTCTAGGATTCCTAGGGCTTGGAGAAGAGGGAATTGAGTTTTAATGGTGGATGATAGGGTGATGGGTTGGATGGCAAAAGGGTGGAACTTAAGGTTGGGAGGGGTAAAACAGTCTTAAAAAGATACACCTCAATCTCCCCAAAAATGTAATCTGCCATTTTTGAAGAAAAAACAAATTTTAAGCTATGCGTACATTGGATGTACGCATAGCTTAGGAATAGTGCACCTGAGAAGTTCAGAGCCCATTTTGGAGCTCAATCTGAAGCAGAAAAACCAAATTTGGCTATGCTTACATCCATTGTACGCATGGCCATTTTTTGCAAAAAATTGCTTATGCGTACGTTGGAAGTACGCATGTGTAATTTTCGGCACATTTAAGCATTTTTCAAAGTGCCATAACTTTTGATGTACAACTCAGAATTAGGCGATTCTTAGCTCGTTGGAAACCTGGGAACCTCTACTTTCTAATGGTATAGGCCTCAGCTCTAGCATATGTCCATGTAAATTTTGACACACTCCTTTCCATCCACTGCTCTAGTTGGTTCTGAACGGGTCCGGGAAGGGTTCTATGGGTCTAGGAAGGTTCCTAAGGGTTTGAGAAGGTTTCTAAGGGTTTGAGTTAAATTTTAAGGGTTCGGGAGGTGCTTTCGGAAGCTCAAGAGTACGCTGCTTTCGAAGTACGAGTCAATCAAGCCTTGGGCCAAATTTGAGTGTCTACAGATACCCCTCTTTGGTATCCGATCACTAATGATCGCATGTCAAAGAAAGAGACATTCGAAGAGGCCCAAGGCAAATGCTCTTGGGTCCTCTATATTCAAACCGAACCTCAAACATCAAAAACAGAAAAAAATGTGGAGTAACGTAAGCCCATTACATTGGAAAAATGTCCGTCACTCGATTAGAGAGTAGCGGAAGCCCATATCATTGGGAAAACGTCTGTCCTCAAGACAGTCGGTCCCCAAGCGCTTAGCGACATTACTGGGCATAACCGTGATGGTGTAATTGATGATGTATGATGTTCGAGTTTCATTCTGAACAAAACAGCCCCGCGAACGGGAGGGTGATCGACCCATACTTAAAAGATTGGTGTAAAGCAATGACTCGAAGATCCAACGGTTTGTGCCCAATCTCATGCATTTATTGCCCCGCTTTGATTGGTCACGGGTGCCCCTACGCGAGGTAGAGCTCGAAATCTTTGAGCGAACTCATTGACCTCGAAGTTACTTTAGCACAACTACCAGAGTGGAACGAATATTGATGTCGAGCCGCTTTTTAGGAGTGTGTGCCACTTAACAAGCCACATTTTTTTATTATTTTATGTTTTATATATTTTTTTCTTTTCATACATTTTTTGTTCGAGATTTTTGAGCGCACTCATCGACCCGAATTTCAATTTAGCACAACTGCCCGAGCGGAGAGAATGGGGTTCAAACCACTTTTTGGGAGTGTGTGCCATAAACATATCATTCTTATTTTTTGTTTTTGTTTTTCTCTTTTTTTTTCTTTCTTTTTTTGTTGTTTTTGCTTTTTGCATGAGCGCCTTGAAAAAGAGCAAGTACGAGCTGCGGCTTTGGAACGTGAGAGCCCTCATTTAGATGCTTCTTGAAAGTGCTATGAAGGCCTTTTTGGTTGATAAATGAGTGACTGCAATGCTCATGAAAACGCGCTTCTCCGTGGTATCTGGCATTTGGAACGCTTGTTGGGCTCTTGACCTAACCTGCACATGCTTTGAAAATAGATTAAACACAAAAAGGAAAAGGGTAAAAACCCTAACAGATTATATTTTTGTTTTTTGGGTTATATGCTTTTTTTTGTTGTTTTGTTTCTTTTTCAAAATGTAAAGGCGGAAAAAATGTTTTACCAAGGCTGGAGCGTCTGCCCCTTTGGATTGAGTCAACCTTTTATCCTTACCTCTGATCATGCGTTTGATAGTGCAGTTTGATGGTACGCTTGATCAGGACCCGATTTGAGCTAATCTGAGCGGCCCAAATGAACACCATATTGCCCGAAAATGTGACCAAAGGTGCAACTGATGATATTTTTCTCTTTATTTTTTTCTTTTCTTTATCAGTTTTTTTACTCACAACACATAAGATGAGTTTTCCCCATGCCCGTCATCGCTCTTTTTTTTACCCGTAGCACCCTTTCGGGTTTTCACTACGTCCATGGGTTTTACTTTTTTTTTACCCGGACGCCTTTTCAGGTTTTCACCTGGTCCACACAAGCTCGCTTTTTTTAACCATTGCGCCCTTGCGAGTTTTCACCATACCCTTTTTTGCTTTGAGCTTGTATATTTTTCCTTGTCTTTTCTTTTTATTCAAAGGTCACGATATGGACGTTGATTTCGTCATAACCGATTGGATGAAATTCTTTTGGTGTCTCTCAACTTGGCTTGTGCCGACTTAACGGATACTGTGACTGCTTGTCGGCCTTAAAGAGGGCTTTCCGGGGGTATATCGTGGCTATGGGTAAGAAGGGATAGGTTAGAGATTTTGAAGGTATTCTCGGGTTTAAGGTTTTTTTTTTATTGGGTTCCAACTGCCATAATACACTTCTTCCTTGGGGGATTTTTACTGTACATTCCCCATGATTTTTTCATCTCTTTTATTTTCTATTTTTTTGTTCTTTTTGCTTTCTTTTTGGACTTCCTCTTTTTGGGATTTTGCTTTTCTGATTTTTTTTAAAGATTTTGATGATAATTCTACCTTTTGCTTTGAGAGTTTCTCTTTTTGCTTTTTTTTTTTCCTTTTTGGTATATATATACACATTTATTCTTCTGGGAAATGGGGTACGAAAGAAAGGCTATTAGCTCAAAATGGGTAGCAAAAGGTGGGATCATTTAGGGATGCTTTTTGGCTACTTGGCTTTGAAGTGATGACCTATTTTATGGGGTCCTTAAGCAGCCACGTATCCATTTTTATCAATACTTACCTTGCTGTGGGAGACTAGAAGTAGAATCATCGTACGTATCCAGCGTTGATCGGCTTAAAAAAATGATCTCCATCCATAGTGGCGAGACGAAGTGCGTATCCTGGGAGCACGTCCTTAATGACGTAGGGTCCTTCCTAGTTGGGCTTGAATTTTCCTCGAGGATCCGCGTGGAGAGAAGGGAGGATTTTCTTGAGTACCGGGTCACCCACTTTCAAATCTCGAATGAGGACATGCTTGTTGTACGCACGTGCGATCCTCCTGTGATAGACCTGGGTATGAAACAAAGCTTGGAGCCTCTTCTCGTCAATTAGGTTCAACTGTTCAAAACATGACCTCTCTCTTTCGGCTTCTGGGAGATTGGATTCAATGAGGATACAGAGCGATGGTACTTTGACCTCAACTGGTAGCACGGCCTTGGTTCCATACACAAGGGAGAACGGTGTTGCCCCTAAAGCGGTATGGATTGACGTTCGATAAACCCATAGTGCGAATGGTAACATTTCGCTCCAATTTCTGTAGGTGATGACCATTTTTTCAAGGATACAAACAACTGTCTTGTTAGCAGCTTCGACGGCTCCGTTGGTTTGCGATCGATATGGTGACGGGCGATGATGTTTGATCTTGTATTGCTCGCATAAGGCTCTGATACATTTGTTCGCAAAGTTGGTGCCGTTGTCCGCGATGATGTCCTTAGACATGTCAAATCGACAAACAATATTGTTCTCGATAAACTTCTCGACGTGACTGGCCGTGATGTTTGCATAGGATGCTGCCTCTACCCACTTGATGAAATATTCAATGGCGACAAGGATGAACTGATGCCCATTAGAAACTTTTGGATTGACCTTTTCGACGACATCGAGACCCCATGTGGCAAATGGCCATGGAGTGGTCATGCTGTTGAGATCTATGGCTGGAGCATGTATCAGACTGGAGTGTTCGTGGCATTTGTAGCACTTATGAACGTGCTTGTAACAGTCAGTTTCCACGGTGATCCAGAAATACTCTTGTCGTAGGATCTTCTTAGCGAGCATGTGTCCATTGACATGGCCCCGCATACTCCATGGATTTCTTTTTCGACGTTGGCTGCCTCGCTCTCAGTTAAGCATCTAAGCAGAATATTGTTATATGACCGCTTGTAGAGACACTCGTCATAGATGACTTAATTCTCTGCTAAATATTGGATGGTCCGCTTTTCCGCCTTGGTTGTGCCCTAAAAAAGAGCACGTGTTTCGAGGAAGTTCTTGATAACTAAGAATCATGGAGGCTCATCTTCTAACTTTGTTGATCCCTCGATTTAAAGGTAGAAGGCGAACTCGTTTGTGTCCAATCATGATTGATTTCATTTCGACGCCGTAAGGAATTTCAACCATTAATGCCAATGCTGCTAAGGCATCGACAAATCGATTTCTTGCTCACGGGACATAAGAGAAGGTAACATCAATGAAGCATGCGATTAGATCTTCAAGATGCTCATGGTACGAGATTAGTTTTTCATCCTTCGTCTTCCAATCTCCGTTGGTCTGGCATATGATCAGCTGCGAGTCACCAAACACCCTAAGATGAGTCACATTCAGGTCGAGAGCTGCTTGTAGGCCGGTTATGTAGGCTTCATATTCAACCATGTTGGTGCAAGAGAAATTGAGCTTGATGGAGACTGGTACGTGGAACCCTTTTGGCGAGATTAGAACAGCGCAAACTTCTTGACCCTCGACGTTTAATGCCCCATCAAAGTGCATTACCCTGGAATCCTTTGCCTCTTCTGTGCCATCCTCTCTCATGAACAAGATGTCTTCAACTGGGAACTCGGTTCTCAATGGTTCATAATCAGGTAAGAGATTTTCGGCAAGATGATCAGCGAGTGTTTGCCCCTTGATTGACTTTTGGGTGACATACGTGATGTCAAATTCTGATTGAAGCAGCTGCCAACGTGCAGTTTGGTCAGTGAGAGCCGGCTTTTCGAATAAGTACTTCAAAGGGTCCATTCCCGCTGGAAGGAGAACTGTCTGAGATAGCAAGTAGTGTCGAAGCCTTTGTGTAGCCCAAACGAAAGCCAGACATGCTTTCTCCAGATGAGAATAACGCGTCTCGTAATCAATGAGTTTCTTGCTCAGATAGTAAATGGCCTACTCTCTTCTTCCGGTTGCATCATGTTGCCCTAGGACACATCCCATCGAGAATTCTGTCGTCGAGAGATACATTAAGAGGGGTCTCCCTGGTACTGGCGCCACCAACAATGGAGGGTTGAGAAGGTAACTTTTGATCTTATCGAACGTTGCTTGACAGTCATCGTTCCATTCAACGGGCGAATCTTTCCTTAATAGCTTGAAAATTGCTTGAAAATTGGCATGCAGATAAGAGTTAACTGTGTAATGAACCGACTGATGTACTGTATTCTACTCAAGAAGCCTTTGACTTCTTTCTCGATAAACGACAGAGACATTTCTACGATAGCTTTGACTTTTATCGGATCGACCTTGATGCCTCTCCCGCTGACGATGAATCCTAACAGCTTTCCTGACATAGAGTCGAATGCACATTTTTTGGGGGTTCAGACGCAACCTGTGCTTTCTCAATCTTTCGAACAACTTTTGGAGGTTCACCAGATGATCACCTCTCCTATGACTTGGCGATCATGTCGTCAGCGTACACCTTAATTTATTGATGCATCATGTTGTAGAACAGTGTTGTCATCGCCATTTGATATGTTGCCCCAGTATTTTTCAATCCGAACGACATGACTCGATAACAGAAAGTTCCTCATGGAGTGATGAACGCTATCTTTTCTTGGTCTGCTTCTGCCATTTTGTTCTGATTGTAGCCGGAAAATCAGTCCATGAATGAGAGCATCCCGTGCCTGGCAGTGTTATCGACCAAGATGTCGATGTGTGGCAAAGGGAAGTCGTCTTTCGAGCTCGCCTTGTTAAGATTCCCAAAATCGATGTACATGCGAACTTTTTCATCTTTCTTTGGTACTGACACAATATTGGCTAGCCACTGCGGGTATTTAGAGACCATGAGGAATCCCGCGTTATATTGCTTGATGACTTCGTCTTTTACTTTCAACATCCACTTTGACTTGAGACGCCTCAATTTTTGCTTGACAGGCTTTACGTCGGGATATAGTGGCAACTCATGTTCGACCAAATCGGTGTCCAAACCAGGCATATCCTCGTATGACTATGCGAAGACATCTTGGTATGACCGAAGGAAATCAATCATGCTTTTTCTTTCCTCGGGAGACAATGATGTTCCGATCTTAGTGATTCTGGGATCCTCCTAGGTTCCTAGATTGACGTCCTCGGTCTATTCAATGACTGGGGTAGGGCCATGCTCAAAATCGGCGATTGCTCGACGAGCTCATTGGGAAGCTCCTCAACTGAGACCTCATCCAGATTCGTGACTCTTACCTCTCTTTGTATTTCTTCTACAGGAAGGAGGTCGATTTCACGTCGGATGGGTTCTTTCAAGGCATCATTTTTCTTTTTCTCGGGAATCTTAAAAGACAATTTTTTTAGAAAATTTTCTTTTCTTCCGAGATCGGCTCTTGGCAATGCGGGTCTCTATATACACATGACATTGCTTGTCAAGGGCTAACCTCACTTTTTATAGGTTTATTTTTTTTATTGGGAAGCGAGTGCCGAATTTACGGCCATTTGATG
Source organism: Chloranthus sessilifolius (assembly GCA_021018995.1). Taxonomy (NCBI): domain Eukaryota; kingdom Viridiplantae; phylum Streptophyta; class Magnoliopsida; order Chloranthales; family Chloranthaceae; genus Chloranthus; species Chloranthus sessilifolius. The sequence goes on along the minus strand of CM037589.1, from coordinate 118,523,834 downwards.
CTTCCAGTATTAGGGGCATTGATGTCCAATTCCTCACTTGAGGTGTTGCATCTTTACCTGACTCTATGGAGGATGTGGACTGAGATTGACCAAGATTAACCATGGGTTCATCTTGAACCTGGTCTTCGAATATTAGCACAGGTTTGGGATGGGTTAAGACAGGTGGTTGTACAGGCAGGGGTACCTCTTCCTCAAAAAGTGAAAAGGAAGTGAGGTCTATTTCAATTTTTGGGAGGATGATTTGGGGGTTGGTTTGGTGGACGACTACCTGTTTATGTGGGGTCAGCTGTGTTGCCCCATTTTGATAAATTTTTATAACCCCCGTGCTCACAAAGGTGCTTCCGATGTGAGGTCTCAGGCGGGGTTCATCCTCCAGGTCTATCCCCCTGGCTTTGGCTGCAACAATGGTTTGGGCCTTTTCCTTGGCCTCTTGGACTTCCTCATCAGTAGGCTTGTAGGCTAAGCCGAATTTGATTCGTTGTCCGCCTCTTGCTCTGACGGGGTCTCTTCTTCCTTGTAAGCGGGTACCTAACCCTTTCCCTTTCTGGTAGCCCAATTTCTGGAGCATCGCCACTGCCGCAATCATTCCTCCTCCGATTTTTTCGGTAACCTTTCCGAGGGATTCTGGTGCCACTACTGCTGACACATCAGACTGAAAATTGTGAAGCTCTGTGTCCTCTACCGTGTGCTATACATCTAACACTTTTAGATTTTTGATGTTGTGGGCCATTTTCTCTTTTTCTTCTCGCCCTTCTCCCAAGATGGATATAACTTTCTCTTTCGAGATGAACTTGAGCTGTTGATGTAGAGTGGAGGGCACTGCCTCGATTTCATGCAGCCACGGGCACCCTAGCAGCAGATTAAACGTGGACTTAATATCCATGACCTGGAAAGTAATTGAGAAAGTCATTGGCCCAATTGTGAGCTCAAGATCAACTTCTCCCATTACTTCCCTCTTGGTATTATCGAACTCTCTAGTTCCTGTTCTAGCTGGTCGGAACATAGCTGGGTCAACCCCAATCTTGGTCGTAGTTCTCAAAGGGCACACATTTAACGCTGATCCGTTGTCTATTAGTACCAACTGTATCACCATGTTCCCGATTTCTGCTGTGATATTGAGGGACCTAGAGTGGTTTCCTCCTGCTGGGAGGTTGGCGTCTGAAAATGAGATGGTGTTAGGGGCCAACACTTGGCCAATCATTTGCCCCACTTCATTGGGCAAGACCTTATCGGATACCTGTGCGTCTTTCATTGCCCCTATTAGAGCTTGGAAGTGGAGTGGAGACATCGTTAATAGGTCCCAGATGGTGATGTGAGCTGACGTTCTTTTAAGCTGTGTTTCTAACGCATATTCCCTGCTCATTTTTTCCATGTGATGTACTGCCGCAGGTTCCTTTCTTTCTTTAGGTTGGGCTGGTATTGACACCTTTGGCTGCTTGGAGATTCTTCCCGATCGGGTGATAAACTCTACTACTACTATGTTGTTGTTGCCAGCATTGGCGTTCGTTTGGTTGCAGTTGAGTGAAACCTGATGGGGGTCATATGCTGGCCCCGGGATTTGGAATGGAGGTGCTGAATATGACTGAGCTGGCGGGGGAGTGGCAAAACTGAGCCAACTGTAGTGGATTGGTGTTGGAGATGGATTGGGTGGCATATAGCGGTTGGCTGTTGGTGCTGGAAGTGGTTGGTATATTGGGGGTGTGGTGAAAATGGGTTGTAAATGATTGACTGGGGCTGATGTTGAGAATGGATGGTATAGTGGGGGTGAGGCCCAACTGGGTTGAATGTGGCTAACAGGCGCGGGTACTGGGAAGTAAAGCCTTAAATCTAAAGGCGCCACTTGGGGTGTTGGATTGGGGAAATAGTCAGCTAAATTCAAGGGCCTGACTACCCCTATGATTTCATTTTCCTGGGTCCACTGCCTTGGCGTTGCACGATTTTCTCCTGTGCTAATGCACTCCGAGGGGTCAAACTCTTCCATCTCTTTATCTAGCATGTTAATCGTGGCCCTTCGGCCCATTCCTGCTTGCGGGTGTGGGGGTAACGGTGCTTGATGTATGTTGGTGTTCAGATTGGCTTGGCGAGGTGCCGATGGGATGATCTTTCCTGTCTCGATCAGATCCTGTATTGCGTGCTTCAGAGGAAAGCATCGATCGGTTGGTTGACCCGACTCCTGGTGGAAGCTGCAATGTGCATTGGGATCATAATATCTTGGGAGAGGATTTGGGGGAGGGCCTGGTTAGAGTGGAGTAGCTGTCACGCCCCGAAATCCGATACATGATCCATTTCGGCACATGAACCCATTTAATAATCAAAATTCAAATAAAGGAAATACAACGGTCCATTTTCATTAATAAAATTCAAAATTACATTTATTTCAAATTACAACGTTTGAACAACTCTTAACCAAGGCTAAACTAACAAGTCTTCTAGGGTCTCCTCCTGAAATGCAGCTTCTGAGCCACGAGGTCCGGTCTTTGAAATTTAAATAGCAACGGGGGTGAGATAAAACTCAACAAGTAACCCCCAATAAATAATATAACTCTTTTGTCAATTTTATCAGTTTGAAATTGAGAACTTCATTTTAAATAAGAATATCATCAGCTACACTATCAAATAATTCAATATAAAGAAGAAAAATAACTTAGTTTACAATTGTACTTCATATATTGTACAATTGTTAATTAATAGCACCGACCCAAGTGCTTTCATCTCATTATTCATCATTCATCTTGGATACCAGTTACAAAGGAGGGTTTCATATTTTCATCAATCCCATTGTCAACCGTGCCGATCCTGTTTGACGGGTTTACTTCGTATTACGGAAGTGCACAAATGAACCCGTCCGTCCAATACGACCATGCGGCCCCATGGGAATCTTAAAAAATCATATCTTATTCATCTTTACGATATTCATCATTTCTAAAGTTCTTCATATCAGTTTCTTTTGAAAAACTTATCTCAATGCTTTATAAATTTTCATTTCGAAATAACAAATGATATCTTGTACAATTTAAACTGAGTAAACAATGATTATGACATTTATCTTTCTAACAATAATATGATTCGATTTGGAATAATCATCACTGAGTAAAGCAAGTTTAAATTACTATTATGAATCATTCAATATCTACTTATCAACATTATAGTATGTACTATGTAAAAACAAAGGCATCATTATCTAAATAAGTAGGTGTGTAAAACATGTTATGGGATAGGCCGCTTGCCTCAACGTCGGATTCAAGGGTCTTGCAATGGCAGTGTGAAGTTTCAGGGTTCTGATGAATACCTGGGCACAAGGTAAAGTGTTCAAGAATAAAAAAGGTACTACGGTAGGTCATCGATGTTAGGTTGGGTTCTATTGAGTTACTTCAATACTTGATATCGGAATCCTTAAATTTAAAACAACATTATTTATAAATCCGTTTTAAAACCTTTGATAAAATTAATTAAATCATTAATTTTGGAACCTGATTTAATATAAAAATCAGCATAAAAAAGCAAGATAGAAAATGCTAAATAAGATTATAAACCATATTTAAAATATAAAACCAGAATAAAATAGAATATAAAAACTAAAAATAGAATATGATTTCAGCATATAAAATAGAATAAAATCAGGATGTAAAATATCTAATCAAGTTATAAGACCAGGTTTAAATATAAACCATAATTTTAGTACAAAATTATAGTATAAATTTACCATATAAATCAAGACTTGAATTATAAAACTAATCCTTAAAATATAAACCAGGATTTAAACCATCATTTTAATAAATCAGATTTATTAAAAATAAAATAAAAATAGAATATAGAACTAGTCCAGATTTAATAAAAATAAAACAGAATATAAAATACTAAATTAGAACCACATATAATCAGATTATAAGAATATAATTTCAGAGATTTAATGTGTAAAATCAGAGTTTAAAAACACATATTAGGATAAAAATCGGAATAAAATCAGAAGTTCCTGTTTTAAAATTATAAAACCAGAATTAAACCAAAATACAATATCCGAATATTAAATCCAAATATAACCCAGAATTTAAACCAGGATTTATAATGAAATTTCAGAATATGAGGCAAAAGTAAAAACCCTAATTTCAATATAAAATTGGTACCAAACCAATACATAATTAAGATTTAAAAATACATAATTGGCTACTTTATACAACCAATATTTCTCTAACAATTTCAGAATATTAAAACAGATATATCAGTATTAAAATAAGGAATTTAACTGTATACTCAGAATAAAATAACTAAAAGAAGCATACCTTAAAGAAGAAAGGAAAGAAGAAAATCTTGAAGACAAGAACTTGGAGAAGATGGCTTGGTGTGAAAAAGAAAAGAGGAATAGGGCTCTATTTATAAGCTCGAGTGGTGACTGCTCATTAATCTGTGAGTAATGGTGGGCGTTACCGGAGTGAAGAAGAAGAAAACCGAAGAAACGGCTCGGCTGTTATACGCATGGTTTTGATTTGGACTTTAAATTGAAAAGGGTTAGGTTATGGTATAAGGCATATGTACGTTAGAGTGTGTGTGTATGTGTTTTGGGTCAAATCGGGTCGAGTCGGGTTAGGGTTTGGGTTATAAAAGTTCGGTTGTCATAGTAACCAACCCCTTTTCAATTAACAAAGGCAACAGGATATTGAGGGATTGCCCTAAGGGAGTGAACACACGGTCAAACCGTGCCCTTCTCTGTTCGGGAGTCATTTGTGTCTACTGGCCATTTCCCTGCCTCTAAGCTGGATTTGCTTGTGTTGGGGCTTACGATGCTGCCCCAAATTGAAATGGTGCCATACTGGTGCTGGGTTGTAAAGTCATTATCGCTTGAACTTCGACCCCTGTTCTTTTTTCTTTCCTCTGCTCTATGAATTTGCTGGCTCCACTGGCCTCACTAGCCACATTTTTGTTCAATCGCCCCTCTCTTACCGCATCTTTGCAACGGTTGGCATTTCTTACCAGGTCAACGAAACTGGCTTGCTACTGGTAGACTAGAAAGTAGGAGATAACAGGTAGGGCTATTTTCGAGATCATCTCAATTTGCTCCTCTTCCGGTATATGGTTCCTTACTTGGGCTGCTAGGGCCATCCACCTTCCGAGATGTTCATTAAATGTTTCATCGGACTTTTGCTTCAAGCTGGCTAGATTGGACTTGCGTGGCTCTATGTCAATGTTATTGACATATTGCTCTTGAAACAAGTGGGTTAAGTCTCTCCATGTTTTCAACATAGATGGTTTAATAAAAGTGAACCATCTAAAGGCTGGACCCGTAAGGTTTTTTTGGAACACTTTGATGAGAAGTCGTTCATCTCCGTTGTACTGGCACATGTCCTCACAATATGACTTGAAGTGTTCAATATGGTTGTCGGTGCCATTATATTTGTCAAATGATGACACTTTGAACTTAGGTGGCAAAGGTACCTCGACAAACAGGCACATATATGAGAAATCCGTGGCATGGATCTCGGTTCCGCCCAGCTTCATTAACTGCTTTTGGATCTTGTCCATTTGTTCTTTTAGCAATTTTGATTCTCGTAATGGCAATGCTAGGGTTGATCCCCTACTAGGCTGCCTCTATTCATTTTGGATGGCCTGCTGGTTGGTGGGTGTTGGTGGTGGGGGGTTGAAACTGGCGAACGCCTCCACGTAGGCTTCGCTATTTCGGGCCTCATCCTCCTTGTATTGATGACCCGCATCAAAGAGTGGTGGAGGGGTGAGATTGATTGGATTTTGGAGGGATTGAGTAGGTGCCTGGTGGGGCCATTGAGGGTAGGGGAAGCTTTGATGAGTTGTTTGTGGGGTAAGGGGATGGGTGGATTGTGGATTTTGGGCGGGTGCTGGGTGAGGCTATTGTATATTTTGGGAATTTGGTTGGGAAGTGAGTGGATGGGTAAGTTGGGGATTGTTGATGGTTTGGGATGGATTCCCATATTGGGTGGGGTGTAATGCGTGTGGATGGACATGGTTTAGGTTTGATTGGGGGATTGGATGAGAGGGGTTGGCTATTTGGGAATGAACGAGATATGTTTGCTGGGTGTGGATGTATGTAGGGAATTGGGAGAATGAAGGAGGGTTGGAAAATGTGACCCTTGGGCTTGGGCTTGGGCTTGGGCCTAAATGGGCTTGTGGTTGGGCATTGGGCCTTTGAGGCCCACTTGAATGGCTCCTTTATTGGTATTGGGTGGCGCGGATTATTCCAATCCAATACCCAATTTCCCTCATCCACATCCAATCCAATGCCCAATTTTCCCTCATTCACCCAAGTCATGCCAAATTTTCCCAATACACCCCCTTCATTGGAAGGGTCATCCACATCCTCCCCTATAACCAATCCAATGGCCATGATGGAGGACGTGGTTATGGCCTATACAACTTGGAAGGTTTTCCAAAGCCTTCCTCATAAATCCCAACTACCTCCAAATCCATCATAAACCCTCCAAAACCTCCACACCCCTTTCTACAAAAATCCCAATCAACCCACCCATAGTCCATACTTCCCAAAGCTCCCAATGCCCATCATGGAGCCATTCGAGTGGGCCTTGAAGGCCCAACACCCAATTCCAAGCCCGTTTAGGCCCAAACCCAAGGGTCACTTTTTTAACCCTCCATCATTCCCCCAATTCCCTACATATACCTATACCCAACAAGCCCCCATTCCCCCTCAAATAACAAACCCACCTCAATCCAGCATGAGTCCCATTCATCCACACCCAACCCAATATGGAAATCCATCCCACACCATCAACCATCCCCCATTTACCCATTCTCTCACTCCCCAATCAAATCTTCAAAATTCCCAAAATATACAATGGCCTCATCGGGCACCAGCTCAAAATCCCTAATTTACACCTCAACCCAATCCCCAAAATTTCCCCCAAATGCAATGGCCTCTTCTGACACCCATACAGACCATCCAAAATCCCCAATTTATACATCCCCTTACCGTAAAAATCAATCATCAAAGCTTCCCATACCTACAATGGTCTCATTAGGCTCCCATACAGCCCACTCAGAATCAATAAGATAACCTCACCCTTCCCCCACCATTTATCGATGCAAGTCATTAGTATGAGGAGGATGAGGCTCGAAATAGCAAAGCCTACGTAGGGCCTTTTTCCGGGTTCAATCCCCCACCCTCCACACTCACCAACCAACAGGCCGTCCAAACTAAATGGAGGCAGCCTAGTGGGGAACCAGCCCCAACTTCGCCATCAAAAGAGTCAGAGTTGCTGAAAGAACAAATGGATAAAATTCACAAGCAGTTGACGAAGCAAGGGGGACCGAGATCTATGCCATAGATTTTTTATATCTGTGCCTATATTTCGAGGTACCTTTGCCACCTAAGTTTTAAATGTCATAATTCGATAAATACAACGGCACCGGCAACCCCATTGCACACCTCAAGTCATATCGTGGGGACATGTGCCAGTATTGGAGGGATGAGCGCTTGCTCATAAAAGTTTTCAAAAGAGTCTCACAGGACCCGCACTAAGATGGTTCACTTCTCTTGAGCCATTCATGATAAAAACCTAGAAGGACCTCATCCACCTATTCCAAGAGTAATATGTCTACAATATGGACATCAAGCTGCTCAAATCTGATTTGGCTCAATTGAAGCAAAAAGCCCGACGAAACGTTTAGTGAATACCTTGGAAGGTGGAGGGCCATAGCAGCGCAAGTAAGGAATCAGATTCCCAATGAAGAACAAAACGAGATAATCTCGAAAACATCATTACCCATTATATATGATTTCCTCGTGTACCAACAACAAGCAAGCTTTGCCGATCTGATCAGAAAGGGTCGATTATGTAAGAATGTGGCCAGTGGGGCCCGCAAATTCCCAAAACATAGAAATGAGAAAAAATGGGGATGAAATCCAAGCAATGATATCTTCATAAACCAGTGCCAGCATAACACTGTTTCAATATGGGGTAGTGCAGCAATCCCCAACACATCAGGTACAGTGACCTGGCAATGGTTCATGGGCTCATAGAAAAGAGCTCTATATAACCGAATGTTTACTCCCTTGGGACAATTCCTAAATGTCCTCTTGCCCTTGCTAATAGAGAAGGGTTTGATTACCCCACTTCAACCTCGACCTCCACTGAATCTTATCCCAAGAACTATGATCCCAACACACACTATAATTTCCATCAGGAGCCAGGGCATTCAACTGATCGCTGCTTTCCTTTGAAGCACTCGATACAAGATTTAATTGAAATAGGAAAAATTATCCCTCCAACACCTCCCCAATCTAATCAACATGCCAATATTCTTCAAATGCCATTGCCACCCCACCCACAATGAGGGATGGGCCCAAGGGCCACCATTAATATGTTGAAGGAAGGGATGGAAGAGTTCGATCCCTCAGAATACATCAGCATAGAAGAGAGTTTAGAGTCACGAGGGCAATGGAACCAGGGGAATGAGGTCATAGGGGTGATCGAGCCATTGAACTTATTCGATTACTTCCCGAACCCTGCACCGCAAGTGGTAGATCTGAGGATGCATTTCTTTGCACCTGCGCCTATTAACCACATACAACTCAAATTTACCTCACCCCAGATATATCAGTCATTCCCGACACCAATAGCTGATCACTATGTGTCACCCAATCCATCACCAGCACCAATCTAATACAATTGGCCCAATTTTTCTCCACCCCTAATCAATCCATCGCTAGCACCGATCCAATACAGTTGACGTAATTTTGCCACACCTCCACCAGTTTACTCATCTCCAGTACTAGTCGACCAGATCTGTGACGACCCGACTTTTCCAATCCCTCAGGTATAGGAAAGGCCAGTTCGCCAACCTATCGAATAAACGATAAGCCGGACAAACAGGGCACATATCAGAGTAAAGCGCAATAAATATCCACAGCTAAAATAAATGCGGAAGCAATTAAAAGTAAAGAACCACCGATGATGGCCGACCATCATCGAAACATGGCTCATAACAGAAATCAACGTCAAATATAAAACTATGGTATCCAACTAAAATGAGCCCACAAATTCAAGTCTAACTCTCACCACAAATAAGAAAATCAGTAAGTTTTATACTGGGAAAAACTCCTCAGGAGGAACCTCAAGCTCTTCCTCAGGCACGTAGTCAGGATCAGTCTCACAGCCCTGAATAGCCACGTCAATACCTGAACCTGTGACGTATAGTCGGAGTGAGCTAACCAACAAAGCTCAGTAGAAGAAAGACATCTACGGCATTTTACTTTAACTAACATGGTTTCAAAACAAATATCGGAATATAGCTTGTCAAACATATAAGCAGATAATAAATGAATTTAGGTGCGGAAATCATATGTAAGATTTATTTCTAAATGTGTGAAACAGCTTCAAGAATGTATGCAAAGGTTTCAGTGTCTTAGTTTCTCTAACTTCTATATGCAAAGTTTAGTAATTCATGACTTAATCCTCAACTTAAAATACCTCCCGAGTAAACTATATCTCGAGAGCAGGAATATAGCCGATGGGAACCCCTACCTACCATCGTCGTTCATGAACCCTTTTTCAGGATGCAACAAGCCCCTGCGTAATGAGGGAAACTTGTGCCAGGAAGTTGTTCAGGAATTTTTGAGGGGTCGTTCAGGTCAATCATAAAACAAATGCAGATACTAATATAATCAGATGGAAGTCTCTTATACATAGTTCAGGTTCTTGATTTCAGATCTTCAGAGCTTAAGCAGATTCAGGTTTCAGGATTCAGGTAGATTTAGATTTTCAGTCATTCATATCAATTTCAGTTTACAGATGTGATTTCAATGACATATGCAAGTTCAAAGATTTTAATTCAAAATATCCATGCGAATTAAAATAAAATACTATAAAGATGAGATTCTCCTACCTAAAACTCGGAGTTATGCGAAGTCAAGCAAGGTCCTATTGATGACCTCTCGCCCTCAATCTACATCACAATATACGTTCATGCATTAAGATAAACTCTAATTACTAATAATATAGACCTATTTAAGCGTTTCCTCAAAAACAAGTCAAAACAGGCAAGTTGCGTCAATCCTAGAATTTGACGTAACATTCTCATATTTTTTTTAACTATCAAGACGATTGATTCATGTGTTGGTCAAAATATGAAAGTTGTAGATTTTTATATTAGCTTTCCAACGCAAAAAGAATCGTCTCAATCGGAGTTCGAGATAAAAAGTTATGACTAAAATACTAAAGCAATGCCGGAGTTCGGTGATACCTCGCTCGAGCGATGATAATAGCTCGCTCGAGCGATTTGACGTAATATTCTCATATTTTTTTGACCATCAAGACGATTGATTCATGAGTTGGTCAAAGCATGAAAGTTGTAGATTTTTCTATTAGCTTTCCAATGTAAAAAGAATCGTCTTAATCGAAGTTCGGGATAAAAAGTTATGACTAAAATACTAAGGTAATGTCGGAGTTCGGTGATACCTCGCTCGAGCGATGATAATGGCTCGCTCGAGCAATTTGACGTAACATTCTCATATTTTTTTGACCATCAAGACGATTAATTCATGAGTTGGTCAAAACATGAAAGTTGTAGATTTTTCTATTAGCTTTCCAACGCAAAAAGAATCGTCTTAATCAGAGTTCGGAATAAAAAGTTATGACTAAAATACTAAGGCAATGTCGGAGTTCGGTGATACCTTGTTCGAGCGATGATAAAAACCGACGGGTTTCCTCAACGATTCGCGCCGCGATCGATCCCACGAGTTCACAGAGACAACTCCAACACGCCCCCAATGATCTCAACCTCTCCCAATAGCCAACTACGAATCCAAGGTTGATTCAAGTTCTTTCTAAGGTTTAAGTGTTTTCAACAAAGAGGGTTCTAGAGAAGGAGGTTTTCTAAACCGATCTCCTACGATGATTGAAGAAGAGAGAAGAAGGAGTTTCAGACGGTTGGGTAACTATCATCTCTTAACAAAACCTAGTATAATACGGGAATGCAATTCCTTCTTATAATAGGATTGCTCACAAAGTAAAATACACACACACATCTTATGTATTATACACTTCTAATTTTAAAACTCAAGTCCGGTGTTGAGCGGCTACATCGAGGTCGGTGCACAACTTTTGCACGAGGGTCCAAATGAGCTCTAAATTAAAATCCGTCCGCACAATCACATCTAGATAAAAATCCAAAACAAATGGTGACGTCGGTTGCCGAGCCGAATACACACACAGGGTCAGTCTAACTCGGGTTCAAAATATGGGTCTTTACATTCTACCCTCCTTAGGAATTTTCGTCATCGAAAATATACGGATAGCTAAACCGAACTGCGGTAAGTCCTTATCCTAACACCAGTATAAAGCAAAGTCGAAACAGTCTAAAGTCAAAGAACTTTGGTCGCGATGCGGTAGGCTTCACCAAGCACGCTTTCAAGGGTCGGGATCCGTAGTAACACGGATGTCCGCGTGTGTGGCATCCCATACTGCCATAGAGGATTGCATCCGTACATGGATGCATACCTTCCCAAGTGTCACGTGCTTGGAAATATACTTCACCATGACACAAACCTAGCACACACACCTACCTCACCCTTTTGGTAATTATTTGAGCAAAAATTTCAGATGTCAGAATCGAACACTTATTCAAAAGCATGATCACGTGCCTGGTAACATATTCTAACTGATGACACGGGTTCCAACAGACATACGGTTCTAACCGAGAATGAATAAATATGACATTTAAGATTTTATTGTGTGATCGTTATAGATATATATGTAAAGCATCGATGTTATGAACCAATTTAACATTGAAGAATTTGAAGAAATTCTCTTTTTTTTTTTTTTTAGAAGCAAATTCAAGAATTTAAAGGTACGTATGGTTTTCTTACATAACTATAGTTACAACATACCTTCACTCGAAAAGTTGTGGAAATTGCTCGCGAATCTCCGCTTCACGCTCCCATGTGGCTTCCTCTGAAGAATGGTTCCGCCACTTCACGAGTACTAAGGGAATGTTCTTTGTCCGTAAGATTTGTTCTTTACGATCCAAGATTCAGACGGTTCCTCAACCAAGGATAGGTCTTCTTGGAGCTCAATGGGCTGGTAGTCCAATACGTGAGTCGGGTCCTTAACATATCTTCGTAACATGGACACATGAAACACGTGCATTTCCGATAGCTGCGGTGCCAAGACTACTCGATAGGCAACCTCGCCGACTCATTAATACCTCGAAAGGTCCAACATAGCGCGACTCGACTTCCCACGCTTCCCAAAACGCATCACGTCTTTTGTAGGAGAGATTTTGACAAATACGTTATCTCCCACCTTAAACTCAACATGGTTTCTTTTTAGATCAGCGTAGCTCTTCTGACGACTTTGAGCAATTCGTAGTCTCTCACGGATTAACCGAACTGTCTTGGTTGTATTCTCCACGATCTCGGGACCTAAAATGAGTTTCTCACCCACTTCTTCCCAATTAAGCGGAGACCGCACGTCGTCCATACAAAGCTTCGTAGGGTGCCATGCCGATGCTAGCCTGGTAACTGTTATTGTAGGCGAACTCGATCAGCGATAAATGTTGGTCCCATGACCCCTGAAAATCCAACATGCAAGCACGTAACATATCTTCTATAATCTGATTCACCCTCTCACCGCCCATCGGATTACGAGGATGAAATGTCAGACTATAATCGAGCCTAGAGCCCATTCCTTACAAATCGAGATGTGTACATCGGGTCTCTATCGAGATTTACATCAGGTATACCATGCAACCTAACTATCTCCTTGATGTATAATTCTGCGAGCTTGTTGGCGGTATACGACGTATTATAAGGAAGGAAGTGTGCGGACTTAGTCAATCGATCCACAATGACCCAGATGGCATTGTATTTTCTTGGCAATCCCAAAATAAAGTCCATAGAAATAGCCTCCCATTTCCACTCAGGTATCGATAGTGGTTGCAACAGTCCTGCCGGATTTCGATGATCCACCTTTACTTGTTGACACACAAGACATCTCGAGACATACACAGCGACATCTTTCTTTAAACCTCTCCACCAGAAGCTTTTCTTTAAGTCTTGGTACATCTTGGTACTGCCAGGGTGAATAGCGTACATAGACTTATGAGCCTCTTCCAAAATAGTGTCCCGAAGCTCAGTACTAGTTGGTACGCATACCCGGTTTTTAAACAACAAAGTGCCATCATCTTTGATAGAAAAATCTATTTTGCTTCCCCAATCACATCCCGTCTGATAGCCATAAGTTCATCATCCGTCATCTGAAGTCTGCGAATGTTCTCATAGAGGGTCGAATGAATCACTAGCGTAGCCATTAATGCACCTGAACCTTTTACGTCAAATCTCATGCTACTTAGAGCCATATCTTCCAAAAGATACCATCGTCGCACCCTTGTGGTGAGATGTGATAACTGAGCAGAGAACTTTCAACTTAACGCATCTGCCACTACGTTTGCTTTCCCGGGGTGGTACTGGATGGTACAATCATAATCTTTCAAGAACTCCATCCATCGACGCTGTCTCATATTCAACTCTTTTTGTGAGAAGAGATACTTGAGGCTCTTATGATCGGTAAATATATCGAAGGTCTCCCCATAAAGGTAATGCCTCCAGATCTTCAGAGCAAAAATCATCACGCCAACTCAAGATCATGCGTCGGGTAATTCTTCTCATGGTCTTTCAAATTGCTAGACCCGTAAGCAATGACTCTCTCATTCTGGTCAAGCACACAACCTAAACCCCCATATGATGCATCACTGTATACTACAAAGCCTCCCCTGCCTGATGGTATAGCAAGTACTGGCGCAGTAGTCAATCATTTCTTGAGTTCCTGAAAACTTTGCTCACACTGCTCTGTCCAATCAAATTTAGTATTCTTCTTCGTAAGTTGTGTAAGAGGACCTGATATCTTGGAGAAGCCCTCCACAAACCTTCTCAGAGTATCCCCGCCAAACCGAGGAAACTACGAACCTCAGAACGGTCTTTGGTCATTTCCCAATTCATCACTGACTCAATCTTGGCTGGGTCAACTGTAATACCGGTCTCAGAGATAACATGGCCTAGGAAACTGACCTGCTCAAGCCAAAACTCACACTTACTAAGTTTTGCATATAACTGATGGTTTCTAAGGGTTTGTAGAGCCACTCGCAGATGTTGCTCATGTTCTTCTCGCGTCTTTGAATAGATGAGGATGTCATCTACAAAAACTACTACAGACTTGTCCAAATGTGACTTGAATATCCGGTTCATCAAGTCCATAAATGATGCGGGTGCGTTTGTCAACCCAAATGGCATGACCAAGAACTCGTAGTGCCCATATCGGGTTCTGAACGCTGTCTTCTGAATGTCTTCAGACTTAACTTTCAACTGATGGTAGCCTGACCTCAAGTCGATCTTCGAGAAGAACCTTGCTCCTTGTAACTGATCGAACAGATCATCAATTCTTAGAAGTGGATAACGGTTCTTAATTATCAACTTATTTAGCTGGCGGTAATCGATGCAAAGCCGCATTGAACCGTCTTTCTTCTTTACAAATAGAACCGGTGCTCCCCAGGGTGACACACTCGGTCTAATAAAGCCCTTATCTAGCAGTTCCTGAAGCTGCTCCTTCAACTCTTTCAATTCTACAGGCGCCATTCGATACGGAGTTTTTGATACTGGTTCAGTACCCGGCACTAACTCAATCGCAAACTCAATCTCCCTGTCAGGTGGTAATCCAGGTAGATCTTCAGGAAAAACATCTGAATACTCGCAAGCAATCGTAATATCTGTAATATTTTTCTTCTCCTCCTTATGATCTTGCAAGTAGGCCAGATAACCATAACACCTGTTCCTCATCATACTTCGCTCGAATGGCGTAGATAAGCGGTATCACACAAGATTTGACTCATAAAATCGAAAAAGATTTTCTCTTGGTCGGAATGTTACAATCTTTGAAGACAATCCACCTTTCGCATGGTAAGTAGATAACCAATCCATCCCTAGTATCATCGAACCCTTCCATGCTCAAAATGATCAAATCACCACTCGTGGTCTTGATCATCACAATCAGATTGACACATGGTATCGGTGCTCCGAGTTGCCCGTAGGAATTGACCTTGCCAAGATGAAATCAAGGGCCTTGGGAATGATTCCCAACTTCTCGTGAACAATGGAGTAACAAAAGAATGTGTAGACCTGTGGTCTATCAACACTCAACCGGTTTTGCTTACATCGCTCCCCCGATGCATAAAAAGGGTACCTTAGTTTAGACAAGCGTTTCAATTAAAAGTTTCTAAGCATGTGTATTCATCCATAACTTATTAATAAAATTTATTAAATATCAAGCAATTATATATAACACATAAAATAAGAAGACATCTCAACTTTTAATAATACCTTGGATCACGTCGTTCGACGTTTCGGCTTCTTGAGCCATCATGGCATAAGCTCGATCTTGAACAGTAGGTCGGGTCGATCTTTGAGTAGAAGCCGAACTAGTTCTTCCCTTGTCCTCCTGAGGACAATCCTTAACCATGTGTCCGATTGCGCCACACGAAAACACGCTCCAGTTCCTCCTACAATCCTCGGTCTTGTGTGGTTTCACCTTAGGCACATAGTGGCCAAAACAAAAGATAGTGCACGAGAGGATCCCCATCATGAAGCTCCACTAGTATTAGAACTCATGGTCGTCAGGATTGCAGTAATGATCAATCTCGATAAGGGGCCGGTCAGGAAGAAAATGTTGGTCTAGAAAATGCAAAGTTGAGTAAGGTTCACTGGCGGCTTTGTAAACTTGGCCCTCTTATTTTCATAAGTACCTGACTGCCCTTGTACAACCCTGTCCTTGTTCGGCTGACTGCTTCTCAAAAACCGCTTTTGAATTTCTTCCTCTGCTATGAGGGCCTTTGACAGTACTCCTCCATATGTTTCCATTTCCCACATAGCCACGCTCTCCTCTATACTCGGCCTAAGACCCAGCTGAAATTTTCTGGCCTTCATCATATCGGTGGCCACATGTTGAGGTGCAAACCTTGAAAGTCGCGTGAACTCATCTCCATACTCAAGCACTGACATTGTCCCCTGCTTCAGCTCGATGAACTGAACTTCCATCTGATTCCTAACGATCTTGGGAAAGTACTGATCGTTGAACGCCTCGATAAACTCAGCCCATGTCCAAGGAGTATTGGGAAACTCCTGCTCCCGGTGTCTAGCCACGGACTTCCACCATGGTCCAGCCTGTCCATCCAGTTTGAAGGTTGCCCATCTAACCTTCTCGACATCGGTGCACTGAAGCACCTCGAAGATCTTTTCCATCTCATCCAACCAACCTTGACTTCCACTGGTCATCTGTCGAGGAAAAATTTGGAGGTCTCATCCTCCTGAATTCGGCAAATCCTGATGATTGTTGTTGTTGTTTAGCAGAAATCAGCTCTGCATTTCTTTGGGCGATTCGGCGATCTGGGAGCCATAGATGCGTCTGTGAGCATTGTTGGTGGCCACACTTTCCAACACCTGTTCCATTCTTTCACCCTGACCTCTATCAACTCCGGCTCCTATAGGGACTGCATTAGAACCGGTTGCGAAGGCAACTCCCCTTGATGTACCGACACCTTCAGGAATGTCCTCTAAAGGCACCGTCCTACCTCTGCCTCTGCCTCTAAATCTTGGGGCCATACTGATCTGTTATTATGAACACCACAACATCAGTCAACATTGATTGTAAAGACAATTACAAACAGTACTAGTGATTCTGGACCTAACGACATGACTCTGATGCGAACTGTACCGGGTCACGGTTAGTTCTCATGGGTCCTTAGAGAATCTAAAAACTATGTCTCTGATACCAACTGTGACGACCCGACTTTTCCAATCCCTCAGGTATAGGAAAGGCCGGTTCGCCAACCTATCGAATAAACGATAAGCCGGACAAACAGGGCACATATCAGAGTAAAGCGCAATAAATATCCACAGCTAAAATAAATGCGAAAACAATTAAAAGTAAAGAACCACCGATGATGGCCGACCATCATCGAAACATGGCTCATAACAGAAATCAACGTCAAATATAAAACTATGGTATCCAACTAAAATGAGCCCACAAATTCAAGTCTAACTCTCACCACAAATAAGAAAATCAGTAAGTTCTATACTGGGAAAAACTCCTCAGGAGGAACCTCAAGCTCTTCCTCAGGCACGTAGTCGATCACCCCACTACGAATAGCCACGTCAATACAGACACTGTGACGTATAGTCGAGTGAGCTAACCAACAAAGCTCGAGAAGAAAGACATCTACGGCATTTTACTTTAACTAACATGGTTTCAAAACAAATATGAATATAGCTTGTCAAACATATAAGCGAGATAATAAACTCAATTTAGGTGCGAAATCATATGTAAGATTTATCTCTAAATGTGTGAAAGTTTCAAGAAACGGATCAGTGTTTGATGTCTTAGTTTCTCTAACTTCTATATGCAAAGTTCAAGAATTCATGACTTAATCCTCAACTTAAAATACCTCCGAGTAAACTATATCTCGAGAGCGGGAATATAGCCGATGGGAACCCCTACCTACCATCGTCGTTCATGAACCCTTTTCAGGATGCAACAAGCCCTGCGTAATGAGGGAAACTTGTGCGGGAAGTTATTCAGAATTTTTGAGGGTCGTTCGGTCAATCATAAAACAAATGCGATACTAATATAATCGGATGGAAGTCTCTTATACATAGTTCGTGTTCTTGATTTGAGATCTTGAGCTTAAGCATTCGTGTTTGAGATTCGTAGATTTAGATTTTCATATTCATATCAATTTCGGTTTATGATGTGATTTCAATGGCATATGCAAGTTCAAAGATTTTAATTCAAAATATCCATGCGAATTAAAATAAAATACTGTAAAGATGAGATTCTCCTACCTAAAACTCGGAGTTATGCGAAGTCAAGCAAGGTCCTATTGATGGCCTCTCGCCCTCAATCTATATCACAATATACGTTCATGCATTAATATAAACTCTAATTACTAATAATATAGACCTATTTAAGCGTTTCCTCAAAAACAAGTCAAAACAGGCAAGTTGCGCCAATCCTAGAATTTGACGTAACATTCTCATATTTTTTTGACTATCAAGACGATTGATTCATGTGTTGGTCAAAACATGAAAGTTGTAGATTTTTATATTAGCTTTCCAACGCAAAAAGAATCGTCTCAATCGGAGTTCGAGATAAAAAGTTATGACTAAAATACTAAGGCAATGCCGGAGTTCGGTGATACCTCGCTCGAGCGATGATAATAGCTCGCTTGAGCGATTTGACGTAATATTCTCATATTTTTTTGACCATCAAAACGATTGATTCATGAGTTGGTCAAAACATGAAAGTTGTAGATTTTTCTATTAACTTTCCAACGCAAAAAGAATCGTCTTAATCGGAGTTTGGGATAAAAAGTTATGACTAAAATACTAAGGTAATGTCGGAGTTCGGTGATACCTCGCTCGAGCGATGATAATAGCTCGCTCGAGCGATTTGACGTAACATTCTCATATTTTTTTGACCATCAAGACGATTGATTCATGAGTTAGTCAAAACATGAAAGTTGTAGATTTTTCTATTAGCTTTCCAACGCAAAAAGAATCGTCTTAATCAGAGTTCGGAATAAAAAGTTATGACTAAAATACTAAGGCAATGTCGGAGTTCGGTGATACCTTGCTCGAGCGATGATAAAAACCGACGGGTTTCCTCAACGATTCGCGCCGCGATCGATCCCACGAGTTCACAGAGACAACTCCAACACACCCCCAATGATCTCAACCTCTCCCAATAGCCAACTACGAATCCAAGGTTGATTCAAGTTCTTTCTAAGGTTTAAGTGTTTTCAACAAAGAGGGTTCTAGAGAAGAAGGTTTTCTAAACCGATCTCCTACGATGATTGAAGAAGAGAGAAGGAGTTTCACACGGTTGGGTAACTATCATCTCTTAACAAAACCTAGTATAATACGGGAATGCAATTCCTTCTTATAATAGGATTGCTCACAAAGTAAAATACACACACACATCTTATGTATTATACACTTCTAATTTTAAAACTCAAGTCCGGTGTTGAGCGGCTACACCGAGGTCGGTGCACAACTTTCGCACGAGGGTTCAAATGGGCTCTAAATTAAAATCTGTCCGCACAATCACATCTAGATAAAAATCCAAAACAAATGGTGACGTCGGTTGCCGAGCCGAATACACACACAGGGTCAGTCTAACTCGGGTTCAAAATACGGGTCTTTACAAGATCTGACCCAGTTTTGCCGCACCATCAATCCGAGCATCTCCGATAACCTCATCCACCCTATTTTAAATTCTCGGACCTGCCTATGATCCCCACCAAGTCCCGCTCGACTGCAGTAAAATGGATGTCAATGCTAGCAGCAGCAACATAGGGGCTGCCGAGTTCATTACCCTATCAAAAAGGATCTCAAAGCAGCCAGAGGCATCGATACCAGCCCAACCTGAAGAAAAAAGGGAACCTGTGGCAGTACATCCTATGGAAAGAATGAGCTGAGAGCATGCATTAGAAACACAGCTTAAAAGAACGTTGACTCACATCACTATCTGAGATTTATTGATGACGTCTCCGCCCAACTTCCAAGCTTTATTGAGAGCACTGAAAGACGCTCATGTCTCTGACAAAGTTTCCCTAGATGAGGTGGGGAAGATGATTGGACAAGTTTTGGCTCCTAATGCCATCTCATTTTCAGGAGTCGATCTTCCGACCGATGGAGGCAACCATTCCAGATCCCTCAATATCACATTCAAAATCTAGAATTTGGTAATACCGCTTATAGTAGTAGACAATTGTTCGACATTAAATGCGTGCCCACTGTAGCAGCATGGTACACATTTAAATGGGCCTTCATATTCCTAAAGGTAACCTCCATTATCCCTGACCTGTATTATAGGCAAGCATTTGTAGTAGCCAAGAATGGCCTGCCAAGGATAATAGGGATTGAGGTTTTGCTTTTGCAAGGGTCCATGTCTAAAATAAAAAAATCAGCTGGATAATAGAATTTGTCCACCCCTACCAAGACATCCTCTACCACACCCACAGGCCTCCTCTTAGACATGTCAGCCAGTTGGAGCATGACTGAGGTAGGTTTATGCTCCCCCAAACCTAGCTCCTCATATACTGAAAAGGAGGGTAAGTTCACACTTGCCCCCAAGTCTAAAAGGGCTTTACCAATGGTGTAGTTTCCGATTATACAGGGGATAGTAGGTACCCCTGGGTCTTGTAATTTTTTTGGTGTGGCAATGGACAAGACTGACTCAACATCCTCAATAGCAAAAACTCTTCTGGATAACTGCACCCTTCATTTCCTCTTTTAGGTGCAGAGGTCCTTCAAAAACTTAGCATAGGCAGGGACTTGTTTTATGGCATCAAGCAAAGGTAAATTGATTCTAACCTGCTTGAAAGTCTCTAACATTTCCACCATCTGAGCATTCCCTTTATCAGGAGGGGATCGGCTAGCTAGAGCTTGAGGAAATGGCAGCTGTGCCACTGCTACATGCCCATTGACCTCATGGTCATATTTTTATCTTTTTCTTTTATCTTTATTTATTTCTTTATTTTGGGGCTTAGCATCAGCCCCCTTATTTTGCCCTTGCTGATCCACAGCAGAGGGTACAATCCTTGGTTCTTTAACATTAACACTCTTTTCATTTTTATCTTCATTTTCTGCGATCTCTTCTATTACCTTACCCACCAGATTATCAACCACTCTTCCACTCCTAAGGGTAGGGATAGCATTGGCATCCTTATTGGTTGAGGGTGCTTCTTCAATCATATGCTACCCTTAGGGGTTGGTCGAGGGCTGACCAAACAATTTACCTTCCTCCCTCCTATTCAGAGTATTATAAATCTGGCCCAGCTGGTCCTCAATCTTCTTGATGCTCTGTCCATGAGAATTGACAGTCTGCACCAAGCTCCCCAAGTTTTGCATTGAAGTCAATATCTGTTCTTCAAATGAAGAGGATCTGGGCTGTTGTGGGGGCAGGGCCAACTGGTTGGATGGTGGGGTAGGTAACATGAAATTTTGCCTTGGTGGGTAACCATGATTAAACTCATGCTGGGGTCTGTAAGGACCTATCATTTGCTGCTGCTAGGGTTGAGGATTGTTGGCCACTTACCTTGTGTTCAAAAAGGGGTTTAAAATTACACAATTAAAGGATCTATTGATTGCACACACCAGGGCAAGCAGGCATACAGACCTGCAAGTATTCAGGGCCTGTTGTAGCAAGTTTTAAAGAAGGGTAAGAAAGGGTATGTCCACAAGGAAATATGTCTGAAAATTAGGCAAATCTCCATATCTAAAGCAGATCTGGCACCCTTCCTAATGCTAAAATAGCAAAAGAAAGAGGAGAGGTCTAAGAGTTTCACTCTTAAACTAAACTACAAAAAATAATCAAAATTGCATAAATGGATCCAGAGTACAACTCTTGAAGTGAAGGAAAATTTAAAATAGAAAATGGGAAGAAGCAGCTTGGAGTTTGGTCTTACTGCAATTGGGTTGAGCTAACAGGGTTACAGATGGTTTAGAGTGCATTAATCCCTCATCTGACCATAGGCACAGCTATAGGGTAGAAGAATCTGATCTAGGCTAGAGATTTGGCTTGATCTTAAGGCTATGATCTGTCCACTTCAATGGTCACAGATCATCCAATAGATTCACTCCATTCTCATGCTTCCATCAGAACATTATAACCACTACAAATGCTGCAATCGTCAGGCCACAGACACAGGCAATTATAGGAATATCAGATCTAGGGAGATTGAATGGCATCCAAGAGGTCTACCAGTTAAGTGGGTGAGCTATTCTCATCTACACAAAGCCGTTGAGCACCAAATGGAGCCAAAGGAACTATAGATCTAATTACAGCAGTTAAACCAATATTACATTGAATTAAACTAACCATACAATGAAATGCCCTCAGATTTACAGTCTATGCAACATCTAACCCTCAATAACACTCTCAGCTTTCCCCAATTACAGACTAAACCTCCCTCTTTGCTGCTTCAAAGAAATTAGCCAACCATGATTGGGCTAAAAAAAAGAATAGAGAATTTTGATGTAAGCGCTGATCTCCAGAATTTATCCCCCCTTTTTCTGGTGGCTTCCCTTCCTTTTATAGCTTTCCTCCTCTACCTCAGATCCCTTTTTCCCGCCAATTACAACTTCCAGAATAATTTTATTATTCCCTCCTTTATTCCCCTTCTAGAAGGCTCTTTCAGTTAGTTAGAGTTGGGGGAGAGCATGTGGGTCGGCTAGGGTTTCCCAGGGCACTTCTAGAGACTTCATGCCGGTCACCAGAGTGCCTCGGATTGTGTGCAACAGGTCACCAACTTGCAACGTGTGCGCAGTAGCTTTTCTGAGAAGTCCTTCAGTCGATTTCGATAGGTTCCAGAGGCTTTCGACAAGTTCCAAACAGGCCTTCTGTTCCTTTCGCTAGGATTCAGGATTCTTTCGATAGGTTCCGATAGGTTGGGGGCTCCTTTCGACAGGTTGATCTATGCACAATGAGTTTCGATAGTTTTGCTTCTAGTTCCTGTCGACAGGTTCCATCAGCTTTTGATAGGTTCACCAACTGAGCTGTAACAACTATTCGATAAGTGGCATTTGCACGATAGGCTTCAGGATCCTTTCGACAGGATCTCTTTAAGCTCTAGGGGACCTTTCAATAGGATGCTTCCTGCTTGCTTTCAACTGTCCGATAGGGTCCAGATCCTATCGAATACTTTGATCTCCACGACTTCTTCCTTTTCAGCCTTCAGATCCTATCGATAGGTTGTTTTCAGTCTATCGAAAGGATGTTTTCAGCCTATTTTTCCTTCTTCAGCGTTGCTTTGCTGTTATTGCATGTCCCAAGTGGGCATTGGTGTGGAGCCCTTCTGTGTGCCATAGTTGGGCCAGAGCTGTAGTGAGAAATGGACTTTCTTATGGAGCATTTTTGGGTGGATTTCTGCACTATGACTGCTTTTTATTGCTATCTGTAAAACATGCTTAACCTGCACTTATTAGTCTATTCACACCTCCAAACCTAAGCTTTGCTAGTCCCTGAGCAAAGGAAAGATAAAGAAAACTAAAATGCCACTTTTGTAGGAAGCACAAATGCATTTAGCATATGCATCAAACATTTTAAACCCCTAGGTGATCCCTAGTGGAGGAGTGAAGTCTCCTGAGAGTTTTCAATGAAGGAACCCACAAACTTCTCCAATAAAATCAGTTAGTACTAGTGCAACATGCTAAAACAGAGTTTAAGTGAGATAAAATAAATTCCACACCAAGTGCATTCAATTCTAGAGAATTTTCAGCAAAAATATCACCAGTTTAAAACCTGAAATTTTGCTGTAATTCCTTCATCATCAACCAGTTCATGTCAAGGCATTGTGCCTGAAAATTAATGCAGAGTTCACCTTTAATTTAAGAATTCTGTTTTTGATAATGCCCCAAACAATCAGATTTCAGACCCAAGTCTTACCACGACTGTTCTCTCACAACAAAATAGAATAGTGCATCATTTCACACAGCTCAAGAGCAGTTACAACCCTCAAATAGGACTGCAAGCATGAGCATAGGTAGTGCTCTAATTTCTAAAATTTTCTAATTTTCTTCACCATAGATCAAACAAATCCTTGTCTCCATATGACAGTTCAATCTATTTCAGATCAGTAAAGTCTTTTTATTGGGTTGTAATATGGCTTATGGGTGAAGTTCTACAATGAATAAAAGGGTAAAAAGGATTCAAATTGAGAAATCAGTAGAAGAAAGGAGGTGATTTGCAACTCAACCTTCTTCATTTTAGCACATCTTCACTTTCTTTTTGAATTTGCAGACTTGAAGTGATTAGCTTCATCAGCTTCTTATCTTCTTGTAGATTTTCAAATGAAGTGACTTCTCTTTTCTTTTATTTTATTTTTCTGTTTTTTTTCTTTTTTTATTTTTACGGGCTGGAATGCCACAGCACCACCAAATGTGCTATCCTCTTACTCAAGCAAATTTTAAACCTTGCTCCTTTAACCTCACTTCTCCTTCTATTTCCTGGTTTCTCAGATTGAGGGTGAACTGAAATAGGTCAAAAGGTTTTGAGGTTTCCATTCTTTTGATTTTCTATCAAAGAAAATTTGGGATTTTAAAGGCTCAAATGGTGTGTATCAAGGGCAGTTCAAAGGTGAGAAAATTTTAGGCTCAAACTGTCCAAGGGATGGTCTTACTTCATGTCTTCAATGTCATGAATGCTGTCAAGCTATTTTAATTTGGATTTGCCTAACTTCTAGTGAGCAGAACTAGATCCAATCAGTCCATAGAGTTGAAAAATTGCCAAGACACTCTTCAAAGAAAATTTTTCAGGCCCAACTCTCACTGGGTATGGCCTTCCATCAAAATTTCTAGGGGGTATCTTCACAGTTTTCTCACTTCAAGTTCACTTAACATCATTTTCAGAAAATTCTTGACATTTGCTTCATGAGAAATGTTAAAAATGTAGCTCATTTCAGTTTAAAAAAGTTTTTAATTTCCTCTTTTTAAAAAAAATCAGGTGGAAAATCACTTTATTTTCAAAAACTTTTCCAATAGCTGCACTAGCATTAACTTATTTCATAGGCACACCTGCCATACCCCCAAACCTAAATCAAACAGTGTCCTCACTGTTGAGAGAGCACGAGAGCAATTAACAGGGTATATGAAGAACGGTTAGAAGAATAAGCATAAAGAAAGGCATAACACAGAAAAGAAATTATTATTACATCTAAATTATGTACATGATCCAAAGTAGGAAGAGAAAACAAACAATCCTAAACTACATTTATGTACAAGCATCATCAGGCCAATTATACAAATCTGCCAAAAATTTTAAGTCATCCTTGGATAAAGGAACTTTTCTTTTAGGTGGGGATTTCTTAGTGGAC
Organism: Chloranthus sessilifolius; assembly: GCA_021018995.1. Lineage (NCBI taxonomy): Eukaryota > Viridiplantae > Streptophyta > Magnoliopsida > Chloranthales > Chloranthaceae > Chloranthus > Chloranthus sessilifolius. The sequence continues at coordinate 118,498,934 of CM037589.1, read as the reverse complement.
AGCTTGGGGGCCTCCTCAGAATGGGCAGCATAGCTCTTATCTTTCTTGGCAGAAGCAGCAAGAGAATCAGAATCATAATAAGAGGAAAAAAGAACAGTAGGATCGAGGACAAGGGCAGCAGCAACTTTCCTTCTTTCCTCCTTTATGAGTAAGGTGGAGGAGGTGTCATGTGTGGGTGGGCTTGGTAGTTGCTACCTCTTCAGACTGGGTAGCAGGTTCCTTTCCTTTACTGCGAGCAGAAGCAGAGGAAACAGATCTCTTGGCAGTAACTTTTCTCTTTGTATAAGTCCTCTTAGGGTGTGGGGGGGAAGGTTTAGCTGTAGGAAGATCTTGGGCTGGAGAGGAGGGAACATCTACAGGTGGGTTAGGAGTAAGTTAAGTGGCAGGAGGGTTGGGGGGAGGAGCTGTAGCAAGAGGGGTAGGTTGAGAAGTCAATGAAGCAATTCTTCTCTCTAGAATATCTATTTTCTTCGCTGCATAAAGCAGGTCTAACTTAGAGAGTTCCTTTGTGGCCTTGAGTATCTCCTGAGCATTGGCTAATTTTTTCTGGAGAAGCTCAGCATTCTTTTTCTCAAACTCGGCAATACGAGTCTAAGCCTCAGCAAGAAGTTTGGCGGACTCATAACGAGTCAGGATTTTCTTCCACTCCTGAGAGATATCTCGGAGCTGGATTCTTTGCTCCAATTCTATGAAAGCAATCCTCTCCTCATAGGAGTGGAAGAAGAGGAGGGGATGGAGAAAAATAGTTCCTCACATGGATCAATTTGGGTGGAGGCATCTTGGAAGACAGGTGCAGAGAGAGTAGGAGGTTGGGTGGTAGGTGACACAGCAGCTTCAGTGGCTACTATTGGGGGTGAGGAAGGGGTAAAAGATGGGGATGGGATAGGTATGGGGCAAAATGGAGTGGCTACCTCTACAGACTAGGTGGCAGCTGTGGGGGGTGGAACTATGGGTGAAGATGGAGGGGATAAAAGGATAGGTGATTGGATAGGGGAAAGAGGGGAAGTGTAAGGGGGTTGAGGAACTAAAGAGGATGAAGTAGGGGTGGATTGAATGGATTGAAGGCAGGAGCTCATGATGGCTTGGTTGTTGGTGTTGGTGGTCAACTGGGATTGAATGGACTGTAGTAGAGAGAGAATTTGTGTGAGGGAATCAGGCATGATGGGGTTGGAGGGGACAGGTGTTGGAATGGGCTAGAAAGGGGAGGAGGGTGCATGGTTAAATTGAGAGGGAGTGGGATGGGGGGAGTATGGAAGTGGAGAGTACTCATGGGCAGCATCTTCTACAATGGATGTCATGAGGGCAGTGAACCCAGTAGTGGTGAATTGGTCTAATCCTTGGGTAGGCAGAGGGGGGAAGTTAGAAATGGGTTGGTCAAAGGGAGGAGAGGAAAGGACTTCAGGTTGGAGGTCTTGACACTACGTGAAAATGAGAAATGGGTAAACTCTGGTAAGGTTGGAGGTTCAAGGACTTCAAGTTGGAGGTCTTGACACTACGTGAAAATGAGAAAAAAATTACATTAGTGGGGCGGGATAAACGACGGCCGTAATCAGTCGGTAAAATCTTGACGGTCTAGGTCCGTCGTTTAAATTAAGACAACAGTGGTAAATAAATCGACTGCTTAAAGCAGTCGTTTATATATATATATATATATATATATATATATATATATATATATATATATATATAATAAATCGGGGTCATATACATGGTCGGGCTTAGATAGTGGAAGTTTGGTAAAAATTGAGTCGGGTTAGGGCATGGCCATGTGAGGCCAACTTTATTAATTAAGCTCGACCCTATATATATATATATATATATATATATATAAAGTTTAATTCCTAATATATAATAGGTTTAATAAATACCATCGTACCTTATATATATGTCAAAATTAAATTTATAAATAACTTTATTTTAAAAAATACGTATATACATATAAAATAATTTTAAAAGATCCCATGATCTTGCCCAGCTCGGGCTGCCTTATGTCGGGCTCGGGCTTGGGTTGAGTTTGCTTGCCCTATGGGTAGGATCGGGCTGATCACCCCTTGGCGGCCCGAGCCAGGCTAGGGTCGGGCCATGGCTTGGCCCATTAACAATCATATTTTAAATTCACCCATGAATAATTGAGATACTTCACCCACTCTGAAACCTATTAATTACATGCGTTAAATCTGACAATCGAGATCATTTTTCGTCAAATTTTTTTTCACAATGAATTTTTATATCATGAGCATACGATCAAGCGGTTCGTTTTTGTTATTTCATGCAGCACACATCCTAAAAAATTGACCTTAAAATCAGGTTTGGGGGTAATAATTGTCAGTTCGTATTTTTTCACCCTTTCTGGGATATGTGCCTTACGATCTCAAACACAGACGGTTGGATGACATGCTCATGATATCAAGATCCATCCTGAAAAAGTTTGGGACGATAAACGATCTACATCATCTAATTAAATGCAGTCAATGCATCTCAGTGTGGGTGCTTACAAAGATTTGATGCATGGATTGTTCTCATTAAAAAATGGGTACCTTTAATAGAACCCAACATCATTGATTGCTTTAAATCAGAGGATTCACTCCAATTTTGTACATAAGAAATCTTGATGTCATGAACGTACTATCATACGTCAGTTTTCGATTCTATCTGTCACATATCCCAAAAAGTGGCCCTAAAATCGCATGACATACATCATACGCGAAAGTGACTTTACGACCACGTTTTTGAGATCTGTGGCATTTGGAATCGAAAACTGATCGTCTGATGGTATGTTCATTGATTGGAGATCCTATGAGTGGAAGATTGGAGTGAAGACGATCTCCATCTTTTGATTTAAAGCGATAATTGATTATGGGTGTAAGTGCCCAACAAGAGTTGTAGGTGTCATTAAAAGTACATAATTAAACTTAAGAGTACCTTTAAGTCCACCCACCAAATCATTGAGTTCACCCACACTTAAACATATTGACTTGGAATTAGATGATGGAGATCGTTAATCCTCCCAATCTTTCACACGATGGATCTTGAGATCATGGGCCTACCATCAGACGGTTAGTGTTTAATTTCTCGCTGCACACATCTTAGAAAAATGACCTTAACATCATGTGCATGCTCAAAATTGATTTTAACGTCAGTTTTTTGGGTGCGTACACATGAAATAAAAAATAACCATCTGATGGTACAATCATGTTCTCAAGAAATTTCAGTAATTTTCATTGAATTTTGATAAATTTTTGGATAAATTTTGGTAAATGCAGCCTGAAGTCCACAATGTAATTTTAGAAGGTGCAGCCCCAAAGAGCTTAATTGCAACCGCCTCCTAACTTGAGAGGTATTTTAAAGGGCTGAAAACCCATCGATATTTGTACTAGGCGCCTCCTAACTTGAGAGGTATTTTAATGGGCTGAAAACCCATCGATATTTCTACTAGGGGAGAGTTTTCTTTGAGACTCTCAAACTTGAGATTTGAGAAACACTAAACCCTAAACCCATCGAGCCCCACCTCGCCGCCGTCATCCCGTCCATTGATTCCGGCGAGCACATAGGTAGAAATAGAATCCCTAATCATGCTCTTTATCTTTTTCTTCTTGATTTAGAAACCCAAGCCCTAAATCCATCGAGCCCCACATTGATTCCGGCGACCCGTCCATTGATTCCGGCGAACACACAGGTAGAATCCCTCATCACCTTTATCCTTTTCTTATTGATCTTGTTGCCGCCACATACACATGATCGGATCACTAAGGTATTTGCATGTTGGATATCACAGGAAAACCAACCACAAAAAGTTAGAAAAATAAATATAAAAGACAGAGCTATTTTTATTTCTATATGAAGCTTGTGCTGATTAGTTTTATGAATGTGTTTCTAATTAGTATCACATTGTGAATGGGAAATGGGAAATTGAAGGGTCGTTGGATGTGTTTCTATATGTATCTTCAACTACTGAGTCGTCTTCTTCAAGTATCTTTTAATTTATATCAGTTTTTAATTTGCATCATCAAGTATCAGATTGTGAATGGTGATTTGGGTCCCACGTAGTGATTTTTGCCATGGATGCTCTGAAACTGCTAGTTTTTATTTGTTTTTTGAAGAAGACGACTCCGCAGGTCTCTAGCTCTTTTATTTTATTTTAGGGAAGACAACTACAAGCCCTTTGGCTTTTAGTTACTGTGTAGTGGGAGCACCAAAGTTGGTGCTTCCCCAACTCTACATGCCTATCCCATGAACCCATATTGCTCATACCCGACCCGGTTTGTGACTCGGCCCGATCGATAATCGGACGTGGGTCATGACCCGGTCCAGCCTATTATCCGATCTAGCCCATTCCCGGCCCATGATTCATGACCCGATTGAATAATTACACGTTTTGGTCTTTGTTTCATGTATCCATTTCTTAGTTTGAGAACTATTGAATAATTTAACTGTTTAAGATATTTTGTACTTGTATTTTGGATATATGCAGCGTTAGGTTGAAGCCGAAAAAAATAGAAATAAGCAAATAAATCTCTTTTTCTTCATTCCTCTTCTATAAAAAAAAAAGTTTGGAACTTTTAATTATTTTATTTTTATTTCTATATGAAACTTGTGGAGGTCCCACTTTGGGAACCTAATCCCACCCAAAACAGAAAAATGAAAAAATCTATTTTGTATCTTGGAAAAGAATCCAACATCAAGTGTTTATATATTGGGCAGATGTAATTGAAAAATATATTTTTTTGCATGAATGGAGTTTTTTTAGCTTGTGAGATTTTTTCTGTTTCATCATGCCAAGTGGCTAGGGAAGATGATGTATTATTAAATTTGATGATATATAAATTATTTAATTCGAGCCCAGAATCAATCGATCTGTTCTTAGAATCGATCGGTCGAATTTAAAACAATTTAAATTGCATAGTGGTTCAGTTTTGGTCAAAATCGATCGATCGGTCATAAAAGTCGATCGATCGATCGATGCAAAATGTAATACACCTTTATAGCTGATTTGTTGTCAAAAGGAAATTACTTAATAAAATAATAATCTACTTATATGCTATAAGGTGGATTATATGAATATAATAGTAGAGACTATATAATTTATCAGAGGACTTTTGTCGTGGTTCCGAATCAAATGGGCCTCGGTCTAACATCAAAAGGGTCAAGATCCAACATCGGCCGATACGTATCATCTTGGTTAACTAACTAATTAGATATCGGATATCAAGGCCCACTGTAGCATTAGATATCATCTTGGTTAACTAACTAAATTTTTTTTGTCTTATAATTGATTTTTGTTTGTAGAAGATGCCTTCAACAATTTCAAACAAAGAGTGGATGACTGTAGAAAATCGAATGACTACTGAATACATGCAAGGAGTTGGATCATTTATTTCATTCGCCAAACAAAATGCAGAAGATGTTGAACAGTGTTTTTGTCCTTGCGTCAAATGTCGTAACCTTAGAAAACGTAGCCTAGAAGTCATTGCAGAGCATTTAATTTGTGATGGAATAGATAAGTCATACACAACATGGATCTATCATGGGGAACTGTTTTCGAAAACTCCGATCAACGTTGGGGCTCCTGGTACATCAACTAGTAATCGAAATGAAAATGTGTTCACAAGACTGACAGATATGTTGGATGACACATTTGGACATGTTCGTCCTGTTGACCTAGATGCATGCTTAAATGAAGCTCATAGTGAAGATGATTGTCAAGCTCCACATGATTTACATGGGAATGTGGAGTACGATAAGTTGATGAAAGATGCATTAGAACCCCTATATCCTTCATGTCAAGTTGAGCATACGAAATTATCAATTACAATTGAGTTGTTGAGCATGAAGTATAGACATCAATGGTCTAACGATAGCTTTACAGAGTTATTAAATTTGATAAAAAAAATTTTGCCTGAACAAAATACTTTGCCCGATAGCACTTACAATTCGAAGAAGTTAATCAAGTCTTTGCGTTTGAAGCGGGAGATTATTCATGCATGCCCCAATGACTGCATATTATATTGGAAAGATCATGCAAATAAGGACAAGTGTCCTACGTGTGATCATAGTAGATGGAAACCAATGGATCCTTCAAAGCCTAGGACGAAACAATTACCATGGAAGAAGTTAAGATACTTTCCGTTAACTCATAGGCTACAAAGAATGTATAGTGTTCCGCGGATTGCAGAGTAAATGATATGGCATGCAAGCTCAGTTGAAAATGAAAATTACATGCGCCATCCTGTCGATTCTTCATGTTGGAAATCAATAAATATTCGCTGGAGCGACTTTGCTTTAGAGTCACGTAATGTTCGCCTAGGACTTGCAACAGATGGATTTAATCCTTTTGGGAACAAAAATAGTTCTTATAGTTGCTGGCCCGTTATGATTGTTTCCTACAATCTTCCTCCATCTTTGTGCATGCGAAAAGAATTTACAATGTTAACACTATTGATTCCTGGCCCAAAAGGTCCAGGGCATGACATTGATATCTATTTGCAACCGTTGGTAGCAGAGTTGAATGAATTATGGTCTACTGGAGTGAATACATATGACTCCTACACAGTCTAACTTTAATATGAAAGCAATTTTATTGTGGGCTATACACGATTTTCCAGCATATGGTCATCTTTCAGGTGTGTAAGACAGCGGGACAATATGCTTGTCCTGTTTGCAGTGAAAGGACTGATTCAGTATGGTTATCACATGGGAAGAAATTTGCTTACATGGGTCACAGAAGATTTCTTGCAGATCTAGGTCATCCTTTCAGGACACAAAAGTCACAATTTAATGGGAAGGAAGAGCATGAGAAACATCCACGTCGTTTGAGACGTTCTGAAGTACTATCTAAAATGAATACTGTTCAGACAAACTTCGGAAAGGTTGCAGGAAAGAAGAGGATGAGGGCCACAAATGAGGAGAATAGTGCATGGTCAAAGAGATCAATCTTATTTGACTTCCCATATTGGAGGGTAATAAATAATATAATTTATTATATTAATGTGACCTCTTATGTAGATTGCTTGAATACTAACATAAATATTTTATATGTGTAGGATCTACCTATTCGTCACAATTTGGATGTAATGCACGTGGAAAAGAATGTTGCAGAAAACTTAATTGCAACTATTATGGACACAAGGGGTAAAACTAAGGACGGTATTGAAGCCCGTCTTGATCTCAAGCAAATGAAGATAAGGAAAAAATTATGGCCTGTACAAAAGAATGACAAGTGGCATTATCTTATAGCTCCATTTTGCTTGTCTCGAGAGGAAAAAGAAATAATTTATAAAACCTTGCATAACTTGAAGGTTCCTATTGGATACAGTGCTAATTGGAAACATAACGTAAGTTTGGAAGATTTTCAATTTAAGGGTCTGAAGTCACATGACTATCATATTCTCATACAACAATTGTTGCCAGTGTTATTGATGCATGCATTTAAAAAGGAAAAGCCATTGAGAGCCGCTATTCGACAATTGTCGATATTTTTCAATGTCTTATGTTCTAAGGTCATAAACCGTGTTGAGCTATTGAACATGAGAGTACGCATAGCCGAAACACTATGTGTTTTTGAAAAATACTTCCCACCTTCATTTTTTGTTTCTATGGCCCACCTTGTTGTGCACTTGGCAGAGGAGGCACTAGTATGTGGTCCTGTTCGATATCGATGGATGTATCCCTTTGAGAGGTAAAATTTTATTATAGAGTTCGTAAGTTCTTTTATTTAATATATCAACGTTAATATCTCAATAAATATTTATAAAAATGTGTAGGATGATGAAGACAAATAAACATTACGTAAATAATCAGACTTACCCAGAGGGATCTATTGCAGAGCAATATCTCATGGAAGAATGTATGAGGTATTGCATGAAGTACATGTCGGATAGTCATAAAGGAACCCATAAGCACGGAGAAGTGGCATTCGCGGATCACGATGTCACACATGGGTACCCTATCGATAAAAAGGGTAAAGTCTACTGTCTTCAAACTATGCAATATCAGCAAGTGCGTAGATGGGTCTTAGAGCATTTACCAGAAAATGTTCGGTGGGAGGAGTAAGTAATATTTTTTCCATATCTTACTAATTGTATATTTAGTTTTCATACATAAATATTTAATCTAATTAAATATTAACTTTTATAGGAAGTATCAATCTTACCTTCAACGCCACAAGACAAGCGAAAAGCAACGGAGGGACAACTATATTCCTTGGTTAAGAGAACAATTAAAAAATGAACAAACTACTTCTTTGAAGAGGCTTGTTGATGGTCTAAGCTTTAATGTCATATCATATAAGGCTTACGTGATTAATGGATATCTTTTTTGTACAGCAGAGTCAGAAATGAGTACAAGCACACAAAATAGTGGGGTCTCAATGAAGGCTTTAACTAGTTTCAGATCGAGTGCGAAGGATAAGAGCCTTGTTGAAGAAGAAGTGACCTATTATGGTATTATCAAGCAAATACTTGAATTAGATTATGGTGGCTTTAAAGAAACAGTCTTCTATTGTGATTGGGTGCGTCTAGAAGATAGAGTAAATGGATGCGTAGTTGATCCAGAAACAAACTTAGTGTTTGTTAATTTTGGGAGGTTGATGAAGACTTCACATGAAGATAATGAGCCTTTTATCCTTGCTTCTCAAGCTACTCAAGTATTCTACTGCAAAGATCATACTAGGGATGATTGGTATGTCGTCTTAGATGCTCCAAAGAGATTGAATCAGGATGTGGATGCTTATGAAGATCCTTTAGTATTTGAAGCAAGAACAAAAACAGATGCTTTAGCATTAACGTTAGTCACTGATGTTGTAGATGAAGATGGAGAGTAATTTATAGAACCATCTCTTGGGGATCTTTTTTTTAATGTTATATTTACTTTTTGTGTCGTAGTATTTTCCTTTTTTTTTTGTAATAGTACAAAGGAAAAACACTACAAAATATACCGTTTCTAGTGGCAAAGTACACAAGCGACTATAATTTCTATTATGAAAATATTCTAATAGTCTATCTAGAGACGGATTCTCTGCTTGTTTGGTTTGATCGTTGTTTAAAGTGTTAAATTTCATAGCTATATTCATTTTCCATTTTACATATAGTTTATTGTTTTAAGATTTTCAAGGAAATGCTAAATTTTATGGGAAAGTGTATTAGCTGAGGATTTTCATCGATGAATTGAGAACTGGTAGTCAAATGCCAGGCTCTTGGAGCATCCAGAAAAAAAAGAAAAAAGAAAAGAAGGAATAGTCCAATCCTCAACAACATTTGGTGCATAATCATCACAGCCTTATCCTATCTATTTGGGCCTGACATTGTGAGTCCTATTTCTCCACTAGTTTCTAATTAGCGCAACTCCCTAAACCCTAAAAAAGAAGTGGTTAATATGTTCAGTTCTATAGTACAAAAAAAGAATCTTATTGGCAATGGTTATATAAATGTTAAGATTAAGGGCTTGGGAGGAGAGTGGAGAAATAGTGTACTGGTAAGAGAGGAAGGAGATGATGGAGAGGTGGTGTGCTCCAACTAATGAGTATCTCAAGTTGAATGTTGATTATAGTTCTTTGTTATTTTGAGGTGCCAGGGTGGGCGGGATACAAGAGCTCTACTTCATGTCTAGCATTCATATCTATGCAAGCAATTCTGTTTTTCTTGTTGGGTGACTTGTCAAAAGTAATACGTTTGTTAAGCAAAGGGAAAGCCTACCCCTGGCTGTTGGCGGACTAGATCAAGAAATATTGGACATAGAAGAAGGATCAAAGATATCTTTCAAACATGGAAATTTAGAAGCTGATAAAGATGCTAATTCTCTAGCCAGTAGCCAGGGAAGGGGCTACTAGAGATTCTCTTCACTGGTGTTGGTTTCCCTTTTCTATAATCTTCTTATATACTTCTAACCTGTGCTTGATCGCCTAGCTTATCGCATTGGCTGCATTTGCACTTCTTTCTCATTTTTTTTTGTTTTAATTAATTTAATTTAACTTTTTCGCTATCAATAAAATGATGATGAATTCAAGAGAGACCTCAACTCCAATAGCTTACCATGGTTATATTTTGTTCTTACATTTTTATCCATACTGTTGGATGCTAAGATTTTTTTTATTTTTTCCCCCTTTTAAAAGCGTAAAGGTATTTTACCCTTTTTATTTTTGGTCCTTTCGCATATATGACTGTCGACTTCAATTAGGACTGATTTTTTTTTATGCTCTTGATTATACATGAAACATTTAAAATGATTTCAAGCAAACCTGTTCCAAAGTTTTTTACTCAATTGATCCATCTTACAGTGGAAGCTTCACTTGTTTGAGCTTGAAGAGGAGTTCATACTTGACCCTCCCATCAAGTATGTCCTTTATCAGGTAATAATATCCATAAGAATTTACTAAGTTTCAGTTGGAGTAAAAGTATTTTAAGTAGTAAGTTGTGCCTATTCAGGAATTTTATTGTTTCTTGTAGAGAGGAAAATCTAACTAATGATATATGCTATCCTAGCCGAATGACTAGGAGGTTTTTTTCACTCAAGGAGGCCAACTTAGCCTCTTATGAGAGTTCCAGATATGGGTTAAAAGGTACTCAAAAGTGGGACCAAATTTTGAGATCCCATAGATATTCTTACAAATCAACATATTGGTTGCACTCCCTAAACTGTAGTTAGTACCAGTAGTTTGTCTTATAGCATATTTGCTATTCATTTAAACTGCATTAAGACAATAATGCAGTCACCCTATGTAAGAAGAGGGCTCACCTTTGTTCTTTTGGCATGTTCAATGATGGCAGCAGCCCATTACTGAAGTGAGGGTTTGACCGTAAATAGACATATGTGCAAACTTCTGATATGTGTACTATATTGGACACGGTAAAACATTTTTATAGTAAAACATTTTTTCTTGGAAAAAAATAGTAAAGCAGTTCTTACGTTGACACCATTGTGATAAAAATTCTCGGTCTTGACTTCAGTTGGATGGTTATAATTCCTAGGATTGTGTTAACCTGCTGCGTTGATGTGAGACAATGGGGTGTTGAGATAATAGACTAGTAGACAGCACCAACACATCCATTCAATCTGGCGAGGCACTGTTTGCTGTATAGTAGTTGACTGTGGGGAAGTGTTATATCGTTTAAATTATATACTTTTTCACATGATCTCTCGTCTTCTTATATATGGGAACTCTGCTCAAACCTACCTAGTAATTAATTTAAGCTGTCTGTGGTGACAACTGACAAGCCAACATTCAGACATGAGGATAGCCAAAAGAGTAAAGCAAACTTCTTCAAAAGAGTAAAGCAAGGATAAAGTTAATCTTAATCAGATGATCCTACTTATATATATATATATATATATATATATATATATATATATATATATATATATATATATATATATATATATATATATATATATATATATATATATAGAGAGTAAAGCAAACTTCTTCAAAAGTAATAAGAAACTGAAAAATCAAATGAACATACCTGTGGCATTAACCAACAAATAATGATGATTATATTTTTGATGAAAATAAATGTAATTTGGTAGCATGTTTGGTAAAGACATGGGTAAAGAAATTGACTGGTTGTAGCGTATCAGAAATACACGATTATTTAAGTTCTCAGTGATCTCCCACTCCATGAGAGGGATTCAACTTCAACACCACAAGTGTTATTGAATGACGAAGAAGATTTGTAGCATTTATCATTGGATTACGGCCTCGAGCCATGTAATAATCTTGTCTGAGTTCTGGCACACTATCACGTATGTGAACATCAAATAAGTCTCCGTTGGATTCTACTAAGAAATTTTCACTATTCCCAATGGGTTTCACCTGTAACCACCTTATCCTTATATGAGGAATGAGATTAGGACAGATTTCTATAACACCAAGAAATCCCAATAGTGTTATCACATGTATTTTTTCTTTGAATACAGTGATAGATTGAATATAGTCACGACCTGAAACTCCCTTATCAAGCATCTCTTCCAACAAAACACCAGCAGTTTTGAAAACAATCTTGGACCTGTGACACATTATAGAAAAGTGGGCCAGGCTAATGCTTAGTTCAAAATCGGTTTGTGTCATCGATCATTTTGGAAACTTCACCAATTTAGTTGAACCTCTAAACGCATAACTGAGGCATCACAGGTAATTAAAATAAAACTAATTTGAAATACAAATGCATAATTAACACTAATCGACATGAAAATCAAAGCAGTCGGAACAAGCATTAATTGCAATAATTAAATTGGGTTGCTACATCTATCCATCTATGCATCTTCATTAGCTTCTTCATCATCATTTTCTTCTTAGAAAAAAAGTTGAGGTTTTTTAAGAAAAATAGGCCCATTCAGATTAAGAGAGAAAAAACAAAGAAAGTAAATATATGAGAAACAACCACAGCACTTATCAGCGAGTTGAGACATATTCTGTATATGGAGCCGAGGAGGAGTTTTCTCGAGCAAGACCAAAATCGGCGACCTTGATTATGTCTTTTGTAACCAATAGGTTCTCTATAAGGATCACTAATGTGTAAGTAGTTGCATTCCAACAGTGCAAGTGTGCCTTTATTAATTTATGCCTTTTTAAAATCGGATTTTAATTTTTTCAAACTTGCATTGTTAATTGATATTCTTAGTGCATTCTTACTACTACTTTTAACCAACTGCATGGCAACATTTTCAATATGTAGAATTTGATCATAAGTATGCAGAACAAGGAGTTACTATCTGAAATTTGTAATTTTTTGTTGTCCTTATTCTAAATAGTGTGTGCAAGCTAAACTTTAAAATTGTGAGATTGCTCTGTTTGTTGTTCTCAGTACAAAAATATGAAATAGCTATATTGAAATGCAAAATTTATGTTTGTCTGTTATGGTATGAGTGTTTACTATAGTCTGACCGTTATAGAGGCTTTTGTCTCTCTGTTCAATTATGAAGGCCTTAATGATAATCCTACACATTTTCAATTATGACTAGTATTTACAGGTTTGTTGATTTTTAGCAAAGAATTGATGGCACAATTCAATTCTCATTCAAGTGGGTGTGGATCTCAAACAAGTGGGTCTGAATCTCCATCAAATGGGACTGGATCACGATCAAACGGGTCTGAACAAATCAATACACAAGCGAATGGGTCTGAAGAAAGGGAAACTCAAAATATTGGTTAGTTTGCTTAATTATATTTTTTTAAATAATGGTTATTAATGGATTAATAACATGTTATTCATTTAGGTGTCTCTAAAAATCACTGCGTTTCAACGAATATGGGCAACCTATTGGAGGAGGTTCATCAAAATTCTCCACATTTGTAGGCAAACTGGCGAGAGCATATTGTACACCAACATATAATACTTGGCATGATGTGCCAATTCTCATTAAAGATCAAATATGGAGAGGCGTTTTAGTGAGTAGAAGTAAATCAATTAGAATTAATTTGGTTGTTCAACTAATATTTTTGAATTAATATTTTTTTTTCTTATCATAGGGGACATATGATGTTCAGAGATTCACAAAATCATGGTCTTGTTAAAAGCTAATATCTCTTGGAAACAGTGGAAATATGACCTTCGCAAGCAGTTTGATAAATATCAGACAAATGTAGAACGAAAAGCTAATATACTAGATTGTGTAAAGAAAGATGATTGGGAAGCATTCATTGATATGTGTTCAACAGAACAAGATCAGGCACGTCGAGAAAAAGCAAAGTCTTCTAGGGAAAAGATGAAAAATTCACACACCACTGGTAGGCGAGGAGCAGCTAACACGGCAGAGGAGTTGGTAACATTTAATTCTAATATTTAAATATTCATATAAAAATAGAAATATATAAATAGAGGAGTTGGTAACATCTAGCCACTATTTTTATTTCCATCTAATTATTTGAAATATTAATTTTTTTTTAATGTAATTTCTATTATACAGAAAAAGCAGAATCCTTATGGTACAGTTATGAGAACACAAATATATATAGCCTCCCACACCAAGAAAGATGGGACTTGCCCTTCTCCCGTTATGAGCAATCAGCTAGTAAGACTATTAATTTTAGTTCATTTTAAATGGAAGTTTTAGTACTGAAATATTTAATTATTATTTATTCTTTATTCGCAAGATAAAATTAGGAGAATTATTTTGAATGATCCTCTTCTAGGGGAAAAGGATTTAGATAATGATCCTGTTGCTAAAGTAAATGATGCTCTCCTCTCCCCCTTTGTTCATTTTATTTTTCTTTTAGAAAAATTGTAGTTCAAAAAATTTTCGTCTCAGGTTTGTGGCCGTGATGGAAGGGGTTGTGTTCGCGTCATGGGTAGGGGTGTATCTAAAACCACTATACAAGCATCTGCGCCTTCTAGAGAGAACGCTCAATGGGAGAAGAGAGAACGTGAAAGCATTGAATCGAAGTATGATATAATTATACAACAACTTGATGAGGAGCGTAAGGTACGCAAGATTCTCGAGGAAAAACAAGATGCATTATCAGGTCAACTTCTTTCTCAAAGGACACATATTTCTCATATTTCGGATTCATGTTCTTCTCAGGTACCAATTTGAATTCTTTGTCTCATTTTTTTTTGCAAAATCATAAATTCTCAATATGAAATAGTTACATTATTTTCCTAATTTTTTTGTAGGCACAATCGGTTCTTCCTGATTCACCGATAAATCAATCATCCACGCGCTGCTTAATAAAGAACTTCAAGAGCAAAATTGTTGCACTGGGACGTGTTAATAGAGAGACCACAATATCAACAGAATCATATAGCATCATAGTAGATGCCATTTATGATCTCGGTGCAGAGCTGTATGCAACTGAAGGGACATTAGCAGATATTACACTTGGTGATATAATCTCCTGGCCAAAGGGGCTTCTAATTTTTATATGATTAATTAGGTGTAATTTTTATTTGGACACATTTGGCTATAGTCATCTTAATAGATTTGGATGATTGGTATTTTTTTTAAAAAAATTTAATGACTACTTATGTCAACATTGAAAGTTGTAATTAAGGGTTATGAATATAATGTTTCATCCAATTATTTAAAGATATGAATTTTCTTATGGTGAATTGGTAAATTTATAGATTGGAATGATTATCAATTTTATCTTTTTTAGATAAAATTTGATAAAATGATGTTATATATACGTCTTTTCATAAAATTTAAATATTAAAAAAAAAAAAACCAAAAAATGCGACTGCTCAAGACTATCATTTTTTCTTTACACTTGAAAACAGTGGCAGTTATAATATGTCGATTATAATGAAAAGATGTCATTTTACTTTCAAAAAATGACGTTTAAAACCACGGTCACAAACTGTCGTTTCTGATCGACGACTAAAGGCAGTCGTTGTCAAACGAAATAAATGACAGCTACAATACGTCATTAACAAATACTACGACATTTTTTACGACAGCCCACTCGACGGATAATACCTGTCGTTATTATCAAAAACGACAGTCATCGGCTGTTGTTTTTTCCGCATTTTCACGTAGTGTGAGTGGTGGGCGTAGGGAAAACTAGTCCAGAGGTGGGAGGAGAGGGGTTTGTTGGAAGAGGGACTGATACAAAGGGGAAAAGCCAAGTGGGTGGAGGTGTGGGTGATGGTATAGGTAGGGTAGGTGAAGGGGTGGATGAGGGTATCTCAGCAGGAAGGTCTGCTGCCATGGTAGTCGACACCTCCTCAGCCTCATCCATCTCAGCTGGCTTACTCTTCTTAATCAAGGTTAGGCTGGTGGACCATTCCCTTTTTCCGTACACTTTTTGTGGTTAACTTCTCCATTGACTCATTATTCTTGACCATATATTTTCCAGCCTTGAGCAAGCATGTAATGAGCTTGCTAAAAGGCAGCCCACCTCTTTTAGCAAATGATTATCTTTTCAGCACTTTGTCATTGATGTCTACCATTGTCTCAAAAATTAACTGAGGTGCATTCAAAAATTGCCCTTTGGAACAGTAGTACAAGACATCTACAACTGGGGGCCTTCTATCCTGCAGGTGCCCAGTGACATAGACATTTTTTCTCAAAATAGCATCAATGCATCTGAGACTGGGTTGGAGGTTTCTTCTCATCAAGGATTCACTAGATCCCATAATTCCATTAGTGAGTTGTTTAGCCATTTCTTTAAATGTAACCCATTTGGGTGCTCCCTCAGATCTAGTGGAGTTAAATTGATGTGGAACTCCCAAAGTCATCCCAATATCCATGCTGTCCACTGTGATTT
This sequence comes from Chloranthus sessilifolius, assembly GCA_021018995.1. NCBI lineage: Eukaryota > Viridiplantae > Streptophyta > Magnoliopsida > Chloranthales > Chloranthaceae > Chloranthus > Chloranthus sessilifolius. Next base: position 118,482,736 of record CM037589.1, on the reverse strand, counting down.
TCCAATCATCAATCAAAATTTCCAGCACAACCTCTTTCTCAGGCACCACCTTCTTTTTCAAATTCTGGTACCACAATTTAACCAGCCTGGGGTACACATTCTCCTTCAAGGGTGTAAGTAAGGGTAACAATCCCTCCTTTAGATACAATAGTGTTCCCTGGTACTCCTCAATATTGGCAAAGTATGCTAGATCAAAATCTGTCTCAGGGACCAGGCTCAAACCATCCACAAACTTGTTAGGAGTGGTTAACTCAGCAGGAAGCTCCACAGGTTGTATGTCAGGGGTGGGCAAAGGTGCTTCCCCAGTTTGAGCATATCTCTCCATGGGTATTTTTGCAGCAGGTTCCTGAATTGCTACAAACTTGGCTTTTTTAGCTTTAAGAGCCTTATTGGGCTTCCCCTCAAGGAGCTTCCTTTTGGTAGGTGGTTTGGTAGTAGGCTTTGACTTCGTGGAGGGTTTCGGAGTGGAAACAACTGGTTGCTAGAATAGGTTAGCTAGGGTTTCTTCTGAATCGTCCATGTTGCTCTCAGAAATTGTTCTCTTAAAGCTCACTCACCAATTTGAATGGAAAGTTGAGGTACAAAACTACGAAAACAATCAAAGGGAGGCAGAGAGACAGCTTACCCAGAACTCCTAAGGTTTTGTAGAAACCGTGATGCACTCTTCCAATTTTACAAAAATCAGGTGCAAAATGCTCCTTAGTGCGGTCTGAATGATCTTGAGAATGACAAATCTAATGGTAAACATTCCTGAGAGTATTTGGTGGAAAGAGAGTAGTGACATATGAGGAAGAGAGAGCTAGGGTTTTACAGAAAGTGTGAAATGGGCAAAAGTGACCTACCGATAGGTATATAAAGAGGAAAAAACAATTTCGTTAGGATGCGTTGGATGATTTCGATAGGTCAAAACGTCCTGTCGAACGCTATAAAAATACACCGTGCAGATGAAATGCTTCGATAGGTCAAAACCTTCCTATCAATAGGTTCATGTAGTGTATGATTTATCCTTTCGATAGATTCCCAATAAGTATCCAGAACCTATCGAAAGCTTCTTTTAGACCTTTTGAACCTATTGAAAAGTTGTTTTCACCTATCAACAAGTCTCAGAGCCTATCGAAATCCTCAAATGACCTATCGAAAGGTCCCAAATGCCCATCAAAATTGCATTTTCATGTAGTGTTCAGCCTCAGCACCTAGCAAACTCTTTTGTTGTGCTTCCATTCAAACTGTTCTCATTATGTACACACTCCCATGGTCCTTGGATTGCTGACACGATTGACATGATGAATAAAACAGAGCAAAACAAAACAAAATAGAACAATATCAAACTGTAGTACATATGATACACTCTGAAATCATGTATACTTTGGAGGGTTCTGAAAATCAATGGTCTCCTCAGGTTCACAGATTTTTTTAACACAAATTTTTAACCTTTGTCCATTGGCTTTCATAACCCTACCATCCTTAGGGTCCCTGACTTCTACAGCTCTAGATGGGGAAACATGTAAAGTTGTGTAAGACCCATCCCACCTGGACTGCAATTTGTCTGGAAAGAGTTTCAATCTTGAATTGAATAATCATACCTTGGCACCTATTTTGAATTCTTGCCGCAGCAAGTGCTTGTTATGAAAGGCCTTAGTTTTGTCTTTGTAAATCTTGGCATTTGAATATGCTTCCATCCTCAACTCATCAAGCTTAGATATTTGCAATTTCCTCTCCATAGCAAAAAGTTGCTCATCTAAGAAAGAATCATTGATGGGCAAGCTCTCTATATCAGCATCTAGAATCCTTGACAAGTGGTCAGCAACCATATTTTCAACCCCCTTCTTGTCTTTGATTTCCAAGTTGAATTCCTGCAAAAGAAGAATCCATCTAATTAGTTTGGCTTTAGCCTCCTTATACAAGAGGTATTTTAGGGCTGAATGGTCAGTAAACACAGTGATCTTGGATCCCAACACATATGATCTGAACTTTTCCAAAGCAAATACAATGGCTAGCAGCTCCTTTTCAGTTGTAGTGTAATTCAATTGAACATCAACCATTGATTTACTAGCATATGCCACCACACATAGTGCTTTGTCTTTCCTTTGTCCCACCACTGCACCAATGGCAAAATCTGATGCGTCACACATCAGCTCAAATGGCAGAGAAAAATCAGGATCTTGTAATATAAGAGTTGTGGTTAAATAGGTTTTCAAAAGTTCAAAAGCAGCTAGGCATTCATCATTGAACATAAATGAGACCTCTTGGCACAGCAAGTGGCACAGAGGCTTGGAAATTTTGCTAAAGTCTTTGATGAACCTCCTGTAGAAACCAGCATGGCCCAAGAATGACCTGACTTGTTTGACAGTTTTAGGAGGGGGCAAATGTGCAATTAAATTGATTTTAGCTTGATCAACCTCTATTCCTTTCTGGGAAACAACATGCCCCAGGACATTACCTTGAGCCACCATGAAATGACTCTTTTCCCAACTCAAAACTAGGTTGGTCTCCTCACACCTTTGCAACACAAGGCTGAGATGGTGCAGGCATTGGCTAAAATCATCCCCAAAAATAGAGAAATCATCCATAAAAATCTTTAGAAACTTGTCAATCATGTCAGAAAAGATAGAATACATCCATCTTTGAAAAGTGGCAGGTGCATTACATAGTCCAAATGACATCCTTCTGTATGCAAAGGTTCCAAATAGATAAGTGAATGTGATTTTTTCTTGATCTTGAGGGTAAACAAGAATCTAGTTATATCCCGAATAACCATCAAGAAAATAGTAGAAAGCCTTACCTGCCAACTTATCTAAGATCTGATCTATAAAGGGCAATGGAAAGTGATCTTTGCTGGTTTTCTCATTGATCTTGCGATAGTCTATGCACACTCTCCAACAAGTGGTCCGCCTAGTTGGAATCAGCTCACCTGAGTCTGCTTGAACTACTGTGATCTCAGATTTCTTGGGCACCACCTGAGTAGGTGCCACCCATTGAGAATCTGAGATGGGGTAAATGACCCCAGCATCAAGGAGTTTAACTACTTTCTTCATTACAACTTCCTGCATGTGTGGGTTGAGCTTCCTTTACATTTCTCTAGAAGGTTTAGAAACTTCTTCAAGATGGATTTTGTACATGCACACTGCTGGATTTATCCCTCCGAAATCTGCAATAGTCCACCCTATTGCTCTCTTATGCTTTTTTAGTATACACAACAACTCTTCTTCCTGCTCAAAGGTGAGGGAAAAAGAAATTATCACTGGCAGTTTATGATTATCTCCTAAAAAGGCATATTTTAAAGATTTTGGAAGTTGTTTTAACTCCAAATCTGGGGGACTGATGAGTGAAGGCAATAGAGGTGCCTTAGAAGGTGGTGGAAGAGGTAGTAAAGCAGGAGTCCATGGGTGATGCTTTGCTGGCCTTGCTTCAGAATTTACCCTTTCCACTTGCTCAAGCTCATATGTGGAAGCTTTCTCTTCCACTGTTTCAATCCATATTTCTTCAAAAATATTAAAGAAATCATTACCATGCAGCAGCCGAGGCAGAGTTTCTTGCACAAACTCATCCAGCACATCAATGGAAAAATAGTCCTCATTCTCTAAGTGGGGCTGATGAGCTGCATTGTAGACATTCAACTTAACTTTTATGTTACCAAAAGATACTTCCATGACCCCTGATCTACATTATATACAAGTATTTGCAGTGGCCAAAAAGGGTCTGCCTAAGATCACAGGGATAGAAGTAGCACACTTGCTCGGCTCCATATCCAGCACCAAAAAATCAGTAGGATAAAAGAATTTATTAACTCCAACCAAAACATCTTCAATGATTCCCACAGGCTTCCTTTCAGATCTGTCAGCTAGTTGTAAGACCACATGTGTAGGCTTTAACTCTCCTAAGCCCAGCTTCTCATATATTGAATATGGAAGCAAATTCACACTAGCTCCCAGATCTACTAAGGCTTTTTCAATAAATATGATCCCCAATGATGCAAGGGATAGTGGGGACTCCAGGGTCTTGGAGTTTTGTTGGGGTTGCAATAGTTAGTATTTGTTGCACTTTTTCTACTGAAAAGACCTTCTTGGACAGATGTATCCTTGATTGTCTTTTGTGGGTGCAAAGGTCTTTTAAAAACTTGGCATAAGCTGGGACCTGCTTAATTGCATCTAGTACAGGCAGATTGATCTTCACTTGCTTAAAGGTTTCCATCATTTCCTCTATTTTTGCATGCCCTTTATCAAAAGGAGAAGGTGCTTATATTGCCTTAGGAAATGGCAAATGGGAGGTTGTTCCCCCATTTGCAGCCTTAGCCAACTCATCATCTCTTTTTTTTTTTTTTTTTTTCTTAAGGATCACCATTATCCTTCTTATTCAACATGGGTTGCTCCTGTTGTTCCTTCTATATGACCACTTCTTTTTCTTTTTCTAAATTTTTCAAAGGCCCACAGCCTATTTGATTCTCTACCAACCTTCCACTTCTTAATGTGGTGACAAATTTGGCTTCCTCATGGGAAGAGGAAACCTCACCTACCACATATTGTCTCCTTGGGTTGTCCATGGGTTGGCTAGGCAGCCTCCCTTCCTCTCTCTTGGCTAAAGCATTAGATAGCTGACCAAGATGGTCTTCTATCTTTTTGATGCTTTGGCTATGAGAGTGTACAGTTTGAGACAAGGATCCCAAGTTCTGCAATGAAGTCAGAACTTGTTCCTCAAAAGAAAGTGATCTAGCAGCTGGAGGGGGTGCAGCTTGCTGCACAGGCTGAGCCATAGGTTGAGTCATGGGTTGTTGGTAGTGGGGCATTGAAAAGTAATTTTGGTGATATGGCTGAGCATTTTTGTAAGGCATGGGTTTCTGTGGCTGCTGCTGCTAATTTGGAAAAGCATCTTGTCTCCACCTCAAGTTGGGGTGATTTCTCCATTGGTAACCAGTAGTAGGCTATTGCCCAAAGGACTGAGTGGCAGCCACATGCTCCATCACTAAATCTGGAAATTGAATAGCTGAGGGGCATTCCTCAAGGGAGTGAGTGGGGGACTGGCATATAACACATGCCTCCTCCACTTTAGCAGCCATGGGTGACTGTATTTCTCCTATGAGCTTATCAAACTTCTGGGTCAAACTGTCCACTTTCCTTTCCAAATCATTGTGTTTACTCACCTCATACATCTTTCCTCTTGTGGTATTTTCTTTCACCATTCTAGGAATGTCCCAAGTCTCTGGACAATGTCTCTCTCTGCATGGAGTTCTCACTGATAATATCAAATAACTCCCAAGCCTCCTCAGCAGTTTTGTAGAGGTAAGTACCACCACAAGAGGCATCTACCATATCTCTACTTTTAGAATCAATTCCCTGATAGAAACTTTGTACAAGTTGCCATTCAGGGATTTGATGATGGGGACACTTCTTCAGAAGTTCTTTGAATCTTTCCCAAGCTTGGTGAAAGTCCTCAGTTGGATCTGGAGCAAATGAGATAATGCTCTTCCTCAACTGGCTTGTCTTGGACATGGGGAAAAACTTAGCCAAAAACTGACATTGAAGATTACTTCAGGACTGAATACTGTTAGGTGGGAGCATTGACAACCAGGTCTTGGCTCTATCCTTTAATGAAAAAGTAAAGAGTCTCATCCTGGTTGCTTCCTCTCCCAAACCTACAATATTGAATGTAGTGCACTGTCCTAAAAATTCATTAATGTGTTTATATGGGTCTTCTTTGGTCAGGCCATGGAATGAGGGTAGCATTTGGATAATGGAAGACTTGATCTCATAGTTTCCTTGAACAGCATGGAATTGAATGCAGAAGGGAGAATTGTAAACTCCTGGTGCATTGAATTCCTTCAAGGTTCTAGGTTGCTGTTGCTCACACATTTATGTAAATTCGGATGCAACAGATGTGGGTGAGATTTGTTTAGTCCTAAGGAGTCTTTCAACCTCTGGATTTAATGGAACAATATGAGGGCTGAGAGTTTTCCTTCTAAACATACACCACTCACACTCTTAATGCACACACAATGCAGAGCAAATTTAACACAATAATCAGGAACAAGCATAATTAACTAATAAATCTACAAAATCACTGATCAGAAAAATAAAAGGAGTAGAGGGATTCAAACTTTAGCATAGCCTCTAGCAAAATGCTTCTTGTTAGCAACAGCTTCTGATCTGAAGAAATAACAAAAACTACTACAAAACAGTAAACTTTCAAAAGCAGTTAGTGAAAATTTAAACAGGCTATTACAGATCTACAATCTATTCTAAAATAAACTTAGATCTACCAATTTTAAGCACACAGATCCCCGGCAACGGTGCCAAAAACATGTTGGCCACTTACCTTGTATTCAAAAAGGAGTTTAAAATTACACAATTAAAGGATCTATTGGTTGCACACACCAAGGCAAGCAGACATACGAACCTGTAAGTATTCAAGGCCTGTTGTAGCAAGTTTTAAAGAAGGGTAAGTAAGGGTATGCCCACAAGGAAATGTGGCTAAAAATTAGGCAAATCTCCAGATCTAAAGCAGATATGGCACCCTTCCTAATGCTAAAACAGTAAAACAAAGAGGAGAGGTCTAAGGGTTTGTCACTTTTAAATTAAACTACAAAAAACAATCAAAATTGCATAAATGGATCCAGAGTATAACTCTTATAGTGAAGGGAAATTTAAAACAAAAAATGCGAAGAAGCAGCTTGGAGTTTGGTCTTACTGCAATTGGGTTGAGCTGACAGGGTTACAGAGGGTTTAGAGTGCATTAATCCCTCATCTGGCCATAGGCACAACTGCAGAGTAGAAGAATTTGATCTAGGCTAGAGATTTGGCTTGATCTTAAAGCTATGATCTGTCCACTTCAATAGTCACAGATCATTCAATAGATTCACTCCATTCTCATGCTTCTATCAGAACATTATAACCACTACAAATGCTGCAATCGTCAGGCCACAGACACACGCAATTATAGGAATATCAGATCTAGGGAGATCAAATGACATCCAAGAGGTCTACCAGTTAAGTGGGTGAGCTATTCTCATTTACACAAAGCCGTCGAGCACCAAATGGAGCCAGAGGAACTATAGATCTAATTACAGCAGTTAAACCAATATTACATTGAATTAAACTAACCATACAATGAAATGCCCTCAGATTTACAGTCTATGCAACATCCAACCCTCAATAACACTCTCAGCTTTCCCCAATTACAGACTAAACCTCCATCTTTGCTACTTCAAAGAAATTAGCCAACCATGATTGGGCTAAAAGAAAGAATAGAGAATTTTGATGTAAGCACTGATCTCCAGAATTTATCCCCCCTTTTTCTGATGGCTTCCCTTCCTTTTATAGCTTTCCTCCTCTACCTCAGATCCCTTTTTCCCGCCAATTATAGCTTCCAGAATAATTTTATTATTCCCTCCTTTATTCCCCTTCTAGAAGGCTCTTTCAGTTAGTTAGAGTTGGGGGAGAGCACGTGGGTCAGTTAGGGTTTCCCAGGGCACTTCTAGAGACTTTGTACTGGTCACCAGAGTGCCTCAGATTGCGTGCAATAGGTCACCAACTTGCAACGTGTGCACAGTAACTTTTCTGAGAAGTCCTTCAGTCGATTTCGATAGGTTCTAGAGCTTTCGACAAGTTCCAAACAGGCCTTTTATTCCTTTCGCTAGGATTCAGGATCCTTTCGATAGGTTCTGATAGGTTGGAGGCTCCTTTCGATAGGTTTGACTTCTGCTCACTTCATTTCGACAGGTTGATTTATGCGTAATGAGTTTCGATAGGTTTGCTTCTAGTTCCTGTAGACAGGTTCCATCAGCTTTCGATAGGTTCACCAACTGAGCTGCAACAACCATTCGATAACTGGCATTTGCGTGATAGGTTCCAGGAACCTTTCAACAAGATCTCTTTAATCTCCAGGGGACCTTTCGATAGGATGCTTCCTGCTTGCTTTCAACTACCCAATAGGTTCAAGATCCTATCGAATACTCTGATCTCCATGACTTCTTTCTTTTCAGCCTTTAGATCCTATCGATAGGTTATTTTCAGCCTATCGACAAGTTGTTTTCAGCCTATTTTTCCTTCTTTAACATTGCTTTGCTGTTGCTACATGTCCCAAGTAGGCATTGGTGTGGAGCCCTTTTGTGTGCCATAGTTGGGCCAGAGCTGTAATGAGAAATGGACTTTCTTATGGATCATTTTTGGGTGGATTTCTGTACTATGACTGCTTTTTATTACAATCTGCAAAACATGCTCAACCTGCACTTATTAGTCTATTCACAGGTCTATCAAAGGTCGGTTAAAGGGTGAAAAATAGCATTTTTCACTGATTAACAAGGATATGAATCTTGTCTCCACCTCAGATTTGGGTGGTTCCTCTAAGAATACCCAGCAGGCTGCTGCCCAAAAGTTTGACCAACATTGGCTTGTTCCATAACAAAATCTAGAAACTGGGTGGCAGATGGACAATCATGAATAGAATGTGTGGGAGATTGGCATATCAGACATGCTTCCTCCACCTGTGCAATCACCCAGGGCTGCATCACATTCGTTAGTTTGTCAAATTTCAAGCTCAGGTTGTCCACCTTCCTCTCCAAATCACCTTGCACCTTCACTTCAAGTATTCCACCTCTAGGGGTGGCCTCTTATCATCTTAGCTAGAGTCTGGCTATCATTTCATGACAGAGACTCCTACTGCATGGAATTTTCCCCTATTATGTCAAACAGCTCTCAAGCTTTCTCAGTTGTCTTGTGGAGGTAACTACCACCACAGGAAGCAACCACCATATCCCTGCTCTTAGAATTAATTCCTTGATAAAATACTTGGACAAGCTGCCACATTGGGATTTGGTGGTCGGAGCATTATTTTAACATCTCCTGAAATCTTTCTCAAGCTTCATAAAAATCCTCAGTTGAGGACAGAGTGAATGACAAAATATTTATCCTCATCTAGCTGGTTTTGTTCATGGGAAAGAATTTGGCCAGGAATTTAGTTTGAAGGTCACTCCATGACTATATGTTGTTGGCTGGGAGTTTTGATAGCCATGTGTTGGCTTTGTCCTTTAGTGAGAAAGGAAAAAGCCTCAGTTTGGTGGCCTCAGGTCCCAAGCCAGCAATATTAAAGGTAGTGCAAAGTGCTAAAAATTGGTCTACATGCTTGTAGGGATCTTTTTTACTAAGCTCATGAAACAAAGGCAGCATATTGATGGTGGAAAATTTAATTTCATAATTCCCTTCAACATAGGGGAATTGAATGCAGGAGGGAGAGGTGTACTCCCCAGGTGCATTGTACTCCTTTAATCTTCTCTACCTCTCAGCCATGATAATTGGTTTAGTTTCAATAGTAGGGCCCTGTGGGATGCGTCTAGGTCTAAGGATCCTTTCAACCTCTAGATTTGGAAGTTCCAACTCAGGGTTTAAAGACCTTCTACCATGTATATACTCACACCCACAGTAAGTTCAGAAAATGCTCACAAGCACACACAAAGAATATTTCAAATAAAAATTAACAACTACATAGATTTACACAAAACAAACAATAGGAAAGTAAACATATATGGATTGAGATTTAGGGAAAAGTAAGTGCAAACAGAGCTAGCCTCACTCCAACTGCAGCTCTAGCTTTTCCCTTCTTCTATTGTCCATTTCTGTAAAATTCCATAAATAATTAGTAGTACCTTTATTTTAGTTTAGGTATAACTACAAAGAATTTGGAAATATAAATTATAGTACAACTCAGGTCTACTAAAAAGATCAATATCCCCGGTAGCGGTGCCAAAAAATTGTTGTTAGATTCCCTTGGTGTTATTTATTGTGTGATGGAAACAAATTTGAAGACAAAGTAAAACAAAAGAATGGATTCAGCATAACCAAAGTAATCCTAGACCTGCAAGATACAAGGCCTATTGTAGCAAGTTTTTATAAGTAAGAGTTTATCCCACAGAGAAATTGATCTAGAACCTAAAATGGGCTATAATAGTAGGCCTCTAGATCTAGCTACAGATCTGACAATCCTAAAGAAAGGGAGCTGGGTGTCACGACTACACTAAATTAATCCTAACAACAGAGAAATAAAATGTAGCCCTATCCCAAAGAAAGGGTTAAGAAGAAGATGGTGATGGTGCATGCCAAAATAAAATATAAAAATTGGTGAGAAGTAAGCAGGTTAAGTTCAGAGTTAAAGCAGTAATGTAACTCAGATTTAGTCTGTCTCTGCAGTGCTCCTTACTGAGACGCTATCAAAAGCCTCAATAAGGTAGAAGTGTCTAACTTAACCCATGCCATTTGGGGTGCTCTTAAGGCTATAGGTTGTCCACTCAAATGGTCACAGCCTATCTTATAGAGTCTGTCAAATCCCATTGATCAAGCAAGAAGTTGTTAATCTAATCCAGAGGAGTGGACTGATCATTTCCCCAACCACTGAACCAGACCAGGCCATGAATACTATTGCAGCACTATGTAATGTCAGTGCTACAAGCTCCCCATATCTGCGCATAGATCTGGCTGACATCCATAGGTATTCCAACTCATAAAATCTTAAGTGCTTTGCCAAGGCCAACAGCTCACTGGTGCCCACAAAAAAGGACCATGTAACAGGTTGAATAAGGCTCTAATTCCAGCTGATCATTGCTACAAAAGGCCTACAATGACTCAGCCTTAAGCTGTAACTACTACAGAGACATCAAATCTAACATCTGATATCGGTTAGGTAAAATAGAGGAGAGCTAGTTCTTGCATAAATCTTCTCACAAGGCTCAAGAAGCTCATGTGCAGGGGAGAAGAATCTTTTTCAAATATGTGGCTGGACACCACCTTAGGGCTATACTCTGTCCACTCAAATGGTCACAAGATATCCCATTGGTTTATCCATACCATAAAGGTCTGAGAAAAAGCATGAAAACTACTACAACCACTATGGTCCACAGGCCTCCGAGCTCCCTAGATCTCACTACAGATCCAACATTGTTTTCTATGGGGCTATTAAACCAAGGGAAATCAGATGGTAAACAATAGATCTACTAAAAATTGAATGGGCTCGTCCCAAATACATGGATCCTATAGACATCTAAAGAAATCATAAAATCTTTAGATTCAATTAATCATTAAAACAACAATCTATTAATAACAGCGAAACTTATAATGAACTGTCTCCAGGCTGCAGCCTGTACACAGTTGCTCATCAAAAATCTCAATGTATACAAAACCTATTACAAACTGAAATAAACTAAACCTAACTGCTTATAGCAGGATTAGCCAGCAAGTGATGGGCTAAGAGAGAAGAAAAATAGGAAAAAGAGGTGATCAAACCCTAACCCTAGCCTGCTGGAGCTCTCAACTGACAGAGGATGAAAAGAGGGATCGATCTTAAAACTAAACTCTAAGTGTAGCTTATATACTCTGTCCATACGGCCTTGGCTCTAAAGAGATTAACCCTAATTTTTTCAGCAGACGTGGCACTGTTATAACCCTTGAATGCCTTGAGACGTGTGCCTCAAAATCTGCGCCTCGGGACGTGTGCCCTAGCCTTGGGAAATTCTCAAAAGGTCCTTGAGTTAAAACTGAGAAGTGGGGAGCCCGTGTTTCGCGGGGCTGGCATATGCATTCATTCATTTGCACAGTTATAGAGTCTTCGCGGAGTAGCTTTTAGTTGGTGGGAAGTGCTCACTCACACAGTGAATCTTCAGTTAATCGCACAGTTCCTTTGCACTATAATGTTGTCGCAAAGATGATCTAGAGTGCCTAGACTTCTGGCTCAGTAGAGCTTCAGAAGCTCTCTCCCATTGGGTACTCACGTAGGTATGCTCCTGCGCTCGCGTAGTAATTGGTAAGGCTTCAGAGTGTGCGAGATCTGTGTGAGGAGAATTCTAGGTGTCTCTCTCTTCCAGGGCCACACACGATCTCCGTGAGGTGAAATTACACACATGGACTCGCTATGTTCTTCACGCGGCCGCTTTAAGGCTTGATCTCCGCAAGAGCTTCACGACCATAAATTATGAGGATTTTAATCCGCAAGATCTTCGCGATGTCTTTACAGCTCTCCTCTTGACTGTGCATCCTATCTGTGCGAGGGCTTCTTCCACTGCATCCTTAGCTTCGCGAGGGAACTTCTCAACTCTGCGAGATCTATCTTTCTATGCTCTAATAGATTATACTTGCTGCTATTGCAGTTTCTCTATTCTCAGTCAACTTCATCCATCTGCTAGGCTTTTGGTCAATGATGACCAACATATGAGTCACCATGGTGAGCACTGTTGTTGAATTTCCAGTGTGCTGATTCGTAATGTAAAAATCAGAAGAAAATAGAGATGAATTCAGCACATCTGAGATATACTAGACCTACAAGATAAGGATCCTTTGTAGCAAGCTTTAAAAGAATGGTGAGTAAGGGAATGTCCACAGGGAGGCTGGTTAGAAATAGGATAAATCTTCAGATCTGTGAGAAATCTGACACCCTAGTTATCTCTACTTTAGTTAAAAGACAGGGGAGAGTTTTAAAATGAATTGCCACTTAAACTAAACTACAAATAAAATGCAGATTATTTTAGATCGAATTTGGAGCCTCAGATCTTGCAGCTGGAATGGTTTAAAAACTCAGAAAATAGAGAAGAACAACTTGGAGATTGTCTTCACTGCAATCAGGTTGAGCTAAGCATGTTACAGCGGTTCAAAAGCACACAAGTCCCTCAGCTGGCCACGAGCTTTGTCATAAGCAAACAGTATAAATTTCACTTCAAATCACAGGATCCACCTGGCCTTAAGTCTATGATCTGTCCACTTTAATGGTCACAGACCATCCTATAGGCTTTATCGAATCCATGGATTGCAACAGATAAATCCAATTAAGGTCTGAGCTCAGATTCACCTTAAGGTTATGATCTGTCCACTTTAATGGTCACAGACCATCCTAGAGATCTCCTACAAAGCCAGAGCCTCAATTAAAACACTTAAAACCACTACAAATGCTACAATTTCCAGGTCATAGACGGAGGAAATTATAGGGATATCAGATCCAGGGAATTCAGATGACATCCAAGAGGTCTACCAATTAAGTGGGTGAGCTGATCAAGCAACTCCTCTACACAAATCCGATCGAGCACCAAAAGGCATCAAAAGAGCTTTAGATCTAATTAAAACATTGAAAACAACATTTACATTGCAAACAAGGTCACTCTTACAAGATCTGTAGTCTATGCAACAATTAACCTTACCCAATTATACTCTTAACCTTATCCAATTATAGATCTAACTCACTCCTTGCTACTCCTAGGGATTTAGCCAACCATAGTTGGACTAAAGGAGGGAAATGGAATCTCGCTGCAAGCTCTGATATCTGGAAAATTGCTCAGAATTTCGATCTCCCCCCAATGGTAATTGGGGGTCTCAATATATAGCTTTCTCCTCTGTTTTTCCCGTCAAAAATTCCTTCTAGAAGGTTGTCAGAGTTTGTTAGAGTTCTGTTAATGCACATGGGTCGGTTAGGGCTTTCTAGGGCATCTTTTAGAACATCGCGCCAGTCACCAAAGTGCCTTGGTTGGCGTGTGACAGGTCACGAAGTCTCAGTGTGTGCATAGCATAGTTTTTGAGAAGTTCAGCACACGATTTTGACAGGTTGAAGAAGCTTCCGACAGGTTCAAAGTAAACTTGTAGTTCCTTTTGATAGGTTCCCCGGTCTCTTCGATAGGTATCGATAGGATGAGTTCTCTTTGAAGCTTCAGGGTCAGCCCAATATCTGGAGTATTCAATAGGTTGGCTGAGTAGTTCAATAGGTCTAGTGGTCCTTTTCGACAGGTTCAGCTCTGTGTGCCATCATCCCGATAGGTTGGCTCCCACTCCTATCGAAAGGCTTAAGCATTCTTCGATAGGTTCAGTTTCAACATCTTCATTTCGATAGGATCAGGGAGCCCTCGACATGTTGGAATCGAGCATTTTAGTCCTTTCACTAGGTTCTCAGATCCGTTAGATAGGTTCCTTTGACACTTCAGGCAAGTTTTCGACAGGATGGTTTCTTCTTTCCTTTCTTTGCTCGATAGGTTCTGAAATCCTATCGAACTCCTCAATCCCTACGACTTCATCCTTCTTCTGCCTTCGGATCCTATCGAAGCCTTCTCCAACTGCACAAATTCTTTCCTTTTAATCCTTAGCTCCTATCGAAGTCTTCCGGCCTCCTCTCGATAGGATGTTTTGGACCTATCTTCACTTCTTTCTCCTTGATCTGTTGCTGGGTCTGCATGGTGTTAAGAGATGACTTCTTTGTGGGCATTCTTAAGTGGTTTGCTGCATTATTACCAGGTTTCCCTGCTATCTACAAAATGCACTCAACAGAGACTTATTAGTGTGCTTGCAGGTCCATGAAAGGTCAGGTTAAAGGGTGCAAAGTGGCATTTTTCACCACTTAACAAGCACTACCAGAGTGTTCCATTAGGCTTTGGCTCAGCTATCATCTTTGTATGTCTTCTTCCTCTTCTTTGGGCCAATAAGGATGAATTTTGTATTAAGCTGCACAGATTATTGCTAACTACAAAATACACTTAACAAATAATTATTAGTCTGCTTCAAGGTCTATCAAAGGCTAGGTTAAGAGGTAAAAAGTGGTACTTTTCAGTGAATAACAACCCACAAAAGACAATCTAGGATACATCTATCCAAGAAGGTCTTTTGTGCTGAAAAAAGGAACCAAGTGATGGCCATTACAACCCCAACCAAGCTTCAAGACCCTGGAGTTCCCACAATCCCTTGCATCATTGGGGATCATACCATTGAGAAGAATTTATTAGATTTGGAAGCTAGTATAAACCTACTTCTATATTCAGTTTATGAGAAGTTAGGCTTGGGAGAATTGAAGCCCACACATGTGGTGCTACAACTAACTGATAGATTTGAAAGGAGGCCTGTGGGAATGATAGAGGATGTGTTAGTTGGGGTTGACAAGTTTTTCTACCCAACAGACTTTTTAGTGCTTGACATGGAGCCAAGCAAGTGCACCACCTCCATTCCTGAGATTTTGAGCAGGCCTTTTTTAGCCACTGCCAATACTTGTATTCAGTGTAGATCAGAAGTAATGGAGGTATCTTTTGGTAACATGAAAGTGAAATTGAATGTGTATGATGTAGCCAATCAGCCTCACTTGGATAGTGAGGATTGCTTTTTAATTAATGTATTTGATGAGCTTGTGGAAGAAACTTTGCCCAAGCTGCTGCATGGTGATAATTTTTGTGATGTTTTTGAGAATGTGTGGAGTAAGATTGTGGAAGAGAAGGCCCCCACACCCGTGGTTTAAGAGGTGAACGTCTTAAATTCTGATATGGGGCCAGCAACAAGGTATCCACCATGGAAACCTACTATGTTGGCTCTTCCACCACCATCAAAGGCACCTTTGCTGCCTTCTCTCATATGTCCCCCTGATGTGGAGTTGAAACAACTGCCTAAGACCTTGAAGTATGCTTTTTTGGGGGCTAACAAGAAGTTGTCAGTGATAATTTCTTCCTCTCTCACTGATGAGCAACAGGAAGAACTGTTGTGTATTTTAAATAAGCATAAGAGAGCAATAGGCTGGACCATTGCTGACCTTGGGGCATCAGCCCTGCTGTATGCATGCATAAAATCCACTTAAAAGAGGGTTCCAAACTCTCTAGAGAAATACAGAGAAAATTGAACCCCCACTTGCAAGAAGTGGTAATAAAAGAAGTGGTCAAATTGTTAGATGTTGGAGTCATCTACCCAATTTCAGACTCCGAATGGGTAGCGCCTACTCAGGTGGTCCCTAAGAAATCTTAAATTACTGTGATTAAATCTGATTCTGATGAGCCTGTTTCAACTAGGGAAACCACAGGTTGGAGGGTGTGTATAAACTATCGAAAGCTCAATTTGAAAACCAGAAAAGACCATTTCCCTTTGCCCATCATTGACCAAATTTTGGATAAGTTGGTAGGCAAGGCTTTCTATTATTTTCTTGATGGATATTCGGGGTATAATCAAATCCCTGTTTATCCATAAGATCAAGAAAAGACAACTTTCACATGCCCATTTGGCACCTTTGCTTATAGAAGGATGTCATTTGGACTATGCAATCTCCCTGCAACTTTCCAAAGATGCATGTATGCTATGTTACTAACATGATTGATCAGATTTTAGAAATATTCATGGATGATTTCTCTATCTTTAGGGATAGTTTTAGCCAATGTTTATACCATCTTAGCCTTGTGTTGCAGAGATGTGAGAAAACCAACTTGGTGTTGAGTTGAGAAAAGAGCCATTTTATGGTCAATCAAGGCATTGTCCTTGGCCATGTGGTTTCCCACAGAGGCATTGAGATAGACAAGGCAAAAATTGATCTGATTGTACATTTGCCCCCACCAAAAACTGTAAAATAAGTCAGATCTTTCTTAGGGCATGCTGGGTTCTATAAGAGATTCATCAAGGATTTTATCAAGATCTCAAAACCTCTTAGTCACCTGTTGTGCCAAGAGGTTCCCTTTGAGTTTGATGATGAATGTCTTATGACTTTTGAGCTTTTAAAAGGTTGTTTAACCTTTGCACCTATCCTTCAAGCACCTAATTTTTCTTTTTCATTCGAGCTGTTATGTGATGCATCAGATTTTGCTATTGGTGCAGTCTTGGGACAAAGGAAGGATAAGGCTCCTTGTGTGATTGCTTATGCAAGCAAAACCATGATTGATGCTCAGTTAAATTACACCACAACTGAGAAGGAATTGTTGGTAATTGTCTATGCCTTGGAAAAATTTAGGTCTTATATGGGGATCTAGGATAGTGGTGTTCATAGACCACTCAGCCCTAAAGTACCTTTTGTCAAAAAAGGATGCAAAGTCAAGATTAATCAGATGGATCCTCCTATTATAGGAGTTTGATCTTTAGATTAAGGACAAAAAAAGGGGTTGAAAATATAGTTGCAGACCACTTATCTAGGATCCTAGTTGAGGAGTTTGATAGGCTGCCTATCAATGATTCTTTCTCTGATGAACTGTTGTTTACTATCAGCACCTCTACACCTTGGTTTGCAAACATTGTGAACTACTTGGCTATGGGTAGGATTCCCCCACATTGGAACAAAATGGCCAAGGAGTTGTTCTTTTCACAGATCAGATATTACATGTGGGAGGATCCTTACCTATTAAAGCATTATGCAAACCAAGTGGAGAGGAGATGTGTCCTTGATGAGGAATTCTACAGCATACGAACTATGTGTCATGAACAGACTTGTGAAAACCATTTCAGTAGGAACAAGAATGTTGCCAAGGTGCTCTAAAGTGGATTTTATTGGCCCACTCTCTTCAAGGATGCATGGCATCACTATAAATCATGTGAAAGATGCCAAAAGATGGGAAGTATCTCCAAACAAAACTCCATGCCTTTACAGCCTATACTTGTGGTTGAACTCTTTGACATTTGGGGGATTGACTTCATGGGTCATTTCCCTCCTTCCTATGGATATAATTATATTCTTGTTGATGTGGACTATGTGTCCAAATGGGTTGAGGCTATAGCTACAAGAACCAATGATCACAAGGTTGTCCTCAATTTATTGAAGGATAATATTTTCTCCAGGTTTGGCACCCCCAAAGCTATCATTAGTGATGGGGGGAGCCATTTCTGTAATAGACAGTTTGAGAACTTGCTTAGAAAGAACTCTGTGACACACAAAGTTGCCACCCCATACCACCCACAAACCAGTGGGTAGATAGAAATTTCTAATAGAGAGATCAAACACATTTTGGAGAAAACTGTGAGAGTTGGTAGGAAGGACTGATTCCTGAAGTTACCTGATGCTCTTTGGGTTTATAGGACTGCTTATAAGACCCCAATAGGGATGTCTCCCTTCAGGCTGGTGTATGGAAAGGCATGCCATTTACTAGTAGAGCTTGAGCACAAAGCTTATTGGGCTATTAAAGCATTGAATATTGATCTAACTCTGCTGGCATACATAGGAAACTCCAGCTGTCAGAGCTGGAAGAGCTGAGATTTGAGGCCTACTCCAATGCAAGGAGCTATAAGGAGAAAACTAAGGCTTTCTATGACAAACATTTGCTTAGGAAGGAGTTCACAACTGATAGCAAGGTATGGTTGTTTAACTCTAAATTGAAATTTTTCCCAGGTAAGTTGAGATCTAGATGGGAGAGACCTTACAATGTAGAGCATGTATCCCCATCTGGAGTTGTTGAAATTATGGATCCAAAAAATGGTAAGATCATGAAAGTTAATGGTCAAAGGCTCAAGCTCTTTGTTGAAAATGTCGTGGAGCCTGTGGTGACCATTCACCTTCAAGAACCTCCCAAGTGTGATTGATTGTCAATAATATAGACTATGTACCATAACTGTTGTTTTTGGTTGCTTTGCTATTTTTCTATTTTTCATTATTGTTTGGCATTATACATAAATGTTGCCATGTGTGTTTAGTTCCTCATGCAAGATAATCAATCAGATCTATGCAGTAGACATGGTCCCAAGGCATGTGAAATCTAATGGGAACAGAGTAGGAGTGACAAAGCTGTATGGAGAATGGACTAGAAACTGATGAAAAACCTTTTAAAATTGAAATACAACCTATCGAGAGGAGTGGAGAACATCTCGACAGGCTCTGAAGGGTCCCAGTGTACATTTTGACAAGATCTGGTACCTATCGAGAGGTTTGAGTCAATTCTCGATAGGTTCTGAAAGTCTACAAAAGAGTTTCGACAGGATCTTTTAAACTTGTTGAGATGTTGGGAAAACCTATTGAGAGGTTCTAAAGGTGTAGGCTTTGCCTCGACAGGTTGTGGAACCTATCGAGAGGATTAAATGATGAGTTCAGAGTACTTGTCAAGAGGTTATGTGAACCTCTCGAAATGAATGTTTCTAAAGCCTTGAACCCGTCGACAGGATTGAGTGAACCTCTCAAGAGGTTCAACTACTTTACACTCTTCGATAGGTTGTATCAACCTGTTGACACCTTCCCCCCAATCCTATCGAAGCTTGATTTTCATCCCTTTTAAACCTATTGACAACTCAATCCAGCCATTCGATAGCTTGTCTCTGAGCTTTATTTTCTCTGTACCGATTTCCATTTTCTTTTTTTCTTCCTTTCCCTCACTGGTTCTAACTCCACTCACTGTGCCCTTGCTCCAAGTGCTTCAATTCCTCAAAAGCTATATTTTGCACCTATTGGAGACTGATTTAGTACCGTGGACATCGAGATCTGAGAAACCCTAGGTTTCTGTTGGTAAGTCCTCCTTCACCATTCACTCTATGATTTCCTTGCTCAGTACTTTCATTGGTAATTTTTGTGGTGATTCATTTGAGACATAGAAGATTTTTGTGAATTATTGAGATATAATTTGTGTGGATTAAGTGCCCTATGGCTGATCAAGAGGATACCCGAGCTACCCTTTTCAAAGCCCCTCCCACTAGGAAATCCAGTAGGCTAACCAAATAGCCCAAGGAGATCCCATCTGCCAAAAGAAACCTTGTCTTGGATAAAGCTGAGAAATCTGAGAAACCTAGGAAAGCAAAGAAAGCTAAGAAGGTTCAAATCAGTGAAGAAATTGTTGAGGAGGCCCCTGAGATAGAACCTAACCCTATACCTGAGTCCACCCCTGTGCCTGAAATTCCTGAGCCAATGCCTAACCCTGAGGAGGAACCTGCAGTCCCTGTGAACCTATTTACTCCCAATGAATGTATGGATGCCTTAGGCCTAATTCCAGAGATAATTGTTGACACCCCCTATTTTTCTAGGGAAGAGGAGTGTAAGGATACTTTGAATTATTTGGTGAAGGCAGGCCTGAGACCCATCTCCCATTAAATGAAAAATCCTACTCTAGGCTGGTCAAGCTATGGTATTAGAACCTCAGGAAGAAGACCAAGCCAAGTTCAACTGATCCTTGTCTGGAGATTGTAATTGATCACCATGAGATTGTTGTGAATTACAGTAATATAGGGTTGGTTTTAGTGGTCCCATCAGTTTTTGATACCACTTATGGCCTAGCAGAACCTGAGAGTGTTTCCTTTAAAGCAATGGCCAGAACCTCACTCAAGGCATTGTGGGTCTGGGGAGTCCTTGATGAGGAGAGATCTACACCCCAGCATGTTGTTCATTGATTCAATTTTGAGAAAGAATATATATTTCAGTGGACATCAGCAAGAAAGGAGAACTCCCATAGTGGATGCCTTATACTTTTTCTCCAAGGGACAATTTATAAATACTTCCCAGCTGGTATTTGATGCAATGGTGGATGTCAATGACAAAATTCGAAGAGTGCAAGCCTTACTTGACCTACCTTACAGCAGGCTCATCACTGCCTTGCTTAAGAGAGAAAAAATTGCTTTCCCAAATGATGAGCCAGTGGTGAAGGTGACTCCAAATGTATTTAGGAAGAGGGCTTGGTCTGCCAGTAGGACTCTAATTGGGAAGAGTAAGAACAAATCAAGTGAGGATCCTGAGATAGAAGCTCCACAAGCAGTCAGCTCTGCTGCTGCACATGGCACCTCTATTTCTGCTAGTTCAGAGCCTCTCCTAATAGCTGCCACTAGCTCAATACCTCCTCCTAAGATCTCTACATCAGTCACCTTTGAAACTTTGCTCCCATCTGTTTCTCCTAGCGTGGAGCCTCCACCTATGACCTTTGCACCCACATTTATCCCCTCCATCAATCTGATTTTGCCTATGGTCAGCTCCTCTGATGTCACCATTCCCCTCTCTGTCATACCATCCATCTCAGTTTCCTTACCTTCCATTCCAGTTTCTATTCCCCCCAGTATCTTAGCCACCATTTCAACAATCACCACATCCACACCCCTGCCAGCTCTTCTTACCATAGACCTCTTCCCTACCTTATTTTCACTCGCCATTCCAGCTAGCCCATCCATATCAGCCATTGAACCTTTGAGCCCTGCACCAGCTTCATCAACGGACCTAGCCACTTCTTCCCCTCCATCCATACCCTTTGACATTGATCCCACCTTTTCCATCTCACCTCCACACACCTAAGACCAGATAACCAGTGAGGGGTATTCATCCCTGATAAAATCCATTGTGGATAATATTGGGCATGAATACTCCCCACTACTTGATTCTCCATAGCCCACCTCTCCACAGCCTACCCATTTACAGACCACACCCACCCCACCTTTTCACCATGCCCACACTTCTCCATTTCAACCAATTCCACCCATCCAACCAACAACCCCTATCATATCTGATCCCCACCCTAAATACTCAACGTCCTCCTCTCTCTTCAATCCCAAGTACTGGCCAATACCCATACCCAATCATCCATTAAGGCCACCCTCCTATCCATGAACTCCACCCTCCAAAATCAGGCCTCCATGGAAACTAGCCTACAAGCCATCCAATCCACCTTGTCACTTTTAACCCAATCATCGCAACAGTCAGCTATCCCTACACCTACTCCACCCCCTTCTCCCCAACCCATTACCTTAGCTATATCCTCCCCTGTTACTGCCCCTATTGAACCTATCCCAGAAATCCCTCCTCCTACCTTTACCAATGCTGCCACAAATGTGGAAGACTTAATTACCACCTCCTCAGTCCCAACCCAAACAGACCCAGAACCTGAACCTGAACCCCTACCTGAGCCTAACCTTGAAATCTATCACCCTTTACCCTCAATCTCCACCCCACCCATGCCATCATCCTTCCCCTCTCCATGCCTAGCTGGCCCTTCTTCAAGTGCTGAGCAGCCCATACTCCCTGCCTCTTCCTTTTACATACCTCCATACTTAACCCTGCTCCATGCCATGCAATAGAACCCATACCTTAAAAGGGATATTGTTAGAGGAATGGTTGCCCTCAGTGAATCAATCAAGATTCCCTATGAAGCAAAGATAAATCAAATGACAGTGGATTACAACTTTGAGATGTTGAATATATCAAAGGGTTGGCAACGAATTTTGATTCAATTTGAAGCTTAGAAGTAAAATGCAACAACAGAGAAATTGAGAACATATGGACTCGAGAAAAGGTTAGCTGCCTCCAAAGAGGTCATAAAGGTCAGGGAACTCTATGAAAGTAGAGTTCTGCTTGCTGAAAAGAAGGCAGAAATCCTTAAAAGGAGAGTTGCTGAACTGACTGGTATAGAACTTGCACAAGCCACTGCCCCTCCAGCCAGTTCAATTGCTGCTGCTGATAAGGATGAGAGAGGAAAAGGAGTCCAAGTCAAGAACGAGCCAGCAAATAATTAAGATGATTAGACTTGTACATATCATTAGTTAGGATGTTTGTGTATATTCTTTTTTTTAGTTCTTTTCCCTTGCATTGTACAAATTTTTTTTGTGTTATAAATGAGATTTCTCTTTAGTATATTTTTGTGTGATTTTATTTATGTCTTTATGTTTGTTTGTTTTTCCGTTTTAATTGATTATTTGTACCATGTTTGATGTTGCTTCTTACTTTATTTTATTTTGTTTGTGTCTGATTTTACCCTGCTGCACTTGCCCCTTATCTTTTTAAATCAGTGAGGACACTGCTCCTCATAGGTTTGGGGGTGTGGCCAGGTATGCCAATAGATAGTTAATGTTAATGAGTTCATATTAAATAAAGTTTGTGAAAATAAAGTGAAGTCCCACCTGATTTTTGAGAAAGAGGATATTAAAAAAAAAAAAAACTTTTTAAAAACTAAATAGTGCTGCAGCTCTAACATTGTCATGAAACAAATGCCCGGAATTTTCAAAAATTAATACTGAGTGAACTTGAAAAGAGAGAAAACTGTGAGGATACACCCTAGAAATTTGATGGAAGACCATACCTAGTGAGATTTGGGCCTGAATAAAATTTCTTTGAGGAGTGTTTTGGCAATTTTTTCTGCTCTAAGGACTGATTGGATCTAATTTTGCTCACAAGAAGTTAGGCAAATCCAAGTTGAAATAGCTTGACAGCATTCATGACATTGAGGACATGAAGTAAGGTCATCCATTGGACAGTTTGAGCTTAAAAATCCCCACCTTTGAACTACCCTTGATACACATCATTTAAGCCTTGAAAATCCTAATTTTTCTTTGATAAAAAACTAAAAAATTTGAACCCAAAACCCCTTGACCTGTTTCTGTTCACCCTTAATCTGAGAAATCAGAAAATAGAAGGAGAAATGAGGTTAGAGATGCAAGGTTTGATGTTTGGTTGAAAGAGAAGAAGGCACACTTGGTGACATTGTGGCATCCCAGCCCATAAAAAGAAAGATGGAGGAAAAAATACAAAAAGCATACAAAAAGAAAAGAAAAACAGAAAAGCAAAACAAAAGAGTGAGAGAGAAGTCATTTCATCATATATTTTAAAAAAGATGAGAAGAAGCTGGCCACTTTGGCTCTGAAAATTCAGAAAGAAGATGGAATTATGCTGAAATGAAGGTTGTGAAGTTGCAAATCACCTCCTTACCTTGTTGATCTCTCACATTTGAATCCTTTCACTCCCCTTTATTCTTTGTAAACCTCACCCATTAGCCACATTACAACCCGATAAAAAGTCCTTACTGATCTAAAATTGATTGAGCTGTCATGTGGAGATGAGGATTTGTATAATCTATGATGAAAAGAGTTTTAAAATTTCATAAATTAGAACATTGCCTATGCTCATGCTTGCAGTCCTATTTAAGGGCTACAACTACTCTTAAGTTGTGTGAAATGATACACCCTTCTATTTTTTGTGAGAAACAACCCTGGTGAGACTTGGGTCTAACATTGAGTTTGTTGGGGGCATTATCAAAACATAATTCTCAATTTGATGATAAGCTCTGCATTAATTTTCATACAAAACGTCTTAACATGAGTTGATTGATTATGAAGGAATTACAGCAGAGTTCAGTTTTAAACTGCTGATTTTCTGCTAAGAATCCTCTAAGATTGAATGAACAAGTTGTGGAAGGAATTTGATTTTGCTTGAATTTTGTTTTCAATATGCTGTATTGATATTAACTGATTCATTGGAGAAGTTTGTGGGTAACTTCACTGAAAACCCTCAGGAGACTTCACTCCTCCACTAGGGATCACCTAGGGGTTTAAAAGGCTTGATGCATATGTTAAATGCATCTGTCCTTCCTACAAAAGTGGCATTTTTTTATTTTCAATAATTGTTTTTACTTTCTTATTTGCTCAATGACTAGCACAGCTTAGGTTTGGGGGTGTGTTAAGCAGTGAAAAATATCATTTTTCACCTCCTAACCTGACTTTTGATGGATCTTTGAGCTGACTAATAATTTGTTTTGAGTGTATTTTATAGAGAAGCAATAAATTGCAGTCTTAGTGCATACATCCACCTAAAATGGCCAAAGAAGTAGTCTACTGCTCAACATGTGCTCAAACAGCCCAAAGCCAGCCAAGCAACCCACAGAGACTTAGAAGTTCATGAGAATGTCTTGAGCCTAACTGGGTATGCTTGGGACTAAGTACAGCTGCAAGGAATGAAGATTGAACCCACTAAGAGGATGTTGAGTGGTGAATAAATGAAGAACAACACACTAAAGATGTGTGCCAGTTATGGAAGCACAAAAGCCAACATATCGAGAGGTTCCATGAAGCTGTCGTGAGGTTCTGAAAGCATAGGCCAACTTGTCGAGAGGCACTGAGTTGAAAATATGAAGATCTCGTGAGGTTCCAATACCTATTGAGAGGTTGGAGGTACAGTTGTGGATCCTGTCGAGAGGATACCTAAAGGTGCAGGGAAAGTCGAGAGGTTCCAGATACTTATCACGAGGTTCAACTGAACCTGTCGAGCAGTGTGCGACAACCTGTCAACAACTTACTTGAAGCTATGCTCATTCTTGCGAGGATTGAAGCAACCTGTCGAGCACTTAAATGGAACTGTATAACTACTCGACAGGATGCTTTATAACCTGTTGAGAGGATAAATGTAGTTAGGATAGTAGATAATATTTTGGCAATCAATCCTATCGACGAGTTCACCAGAACCTGTCGAGAAGTCAAGCAACTTATCAAGAGCCTTCAGCAACCTGGCAACTAGTTCACATGAACCTGTCGAGAGTTCTCCAAACCTGTCGAAAGCCACTTCAACCTGTCGATGAGAACACCAAGCGATTCGAGAACACCGAGAGGTTCCTCAACCTCTCGATCAATTAGAACTTCTCGCCTTTCACAAGAATGCCAACTTTAGAATTTTATGCACGAGTTTCAAGGCATGTTAATAACCCTTGAGGGTATTTTTAGAACACCACTGAGCACGAATGAGAATCCTAACCGCATCACATACCTATTTTGGACCAATGGGGAAAGAACTTCTAGAAGAGAAATCAGCCACATCAGCAGCTCAAAATAACAAAATTATTCTCTTGAGCTCTGATTGGTTGAAATAGATCTGAGAAGATAGGAGAAGAGTATAAAAGCTTGAAGAATTTACAGAGCTAGCATCCAGAAATTGGGAGAATCAGAGCCAAATTCAATTTCCCTCTAAAAATTTCCTCTCTCTTCCTTCTTCCCCCATTCTCCTCTTAGCCAATTATGGTTGGCTATACCTATTTAGTATCTAAGTGAGGTTGAGAGAGGTAAATTGAGGGGTTCAAAGCTTTGTAGGAGGATTATGTATTGCACATATTACAGATCTGAGCACAATTGACAATAAGTTGTATTGATTCAGTAATTGTTGAATGTAAAGTTAATTTGGATTTATAAATCTCTTGATTGCCATTTGATTTTCCTAGATCTAATATCCCTGTGGATGGCTGAGCTTATAGCCTTGCATCCACAACATCTGCAATGGTTTAATTGTTCCAATTAAGATCCCCGAATTAGAATAATCTCTGAGATGATCTATGACCATTCGAGTAGACAGATCATAGCCTTAGGATTGCTTCAATTCTCTGGTTGAGAGTGGATTCTTATACCTTGCATCTGAACTTGTAGCCTGATGAAGGATTATTGGAAACCAATTCCCTGCACTACCTTGGAACCAAACAATTTTCAGTAAAGACCAAAATCCCTAGCTGCTATTCTCCACCTCTTGATTTTAATATTTTCTCTATTTTCCTTTAACTCTGTGCTTAATCAAATTTATATCATTTGCATTTGATTTTTTATAGATTTTTAGTAAAGTGATAAATCCTAGAAACCTCTCCTCTTTCCTGTTTTGATTTAGTTGAATTTAGGATAGAGTGTCAGATCTGCAACAGATTTGGAGATTTACCATAGTTTAAATCGCATTTCCCTGTGGGCATACCCTGACTTACCTATTAAAACTTGCTACAACAGCCCTGGTTCTTACAGGACTGTTTGCTTATCTTGATTCCTCATCTCTATAATTTTTCCTTTTAATTGGCTATTTTAATCATTTAATAATTGTAAGGTGAACAAGACAACATAAGCTGATTGGAAATGATGTGCATACATGTAAGAGTTTTTCATGATTAAATAGGCTATGCATTTATATGTTTAAATTCCTCACATTTTGAAAAAATCAAGTGTGGATTGATGCTTTGTTTATTGAAAACTGATTTGATAATATGTGCACTTTTGTTAATTATTTTATTGAGAAGTTTGTGGGTATCTTCACTGAAACCCTTAGGAGACTTCATTCCTCCACTAGAGATCACCTAGGAGTTTAAAAGGCTTGATGCATAAGCTAAATGCATCTGTGATCCCTACGAAAGTGGCATTTACATTCTCAGAGTAGTTGTTTAAATTTTGCTTTACTCGAGGACTAGCAAAGATTAGGTTTGGGGGTGTGTTATTCACTGAAAAGTATCACTTTTCACCTCTTAACCTAGCCTTTACTATACCTTGCAGTTGTCTAATAATCCTTTATTTAATTTGTTTTGTAGTTAGTAATAACTATTGCAGCTTAATACAAAATCCATACTTTTGGTGCCAAAAAGACAGAATTCAAGCCAAGGTTGACTGCTGAGCCAAAGACTGATGGAACACCATGGTGGTACACACCATGGTGACTAGTTTGCATGTCAAGGTGGACCAAAGAAGTCCAATATATGAGAGAAGTATGGATGGGAGTGGAGAAAGCAACAACAACAGTATATGCATTGCAGTAGAGGAGCAGGAGTGTTATCGCGCGCAGTCAGGAGTGCTGCCTCGCACTGTTCAAATTCGCAGCAGCCTCCTTGCGAAGTCAATATCTATAGTGTAAAGGCAACTCGCGAAGAACTCGCTCGCTCAGTTGAGGAATGGACCTCAAAGAACTGCTTCGTGCAGTAGTCACGTGTTTCAATTGCTCTAAACACTCCTAAGACCTCGCGCACTAAAAGCTTCAGAAAGTCGGCTCGCGAATCTCTCGCAGGGATCAAGTCTCACATAGTTGTGCGTGGTGTCTCGCGAGACCAAGTTATATAAAAGAACTCAAGCAAGCTTGCACAGCTCTCGCGAAGCTCAAGAGGAGAGAGAGCTCCAAAAATTTTCTCGCGCAGCTCTCGCGCGTGTAAAAGCCTAAACCTCTACCTAGCGAGCTGTGCAATACACTACACAGAACCTGGAGAGATCCAAACTCTTCCTCGTGAGACCCTCGTGACAGAGATTTCTTAAGCTCCACTGCACAAGCAAAGTCAAAGCATTGAAAATTCTACCTTGCGAGCGCATTTCATGGCAAAGCAGCTACACAACAATTCAAATCCTTCTGCGCGAGCGATAACCTTTCCAAGCCAAATGTCACCTCGCGAGCACTCTGCAACTGCACGACTGCATGAAAGGATAAAAGCCAGCCCCGCGAAGCTCGGGCTCTCCACTTCTCAGTCCATACTCAAGGACCTTTTAGGGATTTTTGAAAGTCCATGGCACACATCCCGAGGCCCTGATCTCTATGCACACATCCCAAGGCATCCAAGGTTTGTAACCAAGCCACATCTGTCATAAAATTAAGGTTTAATCTTCTCTTAGCCAGCCAAGGCATTAGTGACTGAGTATATAAGTTGTATTTTTAACTTAAAAAATATCTCTCCTTCAACCTCAGTCAGTTGTGAGCTCTAGCAGATAAGGGTTAGGGTTAGGTCACCATCTTTTTCCATTTTTCTTCTTCCTTAGCCATGCACTTGCTGGCTATGATCTCTGTAAACAGTTAGGCTTAGTTAAATTAGTTTTTGTAATGGGTCTTATAATCATTGGGATTTGTTGAGAGCTGTTATGCACAAGGCTGCTGCCTTGAGGACATCTTAGTGTAAGTGTTTGTTTAATCAATGAATTATCTATTTTAATGCTTATTCAATTTGTTATTTTCCTATTTATCCATAGTATTGTTTAATCTATGCCATACACTTAGGATTTTAGCTGATTTGAAGTACCCATTGAAGCTTGAGTTTGTAGCCCTGAGACCATGGTGGTAGTAGCAATTATCATGTTCCATCTCAGATCTCTGTGACTTGGATAGCCTGTGACCATTTGAGTGGACAAACTATAGCCCTAGGGTGATTCCAAGCCATAGATCTGAGAATGATTCTTCTCCTCTCCACTTGAGCTTGTAGCCTTGTGAGAGGTTGTTACAGGAACAAACTCCCCTATGTTTTACTTGACCATTATCAGATGTTAGATCTAATTTCTCTATAGAGATTGCAGACTTGTGAGCTGAGTCATTGCAAGCTTTTTGTAGCAATGACCAGCTATATTTAAGTTCTCAAAAAGCCTTTGAACAACTGTGGTTTCCACGGGTTTTTTAAGAGCTATTTGCTCTCATAGATGCCTGATCTTGTAGCCTGGCAAACATGGTATCTGCAATGATTTTAATGTTTTTATTTGACTCATTGGTTGGAGGACATCTATTGGATAATCTATACCTATTTAAGTGGGCAGGTTATAGCCTTAAGATCAGTCCATTCCTTTGGATCAGATTGGTTTTCTGATTTAATTCATGTTGTTTGATCCTCTCTATTGGATAGCCTGTGACCATTGAAGTGGACAGGTTATAGCCTTAAGAGACCAGGTCAAATCATAAGAGTTGAGTTAGATACTTCCACCTTGAAGATGTGCTTATAGTCATTTGAAGGACTGCTACAGAGACAGGCCTAAATCTGAGTTATATAATTGAAATAACCTTAGCTTAATTGCCTACTTCCCATCCATTTTATCTTTATTTTAACACATATCATCACCACCTTCTTCTTAACCCTTTCTTTAGGATAGGACTGCACTTTCTTTCTCTTCTTTTAGTGTTAGTTAGTGTAGTTGTGACACCCAACTCCCTTTCTCTAGGATTGTCAAATCTGTAGCCAGATCTGGAGGCCTACTAATATTACCCATTTTGGGTTCTAGATAAATTTCTCCATGGGACAAACTCGTACTTACTCAAAACTTGCTACAACAGCCATGTATCTTGCAGACTGTATATTTTAGATTTACTATTTTAATCAATTTTCATCTCTTCACTTTTTGATTTATTTTTCTTCACCACTTTTTTCTCACCAATAACAAGACAGCAATCTAAAGTAACCAACATTGGCCCAAGGCCCGATTGACACATACTTCGAGAGGGTGCATCCTCTCGAGCTTCTAAAAGCATTTCTCAAACCCTTAGGAGTCACCCCAAAACCTTAAAACCCTTTCCAAACCCTTATGAATCAACCCTAACCTTCCCAGACCTCTACTAGAGCTAAGACCTATCCCATTGAAAATTAGAGGTTCCCAGATTTTCAACAAGTCAAGAATCGCCTCAATCCAAGTTGTATATCAAAAGTTATGGCGATTTTAAAATATGATAGAAATGAAGGAATTTTGCCTAGCATGTATAATGTACATGCTAGGCCATTTTTTGATTGAATTTTGCATAGCATGTCTAATAGACACGTCTGGCAAAATTGGCCTTTTTCCTCTAGATTTGAGCTCCAGAATAGGCTCTGGACTTCTCAGAGACATTGTTCCTAAGCCTAGCTTGTCTAATACACATGTTAGGCTTAGCTACAGTGTTTTTGGAATTTTGTCCGAAAATCACTTTTGGGGTTTGACTAGTTGACAACCCCAATGTTTAGAGTGTGTTTCTTTAGGACTGTTGCACCCCCATTAAGCCTATTTGCAATCCTCTAACCTTTTAAAAATCCCACCCTATCATCTACCATTAAACCCATTTCCCACCTATCTAAGCTCCCAAAATCCTAGGAAACCTTAGATCTAGAATTACCTAATTGCTAACCCAATTAGAACTTTAACCCTTTACTAATCCTCATTTTCTCTATAAATAGAGAGCCCCCCCTTGGATTAAAGGCTTGAAAAAATTCCAAAAGAGAGGAAAAAATAGTGAGTTTCTCCCTTCATTTTCTAGCACCAAAACAAGAAAATTCCAAAACTAAGTTCACCCTTTTAGATCTCATTTTCCATCATCAAAACCTTAGTTTTAGCAAGAACAAGGCTTTAGCCTCCCTCTTCTACCTTCTAGCTCTAAAGCCTTAGAAGCCAAAACTCATTCATCAACCCTTTTTGCTATCGGAAGCTCAAAGACGCTCTCACGTGAAGGTCCACCGCAGTGCTACAAGGGCTCGAGAGCTCCGGCTCTCCCTTCTATTCTTCTACTTTCTTTGCTTTTCCTCTATCCTAGAATTGAGCCGTTACGTAATTTTGGCAAGCAGGAAGGGTTCAATATGATCGGTGTGCCTTTGGGCAAGGGGAAGTGCCGCTCATTTTGTTTTTTTTTTTTTTTTTCATATATATATATATATATATATATATATATATATATATATATATATTATAAACCAGACACACATAGACCCGGCCATAGTAGAGACCGCTTACAAGCGGGTCAATCGAGTGCCTAACACCTTCCCAATTGATAACCGAAGCCCCTACCTAAGAGCCTTTGGCGTGGATCGGTAAATCAGAGCCATATTTGGCACTTTGGTGCTTTCAATATTGATTTGGGTTTCCCAGGATACCAAAAGCTCTGAGTGACGACTTTATATTTTTCTTACGAGCACATCATCATGGCGGATTTGATAAAAATCCACGGTTGCACAGATGGCGACTCTGTTGGAGATGTTTTAGAGCTTCTACTTGAAGTTGGCCCCTTGTATTTTTTTTTCTTCCTTTTGACTAACTTTTAAATTTTTTTATACTTACCCTTACGTTTCTGTCATTTTATACTTACCCCTATAATTCGGTCATTTACACGTCTTAGCCGTTTGGTGGGCCTACTTGAGCATTTTTTTTTCTTTTTATCATTTTATGCACCTTAGTCGTTTGACGGGTTACTTGCTAAGCTAGGATTATATACCAACAGTGGGCGCCGGCCCGTAGAGGCGGCACGGGATTCCCACAACCCATCTTTGAACATTAAGCAAGCTCCCTTTTTTAAATTGAAACTTAAAAGTGAACTAAGGGACTTAATTCATTTTTACGTCGGGAAGCTTTTACAAAAGGGTGGGAATTTAGGCAGCGATACAAATGTCTCAATTCTTAGTATGGCGGTAGCCCCTAGTAGTGATGATCTCGAAAAGAACCACCCCATCCAGTATCTGAGAAGGCATTCATGTTGGAGGTATATCGGGTGGGTGACCGATCCGGTTACAAAGCCTAAAACCTTTGGAGAAGCATGTTAGAATACACCGAAACAACCTTGTATCCTTAGGCTCGATGACGAGGGACCCAAAATAATAAGAAAATCAGTCCCCGTAAGCATCACTTCAAAAAAATCCAAAAAAAGTAGACCAATTCGGGCCTGCTATTGATATCTCAAAATATATATACTTTATTTTTAGCCTAGCGTGTATAATATACCCGCTAAGCCAAAATTCCCAGAATTGCTCTAGCGTGTATAATATACACGCTAAGCCAAAAAATCCTCAGATTTAGTCGAGCGTGTATAATATACACGCTAAGCCAAATCTCCAGATTTTTTGGCCTAGTGTATATAATACATACACTAGCCTATTTTGGCTGGGCAGCCCGAATCTGAGGCCTTTTTATGGTTCCTCGAATCCCCTGCTTAGTGGTTTAGTATCCCCGATAAATCTCACACATTTCGACACCCAATACGCCCTCGTAGGTCAAAAGAGGTCACCCTCTTATTGACTTTTTTCGAGAGATCGGGTCGTCGTGTGAATTTCTGTACCTTGACATAGATCAAAGGATTTTCTTTGATTCTTCTGAAGCGCGTCGGAATCCCATCATGGGAGATATTAGGGATGTGAACGCCACCCGAAACGGGCTTTCCAAGGCCCCAAAAAAGCGTCATAAGAAGGTTCATTTTTTATCCAAAAAATAATAATAATAAAATAAAATAAATCCTAATCTAACAAGAGAGCTTATGGTGCTGGAACAACGACATCGCCTTATCCTCCATCATCCCGTAGTTTGACAGCCCGGATTTCAGCACCCCGAAATTCGTGCCATCGACACGATCATCTTGACCATGCCCCTTACCTATGCACGGAACCTTGGTATATCAAGCAACAATAATAAACTGAAATGACAATAATAACTGTAGAAATAATACCATCATCACATGTCAAAAGACAGTTCTACCATCATGCCCCTGCATGAATTGTAGAACTGATCCGAACCATCGATGATAGCTAATCATCACTGATGGTTCGCCTAATAGAATATCTCAATACTTAATTACATGATTTAAATAAAAACCAAAACTTGACATACCAAGCCGTACCAATAATCTCTCAAAACAAAACCCTCAAAGTGCATAGCAGAGTCCTCTAGAAGAAGTCCTCTGGAGGCGGCTCTAACTCTTCACCAGGTGCTGGGTTTGACTCACCAGGGTCAACGTCCCCTAAAGTGTCAATAGCTGCTAACAATGGACCTACGACGTATAGTCTAAAGGGTGAGCTACATCCTAGCTCAATAGGGAATAAAACACAGTGAACATATAAGTTAAAACTCACATATATTCCATGATGTGTCTATGCAGTTACTGAGAAAACAGTTGAAAAGAATCACATTTTACTGGTAGTTTACACATGTCTTTTAATTAATCATGAATGACACTGAATAGGCCTAAAGCAAAACTTAACCTTTCAACTTAAGTAATCCCCGAGCAATATAGCATCGAGCCCCGATGAGATACCGTTCATCGTCATCTATATAGACAGTTTTAAACGTATTCCCTGGGAATACCATTAGTACCCAAGCCCCTTTCCCCTGGGGATCGGTGGCGGGGTTTCAACTTATCTCAATTCAACACCCCTGGGGTGTGCTTACTGTGTACAGATAAGCCTCCGCACTGGCTTACGGTTTCGTTGTGGTATCGGTCACGGATATCCTGCCGCGTCAGTCGTGGGTATCCCGCCACGTCGGTGGGGTATCCTATCAAACCTCAAATAACAAAAATATCAGGTGCTTTACATATAGTTATTCACCATGTAAGTGTGGTATCTTATATCAGTTAGGCCTTATCAGACATTATTCAATCTTGGATACATCCCTGGGATGTATCCATTCAGTTGCATCACACCTAATGCTCTTATTACTTTACTTCCTCATCCCCTGGGGATTGCTCATTATGATTACTCTTATAGATGTCACACACACACCCTTTTCACAAAACTTTAAGAATTAAATAGTTGCCAATTTGAATCTATATCAGTACATACATGCTCTTGCAATTTAAAGTACATGTTCAAGGTGTTCCCTACCTCAAGTCTCCGCTAAATCATGCATCAAGGTCCCACGTGGCTCCTTGTGCTCTTGATCACACGTACCACCTATGATACAACATAACACATGCAATACATCACTAAAGATGTAACAAAGAAGGTCCAAGACCCTCCAAGAATCTTAAGGTTAAACTCAAAAGTCAACAAAAACTGGCACAGTCGATTAATCGAACTCCGAAGTCGATTAATCGAATCTGATTCGATTAATTGATTCCCAAAATTGATTAATCAAAATTCAAAGTCGATTAATCGATTCTCAAAATCGATTAATCGAGATTCCCATTCGATTAATCGAATCCCAATTCGATAAATCAAAATTCTCTACTTTATCCATTCGATTCTCAATTCGAGTAATCAAATTTCCAAAATTGATTAATCGATCCCAAATCGATTAATCAAAATTTGAAATCGATTAATCGAAATCCCAATTCGATTAGTCGATATCCCCAGGTCTTTTTCCTCCATCCACTGGAGTCCACTGGAGGTTCTCAGTCGATTAATCGACACCAAAATCGATTAATCGAAAATCAAAGTCAATTAATCGAAACTCAGTTCGATTAATCGAATTCGAGTTCTTTAACTTTTCAACTTCTTGGCGAAAATCGATTAATCGAATCTCAATTTCGATTAATCGAATTGGCCAGATTCAGCCCCCTTTTGCCTGTTCTTCCCAATCTTTTCCTACTCTTTTTCCTTCATTTTCATTTTTTTTTCTAAGCCTTTATTCTATAATTTAACCATTCTTAACTACAATTTACTCACATAACTTAAGCATTGAATTTATAAGGATTTTACCTTCAATCAATCTCAAATTGATTAGATCTAATGGTTGGAAAGGCTAGGGTTCCAGCTTTTGGCTTTAACGGAATCCCTCGCTTCGAATCCGGCCTTCAATGCTCGAATCCCCCCTTCCAATCAGCTGCAATAACTCCACTCTTTACTCCCTCTCTCTCTCTCTTCTTTACTCTCCTTCAACAACCAAAACAATTGATTTTAGGGTTATTAACCCTTTTTATCTCTCTTCTAACTTGTGTATTGAGCACATACACCAGAATAGGTGTATGTGACTCCAATTTTACCTCACTCTCCACACATTCACTTAATTTCTCACATCTCATCCGTTCGTTGCATCCTATGTCAACTATTGAACTCCCATTTGGTCAAACATATAACCAGTCGGGCACGAATCCCGAGGTTACTGTTTAACGCAAAATTTTTGAGATATTACATCCTCCCAACCTTGGGAATTTTCGTCCTCGAAAATAACCTAAAGGTGTGTCGGTCTGGTTCCCCCCCCCCCCACACTCTGGGGTGAGGCGGGCCAGTTGAGTTACTCAACATATCACAGAGATGAACATAGAAAAATAATTGCACTAGAAATTTATAAAGACATTGTATTAATTAACAGAATTTACAAAATTTGTATATCCTTATAATCCACAGTACAACCAAAATACAATGCCAAGCATGGCAGGCCAAGGCTCATGTCGTCCCCTCGCCAGGCTGGTCGGGTGGTGGAGCAGGCTGCTCCATCTGGGCTGGCGGAGCTATGGGGGATGGCGGGTCTGCTGGAGCTGGCTGGGTGGTCGGAGGTAGCTGCGGCGGCTGTGGCTGCTCTGGGGGTGGATGGCTGGTCGTAGTCGACGGTGGTGGCTGTGGTGTCGCGGTCGGGGGAATTGGTGCAGACGTGGAAGTACTAGCGTCGGTGGCACGCGGGCGGAATGCTGTACCGGTGTGGAAGGCCGTATGTCTGGCGGTCCACGCCGCCTCCTCAGCCAAACAGCGCTGGTAATCCTGAGGATAGATGTGCCTCATGGTGCGGTACATGAGGAAGTCCATCCGGCGGTTCATGCGTACGTTGTTGGCCTCCATACGAGCCAACACATCCTCTATAGTAGTGCCGGAAGGAGCCACGGGTCGGCGACGGGAGAACGTCGGTGTCACCGGAGCTGGTCGAGATGGGGGTGTAGCTGCTGTGGTGGTAGGTGGAATGGTAGCCTGGCTCGTAGCCGGTGGAGCCTCCTCCACTGGTGGTGCTCCGTCGGCGGGTGGTGCTCCGTTGGCGGGTGGGTCTAGCTGTGGTGGTGCTACAGCTGCGCTAGCTGCAGGCAAGACCTTCTTGAGAAGGTTGTAACTCCGGTTCCACGAGGAGTGTGAGAACCGCTTAATCCTGTCTGTCTCCCGCACCTCGTGGGGCGATATGGTGTAGGCGGGAGCGTCAGAATAGCTCTCCAAAATGCTCGAGATGAGCCGAGCATAAGGCATCTTCTCCTTGGGCCTGAGGTTGCCCTTCATCAACTTGCCCTTCATGTATCACATCCCCTCAAGGACGATCATGGTGGCATCAAACCAATGACCCTTGTAGGCCGCGTATAGTGCTTGTTGCACCAACTCCACGCGCTCGGTGTCGTGGCGCATATGGTATAGATTGCATTTGATAATGGAGTCGAGCATCCACAAATACGGAGGAAGATCCACCCTCCGAACTGAGGTGCCCGAACCCCTCTTTCCCTTGGTCATGTCATGGATGATCTCCTCGACATCCACCTCCTCTGGGAATGGTGGAAACAGGGTGGTCTCAGGTACAAAATCCAAATAGCACTCAAGTGTTTCATGGATGTGACGGTGCGTGATGGTGTAGTCTCGACCCTCTATTTTGGTCAAGACCACGTCGTCGGTAGGGCCATCGGTAAGGCCCTGGTAAAACAAATGAACCAACCGAGGGTAGTAAGACCCACGGGTCGGTTTCAATAGGTTGGCGAGACCGGCCTTTTCGAGGTAGTTATGGGCCCAATTGGTCTCGCCCTATACATGCCGGTCCGTGAATAGGGTTGGGTCGATAATGAAATCGAACCCAATGGTCTTAGCCGCCCACCACTCGTTGGGTTGAACCATATTGGTGGGTGGTGGTGGCATAGGTGTGGATTCACGTGAAGGCTCACGTGAAGATGCGCCTGTCGACCCGGACGTGGTGTCCGATGCCGATGGCGTCCTCACGGGTGATGGGGTCGGTGGTGGATGTGCAACATTTTTACGCCAAACTGGTAGCTTGGAGGTTGCCTTCTTTGAAGACAAACGAGTTTTTGGCGGCATCGTGATGAAAACTCAAGGAAACTAGGGTTTACCGTGGGTTTTGGATGCGGTGGCACGCGATTCCGATCCGAAATTGATGGAAAATGCAAACCCTAGAGTGCTCGGTCAGTTGGAGAAGAGGAAGAAGAATGGCGCCCAAATGCAAAAGCTTCGAATGAGCACCAAAACCCCAACTCATATATATATATATATAGGTCCTGGTTCGATTAATCGATTTCTCAAAGTCGATTAATCGAGTTGCAAAATTAGCTAAGGTGCTCGAAATCGATTAATCGATAATCAAAATCGATTAGTCGAAACACAAAATCGATTAATCGAAATCGTAGCGTTTAAATTTTCAAAATTTTAGCTCACTGGTGTTAGCCAGTCGATTAATCGAAATCCATTTTCGATTAATCGAAATTTTAAAATTGATTAATCGAATTTTACTTCAATTAGTCGAAATCGCATGGTCCTTCAAATTTTTCCCAATTTCTTAAATGACTCAATTAGTCAAATTTCCCAGTTCGATTAATCGAATTCATCATCGATTAGTCGAATTTGCTTATAATTCAAAATTTTCATCTAAAATCTCTTAAGTTATTCGATTAATCGAATCTCAAGATCGATTAATCAAATTCCAAATTCGATTAATCGAAACCTAGGTCGATTAGTCGAATTAAACATAACTTAATTTCTTCAAATATTAGGCCCACTGGCCTCTACCAGTCGATTAATCAAATTCCACTATCGATTAATCGAGTTACCAAAATCGATTAATCGAAACCCCTCAATTAATCAAAATTTTCTAAATTTTTCATTTGCCTAAGTTCTTCCTCACTGGCTGATGCCAATCGATTAGTCGACCAAAACTCGACTAATCGAATCCTCAAATCGATTAATCGATTAATCGGTTTTACCCGACTTCTCGAATTCTGTTGTTTCTTTTCGTCCTTTATTTCCATGGTGATATTCATCTCCAATTTGTTTCGAATTTTCATTGAATATATTGACCAACTGGTCATCATTGAATTACATGGACGATGAGAATCCGCGAACAAGCTTGCGGTGTTACCATGTTGACTCTCAAGTCGTTGCAAACAAGCTCGGATACTGTTCCTTCACATCGGCTTCCCATTCCCATGTAGCCTCTTCGGTCGGATGATTTTTCCATCGAACAAGCACTAAGGGGATCACTTTGGTATGTAATACTTGTTCCTTTCGATCCAAGATCTCTGCTGGTTCTTCTATCATGCTCATATCCTCACACATTTCCAAAGGTTGACTTCCTAACACATGAGATGGATCATTCACATACTTTTTGAGCATCGATACGTGGAAAACATTATGTACCCGATCGTATAACGGTGGCAATCCAATGCGGTAAGCTACTTCGCCTACTTGACCTAAAATTTCAAATGGTCCAAGATAACGGGGACTTAACTTCCCTCACTTGCCAAACCTCATCACTCCCTTCATAGGCGACACTTTCACAAACACGTGTTCACCCACTTTATAGTCGACACTAGTCCGCTTGATGTCAGCGTAACTTTTCTGTCTGCTCTGTGCTGACTTCAGTCTTTCTCTGATTATGCGTACGACGGTGGCGTTGTCTTCAAGTAGTTCTGGCCCCAAAATAAACTTCTCACCTTTTTCTTCCCAGTTGATGGGTGATTTACGTCGTCGTCCATACAGAGCTTCATACGATGCCATGCCAATGCTCGTTTGGAAACTGTTGTTGTATGCGAATTCGATCAATGGTAGATACTGATCCCAATATCCTTGCATATCTAGCATGCACGCTCTAAGCATGTCTTCTATCACTTGGTTCACTCGCTCTGTCTGCCCATCAGTCTGAGGATGGAAAGCTGAACTAAAATCTAGTCGCGTTCCCATTCCTTCTTGAAATTTCTTCCAAAACTTGGACGTATACA
The DNA here is from genome assembly GCA_021018995.1 of Chloranthus sessilifolius. Lineage (NCBI taxonomy): Eukaryota > Viridiplantae > Streptophyta > Magnoliopsida > Chloranthales > Chloranthaceae > Chloranthus > Chloranthus sessilifolius. Next base: position 118,444,228 of record CM037589.1, on the reverse strand, counting down.
GTGGGTCACGATCTGAAACTATGCTGCTCGGAATCCCGTGTAATCTTACGATCTCCTTCATGTATAAGTATGCCAGTCTTCCTGCCGTATACATCGTATTATAAGGCAAAAAGTGCACCGATTTGGTCAATCGATCCACGACTACCCAAATGGCATTGTGTCTCTTGGCAGTACGCGGTAATCTAACAATGAAATTCATAGAGATCGATTCCCACTTCCATTCTGGTATTGGAAAGGGCTGCAATAGTCCAGCAGGATGCCTATGGTCAATCTTTACCTGCTGACAGGTCAAACACCGTGACACGTATTCGGCCACGTCTTGCTTCAAACCTCTCCACCAATAGCTCTTTTTCAAGTCTTGGTACATTTTGGTGCTACCATGGTGGATAGCATAATTTGACTTGTGGGCTTCATCAAGAATCATTTGTCTTAGATCGGCATTGTCCGGAATGCAGAGACGGCCCTTGAACAATAAAGAACCATCTTCTTTCACTGAGAAGTCCGGCCTGATGCCTTCCATCACGTCTTGATAAATCTTTGTTAACGTCGGATCTTTCATCTGTAGATCGTGGATATGCTCAAATATTACTGGTCTCACTGAGATGTTAGCCAAAAAGGATCCTGTAGCTTTCGGCTTAATGTTTGCATCATAGAGTTCCAGGTCTTCCAATAATTTCCACCGGTGCATACCCAAAATCAAACAAGCTAACTGAGCTGAACTCTTCCGACTCAAGGCATCGGCCACTACGTTAGCCTTGCCTGGATGGTACTGTATAGAACAATCATAATCCTTGAGGAACTCCATCCATCTGCGCTGTCTCATGTTGAGCTCCTTCTGGGTAAACAAGTATCTGAGGCTCTTATGATCGGTGAAAATTTCAGACGTCTCACCATACAAGTAATGTCTCCAAATCTTCAGCGCAAAAATGATTGCTGCTAGCTCCAAGTCATGAGTTGGGTAATTTTCTCGTGTTCTTTCAGCTGTCTTGATCCGTAAGCTATCACCCTCTTGTGTTGGTTGAGCACGCAACCCAAACCATTGTACGACGCATCACTGTACACTACGTATCCTCCACTGCCTGAAGGAATCGCTAACACTGGAGCTGAAGTGAGTCTCGTCTTGAGTTCTTGAAAACTCTTCTCGCATGCCTCACTCCACTCAAACCTTGAATCCTTTCGTGTCAGCTTCGTGAGAGGTCCCGATATCTTTGAAAACCCCTCAACGAAACGTCGATAATAGCCTGCTAACCCAAGAAAACTTTGGACAACGGTCACTGTCTTTGGTTGCTCGCATTTAACCACTGCTTCTATCTTTGCTGGATCTACAGTGACACCGTGCTTTGAGACAACATGTCCCAGAAAGCTAACCTCTTCCAACCAGAACTCACATTTGCTGAGTTTAGCGTACAATTGGTGTTCACGTAGCGTCTGTAGAGCAATCCTCAAATATTCTTCATGTTCTGTCTTGGATTTGGAATATATCATAATATCATCAACGAATACAACGACGCAGGAATCCAGGTGTGGTTTAAACACCCGATTCATCAGATCCATAAATGACGCCGGAGCATTCGTCAACCCAAACAGCATCACAAGGAATTCATAGTGTTCATACCGTGTCCTGAAAGCCGTCTTCTGGATGTCCTCTGCCTTGACCCTCAATTGATGGTATCTAGATCTCAGATCGATCTTGGAAAAATACCTCTCTCCTTGCAGTTGATCAAACAGATCGTCAATTCTAGGCAATGGGCAGCGGTTTTTCACAGTGAGTTTGTTCGGCTGTCGATAGTCAATGCATAGACGAATTGACCTGTCCTTCTTCTTAACAAATAAGATCGGTGCTCCCCACGGAGACACGCTCGGTCTGACAAACCCCTTATCCATGAGCTCTTGTAGTTGCTCTTTCAACTCAGCCGGAGCCGTTTTATATGGTGCTTTTGAAATAGGCCCCGTTCCCGGTGCTAAGTCAATGGTGAATTCTACTTCTCTCTCTGGAGGTAATCCAGGCAATTCCTCTGGAAAGACGTCGACGAAGTCTCGCACAACTGCTATCTCCGAGATGATGTTCTTTTCTTCTTTGTCCTCCTTTAAGAAAGCCAAATATCCACTACAACCCTTCCTGATCATTCGCTCGGCCCTTACTGCTGAGATCAATGGCATTTGTGATGACCTCACTCCTTGAAATCGAAATGATCGTCTCGTGTTGGGTCTGAAGATGACAACCTTGTTCTTGCAATCGACCGTTGCACAATGCTGCACCAACTAGTCCATGCCAAGGATCACATCAAACCGTTGCATGTCCAGCAGTATCAGTTTTGCCTCCAATTCATGCACATCCAGGTCTCGAATTGCTACGATGACGGATTTTCAAGCTAGCTCTGTGTCCACTAACTCTCCAGTCGGAATAGACACAGATAGGATAAAATCCAACACCTCTGGAATAATCTTCATCCTCTTGGCAAATCGTGGAGTGACGAATGAGTGGGTAGACCCTGGGTCTATCAACACTCTAGCGTCATATCCAACGAAGCGTCCCTTCTCATATACAGTTAGCGTACCTATTGTATACATACATACATACCATAATTTACACATCAAATTACACTCCTAATTCACATATAAATACAATGTTTAGAAAAAGAACTACACTATTTCTAATGAATGCACCTTCTCTATCTAAAATTTTCATGAAAATTGTAATTCCTTTATTTAACAGAAATCTCACCTTGGATGACGTCATGCACGTTCCCTGCTTCCTGAGCAGTGACTGCATAGGCTCTTCCATGAACGACCGGCTTTCGTGCTTGAATGGGTCGTGGTGCTGCAACTGAAGCCGTCTTCCCCTTATCAACCTCGGGGCAATCCTTGATCAAGTGGCCCACCTTGCCACATCGAAAACAACCCCTGGTCCCTGGTCTACACTCCACGGTCCTATGAGGCTTACCACACTTGGCACACGTCTCTCGAGGTGTGGAAGAAACTGTATGAGAACCCTGTGTGACGGTAGCGCCAGTAGACATGGCAGGGCTCTCATAGCGTAAAGGTCTCCCCGACGCAAGTAGTGGAAATCTCTGTTGGTGGTGCTGCTGCGCCGGTCTTCCGAAACCCCCTTGGAACTGTGGTCTCTGATTTTGGGCCACGAACCTCGACTTTTTATTCACCGGTTCGTAGTTCCCCGTTCTTCCTTGATCATTGCTTCCTCTTTGTTGCTCTCTCTGTCTATATCTGTTGTTATTTTCCTCTTCCACAACTAGTGCCTTGCTCATGACCTCTTCATAGGTCCTCAACTGAAATGGAGCTACTCCTCCCCTAACCTCAGGTTTCAAGCCCTGCTGAAACCTCTTTGACTTCATCACGATGGTGGCGATGTAATCAGGAGCAAAACGGGCGAGTCGTAGAAACTCCACTCCATACTCTCTCACGCTCATCGTCCCTTGCACTAACTATAGAAACTGAATCTCCATTTGGTTTCTCACCACCTCTGGAAAATACTATTTCTTGAACTCCTCAACAAACTCCTCCCAAGTCCACGGCAACTTTGGGGTCTCCTGGGCCCTATTCCGTATCACAGACTTCCACCAAGGCCCAGCCTACCCATCGAGCATGTAGGCTGCCCATCTAACACTCTCATCCTCCGTGCATGTCAATACGCTGAACAACTTCTCCATTTCCATTACACGCCATAGTGTCTCGTCATTAGAAAACTAAGGAGGTCTCATCCTCCTAAACTCAAGAAAAGACGAAGGCACGCGATGTAGGTCCCATGGTGTAGGTGGTTGTCGCCTTCTCAGCATGAGCTGCAAAGGATGCGGCTTGTTGTGCCATGGCAGCTGCCATGGTCTCCATGGTGTGCATCATCCTTTGGTGCTCCTCTCTATCTTCCTGTCTTTCTCTCACTCTCTCCTGTTCTCTCTAATCTCGATCCTGACGATCTCGATCCTCATCTTCTTGTTATCTACTACTGCTGCCCCTGGGGCCTCATTACCTCCGAAGGGTACTCGATTGGTAGGAGAGATGTAACCATCTCCACTACGCAAACTTCTCTGTTGGCCTCCTCTCGGTCGGCCTCTTCCCCTAGATGACATTGGCGGCTGCATTTGAAACTAAAGTTTCGTTAGCAGAAGTCCATATGTTCTGACAAAAAGAATAATTGTCAGAATCGCTAAAAGAAATCGCTCTGATACCAACTTTGACAACCCGGATTTTGGCACCCCGAAACCCGTGCCATCGACACGATCATCTTGACCGTGCCCCTTAGCTATGCATGGAACCTTGGTATATCAAGCAACAATAATGAACTGAAATGACAATAATAACTGCGGAAATAATACCATCATCATATGTCAAAAGACAGTTCTACCATCATGCCCCTGCATGAATTCTAGAGCCGATCCGAACCATCGATGATAGCTAATCATCACTGATGGTTCGCCCAAAAGAATATCTCAATACTTAATTACATGATTTAAACAAAAATCAAGACTTGACATACCAAGCCGTACCAATAATCTCTCAAAACAAAACCCTCAAAGTGCACAGCAGAGTCCTCTAGAAGAAGTCCTCTGGAGGCGGCTCTAACTCTTCACCAGGTGTTGGGTCTGACTCACCAGGGTCAACGTCCCCTGAAGTGTCAATAGCTGCTAACAATGGACCTGCGACATATAGCCTAAAGGGTGAGCTACATCCTAGCCCAATAGGGAATAAAACACAGTGAACATATAAGTTAAAACTCACATATATTCCATGATATGCTTATGCATGACGTGTCTATGCAGTTACTGAGAAAACAATTGAAAAGAAACACATTTTACTGGTAGTTTACACATGTCTTTTAATTAATCATGAATGACACTGAATAGGCCTAAAGCAAAACTTAATCTTTCAACTTAAGTAATCCTCGAGCAATATAGCATCGAGCCCCGATGAGATACCCTTCATCGTCATCTATATAGACAGTTTTAAACATATTCCCTGGGAATACCATTAGTACCCAAGCCCCTTTCCCCTGGGGATCGGTGGCGGGGTTTCAACTTATCTCAATTCAACACCCCTGGGGTGTGCTTACTGTGTACGGATAAGCCTCCACACTGGCTTACGGTTTCACCGCCGTATCGGTCACAGATATCCTGCCGCGTCAGTCGTGGGTATCCCGTCACGTCGGTGGGGTATCCTATCAAACCTCAAATAACAAAAATATCAGGTGCTTTACATATAGTTATTTACCGTGTAAGTGTGGTATCTTATATCAGTTAGGCATTATCAGACATTATTCAATCTTGGATACATCCCTAGGATGTATCCATTCAGTTGCATCACACCTGATGCTCTTATTACTTTACTTCCTCATCCCCTGGGGATTGCTCATTACGATTACTCTTATAGATGTCACACACACACCCTTTTCACAAAACTTTAAGAATTAAACAGTTGTCAATTTGAATCTATATCACTACATACATGCTCTTGCAATTTAAAGTACATGTTCAAGGTGTTCCCTACCTCAAGTCTCCGCTAAATCATGCATCAAGGTCCCACGTGGCTCCTTGTGCTCTTGATCACACGTACCACCTATGGTACAACATAACACATGCAATACATCACTAAAGATGTAACAAAGAAGGTCCAAGACCCTCTAAGAATCTTAAGGTCAAACTCAAAAGTCAACAAAAATTGGCACAGTCGATTAATCGAACTCCGAAGTCAATTAATCGAATCTGATTCGATTAATCGATTCCCAAAATCGATTAATCGAAATTCAAAGTTGATTAATCGATTCTCAAAATCGATTAATCGAGATTCCCATTCGATTAATCGAAAATTCTCTACTTTATCCATTCGATTCTCAATTCGAGTAATCGAATTCCCAAAATTGATTAATCGATCCCAAATCGATTAATCAAAATTCGAAATCGATTAATCAAAATCCCAATTCGATTAGTCGATTTTCCCAGGTCTTTTTCCTCCATCCACTGGAGTCCACTGGAGGTTCTCAGTCGATTAATCGACACCAAAATCGATTAATCGAAAATCAAAGTCGATTAATCGAAACTCAGTTCGATTAATCGAATTCGAGTTCTTTGACTTTTCAACTTCTTGGCAAAAATCGATTAATCGAATCTCAATTTTGATTAATCGAATTGACCAGATTCAGCCCCCTTTTGGCTGTTCTTCCCAATCTTTTCCTACTCTTTTTCCTTCATTTTCATTTTTTTTTTCTAAGCCTTTATCCTATAATTTAACCATTCTTAACTACAATTTACTCACATAACTTATGCATTGAATTTACAAGGATTTTACCTTCAATCAATCTCAAATTGATTAGATCTAATGGTTGGAAAGGCTAGGGTTACAGCTTTTGGCTCTAACGAAATCCCTCGCTTCGAATCCGGCCTTAAATGCTCGAATCCCCCCTTCCAATCAGCTGCAATAACTCCACTCTTTACTCCTCTCTCTCTCTCTCTCTTCTTTACTCACCTTCAATAACCAAAACAATTGATTTTAGGGTTATTAACCCTTTTTATCTCCCTTTTAACTTGTGTATTGAGCACATACACCAGAATAGGTGTATGTGACTCCAATTTTACCTCACTCTCCACACATTCACTTAATTTCTCACATCTCATCCGTTCATTGCATCCTATGTCAACTATTGAACTCCCATTTGGTCAAACCTATGATCAGTCAGGCACGGATCCCGAGGTTACTATTTAAAGTGAAATTTTTGGGATATTACACGTAGGGAAAGGAGAAGACAGGTTTTTGGTCCTCACCCGAGGAACCTGTACCCAACCAGCCAACAAACCATGTCATGGGCAGTAGATCCAGCCTGCGTCGATCCCGATTCATCCCCACTACCTTCCCCATCACATTCTCGCATTGAGGAAATCCCCATTTCTGATTCCCCAACCTGACCCCCATTCAAAGTCACCGGGCCATTTGGTGCACCCATTTTCCCATCCACATCTACCCAAAATTCATCCACATCCACCCCACATACACCCCACTTCCCCACATCCACTCCAAGTACACCTATACCCAATCCATTCACCATGCTCAATTTTCCCCCATTCACATCCAATATACCCCTTTTTCCCTCTACTTCCACCATACCCAATTTTTCACATCCTTCCACACAACATACATCCCATTTTTCTCTCATATCAATCCAAAATACCCCCCAAGTTTTAAACCAACATACCTTCCATTTTACCTCCACATCTAATTCAAATCCATCACACTTCCCCTCATCTACTCAAATCTTGCCAAATTTTCCTTCCACATCCAATCCAAATAACTTAATTTTTCTCCATCCATCACCTCTTAAAATTCACCCATTTTTCTCCTTCCTTTACCCAGGTCATGCCCAACTTTCCCTGAACCATGCCCAATTTCCCATTTTCCCAACACACACCTAATTTTCCCCAATCCACCCAGGTCATGCCAATTTTTTCTCAATCCACCCATGCCATGTCGTCTTTGCCCACATCCTCTCCAAATGCACCCAATTTTTCCCAATCCACCTGGGTCATGCCCAATTTTCCCCATACCCTCCCCTCATCGGATGGACCATCTACATCCACCCCCACACCCGATCCCATGTCCATGATGGATGACATGGTGAGGGCTAAAACCATTTGGAAGGCCTCTCAAAGCCTCCCTCATCCATCCCAAACACCTCCATTCCCATCCCATACACTCTAAAATCTCCATTCCTCATTCTTCCAAAATCCTAATCAACCTCCCATTGTCCATACCATCCAAGGCTCCCATCAACCATGGGGCCATCCAAGCGGGCCTCAAGGGCTCAATATCCAACCACAAGCCCATAAAGGCCCAATACCCCGACCCAAGCCCATCAAGGCCCAATACCTCATGCCCAAGCCTATCAAGACCCAATACCTCAGGCCCAAGCCCCTATGCCTAAGCCCATCAAGGCCCAAACTCAGGAACCCCATTTACAAACCCTCCATCATTCCCCTAATATCTCACATTCACCTATGCCCAGCAAGCCCCCATTCCCCCTCAAATAATACACCCATCTTATTCAATCCCTCAACCCAGCATGGGCCCTATTTTTCCACATGTCTCACACCCAACCCAATATGGGAATCTATCCCATACCATCAACTATCTTCAATTCACCCATCCTCCTACCTCTCAAACCCATCCCCAAGGTTCCCTCCAAATGCAATGGCCTCATCAAGCACCGACCCAAAATCTATAACTCACTCATCTCATCCCCCCACAAGTCACCCATCAAAGTTTCCCCCATATACTGTGGTCCCACCAGGCACCCATCTAGCCCACTCATAACCAACAAGATAACCTCACCCTTCCCCCACCGTATGTTGATTCTCAATATGAAGAGGATGAGGTTCCAAATAGTGAGGCCTATTCAAGGGCATTTACCAATTTTATCCCCCCACAACCCACCTTTACTAGCCCACAACCCATTGGAGGACCAGCCCAAACATTGCCATCCAGAGAAATCGAGCTGTTAAAAGAACAAATGGACAAAATTCAAAACCAGCTGATGAAGTTCGGTGGGGCCGAGATTCACACCACGGATTTCTCTTATCTGTGCCTGTTTGCCAAGATGCCTTTGCCACCTAAGTTCAAAATGCCATCATTCAACAAGTATGTCGGCACCGGCAACCCTATAGCACACGTCAAGTCGTACTGTGAAGATATGCGCCAGTATGGAGGGGATGAGTGTTTGCTCATAGAAGTGTTCCAGAAGAGCTTCACGGGCCTCGCTTTGAGATGGTTCACGTCCCTCGAACCGTCCATAATTAAAACTTAGAAGGATCTGACCCACCTGTTCCAGGAACAGTATGTCTACAATATAGACATCGAGCCCGACAAATCTGATCTAGCTCGCCTGAAGCAGAAGCCCGATGAGACGTTCAACGACTATCTGGGGAGATGGAGAGCCTTGGCAACCCAAGTAAGAAACTGAATACTCGACGATGAGCAAATCGAGATGATCTCGAAAAGTACTCTGCCAGTCATCTCTGATTTTCTGGTGTACAACAGCAATCCAGCTTTGCTGATTTAGTGAGGAATGCTAACCGCTGTGAGGATGTAGTAAGAGAGGGTCGTTTTTACAGAATAGTAACCAGTGGGGTCTGCAAATTTCTTGAGCAGAGAATCGAGAGAAGAGCAGGGAGGAGGTCCAAGCCGTAATGACCATGCAGCCCAATACCAACATAGTACCATTCCGGTTTAGGGCGGCACTGCAAGCCCCAACACCAACTAATCCAGCTCAAAGGCAAAGCAATGTCCCCAGAGCGCAGAAGGACCCGATATAACTGAGTGTTCACTCCCTTGGGACAATCCCTAAGTGTCCTCTTACCGTTGTTGGTCGAAAAGGGTTTGGTCACCATACTCCAACCGCGACCTCCATCGAATCCAATCTCGAAAAACTATGATCCCAGCACACATTGTAATTTCCATCAGGAGTCGAGACATCCAACTGATTGGTATTTTCCTTTAAAACATGCGATAGAGGATTTAATAGATGCAGGAAAACTCATACCTTCAACACCTCCCCAAGCTAATCAGCACACTAATATCATGCAGGCACCGTTGCCGCAGCACCTGCAGGGAGGAATGGGTCCAAGGGCCATAATTAACATGCTGCAGGAAGAGATGGAAGCGGTCAACCCCTTAGAATATATTGGCATAAGGGAATACTATGATGACTCATGTAGTGGATCAGGAGAACAAGACCATCGGGGTAGTTGAACCTTTGAACTTGGCCGATTATTTTCCAAGCCCGACACCTCAAGAAGCACCAGTGCAAATAGTAGTGCCTCTAGATCTGAATTTTTACTTTCCTATGACAGCTCCCGTTAATCAGGTCCAAGCTGATTGGACCTTCCCCCGGTATACCAATCATATTCGACACCAACCCTCGTAAATTTCATGGTGCCCAATTTTACCCCACCTTCTGAGTCAGCTCCCGTCAACCCTGTTTGGCCTAATCTCGCCACACTATCATCAACCCATCAACCTTCACCTCTGACACCAACCCAATACAGCTGGCTTAGTACTATTGGTTTAATTTGTGTTGATGTTCTTTATTATAAAAGTGGTTAAAATATTACAGAAATAAAGAATGACAAAAACAAAACAAGAGGGCTAAAGATGGAATTAGAACACAAACGCCACCTGCAAGATACAAGGTTGTTGTAGCAAGTTTTAAATGAAGTAAGGGTTGTCCCACAGAGAGTTATGGATTTAAAGGTAGTAAATTTTCAGATTTGCTACAAATCTGGCAACTTTAAACCTAATCTATCTTAAACTAATAAAATAGGGTAAAGAGAGGGTGTTTTTGGAGTTTGTCACTAACTAAAACAGAAATAAATGCAAAAATCAGAAATAAAATAAAGGGGTTTAAAGAAGAATGAAAGTGGTTTAGTGAAATAAACAGAAAATAGAGAAGTAGGCAATTAGGGACTATTTTTTACTGTAAAAAGTATTATAAAACAGAGCAAGAGTTAGATCTGCAGCAATCCTTCATTTGGCTACAAACACAAATACAAGGAAGAAGAATCCAACTCAACCCTGAGATATGGATTAGACTTAGGGCTATATCCTGTCCACTCAAATGGTCATCAGATATCTCATGGATACAATCCAGTCATAGGGGGTTAAAGATGAAACAATAAAACCACTGCAGACATTGTGTTTGCAAGGCTTCAAGCTCATGCATCCATAAGTGCATAAAATCCATAAACATCTAATGAAAATCACAAGAGAATACAGATCAAATGAAATACTATAACTAGTTATTCATTGTCAAAAAGAAGCTTATAATGATACAGCTCTCAAGTCTACAGTCTCTGCAAGAATTCAAGTCTCTCCATAATACTATTACAAGCAGTTTACAACTTCAAATTAGCCCTAACTACTACAAAGACTTAGTCAGTCATGTTGAGCTAAGGAAAGAAGAAAAACAAAAGGAGAAGATGACCAAAACCCTAAAAATGGGGTCAGCTCTTATGTGTTGTGTGTAGTGTGATCCCCCCTTACAAGCATGCTTTCTCTTCTTTATATACACAGCAGAAAGTAACTTTATTCTCTGGTCAATCAAAGGAGAGGAGAATCAAAATAGTTAGGATATGTTGACGTGGCCCAATTTCAGTCAAGTATTATCCCATTCTGTTAGAAAAAGCACAACACACTCAGACAAGTGTCCCATGTGCTGCAGAAGTTTCAAAAATGCCCCCGAAGTCCAGAAATATCTGTTGGGTCCCGAGCCTCAAGAGGGTGAAGTCTTCTGAAGGCTTCACAGTGTATAGCTCGAGCCGATAGACTACTTTCTAAAGGTTGCTCGAGTGGTTGAAGTGTTGTAGTCCAGATCTACTCGAGAAGAAGAGCTACTTCTGAAGACAACTCGCTAGGATAGCTTCAGAAGATATAGAATTGCTCGAGAGGTGCTCGAGAGGCTGAATTGCTGCAGGAATGATATGCTCAAGATTGCTCGACAAGTTGCTTCTTAAGGCAAAGAACTACTTGAGATTGCTCGACAGCTACTCGAGGGAATTAATTTAAAGGTATGTTCTGCTCGAAACAACTCGAGAGGATGATCTGAAGGTTTCATATCTACTCGAAGCTACTCAAGATGAGATTTCTACTTCTCAACAACTGCTGCAGCTATTCTTTAGGTATGGGTCCCACTTTTCTCTCATTGTAGAACTTCTAGGGATCTAAGGCATGATGAACAACTCATTGGATGGGGACCACCAAGGTTTAATCTTTGTATTTCCATCAGCTCCACTGCTTGACTCTAATTCTTCTCTTCACGGCACTTGTTACATAGATTGTTGCACCATTCTACAGATTATTGCTAACTACAAAATCATACTCAAATATTAATTATTAAATAGCTCTAAGGTCTAGTAAGGGCTAGGTTAGGAGGTGGAAAGTGGTATAATTCAGTAATTAACACACCCCCAAACCTAATCTTTGCTAGTCCTCGAGCAACGAGAGAATTAAACAATTATTCTAAAAATTACATGCCACTTTCATAGGGAGCACGGATGCATTTAGCCTATGCATCAAATCTTTTAAACCCGAGTGAAGTCTCCTGAGGGTTTTCAGTGAAGATACCCACAAACTTTATAATAGAATAGTTAAGTTTAGTGCAACATATGTCAAATCAGATTTCAACAAATAAAAATTCATTTCACACCCTACTCTTTCAAATTCAGAGAAATTAAAATAGTAATGCAGTTAATTTAACACTTAAATCATACTGAATTTCCATCACAGCCAGTCAGCTTACATCAAGAGTATTGTGTGAGTGAATCAGTGTCAAGCTCACCATTAATTCAAGAATCAGGTTTAAATATTGCCCCAATGAATTTAATTTCAGACCCAATCCTCACCAAGGCTATCACTCAAAAATGAAATTCTAAGGTGTATCACTTTTGTTGCAACTCAAAATCAATTACAAACCTCAAATCAGCCTGCAAGCATGAGCATAGGCATTGTTGCTAATTCCTGAAATCTTCTTATTCTTTCCACCATAGATTACACATCCCCTTATCTCCAAATGAGAGCTCAATTAACTTTAGATCAATAAGGAATTATTGTTGGGTTGTAATGTGGCTTAGGGTTGAAGTTTAAAAAGAATGAAAGGATAAAAGGAATTCAAAACTGAGAAATCAACTAAGAGAAGGAGGTGATTCATGACTTCACCTTCTTCATTACATCACAACTTCATTTTCTTTTATTTTTTTCAGATCCAAAGTGGCTAGCTTCTTCTCATCTTTTTAATTTTTCAAATGAAGTACTTCTTTTGACTTATTGGGTGGGGACCACCAAGGTTTAATCTCTATATTTCCATCAACTCCACTGCTTGACTCTAATTCTTCTCTTCTTGGCACTTGTTACATGGATTGTTGCACCATTCTGCAGATCACTGCTAACTATAAAATCATACTAAAAAATTAATTATTAAACATCTCTAAGGTCTAGTAAGGGCTAGTTTAGGAGGTGGAAAGTGGCATAATTCAGTGATTAACAGGTACTGCCACACGGGCACCAGTATATTTACCTCTAACACATATCTAATATAGTTGGCCCAATTTTGCCACACCGCCACCAGTGCCTCCAGTCCCGTTATGAGTCAACCAAATCGGGCCCAACTTCACCATGTCAGCCCTGCCAACTCAATCATACCTGACATCTCCATTCATTCCCTTTTAGATCCTGAAACCAACACATAATCCCCATCAGGTCCCACTCGACTACAGTTAAACAAATGCCAATGCTGGCAGCAGCAACACAAAAGCAGTCGAGTTCGTTACCCGATCGGGAAGGATCTCAAAGCAGCCTGAGGCACTGGTGCCCGCCCAATGATCAACTTATTTTATGTATTAAAATTATGTTAAATTCAAGTCTTAACCTATTGTAAGCGCACAATGGAAATCATAGTACTAGCATAGGATCGTTCCCATGAGGAAGTTTGTCTATCTATTTATCTCTTATTCATATCTTCTATTTAAATCCTTATTTTAAAAACTTCTATTTATCTTTAAGATCTAATCTACTGGAAAAATATGAATAAAAGATCAAATCCTCCTAATTGAGATCGTCAACGGTATTTTTTAACCTAGTGCATAAAATAAATCTAAATTCTCCTTCTTCTAATTGAGATCGTCAATCCCAATCTTTAGTTATCAGATATTTATGAATTTAAACAATACCGTTACACCATATTTCTAGTCTCCTAGCATTGGTCGTCAATCAAGTCTAAGATCCTATCAATACAGATTTAATCTAATCAATAACTTTCTAAAATCTAGGCATCAATCAAACCTTAGAAATTAAAGATGGAAAAGTAATAACAATTATACTAATCTGCAAATTCTAACATGAGTCGTCAATTCAAATTAAAACTTGGAGATATTTACAAAGCTGTAAATTGCATAAAATAAAATCTAAACTAAAAAGCAAAGTAAAATATATCCTTCACCCTTTAGCCACAATCATCAATTGCTCCTAAGAAATTATAGATATCTATTCTAATCTTTAGCACTAAATTGCAGTCGTCAATTGCTCTTGAGAAACCTTGGATATCTAATCTATTCTAACTATTTTACACTACTGATCGAAAGAAAATCCAACCTTAGGCGTCAATTGATACTGAAATTCTTTGATGCTTTATTCCTACACCGGGCTCTCTTATTTACAGATCATAAGGAGTCGGTTTACAATGACTTCTAATTATAATAAAAGAAACTACTACAGTAAAAGTATCCTAATATAACTCTACTTCTAGTTTCTTCTTTTCCTTGCTTCCTTTAGTTGATACGCTTCTAAAAAGTTCCTTAATCTTCAATAGTAAAGTCCTTCGGAGTATATCTTTATCAATCTTCTCAGATTCGTGATCAGCTGAACTTCTAATTCTAAGAGTCTTCTAATTCTATTCATGGCGGTGATAGCTCTCACGTGATCAACAGCAATAACAGTAAATAGGAAAGCTTCTATTTTTTTGAAATCATAGATAACAATTTCTTCTATTATAGCTTCTATTGATGATTTTCTCTTCTTTCATGGCTTTCATACTGGACGATTTTCTATTCATGATTCATTGTCTTTCTCTTCAGTATGGTCTTTACTCTTTTGTCGCTTCTAAAGAATCGTCTTTTTAAATAATCGTAAAATTATAATTTCTTATTTCTTTCTATCTTCTTTTTACTTCAACAGTAGCACAAAATTGTCAAAAATGATTTCTCTATTTTCTTGTATTGGCGAATCATCTTTACACAATCAATTATCATTCTTACTGTTATTTGAGTTCGCTTTGATGAATATTAATACTTAGGCTCTCTTTTACTATTTATCTTTAATATCTGCACATCGATAACTTATTAGTAGCAAACTAAGTCTAGCATCACTAAGTTAAGGGTGATAAAATGATAAATTATGTGACTGATCCCACCCCCAAACTTAAGTTTTGATGTCCCTAGCAAACACGGAAAATTAAACTATCCTAAAACTAAAAATTTAAATGTCACTTTCGTAGGGAGCACGATTGCATTTAGCGGATGCAACAAGCCTTTAAACCCCTTGTGATCCCTAGTGGAGGAGTTGTAGTCTCCTGAAAATTTCAAAATATAGATTTTTATATACTAATTACTCAGTCAATCATTAGATGTTCATTATTTTTTAAAAAATTTCAAATCTTTTATCCTTAGCTTTCCATCATCGTTATTATCCTCTATCAGAACTCAATAATTCGATATAGCGTAGAGTATGTGCATATAAGCAAAAATTTTATTCATCATAAATTTTTCTAAACTGCGGTTTTTAGAAAATATTTTCATCCAAACTCTCACTTATTGGCATACTCTCAAAAATAATCGAACTTTTGGGTTCTCACAATATTATAGATGTATGCAAATTTCATCGAATAATTAACTAAGAAGATAAATCTCATAGAAAGGATAATCAGTTCTATTCATATAACTTCTCCATTTATTTATAGTATCTATTTTATATATCTCTACTATACTCATATTCTTGCAAATCGTAAATCACAGAGGTCTTTCCTTCTGCTTGTAATGGGGCTTTGGGTTTTCAGAAGGTTTCAAAGAAAAAGATAAAGAGGATTCAAAATTATTTATGAGAATTTAGCTCTTCCTTCTCTTCTTCTTCTATATTTTTCACCTTCAGTAAGTATCCTTATTTTGGATAACTTCTTCCCATTTCATTTTTAGTATAAATCCCATTTTTCTTTTCAAGTTAAAAGCTTTTTGCTTCTCTTTTTTCATGGAATCGTCTTTTTACGATTTCTTCTATTTCTTTCCTCATATTTTCATACGATTATATTTCTTCTTACTTGTATCATTTTCAGTAGATCCTTTATCTATTATGCATATACTCCTTTCGCTCCCTCTTCTCCCCTTCTTTTATATTCTAAACTCTCAGAAATTGTAAGGGTCAAGGATAGAAAGTTTTGGGTAGTATATATGGTTAAAGGTTTATAAAATTTTGGTACAAAGAAATTTAGTTTTTAGGCTTCTAATATTAGTTCAAAGGGTAAAATATTATGGGATTTTTGGCTTTTTGGCTTTGATTTAACAAAAGATAGCTTTTGGTCATTTTCACGATTTACTAATATGGATGTCTTATTGCTTTGATATTTTTAATAGACAATTTTAAATAAATAAATTATCATATTTATAGAATATCTTGATTCTAAGTTCACCATTATGATATTTTAAATAATAGATAAGTTCAAGAAAATTTTAGCATGAATAAAAACAATCTCTCTTTCTCAGAATGAAAGAGGAAATAGGCTCTATAGCTCACTAATTATATGATTTTGAAACTATATTCTAAAATATTTTCAGTTCAAATCGATCATATAGTTTCAAATATTCATCTAATACAATATTCTAGAGATGCTTTACTTTGAATTATAACTATTTTTATTTTGATTTTTGAACTACTAATATGATGGGTTGCTAAGAATTTCGAATTTTCATATTTTTTATCATAATTCCCATATAATGATTAACTTTTTAAAAAACTATACTAATATATTATATTTTCAAAATTGATATGTATCCCCCCCCAAACTTAAATAGGATAATGTCCTCATTATGCAAAATAGAGGACACACAGGAAAAATATTACCTTATTTTACTGTTGGGTTAGTTCTCGAGTTTATAATCTGTAAAAAGAATAAAAAATCTTCCCCCAAACTTGGGAGAAAAATACTATTGATTTTATAGAATCTAAAAAGTTATATGTTAGTAGCATTGTTAGTAAATTAGTCAAAAAGAAAACTTTATATATGAACTAAATATTTACAATAATTAAAAAGAAAATTTTTCAAAATTTTCAAAATCTTCCTACCTGTGCGGCTTTAATGATCTAGGTTTTTTTTCTATCACTCACTTGAGGAAGATGAGTATTGTATGATTGATATGCTTGGTCGAGCTGGTTCTTGTAAGGTCAGTATTAGAGAATGACTGTTTGGCAATTCTTCATCAGAGTCTATCATTACGGCTGTGGAACAATCAGAACATTCCTCTATCACTGGTGCTGGTTTTGGTTCTTTGTCAACAACTTTATAGGAGACAGAGATGTCTTGCTTCTCCGCTATTAATCCTTCATATCTTTCTTTTAATGCTCACAGCTCGTTACCCCTTTCTTTCGCTTCACGTTAGAGTTGGCAAATAACAACAAACTTGGCATCATTTTCATCCCTTAGTTGATCAGAAACAGCTTTCTCTTTTGTCACTATGACCCAGAATTTCTTTATGATGGACTCAATCTTTTCCTTCTGTACTATACAAGTAAGAATCGGAGAATCTTTTTCCTCTTACAATTTAACTGATTTCCCTTTAGCTATCGTTAGTTCTTGAGTCTTTTCATTCAGTAAGTTCTTCAGGGTCTGTTCATATTCCTTATGGGCCTTTTCTCGTGTTGTTTCTCTGAAATCTGGATCTGCTATGAATTCTCCATATTGTGCAGTCAGCTCAGCAATATTATCTTGATATGCTTTTCTCTCAACCTCCCATGCCTATTGATTGTTTGTTAGTGCATTATTTTGGGTCAGTAGCTCTGCTATTTGTACTTGGGAGGCTGTAGTGGCTTCCTAGATTCTTCTATTTGCGTCATCAACCCATTGTGCAGTTGCTCTCTTACGGCTTGTCTCTTTAAAATTTCAACTATTTCATGTCTCTCTTGAGCAGTGGGCATAACTTCGATGACTCTAGTTCTCAATCTTGTAAATTCTTCCATTAATTTCCTCATAGCTCTTCGCACTGACACTAGATTTGGTGCATTAGTGCTCTGCCATTGTTCTACTCCTATCAGACTTCTCTACAGGTTACTTAGTGTTTCGAAGAAAGTTTGTGCTAAAGTAGTTGTGACTGAAGGAGATATTCCTTGGGTTATTAACTCAACAAATCCCATCCTTGGAGTCTCAATTCTTGGTCCTTCCGCTGCAGTGTTAAATATTGGAGTCTGCTCTATAACCTCTGGGGCTGTTGGTGGAATGACAGACTCTACCTGTTCAAGATTATGGCTAAAAGTAGCCAACTCATCAATTTGCTCCTCTCTCTGAGGAGTGGTTTCTATGTTGGGATTCTCTGCTGGATAGTTTGCTTCTGGTGCTGAAATACATGGATTCTTAGGCTCTACTTCTGTGGTACTAGGCAATGTAGTTGCCTCTGTTGAAGGGGGCAAAACAGGCCCTATTGGTGAATCCAAAGTAGGGTCATACAGACTGGTTTGGTCTGTAACTGGTATTCTGTCCTCAGATATTCTCACTGACACTGGAAAGCAGCTCTCTGCCTTTTCAAGGGATGGATTAGAAGTACTCACACCTTCTTCCATTACCACTGCTTCAGTGGCCTCAAATTCTTATGTCTGTTCTATGGCAGTTTCTAACGGTACTTGGGTGGTTTCTAATTTGGATAAGACCTCCTTTGGTTATGCCGAAATAGGGATCCTTATTTTATTCGTGGCACTTGGAGTTCTCCGATAGGTTTGAGGTGTCAGGCTCTCGTTATTACGGGGCAATGCTTTTTCTGTGGGATAAATACTATATCCCACATTTACCAATAGATTTGTAATTAACCCACCAAAGGGTAGATATAATTTGTTTGTTTGATATTTCTTTTGAGGTAACTTCTCCCTCACTATATTCATTACCTCTAAAAGGTAAGAAGGAACATCAAACCAATAGCGGTGTGCCATTAGGTATAAGGCTTTTGCAAAAAGGGCTCTTCGCTAGGTCTCATGTCCCGTGGGGTGAACAGTTTTGTGGATTAAAGCATTGAAAAAGTGAAAGGATAGGTTCTGTTCCTCTAAGTCTTTACGCAAGAAAAATGATTTATCATTTGGTGGTTTGCCTAGCAAGTCTGTGGCCATTTGAATAAAATCTGGCATGGTCTCGAGTGAAGGTCTAAGGATATTCACTTCAGGAGTGCCAGAGGATAGCCCATGTCTTTCCAGAGGTGTATTCATCACCCCAGCAACCATTACTTTTGTAATCGAAATTGGAAATCCATCAATGGTTGTTGACAGAGTTGGGACTGGTCCCTTGTTGCTATTGCTCATATTTACATAAAATAGTTTTACCAATCTAGAGTAGACTTGAGTAACTCCAGGTTCTAGAAAATAATGAAGCCATCCATCCTTAAAATACTTTATTGCCTCTCCTCCCATTTTCGGTTTTTCCAAGGCGTCAAAGTCCATTGCAACCTCGGCTCCTACGATGTGTTGCTTTATCGCAGTAGGGAGTTTATCCGCTGGTGTATCAGAGGATGTTGGCTTTTTACCTTTGTCTAATTTGGGCCCCCTTTTTGGGACAGACACGGGATCTTTCTTAGTAGTGTCTGTGGGACCTTTTCTGATATCTACCCCTAAAGATTTGATTTTCTTCTTGGGGGCCTATTGCTTTTGATTTAGCTTTAATGGCAATAGACCGTGCAATACGATGAATGATTGGGGTGTTATCAGAATTGTTACCTTCCTTGTCTTCCTCGTCTTACCTCTATCGCTTGCCATGTTCGTTCATTTTTCTACAAAAGTTAATCAATCATTATTAATCAAACTTTAAAACCTAGTTTGAATAAATAACCCATGCAAATACCTTTCCATTAAAAAGCGTTCCTTTACCTTGTCGACGATTGAAACTCTAATTTGAAATTATGCGATAAAATTGCTCGTAAGTGTAGACACTCCCATTTTGCCCTCTCAGTATATACAAATCTATTCGGTTAACCTTTGACCTCGCCCGTGACTTTTCAAAAATGACTCACCTTCTCTGAAAGTTTCACAACCCTAATGTGGGACCATATATTGAAACAATAGTATATGGCCGGACACAGGCTGAAACAATAGCTCTGTGGCTCAGGACCCATGCCCTAACGTGAGACTATGCACTGAAACAGTAGTACATGGCTAAACACATGCTGAACAATAGCTATGTGACTCAGATCCCAACGTAGAGAGACTATATACTGAAATAATAGTACATAGTCGAAATGCAAGCTAAAATAATAGTCTGGCATTTCAGACCCTTTAACCCTAACATGGGGACCATATGCTAAAACAATAGTATATGGCTGGACACAGGCTGAAATAATAGCTTTGTGGCTCAAACCCCCTAACCCTAAATTGGGAATCATGCACTAAAACAATAGTACATGGCTGAACACAGGCTAAAACAATAACTTTGTGGCTCATATCCCAACATAGGGAGACTATATATTGAAACAATAATATATAGTCAAAATATAGACTGAAATAATAATCTTACATTTCAGACCAGACTCGGACCCATACAACCCCGAATTACGCACCTAAAATCACACGCGTAATTCGATCGCACGCTAAACCACAAACGTGCAATCAGTCTCCTTTCAGACCAGACTTCCTTTCCCCAGACCACCTCGAGACTTGATCACGTGCCCCAATGGCACGCGCGATCAGATTGAGCACCCGACCACTGGCACGTAATTGGCCTACGCCCGACCTAGTCTCACAGTCCTTGACCCCCAAGATTCCACGATTAAGCGCTTAGAACTAGATGCTTAATTGGATTGCACACTCCACAACAGGCGCGCAATTAGTCCTAACATGGTTAGAACTAGGAAACTCGACTGAGCAAGTCAGGTGATCGCTCACTGAGTCGGTGATCGACTCAAAGCAATTAAGCACTAGGAGACCTGCGCGTAATTCAGTTAAACGCCTGAAACATGGCGTTTAATTAGAAAAAAACCTATAAAATATTTTTTTAATTCGAGGCACACACACGAACGAAGAGGCTGAAATTTCACAAAAAAGAGGGGACGGAAAAATACACATAATTTCGAGAACAAACGCATAGAGAAACAGAGCTATGATTTCGATATTCAAGCCTCGAATTTTTGAGATTCCTCTCCACAACCCCGACCTTAGGTAAAAATCTAGCCCTTAGTTTCTAACCTTAGTTTTCAGGTTTTAGATTTAGGATTTTTCTTAGTCTTAAAAGATTAATATTAAACTTTCAGTTTTAAACCGTAGCACCCGTTTTTAGACCATAATTTCAATCTCTGGTTCTAGTCCTCAGTTTCTAGAACCAATCCTTAATCTGGCGGCCTAACCACCGACCTTAGACTTTAATTTTATTCTAAAATCTTAATCTCCAATCCTATCATTAATCTCTAGTTCTAGTTCTTAGTTTCTAGAATCAGTCCTTAATCATACGATTGATTTTCTGGTTTCGGACCCATATTCGGTCCTTAGATTTTAAATTCTAGTTTTAATTCCTTAATTTAAGATTTTTTAAATCCCAATTCTTAATTTAGTCTTCTAAATTTCTAGTTTTATAATTTAATCCATAATTATAATAAAAAATCGACTCCAAAAAAATCTAAAATACTATATTATAATCCAAAATTCAATTTGTTTTAATCTCAGCCACCCGATTTGCCCAAGGGAGCTTACGGAGGGTACTCAGGAACAAGGCCAATCCTCCTTAGCATAGCGGGCCCAAAACCTATTTTTTTTTAGAATTTTAGTAAAGTTAATTCATCGCTTTAATTAGAATTAGTAAAATCAGTTTCGTTATTTTCCAAGAATTTTAGTATAATTAATTTATTGCTTTAATCAGAATTATAGTAAAATTAATTCATTATTTCAATTAGATTTTTGGTATAGTTAACTCATTACTTTAATTAGAGTTTTAGTAAAATTAGTTCTCTATTCCAATTAGAATTTCAGTAGAACTAGTATAATTGCTTTAACTAGAATTTCAGTAGAACTGGTATAATTATTCCAATTAGAATTTCAGTAGAACTAATATAATTACTTTAATTAGAATTTCAGTAGAACTAGTATAATTGCTTTAATTATAATTGCTTTAATTAGAATTGCAGTAAAATTACTATATTTACTCTGCTTAGAATTTCAGTACAATTAGCATGCTTGATTTAAATAGAGTTTTACTAGAATTGATATATCTGCATTCCTCGTACAATTAGGAGACTAATATTAATTAGATTTCTAATAGCATTAGGAAACTAAATTAATTAGATTCATAATAAAATCAGGACACTTAAATTAATTAGACTCCTAGTAGGATTAGGAGACTCAATTAATTAGACTTTCAACAGGATTAAAAATACTAAATTAATTAAACTCCTAGTAGGATTAGGAGACTAATATTAATTAGACTTCTAATAGCATTAGGAAACTAAATTAATTAGACTTCTAGTAAAATCAGAACACTTAAACTAAGTAGACTCCTAATAGGATTAGAATATTAGATTAATTCACCACAACAAGTTCACATAATTAGACTCATAATAGAATTAGGGATTTTAAGCCAATTAGAATTACCACAATCACAAGGAAAAAAAAGGAAAACTAAATTATCTAAATTATGAAGAAGATCCATAGTGTTTATCACTGAAAAGTACCACTTTTCACCTCTTAACTTAGCCTTTGCTGGACCTTGAAACTGACTAATTAACTCTTCTTTTAGCTTTTTTTGTAGTTAGGAATAAATTATGCAGCTTAACACAGTCTATGCTTTTGGTGCCAAGAAGAGAGAGAATGCTAGCAAAAGATGACAGCTGAATCAGAAAATGATAGAACACCATGGTGGTACACATCATAGTGACTATTTTACATGCCATACTGGACCAAGGAAGTCCAACAGATTAAAGAAGTATATGTGAGAGTGGAGGAAGCTGCAACAGAGGCATGTGCATAGCAGCAGAGGAGCCAAGGACCTATCTCGCACAGCTGAGGTGTAGCCTCGCGCTGTTGAAAGTCACTAGCAGAGCTCCCTCATGCAGCTAAGACATGCAACATAATAGAGCTCGCGAAGAAGTCGCGCAGCTCAATGAAGAGGTTATCGCAAAGTAGCTCTCGCGCAGCAGTCGCACACTTCAGCGGAAATCATCAAGTGAAGAAACTCGCGGAGCTCTCACGCACTAAGCCTTTAGAAGTACAGCTCGCGAAGTTCTCATGAGGATCAAACCTTAATATAGTCGCGCGCACTATCTCGGGAGACCTAAAAACCTCACGCAGTTCTCACGTGACTCTGGAAGAGAGAGACATCCAGAAGTTCTCTCGCGCGCCTAGAAGCTCAACTATGAACCACGCGAGATGCAGAAGCATCTGCGTGAGTACCTCGTGAATGAAGTTTCTGAAGCTCTTCTGCATGAGCAATCAAAGCACTAAAAATCCTTTTACGCAAGTTCATTCAAAGCTAAAGAAGTTGTGCCATTGCCCAAAGCTCTACTACGCGAGACAGCAATATTCCACGCCAAACTCTACCCCGCGAACACTCTACAGATGTGCGATAGAAGTGAGATGCAGAAGCCAGTCTCACGAAGCTCGAGCTCTCCACTTCTCAATCTTAACTCAAGGTCCTTTTGGGGATTTCCTCAGGTTTAGGGCATACACCTCGAGGCACGGATTCCGATGCATGCATTCCAAGACATCCGAGGGTTATAACAGTACCACATCTACTTGAAAATTAGGGTTTACTCTCCTCTCAGCCACAACATTGGGACTAAGTATATAAGTTGCGCTTGTAACTTTGAAAATCATGATTCACTTTCTCCTTCAACCTCTGTTGGTTGAGAGCTCAAGCAGACTAGGGTTAGGGTTAGGGTTTGATCACCTCTTTTTCTATTTTTTCTTCTCTCTTAGCCCAGCACTTACTGGTTAAATCTTTGGTAAGCATCTAGGTGTAGTTTTATTTAAGTTTTATAATAGGTCATTTGAACATTAGGATTTGGTGTTGAGTTGTTGTGCACAGGGCTGTTGCCTTGAGAGATTTCATTATTAGTCACATTAGATCAATGAAATTTATGTTTCAATGCCTACTCAATCTGTTATTTTCCTATTTATTCGTAGTTCTATTCAGGCTATAGCATACATTTAGGATTTGAGCTTATTGAAAGGCCCATGGAAGCTTGAGCTTTTGTAGGCTTGGGACCATGGTGGCAAATAGCAGTTTTCATGTTTTATCTCAGCATTTGAGGATAAGGGAGCCTCTATGGATAGCCTGTGACCATTAGAGTGCACAGACTATAGCCCTAGAGCAAACTTGGTTACAGATCTGAGATGGATTCTTTCTCTCTGCACTTGAGCTTATAGCCTAGTGAGAGATTGTGTAGGAACAAACTCCCCACTGTCTTACTTGGCCACTATCAGATGTTAGATTTGGCTTCTCTGTAGTGATTGAGAACTGGGAGGCTGAGTCATTGCAGGCCTTTTGTAGCAATAATCAGATGTGCTTAAGTCCTTATTCAACCTGTTGCTGATCCTTTGTGTGGGCATCAATGTGCCGCTGGCCTTGACAATACATAGGATTTTATGGGTTGAAACTCCTATGAATGTTAGCCAGATCTGTGCACAGATCTGAGGAGCTCAGAGCATTGGCAGACATAGTGTCTGCAATGGTATTCACGGCCTGATTTGATTCATTGGATTAGGTTTGATCAATCCACTCCCTTGGATTGGGTTAGCATTTTTGGCTTGATCAATGGGATTTGACAGACTCTATTGGATAGACTGTGGCCATTCGAGTGGACAGACTATAGCCTTAAGAGCGCCCCAAATGGCATGGGTTAAGTTGGATTCTTCTATCTTGTTGAGGTTATTGGTAGTACTTCAGCAAGGACTTGCTGCAGAGAGAGCCCTAAATCTAAGTTACATAACTGAATGAACCTTTAACCTAAACTGCTTACTTCTCACCCTTTTATCTTTATTTTAACACACCATCACCCCCTTCTTTATAACCCTTTCTTAGGATAGGACTATACTTTATTTCTTTCTATTTTTTAGTAGGTAATTTAGTGTAGACTTGACACCCAACTCCCTTTCTTTAGGATTGTCAGATCTGTAGTCAGATCTGGACACCTACTATTATAGCTCATTTTGGGTTCTAGATCAATTTCTCTATGGGACAAACTCTTACTTATCAAAACTTGCTACAATAGCCCTGTATCTTGCAGGCTTAGGATTACTTTAGTTGTGTTGTTTCCATCTTATATTTTACTTTGATTTTTAATTTGTTCTCACCACACAATAAAAATAGCATACACTAGTAACTCCACAAAACAACAAGTTTTTGACGCTGCTGCTGGGGAACATTTATCTTTTTAGTAGACCTAAGTTGTAGTATATTGTAGTTTAGAAAATTCTTTGTAGCTGTGTCATAGTAGAATAAAAGTACTACTAATTCTTTTTGGAATCTTGCAAAATTGGATAGCAGCAGAAGGAAAAAGCTAGAGCTGCAGCTGGAGTCTAGCTAGCTCTGTTTCACTTCTTTTACCCTGAAACCTAGTCCTTTAATATTGAAGTCCTTGTAATTAATTTTGTGTAAATTTGTTAGTTATCATTTTAGTTTAGAAATTCTTTGAGTGATGTAAGCATTTTCCTTACTTGCTAAGTTTGTGGGTGTATGGTTGGAAGAAGGTCCCTGAACCTTGAGTTAGAACCTCCATATCCTGAAGTTGAAAGGATCCTTAGACCAAGAAACACCCCACAAGGCCCTACTGTTGAAACTGAGCAAGCTAACATATAGTTAACAGGCAAAGAACCTTAAAGGAATATAATGCACCAGGAGATTACACTTCCCCCTTCTGCATACAATTCCCTTAAGTGGAAGGAAACTATAAATTCAAGTCCTCTACCATCAATATGATGCCATCTTTTCATGGGCTTAGTGAGGAAGATCCTTACAAGCACATTAACTAATTTTTATTACTTTGCACCACCTTCAATATTGCTGGCTTGGGACCTGAAGCCACCAAACTGAGGCTTTTTCCTTTTTCCTTAAAGGACAAAGTCAGCAGTTGGCTCTCTAAGCTCCCAGCCAACAGCATACAAACATGGAGTGACCTCCAAAACCAATTCCTAGCTAAAATTCTTTCCCATGAACAATACCAGCTAGATGAGGACATGTATTTTGTCATTTACTCAGTCCTCAACTGAAGATGTTTATGAAGCATGGGAGAGATTCCAAGAGATATTAAAACAATGCCCCCACCACCAAATTCCATTGTGGTAATTAGTGTAAGTATTTTACTAAGGAATTAATCCTAAGAGCTGGGATATGGTGGATGCCTCATGTGGTGGTAGCTACCTCCACAAGACAGCTGATGAGGCTTGGGAGCTATTTGACATTATAGTGAAAATTTTCATGCAGCAGGAGTCACTGTCTCGCAATGACAGCCAGACCCTTGCTAGGTTGGTGAAAGAGTCCACCCCTAAAGGTTAAATATATGAAATGAAGGTGCAGAGTGAGTTGGAGAAGAAGGTGGACAATTTGAGCTTAAAGTTTGACAACTTGATTAATGTGATGCAGCCTAGAATAGTTACACAAGTAGAGGAGGCATATCTGATATGCCAATCTCCCACACATTCACTACATGATTATCTATCAACCAACCAATTCCCTGATTTTGTTATGGAGCAAGCCAATGATGCCCAAGCATTTAGGCAGCAACCTGCTAGGTACTCATGGAGGAACCACCCAAATTTGAGGTGGAGGCAAGATAATTACCCTCAATCCCAGCAGTAGCAGTTGGTAGCTCCATACAGACCTCAGCACCAGTTTAACCAAGGATACCCACCTCAGCAGAATTTTTAGTTGCCTGCTCCACAGCCCAACCAGTTGGCCTTGCCTCGACAACAGCCCAGATCCTCTTCTTTTGAAGAGCAAATGATGGCATCCATGTAGAATTTGGGAAGCCTAGTCCAAACTGTGAACTCTCATGGGCAAAGCATTAAGAAAATAGAGGACCAGCTTAGTCAAATTTGCAATGCTTTGAACAGGAGAGAAGATGGCAAATTGCCTAGTCAACCATTAGCCAACCCCAAGGGGAAGTACATGATTGGAGATGCATCCTCTTCCCATGAGGATGATGGTTTAGTAGGCCCAAGCAACTGAGGAGGTCACTGGAGTAACAAGGAAAGAAGGTGAGTGGTGAAGAACCAAAAAGAATGTTGTACCACATGTATTAACTGTGTGTGTTATTTTGCGATCACTTTGAAGTTTTTACTGCTTTAGATTGATGCTTTGCTTGTTTGTTTGATTGTGTTTTGCTTGATTGTTGTTTTGAGTGCAAGTATAGATTTGTCATCTGAATTGTGATGCTCATGACCTTTGCTGATAGTTGAGATAGTCTCACAATCCATTTCATGAATTTGATCTGATTGATTATCTTTAGAATTCTGAATTTGTGATGTTGCAATGTTGATAAAGGGTAACTTAACTGTCATGATGAAATGGAGTATGTGTCATGGAGTGGAGCTGATGCACACTGAATTGGTGCATGATATTGTACATGCACAGGCCAGGGCACCAGCTCAGAGAAAAGATTAAGTGTTGCCCTCTCGCGAGGCTAAATGGCCTAAATTTTAAGATCGCGAGCCACCTGAAGCTTTCTCGTGGAGTTTCGATTAATACATTGTACCGCACGAGAGCTTCGCGAGAAAAAGGATATCTGCTGTAACCTGATGGTGATCCCCGTGAGATGCTTGAGACTTACAATTTAATGCTCATGAGGCTGCACTACTCTAGCTGCGCGAGATCTGAGCAACTGCTTTGCGTGCTTGAGCCTGAATTTAACTCTGTGAAGAGCCTCATGAGGCACTTGAAGCTTTTAAATTTGATCTCACGAGGCTCTGCTTTTCTCCATGACTGAACCTCTCGCGAGGTTGGTTGTGTACTACGCAAGGAATGTATTCTGTGAGAACTTAGCGACATCTGCGTGAAGCACGGCTTTAGCCCTATAAACCCTGTGAATCCCTCCATTTTCTTCATTCTATCTTTTTGCCCTAGCTTCCCCTACGCACTTCCGAGCTTCCCCTTTTCTTCGTTCTTCTATACTACCCTTTCAACTAAAGCTCAGCTAGTTTTCTCATACACTTTTGCTCCCCATCACCTCCTGGTCACTTTGAGCTAGGTTTGGGGGGATTTGAGCATATGTGCAACGTGTGAAGTGAAACCCTAGCTGTCATTTGGTAAGATTTCTCACTCTCTCTGTTGATTTAATTGGATATTAATCTAGAGTAAGAAGAGAGCAATTTGGGATCTAGTTCATTTGTGAAAGAGTGCATTACATTTGCTGGGATTTTGAAACCCTAATTTAGAGAAATTTGATAGTTATGGCCACAGGTTCAAAATTCTCAGACACCTTGTCTACTTTGGTAACCCCACCACCTGCTGGGAGTCCTGTGCCTACTCAAAAATTTGTAAGGATTGCAGAGGCTCCCAATGTGGAGACCCCTGTGGTAACTGCACCCTTTGAGGAGCCCCAAGTTGAGAAAACTATGAAGAAAGGCCAAGGTGTGCCCTCTGTTGCCCAGGGTACCAAAAAGAAGTCTGCCCCAAAAAAGAGGGTCAGAGAGCACCCTCCATCTAAAAGCCCTGAGAAGTCAAAGAAGAAACAAAAAATGGGAAAGGGAGTAGCCACTAAGATCCCTGAGGATGAAGAGGAAGAAGATAATGAATACCTCAGGGTCCCATCTGAATTTGATGCAGTAATTAAGATAGAGCCTGAGACAATATTTGATAAGGCTTTCTTTGAGGAGCTATCTGAAACAACTGCCTCCTTGGAGTTCCTCACCGAAGCCTCATTGCTGCCCCTACTGAGACCCCCAATGCAACTGCTCTTCCCTCGACTAGTGCAATTGTTTTACCAGAATATCAGAGTCAAAACTGGGGATGATGGGAACCCAGCACTGCTGGTGCTCATAGACAAATTTGAGATATTGTTCAAACAAGCTACCATTGCTAGGATCCTTAGGATACCAGCCAGGTATAGCCCTGAATGTGGCTTGGGTTCCCCTTTGACAGCCACCATCCCAGAGATAGCCCAGGAGCTAACTGGAGGAATCACTGCATCAGGGGTATCAATAAGGAAGAGAGATCTGCACCCCCACCTCAAATTTATGGATGGGGTGCTGAGGAAAAATGTCTATTACTCTGGACATGAGCAGGAGAGGAGATTCCTTATTGTTGATGCATTATTCTCCTTCCACAAGAGCCATTACTGGGATGTTGCCAAGTTATTTTTTGAGGGGATGACTGACATCGTGGAGAAGGTGAAAACCAAGAAGAAATCTCATTCCCTTCCCTACTGCAAGCTTATTACAGCCTTGTTGAAGCTTGGAGGATATCGATTTCAAATGAATGAAGAAATAATTACCCTAAACCCCAAAAATTATGGTAAGAAGCAGTGGGGGATCAGTGGCACTCTCATTAAGATGAGGAAGAAGAAGGCTGATGTACCAGCAACCTCTGAGGTTGCTACTATTGCTGCATCTGTGGCTCCACACTCTACTGCCCTCTCTCAGGCAGCCCATTCACTTGTGCCAGCCAGCACCACCCCCATTTCTAAATCCATCACCTTACCAGCCACTACTCCCTCAACCCAAGCCTCACAACCTTTCATAGTCCCCTTACCCTTAGCTCTGCTCACTTTATCCTTCTCCACAGGCAGCTGAGCCTGCCCCTCCTGCTACTTCTCCTGTTGATACTAAAGAAAAAGGCAAAGGACCCCAAGTCAAAACTGAGCAAGCAGATAATTAGGATGATTAACTGTGCACATGTCCTTAGTTAGGATATACTTTTTGTACACCACCTCCCTTTGTATTGTACACATGTTTGTTTTAGAAATATAATTCTTTTTGTTATGTTTTGTTTGCTTTCCCTTTCTGCTCATAGATAGTTTGTTTGTTTTAGTTGTGTGTGTGTGCCTTGTTTTTTGCTTTTATTTGCTTTATTTTAGTGTCAATTTTGATATTAGTGTCAATTTTGTCTGTGTTCCCTGCTGCACATGCCCTCTTCTCTTTGAATCAGTGAGGACACTGCTCCTCATAGGTTTAGGGGAATGGCAAGGATTGCCAATGATATAGCTAACCTAAGTGCAGCAGTTTTAACTAAGTAAGGAATAGATAGAATGAACTTCACCTAAGCAGTGTTAAAAGTGAGAAAATTATACTGTGCAGACCTTCTTAATACTAAAGTCATTTGAAAATCAATACTTCTATGAGGTGAACATCAGGAAAATTTTTATAAGCAATAGTTAGTGAACCAGTAAAGAGAGAAACAGGTGAAAGCATACTCCGTTAAGTGCAATTGAAGACCATACCCAGTGAGCTTTGAGCCTATAAATTTTTCTTTTAGTAGTATCTATGGAAATTTTTTCTATTCTAAGGACTGACTGAGTCAAACCCTTTTCACTAAAAGTTAGACACCCCAAGTTGAAGCTATTTGACAGTAATCATGACAATAAGGAAATGATCAAGGCCTTCATTTGGATAGTTTGAGCCTAAAAGATCAAACCTATGAAACTACCCTTGTGCATACACTTTTTGAGCCTTAAAGCCTCATTTTTCTTCAACAAACACCAAAGTACTTGAACCTAAATCTCTTAACTTGATTCAGCCCTACCCTCACTTTGAGAATTCAGAAGGTAAAGGAGAGAATGTTGAAGATAAGTGAGAAAAGTTTAATATTTGATGAAAGGAGGAGAAAAGAGGTGGAGATCTGTAAATAATAGTGTAGTAGTTGTAGATGTATGGCAACCATCATTAAAAGAAAATATATATGAAAAAATAATTATAATTATAAAGAAAAAGAGAAGAATGAGAAGTCAAAAGAAGAACTTCATTGGAAATGTTGAGAAGAAGAGAAGAAGTTGGTCACTTTAGCTCTAATATTTTAAGAAGAAGATGAAGTTGTGCTGAAATGAAGAAGGTGAAGTCATGAATCATCTCCTACTTGTGTTGATTTCTCAATTTTTTTGAATCCCTTTTTACCCCTTTTATTCTTTACAACCCATACCCTAAACCACATTACAACCCATGAAAAGCCCTTATTGATCCAAAGTCAAATGAACTGTCATGTGAAGATGAAAGAATGTCTAATCAATGGTGAGAAGTACTTTATGATGTCATAAATTAGAAGACCTGCCTATGCTCATGCTTGAAAACCAATTTGGAGTATGTAACTGCTCTTGAGCTTGTGTGAAATGATACACCCTTAAATTCATATATGAGAGACAACCCTGGTGAGCATTGGGTCTGAGATTGAAATCATTGAGGCATTGTGTGAACCTAAATTTTGATGTACTAGTAAGCTTGGTATTGTTTTGCACATATTGTTTTCTTGGTGTCAGCTAATTGGATGTAATGAGCATGCATGCATGACTGAGGTGTTATATTGTTTACATATACCACTTTAGAACTCCTCTAACTTTGACAGAGCAAGGGTAAAGTGAACTATATTTATTTCAAACTGATTAACCACTGTGTGCACTTTTATTAACTATTTCATTGAGAAGTTTGTGGGAACCTTCACTGAAAACTCTCAGGAGACTTCACTCCTCCACTAGGGATCACCTAGTGGTTTAAAAGGCTTGATGTATAAGCTATATGCATCTGTACTCCCAACGAAAGTGGCATTTACATTCTTAGAGTAGCTGTTTAAATTTTGCTTTACTCAGGGACTAGCAAAGATTAGGTTTGGGTGTGTTAATCACTGAAAAGTACCACTTTTCACCTCTTAACCTAGCCTTTGCTAGACCTTGAAGCTGACTAATAACTCTTCTTTTAGCTTTTTTTATAGTTAGGAATAAATTGTGCAGCTTAACACAAAGTCTGTGCTTTTGGTGCCAAGAAGAGAGAGAATGCAAGCAAAAGATGACAGTTGAACCTGAAAGTGATGGAACACCATGGCGGTACACACCATAGTGACGATTTTGCATGTCATACTAGACCAAGGAAGTCCAGCAGATGAAAGTGGTATAGGTGAGAGTGGAGGAAGCTGCAACAGAGGCATGTGCATAGCAGCAGAGGAGCCAAGGACCATCTCGCACAGCTGAGGTGCAGCCTCGCACTGTTGAAAGTCGCTAGCAAAGCTCCCTCGCGCAGCTAAGACATGCAACATAATAGAGCTCGCAAAGAAGTCGCACAGCTCAATGAAGATGTTATCAGAAAGTAGCTCTCGCGTAGCAATCACGCACTTCAACGAAAATCATCAAGTGAAGAAACTCGCAGAGCTCTTGCACTAAGCCTTCAGAAATATAGCTCGCGAAGTTCTCGCGAGGATCAAACCTTAATGCAGTCGCGCGCACTACCTCGCGAGACCAATTGGCGTGAACAATAGTAAAAACCTCACAGAGTTCTCACGTGGCTCTGGAAGAGAGAGACGCCCAAAAGTTCTCTCGCGCAGCTCTCATGCGCCTAGAAGCTCAACTCTGAACCAAGCGAGATACAGAAGCATCGGTGCGAATACCTCGCGAATGAAGTTTCTAAAGCTCTTCTGCGCGAGCAATCAAAGCACTAAAAATCCTTCTACGCGAGTGCATCCAAAGCTGAAGCAACTGCATGATTGCCCAAAGCTCTACTGTGCGAGACAGCAATATTCCACGCCAAACTCTACCCCGCGAACACTCTACAGCTGCGCAATATAAGTGAGATGCAGAAACAGCCTCACGAAGCTCAGGCTCTCCACTTCTCAATCTTAACTCAAGGACCTTTTACGGACTTCCCCAGGTCTAGGGCACACACCCTGAGGCACGGATTCTGATGCACACATCCTAAGACATCCAAGGGTTGTAATAGTGCCACATCTGCTTGAAAAATTAGGGTTTACTCTCCTCTCAGCCACAGCATTGGGACTAAGTATATAAGTTGTGCTTGTAACTTAGAAAATCATGATTCACTTTCTCCTTCAACCTCTGTCGGTTGAGAGCTCTAGCAGACTAGGGTTAGGGTTAGGGTTTGATCACCTCTTTTTTTATTTTTTCTTCTCTCTTAGCCCAGCACTTGCTGGCTAAATCTTTGATAAGCATCTAGGTGTAGTTTTATTTAAATTTTGTAATAGGTCATTTAAACATTGGGATTTGGTGTTGAGCTGTTGTGCACAAGGCTGCTACCTTGAGAGATTTCATTGTTAGTCACATTAAATCAATGGAATTTATGCTTGAATGCCTACTCAGTTTATTATTTTCTTATTTGTTCGTAGTTCTGTTCAAGCTATAGCATATATTTAGGGTTTAAGCTTATTGAAAGGCCCATGGAAGCTTGAGCTTTTGTAGCCTTGGGACCATGGTGGCAGATAGCAGTTTTCATGTTCTATCTCAATATTTGCGGGTAAGGGAGCCTCTGTGGATAGCCTGTGACCATTAGAGTGGACAGACTATAGCCCTAGGGCAAACTTGGTTATAGATCTGAGATGGATTCTTTCTCTCTGCACTTGAGCTTATAGTCTAGTGAGAGATTGTGTAGGAACAGACTCCCCTCTGTCTTACTTGGCCGCTATCAGATGTTAGATTTGGCTTCTCTGTAGTGATTGCGGACTGGGAGGCTGAGTCATTGCAGGCCTTTTGTAGCAATGATCGGCTGTGCTTAAGTCCTTATTCAACCTGTTGCTGGTCCTTTATGTGGGCATAAATGTACTGTTGGCCTTGACAATACACAGGATTTTATGGGTTGGAACTCCTATGAATGTGAGCCAGATCTGGGGAGCTTGGAACACTAGCAGACATAGTGTCTGTAATGGTATTCACGGCCTGATTTGATTCATTGGATTAGGTTTGATCAACCCACTCCCTTGGATTGGGTTAGCATTTTTAGTTTGATCAATGGGATTTGACAGACTCTATTGGATAGACTGTGGCCATTCGAGTGGATAGACTATAGCCTTAAGAGCGCCCCAAATGGAATGGGTTAAGTTGGATTCTTCCACCTTGTTAAGGTTATTGATAGCACTTCAGCGAGGACTTGCTGCAGAGAGAGCCCTTTATCTGAGTTACATAACTGAATGAACCTTTAACCTAAACTGCTTACTTCTCACCCTTTTATCTTTATTTTAACACACCATCACCCCCTTCTTTATAACCCTATCTTAAGATAGGACTGCACTTTATTTCTTTATGCTTTTTTGTAGGTAATTTAGTATAGACGTGACACCCAACTCCCTTTCTTTAGGATTGTCAAAGCTGGAGGCCTACTATTATAGCTCATTTTGGATTCTAGACCAATTTCTCTGTGGGACGAACTCTTACTTATCAAAACATGCTACAATAGTCCTGTATCTTGCAGGCTTAGGATTACTTTAGTTGTGTTGTTTCCATCTTATATTTTACTTTGATTTTTAATTTATTTTCACCACACAATAAGAACAGCATACACTGGTAACTCCACAAAACAACACAGGTGCTGACGTTCGCAGGCGGATGATTCAGTAAAGAAGTTACCTACCCCCTCTCTAAAGCATGATCACTGACGTGTTGCAGCGTCGATAAATATCTGCAACTGGCGATTGCAACAAACTAGAAATCTTCCTAGAAAACCCCCCTTTTTCAACATTTCAAACATCGCATTGCCATAGTCCACTTGGATAGAATTGGGACACTGATTCAAAGGGGACTGAGAGGAACCCAGAAAAAGCGCGTACCAACATACTGACGATAGCAATGAGACAGTTTTGCCAAACTCTTCCTTTCTCAGATAGTTAGTTTTTATTTCATTTTCTTATTTTTATTTCTATCGCATCATTTCGAATCCCTTTAAATATATGAGTCTTCGTCATAGACTCGAGATGTCCGGTATACGAAGATTGAGTTTAGGAGACCCGCCATTGTGGCGATATCATGACAACCTCGTGTATGAAGAAGAATCACCTTACGATTTCAGCCTATGACAACTTGAGATTAACATGGCTGGTGATCAAGAAAATCCCTTCTCTACCCCGCACACCAATAATAATCATGACAGGAGAGATAGTAACACTGGACAAAACTTCACTGCTCAACAAATTATAAAACTCAGTATTCAGAGAATACAAAGAGGAGATAATGATGCTAAGGAATTGCTTCGAGGACTGGCTGCCGCCTATGAGGCCGTTAGGGCACGACAATATTCAAAAGAATAAGAATGGCAGGAGAGACCTCCTCCTACCCTGAGCACAGTATCAGCCCGCGCCTCACTATTGAGACAACTTACTCACACGTTCTTCAACGATGATTTCCCGGACAAGATTTGCCTGCGGGCTGATCCAAAAGACGGCACCATCAAGATTGAAGATTTCCCTAAGATGCTGGATGAATACATGGCCAAGAGAGAGCGCCCTGGTCACTCATTCGGGTTCGACAAATTTTACCGAGATATCGAATTTAACTTACCAACAGGATTCAAACTGCCAAAATTTACCAAATACAATGGCACGGAAATCCAAACTATCATTTAGCCCTCTTTTGCAATGAGTGTCGACCCATACACGATAATCAAAAACTTCTCATCCACTACTTCCAAAGCTCATTGGAAGGAGAAGCTCTAGATTGGTTTGCGGGGCTCCCGCTGTATAAGATAAAAATATTTGACAACTTAGTCTGTCAATTCCTAGACCAATACAAGCACTTGATCCAAGAGACAGTCAGTCTCAGCGATCTAATGGTGGCAAAGCAAGGACCCGATGAAGAGTTTGCTGACTTCATCGCCAGATGGAGGAAACTCGCTGTCAGGACCAGCACTTCAGTGAAAGAAAAAGACTCAATTGACATTATCATCGATAATACTAGAGAACCATTAAAGAGCGCACTTGTCATAAGTGATTGCCCCAACTTCACTGCGCTCCACTCCCGGGCGTCTCGACTAGCGCGACACATCAAAGGCAGAGACCTCGCCCTATCCATAGTCACGACGAAATAGGCTCCTCTAGTGAATCAAAGTAAAAAAATAATAGGAAAGCCTCAAAAATCGAACAAGTCAACACTGTGATTAACCAAGGATAGAACTCTAGGAACGAAAACTTCTAATCACAAAATTTCAGGCAAAATCAGAATCAACAACGGTACACGAACCAAAACTAAGGCATTAATCAACAAAGGTATGCAAACCAAAGCCAAGGCCAGAACCAGAATCAGGGCCAATACCAGAATAAAAACCAATACCCTAACACTTATCAGAATCAGAATACCACATAGAATCGACCAGCCCACACGCAGAACTATAATAACGTACCCCCACCGTAAAACTTCAACCCAGCTAGAGGCCCCTATCAGCCAAGATGGGAACACAATCCCCCTTTACTTGATATAATCCCCAACATCTTCTGACTCCTTAACACGTAGAATCTCCTTCAATTCCCGCAGGAAAGACCCTGATCATGGCCGACAAATCTAGACTATAATAAATACTACGCATTCCATCGATATACGGGACACAATCTAGAGGACTGCTGGGTCTTCCGGAATATAAGCTATGACATGAATGATCGAAACCAAATCGACTGGGAAGCACTCAGGAATCCTAATCCTAACAATAATCAACCCCAATAGAACTTAGGAATCATTAATAACCCTATGCCCAACCACAACCAAGGAATGCCAGCTCAGTTCACCACCGTAGATCTCCCCAGTCAATCCTCCTTCCAGCCCTCCACCTTAATCACTCGCATCTAACCTTCCAATAGTTTTGCCACCTCTACGAGAGTTCCTTCACCCCCACACCCGTTGGCCTTGATCACTCGCATCGCCCCGCCAAGCCCACCTCCTTACCCAAAATTCACTCAGATACAAGTCCACTCCCTTAGGGCTTGGAGACCATTCCTCCATAGTCACCCACCAGAACCTTCAACCCCTTCGAATCCTAAACTAGCACCACTGTCACTTCCCTCATCCAATTCTAAGCCTGAGTATGAAGATCATATTCTTCAAACTATAGCCTAAATCACCGCATGGGTAGACAGTGTCACCCGAAAGACCCCAAGCCAAGAAGACGAGACAAGGACCGGGTGTTTGCTAAACATAGAAGAGAGTGAACCAGAAGAACATCCTGACCCGTGTGAGGCGCTGGTCTCTGCTTTCCTAGAAGAGGAAGATTACACACAGTACCTCCCACCTTGGAGCGGCACAGTGCAAGTACACACTCCGTCCTCGAATTTCACTCACTTCACAGGCACCTCAACGTCGACCAACACCGGGTTCAGTCAATAACCGACTTGCCCGATTCTTAAGCCAGGAACTAATTATCCACCTCCGCCTTTTTCTCAAAATAAGGATGTCACGAACACACAACCACGAGAGGGGAATGTAAGAGAAAGAGAAGTTAACTTGCCTCCCCCACCTCACATTATCCCTCCACCAATCCTTACACCTCAACCACTCCAACCACCTGCACCCAAGGCTAATCGGACAGGCAAAGAAATTGCACTCGAGCCAGGACAAGAATATGACCTTCTGTGGTATCTCCAAAAGATCTCTGCCCAAATATCAATACTAGAACTCATCAAGAAATCGCCTGATCATCATCGACTACTGATAAAGACACTTGAAGACACACAAGTGGATGAGGACACAATATTAGATGAGCTACATCAAATCGCCTCGGTCATGGCGCAACCTCCGGCACTCACTTTCACAGACGCGGACATGCTTAAAGAGTCACTCCGCATAAGTGCAGCTCCCATATACCTTACAATCATAATTAGAGGATTCTTCGTACCCCATGCGTTGGTTGATGCAGGAGCAGGACTCAATATTTTCCCTATCACAATATTAAAGACGCTCGAGAACACAGAGTAGGATATCAGGCCCTCAGCACTACTTCTTATAGCTTATGATGGCTCACGTCGTTTCGTCAAAAGAACTATCAGACTCCAGGTCCACCTCAAACCTGTAACAAAAGGCATCACTTTTCATGTCTCTGATTCCTCAAGTACATACAATCTTATCTTAGAAAGAAAATGGTTAGAGTCGATGAAGGCCGTCGCATCCACATACCACCAATGCGTCAAATTCCCGTACGAGGACTCCATTGTCCGTATATACGCTGATACACCCTTCCAAGAGATGGACACTGATTACGCTGCGAGTATTTATTGGAAGGTTTTTGCTGCTTCTTTTTATTATAAAAATAATAAATAATAAATAAAGGAAGCAAAACAAAACAAAATAAAATAGGAAATGAATACAGCATAAAACCAAATCACAGACCTATAAGATACATGGCTGTTATAGCAAGTTTTAAGTAAGAGTTTGTCCCACAGAGAAATTGATCTAAAACCCAAAATGGGTTATGTTAGTAGGCCTCCAGATCTGGCAATAGATTTGACAATTCTAGAGAAAGAGAGTTGGGTGTCACAACTACACTAAATTAATACTAAAAGAAGAGAAATAAAGTACAGTCCTATCCTGAAGAAAGGGTTATAAAGAAGGTGGTGATGGTGTGTGTGAAAATAAAGATAAAATTGATGGGAAGTAGACAATTAAGCTAAAGTTAATTCAGTTATGTAACTCAGATTTAGGGCTGTCTCTACAGCAAATCCCTCAGATGGCTACAAGCACATCTGCATGGAAGAAGTATCCAACTCAACCCTGATGGTTTGACATGGTCCCTTAAGGCTATAACCTATCCACTTCAATGGTCACAGACTATCCAATAGAGAGGATCAAACCACATGGACTAAATTAGAAAACCAATATGATCCAATGGAATAGACTGATCTTAAGGCTATAACTTGTCCACTTAAATGGTCACAGATTATCCAATAGATGTCCTCCACCCAATTGATCAAATTAGAATATGAAAACTATTGCAAACACCATGTCTGCCAGGCTACAAGCTCAAGCATCCATGGAAGCAAATAGTTCTTAAAAAACCAATGGAGACCACAGTAGTTCAAAAGCTATTTGGGGACTATAAATGTGGTTGATCATTGTTACAAAAGGCTTGCAATGACTCAGCTCACAAGCCTGGAATTCTATAAAGAAATCAGATCTACCATCTGATGTTGGTCAAGTGTAAAAGAGGGGAGCTTATTCCTGCAACAACCTCTCACAAGGCTACAAGGTCAAGTGCAGAGGAGAAGAATCCTTCTCAGATTTGTAGCTTGGAATCACCCTAGGGCTATAGTCTATCCGCTTGAATGGTCACAGGCTATCCACAGACGTTATCCTCACCTGGAGACTGAGATGGGACAAGTAAATTGTTGTTGCCACCATGGTCCTAGGGCTACAAGCTCAAGCTTCCATGGGGCTTTCAAATCAGCTCAAGTCCAATATGTATGCCATAGATTGAACAAAACTATGGACAAATAGGAAAATAACATATTGAATAAACCTTTAAAACACAAATTTCATTGATCAAATCATTACTTATAATGAGATTTCTCAAGGTAGCAGCCTTGTGCATAACAGCTCACCAGACTCCCAATATTCACAAGTTACAAAACTGATGAAACTAAGCCTAATAGCTTACAGAGGATATAGCCAGTAAGTGTTGGGCTAAGAGAGAAGAAAAAAATGGAAAAAGAGGTGATCAAACCCTAAGCCTAGCCTGCTCGAGCTCCATGCTGACAGAGGATGAAGGAGGGATGATAATTCTAAGTTACATCTACAGCTAAATACTTAGTCCTAATGCCTTAGCCAACAGAAGATTAACCCTAATTTTGTAGAGCAGATGTGGCACTATTATAACCCTTAGATGCCTTGGGATGTATGCCTCGAGATCAAGGCCTCAGGATGTGTGCCCTAGACCTTGAGAAATTCCTCAAAAGGTCCTTCAGTTAAGACTAGGAAGTAGAGAGCTCGAGCTACATGGGGTTCACTTCTGCTTTTTAGTTCATTCGCACA
Source organism: Chloranthus sessilifolius (assembly GCA_021018995.1). Lineage (NCBI taxonomy): Eukaryota > Viridiplantae > Streptophyta > Magnoliopsida > Chloranthales > Chloranthaceae > Chloranthus > Chloranthus sessilifolius. The sequence continues at coordinate 118,404,599 of CM037589.1, read as the reverse complement.
GCTTACAGAGTGCTCATGAGGTAGCATTTTGCTTGGAAAGCTCCTAGCTCACGCAGAAGACTTTAGCTTGTCGCGCAGTTGGATTAGCCTGAAATGCACTCGCGGGGAAGAATTTGCAGTGATCTATCTTGCTCGCACAGCAAAGCTTTAGAATTTTCTCTCACGACGGTGTCGCGTGGATGCCTTTAAATCTCGCTCAGCTTCTTGTCAAATGAAGAATGCAGCTCACCCGGTAGAGGATTGAGCTTTTAAGCATGCGAGAGCTGCGTGAGAGAACTTCTTGAGCTCTCTCCTCTTAAGCCACGCGAGAATTTTATGAGTTTGTTATTGTTCTTTGTGCAGATTGGCCTCGCGAGATAGTGCACGCGGCTGATACAAGACTTGTTCCTCGCTAGAGCTTCGCGAGCTGGATTTCTTAAGGCTTAGTGCGCGAGGACTTCACGAGTTCCTTAAGTATTGATTACAGCTGAAGTGTGTGATTGCTGTGCAAGAGAATGCTTTGGGGCACTTCCTTCACTGAGCTATGCAAATTCCTTGGGAGTTACCTTGTGTTGCATGTAAAATTTATGCGAGGTAACTCTGCTGCAGGCTTAGCCGCGAGAGGTAGCACTTCTACTGTGTGAGATAACACATTTGCTCCTCTGCTGCTATGCATCTGTTGCTATTGCAGTCCTCTCCACTCACATCTATGCTTCTTTCATCTGCTAGACTTTCTTGGTCTATTATGACATGCAAAAATAGTTACCATGATGTTCCATCAGTCTTTAGCTTAGCTGTCATCTCTTGCTTAGATTCTCTCTCTTCTTAGTACTAAAGGCATGGACTTTGTATTAAGCTGCATAAGTTATTACTAACTACAAAACAAGCTAAACAAGAGTTATTAGTTAGCTTCAAAGTCCAGCAAAGGCTAAGTTAAGAGGTGAAAAGTGATACTTTTCAGTGAATAACACACCCCCAAACCTAATCTTTGCTAATCCTCGAGCAAAGGAAAAATTAAAACAACTACTCAATGAAACAGTTAACAAAAGTGCAGCATTATCAAATCAGTATTCAAAAATCAGAGCATCAGTCCGCCTTTGATTCTTTTCAAAATGTGAGGAATTTAAACAAATAATATGCACAGACCATTTAATCATTAAAAATTCTTGCATGAATGTACATCATTTCCAATCAGCTTTCACAAAGAAAAATAGCAAATGCATGTCAATACTGAGCTCACCATCAATTCAAAAATTAGGTTTAGGCAATGCCCCATACATTCAATGTCAAACCCAATGCTTACCAAGGCAGTCTCTCACAAAGAACTTTAAGGGTTTTCATTTTCACACAAGCTCAAGAACAGTTACAGCCCTCAAATGGGTCTGTAAGCATGAGCATAGGCAAGACTCTTAAATTCTAGCATCACTGGCTATTCCTCACCATAGATTGGACAGCTCCTCATCTCCACATAACAACTCATTCAACTTAGGATCACAAGGTCTTAGACTGGGTTGTAATGTGGCCTATGGGTGTAGGTTATAAAGAATGGAAGGGTGAAAAGGATGCAAATTTGATAAATCAGCAGGTGAAGGATGTGATTCATGACTTCACCTTCTTTAGTTCAGAACATTTCATCTTCTTTGACATTTTTCAAACTCGAAGTGGCCAGCTTCTCCTCTTATTCTTACTTTTTCCAATAAAATTTTCTCCTGACTCCTCTCTCTTCCGTTTCATTATTCTTTTTCTATTTTTCTTTTTTTTATTTTTATTTTTCTGAAATGTCACCCTCTTCCCAGCTGCTACACTGCTATCCTCTTTTTATGTTTCTTCTCCATTCACTCAATGTTGACCCTAGCTTGTCCATTTTCAACTCTTTCTCCTTTACCTTTTGAATTCTCAGAGTGGGGGTAGGTTTGAATCAGGTCCATAGGTTTAGGCATAAATACTCAGGTGTATTTTGAAGAAAACTAGAAATTAAGGCTCAAAAGGTGTATGCACAAGGGCAGTTCACTGGGTTTGGTATTCTAAGGCTCAAACTGTCCAAGAGAAGACCTTGATCCTTTCCTAAATGTCATAGGTACTATCAGCTATTTCAACTTGGAGATACCTAACTTCTAGTGAGGACATTGGCTCAGCCAGTCCCTAGAGCAAAAGAGTTGCCTAAGACACTCCTCAAAGAGAAAAAAAATTTGTAGGCCCAAATCTCTCTGGATATGGTCTTTCATTGAACTCATAGGCATGCCTTACCTTTTTTTCTCTTTAATGGTTTACTAAGTGTTGAGACAAATGAGTTTCCTTGATGTTCTCCTCATAAAAATGTTAAAATTTAAAAGTGTTTAATGTCAAAAGGTCTGCAAAATTTTAAATTTTCACATTTTCAAAGTTCCTTAGGTGGACTAAACTCTATTTTTATCTTACTTCCTTGGTTCTGCTGTACTTAGGTTAACCACATCATTGGCAAACCTTGGCACACCCCTAAACCTATAAGGAGCAGTGTCCTCACTGATTCAAAGATAAAGTGCTAATGCAGCATGGTACATTGGTAAAATTCAGACATAAAACAAAGCAAACAAACATAAATGAAACCAAACAAAATCAGTCAAAGAGGATTTTCATTTATAACACAGGAATTTATACAATGCAAGGGAAAATAACTATAAAAGGATTATACAAAACATCCTAACTAACTACATGTGCAAATCTAATCATCAGAATTGTCAGGTGCATCAGCTTGGTCCTAGAGAGGCAATGGCAAGAGGGGTAGTCTCAGCTGCTTGTGCAGGCTCTCTAGCAGCCATTTCAGCAACTCTCCCTTTGAGTATTTCCGCTTTCTTTTTAACAAGTTTAACTCTACTTTCATATAATTCCCGGGTGGCCTTCGTGACCTCTCTGGAGGCAGCTAACCTTTTCTCGAGTACATCTACTCTCATTTTCTCTGTTGCTGCAGTATGCTTTTGAGCTTCAAATTGAATCAAAATTTCTTTCCAGCCCTTTCATATTCTCAGCATCTCAATTTTTTGATCCAGCTTCATTTGATTTATCTTTGCGTCATAGGGCATTCTGATTGAGGTTCTGAGGTCAGCCATGCCTCTAATGACATCCTTTTTAAGGTATGGGTTAATTTGCATGGCATGTAGGAGGGTTAAGTATGGAGGTATGTAAAAAAGAAGTGGTAGGTAATATGGGCTGCTCAGCACTGGAAGAAGGGCCAGCCAATAATGAGGAAGGGATGGATGATGGCATGGGTAGGGGGGATGTAGAGGGTAAAGGCTGAGGGACTTAAAGCTCAAGCTCAGTGAGGTCTATTACCTCTGGGTCTGTTTGGGAGGCTTTTGAGGAGGTGGGTATGAGGTTTTATACATCTGTGGCAGCATTAGATGTTACTACTATAGGTAGGATTTCAGGGTGGAGTTCTGGTTCAGGTTAAGGGTCTATTTGTGTGGAAGCATTGGTGACTATAATTGGAGGGATTATGGGAATAGCTAACGTTAGGGGTTGGGGAGAAGGGGGTGGAGTAGGTAAATGGGTGGGTGTAGGGATAGGTGGTTGTTGTGATGGTTGGGTTAAGTTGGATAAGGTTGATTGGATGGCTGCTAGACTGTTAGGAATGGAGGCCTGGTTTTGGAGGGTGGAGTTTATGGTTTGAAGGGTAGCCTCCATGGATGTTTGGGATTAGGTGTTGGCCATCACTTGGGATTGAAGGGAGAGGAGGAGGTTGAGAATTTAGGGTAGGAAATCAGGGGTGATGGGTGTTGTGGGTGGGATGGGTGAAATTGGCTGAATTGGGGAAGTGGGTGCATGGTGGAAGATAGTGGGTTGTGGTGAATTTGGGAGAGGAAAAAACTCATAATTAATTTCTCCTATAATAGAGGTCATCATGGCTAAGTATCCCTCTCCAGAAAAAGGGTCTTGGTCATGTGTAGGGGAATAAGGGCTAGATTGGCTCAAAGGTTCAAGGGTATCAGGTTCTATGGGCTGAGGTGAGGATATAAGGGGGCTATGGGGGATGGCAGGAATTTGGGGCTCACTCTCCACATGGGGTATTGAAGAGTCTTTGGTTGGTGAGGGTGGTTGGATATCTATGGTAGGGTATGGTATGGTTGTGGTTTCAGGGATTGGGATAGTTTGGGATACATAGGTGGGTAGGGGTTTAGTGGGGGCTTTGGAATATTTCCTTTTCTTTTTATATGTGGTTTTAACAGCTGGGCTGGGGTGTGCAAGGAAAATTGGTAGAGTATGTTCAAGGATTATTGATGTAGAGGTTGGTATGGTGTTGGGTAAAAGTATGGGTATAGATGGTGTGGCTGTGGTGGGTAAAGGTATGGGTATAGATGATGTGGCTGTGATGGGTAAAGGTATGGGTATAGTCAAAGGCAAGGCCTCAGTATGTATAGTGGGTAAAGGTGATATAGTGATGGATGAGCTAATGGATAAGGTTGGTGGTGATTGGGTGGTGGAGGCTGTGGTAGTGGGTAAAATTGGTAGTGGTAGAGGTGATGAAACTATGGGAGTTGTGAGGCTGGGGTTGAGGTAGGAGCTAGCATGGGAATGGACATGGTTATGGATGATAAGGTAATGGGCTGAGATGGTAAGGTAGTGCTGGCTGGCACACTTGAGTGGGCTGCCTGAGAGAGGGCAGCAGAGCTGGCAATGGCAGATGCAGCAGCAGCTACTGCTTCTTGAATTGTGGGAGTTGCCTCAGCTAGGAGCTCTTCCTTCTTCTTCTTCTTTTTCTTTATCAAAGTTCCACTAATCCCCTACTATTTCTTACCACTTTTGCTGGGAGCTAAGGCAATGGTATTCCCATCTATTTGAAATTGGTATCCCCCTAGTTTCAGCATGGCTGTAATGAGCCTGCAATAGGGCAATGAATGAAACTTCTTTTTATTCTTCACCTTCTCATTTATATCCTTCATCCCATCAAAAATTAGCTTGACAGCATCAAAATAATGATTTATGTGAAAGGAGTAGAGGGCATCTACAATGGGGGATCTCCTATCCTGTTGGTGCCCTAAGCAGTAGATATTTTTCTTCAGTACCCCATCCATAAATCTCAGGTTAGGGTGCAAATCCCTCTTCCTAATAGACACCCCTAAGGTTGTGATCCCTCCAGTCAACTCCTTGGCAATTTCTGGGATGGTGGCTGTCAAAGGGAGACCCAAACCACTCCAACAGTGTATGTGGCTGGTATCCTAAGAATCCAAGCTATTGCAGCCTGATTGAATAGCATATCAAAATTGTCTGTCAGCACCAGCAATGTTGGGCTTCCATCATCCCCAGTCATCACTCTTATATTTTGATAAAAAAAATTGCACTAGTCTAGGGAAGACTAGCTGCAGTGGTGGCCTCAACAGGGGTAGCAGAGTGGCCTTGGTTAAGTATTCAATGGAGGCAGCTGTCGCTGGTAGGTTCTCAAAGAAAACCTTATCAAAAATAGTCTCTGCCTCAAGCATAATTGAAGCCACAAATTCAGAAGGGACCCTGAGGTACTCATTATCTTCCTCCTCCTCACAGGCAACCTCAGGGACCTCAGGGGCTACACCCTTGCCCTTTTTCTACTTTTTCTTGGATTTCTCAGGGCTTTTGGCAGGTGGGTGATCTTTGGCCCTCTTCTTAGGAGCAAACTTTTTCTTTTGAGCTTGGGCATCAGAAGTCACACCCTTAGCCTTCATCACAGGGGCTGCCCTTTTCTTAGGTTGCTCCACTTGGGGATTTACAACTTGAGTAGGTACCTCAGAGGTCTCCACTGTGGAGGCCTCTGTAATTCTCATAGATTTTCGAGTGGCCACAAGGCTGCCAGCGGGTGTAGGATTCATCAAAGCAGCCAAGGCATCAATGAATTTCGAACCCGTGGCCATAACTACACCAATTCTTCCAAATTTTTGTCTTTAAACTCATAAAGTGTGTAACCGAAACTTCAATGATAAATTTATACATGAAATGCTCCCTACTTAGATAAAAATCACAGCCTAATCAAACCAAATGAAGGAGTGAGCACACTTACCATAAGAGAGCTAGGGTTTCGATCCAATTATTGCCCCTGTATCAAATCTCCTCAAATCACATGCTGAATCACCAGAAGTTGCTGTGGAACACAATTGTAGGAGGAAATTTGTTGAGTTGGAGTGGTTTTGGCTATAGAGAAGAGAGAAGGGAGGAGGGGGCTCAGAAGTGCTCAGTAGAACTAGGGCAAAGAAGAAATGAAATGAAGAAACTGAAAATTTGCAGGGTTTAAATGAAGGCGTGCTTCGCGCGGTTCTCGCCAGGTAATCGCAAAGCTATATTTTCTCCCGCAGTACAACATGTGTGATTCCCAATTGTCGCGCAACTCATTATCGCGAAGAAGAGGTAGCCTCGCAAGGATCCATCTTTTGTTTCCTTCTAGCAGTTCACTCGCACGGCTCTCGCGAGGCAACATAGGTCAGTATACAGCCCCGCGAGAAAGCCTAAAATAGACTCACGAGTATAAAATTTAGGCCTTTGAGTCACGTGACAAGTCAAAACCCTTTCTTTCTCAGTGCTACACATTGGTCAATGCATCCATACTGACATGCACCTATCCATTGTGCATCAGCACCAACTCCTTCACAAGTAATCCATTTCATCATCATAATCTCAGTGCCCATTATCAACATATGTATATCAAAACTTTTGAATGCTAAAGGTTTTTAATTATGTCAGATTCATGTCATTTACACTGACAGCACCTCAACCATACAACAGCAACAGACATGCACATCAACATCAGGTGTATGCACATTCAATTCAGATGACAAACATGCACATGACATTATCAACACACAACTCAAAATAGAACAAAACAAAATAGGCAAATCGATCATCACAATAAAAAAAACTTGACAGATTTTTAAGCAAAACAAAATATACATTCAACAAATATGATACACATTTTACAAAATTGTGGATCATTAAGCAGTGGGGGGTTCATGTAGGTGAATGGTGTAAGAGGCTGCACTAAATTTTTTGCACAAATTTTTAGCCTTTGACTATTCACTTTCATGATCTTCCCAGACATAGGATCTAAGATGTCCATAGCACCAGATGGGGAAGCATGGATGACAGTGTAAGGCCCATCCCATCTGAATTTTAATTTTCCTAAAAAGAATTTTAGTTTGGAGTTGAAAAGCCAAACCTTGGTACCAGCATTGAAGTCCTTCCTCATGAGCTTCTTGTCAAAAAATGCCTTGGATCTCTCCTTGTAAATTTTGGCATTTATATAGGCTTCCAGTCTCAACTCACCCAGCTCTGACAATTGCAATTTCCTATGAGAACCAGCAGTAGTTAGCTCAACATTCAGTGTTTTAATAGCCCAGTAGGCTCTGTGCTCTAACTCCACTGGCTAGTGACAGGCTTTGCCATAGACCAGACTGAATGGGGACATGCCAATAGGGGTATTATAAGCAGTCCTATAAGCCCACAAAGCATCATTCAGCTTTTGTGCCCAATCCTTTCTATCTATCCTCACAGTCTTCTCCAAGATATGTTTGATCTCCCTATTAGAAATTTCAACTTGCCCACTGGTCTGTAGGTGGTAGGGAGTTGCAATTCTGTGTATAACAGAATACCTTTTGAGCAAGTTCTCAAAAGGCCTGTTACAAAAATGACTCCCCCCATCACTAATGATAGCTCTGGGGGTGCCAAATTTTGAGAAGATATTGTCCTTCAAAAATCTAAGGACAACTGTATGGTCATTGGTCCTTGTGGTAATGGCTTCCACCCATTTGTACACATATTCCACTGCCACGAGTATGAAATTGAAACCCATAGAAGGAGGAAAAGGGTCCATAAAATCAATCCCCCAAATGTCAACCAGTTCTACCACAAGGATGGGCTGCAATAGCATTGAATCTTTCCTAGAAATGCCTCCCAACCTTTGACATCTTTCACAGGCTTTGCAATATATATATGCATCTTTGAACAAAGAGGGCCAATAAAACCCACATGGTAAAACTTTTGCAGTTGCCTTTTTACCACTAAAATGACCTCCACAGGCTTGCTCATGACACATAGAAAGAATGTTGTGGAACTCACTTTCAAGCACACATCTCCTTACAACCTAATCTGCACAATGCTTATATAAGTATGGTTCCTCCCACAGAAAATGATTGACCTGAGAGAAAAATAGGTCTTTGTCAATCTTGGACCAGTGAGGGGAGATCCTACCAACAGCAAGAAAATTTATAATGTGTGCAAACCAGGGCACACTAGACTGTATAACAAATAACTGCTCATCAAGTAACACCTCATTAACAGGTGCTTCTGCAAATTCTTCTAAAACAATTCTAGAGAGGTAGTCAGCCACCACATTCTCAACTCCTTTCTTATCCTTGATCTCAAGATCAAACTCCTGCAATAGGAAGATCCATCTGATCAACCCTGGTTTGGCATCCTTCTTGGCTAGAAGGTATTTCAGGGCTGAGTGATCAGTAAAAATAACAATTTTAGACCCAAGCAGGTAGGGTCTAAACTTGTCCACAGTAAATACAATAGCTAGCAGCTCCTTCTCAGTAGTGGTGTAGTTGAGCTGAGCTTCAGCTAGTATTTTGCTAGCATAATAAATCACTGCAGGCAGCTTATCTTTTCTCTGTCCTAAGACAGTACCTATGGCCAAGTCTGATGCATCACGCATCAGCTCAAAGAGGAGTGAGTAATCTGGGGCATGGATTACAGGAGCAGTGGTAAAACACTTTTTTAAGACCTCAAAGGCCTCAAGGCACTCAGCAGAAAATTCAAATGACACATCCTGACAAAGCAGGTGGCACAATGGCTTTGCAATTTTACTGAAGTCCTTAATGAACCTCCTGTAAAATCCAGCATGTCCTAAGAAGGATCTAATTTGCTTGACAGTCCTGGGTGGGGGCAGGTGTGAAACTAGGTCTACTTTAGCCTTGTTAACCTCTATTCCTCTTTGGGAGACCACATGGCTTAACACAATTCCTTATGTTACCATAAAGTGGCTCTTTTTCCAACTTAAGACCAAATTGGTCTTTTAACAGCTTTGTAAAACCAGGTCAAGGTGACTCAAGCACAGGTTAAAGCTGTCCCCACAAACTAAAAAATCATTCATGAAAATTTCCAGGAACTTGTCAATCATATAAAAAAAAATTACATATATGCACCTCTGAAATGTGGCTGGGGCATTGTACAATCCAAAAGGCATCCTCCTGTAAGCAAAGGTGCCAAAGGAACATGTGAAAGTAGTTTTTTCTTGATCTTGAGGATACACAAGGATTTGGTAATACCCCAAGTATCCATCAAGGAAGCAGTAAAATACCTTCCTAGCCAATTTATCTAGAATTTGGTCAATGAAAAGGAGAGGGAAGTGGTGGTCTTTCCTGGTCTTGGAGTTGAGTTTCCTGTAATCAATGCAAACTCTCCAGCCAGTGGTCTCCATGGTTGGCACCAACTCCCCAAAATTGATAGTAATAACTGTTATGCCTGACTTTTTGGGTACCACCTGGATGGGTGACACCCATTCTGAATCTGAAATAGGGTAAATCACCCTTGCATTCAACAATTTTACTATCTCCTTCAAGATCACTTCTTGCATGTGAGGACAGCTTTCTCTATATCTCAGAATTTTGCACCCTCTTCCAAGCAAATTTTATGCATGCAAACTGAGGCATCAATGCCCCCTAGATCAGTAATTGTTCACCCCACTGCCTTTGTGTGCTTCTTGAGAACATTTAACACTGGTGAGAGAGGAAGAGATAAACACTTGAAGCTTTTTATTTTGCCCCAAGAACGCATACTTTAATGTGTCTGGGAGCTGTTTAAGCTCCAGATCTGGAGGACTTTCAATGAAAAGCAGCAAAGGTTTCTTGGTGGTTTGAGGAAGGGGCAGCAATGTAGGTTTCTAGTTAGAATGCTGCACTAGGCCCACAGAAGACTCTACTTTAATTTTGTCTTCTGTCATAAGAACTTGGGCCTCCTTCTCAACCACACTCCAAATATTTTTCAAGTCTTCAGCAATGTTATCCCAATCCAACAGATTGGATAATTCTTCTTCTGCAAGCCCATCTAATTCATCTATTGTACAACAGCCCTCAATGTCCATCTGAGACTACCTAGCAACATTGTACATATTTAATTGAACCTTCATGTTCCCAAAGGTCACCTCTATCACCCCTGACCTCTATTGTATGCAAGCATTTGCAGTGGCTAAGAATGACCTTCCAAGGATGACAGGAATTGGGGTTTTACTTTTGTAAGGGTCCATGTTCAAAACTAGAAAATTAGCAGGATAGTAGAACTTGTTCACCCCCACCAAAACATCCTCCACCACACCCACAGGTCTCCTCTCAGACCTATCAGCCAGTTGGAGTACAATTGATGTGGCTTTTAGCTCCTCCAAACTTAGCTCCTCATACACAGAATATGGGAGCAGGTTCATACTGGCCCCTAAGTCCAAGAGGGCTCTACCAATGGTATGGTTTCCAATTATGTAGGGGATAGTAGGTACCCATGAGTACTGTAATTTCTCAGGTGTGGCAATGGATGGAACTTACTCAACATGTTCAATATTAAAAACCTTTTTCAACAGCTGCACCCTTGCCTTTCTTTTCTGTGTGCAAAGGTCCTTTAAGAATTTAGCATAGGCAGGGACGTATTTTATAGCATCAAGCAGGGGCAAATTGATCTTGACCTACTTGAAGGTCTCTATCATTTCCTCCATCTGAGCATTCCCCTTATCAAAAGGAGATGGGCCAGCAAGTGCATGAGGAAATTGTAGCTATGGGATTGCTGGTACCACAACTACATGCCTAACTACATCATGGTCAAATTTTTATTTTTTTATTTTTTCTTCATTTATTGTTTGCTGTTGGGCCTCAGCATCAGCCCCTTTATTTTGCCCTTGTTGATCCACAGCAGGGGATGAATTTTTTAGTTCTTCAACACTCACATTTCTTTCATTTTCACTCTCCACCTCAGCTACCTTGCCTAATAAGTTGTCAACCACTCTGCCACTCCTTAGGGTAGTGATTGCATTAGCCTCCTCATGGGTAGATGTTAAGACCTCAAAAGTACCACTTTTCACCCCTTAACTTAACCTTTGATTAGACCCTTAGCCACCTAATAAACTCGTCTTAAGTGTTTTGTTCAGGAAATAATCAGCAGTGAAATAAGGCCAAGAATCCTGTTATGGAGCCTGCTTTGGCACCAGATGCCCCTCAGCAAGAATGAACCTTAAAGCCTCGCGCAGATCAACGGAGCTTCCCAAGGCTTTACAAGCAACCTCTCGCGCAAATGAATGACTGAGGAGCTTCAGAAACTTAACTCCGCACAGCTCTCGCGAAGCTCAAGGGTAGAACACAGCGCTCAGTGTCACGCAATTCGCAGCAGACTTCTCTCAATCTCGCTAAGTTCGCTTAAGACAGCTGAGGAGAGAGAGCTTCAGAAGATTTCTCGTGCAGCTATCACGCAGTCGTCGCGGGATACAATTCTCAGAGGAAGAATGCCTCGCGCAGTTTGCGCGCCATTCAAGAAAGAAAGCATCCTGGCGAAGGCAAGGCCAAGCTCGCAAACATTGAGTAAGATAAAGAGCCTCGCGCAGTTCAGAACTCAAAAGAACCTCGCAAGGTAACTCGCGAAGTCCAAGTAAAGAAAAGAGCTCGCATAGTTCTCGCGTTGCTGCCCAGCGAAGACTAATCTACCGTGCGACTGCTTGAATTGCAACCTCGCGACGCTTGAGATTGTGTTTTCTATTCAACCTCATGAACTCCAACTCAACGAGAGCTCAACTCTCTACCGCGCGACTGCCTGAAGAGCAAACCAAGGCAACCTCGCGACGACTGAAGCTTCAGTGTCAAATCATCCTAGCAAAGAGCAATGAGCTACCACGCGACAAGCCTGGAAAACTACAGCTACCTAGCGAGGCTCTGAACCTAAACTTCCATCTCTTCAGCAGAGGGCATTCTGGAAATTTTCAATGATTAGGGCACGCATTCCCATGCTTAAATCTCCTTGCACATGCCTCGAGGCATCCAAGGATCAGTAGAAGGCCATGTGGCATCATTAAAATTAGGGTTTCCTAACCCTAATGCGCTGCCACCCCACTGCTATATATACCCAGGCCTAGCTTAGGTTTAGGTATCTGGGAACCTATCTCAGATCGCTTTTCTTTTCTCTTTCTTTCTTAGCAGTAAGTAGTTTTTCTTTTTCTTTTTCTTTTCTTCTCTCCATAGTCCAGCAATTGCTGGCTATGACTTGTATATATTTTTGAGTTAGATTAATGAAAGTTTTGCAATAGGATTTATACTTTGTGGGATTGCTGTTAATTTGTGAGATGCTCTGTGCAAGGCTGCTGCCTTGTGATCCTCCATTGCCTTGGCTGTGTTTCAAAGCAATGGAGGACTGATTTTAAGGGCCACTCAGATCCAAGGAACCTGTGTGTCTGGGCTATCATGGTCTTCCAGCCTTAGCCCCACCACAGGACCTACTAGATCTGAAATCCCCATGGAAGCTTGAGCTGGTAGCATGGTGAACATGGTGGTAGCAGCGATAATCTTATTTTATTTTAGGCTCCATGAGGAGGATAACCTCTGGGATAGTCTGTGACCATTTAAGTGGACAGATTATAGCCTTAGGGTGATTCTGATCCACCGATCTAAGATGGATCCTTCTTCTTTTCACCTGAGCTTGTAGAAGCCTGGTGAGGGATTGTACAGAGGCAGACTCCCCCATATTTGTATAGATCTGCCATCTGATGCCAGATCTGATCTAGTTATAGAGATTGTAGGCGGGTGACTGGACCATTGTAGCCTCTCTCAAGCAATAGACAGCTGGATCGAAGGTTGTATACAATCGCTTGCTGGTTCCATGTGACTGGGCTATCATGGTTTTCCAGCCTTAGCCCCACACATGGAACTTTAGAGGTTGAGGTTCCCTATGGATTCCTGAGCTGGTAGCCTGGATGAAATAGTGCCTGCAATGATTTAATTGTTATGTTCTGACCCATCCCTGGATAGTGGCTCCCCTATGGGATAGTCTGTGACCATTTAAGTGGACAGGTTATAGCCCTAAGGGTGGAGTCATGGTAGTAGAGATGGGTTGGATCCTTTCTCCTCAGAGGTGATAATGTAGCCTCTAGACAGGATTTCTATAACATCAGATCTAAATATGAGTTACAAAAACTCCTCTGATCTTGGCTCAATAACATATTTCTCACCTTTTTATAATTATTTTCTTCACTCCATCCATCCTCCCAATCCTTTCTGTAATTTAGTTATTAGAATACTTAGAATAAGTGACCTTCAACTCCCTTCCTTTTAGGACTGCCAGATCTGTAGACAGATCTAGAGGGACTACTATAGACGGCTCCCTTGGAGCCTTAGATCACCTTTCCCTGTGGGACAAACTCTTACTTATCAAAACTTGCTACAAAGGACCCTGTATCTTGCAGGTCTAGGATTTTCGAGTTGTGCTGATTCATCCCCTGTTTTATTCTATTTTTGGTTTTTGATTAATTTTCAACACCAACCAATAAGCAAAGCACACTTGAATTCGACAACAAGTTTTTGGCGCCGCTGCCGGGGAAAGATGATCTAATAGTAGACCCTTAGTTTTTGTATTCTTAGTATTCCTTATACATGTGAATAATTGATACTGCTGATATAGTTGTGAAACTTTCTTACAGATCTGGACAGCAGCAGTGAAGGATAGTTGGAATGCAATTGGAGCATAGCTACCTCTGTTTGCAAACTCTCTGACTCTAAAGCTCTGTCTATCTTTCTTTTTAAACAATTTTTCCAACAGTATCTAGGATAGTTTAAATGTATTCTTTGGATAGCTGTAAAATAGTTAGATAAATTTGTTTGTGTATAAGTATTCTTATGCAATGTGCCTGCAAGAAGCTTTCCTTGTTGTGGGTGTGCTTGTATGCTAGGCAGGAGATCCCTCAGCCCTACTTTAGAGTCTAAACCCTAAGATAGAAAGGGGGAGGAGACTTAGAAGAGACAGGCACACCACAGGAGAGCCCCCAGGAAAATCTGCATCAGCAACCATGGGTGAAGAACACCCCAGAACCCTCAAGGAGTTGAATGCTCCAGATGACTACAACTCCCCTTATAGCATTCAATTCCCTGATGTTCAGGGGAATTATGAGATAAAAACTTCAATCATCCAGATGTTGCCAGCTTTCCATGGGCTTAGCAAAGAAGACCCTTCCAAGCATATTGACCAGTTCTTGGCCTTGTTCACCACTTTTAATATCACTGGTTTGGGACCTGAGGCTACTAGGCTCAGACTCTTACCCTTCTCTCTTAAGGATAGGGCCAGTACTTGGTTGGCCACTCTTCCCAACAATAGCATTGCTTCATGGAAAGACTTGCAGACCAAATTCCTAACCAAGTTCTTCCCTGAGACCAAAACTAGCCAGTTGAGGAAAGAGATTCTTGTGTTTTCTCAATCACCAACTGAGGATTTTAACCAGTCCTGGGATAGGGTTAAAGAGATGCTCAAACAATGCCCCCATCACAAGATCCCTGAGTGGCAGCTTGTATAAAGCTTCTACAATGGGATTGATGAGAAAAATAGAGATATGGTTGATGCCTCTTGTGGTGGATCCTTCATGCACAAGACTGCTGAGGAGGCATGGGAATTGTTTGAGGTGATTAGTGAGAATGCGTTTCAAAAGCCATCCCTGGCAAGAACTCATCAGGAATCTGAGTCAAAGGTGGGGCCTGCTGCTGGATCCAAAGGAAAAATTTATGATGTGTCTGGGAATGATGACCTACGGCTGCAGATGGCAAACCTCTCTATGAAGTTTGATAAATTGTTGACTATGATGAAACCCAGAAGGGCTGCTCATGTGGCGGTGGCATGTCTCATATGCCAGTCCCCATAGCACACAGTGGAGGAATGTCCATCTGTAGGGCAATTTCATGAATTAATGTTGGAACATGTTGTTACTGCTCAGTCTTATGGCCAGCAACAATCTGAGGGCTACAACAGGCAGCCATATGGATACCAGCACCAAAATGCTAGTTACCAATGGAGACACCACCCAAATCTGAGGTGGAAGCAAGATAACTACATGCAGCCCCAGCAGATGTTGACTTTACCACAAAGGCCACAGCAGCAGTTCAATCAAGGGCATGCCCCGAGGTCTACCTTCCAGCATCACCAGCAGTCCCATCAGCAGCGAAATCAGTTGGTTCTACCCCCTTCTCAACCAAGAAATACTTCCTTCGAGGATCAAGTCTTGGCTTCATTGCAAAACTTGGGTTCCTTAGCTCAGACTGTGGATTCTCATGGTCAGAGCCTCCAGAAAATGGAAGAGCAACTGAGCCAAATGTCCAAAACCTTGGCTAGGAGAGATGAAGGCAGAATGTCCTGCCAGCCAATTGCTAACCACAAGGGTCAGTTTTTCATTAAGGAAGCTTCCTCAGAGTTTGAGGACACCAATGTTGTCACTACCCTAAGATGCAGCGGTGGTAAATAACTGTGTGGTAATGTAGACCGGTGAGGCAATTTCTACAAATGATGCAAATGATCATGAAAGAGATGTTGTTGGGCCACCAAGCCAAGAACTGCCTGCCACCTTGCAGCAGGAGAAAAATAAAGAGGCTGTAGTTGAGCCTCAGCAGGAAGATAAACATGAAAAAAGAAAAAAATAGAAGTTTAATCATGGGCTTGCAGCTGAGGAACCAGCAGTACCTCGGCTGCCATTTCCTCAGGCTCTGAATAGTCCTGTCCCTTTTGAAAAAGGGAATGCCCAGATGGAGGAAATGATGGAGACTTTCAGGCAGGTAAAAATCAATTTACCCCTGCTTGAGGCAATTAAACAAGTCCCAGCCTATGCAAAGTTCCTGAAAGACCTCTGCACCCAAAAGAGAAAGGCTAGAGGCCATTGCAACCGATACAGTGAATTCTGTATTTAACATAGCAATGCCTGAGAAGTTGCAAGATCCAGGTATACCCACTATTCCCTGTGTAATTGGCGATCATACAATTGGAAAAGCCCTTTTAGACCTTGGAGCCAGTGTTAACCTGTTGCCATACAATGTATATCTCAGCTAGGTTTGGGGAGTGACAAGGCTACCCCCATTGTCTTGATGATGGTGGCGATGTGTCCGAGAGGAAACCTCTGGGGATGGTTGAGGATGTCTTAGTAGGAGTGGATAAGTTTTTCTACCCTGCTGACTTCTTAGTTTTGGATATAGGCCGCAGCACTAGCCCAAACCCCATACATCAAGGCGTGCCTTTTTGGCCACTGCCAATGCTTGCATCCAATGTAGGTTTGGAGTAATGGAGGTAACCTTTGGACATATGAAAGTTGAGCTGAATGTGTACGACAGTGCAAAGTACCCTCAGATGGACAATGAGGAGAGCTTTGCAATGGATGTACTAGAGGAAATTGTAGAAGAAGAATTGCCCACTCTGCTGGAGTGGGGCAACATTGTCAGGAATTTAGTTGACATTTGGGACATGGTGGAGGAAGAGAGCCCAGATAGGAGATCAAAATACATGCCAATATCAGAGGCTCCTGTGGGCTCAGTGCAGCACTCCAGTTGGAGACCTACACTGCTTCCTCTTCCTCCAACCTCCAATGCACCTATTTTGCCATCCACCCAACAGGCCCCTGATCTAGAACTTAAGCAGCTTCCAAAAACATTAAAATATGCTTTCCTTGAGAAAGGTGAGAAGCTTTCTATAATTATCTCTTCCTCCCTTACCAATGGGCAGGAAGAGGAATTACTCACAGTTTTGAGAAAGCACAAGAAGGCAATTGGTTGGACCATTGTCGATCTGGGAGGAATTGATGCATCAATTTGCATGCATAGGATCCATCTTGAGGAGAGAGCATTACCCTCCAGGGAAATGCAGAGGAAGCTAAATCCTCACATGCAGGAAGTGGTCCTCAAGGAAATCATTAAATTGCTAGATGCAGGGGTGATTTACCCCATCTCTGATTCTCATTGGGTGGAACCTATCCAAGTGGTGCCCAAGAAATATGGCATAACAGTGATTGAGACTAAAACTGGTGAGTTGAGGCCATCCAGGGCAACCACTGGCTGGAGAGTGTGCATTGATTATAGGAAGCTCAACTCTAAAACTAGAAAGGACCATTTCCCTCTCCCCTTCATTGATCAAATCCTGGACAAATTGGGTGGAAAAGCTTTTTACTATTTTCTTGATGGATACTCGGGGTACAACCAAATCCCTGTGCATCCTCAAGACCAAGAAAAAACCACCTTTACCTGTCCTTTTGGCACCTTCGCTTACAGAAGGATGCCTTTTGGACTCTGTAATGCACCAGCCACTTTCCAAAGGTGTATGTATGCCATATTCTCTGACATGATTGACAAGTTTTTGGAGATTTTTATGGATGACTTTTACATCTATGGAGGCGACTTTGGCGATGTCTCTGACACCTCGACCCTAGTTTTGCAAAGATGTGAGAAAACCAATTTGGTTTTAAGCTGGGAAAAGAGCCACTTCATGGTAACACAAGGCATTGTGTTGGGCCATGTAGTCTCTAAAGAAGGGCTTGAGGTAGACAAGGCCAAAGTGGACCTCATTGCCAATTTACCCCCTCCAAAGACAGTCAAGCAAATCAGATCCTTCCTTGGGCATGCAGGATTTTACAGGAGATTCATTAAGGACTTCAGCAAAATTGCCAAGCCATTATGCCACCTGCTCTGTCAGGATGTCCCCTTCAACTTTTCTGCTAAATGTCTGAAGGCTTTTGAAACATTGAAAATCTGCCTCACCTCTGCTCCTGTGCTCCAAGCACCAGACTATACCCTGCCTTTTGAGCTAATGTGTGATGCATCAGACTTGGCAATAGGTGCTGTGTTGGGCCAAAGAAAAGATAAATTGCGTGTGGTCATTGCTTATAGCAGCAAATCACTTGCTGAAGCTCAGCTGAACTATACCACAACTGAGAAAGAGCTTCTAGCAGTGGTTTACGCTGTTGACAAATTTAGAGCCTACCTATTAGGATCTAAAACTGTGATCTTCACTAACCATTCGGCACTGAAGTACCTACTGTCCAAGAGAGATGCTAAGCCGAGGCTGATTAAATGGATACTCCTATTACAGGAGTTTGACATCGAAATCAAGGACAAAAAGGGTGTGGAGAATGTGGTGGCTGACCACTTGTCCAGAATTATCTTGGAGGAATGCCTGGATGGTCCTACAAATGATGCCATCCCTGATGAGCAATTATTTGCCATCCAATCCGTAGTCCCTTGGTTTGCACACATAGTTAATTATCTGGTTATAGGAAAGATTCCTCCCCACTAGACCAAAATGGATAAAGACTTGTTCTTCTCAAGGGTCAAGTATTTTTTCTGGGAGGAACCTTGCCTATACAAGTACTGTGCCGACCAGATCATCCGACGATGTGTTCCCGAAAGTGATTTCCCCAGTATTCTAGCTATGTGCCATGAAAATGCCTATGGGGGTCACTTTAGTGGGAGAAAAACTGCTGACAAAGTCCTGCAGTGTGATTTTTACTGGCCATCCTTATTCAAGGATGCACACACACACTGCAAGGCATGTGTGAGATGTCAGAAATTAGGAGGGCTGTCTAAAAGGAATTCAATGCCATTACAGCCCATCCTTGTTGTAGAACTATTTGATATATGGGGAATAGACTTCATGGGCCCCTTTCCCCCCTCTAATGGGTACCAATTCATCTTAGTGGCAGTGGACTATGTTTCCAAATGGATAGAAGCCATTGCCACGAGAACCAATGATAACCAGGTAGTCCTCAAATTCGTAAAGCACAACATTTTCTCAAGATTTGGAACCCCTAGAGCTATTATTAGTGATGGAGGTAGCCTTACGCAGAGAATTTCGCGAGCTTGCTCAAGAGATTTTCTGTGACCCATAGGATTGCTACTCCCTACCACCCACAAACAAGTGGGCAAGTTGAAATTTCCAATAGGGAGATTAAGCACATCCTTGAGAAAACAGTTAGGACAGACCGGAAAGATTGGGCTGAGAAACTGGATGATGCACTGTGGGCCTATAGGACTGCCTATAAGACCCCTATCGGAATGTCCCCATTCAGACTAGTCTATGGCAAGGCCTACCATCTCCCAATCGAGTTAGAACACAGGACCTATTGGGCCATTAAGAACTTGAACATGGATCTAACTTTTGCTGGTCAACACAGGTCATTACAACAATCGGAAGTGGATGAGCTGCGGATGGATGCTTACGCCAATGCCAGGATCTACAAGGAACGGGCTAAAGCCTTCTTCGGCAAAGGCTTGCTGAGGAAAAGCCTCGAACCGGGTGGTAAGGTTTGGTTATTTAACTCCAAACTAAAATTCTTTCCTGGCAAATTAAAATCTAGATGGGATGGCCCCTATATTGTCGTAAATGTTTCCCCATCTGGTGCTGCGGAAGTCCAGGACCCCAAATCTGGGAGGACCTTCAAAGTGAATGGTCAAGGGCTGAAGCCTTGCATTGAACGACCTGCAGATCCTATGTGCACTGTTCATTTTCATGGGACCCCTACATCTACCTGACCCGCAATTGTGTCCATATTATACTATATTACTTTAGTTTTTACCTTAAATTTTAGGAAATTCTAGGAGATATGTGGAGTTTGATTTTGTTGTCCTTGCTAATGGTTATGGGGGATCGGTATGACTTTTTCTCCTGTGAATTGCTGATTTGGCCCTCGCGAGTTCCACATTCTAATTTGGGAAGGCTCGCGCAATTCGCATGGCCCAATTCTTTTCATTGTCATGAGTTTGATCTTAGAATATCACGCGCACTTCCAGCGCTAACTCCCATAATTGCGTGATTCTGGTCTCTCGTGATTCCCTTACCCAGCTGCGCAAACCTACTGCATTTGTCATTTCCCACATTGACTGCTGGGACTTGACGTTTCCCAAGTCACTCTCATTTAATGGCGGCGACTTGGATTTTGCTCAACCGTATCATCTTCCCCAATCCCTCGCCTTTAAATACACCGGGAGGCCATGTTCATCTTCACAGCATCCTATCTCCCTCTCGCGGTCCTTCCTTATTCCTAACCATGGCAGATGACAAGCCAAACGCACTGCCTAACAAGTTTTACCCGATGTGGTTGGACCCACGCCCCAAAGAGCAGATCCTCAACCCCTGCAGGATGAATTGAGGAGGTTACGCTAACCATTGCCAAGGAGGAGGAGGAAAAGCTCCACCCTTGAAGAAGAAATGCAAGACCAGCCATCCCCTCCACTCCACCCCTCCCCGCCTTCTCCACCCCCCCTCCTTCTCAACCCACCCTTAATCTTTCTCCCTTTCCCTCTTTCTTTTTGTACTTTTCTTTTCAGCATAATAATATCTTTCTTTTCTGATATACTGTCCTGTTTTCTATTGTTGGTTACTTTATTTCTTGTTCTTTTCTGTTATGTTGTAATAAATCTGTTGCACATAGACCTTGAACCAGTGAGGACACTGCTCCTCATAGGTTTGAGAATGCAATGAGCACCCCAATGGAACAATTAACATAAGTGCAGCAGACTCATCTGAGCAATATGGAAATGGACCTCTGTCCACTTAAGAATCATGAAATTAAGAAGTTTAAAATTTATGCAAAATTTGAACACTATAGACTTCTAATATTCCACATTTTCGTAATAATTTCACCAAGGAAACACACTTGTATCTGCACTTAGTGAATCATTAGAGAGAGAAAAAGGTGAGGACATAATTAAAAGTTCAAAGGATGACCATAATCAGTGAGAATTGGACCTACAAAATTTATTTATTTTTGAGGAGTAACTAAGGCATTTCTTCTAGTTCTAAGGACTAGCTGAGTCTCTGTGCTCACTAGAAGTTAGGTAACTCCAAGTTAAAATAGCTGACAGTACTCATGAGACCTAGGAAAGGATCAAGGCCTTCTCTTGGACAGTTTGAGCCTAAAAAGATCAATCCTAAAGCAACTGCCCTTGTCCATACCCCTTTGAGCTTTAAATCCTAAATTTCTTCAAAATACACCTGAGTACTTGAACCTGAACCTATGAACCTGATTCAACCTACCCTCACTCTGAGAATTCAGAAGGTAAAGGAGAACGAGTTGAAGATGGACTAGCTATGGTCAGCATTAGGTGAATGGAGAAGAAGCATCTATTCTGGAAAAATAGTAACTGAGGACATGGTGGCATTTCTAAGAAGCAAAAACAAAATAATGAAGAGGAATAAGAGAGAAGTCAAGAGGAACCTTCATTGGAAAATCAAAATCCATAAGAGAAATTGATCACTTCAAATATGAAAATCTCAAAGAAGATGAAGGGAGCTGAATTCAAGAAGGTGAAGTCATGAACCACCTCCTGCACCCACTGAGTTCTCAATTTTTGAACCCCTTTTCAAACCTTCCATTCTTTTTAACCATACTCCATAAGCCACACTTCAACTCAGTTAAAAGCCCTTGTGATCCAAAGATTGAGTGAGCTGTCATGTGAAGATAAGGAATTATCCAATCTATGGTGAGAAACTGACAATGATGCCAGCACTTAAAAACTCTGCCTATGCTCATGCTTACAAACCCAGTTGGGGGATGTAACTGCTCTTGAGCCTGTGAGAAACTGAGCCCCTCAACAAACCTTGATGAGAGTATGCCCTAAAAAGCTTTCTTTTGGGTCTGAACTTGAATATATTATGTATGACCTTAACCTAATTTTCTGACATAAGGATAAGCTCAATGCTGACATGCATTTGTGCAATTTTTTGTGATCACAAATTATTTGTAAATGCTGCGCTAACATGCAAATTATGCTGTCTAAGTTCCTGTGCAACCAATGAATTAAACTTCTTTTATGCTGATTCATGAGTACACTAAATCTGATTCCTTAACTGCTCATTGGAAGACGTTGCACTTTAGTTAACTATTTCATTGGAGAAGTTTGTGGGTGTCTTCACTGAAAACCCTCAGGAGACTTCACTCCTCCACTAGGGATCACCTAGGGGTTTAAAAGGCTTGGTACATATGCTAAATGTATCTGTGCTCCCTACGAAAGTGGCATTTAATTTCTAGAGTAGATTTAATGTAGCTTTGCTAAGGGACTAGCAAAGATTAGGTTTGGGGGTGTGTTAAGACCTGAAAAGTACCACTTTTCACCCCTTAACTTAACCTTTGATTATACCCTTAGCCACCTAATAAACTCGTCTTAAGTGTTTTGTTTAGGAAATAATCAGCAGTGAAATAAGGCCAAGAATCCTGTTATGGAGCCTGCTTTGACACCAGATGCCCCTCAACAAGAATGAACCTTGAAGCCTCGCACAGATCAGCTGAGCTTCCCAAGGCTTTACAAGCAACCTCTCGCGCAGATGAATGACTGAGGAGCTTCAAAAACTCAACTCCGCACAGCTCTCGCGAAGCTCAAGGGTAGAACACAGCGCTCAGTGTCGCGCAATTCAAAGTAGACTTCTCTCAATCTCGCTAAGTTCGCTTAAGACAGCTGAGGAGAGAGAGCTTTAGAAGATTTCTCGCGCAGCTGTCGCGTAGTCACCGCGGGATACAATTCTCAGAGGAAGAATGCCTCGCGCAGTTCACACGCCATTTAAGAAAGAAAGCATCCTGGCGAAGGCAAGGCCAAGCTCGCGAAGATTGAGTAAGATAAAGAGCCTCGCGTAGTTCAGAACTCAAAAGAACCTCACGAGGTAACTCATGAAGTCCAAGTAAAGAAAAGAGCTCGCGTAGTTCTCGCGCTGCTGCCCAACGAAGACTAATCTATCGCGCGACTGCTTGAATTGCAACCTCGCGACGCTTGAGATTGTGTTTTCTATTCAACCTCGCGAACTCCAACTCAGCGAGAGCTCAACTCTCTACCGCGCGACTGCCTGAAGAGAAAACCAAGGCAACCTTGCGACGGCTGAAGCTTCAGTGTCAAATCATCCTAGTGAAGAGCAATGAGCTACCACGCGACAAGTCTGGAAAACTACAGCTACCTAGCAAGGCTCTGAACCTAAACTTCCATCTCTTCAGTAGAGGGCATTCTGGAAATTTCTAATGATTAGGGCACGCATTCCCACACTCAAATCTCCGTGCACACGCCCAGAGGCATCCAAGGATCAGTAGAAGGCCACGTGGCATCATTAAAATTAGGGTTTCCTAACCCTAATGCGCCGCCACCCCACTGCTATATATACCCAGGCCTAGCTTAGGTTTAGGTATCTGGGAACCTATCTCAGATCGCTTTTCTTTTCTCTTTCTTTCTTAGCAGTAAGTAGTTTTTCTTTTTCTTTTTCTTTTCTTCTCTCCATAGTCCAGCAATTGCTGGCTATGACTTGTATATGTTTTTGAGTTAGATTAATGGAAGTTTTGCAATAGGATTTATACTTTGTGGGATTGCTGTTAATTTGTGAGATGCTTTGTTCAAGGTTGCTGCCTTGTGATCCTCCATTGCCTTGGCTGTGTTTCAAAGCAATGGAGGACTGATTTTAAGGGCCACTCAGATCCAAGTAACCTGTGTGTCTGGGCTATTATGGTCTTCCAACCTTAGCCCCACCACAGGACCTACTAGATCTGAAATCCCCATGGGAGCTTGAGCTGGTAGCCTGGTGAACATGGTGGTAGCAGCGATAATCTTGTTTTGTTTTGGGCTCCGTGAGAAGGATAACCTGCAGGATGAGTCTGTGACCATTTAAGTGTGATTATAGCCTTAGGGTGATTGATCCACCGATCCAAGATGGATCCTTCTTCTTTTCACACAGCTTGTAGAAGCACGGTGAGGGATTATCTGAGAGACTCCCCCATATTTGTATAGATCTACCATCAGATGCCGGATCTGATCTAGTTATAGAGATTGTAGGCTGGTGACTGAACCATTGTAGCCTCTCTCAAGCAATGAACAGCTGGATCGAAGGTTGTACTCAATCAACTTTGGTTCCATGTGCAGGCTATCATGGTTTTCCAGCCTTAGCCCCACACATGGAACTTTAGAGGTTGAGGTTCCCTATGGATTCCTGAGCTGGTAGCCTGGATGAAATAGTGTCTGTAATGATTTAATTGTTATGTTCTGACCCATCCCTGGATAGTGGCTCCCCTATGGGATAGTCTGTGACCATTTAAGTTGACAGGTTATAGCCCTAAGGGTGGAGTCATGGCAGTAGAGATGGGTTGGATCCTTTCTCCTCAGAGGTGATAATGTAGCCTCTGGACAGGATTTCTATAACATCAGATCTAAATCTGAGTTACAAAAACTCCTCTGATCTTGGCTCAATAACATATTTCTCACCTTTTTATAATTATTTTCTTCACTCCATCCATCCTCCCAATCCTTTCTGTAATTTAGTTATTAGAATACTTAGAATAAGTGACCTTAAACTCCCCTCCTTTTAGGACTGCCAGATCTATAGACAGATCTGGAGGGACTGCTAGAGACGGCTCCCTTGGAGCCTTAGATCACTTTCCCTGTGGGACAAACTCTTACTTATCAAAACTTGCTACAAAGGACCCTGTATCTTGCAGGTCTAGGATTTCCGAGTTGTGCTGATTCATCCCCTGTTTTATTCTGTTTTTGGTTTTTAATTAATTTTCAACACCAACCAATAAGCAAAGCACACTTGAATTCAACAACAGTAGAGGAGCCTTCTCCAATCATATACTGCCCTTTAGAGTTGGCTAAAGGTTGATTAGGCAATTTTTCCTCCTCTCTCCTGTTCAAAGCATCACAGATTTGACCCAGTTGGTCCTCTATTTTTTTAATGTTTTGCCCATGAGAGTTCACAGTTTGGACCAAGCTTCTCAAATTTTGCATTGATGCTAGCATTTGCTCTTCAAAGGAAGAGTATCTGGGCTGTTGTGGGGGAAAGACCAACTGATTGGGCTGCGGGGCAGGCAACTACAAATTCTATCTTGGTGGGTATCCTTGGTTGAACTAGTGATGAAGTCTGTATGGAGCTGCCAACTAATGCTGCTGGGGCTGAGGATATGTGTCTTGTCTCCACCTCAAATTTGGATAGTTTCTCCATGTGTACCCAATAGGTTATTGCCCATATGATTGGGCAGCATTGGCATATTCCAAAACTTACTCAGGGAACTAATTGGCTGATGGAAAATCTTGAAGTGCATGTGTGAGAGATTGGCATATCAGACTTGTCTCTTCCACTTGTGTAGTCATTCTAGGTTGCATCACATTCATCAATTTATCAAACTTTAAACTCAGATTGTCCACCTTCCTTTTTAATTCACTTTGCACCTTAATCTCATACATTCCACCTCTAGGGGTGGACTCTTTCACCAATTTAGCTAGGGTCTAGCTGTCATTCTGAGACAGTGATTCCTGCTACATGAAATTCTCCCCTATAATGTTAAACAGCCCCCAAGCCTCATCAGCTGTCTTGTGGAGGTAACTATCCCCCACAAGAGGCATCCACCATGTCCCTACTTTTGGGATTAATTCCTTGGTAAAAGACTTGCATAAGTTTCCACTGTAAAATTTGGTGGTGGGGACATTGTTTTAATATTTCTTGGAACCTTTCCCATGTCTCATAAAAATCTTCAGTTGAGGACTAAGTAAATGACAATATGCTTGTCCTCATTTGACTGATTTTATTCATAGGAAAGAATTTAGCCAGAAATTGGCTTTGGAGGTCACTCCACGTCTGGATGCTATTTGCTGGGAGCTTAGAGAGCCAGGTGTTGGCTTTGTCCTTTAGGAAAAAAGGAAAAAATCTAAGTTTGGAGGCTTTAGGTCCCAGGCTACCAATGTTAAATGTGGTACAAAGTGCCAAGAATTTATCAATATACTTATAAGGATCTTCTTTACTGAGCCCATGAAAAGATTGCAGCATGTTAATAGTGGAGGACTTGATTTCTTAATTTCCCTCAACTGAAGAAATTATATGCAAAAGGGAGATATGTAATCTCCAGGTGCATTGTATTTCTTCAGAGTTCTTTGCCTCTCAGCCATGACAGCTGGCTCAGTTTCAATAATAGGGGCTGGTGTGTTGTTAATCAGTCTAAGGACCCTTTCAACCTCAGGGTTTGGAGGTTCTAACTCAGGGTTTAAGGACCTTCTACCAAGCATACACACACAGAATCAGCAGGTAAAGAAGATGCTCACAGCACACAAAAAATTTGCAAACAAAAATCACAACTAAATAGATTTACAACTAAACTATTGACAGAGAATTCAACACAAATGGACTGAGTTTGAGGGTACAAGAAGTACCAACAGAGCTAGCTAAACTCCAGTTGTAGCTCTAGCTTTTTCATGCTATTGTTGTCCAAGTCTACAAAATTCTAATAAAAACCAGTAGTACTTTTTATTCTATTTAAGGCACAGCTACAAAGAATTTTTTATTCTAAATTATATTACAACTCAAGTCTACTAAAAAGATTAATATCCCCGACAGCGGCGCCAAAAACGTATTAGAAAATTTTTGCTGCTTCTTTTTATTATAAAAATGATAAAGACAAAATAAAAGAAGCAAGACAAAACAAAAGAAAATAGGGAATGAACACAACACAAAATCAAATCACAGACTTATAAGATACAGGGCTGTTGTAGCAAGTTTTAAGAAAGTAAGAGTTTGTCCCACAGAGAAATTAATCTAAAACCCAAAATGGGCTATAACAGTAGACCTCCAGATCTGGCTACAGATCTGACAATCCTAAAAAAAGAGAGTTGGGTATCATAACTACACAAAATTAATACTGAAAGAAGAGAAATAAAGTACAGTCCTATCCTTAAAAAAGGGTTATAAAGAAGGTGGTGATGGTGTGTGTGAAAATAAAGATAAAATTGATGGGAAGTAGACACTTAAGCTAAAGTTAATTCAGTTATATAACTCAGATTTAGGGCTGTCTCTGCAGCAAATCCCTCAGATGGCTACAAGCACATGTGCAAGGAAGAAGTATCCAACTCAACCCTTATGGTTTGACTTGGTCCCTTAAGGCTATAACCTGTCCACTTCAATGGTCACAGACTATCTAATAGAGAGGATCAAACCATATGGACTGAATCAGAAAACCAATTTGATCCAATAAAATAGACTGATCTTAAGGCTATAACCTATCCACTTAAATGGTCACAGATTATCCAATAGATGTCCTCCACCCAATGGATCAAATTAGAACATGAAAACTATTACAGACACCATGTATGCCAGGCCACAAGCTCAGGCATCCATGGGAGCAAATAGTTCTTGAAAAACTAGTGGAGACTATAGTAGTTCAAAAGCTATTTGGGGACTATAAATGCAGCTGGTCATTGCTATAAAAGGCTTGCAATGACTCAGCTCACAAGCCTGCAATCTTCACAGAGAAATCAGATCTAACATCTGATGTTGGTCAAGTGTAATAGAGGGGAGCTTGTTCCTGCAACAACCTCTCATAAGGCTACAAGCTCAAGTGCAGCGGAGAAGAATCCTTCTCAGATCTGTGGCTTGGAATCACCCTAAGGTTATAGTCTGTCCACTTGAATAGTCACAGACTATCCATAGAAAACCAATCTGATCCAATAAAATAGACTGATCTTAAGGCTATAACCTATCCACTTAAATGGTCACAGATTATCCAATAGATGTCCTCCACCCAATGGATAAAATTATAACATGAAAACTATTACAGACACCATGTATGCCAGGCCACAAGCTCAGGCATCCTGTTGACAAGTGAAAAATACCATTTTTCACCCCTAAACTTAAGTCTTGATAGACCTTTGAGAGAACTAAATAAGTGTTTTAAGTGCCTATGTTGCAGCTAACAATAAAGACAGGCTTAACCATAAAAGCAGCTTAAAAGTGCCAAAAAGATGACAATTCATGTCAATCCAAAGGAAGGAAGTAAAGAAACAACCTCATCAGTTGTTGCAAGGTCTAAATGGAAGAAGCAAAGACCTGTAAGAGAAGCAGGGAATAAATCGAATAGAGAAATGCACTACAGAGTTCTTTTCACAAAGAACCTGCACTTTTCGTAAAGAACCTAGAACTCTACGAAAAGGACTAAAACTCCAGGCGTAGTTTTCGAAGAGCATCTCAACCATTTGAAGGGAAGATTGAACTTTGCGAAAAGGAGAAAACACAATTCAAAGAGAGATTGAACATTACGAAAAGAGCTTCAGAAGTCACAGCACTTTGCGAAAAGGCCCCTAAGCTCTGCGAAAAGGTAGTCTGGAGATTCGCAGCTTTAACAAGGGCAATTTAGTAATCAGTTGCACGCGTCCCAATGCATTTTAAAAACCTAGGGACATTCTAGAGGATTCTAAGCCAGAAGCGAAGGAATATTCCACCCCACGTGAGCACCTAGAGAGGGAATAACTTGGCGGGAACTTCTAGAAACTCTAACAAACTTTCAAAATACATAACAGAGTTGATGCCTTTTTCACCTGATTGGCTGAACCAGATCGAGGAATTCTGATTGGCTAGAACAGATCTGGATCCCCGTGCTCGACTACCATTAGTCAATACAGATCTGAGAGCCTCTGATTGGGTGATACACATCCGAAATTTGGACACAGGGAAAGCTATAAATAGACAAGCATTTGCCCAATTGGGGCATCCAGATTTTGAGTTTCATTTCTAATCCCCATTTCCGGCCAGATGCATACCTTGGTAATAGCCTACTTTGTACTTGCATTTGAGAGTCAGTGAGATACTACGTAACTCAAAGGAGAGTTTGCATCCACATCGCAAATCCGAGAGCCGTGTAAGCCGTGCTCAAATTGTAAGGATGAATTTTAAAGGTTCTCATTAACTATGCATTCTCCATTGGACTCATGTCAAGGGTTCCCTCGATCTCCTCGATTACATTAGACTCCTTTAGATTCATTGTTGTGCATGCAATTTCCTTGATTCATTAATCCTGTAAAATTAGTGTTGGTAACCTAGTCTCTTCTGACATTTGTAGTGATGTTTTATTGTTCAATTGAGGATTTGGATTAAAGACTATTGGATGGTTTGTGGCCATTAAAGTGCGGACCATAGCCATAGCGTAAGCCTAATCCTTGAATTAGATTTATCTCTCTTACATCATGCTTGTAGCAGGATGAAGATTGAATCACCTACTGTTGAGTCATGCAGTTATTCTCATTAGATTTCAAAGACCAAATCAGATTTAGATATTACTTCTCCATCTTTGTTTGAATCACTCCCCCAACTCGGATCTGGATCATTTAGTTTAAATTTTTCTTTGTTTTTAGTTTGTTAAACATGACAAATTCAAACCTCTCATCTTATCAGTTTTCTAGATAGGATAAGAAGCCAGATCTGGTAGCTCAGATCTTGAGGTTTATCTTACATTTTAGACAAATTCTCTGTGGACGATCTTTCACTCACTTACTTTTAAAACTTGCTACAATTGGCCCTGATCTTGCAGGCTAATTCTCTTCTAACTGTACTGATATTTCTTTATTTGTTTATATAGTCTAGAGCCACTGTAATTTAGCAGCTATAAATCTGTTTTCAAAACTCACATAAATCAAGCACACTAAGAAGCAACAACACATCCATGGGAGCAAATAGTTCTTGAAAAACTAGTGGAGACTATTGTAGTTCAAAAGCTATTTGGGGACTATAAATGTAGCTGGTCATTGCTATAAAAGGTGTGCAATGACTCAGCTCACAAGCCTGCAATCTTGACAGAGAAATCAGATCTAACATCTGATGTTGGTCAAGTGTAATAGAGGGGAGCTTGTTCCTGCAACAACCTCTCATAAGGCTACAAGCTCAAGTGCAGCAGAAAAGAATCCTTCTCAGATCTGTGGCTTGGAATCACCCTAAGGCTATAGTCTGTCCACTTGAATAGTCACAGGACTGAATCAGAAAACCAATCTGATCCAATAAAATAGATTGATCTTAAGGCTATAACCTATCCACTTAAATGGTCACAGATTATCCAATAGATGTCCTCCACCCAATGGATCAAATTAGAACATGAAAACTATTACAGACACCATGCGGGCTTGGAATCACCCTAAGGCTATAGTCGGCATCCACTTGAATAGTCAGTTCTTGAAAAATCTAGTGGAACCAATAGTATCCAATAAAATTGACTGATCTTAAGGCTATAACTTGTCCACTTAAATGGTCACAGATTATCCAATAGTCACAAAAAATAGTAACGTGTCACCAAAAACAGTCCATATGGATAGCCTGTGACTATTCAAGTGGACAGACTATAGCCTTAGGGTGATTCCAAGCCACAGATCTGAGAAGGATTCTTCTCCAATCTTGAGCTTGTCAGCCTATGAGAGGTTGTTGCAGAACAAGCTCCTCTATTACACTTGACCAACATCGATGTTAGATCTGATTTCAATAAGATTGCGTGTTTGTGAGTCGAAATATTGCAAGCCTTTTATAGTAATGACCAGCTGCATTTATAGTCCCCAAATAGCTTTTGAACTACTATAATCTCCACTAGTTTTTCAAAAACTATTTGCTCCCATGGATGCCTGAGCTTGTGGCCTGGCATACATGGTGTCTGTAATAGTTTTCATGTTCTAATTTGATCCATTGGGTGGAGGACATCTATTGGATAATCTGCTAAATGTATGGCATAGATTGAACAAAACTATGGACAAATAAGAAAATAACATATTAAATAAACCTTTAAAACACAAATTTCATTGATCAAATCATTACTTACAATGCGATTTCTCAAGGCAGCAGCCTTGTGCACAACAGCTCACCAATGACTCCCAATGTTCACAAGACCCATTACAAAATTGATAAAACTAAGTCTAATTGCTTACAGAGGATATAGCCAACACGTGTTGGGCTAAGAGAGAAGAAAAAAATGAAAAAAGAGGTAATCAAACCCTAACCCTAGCCTGCTCGAGCTCAAAGCTGACAAAGAATGAAGGAGGGATGATAATTCTAAGTTACATCTACAGCTTAAATACGTAATCCTAATGCCTTAGCTAACAAAAGATTAACCCTAATTTTCTAGAGCAGATGTGGCACTGTTACAACCCTTGGATGCCTTGGGATGTGTGACATGAGATCAGGGCCTTGAGCTATGTGCCCTAGACCTTGGAAAATTCCTCAAAAGGTCCTTGAGTTAAGACTGAGAAGTGGAGAGCCTGAGCTTTGCGGGGTTCACTTCTGCTTTTTAGTTCATTCGCGCAGCTTGTAGAGTGCTCGTGAGGTAGCATGTGGCTTGGAAAGCTCCTTGCTCGCGCAGAAGACTTTAGCTTGTCGCGCAGTTGGATTGGCCTGAAATGCACTCGCGAGGAAGAATTTGCAGTGATCTGTCTCACTCACACAACAGAGCTTCATAATTTTCTCTCGCGAGGGTGTCGCATGGATGCCTTTAAATCTTGCTCGGCTTCTTTTCAAATGAAGAACACAGCTCGCCCAATAGAAGGTTGAGCTTTTAAGCGCACGAGAGTTGCATGAGAGAACTTCTGGAGTTCTCTCTCCTCTTGAGCCACGCGAGAACCTCGCGAGTTTGTTATTATTCTTTATGCAGATTGGCCTCGCAAGATAGTGTGCGCGGCTGACACAAGACTTGTTCCTCACGAGAGCTTCGCGAGCTAGATTTTTGAAGGCTTAAGTGTTGATTGCAGCTGAAGTGCACGACTGCTGCGCGAGATAATGCTTTGGCACACTTCCTTCACTAAGTTGCGTGAATTCCTTGTGAGTTCCCTTGTGCTGCATGTAAAATTTACGCGAGGTAACTCTGCTGCAGGCTTAGCAACACGAGGCAGCACCTCTACTATGTGAGATAACACATTTACTCCTCTGCTGCTATGAATCTGCTGCTGTTGATGTCCTCTCCACTCACATCTATGCTTCTTTTATCTACTAGACTTTCCTGGTCCATTATGACATGCAAAAATAGTCACTATGGTATTCCATCAGTCTTTGGCTCAGTTGTCATCTCTTACTTGGATTCTCTCTCTTCTTGGCACCAAAGGCATGGACTTTGTATTAAGCTACATAAGTTATTACTAACTATAAAACAAGCTAAACAAGAGTTATTAGTCAGCTTCAAGGTCCAGCAAAGGATAGATTAAGAGTTGAAAAGTGGTACTTTTAGTGAATAACAATATTTCGACAGCCCATGATTCTGTGTTGAACATGGGTCACATTCAGAAGGCCCGAATCCCTGATGAGACAACTGTAGTAGAAGTCTTTCCCCCTACCCCTCCTAGTTCTCCCCCAATGTGTCACCAAAAATTAGGGAGGAGAGAGGTTGGCCCAGACCTCGCTGAACTCTACGACATCAACCCAACCGCGACAAAAGGTTGAGACCTTATGTATCAGCTCGGGTACGTCCCCCACACCAGGCTTGGTAAAAACATGCAAGGTCGTGTAGGACCTGTCGTCCTAAGGAAAGTACACAAACACATAGGGCTAGGTTACCAATCGAACGGCCCACAAGCTGACTTATTCCCTACCTCACCAAAATGGTCTCTATATGACCACTTCGTTTACGGGACCACTGAGAAAGCAGATGTACCAAGGCAAAAGGAAGTGTCCTTCACTAAATCCTAAGAAGTAGAAATCGAATGAATGGCTAAAGTATTCAACGATTTAACGACTCTAAATGATGATATTGATGAGCCACTCAAAGGAGTCAAACCCTTGTTTGACACTAAGGAGTTTACAAAAGAGAAAAGGGAAGAACCTCCAGAACTCGACCCACAAATAGGAGATTAGGAATCTACTAACGATGAAGATTTTCACGTAGCAGCCTTACAAGACGAGGAAGAACACTTACACTCAACGTGGGAAGAGGATGGCACCCCACAAGAAGATCATAGCTTGCATAGCATCTGCCTCGGCCTTGGCCTTGGAGGATGGGAATGGCCATGGGACTCCACTTATATCGCTCACCCATACCAACCCCGTTATAGGGCATGCACCAGCATATTAAAACACTTCGTTAGTTGGATATGATGTTCCGCAATAGTGGGATCGAATGACTCCAACCTCGTAATGACAGAAGCGAGCAATGACCTACCAACTCGGCTACCGGCATGTGAAGAAGAAAATCCCAAGAGTCGTTTGGTCGACCCAAGGGGAAACACGCACATCGCCCTCATAGAGTTCAAAGAAGAACTCGAACTAGACACTCCTTGGTCCCCAGACACGCCACAACTAAAAATATTCTAGAAATCTCTCAAGGAAGAGTGGCAACCTCCTCTGAGCGATGACAAGGACTACTAGATAGACCTCCCTGTACTCGAGTTAGTAGAGCAGGCCAACCTAGGACTTCAGGCATTGTCAGATCAAGAAGACAAGTTTGATACCGGCATTGATTCCGACTAGGAAGGATGGGAATGTCCTTGGGGATCTCCCTACATTTCTCACCATTACCAGCTGTTAGGATAATTTTAGTGCTTGCTACTGACTTTATTGGAAACAGTGATGAGAATGGAGTGAATGAAAACTAATGAAAGGTGGATTGAGAATTACGGAGCAGCAAGCCTAAAATATGCATAGTCCTGCAAGATACAGGGCTTGTTGTAGCAAGTTTCGATAAGTAAGAGTTTATCCCACAGGGAAGTTAATCTAAAGATCCAAGGGAGCTATCTATAGTAGGCTCTCCAGATCTGACTACAGATCTGGCAATCCTAAATGGAAGGGGGTTAAAGGTCACTATAATCTAAATCCTAAGGTAACTTAATATCTAAATTACAGAAAGGGTTAAGAGGAATGGTGGAGTGAGAAAATAAGTATAAAAGGGTGAGAAGTATGTTATTAGGTATAGATCTGATGGGTCTTGTAACTCAGACTCAGATCTATTGCTATAGAAATCCTGTCCAGTGGCTACATTATCACCAAAGAGGAGAAAGAATCCAACTCACCCCTGTGCCATGATCCAATCCCTTAAGGCTATAACCTGTCCACTTAAATGGTCATCGACTATCTAATAGGGGAACCAAAATCCAGAGATGGGTCAGAACAGGTTTATTATTGTAGGCACTACTTCATCCAGGCTACAAGCTCAAGAATCCGTAGGAACCTCATCCTCTAAAGTTCTGTGTGTGGGGCTAGCCCTATAAAGTGCACAAGCCTGGACACACAGGACCAGCAAGAGTTTGAGTACTAGCTTTTAAGCATGGCTGTTCGCTGCTTTAGAAAGACTACAGTGATCCAGTCACAAGCCTACAATCTCTACAGTCAAATCAGATCTGCAATCTGATGGTGGGTCTATACAAATATAGGGGAGTCTGTCACTGCACAATCTCTCATAAGGCTACAAGCACTAGTGCAGAGAAGAAGAATCTGTCTTAGTTCTGTGGATTGGCCTCACCTTAGGGCTATAATCTGTCCACTTGAATGGTCACAGACTATCCACAGAGGCTATCCTCCTCACAAAGGTCTAAGATAGAATAAGAACATTGTTGCCGCCACCATGTTCACAAGGCTACCAGCGTAAGCTCCCATGAGAATTCAGATTTAGTGGATCCTGTGGTGGGAGAAGGCCTACAATGTGCCTAACCTGGATACATAGGTCACTTGGATCTAAATAAAATCTTAAAAACAATCCTCCATTGCTTAGAAAATAACTTAGCAATGGAGGATCTCAAGGCAGCAGCCTTGTACAACACAACTCACAATAAAAACAACATCCCATACATGTAACAGATCCTATTACAAAAACTCCATTAAAATCTATACCAAATAATTATACAAAAGGCATAGCCAGCAAGTGCTAGACTATGGAGAGAAAAAGGAAAAAGAAACTACCTAGAACCTACTTAGCCTACTGAAATTTCCAGCTTAATCGAGAAGACGAAGTCTGAAAAAGTCTAAGTCTAAAGTTCGTCCAAAAGGTCCTTAAACCTAAGCTAGGCTTAGGCTTATATAGCAGTCGGTTGTGTGTGAATTAGGGTTAAGAAAACCCTAATTTCATTTTTTCAATTACAGCCCATTCTTGTCCCTTGGATGCCTCGGGGTGTGTGCACGGAGATTGGAGCGTTGGAGTACATGCCCTAGTTATTGAAAGTTCCCAGATTACCCCTACAGAAGTGGGGAGAAGTTAAGAATCCGATCCTCGCTGAGTAGAGAAGATTTGTAGATCTTTTCGTGTGGTAGAATTGGCGTCGCGGGGTTGAATTAACTTGAAGCTGATTGTTCTTTTAGCTTTGAATGGCGCGGGAATTGCTCGTGTGGTTCGTCCCTTAGTCAATCTCGCGACGAATCCTCGGAGGTTTGTATCCCGCGGCCACTGCACAACAACTGCGCACGGGAGTGCCTGGAGCTCTCTCACTTCAGTGAATCGTGCGATGATTGAAGACTCCTTTCTTGAGCTGCGCGAGCGCTTAAGACTGAGCCTCGCGAGGACCTCGCGAAGTCTGCTTTTCAATTCTTTCTGGCACCAAACTGCGAGCAAGCGCGAAGCATCGCGACGATTGGTGTCTTTGTCTTGAAGCCCGCGACAAGTGCGAAGGAATTATCTTCGGTTCAATTGAACCTGCGACATCTGTCGACCACTGCGACATCTGCAGATCTTGAGCCCGCCGAAGCGCGATGTGCTGTCTGACGACCAACTCTCTGTCCGGGTTCATCCTTCATTCTGCTGAGGTAGTTCTGGGCAACAGTGAGCTTCTTGACATGGTTAGGGGTTTATTTATAGTTGCTACTTATTACCTACAGAATAGACTCAAAACACATTTATTAAATGATTAAGGGTCTAACAGAGATTAAATTAAGGGGT
Organism: Chloranthus sessilifolius; assembly: GCA_021018995.1. NCBI lineage: Eukaryota > Viridiplantae > Streptophyta > Magnoliopsida > Chloranthales > Chloranthaceae > Chloranthus > Chloranthus sessilifolius. The sequence goes on along the minus strand of CM037589.1, from coordinate 118,369,036 downwards.
GAAAAGTGATACTTTTCTGGTCTTAACACACCTCCAAACCTAATCTTTGCTAGTCCCTTAGCAAAGCTGTAATTAAATGCCACTTTCGTAGGGATCACGGGTACATTTAGCATATGTACCAAGCCTTTTAAACCCCTAGGTGATCCCTAGTGGAGGAGTGAAGTCTCCTGAGGGTTTTCAGTGAAGACACCCACAAACTTCACCATTAGAATCAGTTAAGTATAGTGCAGATAATGACAACACAAATTTTTATGTTTAAAGTTTCATTCCACACCCAATTTTTTTAACACTTAGAGGAAACTGCAACAATGTTGCAGGCCATTTAAAACTTAAAAGTTAACATGTGTTTGTCTGACCACCACTCATTTAACATTAGAATTTCAATGTATAAAAATCAGTACCGAGTTTGCCTTTAATTCAAAATTCAGGTTGGATACAGCCCCAATGAGGTTTTAATTCATACCCAATTCTTACTAGGGCTATCTCTCAACATTATCAATCTGAGGGGGTTCACATTCACATCAGCTCAAGAGTAGTTACAGACCCCAAATGGGCCTGCAAGCATGAGCATAAGCAAAGCTTCTAATTTCTGACATCTTCAAGAATTTTTACCATAGATTGGACAACTCCTCATTTCCACATGACAGCTCATTTAACTTTGAATCCACATGGTCTTTTTGAATGGGTTATAATGTGGCTTATGGCTGAGGGGTGTAAAGAATAAAGAGGTAAAAAGAGAGACCAAATTACGAAATCAGCAAGGTAAGGAGTGGTTCATGACTTCACAACCTTCATTCAGTAAAAACTTCATCTTTCTTTTTATATTTCAGACTCAAAGTGGCCAGCTTCTCCTCTTCTTTTCTATTTTTAGATGATGTCTTCTCTAGACTTCTCTTTCTTTTTCTCTTTTTATTTCTCTATTCATTCTTTTGATGAAATGTCACACAACTGCCATTGTTACACTGCTATTCACAAGTTGCTTTTCTACACCTTCCACAGAATATTGGACCATTCTCAGTATCTTTACCTCCTTCTCCTTTACCTTCTGAATTCTCAGAGTGAGGGTAAGGTTGACTCAAGTCATGAGGTTAAGGTGCCAGTATTCTGGTGTGTGTGAAAGAAAAATATGATTTCAAGGCTCAACTAGTGTATGCAAAAGGGCAGATTTTAAAAGGTTGAATTTTCAGGCTCAAACTGTCCAAATGAGAGCCTTGGATCATTTCCTTAGTCTCATGAGTGCTGTCAATTAGTTTTGATTTGGAGTTGCACAACTTCAGGTGAAAAAGTCTTGATTCAATCAGTCCTTAGAACAGAAATAATGCCAAAAACACTCTTCAAAAGAAAATGCTAGGCCCAAATCTCACTAGATATGGTCATCAAATTTAACCCATGGGGTGTATTTTCATCTGTTTCTCTCCTCTTAGGCTCACTGAGTACTTAACTCAAAAAAATTTCTAATATTAGCTTCATGGTGGTGTCAAGATTTATTTTTACCTTTTTCTGTTTCGAAAAGTTTGTAAAAATATTTAAATTTTTTTACAAGTTTTCTCATTGTATCAAGTTAAGTGGGAATTGACTTTATTCATCCTAGTTTTACTACTATCACTGCACTAAAATTAACTATGCTATTGGCAGACCTATCCGCCACACCCCCAAACCATGAGGAGTAGTGTCCTCACTGGTTCAAAGGTGAGAAAATGCAGTAGATTCCAGGCAGAGAAACAAAAATAAACACATAAGAAAGCAGAGAAACAGAAAATGCTAACTGAATAGTATGGAACTAAAAGAGACTTTCATTAAAATAAAAAGAAAAGATTATAAAAAGATGGAAAAAGAAAAGACAAAATGGGGGGAAAAGGGATCAAGGGAGAGTCGAGGGGGGAGGGTTTGAGGAAGATGGTGGGGGAGATGCAGGTGGTTCCAGTTTTCTCTTCTTCTTCTCTCTCTTCTCCTTCTTCCTCTTTTTCCTTTCCTCCTTGGCTAGGATCCGCTGGACCTCGTCAAACTCATCCCAGAGAAATTGCAAGGGGTCCGGCTCCTTTGGCGGTGGGGGATCCTCCCAGATGGGGTAGAATTTGATGGGGAACCAGAAGGGTTTGTCATCCGCCATAGGTGTGAGGAGGTATGGACCGCTAGGGTTAGAATAGGAGGGATGAAATGAAGAGGAACTGAGGGCCGATTTAAAAGAGTTGGACTGTGGAACATGAATCGGCGGATTTAAAATTGTGCCCCTTTCCAAGCTTGGCAGTAAATGATGATTGTGTGGGGAATGAAGAAACACACAACTGATTATGGGAAAAGATGATGAGCAGTGAATGAGTGGCTAAATTTAACCTGTGCAATAATGGGGATCCAGTTGGTCGCGCAACTGCACAGAGGTAGGTGTGGAGGTTTGTTTGGCGCATGGTAAGGACTCCGCGAGGAGTTCAGACAGGGCCCACAAGTGGGAAAAAGAAACCACTTGAATCATATGAATGAAGTCAACCGTCACATTGATTTCCATATGAAATGATCATAAACACCCAAAAGACATCTCCTATGACAAAATGGCACAAAAAGAAAAAGTAGAAAAAGAAAAAAAAAATACTTAAACAACCACACAGGACAGAGCAATAGACAAAAAATTGAAAATTATAATAACTATAAAAACATGTACAATGGGAATTACAAAAACTAGAAAAAAAAAATTAATCTAAAATTGATGGTCTAATTTGAATCTGAATCTGTGTAGAAATCTTAGCCCATCTTTTTAGTATGTGCCCTAAGGGCAGCTTTGTCCTATTTCTTCTTTTCTTCCCTTTCCTTTTTCTTTTCGGCTGGTATTTTCTTGGCAATTGGAGCTTTAGGTGCCCTCACTCGTACTTTTGGTTGCTTGGGGACATTTGGTTTATTGGGTTCTTGAGGGGTTTTTCCTTTCTTCTTTGCAGGGGGGTGGCAGGGGATTTGCCTTTTCCTTTGCCTTTGGCTTCCTCAGTGGGGACCACTGAGGATTTTCCTTTTGCTTGGGACTGAGGCTGGCCAGGGGAATGTGCCTCTTCAGACTAGGCAGCTGGCTCTTTGCCAATTTTTAATGGGGCAGCTTTGGGAGCAGTCCTCTTAGCGGTGACTTTCCTCTGCTTAGGATAAGTTTGCTCTTATGGAGGTGCAGCAGAGGCCTTGGTAGGTGGAGGCTGCTCTGGAGGAGGTGATGGAGGAGGAGCAGCTGGGGCCTTCCCTTTGTCTTGCTGAGTCTTTGGTTGTGCCTCCTCAGACTGGGCAGCTGTAGATGGAGTAGCTTTAGGCTCTGGATCTAGCATTTGAACAGAGATTGGGGTAGGCTGCAGAGGAACATTTCTGGCAGCAGCCAATGCAGATTCCAATGAGGCAATCTGAATTTGGTGTTTTAGGAGGTCAGCCTCATGGATATCTTTTTGGATGCTGAAGATCTCTTAGGCATTTTTTAGCCTCTTTTCAAACATTCTGGCCCGGGCCTTCTCTGTAGCAGCATTTGCTTTCTCCAACTCCCAATTCAACTCATGATAAGTAGCTGTAGCCTTGGCCTTCTGGTAGGCTTCCAAAATGTTAGTCCACCCCAAGGAGATGCCCAGAAGTTACTTTCTGTGAGCCTCCTTCATTTCATCGATCTGCTCCAGGAGGGGGGTCTCAATGGACTGGCGAAGCTTGGCCATGCCTCTCAAGACATCCTTCCGAAGGTAAGCATTATCCCTCATATGATAGAGGATGGTGAGGTAGGGAGGGTTGTAAAAATGATGTTTTGGTGCAATGGACAGATAGGAAGTGGAAGGAGCAAACTGTGATTGGTCCTGGGGGGAGAAGGTGGGGTAACAGGGGGTAAGTCTATTTGTGGGGGAAGGGGGATAAGTTGAGGTCGGTCTGTCTTTTTTGTCGTGCGTTGGAGGGGGTAGGAAAAGGGGTGGGATGGAGGGAATAGGAGGAAATGAGAATGGGGTAGGCTCAGTAGGAGTAGGGGGTGATGGGAGAGGAAAAATGGGAATGGTGAAAGGTATGAAAGGGAATGGGGGGGTAAAAGGTAATGGTGATGGTGGGGGGGTTGTGAGTCAGGAGAGAAGTCTGTTTGGGTTTCTTTGTCAGTGGATAGGACCAGGGGGGATGTAGTCGGTGTTGGAGGGATGGATGGATTGGTTAAGGTGTGTAGGGTGGATTGGATGGAGGTGAGTTCAGTCTGCATCTGGTCCTATTTTTTGGTAGTGGTGGGTTAATGGGCTTGGATGTCTTGGATAAGGGTCAGTGTGTCAAGGCTAGGAGGTTGGGTCTGTGAGAAGGTGGGGATTTTGTCAATGGTTTTTCATTTTTTATAGGAAATGAGGGGAGGGCTGGCAGGTTTATGTATAGCTGAGGGGGGTATGGGGGCTGTGTATTGAGGTAAGGTAGGGGATTGGGAGTCCTCCCAGGTACCAATCACAGGTAAAGGGGGAGTGGGCATGGAGAATAGAAATAGAGGGGGGTGAGAGATGGATGCAAGAGGGGTAGTGGATGCAAGAGTAAAAGGTGGAGGGGGAATGGGTGTTGTTGCAGCAGTGGTGGCAGCATGCTCTGTGAGCACCTCCTTGGTAGCAAGGGTAGACCTTGTTCCAGCTACCTCTTCTACCTGTTTGGGCAGGGCCTACGCCTCAGCTTTCTTTTTCTTTTGGGCCTCCATCAGACTCCTGCTGATTCCCCATTGCCTCTTGGCAAAATCGGTAGGGGCAAGGGTAGTGGTCTGCGCAATTCTTTCTATCTTGTATCTCCCCTTGAGTAGCAGCAAAGTAATGATCCTGACATAAGGGAGTGTGTGAGGCTTCTTGTTTGTCCCTATCATCTCCACTACGTCTTTCATTGCTTTAAAAATTAGCTAGGCTGCATGGAAGCCATGGCCCAGGTGGAAGGAGTAGACAACATCCGCAATGGGGGTTCTCCTCTCCTGCTGATGTCCTGAACAGTATATGTTCTTTCGCTGAACTTGGTCAATGAATAGGAGTTCAGGTTCCAATTCTCTCCTTTTGATCGAGTCCCCTATGGCCTTTAATCCTCTAGTTACAGCCCGTGCAATTGTATCAATCGATGCACTCAGAGGGGGGCCATATCCACAGCTAGGGTCGAATGCAGCTGGGATGCCCAAAACTTCAGCAATCACCTTGGGGCTCACTAACATATCAAAGTCGTCAATCAGCACCAGCAGGCACACTTGTCCATCTTTGTCCTTCTTGACCCTGATGTGCTGATAGAATAGTTGTACTAACCTAGGGTAGGCTAGTGCTAGAATGGCTCTCATCAATGGCATCAAGCCCGCTTTGCTCATAAACTGTACTACAGGGGCAGAGAGAGGTTCCTTCTCAAAAAATGGTAGATCAAAGGTTGTCTCAGGCTCCAATGGAATTGACACCATGAGCTCAGAAGGAGCAGAGAACTTAGGGGTTGGTTCCGCCGTCTCCTCAACCACTTCCTTTCCTTTTTTGGGTGACTTTGAAGTCTTGGCCTTTTTAGGGGTGGTCTCTGCAAGGTCCTTATCCTTCCCTTTTCTCTTCTGTGCACTCCTGAGAGCCATTCCAAACTCTATCTTCTAATGTGAGGAATGGAGAGGGAGATCTAGGTGCTTACCCTAAAATCCTAGGGTTAGGTTTGATCTGACGCATAGGGCACCGCTAGATCTCTGAGCAAAGGGCAATGGATAGGGGTGATGCTAGGAACAACTCTATGGATTTGTGGAGTGAATAATGAGCTATAGTATTAATGCTGGAGGAGAGAGGAAGAAGAGCGCCAGAAGCTAGGGTTTCGCAGAGGGAAGAAGGAAGAAAATAATGGAAAAGGAACCAAGTGCGGGGTTAAAATACTTATCACGAACCTCGACGCGCTTTGGAACATCTGGTCGCAGGGTTGGAAATGAACCTAGCGAAGGTGTTGATTCAATCTAGATTGCGCGACAATCTCCCAGGTTGACCTTGGAGCGCGCGATAGTGTAAGATGAATTCATGTGAATTGCGCGAGCGGCTCTTAGGTCTCTAATTGGATTGCGCGAAAAGCTCTGAGGGTCATTTTGAATCTCGCGACAGCCTTAGAATCTCGTGATAGCAAATGAAGTATTTCTGTTGAATTGCGCCAGAGTCTCCCAGTTTACCTTCTGAACCTTGCGATAGTCTTGGAATCTCGCGATAACTATTGTATAGCTCTATGTGGATCGCGCGAGAGGTTCTCAGGTACACATGAATCTCACGACAGCTATTGAATGTGTCCATGTGCACTGCGTGAAATTCTCCCAGACTTCCTTTTTGACCTCGTAACAGCTTTAGAATCTCGCGATAGCTGATGAAGTAAGTTGTCTATAATGCGCGAGGGTCTCTCGGGCTTCATTTTGGACCCAGAGACAGAAAAGTATAAAACAGAGAGCAAGTGCTCTTTGTTCTGTCCTTTTGCATATGTGATGTGGTTGGATCCTAGGCATGACTCTCCCCATGGATACCTCTAGACACATAAAAACTCAATCATTCAAGAAAGGACAACAAAAATCAACCTCCCACAATATGCATTCCAACAGAAACTACCAATTAAAGAGCAGGAAACATCAAACCAAGCTTCAAAAGTTTAAACCAGACAGGTCTAGAATCAGATGGGACTACTAACAATTCTTAGAGAATTTTCACAAAAGAAAGCAAGATAAATCTACCAAAATCAAAGTACATATGATATAGTGATGACACACCTGTGGATCAGCATACAGAAGGATCCCCCTGAAAATGAATGGTGTCCATGAGTTCGGCAGGTTTTTCAAAACAAGGCTTAAGCCTCTGACCATTCACCTTCAAGGTTCTCCCAGACTTGGGATCCTTGATTTCCACAGCACCAGATGGAAAAAAATGCATGACAATGTAGGGACCTTCCCATATGGATTTCAATTTGCCAGGAAAAAATTTTAGTTTGGAGTTACACAACCAAACCTTGCCGCCAGCTATGAAACTCTTTCTCAACAATCCTTTGTCAAAGAAAGCTTTGGACCTTTCCTTTTAGATCCTGGCATTAGCATACGCATCCATCCTTAGCTCCTCCAATTTGGACAACTGCAGCAACCTGTGATGACCAGCAGAAGTTAGCTCTAGATTTAAATGTTTGATGGCCCAATAGGCCCTGTGTTCTAACTCCACTAGGAGATGACAGGCCTTGCCATAGACCAGTCTGAAAGGGGACATACCAATGGGAGTCTGATAGGCAGTCCTATAAGCCCACAGGGCATCATTAAGCTTGTCAGCCCAATCTTTCCTATCAGTCCTCACAGTCTTCTTGAGGATGTGTTTGATCTCCCCATTGAAAATTTCAACTTACCCACTGGTTTGTGGGTGGTAGGGAGTAGCAATCCTATGGGTAACAGAATATTTATTGAGCAAGCTCTCAAAATTTTTATTACAGAAATGGCTACCCTCATCACTGATGATGGCTCTAGGGGTGCGAAATCTCGAGAAGATATTTTGCTTTAAAAACTTGAGGACAACCTGATTATCATTAGTTCTTGTGGTGATGTCTTCTACCTATTTGAAAACGTAATCCACTGTCACTAAGATGAAATGAAAATCATTTGAAGGAGGAAAGGGGCCCATAAAATCAATACCCCACACATCAAACAGTTCTACAACAATGATGGGTTGTAAAGGCATTGAGTTTTGTTTGGACAGCCCTTCTAATTTCTAACATCTTTCACAGGTCTTGCAGTGTGTATTGGCATCTCTGAAAAGAGAAGGCTAATAGAACCCACACTGCAACACCTTGTCAGCTATTTTTCTCCCACTAAAAGGACCCCCACAGGCATTTTCATGGCACATGGCCAGAATACTGGGGACATCACTTTCAGAAACACATTTTCGAATGATTTGGTCTGCACAATACTTGTAAAGGAAAGGTTCCTCCCAGAAAAAGAATTTGACCTGTGAGAAAAATAGGTCTTTGTCCATTTTTATCCAATGGACAGGAATCTTGCCTATAACTAGATAATTGACAATATGTGCATACCAAGGAACTAAAGATTGGATGGCAAACAGTTGCTCATCCGGGAAGACATCATTTGTAGCAAGGTCATCAATACCTTTCTCGAACATAATTTTGGACAAGGGGTCAGCCACCATATTTTCTACACCCTTCTTGTCCCTTATTTTGATGTCAAACTTCTACAAGAGGAGTATCCATCTAATCAATCTGGGCTTTGCATCCTTCTTGGACAGTAGGTACTTTAATGCTGAGTGGTCAGTGAAGATGACAGTTTTAGACCCAAGTAGGTAAGGTCTAAACTTGTCCACAGCAAAAACCACCGCCAGAAGCTCTTTCTCAGTAGTTGTGTAGTTCAGCTGAGCTTCATTATGTGATTTGCTGAGATATGCAATGACAACAGTATTTTATCTTTTCTTCCGCCCAGACAAGACCTATTGCCAAGTCGGATGCATCACACATCAACTCAAAGGGCAGGGTATAGTCAGGTGTTGTCGCTCCAAGTGTGCCATAATTGTGTGCATTATGAATCAAAAATTAAAGAATTAAAGAATGCTAGGTTATATGGATGTTAACTTATGAAAGGGATATCAGCATATTGGGGCTAACACTGGCCTGCAAGATCAGGGCCAATTGTAGCAAGTTTTAAAAGTAAGTATTTCAAGATCGTCCACAGAGAATTTTGTCTAAACCGAGAGATAAACCTCCAGATCTGTGCTACCAGATCTGGCTCTATAATTATCTAAAAACAAGAATAGATAAAAGAGAGTGTTGGATTGTGTCACATTTAACTATAAGCAAATAAAGAAAAGAACTAACTACATGATCCAAATCCGAGTTGGGGAGATGTTTAAAATAAGACAAATGCAGAAATAATAGCTTCATGTACTTTAGCCTCTGAATTTTAATGGAGAGTCTGTAGTTCAACAGAGCAGATTCAATCTTCATCTGACTACCAGCACAGATGTAAGAGAAATAAATCCGAATTAAGGAATAAGTTTAGACTTATGGCTGTGATCTGTCCACTTAAATGGTCACAGATCTGTCAGCTAGCTGTGGCCTATTCTTTAGTTCAGAACATGAACATCATCAGAAATCTTGCTAGAATTAGGTTACCAACGCTTAATTCGCAGAGGTGATGAATTAAGGGAAGTTGCATGCGGATGAGTGAATCTAAAGAAGTCTAATGCACTAAGGTGAACATTCGAACCCTCGACATGACTCCAATGGAGAAGACACAAATTACAACCTTTTAAAATCCAAAATTACAATTACTGAGCACGGCTTTAGAGAGCCCTCGGACTTCTGATGAGCTTCTCGAGAGCCCTCGAGACTTCTGATCTTGAATCCAAACTTGGAAGTACAAATCACTCACAATGGCTCTCAAAGGTAAACTACAAGAAGGATTGGGGGGTTCGGATAAGCTATCCGACCGAATGAGGGAAACAGAGATGAAAACTCTAAAACTGGATGCCCAATTTGGGCGAATGGCTTCTCTATTTATACTTTTCCTCCATCCGCATGATGGTGGATTGACCAATCAGAATGCTTTAGATCTGGATTGCCCAATGAGGGTTGAGCACGGGGATCGGATCTGTTTTGGCCAATGGAAATGCTCGATCCGGTTCGCCAATCAGTGCGAAGCATCAATTTTATGGGTTTGAAATTGCATTTGAGCTTCCGGAAGTTCCCGCTGTAATTTAACTTTGGGTGCTCACATGGGTTGGAATATGCCTTGAATCTTGATTGGAACCTTAGGAATGTTCTGGTCTTTTGATTGCATTGGGCGTGCAAAGTTTCTGAAATACCCTTGGACGAGCTACAAATCCTCGAATGCCATTTCGCAGAGTTCGGGCCTTTTCGCAAAGTTCAATGACTTGAAGCTCGCTCAAAGTTCAATCTTCTTTTCGAGAGTGTTTTCTTCTTTCGCAAAGTTCAAGGTTCTTTGAATAGTAGAAGTTCTTGCGAATTGAACTCTAGGCTCCCATTCTTCTTCGAATAGTAGAAGTTCTTTGAATTGAACTCTCTCTTGCTTGGTCTTTGTCCGCTCTTTAGACCCTCTTTAGCCATTCTTTGAAATTTGTTTCTTCACTCCTTCTTTAAATTTGACATGAGTCATCGACTTTTGATCTTTTGGGATGCTTTTCGGATTTGGACTGTCGATTGGTTAGTGTAAAATGCACACTAAAGCACTTATTTAGTCTTCTCAAGGGTCTTTCAAGGCTCATGTTTAGGGGTGAAAATGGTATTTTCACTACTTAACACACAAACCTAAGCTTTGCTAGTCCCCGAGCAAAGAAACGTAAAAGCAAAATAAAGAGCCACTTTTGTAGGAAGGTGCATTTAGCATATGCAACAAGCCTTTTAAACCCCTAGGTGATCCCTAGAGGAGGAGTGAAGTCTCGAGGGTTTTCGTGAAGGTACCCACAAACTTCTCCATGGGACGGTTGGCATTAGTGCCTTTGTCATCCCATGAGCAATCAAAGATCAAAATTAGTTACTCTTGAATCAATGTTTAAAGAAATTTAGGTTTATTGTTTGCAAGGGATTTCAATATTTATAAACCTTATGAATGTTTCACTCTTTCCAATCTGTGAGCAGCCATAGAAATCATGCAAATGTGTCGTGATAGTTCATCATTTGAATAAAAATTAGGTTATAAGTCATACTTAATGTGCTCAAGTTCCAACCCAAACACTTACCAGGTGTACTCTCATCAAGATTTTTGTTGAAGGGTTCATTTTCACTCAAGCTCAAGAGCGCTTACATCTCCCAAATGGATTTGTAAGCATGAGCATAGGCATGATTCTCGTGTGGCATCCTTGACATCTCCTCACCATAGATTGGGAAACCGCCTTATCTCCACATGACAGTTCACTCAACTTTGGATCACAAGGACTTTTAGTGGGTTTGTTGTATGGCTCATGAAGTGAGGTTTGTGGATAGGAAGGTTGAACAGTGTGTTGGATTTTTGAGAAGTCAGAATTGAAGGAGGTGGTTCATGACTCCACCTTCTTGAGTTTAGCTTCTTTGAGATTCTCGTGTTCAAAGTACTCAGTTCTTCTTCCTTTGATCTTGAATTTTCAACATAAAGTTCCCTTTTTTTTTTTTTTGCTTGCTTTTTTCACATTGTTTTCTTTTACTTTCTCAGTCACCATCTTGCCATTTTTGAGGTATTTCTTCTTCATTTATTTTGATATTTGCCCAGAAATGTTCCATCTTTACTTCTTTCTCCTTTAACTCCTGAATTCTCAAGGTGAGGGAAGGCTGAATTGGTTCCATTGGTTCAGGTGCAAGAAAAATGGGTGTTTTGATGAAGCATTGTAGGATTTATAGCTCAATTGGGGTACAAACAAGGCGAGATCTTTCTTGGTTGGTTCTACTAAGCTCAAGTTTGTCCAAAGAAGCCGTTGATCTTTCCCTCAGTTGCATGAATGTTGTTGCTTGTTTTGATTTGGAGTTTCCTAATTTGTAGTGGATCTAATGCCTCACCATCCTTTGAATCGGAAAAGGGTTGCCTCGGTCACTCTTCAACGGAGATGTAAAACATATAGGCTCAATTCATCGGTTATGGTTTTTCCTTGAGCTTTTAAGTATATCTTTACCTTTTTCTCTTCCTGTGGACTTGCTATGTGCTAATACAAGTGTATTTTCCTGGTGTTAACATCATGGAAATGTGGAATATTGTAGGGTTTAGAATGTCTAAATTCTTGCAAAGAAAATTTTAAAATTTCCACATTGTCATGATTCTTAAGTAAATTGATTCATTTCCTGATTACTTTGGTGATTGTGATGCCCTTATGCTAATTATCCCATGTAAGGCGGACCTGTTTGCCATACCCCCAAACCTAAGATGAACATTGTCCTCAATGTTCTAGACAATGAGAGACTAGGGGCAGCAGGGTAAAAGAAGAAAGAAAAACTAAGAACAGAAAAAATCTAAACTATATGCAGCAGAAAATAAAAATGTAGAACTGAAGATATGAGTAAGGAAATGGAAAACATGATATACAAATGCAAGAAAAATCAACAAACCAACGCTAGAACTACTAAATAAAATCTAACAAATAGAAGGATTACTATGCAAATGGAAGGAAACTAATGCTAATAACAGAGAAACAGTAAAAACAAGGTAAGGGACTGAATACAAAGTTAAAAAAGAAAAAGAAAAGTGTTGATACAAAAACAGAATTTGTGAATGCAAAATAGGAAAACAAAGTTATAAACTAACTATACTCACAGAAAAATGACGAAAAATCGAAACGAGGACACATTAACCTAAGAAAGGAAAAAAATCAACGATCTAAAATAGAATTTGAAACTAAAATTCCTAAAGAAAAATCTAATGCCAAAAGTGTCTTTCGAAGGTAAAAATCTTGAGAAAGTGTAGTTCGCAAAGAACTAAGCTTGATGTCTATTCGAAATGGATTTGGCTCCAAAAGATCTTTTCAAGAAAGGACTTCTCCCTGATTTTCTATTCGAAAAGGAAATTTTAACTATTCGAAAGAACATGGTCCTTTCGAGTAGTTCATTACAGCCTCGTAATCAATTCAATAGAACTTTGGACTTTTCAGAAAGTACTTTTACTTTATGCGATTTGAACTTTGAAGTGTATTTACACTATGCGTACAAGAAAAATAAATGACGAAGCAAGAAAATCGGAAAAACAATGTTGTACAAACATATTATACACTTTTCTACCATCGATTTTTGGAGATTCATGATGATAGGTGGGCGAAGGGCTCTGGGTGTTTTCAATGCATGGTTTGAGCCTCGACCATTTACCTTGAGTATTCTTCCATCCTTGGGATCTGAAATATCCACAGCCCCGAGGGGGAGGCCTTGATGATGATGTATGGCCCTTCCCATCTGGATCTCAATTTGCCAGGAAAGAATTTAAGTTTAGAGTTGAATAACCATACCTTGGACCCGGTATGAACTCTTTTCTCATGAGGCTCCTATCATGGAATGATTTAACCTTTTCTTTGTACAACTGGAGCTAGTGTAGGCATCCATCCTCGGTTCTTCCGATTCGGTGAGTTGAAGCTTCCCGTGGGTTACCAAGCGTGATTAGATCCATATTAAAAGTTTTGATTGCCCACAAGGCCTTATATTCTAATTCTCTTGGTAGATGGCATGCCTTGCCATAAACGGTCTGAAAGGGACATCCCTATAGGAGTCTTGTAGGCGATTCTGTATGCCCACAAAGCATCATTAAGCTTAAAGGACCAGTCCTTTCTGTCCTTCTTCACAGTTTTTTCCAAAATGTGTTTGATCTCTATTTGAAATCTCCACATCCTTTGGTTTGTGGATGATAGGGAGTGGCTACTCTGTGAGTGATGAGTACTTTTTAATAGAGAGTCAAATCATTCTAAAAGTGGCTTCCCCATCACTAATGATGGCTGGGAATCAACTGGAAAAATGTGGTCTTTGAGGAATCTTAAAACCACTTTGTGATCATTGGATTTGGTAGCTATGGCCTCAATCCACTTGGAGACATAATCCACTACCAAGATGAAATTGTTTCCATTAGAAGGGAAAGGGCCCATAAAATCTATGCCCCAAACATCAAACAACTCAACTACTGTGATTGGCCAGGGGCATTGAGTTTCTTTTGGAAATCTTGATTTTGGCGCAAGATTTACAAATTCTGATCTTGTAAGGCATCTTTAAAGATTGTGGGCCAATAGAAACCACACCGCATAATTTTTGCATGTTTTATTGACGAAAATGGCCTCCACAGCCTCGTTTCATGACACATTGACAATATGCCGTGGAATTCATGGTCCGGGACACACTTTACGATCACTTGTACGCACAATTCTTGAATAGATAAGGATCTTCCCAAATGAAATGTTTAACTTGTGAGAAGAAAAGATCTTTATCCATTCTATTCCAATGTTGAGGAATCTGTCCAATAGCCAAGAAGTTGACTATGTTTGCAAACCAAGAATTTGTGGGTATTGATGGCAAAAAGTTGCTCATCGAAATGATTCATTAATGGGTAAGCTATCATCCTCGATTGAGAATTCGGATAAGTGATCACCACCACATTCTCCACTCCTTTCTTATCCTTAATCAGTAGATCAAACTCTGTAATAGGAGGATCCACCGATTAATCTGGCTTGGTATCCTTCTTAGAGAAGGTACTTTAGGGCGAGTGGTCAAGAAACACCACAATTTGTGAACCTAAAACATAAGGCTGAATTTTTCCAATGCAAACACAATGGCTAGACTCTTTCTCGCTTGTTGTGTAGTTGAGCTGGGCATCTATCATGGATCTGGCATAAGCTATGACATGGGGAAGCTTATCCTTTCTACGCCCTAGACAGCTCCTAGGGCATAGTCTGATGCATCACACATCCGCTCAAAGGGCAATTTGAATAGTCGGGGACTCGCAAGATGGGAGCTGAAATCGAGACATTTCTTAAGGACCTCAAAGGTCATCATGCATTCATTAGTAAACACAAAAGGAACATCTTGACACAAAGAAATGAGAGTGGCTTGGAAATTTTATGAAATCTTTGATGAACCTCCTATAAAATCCTGCATGCCCTAAGAAACTTGATTTGCTTGATTACGGGAGGAGGCAAATGTGCAATTAGATCAATTTTGCTTGGTCCACCTCTATGCCTTTATGGGAGACCACATGTCCTAGGACAATGCCTTGGTGACCATAAAATGACTCTTTCGACTTAGAACCAAATTGGTTTTTCACATCTTTGCAACACCAACTTGAGGTGGTGTAAGCATTGGGAAAAATTTGTCTCCATAAATTGAAAAGTCATCCATGAAGATCTCCATGAATTGATCAATCATGTCGAAAAGATGGCACACATGCATCTTTGAAAAGTAGCAGGGGCATTGCAAAGACCAAAGGGCATCCTCCTATAGGCAAAAGCGCCAAAGGGGCAGCCGCAGGTGGTCTTCTCTTGGTCCTGTGGGTACACAGGGATCTGGTTGTAACAGTACCCATCAAGGAAGCGATAGTAAGCTTTGCTGCAAGTTTATCAAGGATTTGGTCAATGAAGGGAGGGGGAAATGGTCTTTCCTTGTCATGGTATTTAATTTTCTGTAGTCTATGCAGGACCCTCCATCCAGCTTGTTTGTCCGGTGGACATAAGTTTACCAGATTCAAATTGCTACTAATGATGATGCCAGATTTCTTAGGCACCACCTGTGTGGGTGCTACCCAAGCGTAATCTGAAATGGGGTAAATGACCCCAAAGACATTTAGCGACTTGACAACTTCCTTCATTACCACTTCTTGCATGTGAGGATTCAACCTTCTTTGCATTTCTCTAGAAGGCTTGGCATCCTCTTCCGTGTGGATCTTATGCATGCATACAATTTGGGTTTATTCCTCCTAAATCGACAATGGTCCGACCAATTGCTTTCTTGTCTTGTTTAGAACTACCAACAGCTCCTCTTCTTGCTCCTTTGTAAGGGAGGAAGAAATAATCAGTAGTGTTTGATGATCTCCCAAAACACATATTTCAGATTTTTGGGAGCTGTTGAGTTCCAATTCGTAAAGAGAAAGAGGCAGCAAAGGTACCTTGGTAACTTGTGGAAGAGGGAGAGGAGGTCTCCAAGAGAGAGAACTTGGCCTTGAGACTCCGTTGAATTTGATCTCCTTTTCCTTCTTTCTCGGTGGATCCCCAATCATTTTTAAATTATGTGGTGGAGTCTTTACCTTGCGAAATGTTTGTAAAGACTCCTCCACCGACTCATCAATGATGTCAACATGGAAACATTCCTCACAGAGAATTGAGGTTGAGTAACAAAGATTATACACATTCAATTTAACTTTCATATTTCCAAAAGACACCTCCATGATGCCGGACTGCATTGAATGCATGCATTAGTAGCTGTGAATGGTCTTCCCGAATGAGGGATGGCGGTGGTACTTTTGGTTGGTTCCATGTCCAACACCAAAAAGTCGGAGGTAGAAAAACTTGTCTACTCCTACCAAAACATCTTCAATCAACCCCATAGGTTTCCTTCGGATCTCATTCATTTGTAACACCACTTGAGTGGGTTTCAATTCTCCCAAACCTAGCTTCTCATAGAGAATAGGGAAGCAGTTGACACTAGCACCAGATCTAGCAAGGCTTTCTCAATGGTGTGCTCCCCAATGATGTGAGGATTGTGGGGATTCTGTGGTCTTGCATCTTAGGTGGTGTTGCAATTGATAGCACTTGGTTGATTTTCTCCATGAAAGGCCTTCTTGGATAAATGTATCCTAGATTGCCTTTTGTGGGTGCACACCTCTTGAGAAATTTTGCATAAGGGGACTGTTGATTGCATCAAGCAGGTAGATTAATTTTAACTTGCTTGAATGTCTCCATCATTTCCTCAATTTTGTGTTTCCTTTGTCAAAAGGAGAAACCGACTTCATTGCATGGGGAAATGGGAGGTGAGGAACACATTTCTCCTCCTCATCTTTTCAACAATTTTGTTATTTTTCTGTTTTCATTTTTTGAATTTTCTTATGTAAATCAACTGTACCATATTGCTATCCAAATTTGTTGTTCCTGCACTTGTTCTTCATCTTTTCCTCTTCACTACCTTTGTGTTGTTTATTATTCTTCCACTTCTCAAAGTAGTCACACTTTGATTTCCTCATGGCCATTTGAGGATTCTCCAACCATGAACCATGTCCCTTAGGATTGTTCACGGGTTGGTTGGGTAGTTTACCCTCTTCTCTCTTAGCCAATGAATTTGAGAGTTGTACTGAGTTTCTTCAATTTTTTAATGCTCTATGTGAAGGTTCACGAGAGACAGTTCAAGATTTTGAAGTGAACTCAAGACACGCTCTTCAAAGGTCGAGGATCTAGGAGGCGGGGCTGGTGCGATCCTGCATGGCTTGTTGTTGGTTAATTTGATTTTGATTATAAAAATTCTGCCGATATGGTGGCGGTTTGAAAGGTAATTGATTTTTGGCTGCTCATTGCTTGGGGCTGGTAATTTCTCCGATTCCACGAGATTAGGATGAGATCTCCATGGGTAGTCATTCGATTGCATCCATCCATAAGATCGAAAGCGATGAGCTTGTTCCATCATGAGTTCGGAAATTGTGATGCGAGAAGGACATTGATCAATGGAATGAGTGGGGTGGCATATCGGACATGCCTCCTCTACTCTTGACCCATTTGGAGCTTTAAATGAGTCCATCTCTATCAAATTTTGTGGTCAAATTATCCACTTTCCTTTCCAAATCATTGACTTCATAAACTTTCCCTCTTGTGAATTGGGGATCATTCATCCTAGTTTGGATTCTCGGTGTCCCTTGGCGAGATTCTTGGGTTGAATTTTCTCCAATCACCTCAAAGAGGTCCCAAACCTCTTCAAGCTTTTCTGCAAGTAGGTACCTCCACAAGAGGCATCCACCATGTTCTTGCCCTTGATCGTTCCTTGATAGAAGCTTTGAACGGTGCCATTTAGGAATTTGATGGTGAGGGCATTGCCTTATGCTTCTTTAAACCTTTCCCATGCTTCATGGAAAGTTTGATTGAGTTTTGAGAGAAAGAGATGATGCTTTGTCTCGATTGGGTTTTAGTCATTGGGAAATATTTTGACAAAATTGACATTGCAAATCATTCCATGATGTAATCTTTGTTTGGTGCTAACATAGATAACCATGCTCTAGCTTTGTCCTTTAATGAAAAAGGAAAGAGCTAAGCTTGGTTGCCTCGACCCGATCGCCTATGTTAAATGTTGTGCATAAAGCCGAAATTCATCAATGTGTTTGTAAGGGTCTTCCTTACTCAATCCATGGAATGAAGGCAACATTTGGATGGTGGAGGACTTAATTTCATAATTTCCCTCCTTTGGGAAATTGAATGCAAAATGGGGAATTATAAGCACCGGGGCAAAGTAGTCTCTTAACAATCTCTTTCTTCACCCATTTGACAGATGTCCGTGATGTATGGTTTCTTAGGAGTCTTTCAACTTCAATTTAACGGAGAATCTCGAGATTGAGGGTTCTCGCCAAACATACAACTTCGAGAGAGAGTTTGGTATGAAAAACCTATTTAAGAACTTTCCTTTCCTTTTACGGTTATACCGCATAAAAATAACAACAAAATTAATAAATGATGATAAATAAATGAAAATAAATGAAAAACTCAAACTCGTCCAAATTTGACAAAAGACAAAGAGTGGCAGCGCATTTATTCAAATAACTAGAAGACAAAGAATAAAAACTCGGAAAAATAAAAAAATAAAAATTCTGCATTAAAGAAAAGCAGTTTTCTATACAAAACTGCTGTAGACATTTAATCAAGCACTTGGAATGCAAAGTGCAGGTTTAAAGCAAAAATAAAAATAAAAATCAAATCTACAAAATAGAAAAACTTAGGTCTATCTATTTTAGAACAAACTTCCCCGGCAGCGGCGCCAAAAACTTGTTGTTGCTCCAAGTGTGCCATAATTGTGTGCATTATGAATCAAAAATTAAAGAATTAAAGAATGCTAGGTTATATGGATGTTAACTTATGAAAGGGATATCAGCATATTGGGGCTAACACTGGCCTGCAAGATCAGGGCCAATTGTAGCAAGTTTTAAAAGTAAGTATTTCAAGATCGTCCACAGAGAATTTTGTCTAAACTGAGAGATAAACCTCCAGATCTGTGCTACCAGATCTGGCTCTATAATTATCTAAAAACAAGAATAGATAAAAGAGAGTGTCGGATTGTGTCACATTTAACTATAAGCAAATAAAGAAAAGAACTAACTACATGATCCAGATCCGAGTTGGGGAGATGTTTAAAATAAGACAAATGCAGAAATAATAGCTTCATGTACTTTAGCCTCTGAATTTTAATGGAGAGTCGTAGTTCAACAGAAAGCAGATTCAATCTTCATCCGGCTACCGACAGATGTAAGAGAAATAAATCCGAATTAAGGAATAGGTTTAGACTTATGGTGGATCATCCCACTTAAATGGTCACAGATCTGTCACTAGTCGTGGCCTATTCTTTAGTTCGAACATGAACATCATCGTAAATGCCGCTAGAATTAGGTTACCAACGCTAATTCGCAGAGTGATGAATTAAGGGAAGTTGCATGCGGATGAGTGAATCTAAAGAAGTCTAATGCACTAAGGTGAACATTGGAACCCTCGACATGACTCCAATGGAGAAGACACAAATTACGACAACCTTTTAAAATCCAAAATTACAATGGCTTCTTAGAGAGCCCTCGGACTTACGATCAGAGCTTCTCGAGAGCCCTCGGACTTACGATCTTGAATCCAAACTTGGAAGTACAAATCACTCACAATGGCTCTCAAAGGTAAACTACAAGAAGGATTACAGGGGTTCGGATAAGCTATCCGACCGGAATGAGGGAAGCAGAGATGAAAACTCTAAAATCTGGATGCCCAATTTGGGCGAATGGCTTCTATTTATACTTTTCCTCCATCCTGCGCATGGTTGGATTGACCAATCAGAATGCTTTAGATCTGGATTGCCCAATGAGGGTTGAGCACGGGGATCCGGATCTGTTTTGGCCAATGGAAATGCTACGATCTGGTTCCAATCGGTGCGAAGCATCAATTACATTATGGGTTTGAAATTCGCTTTGAGCTTACGGAAGTTCCCAGTAATTTAACTTTGGGTGCTCACATGGGTTGGAATATGCCTTGGATCTTGATTGGAACCTTAAAATGTTCTGGTCTTTTGATTGCATTGGGCGTGCAAAGTTTCTGAAATACCCTTGGACGAGTGCAAATCCCGAATGCCATTTCGCAGAGTTCAGGCCTTTTCAAAGAAAGTTCAATGACTTCAAGCTCTGTTCGCAAAGTTCAATCTTCTTTTCGAGGAGTGTTTTCTTCTTTTCGCAAAGTTCAAGGTTCTTTGCGAATAGTAGAAGTTCTTTGCGAATTGAACTCTAGGCTCCCATTCTTCTTTGCGAATAGTAGAAGTTCTTTGCGAATTGAACTCTAGGCTCCCATTCTTCTTTGCGAATAGGAGAAGTTCTTTGCGAATTGAACTCTCTCTTGCTTGGTCTTTATCGCTCTTTTAGACCCTCTTTAGCCATTCTTTGAAATTGTTTCTTCACTCCTTCTTTAAATTTGACATGAGCTGTCAGCTTTTTTATCTTTTTGGGATGCTTTTCGGATTTGGACCTGTCTGATTGGTTAGCTGTAAAATGCACACTAAAGCACTTATTTAGTCTTCTCAAGGATCTTTCAAGGCTCATGTTTAGGGGTGAAAAATGGTATTTTTCACTACTTAACACACCCCCAAACCTAAGCTTTGCTAGTCCCTGAGCAAAGAAACGTAAAAGCAAAATAAAGAGCCACTTTTGTAGGAAGCACAGGTGCATTTAGCATATGCAACAAGCCTTTTAAACCCCTAGGTGATCCCTAGAGGAGGAGTGAAGTCTCCTGAGGAGGAGTGAAGCCTACTTAACATCAGGTGTTTGGAGTACAATGGCAGAGGTGAGATAGATTTTTAGAGTTTCAAAAGCCTCCAGACATTCAACAGAAAAGTCAAAGGGCACATCCTGGCAAAGTAGGTGGCACAATGGTTTAGCAATTTTACTGAAGTCTTTGATAAACCTCCTGTAGAATCCAGCATGTCCAAGGAAAGATCTTATTTGTTTGACTGTTCTTGGAGGGGGCAAATTTGCAATGAGGTCAACTTTGGCCTTGTCTACCTAAATTCCATCTCTAGAGACTACATGGCCCAACACAATTCCTTGTGTTACTATGAAGTGGCTCTTTTCCCAACTTAAGACCAAATTGGTCTCCTTACATCTTTATAAGACCTAATGGAGGTGTTGTAGACATTGGTCAAAGCTATCCCCATAAACAGAAAAATCATCCATAAAAATTTTCAAGAATTTGTCAATCATGTCAGAAAAAATTGCATACATACACCTTTGAAAGGTGGCTGGGGCATTACACAGTCCAAAAGGCATCCTTCTGTAAGCAAAGGTGCCAAAAGGATAAGTAAAAGTGGTTTTTTCTGGATCAAGAGGGTGCACAGGGATCTGGTTGTATCCTGAGTACCCATCAAGAAAACAGTAAAAAGCTTTCCCAACCAACTTGTCCAAAATTTGATCAATAAAGAGAAGAGGGAAGTGGTCTTTTCTGGTCTTGGAGTTGAGTTTTCGATAATCGATGCAAACTCTCCAGCCAGTGGTCTCCCTGGCTGGTCTCAACTCTCCAGACTCGGTTGTGATCACTGTTATGCCAGATTTCTTGGGTACCACCTGGATTGGTGCCACCCATTCAGAATCAGAGATGGGGTAAATTACCCCAGCATCCAGTAATTTAATGATTTCTTTCAAGACCACTTCCTGCATGTGAGGATTCAATTTCCTCTGCATTTTCCAAAAGGGTGTTGAGCCCTCCTCTAGATGAATCCTATGCATACAGATCGATGCATCAATCCCCCTTAAATCAGCAATAGTCCAGCCAATTGCTTTCTTGTACTTCCTCAGAACTGTTAACAATTCCTCCTCTTGCTCACTGGTAAGAGAAGAGGAGATAATCACAGGAAGTTTCTCATCTTTCTCAAGGAAAGCATATTTCAATGTCTCTGAAAGCTTCTTGAGCTCCAGATCAGGGGCTTGTTGGATGGATGGCAGAATTAGTGTATTGTTGGTTGGAGGAATGGGCAGCAATGTAGGTTTTCAATTGGAATGCTGCACTAAGCCCACAGAAGACCTCAATAGGGACATGTCTTCTGGCATTAAAGCTAGGCTTCCTTCCTCCACCATATTCCAAACTTCAATTAAATCAGTGATAATGTTGCCCCACTCCAGCAGAGTAGGCAGTTCTTCAACAATTTCTTCTAATACATCCACTATAAAGCATTCCTCATTGTCCAGCTGAGGGTACTTTGCACTGTTGTACACATTAAGCTTAACTTTCATATGTTTGAAAGTGACCTCCATAATCCCATACCTGCATTGAATGCATGCATTGGCAGTGGCCACGAATGGTCTGCCTAAAATGACATGTATTGGGGATGTACTCTTGTTGCAGCCCATGTCCAAAACAAGGAAGTCTGCAGGGTAGAAGAAGTTGTCTACCCCCACTAGGGCATCCTCAACCACTCCCATGGGTTTCCTCTCAGACCTATCAGCCATCAATAAAACAATGGGGGTGGGCTTCAGCTCCCCCAAACCTAGCTGCTGATACACACTGTATGGCAGCAAGTTAACACTGGCTCCAAGGTCTAAAAGGGCCCTTCCAATCTTGTGGTCTCCAATAATACAGGGAATAGTGGGTATCCCTGGGTCTTGTAACTTCTAAGGTATTGTCATGGTTAATACAGAATTAACTGTATTAGTTGCAAAGACCTTCTTGGACAAATGGCCTCTGGCCTTCCTTTTCTGAGTACAAAGGTCTTTCAGAAACTTTGTATAGGTTTGGGACCTTGGATTGCATCAGCGAGGTAAATTTATCTTGACCTGCTTAAAGGTCTCCATCATTTCCTCGATCTGTGCCTGCCCCTTATCAAAAGGGGCAGGGCCACTCAAAGCTTGAGGAAATGGCAACTGAGATGCTACTGGTTCCTCAGCTGCAAGCCTATGACTGAACTTTTGTTTTTTTCGTTTTTCTGTTTTTATCTCCTGCTGAGGCTCAACTATAGCCTCTTTATTTTTCCCTTGTTGAAGGGTAGCAGGCAGTTCATGACTCTGTGCTCTAATAAAGTCTCTTTCACTTTCACTTGACAGCTCCTTAGGAATGACCTCTCCTTGTTCCTTTCCCACCTGGTTGTCTCCCAGCTTGCCAGACCTTAGGGCTATGATGGCATTGGCCCCCTCAAAATTTGAGGAGCCTTCTACGATGGAATACTGGCCCTTAGGGTTGGCTACTGGCTAGCTTGGCAACCTGCCCTCTTCTCTTTTAGCCAAGGCATTGGCTATTTGGCTAAGCTGCTCTTCTATTTTCTTTATGCTCTGACTGTGAGAAGTCACAGTCTGATTCAAGGGACCAAGGCTTTGCAATTGGGCCAAAAACTGTTCCTCGAAAGAAGCACTTCGGGGCTGAGGCGAGGGATTACCAATTGATTTTATTGTTGAGGTTGCTGTTGCTGCTGGAAATTCGACCTTGAGGCATAACCTTGGTTGAACTACTGCTGTGGCCTTTGAGATAAGGCCAACATCAAATGTGACTGCATATAATTTTCTTGCCTCCACCTCAAATTTGGGTGGTCTCTCCATTGGTAACCAGAATTTTGGTGCTGGTATCCATATGGTTGTTTATTGTAGCCACCAAATTGTTGTTGTCCAAAAGATTGGGCAGCAGCAGCCTGTTCCATTACGTATTTAGAGTATTGCCCCGCAGATGGGTACTCTTCTACTGTGTGTTGTGGAGATTGGCATATCAGACATGCCTCCATCACTTGTGCAGCCATTCTGGGCTGCACCACAGTCATAAGTTTATCAAATCTTTCAGTAAGATTGGCCATTTGTATTCTCAGGTCATCACTTCCCCTAACTTCATACATCTTTCCTTTAGAAGTCTCAGCAAGCCCCAACTTAAGAGAAGGCTGTTGAACAGTTCTAGATGAGAACATCTTCTGGAAAGCATTTTCACTTATGACCTCGAACAAGTCCCATGCCTCATCAACTATTTTATGCATGTACGTTCCACCACAAGAGGCATCTACCATGTCTCTACTCTTCTCATCAATCCCATTGTAGAAGCTCTGGACAAGCTGCCAGTCAGGGATCTTATGGTGGGGACTTTTTTTGAGCATTTCCTTAAATCTGTCCCAGGCTTGGTTAAAAAATTCAGTTGGGGATTGGGCAAAAGCAAGTATACCTTTCCTCAACTGGCTGGTTTTGGTCTCGGGGAAAAATTTAGACAGAAATCTAGTTTGGAGGTCTTTCCAGGAAGTGATACTGTTGTTTAGGAGAGTAGATAACTAGGTCATGGCCCTGTCCTTTAAGGAAAAAGGAAAGAGCCTTAACCTAGTGGCTTCTGGTCCCAAACCAGCAATGGAGAATGACGTGCACAGGGCCAAGAACTGGTCAATGTGCTTGTAAGGGTCTTCCTTGCTAAGCCCATGGAAAGAGGGAAGCATTTGGATGATGGAAGTTTTGATCTCATAATTACCCTGAACATCTGGGAATTGAATGTTGAATGGAGAATTATAATCATCCGGAGCATTCAGTTCCTTCAATGTTCTAGGTTGTTCTTCACCCATAGCTGCTATCTCAATTTCAATAGGGGGCTCGACTGTGGTGTGTCTGTGCCTTCTCGGTCTTCTATCCCTTTCTATCTTAGGGTTGGCAGACTCTAATGTAGGACTGAGGGATCTCCTTCCTAACATACACACACACCAATAGTAGGGAAGACTATTCGCAGGCACATTGCACTTAATAAAAAAATTGTAACTATCCTAATCAACTGCTATGGAGTCTTCAAAGGAGAAATAAACTAAGGTTTTGAAGGTTAGAGAAGCGCAAACAGAGGTAGCTAGACTCCCAGTGCATTTCTACTCTCCTTCTCTGCTGCGGCCCAGATCTGTAAGAAAAATTCCAAATGTAAATCAGCAGTATCAATTATTCACAAGTACAGCTACCAAAGAATAAAGAAAATAAAAATCTAGAGTCTACTATTAGATCAATTTTCCCGGCAGCGGCGCCAAAAACTTGTTAGGATAATTTTAGTGCTTGCTACTGACTTTATTGGAAACAGTGATAAGAATGGAGTGAATGAAAATTAATGAAAGGTGGATTGAGAATTACGGAGCAGCAAGCCTAAAATATGCATAGTCCTGCAAGATACAGGGTCTGTTGTAGCAAGTTTTGATAAGTAAGAGTTTGTCTCACAGGGAAGTTGATCTAAAGCTCTAAGGGAGCTATCTATAGTAGGCTCTCCAGATCTGACTATAGATCTGGCAATCCTAAATGGAAGGGGGTTAAAGGTCACTATAATCTAAATCCTAATGTAACTTAATATCTAAATTACAGAAAGGGTTAAGAGGAATGGTGGAGTGAGAAAATAAGTATAAAAGGGTGAGAAGTATGTTATTAGGTATAGATCTGATGGGTCTTGTAACTCATACTCATATCTTTTACTATAGAAATCCTGTCCAATAGCTACATTATCACCAAAGAGGAGAAATAATCCAACTCATCCCTGTGCCATGATCCAATCCCTTAAGGCTATAACCTGCCCACTTAAATGGTCACAGACTATCTAATAGGGGAACCACAATCCAGAGATGGGTTAGAACAGGTTTATCATTGTAGGCACTATTTCATCCAGGCTACAAGCTCAAGAATCTATAAGAACCTCATCCTCTAAAGTTCTGTATGTGGGGCTAGGCCTACAAAGTGCACGAGCCTGGACACACAGGATCAATAAAAGTTTGAGTACTAGCTTTTAAGCATGGTTGTTTACTACTTTAGAAAGACTGCAGTGATCCAGTCACAAGCCTACAATCTCTACAGCCAAATCAGATCTGCAATCTGATGGTGGGTCTATACAAATATAGGGGAGTCTGTCACTGTACAATCTCTCATAAGGCTATAAGCACAAGTGCAGAGAAGAAGAATCTATCTAAGTTCTGTGGATTGGCCTCACCCTAGGGCTATAATATGTCCACTTGAATGGTCACAGACTATCCACAAAGGCTATCCTCCTCACAAAGGTCTAAGACAGAATAAGAACATTGCTGCCGCCACTATGTTCACAAAGCTACCAGCGCAAGCTCCCATGAGAATTCAGATTTAGTGGATTCTGTGGTGGAGGAAGGCCTACAATGTGCTTAACCTGGACACACATGTCACTTGGATTTAAATAAAACCTTAAAAACAATCCTCCATTGCTTACAAAACAACTTAGCAATGGAGGATCTCAAGGCAGTAGCCTTGTACCGCACAACTTACAACAAAAATAACATCCCATACATGTAACAGATCCTATTATAAAAACTCCATTAAAATCTATACCAAATAATTATACAAAAGGCATAGCCAGCAAGTGTTAGACTATGGAGAGAAAAAGGAAAAATAAACTACCTAGAACCTACTTAGCCTACTGAAATTTACAGCTTAATCGAGAAGACAAAGTCTGAAAAAGTCTAAGTTTAAAGTCTGTCCAAAAGGTCCTTAAACCTAAGCTAGGCTTAGGCTTATATAGCAGTCGGCTGTGTGTGAATTAGGGTTAAGAAAACCCTAATTTCATCTTTTCAATTGTGGCCCATTCTTGTCCCTTGGATGCCTCGGGGCGTGTGCACGAAGATTGGAGCATTGGAGTGTGTGCCATAGTTACTGGAAGTTCCCAGATTACCCTGCAGAAGTGGG
The DNA here is from genome assembly GCA_021018995.1 of Chloranthus sessilifolius. Taxonomy (NCBI): domain Eukaryota; kingdom Viridiplantae; phylum Streptophyta; class Magnoliopsida; order Chloranthales; family Chloranthaceae; genus Chloranthus; species Chloranthus sessilifolius. The sequence goes on along the minus strand of CM037589.1, from coordinate 118,342,788 downwards.
GAGAAGTTAAGAATCTGATCCTCGCTGAGTAGAGAAGATTTGCAGATCTTTCCGCGTTATAGAATTGACGTCGCAGGGTTGAATTGACTTGAAGTTCATGCAGTCGTGGGATTGACATTTTTGTCATCGTGGGATACTAATGGCCGTCGCGAGATTATTCTTTCATCTTTGAATGGCGCGGGAATTGCTCGCGCAGTTCGTCCCTTGGTGAATCTCGCGACGAATCCTCGCGAAGAAGCAGTGTTCATGAGCTTATGGATCGCGAGAGCATTTCCTTGGAGGTTTGTATCCCGTGGCCACTGCGCGACAACTGCCCGCGAGAGTGCCTGGAGCTCTCTCACTTCAGTGAATCGCGCGACGATTGAAGACTCTTTCTTAAGCTACGCGAGACTGTGCGAGCGCTTAAGACTGAGCCTCGCGAGGACCTCGCGAAGTCTGCTTTTCAATTCTTTCTAGCACTAAACCGTGCGAGAATGGCGCGAAGACTGCGCGACCAGTTTGTGTGATGTCTTCAGAAGCCCGCAACAACTACACGAAGGCATTATCTCTGGTTCAATTGAACCCTGCGACATCTACGCGAGGCATTATCTCTTGGTTTGTTTCTGCTTTGATGTGCCTGTGCAGTAGCCAACTCTCTATCCGGGTTCATCCTTCATTCTGCTGAGGTAGTTCTGGGGCAACAGTGAGCTTCTTAGTATAGTTAGAGGTTTATTTGTAGCTGTTACTTATTACCTACAGAATAGATTCAAAGCACATTTATTAAATGATTAAGGGTCTAACAGAGATTAAGTTAAGGGGTGAAAAGTGATACTTTTCAGGTCTTAACACCAGCCTCGCTACCAAGCTTGCGTGCTTATCCTAACATACTATAAAGTCCAAGGGAAAGAACTCACTACCCCTGAGGATCCCTTAGGAGGTCACCCACAACAGGAAGAGCAATGGCATTATAACTCAGAGGATGACAGTTCGATCGATTACGATCTCCAGAGCTTCTTCCAAGATGAGGCAATTAATGTGATCGAGGAAATACAAACGTTAGTACCATTATCACCCGCGTCACTTATTCAAAAGGTCTCATTAGATAAGGACTTTAAAAAAATGCCAAATTTAGAATAAGTCCACATTTTCTGAAGAATCGCCCGAACGGCTCCGACAGCCGTCTTGCTTCCTCAATTAGAGGAAGCAACTCTTCCAGTGCCTCTTGAGGCGACCGACTTTGTATCATATCTACTATCAAAAATCAAAATAATAGAAAAAGAAGAAAACCCTAAAAATTCATAAATACAAAATCTTAAAAAAAAATCAAAAAACTTCATAAAAGAAAGGGGACCCGTCATCCTGAGTCAATCTTGCAACCGACAAGGAGACTTCTCTCCTAAGACTTCCATCTCATCTCCTTCACGAGAACGAAAAGCATCTAGGCTAAACAACATGCCGGTGATCATACCAGATGAGATACTTCACGGCTTTAAGAAAATGATCAATAGCCTTGACCTTCACCTTAACAAAGATCTCTCAGTCATAAATTATACCGATAAAGGATTACCTTTCATAAAATCAAATCCCCAGTGTAGCAATTTTTTAGTATATGAGCTTACCGAGGATGAAGAAGGAACACCAATCATCGAGGATGCGCAGGACTTCCAACAGGTTATCAAGAATTTTAGTGAGCAAACCCAAGCTGTCGTGGAACCTACGGAAGAAATGAACTTTGGCACTGAAGAGAAACCCAAGAAGCTACTAATTGGCGCAATGCTCAACTCCAAGGAACATCAACAAATCGCACAAGTCATATAAGAACACCTTGACTCCTTTGCATGGTCCTATGAAGATATGTCTGGATTAGACCCAAGTTTAGTAGAACACCATCTTGTCTTGGAACCTGATGCAAAGCCTATTAAGCAAAACTCCAAAGGATGCACCCACAAACAACCCTTCAAGTTAAAGAGAAAGTTGACAAGTTACACAAAGTCAAATTCATCCAAGTCGTCCTCTACCCCAAATGGGTCGCTAACATAGCACCTGTCACCAAGAAAGATGATAGAGTACGGGTTTGTATTGACTTTCGAAACCTCAATCAGGCATGCCCAAAAGCTGACTTCCCACTTTCGCACATTGACACTCTAGACGACATCGCTGGACACGAGATGTTATCCTTCATGGATGGTTTCTCTGGGTATAATCAGATCAAATTAGTAGAGTCCGGCCAAGAGAAGTCTTCTTTCACCACACCATGAGGAACTTACTATTATGTCATGCCTTTTGGGCTCAAGAACGCAGGAGCCACGTACCAACACGCCATGATGGCTATTTTTCACGACATGATGCATAAATGTGTAAAAGTCTATGTCGATGACATACCAGTGAAGTCCCAAATGCGAGCAAGACATGTTGAAACACTCCAACTAATGTTACAAAGAGCTAAGAAATATCAGTTAAAAATGAACCCAAAGAAATGTGTCTTCGAAGTCACTTTCAGAAAATTACTCGGTTTCATAGTCAGCAAGCAAGGGATCGAAGTCAACCCTGTAAAAGTCAAAGCCATCCTTGAGATGCCACCTCCCAGCAATATCAAAGAATTATGAGGCCTGAAAGGAAGATTGCAATTCATCAGGAGATTTATCTCCCAACATTCGGACAGATGCGATCCTTTCAACAGACTACTTAAAGGAAGAATAGAGTATAAATGGGATGACCAGTGTCAGCAAGCCTTCGATAACATCAAAAAGTACCCCCTCAACCCTCCAATACTATCACCACCAATTTCAGGAAGACCTCTAATTCTATATCTCTCAGTGAACGACATAGCAATGAGAGTAATTCTATGACAATATGAAAAAGATGGTAAGAGAGAGAAGGCTATCTACTACCTTAGTAGGACAATGGTCGAGTACGAACGAAAATATACTTCGATGGAGAAGACCTGCCTCACATTAGTGTGGGCCTCAACCAAATTACGGCACTACTTCGGAGCACATGAGATATTAGTATTAGCCGGAATGGACCCTCTAAAGTGCGTATTCGAAAAGCTCGCAACATCAGGGAAGATCGCTCGTTGGCATATGCTCTTGCAAGAATTTGATATCACTTACGTCACACAGAAGTCGATCAAAGGACAAGCAATCACCAATTATCTCACAGATCTCCCACTCTCGAGTAATGACCTCATACACACGGATTTTTCTGATGAAGACCTACTCATAATTCATAACGAAGAGCCCAATAAGACATCATGGACCCTTTATTTCGATGGTGTTCTAAATCACAAAGAAAAAGGCATCGAAATAGTCCTGCTAACCCCGGAACTATGGGATAGGATGACCACCACCCAAAGATACACCCCGGTATACAACTGACATAATCAAAACGACCCCCCCCCCAAGATTCGATAACATTATTGATGAACTTTTCTTCAAAACTAACTCACTAGATACCCATGATTTCTTATAGACCCAAAGTGCTCATCTAAAACCCAAAAAAGCTCCATTGTGTCTAGACACTAGGGCATTTTTTTTATCAGAAGGAGAATCACCTTAGAAGCGCTGACTCGTTCCCAAAGAAGATGAGGAATAATAAAGTCACTATCCGAAAAATGATACCGAAGATATTGTACTGCCAATCCTACCACGCTCCTACACTGGGGCATTTTTATTTTTATTTTATGATTAGTTATTTGCTTTCCCTGTTGTATTATTTTCATTTCAAAAAAAAAGATGAGAAAGGAAAAGATAAAAAAGAAAAAAAGAGAAAAAACTACCAGACCTTGGTCTGAGATGCTCGCCCCCCTTGACAATTAGCAAGGGAGGGAAAGAAAATTATTGATAGCATTACCTTTACATGTGCAGATACAAAGCAACCTTCAACCACCACCGAGCCAGCTCAGAAAGCATCCAAGTCCCGATGACGACTGACAACACTAAAAGCAAATGGTAGATGTAAGAGTTAACCAAAAGAAAATGAGCCAATCAGGTACATCTAAACCAAAAATCTATATATATATATATATATCAAAATTTTCCTTTTTTTACATCTGTCACCGAGGGCATACCCTCTGTATATACAACGCACACACACAATGGACAAAAAAATATATACATAAGCACCCCTACTCCCTACGCTGCAGCTGGGACGGCTGATCACCACTGTCGCTAGTATCATCAGCTCGAAGGTCCGTAGACTAGTCCTCTGAAAACACAATCCTGACACCTAGAGTCAGCAGAACTTCTAGATGACGAGGCCCTGCAACTGAACCCCCCTCGCTCGCCTAACTAACAGACCGCCTCGATCGAGAACGAGGAGGATACCCAGTAAGAATCTCATGAATGGAAGAATCCTCACGAGCATACTCCCTGACACGATCACGTGACGTGCGACAAGACTGCCCGGTTGAGGAACCCGTAGCCCTCGACTCCAATCCATCAAGCGGACCAACCAACCTGCGCACTCCCCGCTCACTCCTCCTCAAACGATACTACAGCCGATCTAAGGACACCTGCATCTCTGCCCGCGTCGTCCGACGCACCACCTCCAACGCCTCAGTCTGAGCCTTCTTTGCAACCATCATCTCAACAAACAAGTCATCGCGACTCTGCGTCTCCCCAAGGATCCGTCTAGCCTCAAGAGTGGCGCGCGCTCGCGCCGCCTCTAGATGCACCTCCTCACGCTCACGTACCTACGTTACCACATGGAGTCAAAGAATACCAATATATATATACATATCTATATATATATATATATGTATATATATGTGTGAACGTAAAGAAAAATTTTGAAAAAGGAAAGAATCATACCAGATTCGCCCTCTCCCAGAAGTCGCTCAACCGTCGCAGCAGTCACTGAATCAGTCAGTGGCACGGGAGGAATAACAAATGTAGGTGACTACAACGAACAAACAAATACATCAGATAACACTATGATGGCGAATAAACCATAAACACAATCATTAAAACATACCTGAGTAGGGATAGGAGCGGACCCTGAGGGGGACCCTCAGGAGTGGAGTCCAGAATAGCCTGCACAAGAACCAAATAAGCCAACACAAGATATGTCAGAATAAAATAAAATGAAATAATCTAAACTGAATTACACCAAACCAGAAGCTATACCTGACTCTCGGGGCATAGAGAGGCAGCAGTCGCCCCCTCGTCTGAAGGTCCTCGACAACCTGACGCTGAAATACCAACTCAATGTTCGTAAACTATTAAAGGAAAGTGAAATAATAACACCCAATGAACTACTACAAACATCCAGACAAGTCAACAGATTAAGAAAAAAAAAGAGTAGAAACTCACCCAGTGCTCCAGCTCGGCCCGAAGCTGAGCCATCGCCGGATCCTCCCGACTAGAAGAGGCAACTGAAAATGGATCAAATGCTTTAGTAGAAGCCCCTGCGGCGGAAAGCTCTACCCTCTGCAAACATCGACAAATGTGCCAGAATCAATAAAATCCACAAACTAGCAACAATTAATAAATCTAACCAAGACACTTACCAATCGATCAATCTCATATCGCAAACTGGCCTCCACCTCCCGGCCAACCTGCTACTGACCACGTAACAACTCAACCATCACCGCATGACTAGCGACCTTAGCCTCCCTCTCAGACTGACCAAAAGAAAACGAGACACAACAACTACATTAGAACGATTGGAAGACTAAGTCAACGTAATACATAAACAATTACACCAATAAACTAACTCACCAGGAGCCGTCGAGTCTCGGCTAGCCGAGCCCCCATCTCATCCTCTGCTCCCCTAGCCTGAGCAACCGAGGTGGCTAGGGAGCGCAACATCTCCTCATCGGGACGAGGAGCACACCCCATCTGCTCCATCGCCCTATGAAGGGCGTCTAATGCCCCCTGCACACTCATCGTGAGATAGCCCTGCTCCAACACGGCCAGTCTCTCCCTCAATGCCGACGCCGACTCTGGCCCACCGACCGGAAAAGAACCACTCCCATGGAAGGGACGTGTGAAGAGGCACCCACCACCAAATGCCTCAAACCACCTCACAATCTCTCGCACATCCGCCTCATCACGCGCCCCTATCACCCTGGTCCCCCTAGTTCCAAAATCAGCCATCTGAAGCACCATCCATTCTGTAAAGTTCTGACTGGGGGGGCCGGTCATCCTCTTCGCCACTCTGTGGTGAATCTCTAGAGGGACTCCCTGAGCGAGTCCCAGCTGCTATACCACTCAAGATAGGTGGATCCTCTCCACCTTCTCAAAATAATGGACCCATATGTCCACATCAAAGAAAGGTTGGCCAGTCTGTATCACCAGCACAGCAGCATCCTCCCCATCTGCGTAGGGCCTCCAAATCACCTGTAAATCGATAGACAAATCAGTCGATAAACGCTGAAACCTAAGAAACAAAAGTATCGAACCGAGAAAAACACAATGACAATACAGACAACACCTACCTGCCCCGCATGCATGTCCTCAAAAAGACCTCGTGGATCCAAGGACCAAGGACGACCCCTCAACGCTATCCTCCACACATGCATCCACGGAAAAGTGAACCTAATCTCCATCGGGACCCCCGAGCAAAGAAAGGCGAAGTGATCATATGCCCAGAACTAAAAAAAAAATACAAGAAGAAATGCTAAATAGCTGCAATGACCAAGAAAAAAAAATCGAAGACATTAGGACACCAAGTAACTAAAACTCACCTGGAGGAAGGGAAGGAAACCTTCGATCGTCGCTACGCCTAGTCCCCGATAATAAAGCTGCTCATAGAGATGCACCCCAAGCATAGGTAGGGACCCAATCTAAGTCCCTAAGAACCATAAAAAATAACCCAGTGACACATTCCCAAGTCAAAGAAGAAAAGAGTACCGCACCAAGGAAGTGCATCAAGAACGATTGAAGCACCCTATCCGCATCCAACCCTGACTCAACCACGGGCTCCCGACCCGCCAACGCCACGCAATGCGCCTCATAAGACGTCCTCGCCTCTGAATGATGCCTCGGAAGGACGAAGCTACTGGCGAACATATCGAAGAACCAAGTGACTCGAGCTACACCCGGCCCCAATCCACTCGATCTATATGGTACACCCAAAATCTCCTCGCACACCTCCAGATAATCTCCTACCATCCACTCCGTGATCGCCTCACCCTCAAAATGAAGACTGGTAATGCAGACCTAGTCCTCTAGAGTCGATAGCAACATACCAACTGGAAAGAGAAGCACCTGATGCTCCTCCCTCCACCTCTCCAGAATCACCGCAATCAAACCACGATCGACCTGAAAGGGATCCAACTCCAGGATCGGCCCAAAGCTGAAAGACACCAACTGTGCCCGCTGGAACTCAAGTAAGGCACGATACCAAGTGTGAGACTCAGTCCATGCTGAGTTGATAGCCAGCTGCGGGGGCTCCTACCGAGGGAAATACAAGGAAGAGAAAATAAGACTAACACACATACCTATGACGAAAGACAAGTAAACCTAGAGCTAAAAGTAAATAAAGTATGATAAAACATACAATAACAATTCATAACAAGCACGCAAAACATGATAAGAATGGCAAAATAAAAACGTGACTTATCCTTAGACACACTCATGATGCATGAATGAGCACACAATCAATGATCGATGCAGGTTTGACATAAATTAAAAAGGGTTTCCAGATCCTAATAAGCCTATGTCATGACCTAAATGCCTAGAAAAGCGAAGGAACTCTTACCCATGGGTACCTACCTAGCCTTGGGCAAAGAAATCCTTTAGTGGGAAGTGTGTGCAAGCCCGACGCTCCTCACCCTGATGCTTCTCAGCCTCACCCTCGGCTCTCTCAGCCTCACCCTCGACTCTCTCAGTCTCACCCTCAACTCTCTCACCCTCAACCCTCTCGCCCTCATCCTCAGCTACACCCTGATCAATCTTGAGTACCTCCTCCCTTACCTCCACTTGGTCACCGTCGGGTACCTCCCCTCCAACTATCTCCCTGACATCCTCCTCCCTGACAACGGCACCAGTTCGAGCCTCGAAAGACTCACCGATCTCTGCTGCTAACATCCGCTCCATCTTTGACATAGACGAATAGAACTGAACACTGCCACTAGACTCCATCCTAGAAGAAAGAGCTCAAAAAATTAGAAAGAACGGAAGAAATGGCGCCTGAAACGGACGACAAGATCACAAGATATCACAAAACACGAAAACTAGAGCGCAAGGAGACAAGGAAACAGAGAATCAAAGACCAAAATGGATAGCGGGAGAAAAATAAAGAATTTTGAACTATATATAGATCGTGGCCAAATCGCGCGCATAAACCGACGCGCTCAATCAAATTAAGTACCACACTCGCCGCACTTAACTCGGATCACCCGCCCAATCGTGAGCACGTAAACAGATCTTCGCCCGCTTGAACTAACCCGACACGCCAGTTGCGCGCTACCTACCAGACGTGTAATAATCTGAAGCGCCCACACCGCAGTGCGTAAATGCTAAAGGCCACCCACACAGTGACTGGTCACCGCCCTAATACTACGTCCCATACCACACGTTTAATTAGGTTAAACGACGGGGCACTGACGCGTAATGACCCTCCGACCCCCTGTAACGTGCGCGTCCATTCCGGCGTGCAATTTGGTTATGCGCCCGGAGTGAAGCGCATAATTCCCCAAAAAAATATATATGCCTAAAATAGCTGGCCCATAGGCCTAAAATTAGGAATTTCGACACTAATTACCAACCCAAACTACACCCTTGTTAAGACCAATCTAAAAACACTCCAAACTTAGAAACTATACACTCCAAAAAAATTTTAAAAAAAATGCCCCCCAACATCACTTATGCACTTGAACTTAGACCAAACTAAACTAAACTAAAAATGTCCCCAACATACCTCAGATCAAAATAAATGAACCGAATCCAACCAAATTTAAAAAAAATAAACATCACATTCAAAACAAGTCAAGTAAGTTACAAAGTAAACCAAACCAAAATTTACTAAATAACCACAAATGAAATTAAAATCTTAATCGCTTCGTAAATAGATAAAATCACCACAAAATGCACCGAGGGCATACCCTCTAAATATACAACTTAAAATAAGAAATTTAAAATTTGCACGTTTAGGTAATGCCTGAATCCGAATTTATTCGGGAAACAAGAAATCTCGAAGAAGCCCGGAGGAGGAATGCACCCTAAACGAATTCTGACAATGACAACCTTCCCCCACCCCGAACCGGTAGAAAAGAAAGAGGGGCTCATGGAAAGCCACCCAAGATCTGTGGGATCCACCTTTGGAAGCTCACCTTGGAAAGCATAATAAGGAGGAGCAACTAACACTGAATCCGCAGAGCCTACCGAGGAAAAATAGGCATCGGTCACGAGAATTCTGACCATGCCTTATCCTTGGGTTTCCTTTCTATCACTTTTTTCTCTTCCATCTCCTCTCCCAATGGGGTGACAGTTCGAGTTGGATTGACAGCAGCAACCCTAGTATCACCCCGGATTCCCAATCCCGTCCATTCCCAATAATTCACTTAATAATCACAATTCTTCGAGTCCAATAGCTGGATACAAAAGAGAAAGGAAGAAAAGACATTAATGAACAAAAAATGTCCTAGGTCACAAACGAAAAATATGCCCCAAAACTTTTAATCCTAAACTCGAAATAAGATTCAAAACAAAAACCCAAAGCCTTTAGCTTACACTTATATAAACTATACCCTCCTAAATCACAGGGTGACAAGTGTCACATTTTTTTAAAAAAAAAGATGCCTGCCAATCTAATTAAATCCAAACCAAGCACATACCCTCCTTAAAAAAATCACAATCCATGACAAACCTAGATGAACCAATAATCACACAATACTTACCCCTAGGAAGCACAAATCCACCCCAAGTCTAGATAAACCAATAGGAGTAAAACACCCGACAACCATCTAGAACTTTAAAAAACTCACATATTTTAACAAGGGGTCATCCCAAATCAAATCTAAGACCAACACAAAAATAATCCTCGCAAAAATCCTCCGAACAAAAAAAATACCCCCAACAAACCCAATATGATCAAGCGAACCCTCTAAACAAAACTCAATAAAACAAATTAATTTCGGGATAAACCCTGAATAAAGCCGGAATGAATCCTAAAACACTAAGCTAAGTCAAATCCTAACGAATCAAATAGGTCAGACTAATCCATTGATAAGTTTAAATAAATAAATAAGCATAATAAATAAAAACACCTCTTTATTTATAACTTGGAAATTTTACAAGTATCATCGGAGGCATATCTCCTGAACTTACAACCCGAAACGAAAACCTAGAACCTAATCTATAATCCAAAACGAAAATTGGAGACCCGAAACGAACACTAAGCGAGGAGCAGAGCGTCCAATCGGAGGCGTCAGAAGGAGCAGCGCCAGACTTAGAGCATCCAATCGGAGGCTATAGGAAGGATTGGTTGGGAAAACATCCCTCCACTTATAACTCCTTCTCTTCCGCCATCTTCACCCCCTCCGCCGTCGCCTCCTCAACGCTTCCTTCACTGCTCCCTAAAAGGGACCGATGTAAAGACTAGCCTCCTCATTCCCAATACCGCTCATTCCCAAAACAATGCTATCCCCGAGCATCATCTCAGGACGAAGATCGGTAAAAATTACGAATATAGGAAGAAATGACATCTCAATCAGACAGTTAGATCACCCGATATCACTAAAACATAAATTTTATAGCATAAGTGACTTAGAAAAAGTAAAAGTTGAGACTAAACTGAAGGATGAAAAGCAAATGAAGGCTCCCTCACTTATATAGAGTATGAACTCAATCACGCACCCGCACACATGCGCATAACTCAGTCACGCGCCAAGCACACCGCGCTCAATCCAAAACACGCTTCTTGACCAGAACATTAAATAAAACCATCACCCGCGCAAACGGCGCGACGCTCCGATCTCGCACTCACTACAGACCGCTCAACCCTATTAAACGAACCACTCACACCGCGCAATACGAAAGGTCGCCTACACAGTGACCTGGTGATGCTCCAATCACGCGCTATGTTTAAAGCCCGTAATCCAATCACACGCATAAACAACCCCTTCAAACCTTCGATCGCACGCCCGAAAATAGGCATGCAATCATATTGAGCGACTGACAACAGGCACGCGATACCTGACTTTAGACAAAAATCTACAACCTCACACCTTTTTATCCCGCCTTGGTCAAAATTCACCTGTCCCATCGCGTAGCCTCATAGGCTGTTCAGAGAGAAAAAGGGAGAGTTGCTCACCCTTCTCCCATTGCGTAGCCCTACAGGAAATATTGATCGCGACCCTAGTCCCATTGCGACAAGACACACCTCCCTTATTGTGGCACCGTCACTTTCCCTCATCCCATCATGATCCCACCGGAACCCCATCGCATAACCTCGTCACGCATGTCCCATTGCGACGAGATGCCCACACATGATACCACCTCAATACCCAAACTCATTGACCTAAATCAGTCATCTCATCACAGATCTTCTCGTGAGAAGCCAAAAACGAAGTCAATCACGACACAACCACAACGTGATTTCATATAACCCAAGATCTGCCAAAGAAAGAAATGTGACGCACATATCACACAAATATCCCATCAATGTCCCACCATAAACATCACTACCCGAAATATCCAGACACATCCCCACCACATATTCATGAACAGACCCCCTCGCGAGCTGACTACAACTCGTTCTCACCATGAACATGCCCCATCGCGACACAGTGACCTCATTTTGTCTTATAGCCTCGACATCAATCACAACTCCATGAACTCCTCCTCATGAAACCTAGCATAGAGTCAAGACTTTTGAAAAGTCCCATCGCCAACTATGCTCCACCAATATCCCATCACAGAAGCAGAGGGACTCCTCTCACATCCCATCGCATCTCAACAAAAAAACAAAAAAAAAACTACCACGATCCGAAGGCCCCCATCAGGCCTACAACCAGTAATCCCCCAGATCTTAACACAGACCCCCAATGTCCCATCACATCTATGATTCGCTATGACAGAAAGAAAGAGAAAAGTCTTTCTCGCACCTCATCGTACTTGCAACTACAGAGACTCACCGCAGCACACAACCAAAGAAAGAAAAAGTCACCGATGTCCCATCGTGACATCACCTCCCCAAAACACTACATTAGCAACCGCCAGTCCCTGCCACAGCGGACATGAAGAAAAGAGAAGAAATCTTCAAAGTCCCATCGCGGTATCACTACGACAACCCGTCGTAAGCTACGCACAATTCAGGTAAGTATCCCCCCAGGTAAGTACTACCCTCCTATCTTTTCTCGATATTTTTTCTAAAAGAATAAATAAATAAATAAAAATAATATAGTTAGCTATGATTAAGTCAAAATATTTTCAAAACCCATCTCTCTCGACTTGCGAATCACTATAGTCCTCCCATAAGAGACAATCATTAGTATTCGCCGAGAATGTTAGACGGAGTATCCGACATGCCAAGTGTCGTCTTGACAACCACAAAAATGGTTGGGTCCCCAAATCCCGTTCCGGTGGATCTACTCAACGACGTCTCGGTAGCCACGTTTTCTAAAGTTTTACCACCAAATTGATCTTAAGTTAAATTTCCAAAAAAAAATTAAAAAAAAATCTCTTACTTCCAAAACCAAAAGCCCTTTACTTCAAAAAAAAATGACAAAAAAAATAAAGAAAAAAATAATAATAGACAAAGAGACTTTACCCATCAAAATTTACCTCAATTATCAGCCCAAACCGGCCATTCCCCTAGAAAACCAAGCAATGAGTATATTTAATCTAAGAACTTACAAATGCCTATTGGAAAAGGAACGTCTGGCGTGCATTAGTGTGAGCAATGACGCGCTCGGTCTGACATGACTTGCGAAAGCCTTCGACATAATATTACATTTTATTATCGGTCTCTTGACCTTATTTATGGGTATTTGTATGATGCCCCCCGGTACCTCAATTGCATCATATCCCTCTATTTGACTGCCCCTTGCAGCAGGTCGCGACATGCGGCAGGATGCCCATTGCACCCACAGATTAGGATATGGTGATTCTCCTTTCCGATGACTGTCACTTACAGCAAGTCGCACCATGCGATGGGATGCCTCTTGCACCCACGAAATATGATACGAAATATGATACGCGACGGGATCGCCCCTGGGCATTCACAGCATGAAATACGCTTTTCGACAACTACCACTAGGCCCCCGAATGCTCTATTTTAGCTTGTGTTGATAGATAAGAAAGTCAACAATGTCATGTCAGTATTCCCAGTTTACATTTGTGATTTCCTAAGAGCAACAAGAAAACACCTCGAATGAGGGGTGTCTACTTCTTCGACGCGTTCTTACTTCACAAGAGCGCACCAAAGAGGGGCATCTGTAGACACCCCCATTTTGCCCTCTCAGAATATACAAATCTGTTTGCTCAACCTTTGACCTCGCCCGTGACTTTTTGGAAAAGACTCACCTTCTCTAGAAGTTTCACAACCCTAATGTGGGACCATATATTGAAACAATAGTATATGGCTAGACACAGGCTGAAACAATAGCTCTGTGGCTCAGGACCCATGACCCTAATGTGGGACCATGCACTGAAACAATAGTACATGGCTGAACATAGGCTAAAACAATAGCTCTATGGCTCGGATCCTGGCGTTGGGAGACTATATACTGAAATAATAGTACATAGTCGGAATGCAGGCTGAAATAATAGTCTGGCATTTCAAACCTTTTAACCCTAATGTGGGGACCATATGCTAAAACAATAGTATATGGCTGGACACAGACTAAAACAATAGCTCTGTGGCTTAGACCCCCTAACCTTAAATTGGGAACCATGCACTAAAATTAAATGACTGAACACAGGCTGAAATAATAGCTATGTGGCTCATATCCCAACGTAGGGAGACTATATGCTAAAATAATAGTATATAGTCAAAATACAGACTGAAACAATAGTCTTGCATTTTAGACCCAACTCGGACCTAGACAACCTCGAATTACGCACCTAAAACCACGTGCATAATTCGATCGCACGCTAAACCACAAATATGCAATCAGTCTCCTTTCAGACCAGACTTGCTTTCCCCATACCACCTCGAGACTCGATCACACGCCCTACATGGCACGCCCGATCGGATTGAGCACCCAACCACCGGCACGCAATTGGCCTACGCCCGACCTAGTCTCACAGTCCTTAACCCCCAAGATTCCACGATTAAGCGCTTAGAGCTAGATACTTAATTAGATTGTGCACTCCACAATAGGCACGCAATTAGTCCGAACATGGTTAGAACGCTCGAGTCTCAAAGCGATAAAAGCCTTTGGGAGATCGTGCGTTAAACACACAAGCAGAGGTGTTTAATTAGAAAAAAACCTATAAAAGATTTTTTTTAATTCGATGCACACACACGAATGAAGGGGCTGAAATTTCACAGAAAAGAGGGGATAGAAAAATGCACAGAAATTCAAGAACGAACGCATAGAGAAACAGAGCTATGATTTCGAGATTCAAGCCTCGAATTTTTGAGATTCCTCTCCACAGCCCCGACCTTAGGTAAAAATCTAGCCCTTAGTTTCCAATCTTAGTTTTCAGTTCTTAGATTTAGGATTTTTTTTAGTCTTAAAATATTAATATTAAACTTTTAGTTTTAGACCGTAGCACCCTTTTTTAGACCGTAATTTCAATCTCTGGTTCTAGTCCTCAGTTTCTAGAACCAGTCCTTAATCTGATGGCCTAACCACCGACGTTAGACTTTAATTTATTCTAAAATCTTAATCTCCAGTCCTATCATTAATCTCTTATTCTAGTTCTTAGTTTCTAGAATCAGTCCTTAATCATACGGTCTGATTTTCTGATTTCGGACCCGTATTCGGTCCTTAGATTTTAAATTTTAGTTTTAATTCCTTAATTTAAGATTTCTAAAATCCCAATTCTTAATTTAGTCTTCTGAATTTCTAGTTTCATAATTTAATCCATAATTATAATTCAAAACCGACTCCAAAAAAATCTAAAATACTAATGCCCCGATTGACTAATGCCCGATTGCAGGGGCATTAGTCAATCCGAAAGGCATTACTAAAAATTCAAACTGCCCATACCTCATATTGAATGTCGTCTTAGTTATGTCGGACTCTGTCACCCTCAACTGGTGATAACCAGACCTCAAATCGATCTTAGAGAAGTATCGAGCACCTTACAATTGATCAAATAGAACATCGATTCGTGGCAATGGATACTTGTTCCTAATCATCGCCTAGTTCAATTGTCGATAATCAATGCATAGCTTCTAAGAACTATCCTTCTTCTTCACAAATAAAATAGGAGCACCCCATGGCGACTAGCTCCTTCTAATAAAGCCCCTATCTTGCAGTTCCTGTAACTCTTTCTTCAATTCTGACAGTTTCGCATGCGCCATCTTGTAAGGAGTCTTGGCTATCGGTGCAGTGTCAAGTACGAGTTCAATCTGAAATTCAACTTTCCTACTCGGTGGCACAACCGTCACCTCATCAGGAAAAACTCTCGCAAATTTATTTACCACAGGAATCGATGATATATCTCCCCGCTTTTCCTCGGCTTCTAATAAAGCAAAGAGTTTTGGAATTGCACCCTTCCGTGTACCATTGAATTTAAACATCGATTCATCCAAAGGGGTAAAAATCATAGTCTTGACAAAACAATCAAGGGTCGCATGAGATTCAGTGAGTCAATCTATCCCTAGTATAACATCAAAATCTTCAAAATCTAACTCAATCAGATTGATAACCAATGCATGGGTTTCAATCTGGACAGAACAGGAGGGTAGACTTTGTCAGCAATCATACTCTTTCCCAGAGGAGTTGCTATGAATGCTTATAGGAGATAAATCCTTATCAAGACGCTTAGTGAAGTTCAAGGAAACGAATGAATGGGAAGCACCCGAATCAAAAGGTACATGAGCAAAAAGACCATCGATCAACATCGAACCTGGGCACCCGAGACACGCCACAACTTAAATTATCTAACATAGATGTTATCTTTCAATTTAAAAGTTAATGTTCATTTCTGAAAACATGTTCATTCATTTTATTTTTTATTCGAAAACATTTCTAAAAAATTGATCAAACCCACATTAGACTTTAGTTCTACATATTCTCGATGTAAGAATTAACCTTAGGCTTTAACCCAACTGTAGCGACCCGAGACCTCACAACCTTTTGATTGTATGATCTTAGGTCGTACATTTGTGTCATGAACCATAAAAATATAATAAGGCAATAAAAGTGCCTTAAACAGCGAAATATAAAATTTCTTTAAAATATGAATTAATCAAAATAAACTCATGATAATATTCTTATTCCAATAAAAAGTCCAACATGATTAAAACTTAAACATTTTTAATAACATACTAATTGATCAATGTCTCATTATTTAAAACCAATAATAATAGCTAAAAAGGAAAATAGATAATTAGGCCAAGAAGCCATCATTGTCATTCATTTCAAGTTCCTGAGCACCACATGCTGTCTCATCGCCATAGACCCATACGTTATCATCGGCTACACCTGTCAAATCTGGCCACCCACATCAATAAGGGGTGTAAGTTTATACTTATATGGACCAGACATGTAATCCATTAAAGCATAAAATATCAATCATAGCCATATGAATATTTCGGTATATTTCATGTGTGTGTGCTTGTAGTATGTATAATCTCAATAAGCTGAAATGAACTAAACATAAACATGAATATCAATATTGTATGAATGTATAATTTCTTTTAATTTCATCTTTCTTATCATTTAATGCATGTTAGACTCCATCCCGCTCAAGACGTTGAGTCGTAATCATGTCTATCACTTGTTTAGTTAGACTCCGTCATGCTCAAGACGTTGGGTCTAATCAATCATATTATTTATTATATGTCAAACTCTATCTCGCTCAAGACGTTGGGTTTAATCATGTTTATCATATTCTTGTTTAGTTAGACTCCATCATGTATAAGATGTTGGGTCTAATACCTTCTTAGACTCCATCATATATAAGATGTTGGGTCTAATACTTCTTAATTATATTTAGTTAGACTCCATTAAGTACAAATGTTGGGTCTAATACCTTCTTAGACTCCATCATGTACAAGATGTTGGGTCTAATATTTTATTGATCCTTACTTATCATTTCGTATTTTACATGTCTGATTGTGCATTGTATAGATCATCATGAGACATTAGAATGCATATGAATACAATCAAGGCAGATAACATTAAAGTGCGTGTAATATAATCATGGCATGTAGCATTGAAGCGCATATGAGTATAAATATGGCATATAAATATTAACATTTAATCCCACCTTTTTGTGAAACTAACTGAATGCAAAATCTAACTGCTCAGAATCGATCGATTGAATTCCCATAATCGATCAATTGATTTCGTTCTGTGAGTATTTAAAATATTTTTCTGTTTAGATTCAATCGATTAATTTTCTAGAATCAATCTATTGATTTTTTCAAAATCAATCCATTGATTTTCCAACTAAATCTATTGATTTTTCCAAAATCAATCTATTGATTTTCCAACTCAATCTATTGATTTTCCGAAAATCAATTTATTGATTTCTGTTAGTGGGTAATTAAAGCATTCCTCTTCAGACTCAATCGATTGATTTTACAGAATCAATCGATTGACTTCAATCCATGCATTCTCGAACCATTTTATTTATCTCAGACTCAATCAATTGATTTTACAGAGTCAATAAATTGACTTCGGTTCGTGCATTCTCAACCATTTTATTTATCTCAGACTCAATCGATTGATTTCCTATAATTAATCAATTGCTTCCAATCCGTGAGCACGACTCAAAATACATCAAATCACATGGTAGAGTTTAATCTGATTTTTTTTTAACCCAACATCATCAATATTAAAAATCATTAATCATAGCATGTATTCATTTAATCATCCCTTTATTATCCATGAAATAAAATCACTAATTTACATAAAATTCTATTTAAAAATTAATATTTTAAGTTTAATGAAAAGCATGATTTCTTCATACCTAGATCGATTGTATCACCACAATTAGATTAGGATCTTAACAATAATGATAATTTAGAAGGAGGCGAAGGCCGCTTGAGAATATACGCCAACGTCTCGCCGATCTTTCAAAAGAAGGGTTCTAGAAAGATAGATCTAAAATTTCTTCTTTAAGGTCTCTAGGGTTCTGACAGCTCTATTTTTAAGAAAAACTCTTAATGAGATTATGATTTAGGGTTCTCGTAAGACACTTATTTGTAACATTTGGAAGATTATTCGGTGTTCATCTAACACACCAAGGAAGAGTGTATAAACTTTTACCTCAAAGTCTAAAATAGAGGTTAATAACACATATAATAAGGTTTGATATCTTGACCTCTTGTCTAGAACTCAAGCCTTTAACCAAGAGGCTATTATACAACTTATGTCCATTAATGACGAAATTAAATATAAGAACTTGAAAAGCTAAAACATGTATTTTTAGATAAAACGTTTTGAAAAGTTAAGGCATGCAGTGAATACGTTATTAAACATATACACATATTTTAGGTGTATTAAAGACATAAAATTCAAATCATAACATATATGTAAGTAGCTTCTCTATTTTTTAGTTGCCATATTGAATTTGTAGTTGGTTTATTTGAATTTTAGATGGAACCTTTGATAATTGCTAAACAACTTTTCTGATGCTATAGCTTTAGTATATTTAGAACTGCCACTTTTTTAATATCAATTTTTGTAAATGATAATTATGCTTCTTTTCATGGTATACTTTGTGGTTTTGTTAGTGCATTATGATTTTTGTGTTTCCCCATGTTTGATTTGTTACTTGAAGTAGGCCTCTGAGTGCATTTAAATATAGCTTAATCTCAGCTGGTGATAGATGTGAGATATTTCTCAGTCTCCATGTTGTTCTACTATCATGGTTTCTATTTTTGGCAGTTTTACCAAGCCTCTTCATAATAGGTAGGACAACCAATTCACCACAGAAAAGCCAATCTTTTTCAGGGATGGGGATGATAACATGTCTGAGTTGAAGCCTGCATGGAGAAAAATTAGGTTTTTCTGATGCTAACATCGAGCAAATATAATATTAGTGTCGGCCTTCATTTGGAAAGTCTAGAAGAGAGGATTATGGACCGAAAGAGCTGAATGTGCAAGAGATGAAGGCCTGGCGGCTGAGATTGAATACAACTAGATTGGAGTACTGTAAAGCTGGAATGTATTTTTGTGGTATGGGTTCCTTGTTTCTTATTCTTGTCGTTGTATTGGCTTTGGTGCTCTAGTGTGCACAGCCTTCTATTTATTGTTGTCTTCTAAGCAGCTCACTTAGATCATTACTTCTTCTGCTCCCTGTAATTTTTTAAGTTTCTTAATATTGTCATGCAGCTCACTTAGATCATTACTTCTTTTGCTCCCTGTAATTTTTTAGGTTTCTTAATATAGTCATCTCCTTTATTGATTAAAAAAAAATATATTTTTATAAATATTAATGAAAGGATGACTTAGTATATGCATCTTGTATTGTAGCTGGCTTGACAATTAACAATTATATTATATGCAATATCTCCTTGCGCGTGCACTTTGTGATGGCACACAAAGGATGCATGGTTAGATAGCCACATATGATGACTGGTGTTTATGATTGTGCAACCAAAAATGGGGTGTAAGTAAATGTTGTGGATAAGGTGAGGGAGGCATTCAAAACCGATGAGGTGGTGAACATAGTCTACAACCATGTGGAAACTAGTGACTACAAGAAGTTCGGTGTGAAACTGATAAGGGTATGCATATCTCACATAATACCATTATATGCAGTGATTTTGTCATTGTGCTTTTGGAATAATATAAATATAACAAAATTATTGTCTTCTTCTATGTGCTCTTTTGGCATTTGTGAATGCGGAAGTTGTTAACCTCACAATGGACATAGTGTGATTTGCATTCCCCCATAGGCCACAACTAAAAAATATCCCAGAATTTGAACCCCATAATGGAAAATGATCTTTTTATGTAAAAAACAATGAACATTACCTTTTTGCCATGGTCCCCATATATTCAAAATGCCTGTAAAATCCAGTGCAATGTTATTTTTGAAATATACAATATAATAGTACGTTCAAGATAATATGTTACAACTGGCACTATGCCAATTAAGAGATTAGTGAACATTTTATATGATACAATGCAAATTCCTCCAATGAGGGATCTATAGAGTACTTTTTTTATTCCAAGGACTATTACAAATTCTTCATAAATTTTGTAATTTTCAGATTGAATTTGACTTAATAGTGATGTTGGATGCAATGTCTATAGTTCTTCCTTTCTCACATCTTCCAATTCAATGTAAGATTTGGTGCCTTGCATTCCTCTCTTATTCAAAGATGGTCAAATCGTAATTTAAAGAGGATAGAAGGGCCAGCCAGGATTCTAGCAACCCCCCATAACTTCATCGAGGCTTGTATGATCTCATCGGATGATCATTGTGATTCCCTCAGTTCCTGAAATCTCGTCCTTATTCATCCATAGGGTATTGATTCTGCTATTGGCACAGTTGAATGAGCATGCTAAGCTTTCAATGCTCAGAAATGCCCCTTGGAGTGGACTCTATCAAATTTCTGCAGGGGCAAGCCGCAACCACCTTTTGAGTGCAACTTTTGCTAACATAGAATGCTAATAGTACTGTAGCTATATTTTAACCTGCATATAGCTGTAGTCAAGAGAATTGAGGAGCAGGAAAAATAACCTGCATATAGCTAGTTTTATGTATTTTTATAAATTTCCAAGCTATAGACGTCTAATTCCGAAGTTCTATGGGAACTTACAACTTTAGTGACTTCCAAATTCGATAGTATGGGTTAACGAAAATTACATTATAAATGTGAATGATTAGAGCGATCTTTCTTTTTTATCAATAACATCTTCGTTCATTTATCTTTTATCGCCTCTTAGTAATTGATAAACTTACAATCTTTCATATCCCTTCTCATCTCTCTCTCCAGGCCGTTACTATCTTCTTTTTCATGACCTTTTTGCAAGATTTTTTGGATTTTTTTTTTTTTTTTTTTTTTGTCTTTTTTATAAGTAAGCTGCAATTGAACCTCCGACGTCAATTTTGCAATTATTGTCAAGATTCCAATTGAGCTACAAACCCAACCACTTCAAACTAGGAATATTTTTTAGAGTTGGTAGAGAAAAACTATTGAAAGTGGTGTAGTAAGTTTTCTTTTGTCGTGTAAAACGAGAGAGATATTCAACTCCACCTTAATCACTATTTTCCCAAATTGGGTATTCAAAACTTGGTTGATGCTAATACATATCGGGGAATTTATATTGCTTTTCATCTGATTTGATATCAATAGAAAATTTATATTGGTTTTCATAAGAGCCACCATCAGGAAAGTCATGACTGCACCATTGCCTATCATGTCTGATGAAGTCGAATACTAACAACGATGAATAAGGAATGTCCATTTTATACATAAATTTAAATATATTACACAAATTGTTCTTTTTGATATAATGTTAAAAAAATATCAAAAATTAAATTTTATAAAAAAACTTTACACCCAAAAGAATAATTATTTTACATCCAAATATTAGATGCAAAGTGAATAATGCATGTAATCCCATCACAAAAAAATTATATGCATTCTTTTTATAGGGTCCATATTACAATGAAACAAACGTACTCTTATGCCTTATTTGACAAAACTCATGGGAAGTTTGTTTTTTTTTTTACTTCCCATGGGTTGGTGAAGAAAAAGAACTCATGGGAAGTTTTATTTTAAAATTTTACAATGGTTTGATTTTATTTTTTTTCAGTTGTTTGGCTATATTGTGTAAAATTATTTTCTGAAGGCACCATTTTTCACTCCATGTGAACATGTAACCTCACATCATCTCGTCAGGCCAAAATGCATTTGTCGCTTTAAATAAAAACATGAATTTTTTTTTTTTGTCCCAATTTTTTATAAGATGGGTCTTGAGATCATAGGCATACACTCAGATAGTTTTTTTTTATTCCGCCTAGTACAAATCCCAAACAATAACTATAAACTCGTGAGACATACATCAAGCTCAAATACAAATCACGAGTCATTTTTTGGAATGGGTGCAACATGAAATAAAAAAACTGATATACCCATGATCTCAAGATGCATCATCTGGAAGATTGGGATAAAAACAATCTCCTTTTTCAAATTCAAAGCAGTCAATGTATGTTGGCCAGAGGAGATGGGGTGAGGTTACGATTTTATAGTGCAAATAAATAGTACGATTATGAGGTGAGGTTGCATCTAAACCATATGATATAAAGGCCATGATCTACAGATCTACGATGTAAAAGAGTAGTACAAAACTCAATCTCTATCATATGATTCGATACAATCAACTGTTTAATCGGATAATGGCTTTGAAGTGCATTGAGTCATATGATAAAGATTATGCTTGGTGCCAATCTTTCACTTATGATCTTTAGATCATGGCCTTCAAATTAACTGGCTTAGATGATTGGGTTACATTTATTGGCGTCGTTGTTTATGGGTACCTCTGTTCGCGTTCATGCGTTCTTTAAAAGCGCTCACGTCCCAGACCCCTTGAAGACTATTGATTTATTCGGATCAGATGAGGGTGATTGTTTTTCACCCCGGTCATCCATAAAATAGATCTTAAGATCATGTAACACCTATCGGACGGCCAGTTTGTGATTCCATGTGTCTCCAGTCTCCAAAATATGGCCCTAAAGTCACGTTTGAGCATGATGTGTGTTACATGATTGAAGAGTCATATTTTGGGTATCGGTGATACAGGAATTTAAAAATTGATCGTCAGATTGATGCATCATGAACCTAAGATCTATTTTGTGGAAGATATTTGTTAAAAAAGATCTCTATCATCTGATCCGAAGAAATCAACGTTTTTTTCAAGGGTTTGAGATGTAGGCGCTTTCAAAGAATGCGTGAGCGTGAAGAAAGAGGTATTGACATGTGTGTCATATCAACAAAAAAATTGAGCATTTGATGATAAGCTCATAGTCTCAAGATCCATTATATGAAAAATTATGGTGAAAAAAAAACCTTGGTCGATTGATCTAAAGCAATCAAACGATTTTAAGCATGAAATATCCGAGTTGAAAAGAACGAATTTCGGGTTGCGAGGGTGGCCACCAAAATTTCTCTGAGCTTTTAACCCATATTATGGCAGGAAAAAGTGCCAGCCAAATTTTGGCTGAAAATTTTATGTAAGTTTTTTTTCAAAAAACTCTAGTTTGTGGGTCCCACCGTATTGCCAAACACTTGCAAATTGCAGTTTTGTGGGAAATTTCAAATTTCCAAACTTATTTTTGCCAGAACTCTGTGTTTAACAAACAAGGCATTAGGGTGCGATTGTAAAATAACATTCCCTACATATTCTTCTTACATAAAAAAATAAAAATATTACAATTTCAAAAAAACGAAAAAAAAATTGCTCGAAGCCTCTTTTGCCTGTAATTGCTCGTCTTCTGCCTCTTCTTTCTTGACTTTTGAAAATTAAAAAAATAAAAAACTCTCGACGAAAACTTGTAGTTGTGATCGGCGATCACTATAACCAATCTCTCTCTCCTCTCCTCTTCTCTCTCGTCTCGCCCACCACGTGGACTGCTGGCTGCACGGAGGGGGAGGGCTGCAACTCTGTTGGCTTCTCCGATTTGTCTACAGGCAACCATCAATCCCCATCAATTTATCATCCTATCAGGTAACCCTAATCCGAGATTAGGGATTTAACAATTTAAAGATAGTTTAGATTAGGTCTTTAATCTTTTAATCTGAGATTAGGGTGAACTAATCTAACTTTCTCAGGGCTTTAATCTATTTTATATCCAATATTATGGCTACACTAATTTGAGATTAGTCTTTAGGCCATTAATAAAATATAATTTTTTTGAAAATTAGGGCTTTAATTGATCTGATATTAGGGCTTTAATCTTTTACTGTGAAATTAGGGCAACTTTAAATTGAGAGATTGTTCTGCATGTAAATTTGAGATTGATTGCCTATACATTTGTAATTTGAGATTGTTCTGCCTATAAATATGAGATTAGGGCTACAATAATCTCAACCCGCAATGCTGAACCTACCCATAGTTACCAAAATCGGTGAATTTTCGAAAATAACTCGTTTTAAATTCGTCTTTTTTCATAAAACATCAGAAAAACGTTTGTCTTTTTTAAAAATACTCGTATTTTAAAAATATCACAATTTTTACGTTTTAAACATTTTTTTAACGAATTTTTCCTATTTATTTCTCACTTTTATCAAAAGATATTTGTTTTAAAATCTTTTTGTTACCTTTTTCCAAATGCTTCCCAATTTTTTTCGAATTTTACTGATCTTTTCATTTTTTTTGCCTTCCTGATTTTTTCAAGAATTCCGACTTGGTAATTATGAGCCTGCCTATAATTTTTTTGACATTGTTTTCTGTTTTAGAGTTGTTGAATCTGAATATTGTAAGCTGTTTAATTTTTTGGAGAATATATTTTTTTTGAGCATTTAAATATAGATCTCTGGTTGCTTATGATCTTCTCTTTTATTTAAGTGACTGCCTATAATCTTTACTTTTATTGGTTGTTTAAGTTGTTTCATTGATTTAATATTTTTTTTATCTGTTCTTTCTGCATATAAAGAAACTTGAGATTGTTGCTGCCTATCATCATCATCACCACCCCAGCCTTATCCCATGTATTTGAGGTTGGCTTTGTGGGTCCTATTTCTTCACTTGTTTCTGACCAGCACTAATCTCTCTGCAATGTCGCAATCCTTTATATCCCTTCACAAGGCTTGCCTGCAGGTCATCCTTGTAGGTCATCCCTTGTCTTCCCCTTCTCCTATTGTCATGTGCTTGTAGCATCTCAACCGTTTGTATAGGGTCTGCTTAGTGCCTCTGATAAACATGTCCAAACCATTTCAAGCCACATTTCGTATTTTTACCTTTATAGGCGCCACTCTCAAATTTTCTCTTATGTACTTGTTCCAGTTTTATCCTTCTTGGTACTCCACACATCCATCTTAGCATACACATCTCAGCCACAGTTACTCTCTCTCTTCTTGCCACTTTTTCGTGACCCAATTTGGAAGGTCTAACAACTATCTTATGAGAATGTCCCTTGAATGTAATTGGAACTCTTGGGTCACACAATACTTCACTTGCTTGCTTCCATTTCATCCAATCAACATTACTCCTATTTGAGATGTCCTCTTCAAATCCACCATCTAATTGTAAAATAGTCTCAATAGTGAAATCTATGGCAATGTGCCGCTAAATGATTTTCTATTTTACTAAATCCTCATCCAGGCTATCATGTTCATTAAATTTGCACTCAATGTATTTTGTCTATGTTCTGCTAGTTTTCAAACTCCTTAACCCCAAGGCTTTTCTCCATAATTTAGTTTATCATTTACTTCTTTCGTTGTTTGTGCAATTAATACTATGTCATCCGCAAATAATAAGCACCATGGAATCTCTTATTGTACGTGGTTAACGCATCCATTACTAGGGCGAACAAATAAGGGCTCAAGCCAGATCCTTGATGCAACCCAACTTTGACAGGGAACTCACTTGTCTCTCCATACTTTGTTCTTACGTTTGTTATCGTCCTCTCATACATTTCTTGGATAATCTCAGTAGATCGGTTCAAGATATATTTCCTCCTCAACATCCACCAAATTATTGTGTTATACTATCATAAGCCTTCTCTAAGTCGATAAATACCTTATGTAAGTTTTTCTCTCTCTGAACTTCTCCATAAGCTACCTCATTAGAAAAATAATTTTTCATTTTTATCTTCTCAACACAAATCCACACCGGTTTTTTTAATATAGTTGATTCTTGCCTTAGTCGTTATTCTACTATTCTCTCCCAAAGTTTCATAGTCTGGCTCAATAGTCTAATGCATCGGTGGTTGACATAGTTTTGGATGCTTTCTTTGTTTTCACAGAAAGGGACCACAATGCTCTTCCTCCATTCTTATTTATTTTTTCATTTTAATATCTTATTATTGAATAATTTAGTCAACTAATTCAGTCCAATCTCCCTAACACAATCCAAATGTATTATGGAAACATGTATTTTCCCTAGTCATGGATGCGTAATTCTAGTCATGCAATTGCCAAGTCAAAAGCTACCATTAAATTCATGCTCTTGCCAAGTCAAAAGCTACTATTAAATTCAGGACAACTCGCCCATCTCATTTCTTTTGCCAAAACCATATCGTCCATGTATCCTTTCATATCCATTTTCTATCCCCTCTGCGTGTCTATTAAAGTCCCCTTCAATCATTACGCTTTCACTATTGGGCATGCCTTGTATTAGTTCATATATTGATTGCAAAAATTCGCGTTTCACGTTTTCACACAAATCGAACTTGGGGTGTATAGACACTAATAACATTTACAACTTCTGTATCCAAAACGATTTAACCATCATAATCCGATCACTATTTCTCTTGACCTCCATAATCTTATCCTCCAAATCTCTATCCACTATAATGCTACTCGAGTTACTCCATGAGTAGCAAAGCTTGAGCCCATCTCTAAGGTCTTTAGCCTTCTCTCCTTTCCACTTAGTCTATTGCAAGCATATTACATTAATCTTCCTTCTTCTCGTAACTTCTACCAGCTTGACACTTTTCTCAGTTAATGTACTTACATACTAAGAAGCCATACGTAGCTTCTGGACCTTCTTTGTCCTTTCGGTATGAGATTTCCTAGCCTACCATTCACAACAATTTAAGATTATTATCGATCGTCGCCTACAAAGAACGCCCTATCCAATCCTTGCCTACTACTACAACTGCGCTTTGTTGTAGCGCATCACTTACATGGAATGCTCTAGCCAACCTTGCCTATTCTTACCACAACCTAGATCTATTACAGCATGTCGCTTAATACAGGGGACGCTCTAGCCACCTTGTCTACTTCTCACTACAACTAGGATCCGTTGCAGTGTGTTGCTAGCAGAGGATGCCACAAAACGTGTGTTCATAATAGGTTTCATCATATGGATTTCGTGAAGTTTTGTTACAACTGGCTGCCAAATTAACACTAATTCTCCTTTCTCTTCCAGGTTGTTGGCTGCCTATAAATATGAGATTGTTTCCTGTTTTATCTGCATATTGAACCCTGCATATTTGAAGCTATTATCTTGTAAATCATCCTATTGTAAACTTTTTTTAGTTGCATCTGAATAGTTGAACCTTATATTTTTTTCATGGATACAAATCAAATCTTAGGCTTAAACATGCCTAGCAAGGAGTACTACCACTATTGATGTCTACAACGTCCAAATCATTGATGCCTCCCCCTCGATCACCCTGCCTCTCTCACTTTCCCTCCCACCCCTATTCATTCCTCATCTCCTGCTCTTGCATCCGCTTCACTCCTTCCTCTAGTCTTATCGCATATGTGGATGTGGATGCGGATGCCAATCGCTCAGACCACAAATGTAAATCTGTAACAACTTGAAATGTTTGGAATAGGCTTGAGAATTGCAAATGAGGATGCTCCGGACCCCTCAGTAGCTTTTTCATCCACCATGGAGTATCCTTTTCTATTAGTACCACTGTTCTTCACTATTTAGCTGTAACGGGAAGGGGTTGTTGCTGCCTTTTTTAATCAGTAATCAAAAGGTTCCATTGATAATGCTGATGATGATAATAACCATAATACTAATACTAATAATAATAATAATAATAATAATAATAATAATAATAATAATAATAATAAAAGAAATTATAGGAAAGAAAAGTAACAAAAGCAACCAAGCCTGTGATCATTCACTCCCGCGTGATTGGATGATGCCAGGAAGTGGGAACCTGCTACAGAAGAGTCTTAACTCTAAGGGTGTTGTGTATAATGATATCTTTTATTCCAAACAAAACAATCGAAAGGTAAAATTGTTAATGTTTAAATTTAATTTTTAAGCAGTTCCTGTATTTTTTTTTTGTTTTTGATAAGTAATAAAGATTATATTAATAACCAGTAAGGCGTTGAAACCCAATACAATCTCAACACTAGAAATCAAAATAGAAATAAAAAGCAGCAAACAAAGAAAAAACAGCTCCACAAGGAATCCCAAGGGCACTGCCCCCTCAACCCGGTTCCCACATGAAATTGTGGCAGTTATCCCCACCCCCTCCACGCGCGATCCAGAAGCTAACCAGCTCCGAGACCGACCTTATAACCATTCCAACAGGTTTGGCTTTCTCTTCGAAAATTTTGCTATTTCTCTCGCGCCATAAACACCATAGGGCTGCAAATAACGTCGCCTTCCAAACCCGCCGTTCGTCCCCCTCCATCTTCACCGCATCCCAGCTCAACAAAAACAGATAAGGCGTCTAAGGCATAGTCCAGGACATTCCAAAAGCTTTTAAAATTGCTCCTCACACCTCACTAGCTATACGACAATGAAGAAAAAGGTGAGCAGCGGACTCCTTCCCTTCGGAACACATAACATACGAAGTAGGGACATCATTACCCCTTCGAATCAGCTGGTCCCTAGTAAGGATTCTATCCTTGCACAACGCCCAAACAAAGAACCGGATCTTTAGAGGAATAGGTTCCCTCCACAACCATTTGCCTTCGAATCTGATTAGTGGTCGGCGCGTCAATCACCGATATAACTCTTTGACGTTGAACTTCCCATCCCTATTCAGGGCCCAAATCCTTTGATCATCTTGGAGAGTGTTCTGTTGCGCCTCATACAACCTGCTCAACAAATCCAAATAGCCCCCCACCTCGCTGTCCCTGAGGCACCTTCTGATGACTACATCCCAGGTGCTCCTCCCACTGGCAAAGGATACAAACTCGTCAACCCTCCCATCCGTCGGCGAAAGGGCAAAAATATTCGGGTAAACGTCTCTAAGCGGTCCCATCTCTAGCCACCGATCCTCCCAAAACCGGATGCGAGAACCACAACTCTAACCGTATCGCACCCCTTTAGCCAGGGGCTCCCAAACACGGGAAACATCTCTCCACCACGGCGAGGTACGCCTGTGGGCTGAAAGGCTAATTCCCCAACTCCCCCAGGAAAGCCCATACTTTTCGCTCAAAACAAGCCACCAAAGATTGCCCCTCTCCTCCTTTCCCGCTCTCCAAATCCACTTGCCCAGCAGCGCCAAATTAGTCCTTTTAAGACTCTGGTTGCCTAGCCCACCATAAGCAATCAGCAGCTGGCACGTGTCCCAGTTGACGTGGTGATAACGGCGATTCACACCTGCCCCCTCCCAAAGAAACGACCTTTGAATACGCTCGAGGCGATCGAGAATCTTAGCGGGACATCTGAACATAGACATGAAGAAAATGGGGATCGACGAAAGCATCGCTTTAACCAAGATTAGCCTACCCCCACTGCTGAGTAACCTTCCTTTCCAAGAAGACAAGCACTGCTCGAATCGTTGTACAACCGGTAGCCAGTCGCAAATCGTAGGCTTTCTAAACCCGAGCGGCAAGCCTAGGTACCGAATAGGCAACCCCTTAATACCGCACCCAACCGAGCCAGCCAGAATATTCAAAAGCTCCTCCTCCACCCCCGATGCCAGAGACAGTAGCTTTATATAGATTAACCCGCTGACCCGACACCGCCTCATACACCGAAAGCACATCAGCCATGCTGCGGAGTTTCGTCGCATCAGCCTTCCCAAATAAAATGGTGTTGTACGCATACTGCAAGTGCGTGATGACTCAGCCCTGCTCTCCAACCCGGATGCCAGCAATCATGTCCAAGTCCCTAGCGCCACTGATCAGCCCGGATAAAGCCTCCCCAACAATATTAAATAGAAAAGGGGACAGGGGGTCTCCCTGCCTAAGACCTTTAGAGCTCTTAAAGTACCCAGCCGAGGTACCATTGATCAACACTGAAAACCATGGAGACGAGTAGCATCCGCACATCCACTTCCTCCAAATGGCCCCGAAACCCAGCTGTCTCAACATATAGTCCAAATTTTCCCAGATGACCCGATCGTAAGCTTTCTCCATGTCTACCTTCCAGACCACAGCCGGCCTGCGCTGAACATAAGCTGAATGAATGGTCTCATTAACTACCGCCACAAGATCCATTAGGTGTCTGCCTCGGATGAAAGCCCCTTGATTGCCGGAAATAATAGAGCCCATCACCCACTTAAGCCTATTGGCCAACACCCTCGACATAATCTTATACATGTAATTGATCAGGCTGATAGGTCTGTAGTCAGATATATTCTCAGCCCCATGTATCTTGGGAATGAGGGTGATAAAAGTGGAATTTAAGGCCCTCCCGATAAAACTAGTCGAGTGGAACTCATGGAAAACCTCCAGCAGTCCGCCTTAATTGTCTCCTAGAACGCACGAAAGAATTCCATAGTAAATCCGTCCGACCCCGACGCTTTATTGCTGCCACCAAATCTGATCGCAGTCCACACTTCATCCTCCGTAAAGGAAACCTCCAACCCCATACTAACCTCTTCCGAGAGAGCGGTAAACTGCAGCTCATCCAAACCTGGCCTCGGGAGATCCTCATCGGAATACAATCGTTCGTAAAAGCCTACGATATTCTCCCGCACCTGATCATGCCCCGTGTACGACACCCCATCAACGATGATACTCCCCAAATATTTCGATTTGTTACGGGCATTAGCAACTGCATGGAAGTACTTCGTATTGGCATCCCCCTCTTTGAACTATCTCGCCTTCGCTTTCTGCATCCAAAACACTTCCTCAGCCCTACTTGACTCTCTGAAGTCCATCTTAGTTTGCAATCTAACCTCCCTCTCATCAGCCGTAAGATTTCTGGTCTCCTCCAGGTTGTCTAGTAATTTCAGCTTTGAGAGCAGGTTCTCCTTTCTAACCCTTCCATATTCGTCCCTATTCCAAATTTTAATTCTATCTTTTAACCGACGAAGCTTAGAAATGAAACGATAAGCAGCCGTTCCATTCGACACCGGTTCCAGCCACCACCCCCGAACCTTCTCCCGAAACCCCTCATCCATTAACCACATGTTTTCAAACTGAAAGGGAGACGGTCCCTTTCCGCGGGACTCGCACATGAGAACAATAGGCCGATGATCCGAAATGGCACGAGCGAAAACTTCCAATCGAACCCCTGGGAAGATGTCGAGCCATTCCGTAGAACAAAGGACTCTGTCAAGCCTACTAAGCGACGTCGAGTCTTGCATACTTGACCACGTAAACCGGGCCCCCAATAGTGGGACATCAAACAATCCTCAATCCGCAATGAAGGAATTAAAGTCCCTAATGACCCCAAGATTAGCAGGGCCACCCTGCTTCTCAAACTCCCACCGAATGACATTAAAGTCACCAGCCAGGCATAAGGGAAAATCCCAATGAGCAGCCAACGCATTCAGCTCAAACAAAAAATCCTCCCTTTCCCGGTCATTCGCGGGACCATATATACCCGCAAAGCTCCAACACTTCCCCTCCTCTTTATCCCTAAGCACCACCAAGGCAGAGAAACATCCCAGCTCCTCGTCCACCTTATCGAAAAGAACCGACGACCATGCCACGAGAATCCCTCCAGAAGCACCGATGGAATCGACACCGACCCAGTCCTAGTTGCCTCCCCCCAAGATCGAAACCACCTTCCTACTGTCACAACTACCCCACTTTGTTTCTTGAAGGGTAATAATGGTCGGTTTAAAACCCGCAATCGCCTGCTTAACACCCATCCGCTTAAGCTGATCACTGATACCTCTTACATTCCAGGATAACAACTTCATATTCGAACCAAATAAACAGCTCGCCCGAGCCGGAAAAAGCCGATTGCTGCCCCCCCACCCTTCGCCCATCTGACATACCCCATTGTAGCCGTGCAAGCTCGTGCGCTCCACCTCGTCGCTTTTTCCTACTGACCTGACGACACGTGATGATCGATCTGAACACCTCTCGCAGCTCAGCCTGGGACCCCTTAAAAGACATCCAGAGGTTTCGGCCCATTTCAATCAACCTGTTGATTTCCGCCACCAATTCATCTTCCTGGGCAAGTCCCAGCGTAGGGGGATTAGTACAAAGATGTACATGCAGATTCCCTACTGTCAGATTTCTCCTCTCGTCAGAGCCCGTGTCCGGGCAGCACCACCTATGAACCTCCATCTCTGACCCAGCAATTCCCGATTCCATCTCTTCTCCGAAGATCGTGTCGGCTTCTCGAGGGGTGACTCTGCACCAATGGGGGACCTCCGTCTCTCTTTTGCTGCAATTCCCAAACCTCTCGACCTCCCCCACAGAGATAGAATAGCGGGTCTCCACGTCGTTATAACGAGATATACATTGGGACCCCGGGTCGGTCCACCATCGATGGATAGTACCCAGCCCCATAGGACCGACAGAGCAGTGGGTCGACCCTCTCGAAAAGTACGAGCTTGGAAGACGTAAAAGCCCAAACCCGAGCTCTCCCATCGAGCCACTGAAGCACGTGCATACCAGACAGAAGTGGGCGTCTTGCTCAAACCACGTGTCCCTCCCTGGAAATGTCCTAGGGTGCCACGTCACCATATCACCTTCCCTCCCCCCCATCTCGAGATAAGAGCCCTCCTTCTCAAAGACACGCAGTCAAAATCCACCGGGCTCATCGAAGACCCTTCAGAAGCTTCCAGAAACGGGCGACATGTCGTCACCCTAGCTCTTCTCGCTCCCCGAGGCACCCAACGTCTTCTCCTCCTTAGATAAACCCTAAAACCCTTTTTGTATCTAGAAGCAGCAGAAGCCAAAGGAAGCCTGACCGCCTCAAGCACCATAGGATCCCAGGTACGATTTCCTACCTCGTCCATCCCATCCGACAACCCCTTTCTCTCACCTACCCTCTGATCTTGCAAACGTACGGACTCAGGCTCAGAGTACAGAGTGATCAGGACCGTTGATCTTCTCGAAGGCACTAGATTCATCGCCGGCTCTTCACCTGCGGCACCTCCCCCACAATAGCCTCCAATCCCTCGTTCAAAAAAAGATGAGCGACTTGGACCAAAGCGACGCCGTCCCCCGACGGCGAGGTCGGCGAAACGAATGGGCTCAGGTTGTATGCTGAGTTCGAGGACGGGCCCCCCTCCACACGTCGCGTCAGTATCTAATCTGTCGAAGCCCCTCCATGTTTGACTGAATCCGGCAGCGTATGAACTACTACTGGAGGGTCTACGAAGCCGCCGCCGGAGGATAGGAACCCCGAAGCACTTTCGACCGGCTGATACTTGATGACCGTCCGCTCCGGTCGGGCAACTTCTACAATAAGCTGACAGCGGTGGCCGTCAACCACCACTTCGATGCACCGAGGGATCCTATCGAGCGAGTTGAGGGCGACGAGGATGCGAACGTGAGCAGTGTCCCAGAGATCCGCGGATCATCGGTCGACCCGGATAAAGTGACCACATCGGTTCTCGATCCGTAGGAAAACCTCCGGGGATCACGCGTGAATCGGAAGCCCAAATATTTGAATCCAAACCCCCTCCTTCTCCTCCAACACCTATACCTCACCCACGGAAGGCTCCCACCGACGACAATCAACCGGGCATCCGTCAATGAAAACCCTTTTTTTGTGGCAGAATCCAGAGGCACCTTCCTCTATCCCAAATCGCAGCAGGAACATAGAGTTAGAAATAGCCGAAATTTTAGGTCTATCTGTATATTCCCAACTGTAATTAATCCATCTATGTATAGAGTACAATGATAGTAAGTCAAGATTTGCTACGATGACCACCCAGAAATGGCGAAGGTTAGCGGCCAGAGATCGGGTATGTGTGAGGTCGAGATTGAGAGGTCCCGGGCAAGGACGATCTTCGTTAGACGTAGGACCCTTCGGAGTCGGCAAAACCGGCGAAAGAACCGGACCCTGACTCACAACACGAGCATATGACGTGCTAACACGATTATTTGCCGATGTAACAGTCTTTCCTTGTGCTCGGGTGGCGACGCAGCCATGTCGGTGACAGATCGAGCGACGGCGGAAGTTTACATTGCGACACCTACCACAAACCCAATCCCCAGCCCTGAGCACAAGGCAAGGCTTAGCTATCCCGGAGGTGTTCATTTTTACAGTTTAAACTAAATCTCTCTTTCAAAAATTTTGAGGAAGACTACCCCAAGCAGTTCTTGTATTGTTCTACCAAAACTTTCCTTTACTAGAAAATGGAATAACCTTAGGGAGTCGTGAATATTATTGAAGAGAGTTTATGGTTTTTATTATACTGCTAGAGTTCAAGTATATTTTTAAATTTTAAATAAGAAAACAAGGTAAACTACGAAATTCTTATGGTTGGGGTCCTTGGGGACTCTTTTAGTGTGAAGTGATAGATACTATTAGAATTGATATCATGAGTGAAGCTGTGAAGCAGACCCCCAATAGATGGGACAAGGTGATGATCACTCGATGGTATAATGATTCAAACCACATTTTAGGAAACATATGCATTATAATCTAATATACATGATCGAGCACAACAAATAAATATAATGTGCTATTAAAACAATATAAAATAATTATTTTACACGAATGACTAAGCAGAAAAATGTTTCTAATATCCTTTGGGAAGTAAGAGGTACTAAGTTTTCTTTTGAGGAAATTCCATCCATTTAGAAAGTAAGATCTAGGAAGATGGTTAGATGAATATACATGATAAATATAAATAAACATCACGACTAGAACCTCTAATCAAATCGAAGGTAAGTAGCTCAAGCAACCATCAATGTTGAATACATACAAAAATTTAAGTGGCTCAAGCATCCTTCTTTTACATGCATGAACACACATATGAATTCAACAGACACATGTATGCCAATTTCAAATAAAAACTTCGTATTAAACTAAACACTTTCCACTTAGGGTGTGTTCGGTTAAAACACAACAAAACGGAGGAAAAATATTTATTTTTTCCCTATATTTTCTCATGAGTTCTTAGCTGCATGAATCTTTAGGATTCCTTCGTTTCCGTTATTTTCCATTGTTTGAATAACCACATTGATATTCTGGAAAATATGGGATTGCGTATGGATATTTGCAACCAAAGATTCGGTCTTCGCAACTGATGGTTCCACCGTTAACACCATTGACTGCCTTGAATTAGATGATGGAAATTTTTTTCGTCTCAATCTTTAACGCAATAGATCTTGAGATCATGGATGACATATCATACGGTCAGATGTTGATTCCACGTGGCACACATCCCCAAATATCCCGTGATCATGGACTACCATGAGAAGAGTTCTCGGGTCATTTTGGGGATGTGTTCCATGTGGAATCAACATCTGACCGTTTGACAGGTGGGTCATGGTCTCAAGATCTATTTTGCCAAAGATTGAGACAAAAACGATCTCCATCAGTTGATTCAAGTTAGTCAACAGTATTAATGGTGGAACCATGAATTGTGGAGACCGAATCTTCGATTGCAAATAC
Source organism: Chloranthus sessilifolius (assembly GCA_021018995.1). Lineage (NCBI taxonomy): Eukaryota > Viridiplantae > Streptophyta > Magnoliopsida > Chloranthales > Chloranthaceae > Chloranthus > Chloranthus sessilifolius. Next base: position 118,307,381 of record CM037589.1, on the reverse strand, counting down.
CCATATCCTATGGGATTAATCAAAATCCATATCTGGGTCAAATGTTCTCAGCTCTATAGAACTAGATTTGAATCTAGTTTCACTCAAACAAAAATATCGTTAACTTCCATTTCATCAAATAAGTGATAGGCAAAACGCTTAGTATATTAGCATTATGCAATTTGTTGGATATGATTGATTTAATCCAATCATTAGGACGAGATTTGGATCCATTTTCACTCAAACAAAAGCATCGTTAACTTCCATTTCATCAAATAAGTGACAGACAAAATGCTTAATATATTAGCATTATGCAATTTGTTGGATATGATTGCTTTAATGCAAATCATTTTTTATTTTCAAATATAACCATTAAAGTAGGAAGCACCATCCACCATCATCAGTCATGGTCACCAAATAACAACTTAGCATCATCACCAAACAATTCAATCATGGCATACACTAGCAAAATATCATCCCAGTGATCACCCCTAATACAAACTCATAATAGACAAGAAAAAAAAAACAAACGAGTTGGGAAATATATATATATATATATATATATATATATATATATATATATATATATATAGAGAGAGAGAGAGAGAGAGAGAGAGAGAGAGAGAGAGAGAGAGAGAGAGAGAGAGTGTGTGTGTGTAATAGTCCCACATCGGATAGGGAAAAGTTCTGACCCTAGGTTACATGTGATTGTGGACACTATATGTCATGACGCATTTTGGGTGGGGACGGTGAAACGTAACGCCCCATGCCAAAACCAAAATCGGGGTGGGAACCTAAGCCCAAAACCGGACAATGTTGTGGCATGTGGGTATGGGTTGTCACAGAACAGTGTAAGAGCTGAGGACGGCTCTTCTATAAGGTGGGGGAATTGTAATAGTCCCACATCGGATAGGGAAAAGTCCTGACCCTGGGCTATATGTGATTGCGAATGCTACATGTCATGACGTGTTTTGGGTGGGGACGGCGAAAAATAACGCCCATGCCAGAAACAAAACCGGGGCGGGGACCTAAGCCCAAAACCAGACAATATTGTGGCATGCGGGTCTGGGTCGTGAGAGAGAGAGAGAGAGAGAGAGAGAGAGAGAGAGAGGTTATTGTCCCAGACGTTCTTGCTTCACATGGTCCATGTAGTCAACGTCAAATTATATCATGTTCATCGACTACAACTCAAAATTTATACACATAAAAATAGTTTTAAAAATTTGTAACCCTTAATATATCTGTTAAATTATATATAAATACTAAGGGGCTTAAATGGCTCTTATATGACATTTTCTTCACCTTTTAAAAGAAGAGTTAGTCTACAATGGGTGTCCACTGTCCACCCATCATGTGCATTAAAGCAGTTCACACATCTGTGTGAGATTTAGTCTACAATGGTGTCCACCCATCATGTGCATTAAAGCAGTCCACACATCTGTGTGACTGCAAGATGTGCATGGACTGTCCACGCATCATGTGCATTAAAGCAGTCCTTGCACGTCATGCAGTCACACAGATGTGTGGACTGCTTTACTGCACATGATGGGTGGACACCCATTGTAGACTAACTCTTAAAAGAATCCAAACTGTAAAAAGAAGATAAAAGCTTTCAATGTAATCAACCGCCCTAATATTCTTTAGGACCCGACTCTCCTGTTAATCATTTAAACACCAAAATGATGTTTAAATGATCTTACACCATTAATGGTTTAAGATGTGGGTAATCCGTACCATCAAAATGATGGATCATAGATTGACGTGCAATCGGCCCAAAAATAGTGTTTTAATGATATTTAAATCATCTGATTTGTGGAATTTAATATCAACCATTGTTTTTAGTTTTAAAGGCTAATGTTAAAGTACATCAATCGGATGGTTCACATCCACTTATAGGCATGTTTCTTTGGGTCAAGACATGTTCCAATGATAGATTCCACTTGAACAATCTAGATCGATCTCAGACATTCATCACATGGCATAATGATAATCGTACTTCAATGGGATAAGATCATTTAAACACCATTCTTCTGCTATTTAAATGCGGGTCAGTAGCCATTATCCTTGTTCTTTATCCTTTTAAAACTTCAGTCACTTGAATTCAACTCTCCTTTGGATCAATATGACTAGGATTGTTGGAAATAGCTAGGTATTAACTTTTTTTTTTTTACTACTTCCATTTCTGGTAAAATCATTTGTTAGATCCCAAATTTAGCGGTTATTTAGGATTTCAGTAGTTTTGCGTAGTTTGATCTGAGAGAAGTCAAAAGATTCAAAGGGAATGCATCAAATTTACGAGAGTTTAGTTGGGTGGGGATCTAGGAAACTGCTTAGATGAACATGAATTGATTAGCTTTTTGGTTCCTTCTGTGATTTGGATTTGTTCAATTGCTATTTTTTTTTGTTGCATTTTAATCTTAGAGAGTATTTTGAATCAGAGTCTTCAACTTTGAGTGGATGGATATATGGCTAGGCCTTGTTCATCTACAATGGAAGGAATGAAGAAGCTGGATTTACATCTTTTAGAACCAAGTTCTCTGCAAGGTTTTTTATGGGGCACATTTGGTTGTTATCTTGTAATCATCTGGATCCTGTGCTATGCTCAAATGCATTTTGTTCTTCAAAGGGGAGCGAGTACCTGATTCCTGGACCTGAATGACGGCAGAGCTACAAAGGAGTAGTGGTCCCATCGAGAGGGACGTCGAGCAGGTAATGTGATTTCTCTACCATTGATTTCTGTTTCTACATTTGAATACTCTTATGGGATATATATATATATATATATATGCACACACACACATACTCAAGGGTAGCAAATAATGCTATCACCAGACCATTTGGGTACCATGTGGCATTAATCACGAGGATTGGGTGTGACGGCAAGTTGGATAACAATAATCAAGTATCACTCAAACAATTTGGGTTCTATCCCATACATTTCCACCATTAAACATGTGTTCAAAGATGTCTAAAATCAATGCACCAAGTTGGTTGGGCGATATCTTATCTTTGACTCATCAAATGGAGGGTGAAAAGTAAAAAAAAAACTAATTATTTTTTAAAAATCACATGTCCCATGGCTGATCAACCCACCCGTTTTGGGTTGATCAGCCACACCACGTGGCATGTGATATGGCACCCTGGCGGTAGAGTTTTTTGCTACACGGTTGTATAGTCCCAATCCTCATATATATATATATATATATATATATGTACTTTTTTTTTCTTCCTTGTACTAGCTTAATATTTGGATTGTTGGAGCTCGCAAGTGAACAGTGGGGATTCATAATACTGGATTTTCACTAAGAAAGAAGACTATAATTTGAAGATTTTAGTTGATTTACTTTGTTCTCTTCCATTTCCCTCGAAGTTTAGTGCAATTTAGTTGCTTGTTTATTTTTATTTATACTTAGTTTGACATTAAGATGATATTGGGGTTGATACCTGCCAAAAGAAGTTTATTTTGTGATTTTTTATTTAGTACTTGATTTGACACTGAGATGATATAGGGGTTTATACCTGTAGAAAAATGTTATAGTGGTTGATACTTTAGTGATAATCCCAGCTACTGCGTGAGGCCCGTGACTGGGGTCAAGAACCGGCTGGAGCATGTGCCTCTAGCTAACTCAATCAAGTTGGGGTTTATTGATGAAGAAGAAATCTAGGGTTCTAGATCTTGAAAATTTTCATACAGGGTAGGTTAAAATATTATATCACCAACTTTCTAAAGTTATTTATGATCTATTTAAGGTCCGTTCTATGAAATGTTAGCATGCATTCATGTGAGGACAAATCCACTGTTTAAGTGGTTGAACTTACCCTACTTTTATATGCACATCTATATATGATGGATAAGTTGTCAGACTATAAATCCAGTGATGTATAATTAAATCCTAATTCAATTCTGGCGGTCGGTAATAAAATCAACAAAATCTGATGAGAAAAACAAATGTTAAAACAGTTCTATTGACTTCTTCAAACTCGATTTTAAGTGTTGATAAAATCGCAATAGCAAATTGTATATTTACAGGAATTTATATTTTCAATTTTTGTGACAGCAGTTCAAAGATTCTCTTAGAGAAGATGGTGGATCAGAAATTTTCAGTGATTATAAAGATAGATTTAAAAATGTATGAGCTCTGAAAATTTCGTGTCCTTTAAGTAACAAATATGTCAAGTTGGTTAAAGATCTTTATTGAGGTTATTGATGGATGCTTGGAAAGTTGTTGGTTTAATCTACTAGTCAATGGGGCTGGTTGTGGCTATTTTCGTGGGACTCGTCAAACTCCTAGTTGACAAAGGTATTATAAAACCTTATTTTGTTCCCTGAGGATGTCTTATGGTTAGCCACTTAGTATTCGCTAATGATCTTTTGGTATTCTTAAAGAGCACAAATGCTCTTTGGTTGCTCTTCAATATCTTTTACTTCTTATGAGAAGTTAGCCTGATGCGGTAAAAATGCTAAAACCCTAGTTATTCATTTTTAAAATCAATTTGAGATTTAATTGAGCAGCGTAGATATAGAAACTTATCCCCAAACACATAAAATATTTAACAACTTTATTAGGCAATTTAATTGATTCGATTTAACGTCTGTTAGCATTTGGGCTTCCCGATCTAGAAAATAGGTCTAAAGATAGACTCTAGTTTCGATCTAGTTTAGAGCACCAGGCGACAATCTCGATGTTGTATCTTGACTCCTTATTAGGATTTGAATAATTCAAGGCCCGAAGGGTTTAAATCGTTCAAATCGAATCAACAAATTAGGGTTAGGAATTTAGAAACAAAACCCCAACAACAATATAAAAGGGAAAAAATATTTTGGATTATGGGTTTTCAATAGAAGAAGCAAACTAGATAAATTACCTGATAATAATTAAAAGACAATAGAAAAGGGATAAAAGATCCAAGGCTTTACATCAAGGAGATAGTTGGCCTCACACCAAACCACACACGGAAAGAAGAATCGCTCTTCCAAGTCTTGAGAGAATCACACCCTCGAATAAAATTTTGATAACAACTCTCAATTTACAAGCAATATTCAATAACCATTTACTAATTAAAATTATATTTACAATGCCTTTATATAGGCAAACAAACCCTAACTAAGCATAAATTCGAAATAAGAAAGTCCTAAAACAACTAAAACTCTAAAATATCACGTTTTGCCTCAAAACTTGTAATTTCGTCGACTTGCAGACGAGACTCACGGATGTCCGTCCTGAAACTCATGGGCGTCCTTTCTGTGCTCATAGATGTCCGTCCTCGGTTCACGGATGTCCATCATGCACAAAACAGAACGCCCTCAGAATCACGGACGTCCTTCATGACGTGAGCACGGATGCCTGTGCTTCAACCCTTCCGAATGCCTTCATTCTTTAGTTAGGAGCCTTCAAAATATTTTGCACGCTTCTTTCGCCTTCGATAGACCATAGGTGGTTCTTTGAATCGGGTATCCCCATCAATTCTCCCAAAGTGGGAGAAGCTCATCTCCAATGAGTTAGGTGGTCTGCTCATCCCAATTGATGTACTCGCAACCTTTGGCTTGCTTTTCCACTTGATAAGGTACTGTTGACACTGTTCAGTACGCTTACTTATTATCTATGTAGCTTTAGTATTTGGCTTACCCTTCAACTTGATGAGGTATGCTTGTTGTTTCTCAGATTGTTTGCTTCTTGCAGTCCAAGTGTTGTCAATTTTTGGTTTACCTTTCCACCTGAGAAGATACTCTCGATATGCTTGGTTCGTCTTTACCTTAGTAACAAAATATGGATCTCCCAAACCTTTTCCATCTGACCTTTTCACATATTGTTCATGCAGGTATTTGGAAGAGAAAAGTACGAAAATGCACCCATTTATGTTTTTATTACAAAAAAGGTCGATTTTTTTTTTAATTATGAAAATGCGCTCCATACGGGCTTGTATTTGTACACATTCTCTATGCATGTGTCGAATGCCTAACAAAAAAAGTCGATTTTTTTTTTTAAATGGAAATTTGTTGGCAAGGCAGCATTGTAATTATTCTTAAAAATTGATCAGTGCCCTACGTGAGTTGATATGTATGGGGCTGCCCGTTTCAAATACATGAGGGCGTTGTTTCGGAAGAAAAAATGGCATTTGATTTTTTGGTGATAAAAAATGGCAAAAGGCGTTGTTTTGTAAAAAGCCTATTTGGAAATCAATGGGTAGATAAGATTGGGCTCAGGTGGATGGGCATCAAGGAATGGGTCTGAAGGTTTTGTTATTGGACCTAAAAAAGGTGTAAGATCCTCCAACATAATCACTGCATTAATACCCATGCCTAGAGGAAAGTCTAGACTATCATAATGACCCATTTTAAAGATCGAAAAATTTCCAATATAGCATCTGAACAAACCGTCAACAATTTCTTGTGAGATTTGCTCTGGTCTAAATTGAACCAAAATAAAATCACTATCCTTAAATTCATTAAACAAACTTTGTGAGTTAGAAAGGTTTTCGATACTTCCATTGCTCAATAATTTTTTCATTAATTTCATGCAACTCAGGACAAAAATCGGATGGTAACTCACAATGCAATGCAGAATGTGACTCAAGACTTGATTCACAACACGACTCAAAACGTGAATCAGTATGCAGCTCATGAGGTGGCTCAAAATGCAACTCGAGAATATGAGGTGTACGGGCATCTACAAACTCTATATCCTCATATGTAGGTGACACTACTGACACTAACGACTCGTGTAAGTGACTCGTTGACTCATATGTGACCAGCACAGAACAATCATTTACAACGGTAATAGATGTTTCTTCAACACAACTTAAGCTTGGCTACATGGAAAAGTAAGAAGCAACGTGTCGTATCCAATTTCAGTGCAGAACATAAGTATAGAGCCATATCCCAAGGTTCTCATGAAGGGCTGTTTATCCTTGCCGATCTCAGAATTCAGGTGAAGCTTCCAATGACACTCTATGGAGATAATGAAGTTGCTCTCCACATTGCAAAAAACTTGGTATATAATGAAGGAACCAAACACATTGAAGTGGATTGTTACTTTATACGGGAAAAGATTGAATAAAATGAATTTTGCATACCTCAAATAAGCTCAGGAGATCAACTGGCAGACATCCTTACTAAAGATGTAGCTATAAAGCTAATGGATGACATCACCTATATGTTGGGCATGATCGACATCTATGCTCCAACTTGAGGAGGGGTGTTGGTGTCTCGTCGGTGCACCACTAGTAGTAGATTGGTGTGTTTAGTTTAGTTTTATAATATTGTATATAAGTTGTACATGGGATTTTGATGTACAATGTTTTATATATATATATATATATATATATATATATATATATATATATATAATAAGGGTGTGAGATTATCTCAACTCACAAACCTAACTACCTCACCTTTCTTTTTTTTTCTCTCCTTCCCTTTAAAACCTTAATCTTAACTTCGTAATATTTATGAAGTTTAATGAGGTAGAAAGATTAGGGCGCCCTGCATCGCTCCCCCACATGGCTATGTCGCGACCGCATCGCGTGCCCTGTTGGCACTGCGTCACGAACTAAACTGCCACCATGCAGCGTGCCCTTATGGCCCGTGGCCGAAGCTCTTCGGAGTACCTATGGCGAAGCCCTCATGGCTTGGTGACGCGCCGATGATGCCCCAGCTTCAACCTACCAATGTCTGACGCATTAGTGGCACAAGTGATCCCCTACGGAACGCGTACGAGCCTTATGGGCTTGAGTTCGTGCATCCGGGCCCCGTTGCGGTGTTGGGTCGCTCCTGTCGCGTCGTGCGCTGGAGCCATCGTGTTGGTGGTCCACGACCACTTTCCACGGTGCGGACCCAAACCCAATGTGGGGCTGCCCCTAGGATTGTCGATGCGTATAGCTATATGAATTGCATTCGGGAATCCGCATAGTTTCCAACCTAATGCGTTACCGTGCAGGCTTGAAACGTGAGTAGGCTGATCTAGTTCGGAAAAGCTAGTTGCCGCACGAGAGATTACGTCGCAAAGAGTAACTCCGTGACATTTGGTATCAACCATGAGATTTTCAAAGGAGCATTTGGGATGGAATAATGTGCTTTGATTCACCGACGATTGTCGTTGGATGAGCTAATATGTCGGTGCATTGGGTACATTATTCAATTCTAAAGATACCTAAGGGAATCAGTAAGCGACCTGTCTGATTATCTACATTATGTTTATCGCTAATGCAGGCTATAAAATTAATTCGACAGCCAAAATCAGGCTTGTTCATTGAAAAGATTCTTTTCGGATCATTGGATTTTGATTCGATGGAGTATGATTGACAATCTTATGCATTGTAATTGATAGTGAACATATTCCTATTATGCCTAGGAGATACATGAATGATGGAGGGACTTAAAATGAAAATAGAGGTTTGAAAAGAGGTGTTTTTCATTAATTATTCATTACTAGTGAAGGATAAGAGATGTTATGGGGCATGCTTATGTTGGATATATTGTATAAGAGAGAGTTAGAAGTCTATTAGTGCTTAACATGTTAGCCTTAGTATGTAAGAGAGTGTAGTTGGGATTAGTCCCCTAGTGAGTGGATAGCATTTCAATATCTCATACTGCTCTATATAAAAGCTTTATGATGTAATTTGTGGAATATCTTGAATATCAATAATGTAGTCATTAAGGTCTCTCTCTCTCTCTCTCTCTCTCTCTCTGTGTCCTAAATGGGTGTCTTCAGATAGTTTATTTTTGTATTTTTCTACATGGTATCAAAACACGTGTCGATCTCGCACGTCCTTAGTATTGTCTTGTTTTGTCTCAGTCTGATTATGCTATGCACGTTGTCACCCAGTTGGATCTTTGTGCATTAGAAATCGATAACATTGGTCTTGTGTAGTGGTCATTGTCTTTCTTGCAACATCAAACCCATCTTTGTTCGCCAATTCTTCTGGCATTATGCTGATGCCATGCTTACGTCGCTAGGGTCAAACCTTTGACCATTTTGTGGGTTTCAAACTTAATTCCTTTTGTTTATTCGCTTTAATCTTTGTTCTTGGACTTTTGTAATTAGAGCAACTTCTAACAGGTTTTGAGAACTTCTTTGGAGTTGGGTTTTGTCCTCTCAATCAAGTTTTCAGTGATTCTTATCACTGCGCCGCCTGTTTTTGTGATTGATGGTGTGAGGATGTGACGGTTTTCCTCCAGAAAGATTTTGCCTATTATCTCATGCTTGATAATGGACATTTGAGCTGTTTCTGGTGAGATCTTTCTCTATACTATGCTCTCAGCTTCTCTATTCTTTGCTGCTCTTTGACTTTTGTGAGGTGAAAGCTTATGAAAAGTGGGGATCTAGATCATAATGTGTTTCTGAACATTTTGTTTTCTTGTGTCAAGGGCATTTGAAGCATATTTTAGGATATGTTGATGTAGTTTTTAAAACCCTAGATTCTCTGTCGATTCTCTATTTTCGAGGATCCTGGATTATGAGATTCTTTTTCTCTATCTAATTCCTTGGAAGTGAATCGGTTTTCTCCCACACCTTATCTGAATGTGATGCAATCTTGGGCTCCCTAGCAGTCTCGATTCTGGTGGCCTTTTTGTTTAAAAATGCCTTTTTGCTTAAAAATGACTTTCTGGATAGATCTTTTATATGCTGTGGTTTGAATACTGGTGAGTGATAGTAATCTTCTGGTAATATGCTGCATGCTGTCCCGCTTTACACTGATGATGAGTAGCTTTTGTTATCGTGATATGCAGCCATTTGATCGGCCTTATTGACTTTGTAATTACTGTGATCAGTAGTCCTTTTATTGACCTTATGGTATTTTTTTTACCCTATCAGTGTAAGGGGCATGATTCAGAGGCTCTTTCTTTTCATCTATCATTGCCAAGTTGAATATCGAGGGTGCTCAACATGAGGAGAATGTTGGAGATATTGTTTATGGGAGAGTTAGAAGTCTATTAATGCTTAACACGTTAGCCGTAGTGTTTATGTAAGAGAGATTAGTCGCCAGTGTTACCCAGACGGTTCATTTTATCGTGTCAAAAAGAGGAACATTTTGATGGTATTATATGGTATTTTCTTACATCTCTAGAAGTATTGTGATGTATTGAGGAGTGTCCAAGTGCCACCAAGTGTCGGTACGACAAAAATCCCAAAAGTAGAAGTGCCTAGGTAATATTCTTAGTCCCACACCACATTGAGTAGAGAGCATTTCCTATTTCTTAGGCTGCTCTATATAAAAGTTTTATGAAGTTACTTGTGGAATATTTTGAATATCAACAATGTAGTCATTAAGGTGTCTCTTCTCTCTTCTCCATCTCTCTCTGTCTCTCTCTAATAAACCCTACATGGATATTTCTCTTTTTAAATTATTTATTATATTTTGTCCTAGTTTCTACGGCTCAAACTTTAGGGCAAGTTTGATCTATTTGCACCCCCTTATGGTCCCAAACCCAATGTTACATAAAGCCTCACACCTCTTGCAAGAATTTCGCGGCAGATGGAAGAGGGACCCATATAGTCTCTTGCTAGTTTGGTTTCAAGAAGGGCATTGCGAATGTGTACCCGAGGGGATCGAAAGATCACAAAATCCTTTACATCAACAAGAAACATGTCTGAATCTCTGTAACAAATTTCTATCGTTTTAGATTTGATTTTGCTTATGTTATCAAACTTTTATTTTTAGATTAAGTAAAGGAAAAATAGCATGGTTTTGCATTCTTGGGATCGCCTGTCGATGAGACCACAACATAATTCTCAAGGCCCCCATCTCCTTAAAATTTTATGAGGAGTTAGAGCTACATTTGTACATGCTTGTAGGATGTTTAATACGTTGAATATATATATATTTTTGATCGGTAATACATTGAATATTTAGGTTTTAATTACTGGCAGCTTTAAATCTTTATTTACTTTTTTTTTTTTTTTTGAGTTTAATATTGTTGATTTTTTGGTTCTTTTGGTCGGTATGCTTACACTAAGTGTTGTTTTCTTATGTTTCCAGTCTTTTCATGCTTCTGTTATATTTACGTGGTCATTGAAGCCACTTTCAACTATCTGTGACAAGACCTTTCAAATATCTTTCTGCAACTAATTGACCCGTCTTTGACATTGTCATATGTGGAATGTGCTATATATTTTGGCTATGTAAAGTCTACTCTTATAATTTTTTATATGTAGGCCATTACAGCTCTCAAGAAAGGGGCATATCTTTTGAAGTACGGGCGTAGAGGGAAGCCAAAATTTTGCCCTTTCAGGCTTTCTAATGTAAGTTTCCTTGCTCGATGCACACATATAGTTGCGTTTGTCTCATCTTGTCATTTTTGGTTGAATGGCAATTTGTTGATTTCTAAGGAAAAAAAAAATAAATCTTTGTGGTAATGACTCAAACTAGTGGACGAAGTGACAAACTACGGGTATGGTTTAATACGGTGAGTCGGAGAGCGAGAAAGTAAAAAAAACGGTTTTAAAACAAAGGGAAAAGTCGAAGGCTGAAAAAACTGTAAAATACAAAAGACGGAAGAAATGAGATATATTTAATTTTTTTTTTAAAAGTTCTAAAACTGACGCATATTATACAAAAATATTGTTTTATTCAAAATACGGGTATTATATGTGTTTTGTACGTTGTGGAAAAAAATGCGTATTATACGTGTATTTTTCAAATAACCTAAAATTAGATACTGAAATAGATAAGTTTTCACTTAGTTATAAAATAACATTAAACCCCCAATGGAAACTAATCTAAATATGGTTCTCTTAGAAATAACCTAAACTTAGCTGCCTTGCTTCCCGTTTCCATATTATACGAAAATATGCGTTTTATTCAAAATACGGGTATTATATGTGTTTAGTATGTTGTGGAAAAAGACGCGCATTTATCAAATAACCTAAAATTAGCTACTGGAAATAGATAGTTTTCACTTAGTTATCAAATAACCCTAAACCCTCAATGGAAACTAATCTAAATATGGTTCTATTAAAAATAACCTAAAAATAGCTGCCTTGCTTCCTGTTTCCATATTAGCTGTTTTATTTAGGTTAAGGGATTCAAGTGATATTTGTAATTCGATAATAGTTTGTCACTAGCAGGATTAGTGTGTTTATTGCATATATGGTTACATTAGAGATAGTAGTTATGAGCAATGACAGCATGTACCTCACTTATAGATATCTTAGAGTCCTTTCTTATTAGTTAATCAAATTGCATTAGGAATAAAAGAGTATAAATATACAAAAAATAAAAATTAATGGGAAAGCGAAACCCTTCTGCCAAAAGCGAGCCACTTTTGGCATGAAGATAAAAAAGGACATTAATATACCCTAGACATATAAACAAGGTAGTGCGAGATGTTGGGCTCTATCCTCGATCATGGATTCACCCACTCCTGTATGTCTAAGCTAAACTTTTTTTTGTAAGAGAATCCACTGCCTCATTTGCTTCTTTGAGTACATAATGGAACGATAACACGATCAGAAATGGTTTCTTGATCAAATTGCTTATGGTGCATTTAGATGTTTCAAGAAATCACAAGTACAAAACATAATTTCGTGGTCAGACCTTGCAGCCTTATATTAAAAAGCGACGGTAAAGGGATTTATTTAGGGGTGGCAATGGGCCGGGCTAGGCTAAACCCAGCCTATTCATAAATTATTTATTAATTTACAAAAACTAATTCTATATTTATAAAAATATAAACAATGATACAATACAAATATCTAATGGGAAGTTAATATCTATTTCCAAGAAAGCCTAAGCTTAAAAATGGAAAATCTATACTTTTTCAAGTTTCCTTTTTTAACTATTAGAGGTGAGTGAAACTCAATACACACATCATATATGAGAGCCTAACGTCCCTAAGAGCTTAAGCCCATGTCCGGCCTGTTTAATTTCGGTATTAAATTGCTAGCCCAAGCCCGGCCCGCAGGCTTTATTTCAAGCCTGAGCGCTTCTTAAATTGGGTCTGGCTTAACGGGCTGGGCTACCTGGCCCATTGCCACACTTATATTTACTAATCACATTGCTGATGGTGCATTTGGATGTTCCAACAAATGGCAATCACAAATAATTTTCTTGGCTTTCTTGGTCAGATATTGCAGAATAATATCAAAGACTGTTTAGCAACCCTTTTTTGATTGAACAGGTGGTTGTTTTTAGCCGCATACCCCAATCAAATTTGATTCAGTTAGTTCTTAAAATGACTGTGATTGAGATTCAAATAGATTTGAGACCCACAATGCTTGTGCATCTAAACACACCTTTAAAGTGGGAGAGCCAATATGTCATTTTTTCCCCTTTGTTTTTTCGTCTTTTTAAACATGTCAAATCTAATATCATTAAAAACATTATAAACAAACAGATGATAGAAAACAAAGCCCCAAAAAGACTTCCAATGAAGAAGCCTGGAGTGCAAAAAATTATTAAAAAAAAAAATCCAAAATATAAAACCATTTCTTTACAATTATTCTACTCCCCACAACCCCTTTCTTGGCTAGCTAGCTGACTATGAATTTGAGAGAAATATCAATTCTCCAGTTTTGTAGCATCTGGTGAATTTCGATATTTTTTCCAGTTTTGTAGCATCTGGTGAATCCCTCTTAGCTTTGTAGCAAATTTCTCCCACATTGTAGAAGGATTACCTAGCCACCTTATTATGCTGTTGATGTCTGCAAGTTCTGAAGCCTTTAGTCAATACATTTTTGCATTTTTCTATACTTTTCACCCAACATTTTTCATATCCTGGATTCATTTCATACATTTGTGCCTTTGTTTCCAGGATGAGGCAATATTGATTTGGTACTCTGGCAAAGAGGAGAAACAACTTAAACTAAGCCATGTTTCAAGAATTATCCCTGGACAGCGAACTGTAAGTTCTGTGTTAGTTATGATCCTTTGATGCAACGCCTTTTTTCTCATGCAAAAAAACTGCAGTTGATTCCTTTATGAATTACTTTGAAACCTTATTTAGTCATTTTGTGGGTGTGTGGTTAGTGTGGGGTGTCAATAACGGATTGTGCATCATAATTGGGTATAAGGACAACAACTCGACTCCTATTTCCTCTATCTCCCTCTTTCTTCTTCCTCCTCCTTCCTAACTAACCCTAACCCTAACCCTAACCCTAATTCCTCTCTATCTTATTTCACTTGGTATCAGAGCGAACTGATCCTGTGCTTCTTCTCCCGTGTCCTGATGTCATTACCGATGTGTCATCGCTGACATCACACTGATGCCAGCAAGGTCAAAGTTTTGACCTTCCAAATCTGGTGTTACGAATGGCTTTGTTCTTTCAAAATTATTTTTGAAGATTTCATGTATTTATGAGATTTGGAGATTTCTGCACCAGTTCAGGGAGACTGCTTGTGAGCGGGTGGGTCTGAACAGTGTCACCTACATCCCTGAAGTATTGGATTGCAGTTTGGTTCAGTTTTGGAGTCGGGGTGTTGATTTCCAGAGATGCACCTCACGCTTTTGATGAGTTTTTTATTGCCTTGATTGCTTATAAATGATGTATGCATGATAATCCTGTACATGAGAGGAGACACTATCTTCATTCATCTGGTATAAGAAACTAGGGGCTGGTTGCATCGTTGTATTGATTTGATGCATGTAGAGGAGCTACTTCTTGTAATTTGGTTTAGCTTCATTGAGTGAAGCTGTGCAACAGTATTGTAGCTCTGTGTTGGCCAATATTTTGTGAAAAATTCTGCAGTGCCTTGTTGAAGGTTGAGGTGGTCTCATACTTGTTGGAGAAGAATTGAGATTATTAGTAGTGTAGCCTGCTGGTGTGCTATCTAGTGGCTGTGGTGGAAGGTGCTGGTTGTATAACTAGCGGAGATTTTGTGGTGCTGTAGGTCTGCTTTTTGATGCCAAAAGGGTGGTAGAACCCTCCATATGCTGTGATTACTGTTGTGGGCAAATGTGTGGTGCTATTGTGGTGTTTTTTGTGATGTTTCTTGCCCTTTTTCCCTTGATCCCAGTATAGGTACAGCTGCACCCTAAGTTTGTGTCCATGTTGGACTAGAAAAAGATTACTCTATTTAATACCAAAGAAGGCTTATTGACCAGAGGTGTATCGAGTTGGTGATCAGGCTTGTGTGAACCCTTAAACCCTTGTTATTTGGAAAAGTGGCTTTCCTGATTGGCTGTCTTTGGAAGATTGGTTTGGTTCGGTTTTTTCCTGGGCAGATATTGTTTGCTGTGTGCACACCAGGTGTTTGTTCTTTTGCCTGTAAGGACTGTTGTTGGTTGGGTAAGGTATCCCATCGATGGACGAAGGCAACAATATTGTAACACTTGCACAAAGGGAGTATCCAAAGCCTCTTGCAGTGAGCCTCGAGTATCCAAGGCTGCGTCACTTATGTTGCTGAGTCATTGTTGTTACTGCCCATGTCTCATCTACTTTTCAGCCGCCCTAGATCATAGATTTAGGAGCGACTGTTCACATGATTGGTGCGTCATCACTGTTTGATAGAATCACACAGTTATCCTCTCAGAGCAATATCCGAGTTGCTGGTGGTTCTCTGGTCCCAATGACAATGCTAGGAAATGTGCATGTCGGTGGATTATCTCTCAACTCTATATTACATGTTTCAAAGATGCCGATAAGTCTTCTTTCAGTCATTCGAATTATAACGTCTATGAACTGCAGTGCGACTTTCTTCCCTTCATATTCTATTTTAAGAACCTGTCAACTGGTGAAACTTTTGGACAAGGATGAGAGGAGAAGGGCCTTTACATCTTTGAAGAAGAACATAGTTCTCTGAGAGGGGTTGTTGTTGCTACTGCTTCATCATTGGAGTCAACACATTTATGATATCGTCGCCTGGGACCACTTCCATTACCTCAATTATACATCCTATTTCCTAACATGTTTAATCAGTTTTGAGTATAAAAACTTTTTGTGCGAAGTATGTCACCTCTCAATGCATTGTTCACCTCCTACTCAATAAGTCTACTAAGTATGTCACCTCTCAATGCATTGTTCACCTCCTACTCAGTAAGTCTACTAATCGCTTCCATATTGTTCACTCTGATGTTTGGGGTCCTTCCTCAATGATGAATTGAATGGTAGACGCGTCAGTGAGGAATGGATGAGCTCCTTCTTTCCTTCTATCCTCTATGGCTAGTGATTGTTTGCTCGAGGCTACAAAAAAAATTACTAATTTAAAAATTACAAACACTGTTAAAGGCATTACAAAATTAAAAAATATATATAAAAGAGGAATGTTAGGAAGATGAGAGGATTACGAGCATAGAAAGTAGATTAGAGAGTGAAAATAGCTTTAAAAAGTAGTCGGAAGAGGGGAGTCCCAAACTCCTCCCTTCATAAAGGTAAGGAGACCCCTAAAAAAAGTAAATTGCAACTTGATCCAACGGTCATATCATTGACCGTTGGAGTAGTATGTGATTGCATAAGCCATAAAAGATGGCTTATGCGTTATGGCTTATGCAATCACATACTTTTGTATCCGATCACATTCTCCTCCAGATCACATAAGCGATTGCATTAGCGCTTATGCTATCGCTTATGACAACGCTGGTAACTTGCAACTTGATCCAACGGTCATATCATTGACCGTTGGAGTATGTAATGATAGATTGAGTATGTGATTGCATAAGCCATAGAAGAGGACTTATGCGATCACATACTTTTGTATCCGATCACATACTCCTACAGATCACATAAGCGATCACATTAGTGCTTATGTGATCGATTATGACAACGTTGGTAACTTTAGCCCAATAGAATAATGGACCTTGGTCAAAGAAGACCGAAGGTAATTGGGTGACACAAATATTGCTTCAAAATCAATTTTGGATTGTGTGACATAAAGCCAACAATGGGATATCTATATAAAGTTTTATGGAAAAAGCAAAAGAAAAAATTAGATATGATAATATGTATAAATCAAGATTGTATCAAGCCGTCTCGGACATAATCAACAAAAGATTGGGCAACCAAATGTCATCTCCACTCTATTCGACAACCTTCATCCTCAATCCGAACGTATACTTTACATGGCCCGATCACGATGAAGCATATACCACACATGATAGGTTTTCTTGATGTTATATAGAAAATGGTGCCTGATAGAGGCAAACAAAATTAGATAAGCTATAAGTTAGACCGCTACATGAAGCCGGAGATGATTTTCGAAAGAGATAGTATTTTAACATAGAAGAACTAAAATTGCAAGTAAGTTAATTGATTAAGCAATCTTATTCAAATCAATTAATTATTTTCAATTCTATATTTTAATAAGTTAATATAGCCATGCACCTGACTAGATCCGATAAAGATCTGCTTTTGAAGAAATTTCCATTAGGATTATTGGCCTCACTTGTTCCGCATTGGGATGTGAATTGAATTGGAGCTCATTTGAGATGGTAAATGAAAGCTTAGGATCTTATATTTTAAAGAAAAATGAATCTTCTATATAAATGTAACATGAACATATTTTTACTTTACGTTAAATAGATTTACACCAAGAAGATGAATCGAGTTTGAGCAAAAGAAGCTCAATGACTTGGTATTCGTGTAGTACAACAAATAACTGAGTGAATGTTTCCAAGAAAGGCAGGAAAGACTAGGATTCTATGATCCATCTGTATCGATGATGTGGCTCATGAGCATCCTTGGATAGTTGATGCACCAGATGAGTCAGTCTTCGCTGGGCGGCACTGAGTGAAGTTCATCTCCAAGGAGGAGACGGTCAGTTGGAGGTTGCAGTCAAAGATGAAATATAAGAATAAGAAACATACCACAAGATATAGACTCCATATTTTGGTGAAATTTGATGAAGAAGAAACAAAGGAACTATACATTGAAGATGGAGATGATTCCAATGATGATGATAATGCTAGTGATGATGGAGGCGATGCATTACCACAATCGGTTAAAGACCAATGTGTAGAGTACATGACTGGTACTCCATATCAATACAAATGTTTACAGTACATGGCCGATACAACTTTCTTTCTTTTTAACAAACAACACTTGACCTCCCCAAGGAGATACACTAGGCTTAATGAAACATATTTCCAATAATTCTTCTAATTGTACCATCAGCTCTTTGAGATCCTCAAATACCATTCTAGAGGGTGCCATAGAGATATGGGTTTTTCTCGGAACTAAATCGATTGGGAAGTCTCTCGCTGTCGAGGTAGACTAGGCAATTCTTCCGGAAAACATCAACAAACTCCCGAACAATAGGAATCTCTTCCACTCTTAATTTATCTCTTTGTTCTTCAATCACATATGTTAAATAGTCTTGACACCCTTTTAGCAAAAGGCGATTTACTCTCATCGATGAAATCAATCCTGGTCTAGAGTGGCTTTCTATACAACGAAAATAAAATTTACACTGACTAGGAATATTAAAAGTAACAATCTTACCAAAGCAGTGAACACTCGCATGGTATGCCGATTGCTGGTCGATACCCAAAATGATATCAATCAGACATTTTTAACAAAATCAAGTCTACCTGTTGTCCCTGATCTTCTATTGTGACGACACACGACATATATGTAATATCAGTCAATAAAGATTCACCCAAAGGCGTGGAAACAATCAGAGTATAATCCAAAGCAGTAAGTTCTTTCGCTAGATGGTAAGCAAAACTCGGGGATACAAATGATTAAGTAGAACCAGATCAATTAATACTTTAGCTAAATGCTGATACATCAGTAATGTACCTTCCATAACCGATTTTATACAAATGATTGAGTAGAACCTTGGATCAATTATTTCGCTTGATGGTGTACATTTGTCTTCTAAGTTTATACATGCATACTGACGCGGGACAACAACCCTAAATGCGTGAATATGATTTTAATGCAGATTTTTCCGAAATTAAATAAATTAACTCAAGTTTAATTGCAAAGTTATCTTTGATACCTTTAGGGTTTATAGAATTTTGATGGGTAGATCACACGAGATCCAGTTAGGGTCCAGTCTGATGAACAAGTACGTTTAGAGTTGAGGCGAGATCGGCCTAGAGATAGGACTCTAGCTTTTCTCAGGCTTAGGCGCTCGTCTTCAGTCCGATGTGGATTCTCGGATTCCAAATTGGGTTGTGAAAGGGATTTGTGATTTGTATAAGGCTTATGGTTTTCGGATTGGTTTATGGTTTTGGTTTATGGATTCAGAAGGTTTAGGTTTCGGGATTGAAAGGCAACAATTAGGCTAAGGTTTAGGGAGCAAACATAGATCGAGAAATAACAAATAGAATAGAGAAGATAACAATGGCTTTGGGAATCACTCCCTTGGCCTCACACTAAACCCATCTCAGGCAAAAATTACTCAAGCATAAAAGCATTCAAATAATCAATCAACTAATCACATTGTTTAGCTTAAGGACTTTTTATAGGAGGTTTTACAATAAAAGAAAACCCTAAAACGAATATTAAATAAAAGACAAATAAACCCCTAAAATTTAAAGTTTGAAATTAGACTTCTAAAACACTCGGCACGATTTCGATCGATCGAAATTGAAAATCGATCAATCGAAATTGAAAATCAATTGATCGAAATTCACATATTATAAAATATCGCCGTCGACATTCGATCGATCGAAATTAGTCTTCGATTGATCGAAATTTTTGATCAATCGATATTTCAATTTGATCGATCGAAATTTCAGAGTTCCTTTAGTTTTCATCTTTCCCTAGCCCTGACTTCCATTCCGCTTCTTCTTTTGACGCCGATAGAAACGATGTGGTTTGAATCCAATGTCCATGTAAGTGGCGTCCCCGTCACATACTCCCATGTCCAAGAAGACCAGGTGGACACATGTATACTATCCAGTAATATATAACACATGTATTTCTAAGTTTATATAGTTATGGTTATATGCCCTATTTTTAAAGTCATGGTCGGACTGCAGATGGACTGGATCCTCTGCGTTTACTGTTCATGCTCCGGCTTGGCTGTTAAATCTCTGCTGCCAATTTTAGAAGGTCCTTTTTCTTTCTCTATTCTCTTACCCATACTGTAGAAGCTTTTTCTCCTTTGTCTTGCCCAATTAAGGGTAATGTCACCCTCTCCCAAAATAATGGAGCATGAGAGTTATTTTATTTTGTTTTCTTTGATTGTTAGGTATTTTAGGGAGTAGGTTTGAATTTACGACTCGTAAAATTTTTCTTAATTTTTTTATTAATATAGGTTTCTTTAAATAATAGTATGGCTTATTTTCATGTTATTTTCTTACTTAGATCTTCATTCCTACACTTCATACTCACATAGAAACAAAGTCAAGTAGTCAACATCTCCCATGCACTTTATTGAACTATCAAAGTGCGCTTAAAATTTTTAAGTAGTTAGTCTATTTAGGAATCTTTAATTAGATCTTATTTTCCTGTTATATATGGGGCACTGAATATAGGCCAACTAAAACTTCCTCATAAAATTATAATATCTGCATGTGGTTTTTGGCTTCCCTCTTGTAGCTTTGTGTTGTGTGGTCATGGCTTCACCATTATTTAACATTGTTAGCTTTAAAAATTTATACAAATCCAATATAGTATATCGCTGGAATACCTCATGTCAAGTTGAATTTCAGTTGTAGATGTGAATCATCTTTGGTTTGTGAAGTTACAGAGAGCTTAGCGCTGATCAGAAATGAGTGGAGAAATAGGACTCACAAAGCCAACCCCAATAGATGGGATAAGGTTGTGATCACTGTGACAAAATACGGCATTTTTTTTTAAATACACATAATAAGCGTTTTTTTGCCACAATGTACCAAACATGTATAATACCTGCATTTTTGAATAAAATGTGTCTTTTCATATAATACATGTATTTCGCATATTAAACGCGTTTTTCGTGTATTAAACATTTTTTTCCTCATATTTTTAAAAAACTGTTTATTTAAAAAAAAATAAAATTGAATTATCTCGTTTTTCCCGATTTTTCTGTATTTTCGTCTTCTGTAGTTTACAGTTTTTCTCCCGTTTTTCCCCGTATTTTACTTTTTTCTGACTTTCTCGCTTACCGTATTAAACCTGTACCCGTATTTTGTCACTTTGGCTGTGATGATGATGATGATATGAATTATCTTTGCAGTTTTTAGTTTTTTGCGAATGAGGTTACCAAAGTGCCTATCGCATGGTGGAGTTGAAATATATGATAAGAACTATGACATATATGCTCTCATTTTGCAGGCAATATTTCAACGGTATCCACGTCCCGAGAAGGAATACCAATCATTTTCTCTTATCTACAATGATAGATCTTTGGATCTTGTAAGTGTTTATGTTTTGAGGACGTATTTCGTAGGTTGATATGGAAAGCATTTTGAATCCCATGATAAATTCTAGTTTCATTTTTTCCTTATCACCTGAATCTACATTTTGCATGTGCCTATGCAAATGAAAATCTCTCTATAATATATATTTTTATTTTATTTTATTTCTTGGTAATCTCTCTATAATAATTGTATACCTTCATCCTGCCAATTATAACAGATATGCAAGGATAAGGACGAAGCTGAAGTCTGGTTTGTTGGCCTGAAGGCATTGATTTCGCGTGGGAATTATCGGAAGTGGAGACCCGAATCAAAAAGTGAGAGAACTTCTTCTGACACTAATAGTCCCAATACCTACACACGGAAAAGCTCTCCTTTGGGTTCACCATATGGAAGTGGTGGTAGCTTCCAGAAGGTTGGCAGTTTATTCTGATGTTCTAGTATCCATGTTCACTTAGTGCTTTTATGTTTTAAAATTTTCATTCCAGTTGTTTTTGCTGGACTCAGGATCACGGGGGCTCCCAGCAGATTCAAGTACAGTATGAGGGTACTCCACATAGTGGTTTGGGGAAGGCATTCTCTGATGTAATATTATGTACCGCACCGTCCAAGGGTTCCACTGCATCGGACTTGGTCAGTAATTCTCTGAACTCATTTGCATCAGGAGTTGCTGAAAATTTAAATGGGCGTGGCTCTGCGGCTGAGGCTTTTCGAGTTAGTCTATCCAGTGCAGTTAGCTCTTCTAGCCATGGTTCGGGCCACGAGGATTTTGATGCTCTGGGTGACGTTTTTGCTTGGGGAGAAGGCACAGGCGATGGGGTTCTCGGTGGTGGTATGCATCGGGTTGGAAGTTCATCTTCTGCCAAGATGGATTCGCTTTTGCCCAAGGCACTGGAATCAGCAGTGGTGCTTGATGTCCACAATATAGCATGTGGAAGTAGGCATGCTGCACTCGTCACCAAACAAGGGGAGGTCTTCTGTTGGGGAGAAGAATCGGGAGGTAGGCTTGGACATGGAACCGAAGCCGATGTTTCCCAGCCAAAGCTTGTTGATGCACTCGGGGGCATGAACGTTGAACTTGTAGCATGTGGAGAGTATCATACATGTGCTGTTACGCTGTCTGGGGATCTCTATACGTGGGGTGACGGTACTCACAGTTCAGGTCTTCTTGGACATGGGAGTAAGGTTAGCCACTGGATTCCAAAAAAAGTCGGTGGACAAATGGATGGTATACATGTGTCCTCAATCTCTTGTGGACCTTGGCATACAGCTGTCGTAACTTCTGCGGGTCAACTGTTTACATTTGGTGATGGAACGTTTGGTGCTCTAGGCCATGGAGATCGTAAAAGCACGATCATTCCTAGAGAAGTGGAGTCTCTGAAAGGTTTACGAACGGTACGAGTAGCCTGCGGTGTTTGGCACACTGCCACGGTTGTGGAAATGATAGTCGGGTCTTGTAGTTCTAGTGCCTCATCTTCCGGAAAATTGTTCACGTGGGGAGATGGGGATAAATGCCGACTCGGGCACGGAGATAATGAATCTAGACTTGTTCCAGCATGTGTATCTTCTTTGGTTGAGCCAAGCGTTTGCCAAGTGGCCTGTGGACATAACATTACTGTTGCTCTTACGACCTCTGGACGAGTATACACTATGGGCAGTACTGTTTATGGGCAGCTTGGATCTCCCGAAGCAGATGGAAAGCTCCCGACATGTGTAGAAGGCAAAATGCGGAATAGTTTTGTAGAAGAGATAGCATGTGGTTCTTATCACGTTGCAGTTTTAACATCGAGAACTGAAGTTTACACTTGGGGCAAGGGAGCAAATGGCCGATTGGGCCACGGAGATAATGATGACCGGAATACTCCGACCCTTGTTGAGGCTCTGAAGGACAAACAAGTTAAGAATGTTGTGTGTGGTTCTAATTTCACTGCTGTTATTTGCCTTCATAAATGGGTGTCCACTGCTGATCAATCCATATGCTCTGGTTGCCATCATCCCTTTGGTTTTAGAAGAAAACGCCATAACTGCTACAACTGCGGATTAGTCTTTTGCAAAGCATGTAGCAGTAGAAAATCTTTAAAAGCTTCTTTGGCTCCAAATATTCATAAGCCTTATCGTGTATGCGATGATTGTTTTTGTAAACTTAAGAAGGCCATTGAGGCTATGCAAATTTCTCGGTTTTCGAAGGCTCATAGTGTAACTGTAAACCATGGTTCCAATGAGGTGGCAGAAAAAGAGACTTTGGATCCTAAATTGCATGGGCATTTCTCCAGGGTATCATCAGTTGAATCCTCCAAGCATGGTGAAAGCAGATATTCCAAGTATAACAAGAAATCCGAGTTAAATGTTAGCCGGGTTTCTCCCATTGTGAACGGGAGTTCGCAATGGGGAAGCTTTTATTCATCCCGATCTTCAAATTTCATATTTGGTTCTTCGAAGAAAATAGTTTCGGCCTCTGTTCCGGGTTCGAGAATGGTTTCTCGAGCAACATCCCCTGTCTCGAGAAGGACCAGTCCACCTCGTCCGACAACACCGACACCAACTCTAGGTGGTCTTGTATCTCCAGAAATTGATGATTCAAAGCAGATAAATGACATGCTCAGCCAAGAAGTTATTAATTTGAGGGCACAGGTAAATTAGTAAATGCCTGTTTACCTCCCTTTTATGCTTGCCTTATGGATATGGCTTTGATACTTAAAATTGAAGCGCCACACACTGGCATGACATCTATTTTTGACTGTTTTGGATATTTGATATTAGGCCAACATTACTTAATTCACTCAGATAGCTTGCGAATGGAGAATTGGTTCGTAGCGAACCAATCGCCATTCTGTTCGGTGTAATTCGGCAAGTTAGGCAAATTATGCTCATTACATTATAAAAATACTCGGAACTTATGGAAAAGCGTACAGGTGCCAAGAGTTGAACCCTTGACCTTCAAAATCCTGCACTCAAATTACATATTGCCTTACCAAGTAAGCCAATAATTCTTATAGTACTCAAATATAAATTTTAATAATTATATTTCTTTTTCTTGTTACATTATAAAAAAAAGTTCTAAATAAAAATAAATACTTATCCTACTCCTAGCGAATCGGATTCGCATGGAAGTAGCGAATTGCGAATTCCGAACTCGAATACAAACCAAACGAATTTCAAATTAAGTAACATAGGATCAGACATACATTATGTGATTGGTCTTGGGGATATTGACAATACCCATGATATCAAAAGTGAAATTTGAGTAGCAAGGCAACAAAATATAATTTTGCACTTTTTCAACGAAATATTGTCTTGCACTGACATCTAAGGACTTAGTTTCTCTTGGAAGGGATATCAGTATTTGTTTGTTTTTTTTCTCCTAAATTCTTTGTTGGAACTAAGAGTTTCAATTATTTTGATAATTTGGTTGGTCAAAATTCTTGAATATAGGAAATTTGGTTAGAAGTATAGGCAGAAAATTTATTCAAGAAACTCTGTTGTGACTTATGGTATGGTCTTCTTGGCCTTCTCCAAAAGCATGTTCATATTTTAATATTTAGAAGATCTATATGAAAATATTGCATTTCACATGATGCTAGGACTGTTAGATATATCACCAAAATTCATAATTTGCAATTACAGGACATAATAACATTTGCTGATTGTATTGAAATAGTACATACATAACAGTATATTCATTAAATTTTATAATTATATTGTAAATTTGGTTTGTATTCATAAATTTGTAAATGACTCCCAAGAACCTCAAGAATGTTTACCATGCCATGTCCTTGCTACCAACAATGCAACCAAAGGCATGGATCCCTAGAATGCCTAAGTTGTTGCTCCATGATTTTACTATATATTGTTAAATCTTATGTACATATATTATGTTATACAATATGTTTTTAATATTATGTTACATAGTTGTCTGTGCTCACTAATAGTTCTCCAGCTGACTGCTTTACTGCTTCGAAGGGCCTCCTACAAGTAGATCCTTTATCCCTGGCCTCTTTATCTTAGCTGTTCTGCTGAAGAAATTCTTAGCTGTGGGGTCTCTTCATTCATCTCCGAAAAGCTCATCAGGGGATAAACTGCATACATCAACGAAAATAATCAATCATCAAACTTGGTTTTTAAACTTCAAAAACCTTCTTAACTTGTGCCAAATTGCATATTTATTTCATGGACTACTCTGCTTCTTCTCTTCATTTATTTATTAGTGTCTATATAAGTCATATTTATATGCTGTTGTATGAATCATGCTATGTGAAACTTCAATATTCCTCTGCCGACTGCCAAATGACTAGAAGTGAACACACTTTTAACTGCAATAACTTGTGGCCATATATCATCACAAGATTAACAGCAGAAATATGATGCATATTTGATTTTTTCTTCAGGTAGAGGCTCTTACCCATAAATCGCAACGTCTAGAAGGCGAGCTAGAAAGAACATCAAGGCAATTGGAGGAGGCCACTGCAAAAGCAGGGGAGGAAAGTGCCAAATCCAAGGCAGCAAAAGAAGTAATTAAGGCTCTAACTACACAGGTGAAATTTTCTTTTGCCCAATGCATGCTAGATTTAGTGAGGTTGACTACTTATCATGCTCCCATATGAATTGACGTATGAAGTTATTATTGGTAAATCTTTCATAATGATGTGGAATTAAAAATACATTGGAACTTGGAATCATTGATCTTGACAAACTACAAGAGCAGGATCGGCAAGGGTGCTGATTCAAGAAACTGTTCCCAACCTAGGAGCATATATAATGTCTATGCTATGTGTTTTTATATGACTGTATGCAAACGAAATTTGGATTTATATAAGAGGGCCGGGATGCTATCCACGGGGGTAGCGTTTTGGCGCTACTCACAAGACAGCTGGGCGCCACCCGAAGATCAGGTGCTACCGCAGCTTGGACAAGATCAGACAAGATCGATCAAGTCCCACCCAAAACATTTGGGCAGAATCCGATGCTTATCCACTGCTAAAAATATGGTCAAAGTTGGGAAAAAAATCAATGTGTGTGTAGTGGGTCTTACCCTATGTTTGGCCCATGATTTGAAGGGCAAATAAGTCCTAACAATCAATTTTTTT